>OY282452.1:64568012-66968012 GCA_958295655.1 Palloptera scutellata
TTTAGTATACATAAATACTTTTATTTGTTTCCGGCTAATTAAAATATATAAATATTTTCCAAGTAAACAGGAAATATAAGTAACTGCAAAAAGAGGAAGAAAAATATTTAGATATATTATTTTGCTACATATTTTTGTTATTAGAAAGTAGAATTGCTTGTAATATTTATACTTTTAATAACAAGTTAGATTTGGCAAAGAATTCTTTAAGATCTCAAATAATAAGTATGTTGCTTAAGTCTTTCGTTTGTTTTGCAGTTGAAAAATACGCAAACGGCTAAGAGTACATACTTACTTACTTACATACATATTATTTATTTATCCACATTTGAAGAGAGGAGTGTTTACTGAAGTTTGTTGTTTAAGTCTTTGTTTCATATTGCAGTTAAACTATACACAAAAGACTAAGAACACACACTTATGCTCATCATATTTGTAAAATGCCATACTCAAGTTGCTTGCTTAAGTCTTTCTCTTTTTCATTAAAGTTAAATAAAACGCAAAATATTGTTGAACTTGAGAATTTCTATTAAAACAACAAACTTCAAAACGCAAGATTGTTGCTAACGTTTTTTATTTTAATTGTTTGTTATTGAATTATTCCTAAAAGACTCAAGATTATAAAATTTCCAAGAAGTTGTACTATTTATGAGCCAAATGCCCTCTGAATAAATTTATTCATTCGCAATTTTAATAAATACTGAATTTACTGATGAATTTACACACTCTAGCTAATAAATGTTTTTAAATGTGAGTAATTAGTGTTAGATTTCTGTGTGTAACATTTCTGCTATAATCTTATAAAATTATTAAAATCCAATCAATAATATTTTTAGTAAAAGTGCTGCTTCTACGGCACACCAAACACGCAAATACTTCAATGAGATCAAATCAAAATATTAACATACCTGAATTTTTTGAGGAGATTCACTTTCCACTTTTTGTTCCTCTAAACATATCAATCGAACAAACAGCAGAAGCTCAGCTTCATAGAATTGTACAAGTGCACACACACACAAGCATCCTCGTATATGGTAAATTGTTTTTACTACTATGTAACACAACATACGAGTACATATGATAGAATTATTTAATTGCCTACTACGCAACTGTCAAACAATCAATCAATCAATAGAAATGATTAAATATACGTAGTAATAATAGTGTAAAATATTGTAATATACACTCAGTAAATAAATATAAAAAAAATTAAATGTCCAGCACCACCTTCTTTTGCACACACTCTAGCTAATAACTATTTATTTAATTTTGTTAGCTTGTTGTTAAATGTGAGTAATTAGTGTTAGATTTCTGTGTAATTGAGCTATTTATTGTTAAAGCGCGTTCCATCTTAAGGTTATCATCATCATCATCATTATCATCATCAACATTATCGAGAATAACATTGCGGCATACTTACACTTACTATTACAAAACTAGCACAAGGATTACACCCTGGTTTTAGCGAATAGCATCCGTTCTATATTTTCAAGCTTAAATCAAGGTGTGAGTAGGTATTTAAAAATAAATTAGTTCAGTGCGACAAGTTTTGTTATCGAAATAGTTGCTAGTGATATTGACTAATTTAGTTTTTAGCGTTTTTAAATCCTAGAAGATGTTATTCTTGAAATTAAATGATATTTTTTTCGTATTCGTAATGTAACATGAATGTCAATTACGGAATTTTCACATGCACTTCACATTCACTTCTCTTAAATCACCTTTGTATAAATTTTAATTCATATATTTCTATTGTAATTTGTGGTTTTCCTATTTGGGTTTTCTTTTAGGAATCTGGTTTGCCACTTTCGCTTTCTGTAAAAATACAAATCAACATGCATTTCGACAACTTGCGGCAATTCCACAAAGTAGAACGATTCAGCCATCTAACAGTGCCAATGTTATGGTTCGAAATTGTAAGTAATTGAAAACGGTGGGCAAATGAAGGAAGTATCAGCCGAACTAACTCTCAAATTATACAATCTCTTCCATTACAGATGATGCCACAATTACCCGAAGATCTCGATACACGTTTCAATTTCTATTTGAATATACTGCCATGGCTTGATATTATTGGTTATTGGGGTGGTCTGGCATTGGGTGTCGCACTGCTGGTTTACGCTGTAACACGTGCTACTCTCCGCATGTCGTCGCTGGTGCAAGGCAGCAGCATCTCCGAAGAGGCTGGCAAATATGGTAGAGCGAATTTGTTGCGCGGCGGCAATATGGTCTACAATCCATGTGAAATGAAGCTAATACAAACGAATGAAAAGCCATTGCAACAACAACAACAACACATTATTACACGCAACCTTGAGAATGATGTAGTGGCAGCAGCAGCAGCTGACAACATGTACAAAGAAATTGATTTGAAGCCACCGCAATCACGTCGTCACTCATCATTTGCTTTGGAATTGGAGCCTACTCTTTCAGCGGGTTGCAGTGATGATAGCTGCCATACCAGTTGTGATGAGGGCAATGAGAGTGATACCGCTACAATGAGTCGCAATTCAACATCGTGCTCATCGTGCATGGAAGATGATGATGAAGGCGCTCCAGCTGCAAGTTCGCAGCGCAATAGATTGGTCAAGGTAAGTTGCAATAAGAATTAAATTGAAAGGAAATACATACTCGTATTGTATATAAATAGTAAAGGTGTTTGAAAGAACAAAGAACGGCTACAAATTAGTAGAATTTCTGATTAAAATGATTTTCGTGTTATTTGAACTGGCATTCACCTGAACTGAGTAATAATCTTGAATGCTGGTCAATACATATAACAATCAAATTTAAATGCTAATGCTACAATTATGAAACTAGCAAATATCTGCCGTCCAACTAGATCAAATAAAGTTGCTGACATTTTCAACATGTGCAGTTTTATAATTGTGCAAATAACAAAAGGAAATAAATAACAAATAAATAACACTACCTTCTGTAGAAATACATAGTAGTTGAGTAAATAGCAAAACAAAATTTACTGCGTATACGAGTAACAGCGTCAAGCTGTCTGCCGCGCGTCTAAAAATTGTTTACAGTTTTTACACTTTAAAGCGTGAACACTTTAAAGTAGTGTTGTTAAAACTGAATGTCACTAAACAGTAAATATGAAATTACTGCTATGAAATAAAACAAATGCATTGAAAGTGAAATTATAAAAAGTAGTAAGAACGAAAAGTAGGTACTTAAATGATGGAGCATGTAATTTGTTTACATATAAATAGAAAAATACTGAGAAATCATTAAATTACTATCAAAAAAAAAAAAATTTCAAGGAGTACTGGCTACCAGGGTATCCCGCTGAATATGTAAGAGCTACAGAGAGACATTGAGAGTAAATTGTTATATTTGTGATTAAATTGAGAGTCTCTTCTTTCTAAACGTTGAGAGTAAAACGAGCTACTCTTTCAAGAAAGTATTGCCAGCACTTCACCCTAATCTATTAAATAGGGGTTATCAAAACAAAAACAACAAACAAGAATAACACGTCAAATGTAGACTTACTAGCGCATAGTTAGTACGAGTACGTATTCGCTAGTCTCTCAGCCGACCAAAAACTGTCACCGTTTGTAGCACGTTTTTTGTTTGTATGCCCAACCTGTCTGATTATAAATTGACGTAAACAAGAACAAAACAAAAAAAAACAAAAAACGAAACAAACGATATTCGATATTGTTTCAAATTAATGATAATTAGTCCCGCAACCACAAAAAAAAAAAAGAAAAAAATACCGAAAACAAAAATGAAGAAGAAACAGATATGTGAAATGGAAGATTTTTGAATAAAAAATTTTAATTTTACGGGATCTTTTGTTATTTTCAAGTAAAATAAAAATTAAAAAAAGCAGCAGTCTCAATAATTTATTCATTAAAAACGAAAACACCAAGGGAATAAGTTTATAATTATATATATACTATACATAAATCTATATATAAACATCTTTCACTTTTTTAATCCTTGAATTTAAAATATTGTACAGCCACAGAAAAATAAGATTAGGGTGCTATACGTAATAAAAAAAAAACAAACATTTTAAGAAAAACAAAACAATTTATCAAATTAATAAAATAATTTGTTATTCTGGAAAATTTTTTGGTACAAAGAAGATGACAAAACAAAAAGGGAAAAATATTGTTTTTCGGGTTAAATTTTTGCTTCCTTTATAGGCATTTATCATTATTGATAGTATTATTGTTAACACATTGCATTTATTCTTCTTTCAAGTGCAGTTTAATTTTATGCCAGTGGTGGCCACCCACACATGCACAGCTGATTAGCTGATTAGCTGTCTCTGCTTCATCAAAACATATCCGCTTTCTTCAAATGTAGTTTAGTTCTATACTCTCCCTCTCACTCTCTTTCTAGCACACTCTCCTTCTATGGCCACGTTAATATCTCTGTAAGTTTGCTGAAATTGAGAGCGCAAACTTATATATTAGTTTTTGCATAAAAGATTAATATAAAATCAAAATCTTTTGGGCCAAATCTAATTATTGAGAACGGGTTAAAACACATAAGTATATTACATTAATTTATGTGCAGCTGAACTTTTATTGAACTTCAATTTGAAGATCCACCTTGTAAGGTTAGATACGATTAGTTCAAAGATAAAACAGATATGTTGAATGCCAAAATATCCTAATATTGAAAAGAAATAATTAAATCAAAATTCTTATTTCTTGTTTCTCTACTTGTTGTTTTATTTTTTGTATACTACTCTTTGGGATAATTTAATATTATTCCATTATTGTTAGGTAGTATTAATGCAAATATACCTACGATTATTTACTCTTTTAATCAGGTTTTTTTTTTAAGTTCAGCTACAAACAACAAGCAACAACTACAGCTGTTGTTCTGTCAAATACCACTCTATTTATTTAAAGATATTTGAATAATATTTTCTTCAATCGTAAATTTAACTGATTTATTTATTTGTTTCTTCGCATCTCTTTTTAGACTTCCAGTAGTTTTGGCAGCAGCGGTTTTGGTGATTCGCATACAGATGCGGCCGATGCTGCAGTCACCGCCAGCAGTGCGAACAGCTTAAACTCTGCAGCCACACTCAACGCATATAACAATAATAATAATAAGAGAAATGACAGTAGTTGGCCAATGAATATTGCACCAACACACACATTCACATCATCATCAACATCAACATCAACATCATCCTCATCATCAGCAGCAGCACCAACATCACAATCATCACCATCAACAACAACCACTACAATGCCACCAAGCCAACGTGTATACGATGTTTGAAAATATTTTTAACTTTAATTTTAGTTATATAAAGTTAATTTTAATTTTTGGTTAGATTGTTTTTTTGATGGATGGGTTAAGAAACAAAAAATATGAGTGAGAGCAATTGAAGGATGCACACATACACAAGCGAGCACAGTTGCGTGCGCAAAAGAGTTGAAACTCTTACATATTCAAAAACTCTCTCTCTCTCTCTCTTTGAGTTGATTGTGACATCACAAGCAGAGCGCCTATCGTTGAGTAAGTATTTGCTCTTAGCGCTTGATAACATACTCCAGTATGTAAGCATTTGTACTCCGTATGTGTCCCTCTCTCTCTCTCTCACTTTGTACGTGATGAATTGTGTTTATTTTCGAAATTTATTAACATATAAATTTTAACTTAAACATCAATATTCGATTAGCGAGAAAAATTAAGTGCAAAAACAAAATTTAAAAAAAAAAAACAAATAAGTTGTAAAAAATTTAATGTGATCGTTTTGTTTTACATGATTATATACGAGGAATGAAGAAAGTACGCTATAACTCTTAAGCATTCCATATTAATTTATACCACATACTCTTTCTATAAAAAACCGAATATTTTTGTATCCTCTATTAATCGCTGGTGTAATTGGTTCTGGTTATTTATTCATGTAAAAAACATAGAAAACATGAAGTTGTTGTTATATAAAACTAAAACAAACAAAAAGGGAAAATATTGCACAATTTACTAAACCAAAAGCAAAAAAACAATAAACTTAAGCCCAAGTTCAATTTTAATCATTAGTTTTATGCTATTAGCCATCAATTATTATTACGATTATCTTTACTTTTATACATATTATTATGTATAGGTATTTGTAGGGTATTACCTCCGTGAGGTTATACTTTATAAATTTCAAACCAAATTTTTGTTTAATGTTTACGTTTAGGAAAAACAAAGTTTTAGAAATTCAAAGCAATCAAAACATGAAACGACAAAAATGAGTAGCAAAGCAATTACCTAATTTACAAAGAAAATTTTTAAAAATAATGCTCTCAAATATGAAATTTGATAAAGAAATACAAAGCAAGAGAAACATCAAATGCATAATTTTCTGTGATTTGTAATTGAAATAATTGTTCTGCATTTTGTGTGCATTCTTTTAAAAAGTTCTGTAAGTGAAATATATAATATAATATCGAAAGCTAATTGCAGCGTTTAAAAGTGCGTAAAAATATGCTATGAAATTATTTTTGGAATTACATGTGCTTGCACTCATTTTTGTTATGCATGCTCTGATATTCAATTTCGCGATATTAAGTATCTCAATTTTCCCCGAAATCGAACATCAGCTCTTGCTTCATAATGTAGATTTTAAAGTTCATCATTTTTAAGCTCATCTTCTATATCTATTCATACATATTGTATATTATAGCAAACACACATTATCTTAAATTAAATTAGTAAATCTCCTTAAATGGATGGAAAATTAATAATTTATAAGAATTTAAATTGAAAATAAAACAAAATTATATAAAATTACTTGGAATTTGCGTTTTCTTAAAAATGTTAAGAGGAAATCTTAGAAGAGAGAAAGAAGCTGGCTGGCTGGATCGCTGGCTTCCATCTCATTAGCCATTGGAACACAAAACATGCAATATATATTTTGATTGGATAAACTTTAGTATTTTTCTTTTATCCTTGTCCTTGTCAGATTCACTTGACGAGGCACTTTTTCCAAACTCAAAAAGGTTAGGTTGAGTGGTTCCACAATGTGGTTACCATGCGGATACCAATTGCAAAGTGATAACGCTGTTGGTAGCTCGAATTGTTTTCCCTATCTATAAGTATGATAGGGTATGATTATATGAGTGGGGTAGGTATTGCGGAGATAGCGACTCTTGATGTTCTGGGCATGTCCATCCAATGTGATGTTCGTTGGAATAAACACATTTTTGACGTGTCGAAAGAAGCAGCCAAGTGTCTCGGCTTTCTTAGGCGGTGTAATAAATATTTTACTTCGACTTATCTCCGCATGATATACACCACCTATATACGTCCTAAATTGTAGTTTAATTCGCACCTATGGGCTGGAGCTACACAAACGCAACTGAAGCTCCTGGACCGTATCTAAAATCGAGCGATAAAGCTAATAGGATAGGAGACAGTAGAGTTTCCAGCTCTATTAACTCCTTGGAACATCGTCGAAACGTGGCTTGCGTCTCACTGTTGTACCGTTACTTTAACGGTAGATGTTCTTCTGAGATGCGGAAGCTGATGCCGCCAGTTCGTGTGTTCAATAGGACTACACGGTCAGCAAGCGAAACTCACGCCTTCCACGTAGACACGGTGTTCCAACGCACTACGCATTACAGAGAAAGTCGTACCGCTCGTATTTGGAATAAGCTCCCTGCAACAATTTTTCCCAATTATTATGACCCTTGCAAGTTTAAAGCAAACGTTCATAAATACTTCTCCCTCCCTTTCCTCTCACCTATCAAGCTTCATTCCAATCAACACAATGCTCTGCATTTATAGGGGTACCCCCTGTGTGTTGATTATATTAAAAAATAAAAAAGTAAAGATTGGAAAAGTCACTTCGCAATGGAGACACGATTTCTTAAAACTTGTTGAGTATAAAATGTCACGGGCAGGTCCTTCTAAGTTTCCACAGTGTGGAGGTTTTTTTTGTACCATTACTAAATTGACATTTACTGGCATACCTCACTCTGATTTTAGTGCTCTGAATTAGTGAAAACAGACTCCACGAAATGTGATAATAAAAATACTGAAACCCTTCTCGAATAAGCTCCAAAATTGAGCTAGGAAAACTAATCTCATACCTAAAACGTTGACATAGGAATGGAATTTGACATAGGAATGGAGATGTTGCTGGAAGACTGATAGAAACAGCCACAGCACGCACTTCTTTCTAAATCATCAATTGTTTCTCTTCAATAAATTGCAATAAATCGCAGTATAAACTTTTGATAATATTTATTACTTTATATTATAAATTTTATGATACAATTGAATAATGAAATATTTACCAGTACAGATGAGAAAATTATCAGTAAAAGCATGAGTATTTTGAATTAAAAAAAAAATATAAAAATCTAATACCATTCAAGGAAAATAACCCATGAACGCATAAAACGCATTTAATACAAAAAAAAAGAAATGATATTAAAAAAGTGAAACTTATATTTTAAAAAAGAAAACAACATGGAACGAGGGCGTACTTAATACAACAAAATTGAAATACGAAAACCGAAATCGATCAGTTCGTTTATCATTTTGCTGTGCGACGTTTTGTGAGTGGCGTTGTCGGTGTGGGTGGCTTTATCTGAGGAAGAGAAAACGACAAATAAGTGTGTTGAAGAAGATGGTGGGACCATTTTCTAAGAAACCAAAAACTTACTGAACGTATAGGTTTTGGTGTCAGCGCATTCGGTGCAGGCGGCTCACGTGGTTTGGGCCCATCTGGATCGCCGACCACCGTTACTGCTACGGGTTTATGCTCGGTACCAGCGCGCTCAGTGCTTTCGCTGCGCGATGCCGAACCTGAACGTTTGAACATACCCGACAGACGACCACGTAAATCTTTCTTACTCGCACGCATATCGCTCGCCACACTAATGTCAGAGTCAGATCCTTGAATCTAAAAGCGGGTAAGTTTACATTATAACCATTGGATTGGGTACCTGCTGGCAGCCACCACCACTTACCGATACTTCACTCTCGGAATTGCGACTACTCTTCGTTAGACTGCGTAATTTACCCATGAGACTCTTCTTCTTTTTACGTGGTCCCCGTGGTATATCACTTTGTGTTGAACCGCCCGATAGGCGTGAGTCCAGGCGCGAATCATAACTTGAGTCGCGCACCATGCCGCCAAGTTCAGAGTCAATGGACTGTACTGATGAGACGCTGCCATCATCTTGACGCCAAATATTCTAATGGAGACAAATGAAATGTTTATGGTAATAACTGAACTACATCCTCCGGAGATAAATTCTTAAGAACTTTACCTGATCTTTTTGTATCGAATGATCCAATGATAAACTCTTTCGGATCAAACTGCCATTATGCGTCGATGAACGTGATAACTTTGAGCCATTGCTGCGCTGTGAACCTGCCGCACTGGCCACTGAACTTGTACTGCCGTGAGGATCATTCTCCTGCGAGGCTGCTCGCCTCAAATTACTACGTCGCAGTCGGCTACGTTCATTCTCCTCTTCGCTTATACGTTGGAACTTACGCAACTCCTCGGATGCTTCAGCCAAGCGCGCCAAAACACTGGTGATTTGTGAACTGGTCAATGTGGGCGAGGGACTTCGACTGCGTCGCGTATTCGATTGTTCAGGGCGCAATGAATTTCCACTCGACGACGCACTTCTACTTGACGATCCGCTGGTGGTTGCCATTTTAATGTCTGGCGCAATTTTCACTAGCTCATCCACAGTTTGCAATAGTGCACCCACTTTACGTTCTCCGCCATCATGTTCCATGCGCCGCTTCACCAATTCCTTCTCGTAACGTTCGCGCTCACGTCGCAATTTCTCATTGGAGGTTCTCAGCTTAGCATGCACATCCCGCAACTCCAACAAATCACATTGTAATTCAGCTATCTTCTTGCGTCCCTCTTCCAGTTCCTCCTCAGTCGTACGTTTCGTCTGCTCCAGGCGTCGCTTGGCCTCCAAACGCTCCTTATCACGCTCACGCTCCACTTCGAAGAGGGTCTGCCGCAAATCACGCGCCAGCGTTGATGTCTCTTGCAATAGTCTTTGTTGATCTTCGCGCTCTTTCTGCCACGATAGCTCCAGTTTTGTTTTCATGCCGGGAATTTTCGTGCGACCCGAACCAATAACACGATCTTCCTCGAATTCATTCAGTTTCGATTGCATTTCAGAGATTTTGATCTCGTTGGCGCTGCGCTCAGAGACAAGTTCGGTTTTGATGCGACTCACTTCGAGGCGTGACTCAACGAGTTGATCTTCCAAACAGCCAATCTGTATCGGGTGAAGCATAAATTGTCGTAAATTTGAGAATATTACGTCGAGTAACCAAAGTGAAAGGAATGAAAGTAATGAAAGCTTTGCTCTTCCCTTATACCTCACCTGTTGTTCAAGATAAGCTATTTTGCTCTTGTCATCATCATCACTGCTATGCATAGAATTGCGACTTTGTCGTCCACTGTTCGCTTTCAGATCACCGATTTTCTTCTGTGCCGATTCCAGCATTTGCTTGAAGGCATCACGATCTTTCTTGAATTTTTCGCATTGGCGCTGAATATAATAAAAAATAGAAAAGCTTCAAGGTCTCCGAGACTTTGCAATTGAATTTTCCACGAGCACTCACCTGCATGGACGTCAGCTCTCCGCTCAAGTTCTTAACTTGCTGCTCATAGCGCAAGCGGGTGGCAGCCACTTCGGATTTAAGTTGCAATTCCGAGTGTTGTAATCTAGGTTAAACAATGGAGAAGTGTAACCATTTACCATGAAGTATTTCAACTACATAGACACTGTTTGACACTTACTTGACCCGCAGTGACTGAATTTCCGCTTCCCTACTCGCACTATGCCCATTAATGGACGATTGCGCCTGTTCAATGCGACTGAAATCATTCAATTTCTGGTTCAAATCGTCACTATCCTTACGCAACTGAAATACTAAATCGATATTCATTTCGTTTTCGCGGCGCAAGCGGTCATACTCTTGCTCCTTATCGGCGAGCTTATTCTTTAGCATAGTCTTTTCATGTTCGGAAGCACCGCTCTTCAGATTTTTCGCTTCGATTTCCTGAATTTTCTTCTGCGCCTCACTCAATTTCTTAGCGAACTCGGCTCTTTCGATGCGAACGCGCTCCATATCGGTCAACTTTTGATTGAGTGCGTTCAGCTCGAGTTGTAGATTTTGCTTTTCGGTGGTCAATTGTGCGCGCATCAATATCGTTTCTTCGGAGAGTTTCTCCCAGTGGGTAGTCAACTCCCTGTAGCGTTTACTTTCGTCGACCAGCGAATCTTGAAGTTCTTCTATTTGCTTTTTCAGTTCTTGAACTTGTTTGCTGTCGGACTTAGATGATTTTGTTTTCAATTCTTTGATTTCTTTTTCCAGCGAGGATTTTGTCTTTTCAGCAGCTTTACGGGTGCTCGCTAGGTCGTTATCCATTTGTGTTAGTCTCGATTCAAGTTTCTCACGCTCCTTACGCTCCTTCTCGTAGTCCTTTTCGAGTGCTGCTATTTTTTCTTTGTCCCGCTTCGCTTGTGTTTCACCAGAGGATTTCGCCGATTCGACTAGTTTTATCTGCGGGAACATGGAAATGATTTTTTCAGTTAATTTTTTATTTGAGGAGAATCTTTTCATATGTATTCCAAACCTGATTGTCTTGCTTCTTGATTTTGTCCTCTAAATCTTTCACTTTCGAATTAAGTTTCTTGGACTCTTCTTCGGATTTTTTCAGCTTATGCTCCAAATCACTAACTTTAGGTGTTGAGCCAGATAAGGTCTTCAATCGCTCTATAAAGACATAAGTAGTAAATAATTTCTATTATTATTTTTAAATGCACTACTTTAAATTACTTACGTATATCACCTTCAGCCAATGACAGTTTTTGCTTCAGCCTCTCCAATTCCTCCTCCAACTTATCTCTTTCAGTCTCGAGCGTTTTCAATTTATCCCCCCCACTATTCAGTACTATTACTCTCATTTCCTTGATTTCATCCTCCAGCTCTTCAACCCATTTCTTCAGATGATTCTTCGGTGTTAGATCTGTAATACGTTTGGGAGTTCTCGCTGGCAGCTTCTCTTCGGCCTCGAGCATTATGCGCTTTAATCTGGCATTCAAATGATCACGTTCTCGTTCCACCTGCGCGAGCGTTTCTCTTAGTTTCGCCAACTCATCGCTGTTGCTACCATTTGGACTTGATTTATCGGACGAGCCACTCTTCCGTAGCGCTTGTAATTGCAAGCGCTTATTTTCTTTCAATAGCTTCTCGTTTTCACTTTCTAGCGTTGAGATTTTTGTGCGTAACACTGACGCTTCCTGCTCAACCATATTCAGCTGGCGTTTAGCATCAACGCTGCTACCTTCAGCGAATTTCCCACCCTTTGCCGTAATTTCCGCTTGTAGACGCTCAACCACACGATCTTTATCGACAACAGATTTACGCAATTGCATTAGTTCATCATTTAGGGCTTTTAATTTTTTATCCGACGCATTTGCCGCCGATGCACTGGCACTGGTGAAGCCCGTTAAAGGTGATGCTGATCTCGATTTGCCGAGCATTTTGTCTTGCAACTCACGCACCTGCTTCTTCATTTCGGTGTTATCGCGTTCGAGATCTTCTACTTTCTGACGTAATATTGATGCTTCCTGTTCGTTGAGTTCCAGTAAAATGCGCAATTCCGCGGGATCGTCTTCATCGGAGATGCCTTCATCACGGTCGGCTTGTACCTCTGGCGCCAGACGGTGTGGAATGGGGCTTAGCTTGCGAGTTGCTGTGACGGGGCAAGAGTTAAGTAAAAAAAGTTAAAAAGAAAAGAATTGGCTTTTAAAAAAAAGACCAAAAACCAAAAACAAAAAACATGCATTGCTAAATTATGTTGGTAATGATTCGATTAGCAAAATGTAAAACGAACATATTTAGTTACGCACTTAAGGTAGGTAGGAACATGAGCAGCTGTAAAAAAATGGCAAAAGAAAAGTAGTTGCAATTAAGTATTTAAGCAAATGGTTAGGTTAGTTTTGGAAAGTTTTACTTAAGTACCATTTATACCCAATAAGAAATTCCGGACCGTGATAATCGCCTCAATATCGGGCACGGTAATACTTGGTAATCGATATTTAAGACCACTCAACCTTGACTGGGTTAAGGTTGGACACTAGCAGTTGCTTAACTAGACAACGTTCTTATGCGAGCTATTGAATGCTGACGTCACATACTGGATCCAGTGCCACATATACTCCACCGTAAATTTCTTATTTGGTATACTTTAGTATGTGTGGTATAGTATATTATATAATAGTATGTGAATTATTTGACAACACTGATAGAATGTGCATTGTAACTCAGTCTGCTTGTCTCTTGATATTTTGCGATTTTGTTAATTTTTCGATAAATTTGTGGGGAAAAATACATTTTTAATAGTAAAAAGTATAGTGAGTTTCGCATACTTCTTGAGCGTGTTGCCATTTTTTTCAACTGCATCATTAAGGAATCATTTTCATCCTCGAAACGGGCAACTTTTTTCCTCAAATTTTCAGCCTGAAAATAATTCAATAAATACAGAAATTTGTAATTCAGCGTTTTATAATACAGCGACGAAAGTGATTTTTGCCTTTGATTGGTTTTCAAAAAGCTTTTAATTGGAGGAAAATATACGAAGTAAGAGAGAAAGTATAGCAATCCAAACTGAAGAAATAAAACCGAAATTTATTTAGCAATAGGGTGCTGGAACCATACAAATCTACCCCTTGGTTGCCTCCTCGTCAAAAGTCCTAGTCTGGGGTTTGGTCTTATATCTGATCTTGTGTATAATCTAGTTGCTAGCTTTGTTATATTGTTGTGTTCCAGTTTCTGGTGTTGTCTCTGGTCTTGTAAATATGTATTCCAGACTTACATGTGGTCTTTCATGTGATCCCTGATCTTGGGTTTAGTCTTTGGTTTCTTCTTTGATCTGATATTTAGTCTAGTCGTTGGTCTGATCTTTATTATAATCTTTGGTTTGATTTTTTGCTTGATATTTGCTCTGATCTTTGGACTTAACTTTATTTTTTTCTCTGGTCTGGTCTCTGATCTGGCCCTGGGCCAAGTTTCTAGCTATGTTCAAGTCTCTGTTCTTTCGCCTGGTCTTATACTTCTTCTAGTCCTTGATTTGGTTATTAGTTTGTTCATTGATCTGGTATTTGGTCTATTCTTTTGTCCGGTTTTTGTTCTGATATCTAGTCTGATTTTTGGTCTGGCCTTTAGTCTAGTTTTGATCTGGTCGTTGGTGTGGTTGTTAGTCTTGTCCTGTCTGTAGTCAGATCTTTGGTCTGGTGTTTGATCTTATCATTGGTCTGGTGTTTGATCTGATCTTTTGATCAGTTTTTAATCTAGTCTTTTCATTGTTCTTCGGTCTGGACTTTACTGTGGAATTTTATCTGATTTTTGGTCTGGTCTTTAGTCCAGTTTTGATCTGGTCTTTTGTGTGGTTGTTAGTCTGGTCCTGTCTGTAGTCAGATCTTTGGTCTGGTGTTTGATCTTATCATTGGTCTGGTGTTTGATCTGATCTTTTGTCCGGTTTTTAATCTAGTCTTTTCATTATTCTTTGGTCTGGACTTTACTGTGGTATTTAATTTGATTTTTGGTCTGGTCTTTATTCCAGTTTTGATCTGGTCTTTGGTTTGGTTGTTAGTCTGGACCTGTCTGTAGTGACATCCTTGGTGTGGTGTTTGATCTGGTCTTTGGCCTGGTTTTTAATTTAGTCTTTTCATTGTTCTTTGGTCTGGACTTTACTGCGGCATTTGATCAGATTTTTGGTCTGATCTTTAGAGTGTTCGTTTGTCTGCCCTTTCATCTGGTTTTTAGTTTTATCTTTAGTTTTGTTTATATTATGGCCTTTGATCTAGATTCTGGGCTGTTTTTTTGTTATCTTTTCTTCTTTATTCCCTGGTCTGATCTCTCACCGAGACTCTGGCCTAATTTCAACTTCGGTCTTCTCCATAGTATTTGTTTAAACTCTAGTCGCAGTTCTACCATATGTAGCCCCTGATCTGGTCTGAATTGCTATGCTTTCTGCTAACTATTGTTAGCTATATTGTATTAAATTATAAACAAAAATATATACGTAATGTAAGATGTGGACAAAGACTACTACAGTATTAATATCAGTTAATCAGTTTAAAAAAAAAAAACTAATTACGGAAAACATAATTTAAAGCCAAATTATCTCGAGCTGTATGTAGTTCTGTACCTGCCCTAGCTCCAGTCACGAGGGCATGCGAAAAAAGTGATGGAAAGAGTAATGAATGGGATGCGCGTTGTGTCAGTGCTGGAAATACTGTCGCAAATGGCGAACATTCACGTTGTTCAACAGATACATTCAAATTGTAACCCCATGCAGATGGCTCATCTTCAGGCTCATTATCATCATCCTGATCAGGATTGTTATCAAAATCAGTTTGTGTGGCAGTAGTCATAGCTTCCTTATCATTTGAGGATTGTTGGCAGCCATCAAAGCATGTCTCCGTTTCAGTATTCACCGCTATATTTGCATACGATTTTATTGTGGTTTGTGTGCCGCGTGGAAAACTCATTATCTCATTGATATCAAGTGTTTGTGTACCGCGACTTATACCAATTCTTGCATTCAGCAATATTTGTAGTCTTAAATTCTTAATTAGGTTTAGATAAATACATACATTAAATAATTGCTGGCAACGCTAAAAGCTTACCTCTTCCTCGGCGAATTTCAATTGGTCTTTCAGATCAGATTCTCTTTCTACAGAATCCTGTAAATCACGCAGCAATTGCTGAGGATCTTCCTGTGAACCTCCGCGTGTTAATGATTCTCGCGTATATTTAGCGTCTGCTGATGTCGATTTTCCAAGAACTCCCAACATTGGTGCCTTCTTCTTGCCCGGATTGCGTAACTCTTCTGCTTCAGCCTGGAAGAGGTCACAATTTTATACTACATTAAAGATTTTTATGAATGATTCAAAAAACGGGGATGCAGTTTGAATACGTTTCTGTGAGATTTTATCTTTAACACCAGACATAGACTAAAGTCTAGACCATCAAATTACAGCTCAATTAAATTTTCGAAATTATATTTTTTTATATATAGTTACGTACTTATATCGCTTGATATACACACAAACTTACTTGCAACTTTTGCGTCAACGCATTCGAAAACCTCAGCTCCTCCTCCAGCTTCATCACTTTAGAAGCCAGTTCTTCACTGAAACCGCCCTGTTTCTCTTGCTCCAACATTTCGATCTTCCGCTCACATTTCTTCAGCTTAAAACTGAGTATGCGGCAATTCTTTGTTGTCTTCTCCAAGTCTTTCTGAATATTCGTTTTCGCTTTCATCTCATCATCACGGAAAGTATCCTGAATTTCATCCATTTCCGCTTGCAAATTGATAATCTCCTTCTTTGCATCTTGATTCTCTTCCATTAGCTCCTCACACAGCTGCTCCGCCGCGTGCAATTTACGCTTCAGCTCATATTCTGAACTCTTCGGATTATTTTCCAAATCTTTCATTCGCGTATTTAGTCGACGTTTGTCCTCATTGACCTTCTCGAGTTGTTCTTTTAGTTCGTTAACCTTCGATTGCAGCATCAGCGCCTCAGAGGCGGCCGTACGATTCGGAGCGGTATCCATTGAGGCCAAACGACGCAGCAGGATATCACTTTTGTCGCGTTCGGCACGTTCAGCGCGTGTTTTCATCGTTTGCAATTCAGTGCGTAAACTTTTTATCTCATCCTGCAGCTCACGATCGTTGCGATCCACTAACGTGGTCTCCGTAGTTTCAGTGGTTAATGACATGTTATCGTGTGCATTACGCTTGTCCGAATACTTAGAATCCTTGATTTTCAGCATAAATTCAACATCTTTTGTGGCCTTTTCACGATCCGATTCTTTTCGACGGGCAGCACTTGAACTGGAGTTGGATTTCGTATTTGAAGAGGAACTTGCCGTCGTTGTGGTAGATGAGGATGCGGCCTTTGCCGTTGAACTTGCAGTGGATGATTTTAGCGAACTTGTTGCTGATGTGGCGGCAGCCGCTGTTGATGGTGACGCATAGCCTGATGATGCCGATAATAAAGACGATTGTGATGATGCTGTTGTTGTTGATGTTGATGTTGAGGAACTTGCTGTAGTTTTCTTTGGCGGCAACGATGAACGCTTCAACTCGGTTGACAGCGATGGACCTGATTTACTTCGTTCAGGTCGATCGGGTGGCGGTTTACTTTCTGCTTCACTGGATGAAGTATTTTCACTTGTTTAGTTTAATGTGATAATTGTGAATAAATTGAGAAACAAAAAACTCGCTATCGACTTTGCACACATAAAATTGGAAAAAAAAACACAGCCAGAGGAAATACTTACTCTTCACTTTTCTTTGGAACCGAGCGTTCTCGACTTGATTCTCTTGAGTTCAGACTTCGTTGTTTCTTCAGTAAATTCATTTTACGGACACGCTCCGCTAGACTGTCCGTCGAGAGGATGATTAAGTCTTCTGGAATATTACGCGAAGATGATGATGACGATGATGAAGATGATGGCGGTTTTAAGCGATTTTGTGATAGGGAATCTTCAACCTTGATATGGCGGCGAGTGGATTAAAACAATAAGTAACATTAATAAGCGAAACTCAAATCTAGGGCGGACTTACCTCTTTAAGATCCAATGTAGTTGTATGCCTCCGCGGTGGTACTGGCAACTTAAGGGTAACATCAACATTATTCTCATTGGCTGCATTGAAGCCACCACCGCGAGCTCCACCTCCTCTGGACTGTCCAGCTGCTTCATCGATGTCTGGTGTGGAAGCCCATGACTGTGGACGCTTCTTAAGGTCTACATTGAAGTGTACAACTAAGATTGAGTAATTTGTGGCATCGTCACATCACAGGCATGTGCAACAAAGCAAGTGCATTTTGTATTTTTGAGTTTTTGAGTTTGTTTTTTTATTTTTCATTTGATTTTTAGTTGCAGTTGTGAGTCCATAAGAGTTGATTTTATATTGTTATTGTTATTGTTATACATATAATATATTTAATTGTATTTAATCAAAGACATCATTACGCAATTAAACAATTAACATTATGTGTTTCAAACATAAATGAGGTTTCCAAATCATCCAAAAACAACAATTACGAGTATACGAAATGATGTAAGAGTCCAAACGATGATCGGGATGATCGGCAGGCATACAGCAGACACCAAACCCATTCCGCCCGAACCATACAATTTGATCGAACGAGCGAGTTGTAATAACGTGCGCGAATTTTTGTTGACAATGTTTATTTGTTTTTTTTTACAACAAGTTAATTTTTACAACATTAATTTATGACAGACAATACAGTGTGATGTGAATTGATGTTATATGATGACGTAGTGAGTAGTTAGCGAGTAGTAATTGAAGTAGTAGAAATCAATCATTTTGAGTGAAGAGAAGTACACATAAAGTGAAGTTGTGAGAGTATTTTTTGGTTGTTTAAAATTAAGCAAATAAATGAGAAATATTAAAAGACTTATTAGAAAAACGTTAATCATACTACATAAAATAATTGTGTAAATTTCTACATTTTATTAATTTATCAGTACAGAGAAAAGCTTTATTAAAATTTTGAAAAATATTACCATAAAAATACAAAAATACAAAAATCAAAAATACAATATAGAAAATATAGGAATGATTGTTGACATTCAAAAGCACTCTTTCATTTCAGAACTTCATCTAGTGAAATAGGTCCTGGAACGAAGAAACCATGAAACTAGTTAAGAATTGAAGAAATCGCTCCAGTCAGAAGGGTGTTTTATTCGAGCCGCAGTGGAGGAGCACGCAGAAGGGGGCGTCCTAATCTCCGTTGGACACACCAGGTATAGGGCAACCTGAATGCACTTGGCCTTATCAACAGGCACCAGCGCGCACATAGCAGAAGCGACTGGCGAGGCTTTATAGAGACGGACACGACCGATCATCGGTTGTAGTGCCAGATAAGTAAGTAATTAAGTAGTTTCATGGTTAATGCCCATGTAACAGAAGCAGAAGTAACTTATTGACTATTACATTTAAAAAAAAAAACAGGGTAGTGCAAAGAGTCGCCGTACCGTAGTTGGTAGTGCACTGGTCTGCTAGGCAGGTTGTACTTGGGTTCAAATCCCGGTATAGGCAATATCAAAAAAGTAGAAAAAAATAACACGGCGCCATGGATGCGAAAAGTTCTGCCTTTGGCGCTACATACGGTCGTAGTCGGCATTGATAAAGTGAAGTTCATTGTGGTAAAGGCATAACACTTTCCACAATGACTGTCTATCTCTTTACCGGTGTCCTGTGTGATTGCAAAACAATGATCTGCATTCATGGGCTACACCCTGTGTGTTGAATGTATCAATAAAAAATGAATTTAAAAAAATTTCACAAAAAAAAAAAATTATAATAAAGAAGAAGTGCAAAGAATGTGTGCTTTCCCTGTACAATTTCCTAGATCCTTTCAGGAACTTAAGAAATTCAAGTAAGGAAAATAATGAGCAAATCTTATCCACAAGTGCGAGAAGCTCGGCTCGAGAAGGGTTCTCCTACACGGGCTGTTGTGTCATTAAAAGAAGAAAGAAAAAGGGGTCTTTAAATTCCGTTTTTTAGTTTTTTGTCATGACTCTATTATTTGATGTTAAGTATAGGAAATCGTGGGAAAGCTATTGAGGAGTACAATATTCCGTATTCAGGTATTAACTTTATTTCTGAACTTTATTCCTACTTATTGGCCCGGTGACCCGGTCTAATGTACGTTCTACATTTATTTAGTTTATTTAGTTTATTAAGATGCCTTTTTCACTACCAGACTACCTTGGGTTTTATACAATAGCTCCGAATTCACAATGTTTATCACCATCTGGTAATTGATACCCTGAGGTATGACTCCTTTGATAAGGATGCCTGCTTAGAATCCAAATCTTGTTCTAGGTTCGGGGTATGAAAAATGGCCTAACAAGTTCCAGACTACTACTTCTGCTGCCAAATTCGTCGAATAGCACAGAATTACATAGTAAATGAAATGATTTGAATGTAGTTTCCGAATGAAGATGAAGTTCATTCTTATGTAAGTATTAAACGAAGTATACCTGCTCAATGCACAGGTTAGGTATAGATTGGGATAAGTGATTCTGTTTGGATGACACCTCGCATAGACCCTCAAGTCCTTAGCGATACCAGATAGGTGTCTCATAGGTCTTTTGTGCGTTTAGAAAGAGTACACACAATTTATGGTAAGATGCAAGCATAGTTAGAAAACCTTGGAAGAGCATTCACGCCCAGTTTAGCGATCTCATTCAGGCCCTCAAACTGTGGAGCTTTCAAGTATGTTAATCGAGTCCTAGTGAACGTGGAGCAGAAACACCGAAAAACACAATTCTCATATGATTTTTGAGGTAGTGAATTCAAAAAGCACCTCATCATTTTAAAATATTTTTTATAAATGCTTTTTTTTCTGTAAAGATGAAAGCAAATTTGAACTCTGAAGAACTTTCAGTATTACTTAAACTCTTACAATTTTTGAAATATTGTTTGCATTTGAAAAGAAGTTTCTAAAAAAAATAAAATATTTTATATATTTTCCAAGTTTTTCATAGCACCGGTTTTTAAATAAAGTGTGTACGTTTTTTAACTCATACAAGTACAGGACAGAGTAGTTCTCCCCTACAGTGAAGTGTGCATCTAAAAACATTTCAAGGCAACAGCAATTCATTCCAGGTGTGTTAAAAATTTGAAATTTGTGACATCACAAAAAGGATCGCAAATCGCCGGTTTGATTCGAAACAAATGAGTGCATTCAACAAAGTGTTTTTCATGGCAATATTGAAGTATTTTCCGAATTTTATGTACATTACCAATATCATTACTGCTTCCACCTCCATTTAACGATGAAAGATTTTGCGTTGATGTCCAAGTACGCGATGAGGGTCTTTGTCAAAAAAAGAATTAAAAAGCTTCAATAAAACTTTGCGATTTTACTCAAATCCACTCCGAAATTATTACCTAGAATTGAGACCATCTGAAAGGTTTGGTGACGATGCTGCCACATCGTCTACACTACGTCGGCCGCCGTGTTCTTTGTAATCGCGAAAGCAACGCTTACAGCGTGTGGGATATCTGGTCTGGGGATGAAAGCCCAGCGGACATAATTGGTCACCTTTTAGTGATGGATATAGATGATGCATTTGCTGCCGGTATAAATATTCACAATTATTTCCGTTTCTCTTTCTTCAGCTTTTCCTGAATGAATCTAAAAATAGTGAACATTTTTATTAATATTGGAACATTTAAATGTATTTAAACATTTCTACTAAATTTAAAACATAATTTACACAGTATAGAATGTAGGCAAATAAAATTACTAATTCTAAGACAAATGAACTTTATTATGTGAATCTAATTTTTAATGTGGCAGTTTTATGCAGGGGGAAAAAATACTCGTACATAGAAAATTAAATAAATTTATTGGCTTCAAAATGTTTTTTAAATAAACTGTCTTAATTTCCCTATTTTTTATTTATTTTATTTCTATGTAATTGTTATAGCTTTCAAGCAATGTATTTGTTGTTATTTTTAAATTTATTTCATATTTAAATAGAACTCAATTAAGCGATAGGCAACAAACAAAGAATCTAACATGTGTGTTGAACAAAAAAAAAACACAGAAAATGCTTGGCATTCTTCCAGGAATATCGAAACAAGTTTTTTTTAGATGTAAAACATCTACATTGTGTTTTTCAGTATTCATATTTGCAACGTTTTATAACAATCGATTCAAGAATGCAATACAAAAATTTTGCAAAAAAAAAAAAGAAAACATGAAAACATTTCAAGTAAACGATATTTTAATGCACTTTTTAACATCTCTTTCTTAGTAATAACCGGGGGGGTCAAAAGTAATGTCATAATCTAAATGTGCCATAAGTTTTGCAAATAGCGTCAAAATTTCATTGTGCTTTGATATTTATGTTGTAAACAGATCGAGAATTAAGTAGATGACAATAAGCAATGGCACGACTATGCCTAAGCAATCGCGCAACGATTGAGCTTTTGAAACACCAATTTCCAGGCCTTGTGATCTTCCGTTTTGGCGATTTGAACTGACGGGTCAGTTTGACGGCGCCAGACTTTTTCCTTTGGGGCTCTTTGAAATCTCGCGTTTACCCCAACATACTACAAAAAGCAAACATTGAAGATCTCCTTATCGGTGTCATGTGATTGTATTTTGTATTCCCTCTCTCATTCTCCCTCCTTCTTCCTCCCACCTATCAATCTTCCTTCCAATCAACGCAATGCTCTACATTCATAAGGGTACAACCTGTGTTTTGAATGTATCATTAATAAAAAATAAAAATAAAAAAACATTGAAGAAGAAACCAAATGTTTTGCGAGCAAACAATTCAAAATGTTGTAAAACGAGCACACACGTGCATCAACTCAAGAGGTGGTCAATTTTACATTTTGAAACAAACTTTCCGTGGAAATTATTATTTCTAACAAAATAGCAGCCAATTCACATTATGACATTACTTTTGCTACACCTTGTAGATAGGAAGTAAGTGTGCGCGGGAGGTAGGGTGGTGAATCGATCTAGGAAAATAGTGTCAGGGCCGGAATCTCTAGCGATGCACTATATGAAAAGGAAAATAGCAGATAGAAAAACTATAATACTTATCAGATTAAATTTAATACAATTTAAGGGGCAGAGGGTACCGATAGTGTACCGATCAAAATCTTTTTTAAGGAACGAAGCCCATAGACATCACCTCAATCTAAGAATTCGCTAGTGATTAATTTAATGTGAGTCAACTACACCGTGGCGCAGTTAGTACTGCGCCAGAGTGTCCGGAGTCCTATTCACGACACAGGTAAAATTAAAGAAAAAAAAATGATGGAAAAAAATCTCTACACGGAACCACTTCTTGGCAGGCAATGGTAAACCTACAACAGTAAAAATAACCTAAGAAAAGCGTAGTAAAAAGCTTTTCTTCGTTCGGATTTGGAATAAAACTGTAGGTCCCTTCCATTCATGTAAAAATAGACCATGCACATGAGTGGATCCGAAAAGTTCGGCCTAGGCCCTCCATGTACTTTTGTGTCATAAAAGGAAAGAAGGAAAATGTTAGAAAAAAAAAGAATTTAAATAAGCAATACGTACTCACTACTCTTTTTAATCCTTTCTAAATATCGTTCCTTTCGAAGCTTAATCAACCTAATCTTGTGAAATAAATCTAATCGACACTACATACTATATAATTTTACTTCGACTAGAATACTTATTCCTTGCTATGAACTATGTATTTTATACTTGTTTTCATCCTTTATCACTGCTACAATATCATAATATTACAATAACTCTTATTCAGTCCTTTCATAGCAAATACAAGGTTCGCCACCTTAATAAAAGTAATCTTCGGATGCAAAATTAATCCTATAACTATACTTACTTACTTACTTACTTTTAATGGCACAACAGCCCATGGAGGGCCTAGGCCGAGCTTTTCGCATCCACTCATGTTGTGCGTGTTATATTTGTACATGAATGGAAGGGACCTACAGTTTAATGCCGAATCCGAACGGCGAAGTGAAAAGCTTTTCATAGCAATTTATACTCTTGTAGGTTTGCCATTGCCTGCCAAGAGGTGGTGCCGTCTAGAAAAAATATTTTTTCTTTTTGATTTTGCCTGTGCCGAGATTCGAACCCCGGACACTCTGCGTAGCAGTCCAACGCACTACCACTACGCCACAGCGACCACTTATATAACTAGCGACCTATAACTATAACTAGTTTGTAAATGAAAAAAAAAATCGGTTCTGTTTATGAATAATGTTAATTCACAATAATACAAGAAAAGTATAACCTTAGGAAATCGGGTTAAGCTCTCATGAAAGAGTTAAGCTCTCATGAAAGAGATTCACTTTCGCTTGGCAAAATTTAAGGCGTTATTGACATGTTGGAAAATGCTAAATGTACTTTATTACCCAAGAGTTCAACTCAACCAATTAATTGGTTAAAACCAAGAATTAGAGTCAAGAATATACAACGAAATCTTTGGTTGGATTTGGTTAGATAGTGGTTTTCTGTATTAATTCAAATTTAACTCTGGTCCTCATATTCCGTTTTAGCAATTTAAACCAATATTTGGAACCGGTTCTGGTTAGTATATGGACGACGGAGAACAGGAACCTCTTTGTTACAGGAGAAATGGCAAAGGTCTTCTCAACAGAGGTCTTTGGTTTTTTTTGGCGAGGAAAACCGATAAGAATTTTCAGTGGAAGTCAGGCTGCCCTTAAGACCCCAGAAAACCCCACTAACCTTTCGAAGATCGTAGGTGATTGTAGGGAAAAACTTAACAGTATCGCGAAACTAAATAAGTTATGGCTTGTATGAGGCCAGGACACTTCGATGTGCTCGGCAACAAAATGGCTGATGAATTGGCCAATCACCGCGGCAAATCCTGTTGGTCGCAATGCAATCATCGCTGTTAGTTTGGCAGGAACTATGCAACGAGTCCATGAGCTATTTTCTCTCTTACCTTCTCCTTTATTTTCTTCTCTATCTTTGGCAAAGTATACTGGCCTATAATACTGAGTGCTATAGAATGTCTACATCCCTCCTGTCCACCTCACAATCTAATCTTTCGTTTTAGCTCACATTCAATTAATTAGAGATTTGTTTTGTTTTACTTTGTGCAGTAATTTTAATGCTGTAATTGTTCAACCGCTGATGGTCGCTGGTGTAGTGGTAGTGCGTTGGACTGCTACGCAGAGTGTCCGGGATTCGAGGCACAGGCATTGCCTGCCTCTTGGCAGGCAATGGCAAACCTACAAGAGTAAAAATTGCCTATGAAAAGCTTACCACTTCGCCGTTCGGATTCGGCATTAAACTGTAGGTCCCTTCCATTCATGTACAAATATAACACGCACAACATGAGTGGATGCGAAAAGCTCGGCCTAGGCCCTCCATGTGCTGTTGTGCCATTAAAGGTAAGGTAATTGTTCAACCGCAGCTCTGACTTTATTGAGTCCCGTATTTGACGTTATCTCTGTGGTCATCATTCTGCGTAGGAAGCAAATATTGTCAACGTATTTAACAAAATGTCCTTCGGTTTTTATGTGCTGAAGTTGTTGAAGTTGTTCGCATGGCTTTGTGCTCTTGATGTTAATCTTGAGACTATCGTGGCGAGCTTCTCTGATCAAATGATCAGCTTGTGTTTGCATGCCACTAAGCTTGTGTGCGCACAGTCTCCAAGTGCTTGAGTTGACGTGTGACTCTTCATGATATGTTTCTCCTTACGGAACAGACATTTGTCATTAATTTATTAAAATAATACAATAAATGTGATGCATTTTATTTAATTGAAAATCTTTTTATCCAAATTTACAACACGAAGAGAAAAGCTTTCGATACGCTCTCAATGTTATTATTATTAATTTGTTCCATTAAGTTTTTGGATTACAGTAGCCCTAAATCCTCTCAACATGGAGACATCCACTCAAAATATGACTAGAACTCAAACACGAAAGCCTAGTGGAAATTATTAAATGATAATAAATATCCATTTTGATTCAAGTCAAGAAGTTCGATCTTAATCGGTACCAAATTGTTTATTTTCATGACTTGGCATGGGATCAAAACATTGACTCGTGACTCGCTTTGGAAATAAAAAATGCTGCATATGTAAATGAAATGTTTTGTTTTCTAAGGATTCTAGTAATCTTCAAAGAATCATGCAAATTTTTATTTAAATTTTAAAAGTATGTAAAAATAAACATATACATATTTTTTTTATTATTGTTCTCAATTAATTTGTACAAAATTTTTTTATATTTTATTTAAATATTCCTGTAAAATTTATGTAAAATCAGCTACCAGGGGTCAACATATGAAATACATGTGTGTGCAGAAATATATTTCTCGAATACGTAAAATACTTGAAGCGATTTGAATGAATGCAAATCTAGATAGATCTAGCATAAATAACCAACAGGTGTGTTAAGTGTTTGTGCAATGTATGCACCATACATCAAATTCGCACATGTATGGTATGTATTCACTCGCAAGTATGTATGTATGTATGCATGTATGTATGTAGGCATGTACATATATGTATACAACAAACCTGAACGTTTCTCACAGATTTGGAAACACTACAGACTCATTCATAAATTATGAACCTATACAAAAGATTTCGTGATTCCTGAAATTTCTCTAAAATTATCAACGCTTTAAATTTCCCCCGATGAAAATATAAATAAACTTTACAGCCAAAAGGAACATCAACATTTTTTTTGGAAGAAACTCATAAAAACTGACAGAAAAAGACTGATGAAGAAAAAAATGAGACAGCTGATAAAGCGAGAAAGAGATAAAAATAGTTACAAATTGCGCGCATTATAAATTTAAATAATTTGCGCATGTTTTTTGTTCGACATGTGCGTTGTTTTTATTTTATTTTTCCATTAATAAATATTTCGCAAATTAAATAAGGGAGAGAGGCAAACAAAGAGAGAGAGAGAGAATAAGCATGTGAGCATAAATTTAAAAAAGAAATTATGAGTGTATTCCCAAGAGCAAGAATGTAAAGAGAGAGAGAGAGAGAGAGAGAGAGAGCTTAAAAGAAAATGGTGAGCATATGGCCCAGAGATGAAATATCAAGAAACGTCTGATCAAAATAAAAATAAAAAAGGAAATGAAACGGTAAAACAAAAAAAGCACACTCTCTTCAAATTCCTGTTCAATGAACGATTCTTTTTCACCTCAAATAGCCAATGAAAAAACATAAATAAAAAACTGTTTTCACCCCAATATCTTCGTCCGAAAACTGAGGTTATCACTAACCTCTAAAGAATGCAGTTTACTGCCTGATTTGATTATTGGGCATTGTTTTTCAACAATCACTTCAAATAACAGAGACCGGTAGAGAGTGATCAATGTAGGCACAGAAGAAATCTTTGAACTTGTTATTTTTGACCATTAAAAACTAGCTCGGACTAAATGACCTAGTAGGGCCACTTTTCAACTGAAAACATTATTGGAGGTTACTCGGATGAAAAAGAGTTGCTATAAAATAATTTTACTTACTTAATATAATTTTTGCTTCTTATTTATTACTCAAATATAATATATAATATATTTGAGTAATAAATAAGAAAATTACTAGAAATAACAAATAGAGAATAGAGTAAAGCTCTCTTTTTACAAAAACAAAAGAAACTAAATAAACAAAATGCACACTCTTTGATGCGTTCATTTAGAGAGTAGAGTTATAGAAAGCAACACTCTCTTTCTTACTGATCTATTGCTGGTTTACTCGAAAGTAGAGAAAATCTACTGAGTGCAACTGAAGAAAACTGCACTCTCCCTCTCACTTTTCCGATCCTAGGTACTTACTCAGAATGGCAAACTCACGGGAGTACATGTTTAAATATAGTGCAATTCAAGTGTTTTAGGCTTTATAGCAGAGCTAATACGAGTACATATGTACATACATACATACACTGTGTAGCTCCAAGTAGTATTCTTAACCTATTTTCGGAATGATCCATTTTTGTGCTGTTTGTGAAAACGCATTTCTATAGGTACCTATATTTTTTTCTGTTTCTGTTTTGTATATGGTAGGTACCTATGTATATCTACGCCATATGCAAAGTTTCTGAATGATTTGGTGTTTTTGTTTTATTGCCGAGCAGGCAGGGTAGTATTTAAGTAAAAGTTGTACGTGTTAATACTTACAAAAATATGTATAGATATAGTATATTTATTTGCGACTATTTGAGGATGAAAAGCTAGACGCAGCCACCTTTATGTATTACTTATGATAAGTGAGTCAGATTGGCGGAGTGGCGTGTCGTGTCGTAGCGTGGCGGGGTGTTCGATTTAAAGAGCAAATAGCTGACGTTGCTAGTTGATGTTGCTGTTGCTGTTGCGGTTGCTGCCAGTATAGATGAGGATGAAGCTGCCTAGCTGGCAGTTAATGATACTACTGACTGACGATACTGTTGACTGATGCGATGTTGTGTTTTTGCTATTGTGTACGCTTTGCTGCTAAAATGACGGTGCTGATGATTGAGCAGGCAGCCAACACAATTCAACAAAGAACAAATAGAAATGAAAAGTTGCGTAACACTTTTCTCAGTGTATTTTGCATACGTTGCAGTGAAATTTCGAAATTCTTTAACCGAAATATATTGAATTCTTAAAATTGGCACAAGTATTTGCAACTAAGCAGCATTCACATTATTTTCTTTCTTTTTTCAAATCTGGTTTTTGCTTTTTCACTTGTCTTGTATTTTTTATAATTGCGTTTAATTTTTTCTACTTGTATTTTTACTTTCCTTTGAAATATTCATTTCTCATTTACATATGTAGTATGCAAAGTAACGGTAATTTCGAAACCATATAAACTTTCACATTTTTCGCATTGAATTTTGATTGAACTATTGGAATTTCCACATAAAAATTTCATGAAATTAAGGAAAAAAATTAGCTATGTTTTAAAAATAGAACACATTTTATTTAGTGTAGTAGTAGTTAATGTAGTGAAGGCAGGCAGCGTATATATTTTATATTTTTGATTTCCCCTTTTTCTTTCGTCGTTTCTTCTTGGACTTTGCCACCGTTGTTTAATTAAATGCAAGCATTCCACTAATTTCACATTTCTGCCTCCTTTTTTATTATTATTATTTTTCTTCTTTTCCTTTAATTATATTTCAATTAGGAATATTTCAAATAATGATTTCTTAATTATCGACGGATCACACACTGCACTCTATTCTCCCTCTCTCTCTCTCTCTCTCTCTCTCTCTATTCAATACTATACTTTTGTATATTTATCTCATTCACTCTAATATGCTAATGGCACCGAGTCGTCTCGTTTCCGTTGGACGCGCTTTTCCTTTCGGTCGTTCCGAACTTTTGAACAATCTTTGAAGAACTAAATTTAAATAATTTTTGTGTTGGCCGGAAAACCGCAACACAAAACATTTTCTTATTCTCTCCCAATACATAAATAATAAAAACAAAAAACTAAGAATTTTCTGTTTTATTTTCACTACGCTCACTCACTTACTCACTCACTGCCTGTGTGTGAGCAGTGAAAGATTGTGCATGGTGCAAGTGAGCTGAAAATTGTTTGAATATATTTATATGGTACATATATGTATGTACCTATGTACATGCCATACATGCACACGTACTCGTACCAACAATTTTTCCTACAAAATTTATATGTCTGTTTTATAGTTAAATGGTAGATTTTACAGATGTTTTCGTTATTATTACATGGTTTAATTGCCAAAAAAAAGAACAACAAAAATAAGAAAGAAAATTAGGTGAGAACATTCTTCAAGAAATCTTCAAGAAATCGGTAGCTTTCTGTCAAAAAATTGGTATGAAGGATAAAAGTGTAGGAAATATTATTGAAAAACTTCTCATATTTTAAATTAACTGAATTCAAAACGAAGACGCACTCACAACACCCGGCTCGCCATTGTTTTGTATTCGTTTCTTTTAAGACTAAATATAGGTATATTTGAAATACACAAAGAAATTAAGATTACACGAGAAGTGCGGGGCGAAGTATGATCAATCAGCACCCATTGATTTATTTTTTCATATGTATGTATATGTAGAATTATGTCGTCTTGTATTTCATAAATATGTAGAAATAAAATATAGCGTCACTAATAAAAGTCACTTTGACGAAGGACTTTTTTCGCAGATATAGATAATAGATCAGAGATCATGCCCCTAAATTGAATCAAAAGTCATTGTTATACGCAGCCACTTGACCACCAAGACAAATGTTTATAAATAAGATAAACTATTCAATTTCAATGTAACAAGTGATCTGCTATTCTGCGAAAGCGGAAGTGAAAAAAAATATCCTTAAAAACTGTACAAGGCAAGGCTTTTTTCAGAATTCCGAAAGCTTATGGCACCAATCATGCTAAGTAGAACGAATGAAGAACAGGAGTCTACACTTAAGAGATATCAGACAGTTAGTAGATCGTATATCACATCCACTTGTTACGAATCATTCTTGAGGAATCTGCTGACTACACGTCGTCGTTTTGACGTAGAATACGTCATTAGATAAGGTGGGTATGTAAAGTGGTGGACGAACTTTTATAGGCTTTGAGTATGTTTATTGATATTTTATGCATATAGTTAAGGATTTAAAATAGCCCAGTCAGATTATTTATTTTAAGTATTAACCAGCAAAAGTGATAATATTTATCGGTTTCTACTGCAGCTTGTGCAATAGAAGTCGTGTCGTTGTTGAAATGATGCATTGTTATTGTTATTGTTAGTACATCATATGAAAAACAGAAAATAACGAGGCGAGTTCGTCTATCAAAGCGAATGAAGCCATCTGGTTGTTGTACATAATTAGTTAAAGAAATGACAGCAAGGAAGCCCCAACCCAATTCGCTCTTACTAGTCTGAAATTTTATCTAATTTTTGGGTTTGCATTTAGATCTGATTTTTATCTTTTCAGTCTAAGTTTTGGTTTGAGTTTTGATCTAAATTTTAATTCAACATTTGGGGTAAGTTTTGAAAAAATTTTTGGTAATATTGGTAATATCGGTCCCATTTCTGGTCTGAATTTTGGACTTGATTTTGAACTTTCATAGAAATAGGACTCACAAAATAAAATAATAAAAATTTTTTTTTTAATTTACAAGTATGTATATTATAACAAATCGCCCATTACTTCAATTCCAAACTAATTGAAAATATATTTGAGATCCACCAACTTAATGGTAAGTAGTACTATACATCCCAAAATATGTTCCATGATTAAAGCTTTCCTATAAAATGTATCTCATGAAGTAAATATGCTAAATAATACGATAAAAAACAACAATATGCTAAACAACATTTTAGGCTCCCTATTATCTAATTTTTATATTTCGAAGTCTATAATAAACTCTTCACAAAATCAAAGAGCTAATAAAGATTTAGCTCCAAGCATGCATACATGGAGACTTAAAGTCAACAAACTAAGTATTTCACTCTCATTACTCCCACGAAATGAGTTAATATATGGATATTCCATCAATCAACAAAAAATACTTTTGACATGCTATTATTATGTGCTTTGTTTTTTATATTATGAAGTTTATTATTTATTTTTTGCAATGCATTTAAATTTTAATGAGTAAATATATGTATGTATATGTGGAACGCAACGGATCCGCACAAAGTATTATTAGTAATAGTTGTTTAGGTGCTAAATACAATTATTATTTATCTTGCTGTGTTTGTTGATGTTGGTTTTGTTTGTTTTATGTGTGTAACAATTAAATAAATTATTGTTGTAAATTCTTACATTGTAATAATTTCATAATAGAAAAATAAATTTTAAAGTAAAAAAACAAAATTTAAAAAAAGAAAAATCGCGCCAAACTGAAGATAAGATAATTATGAATGACTTGTTGTTTATCATGTTCCGCTGGCTTTAGGTTTCACTACACGCTTTTCAATCACCTTCTCAACAACATTGGCTGCGGCAGCGATCGACGCCGCCGTCGTTTCGGCTGCCGCGGTGGCAACAGCGGACGGAGGATGATCTGTACAATTGATACTTTTGCTAGTAATATCTGCCTTTGATTTCGATGGCGCAGTGACTTTGGCTGCTGCAGTGGTAGCTACCTTTATAGCAGTAGCCGGTGATGGTGTTGTTGGTGGTTTTACTGGTCCATTATTGTTATCCTCAGCAAAAGCATGCAATTTGGGTGCATTATTCATAGTAGCAGCAGCTGCTGCAGTGTCAGAAGCTGCAGCAACAGCGGCAGTGTTTGCAGCTGCAGTATCAGCAGCGACAGCAGAGACAGCAGCAACCTCTGATTCTGCTGATGTGATATCATCAACAGTGGTGCCAGTTACCTGAATTACCGAACTATTATTGGCATTCTCGATGGACGCCCCCGACAATGACAACTCATCAGCCGAGTCATCTGCATCGGTTTGAACTCCCATTTCCCTGAGATGCATTTCATTAAACTTCAGGTGGCCGAATTGGAGCGGCGTCGAACCGAATTTTGCTGATATTTGCAGCAGCTCGCGCAGCGTGTGATTCTCGTAACGCAGTCGCGCCATCAGTTCGATGTCCCGATTGAAGGCAGAGTCATCTGCCGAGGCAGCACGCTGCATTACTGCCGCCATCTCGTTGATCTTCTCACGCTGCTCACGTATAATCTTCCACAGCTTGTCATTGTAGACATCACGGAAACTTATTTTACTATCCAATATTTTGCTATTAGTATGCTCACGATACTTCTGCATGATTAGCTCCATGGCGCGCTCGTAATCCTCAATACATATCTTCAGCTCACGATTCTCCTTCAGTATTTCCGTGCTATTGGCGTTTTGCTGTTGTATGCGATTCACCATTTCCGAATTTGATTTGTTATTCGAGATGCGATTTAGCGATTCCATATCGTCTTGGAATTGTCGCAGACTCTCCACCAATCGGTTATTGCCCTCGGCCTCCACCAACAGCGCGCTGCCCAACGCATCCAAGTCCTTTACGCGGCTGGCCATGCGCTGGGCATCCATTATGATCTGGCCCACCGTGATGTTGGACATTGTGTATCAGCTCAATGGATTTCTTTTACACTTTCTTTCAATTTTTGTAATGTTTTATACTTTTTTCGTGCTGTTGCTGTTGCTTTCTCTGGCCCCCAGATTGATTGCGATATTGTTCTCCCTTGTTTGTTTCTGGTTTTCTGTTTTTGAAGCAGTTTGTCCTCTAAACCAAAGCTTATGCGATTAATGCAATGTTCGTTACAATCTTTTTCGCTTAATATTTGCAATTTCACTAATTTTTGTGTGCAAATTACAAGAAATTTGTGGAAATTTCCCAACAAAATCTAAAATTTAACAAAAAAAATTTCGATTGACATTCGACTTCGCCCCAATTTGAGAAACACAGTGACATTACCGAAAAGAGTGATGCCAACACTTTATTGGCTGCAACCGGGCGAAATCGCACCGCTATAACATTATAACTTTCAATTCTACTTTTTCATACGAATGTGAAAATCATTTAAAATATATTGACAAATAAATTAGATTTAACTTTTTGAGCAGTCTACCAATTGCTTATCCTTCTTCCCAACTGCCAGTCAAACTGAAATTAGTATATAAACATCGAGATTTAGACAATTTGTAATTTGCACCAACCAGATCGAATTTCAGATGGAATTTTGACGTTATTTACTATTTTTCTTTAATTAATTTTATTTTTTTTAAATAAAAAAAATGATGCACGTTTTTAAAAACTCCGTAAGAATTTTAAAACTTTCAATCCTCAGCCGAAAAACAAATTTAATATTTATATTTCGGATTGAACCGAGACTTTACCATAGGAGCTAGCTCACAAGAGAAAAATCATAATTTATTACCTAATCCCAGATGAAATATCTGAAATGCGTATTAAATTGTATTGCAATGATTTAACAATTTGAATAAAAATAGAAATACTTTCGAATCATTAATACATATATTTACCAGAATACGGAACATTTAGAAGGCTCTAAACAAACTCAGCAACTTCACTGTAGCTGAAAATTGATAATCTTATGGTGTACACAGTATTGGCTTTGATATAAACGCCAAAAAGGCAAAAGTCACAGGAGCGCTGATCACATCATTGTTGAAGGTTAACCTGTTGAATTAGTGAAAAATCCTGGTCATTAGGCAGATTGTAGACCACATAGGGCGAAGCTGATGAGGATGTCAATAGCACACTCAACAAAGCTCTAGTTGCATTTCGCCAGTATGAAAAGAGATGCTCACAAGTTTTAAAAAGAAGAAAAATTTAAGTTCTGGCAGTGGAATTAATTTCACTTCAATCAATGGTGCAAACCGTGTTGTTTGGTTACCATACATCGAATTTCTGAGATAATGCATTAAATTTTTATTGTATTCCTAAAATGCCCGTGAAAACGACTTTATACCTTACTTCCATAAAATGCTTGATTTATAGGAAAACTCCTTACGGCTCGAGACGATTTTAATAAAAATTAAATTCAGTTGCTTTTAGTCTTATTGGCTAAGACTTAACTAAACATATTTTAAAAAAATTATTATGAAAGTAATTTTTTTAGAGATCTCTAAATGTTTTTACTTATTATAAGTTTCAAAAAAAATATCTGTTCTATTTTTACAATAGTAAATTTGGTACCGATTTATTTCGCTATGTCATGTTTTTTAAGTTTTAACAACGGATAAACTTCATAGTACATATTAGCATTTCCAGAAATTGAGCTCATTACCTTTGTCGAGAAAAGGTAAATTACTTCACTCATTCGTTCTTGAATTTAAATATATTCCACCAGTGGTGGTCACGCAGGAGCACACTTTCAATATAGCGTTTAAGATATGACATACTTTACTGTCATATCTTACACAACAGCCCATGGAGGGCCTAGGCCGAGCTTTTCGCATCCACTTATGTTGTGCGTGTTATATTTGTACATGAATGGAAGGGACCTACAGTTTAATGCCGAATCCGAACGGCGAAGTGAAAAGCTTTTCATAGGCAATTTTTACACTTGTTGGTTTGCCATTGCCTGCCGCATTACCACTACGCCACAGCGACCACACAGATATCGCATACACCAGACTCTTTTACACACATATGAAACCAGTTCAATCGATTATAATGCACATATGAGTGGCCAGTACTTCTTTACTTCTTCACACTTCTAGTTCGATGTAAAACAAAATGTTCATACAATTTTCCAGATAATTTTGGAACCCTTGCCCAGTCCTAAAAGTATGTCATGGTCGTAATCTCCATGTAATTTCACTTAAAACCGTGAAAAGCGGTGATTTCAAAATAAAATTTTACTTAAAAAAAAAAAAAGTACTAAAAATATGTTCTAATCAAACACAACTCTGTTTCACAATTTTCTCCAAAGAGAGCGAAAGAGTGAGAGCATATAATGGCAACTTTATGTTTAGAATTGCGCAGCAAAACAAAACCTAATAAAAACAAACGATGAAATGTCAAACATTTTTTACTCATCCTGCATTGCTTGCTCATTTATTGTATATTTGCTTTCACTGAAAAATTTCAATAGAGAACATAAAAGAAAAAATATTGCGTTTGACATTCAGCAGCAGTCGCAGCAAGCTGAGTTGACAGTTTTCAAGTGAATTGTGAATTGAAAGGAAGGTGGAAATAAAGTGGTGCTTATTGAATCGAATTAAAAAAAATTATATATAGAAAATATTGCGAATAATTGTGCAACTGTGATCAATTGGAAACAAAAATTATTGTTACAAATACATGGAAATAATATATTCTCATGAGAAGCAGTGAAAATTTATAATTTATTAAAAGAAATTGCAGCAACGAATATGTGAAAAATCTATTTTTACCACCACCATCTCATTGAAGCCAAAGGCCAGAAGCAGCAGTAGCGGAGGAAGCAGAAAAGTGAGGAGTTCCGCCCCTCTACCTAACAAACGTGCGCACTGAGCGGCGCATATATAACACACTACCACCAACCCCACAGGAATCTCCTACACTACCCCTAAAAAAAACTAAAAATAAAAGACACCCAAAAAGAAAAGTAGAACTCCTAACGTTCCTAGTCTAAAAATCGATCAGAATTTGGATTTCTTCTTTCTACACACTAACACACAAACGAACAACTAATTGAAGGAATGTTAACGCAAATCCATAGACTGAACAATGATGCAACATTATCTACAACTGCAGCGGAGGCTGAAGACGATTTGTCCATATTGCAAATACGACAAAATTGCAAAAATCCACACATGAAGAAGAGCAGCAGTAGCCACAGCAACAACCGCCAACTGCGACTGCAGCAGCAGCGAAAGAAGAGTGGCAGCAGCAACAGGGGCGCCTCTAGCCATTGTCGTTTATCGCTGCTTCTCTGTATTTTCGTTTTGCTAGGCTCATTACCAACACACTGTGATGCGACGGCAACAGACATCGCCCTTGATGCTAAAGCCACCCTCACCCACAGAATCGACAGCCTCAACCTGCTCGTCTATACGTTTCTATTAACCCTGACAGTGCTTACAATCTGGCTATTCAAACATCATCGCGTCTCGTGGCTACATGAGACCGGTTTGGCTGTGATATACGGTGAGTAGAATTGAGGAAGCGTCGAAAGGTGGAAAGGTGGTGGATGATGAAATAAATGGGTAGTATTTTTGTAGTAATGGCAGGTATTATTGAGTGGGGTTTGGGGTTATGGTCTTGCCTGACTTTTTTATTTTCTCTACTCTGGCATATGGTAGCAATAATGTTATTGTATTTCTGATATTACAATACATATGAAAATACTCGGTATGTATGTATGTGTGCATACTTAAGAGCAAGTATAAGTATATGTAGAATACTTATCATAGCAACATTTAATATCTAAGTACATGCATGCTCGTATGTTGACGAATTGCTACTGGTACTGCTGGTGTGCATGGATATAACGAAAGATAAAGAAAGTCAACTACTCGCTTACTAATAAATCGATTCATCAAATTTGTTTCTGTTTGCCTTACTTATTTACTTACTTAGTATTATTATTACCCTCTACTTACATATTATTATAATTGTATGTATATTTAGTGGGTTACCCATTTATGTATATACTGATATGTAAATATACGAGTATTTCTTGTTGGAAGACAACAACAATTGCTCACTTTTTATCATCAGTTTATTTTTTTGTGTTTGTTGCGTGCTTTCTTTGTTACCAATTCGTTTAACAGTGCATATGACAAATTTATATGAATATCATTTTGCAGCAGTTTAGTTGAAGTAAAATTATTCATTTTACATTTTCAAACGCGTATGAAAAATATTTTTTCACAATATTGTAAGTACAGAGTGGAAGGCATTAAGAACAATCAAGGAAATATGCCATATTTTATACGATTGTTAACATTGGTTTGTGTGTAAAATAACACTGCACTCACTCTTAAATAGTATTAAGAGCAAGAGATGAAATTGAGAAAGATATTCATACGACAACGTCGCTCGGCTTTCTTAGTCCCCATTTAGACCTTTCAAGGCTTCATTGTCAAGTTTGCTATTCTCATTTGAACTTGTCGCACGCAAGCCTTTTCTCTACTCTTCTCTCCAACGCACTAAAAAATTGACCCTTATGTATTTTGTGTGTGTGTAGCAAATATCATGTATGTATGTATGTATGTACTTTATGGTACTCAGTACAGATTGTGCTCTTAAAGAGAACTCACTCTCATTTTTCCGGCTTTCTTTTCAATCAGCAGATACATCTTTAGTTATTATTTAACTAATTTGTACTCAAGTAAATCCTCAAATGTTTGATGTTTAAGGCATATTAAAGAGAAGATGAGTTTAGTGTAGCTAGCGTGAATATATTGTACCCTTAGTAATATGATGATTATAGGTAGTCAGAAAGGCTGATCTCACCGAGGAATCTCAGTACGATTTTCAGCTCAATATTCATGATGCTCGAAATATCTGGCCAATAGTGTGCCAGATATCTTTCTATTGCGATTGAGTATTTTACAGTGCAAAAGAATGTGCTACAACTTCTCATTCCCTTTCTTGTACAAAAAACGGCAGATGCTGTCCTGTCTTATGCCAAAATTGTTCATGTTTGTCCCAAGTTTGTAATGCCTTGAAAAGAAACCTGTGTTCATTCTAAATTTCCAACCGCTTAGCTTATGACATAAAGTAGCTCTCTTTGAGTTAAAGTCTCCAATTAGTAGCTTTGATTGTTTAAGTTTAGGGACCTGAACTCAGTAGGCTGGCCTACCGGTCCCTTCCTCCTTTCTTAGTTCATCTTTGATAATATTAATTCCTATACTTAGAAATGGCTCAATCGCTACAATTTGTTCAATGGCCGATGGGCATTTCTTGCCAAACAATCGGCCATCTTATATCTCTGTAGTTCTGTAAGTCCAGGAACACAGTAAATTTTGATTACCTGTTTGTTTTACCTAATTCATTCAGTAACTTCAAAGTTATACTCAGCAACAACAGAGAGTAGGATCTAAAAAAACTCAAAACCGCTTTCAGAACGGAAATAGGAACAGCAGCAGAAGTGTGCATCACCAGACCAACTTTGAGGATATCGCAAAAGAATATAGTGCTCTGCTGACGGCTTGACTGCCTAAGTATTTGAATTACTACGTTCAATATTTCTTGACTTCTGCTCTTTTGTTCAAGATTGAAATGTGCACACTTCTTTATTCAAGAATTTAAACTTTAAAAATGCTAGCAGTCTCTCGCATAAGCTTAGAGTGTCTGGTTTTAGATATATACACACACTTCTGCTGCTTTTCTTATTTCCGTTCTCAAGCCATCTGTGTACCAGTTTAGTGAATGCACTTTGAAAGCGGTTTTTAATTTTTTTTTTATATCCTACTCTTTCTTGTTGCTGAGTATAACTTTGAAGTACTTCTCAAAGTTATATTTTGTATTCCTATCATTGCTAGGGAGGCAATTCAGTTAGGGATATTAAATCATAGATGGCTTTCAGCTATAATAAAAAGAAACTTCATGTCTGAATTTGGTCTCACTTTCGATTTGAAATTTTAGTTTTGGTTTGAATTCCGATTTTGCTATAAATTCGGTCTGAATTTGGTATCGATTGTTGGACGGGATTTTGGTGTCTTTTTCGTCTGGATTTCGCTCTGGATATTATTCGTTTTTTGGCCTGACTTTCAGACTGATTTTTAGTCAGTTTATTTTCTCGATTTCTGTGTGGATTTTATTCCGAATATTAATCTATTTTAGTGTGGTTTTTGGTCTAAGTTGTAGTCAAATATGTAGTATGATTCGATCTGCCTTTTTTTTTTTTTGCTATAATCTCTTTCTATCCAAGTCAAATCTTATAAATTGGTCAATATTTGCCTACTTAGAGAGAAATCCTACGATAATTTTAAAAGCATTCATATTAAAAATCTTAACTGGATATAGTCCTAGACCAACAGCGGGCGGTATTTAAGGTAGTCAATTAATCAGGCCAAACAAGAACAGTTTATGTTTGTGTTTTTTTTTCAAGGTTGTTATCTTATTCTATATTAAATTCAGGGCTTCATGAGTTTCTTCTTCATATGTACATATGTATGTACTATATACTCTCTCACATCCTGTAAAAGTGATTATGATTGATGTATTTTATAATCACATAGAATTTTGTGCTTATTTTCATTTATTTATGTGGTCGTTAGTGGAAAATGAAAAACGAAAACACACAGTCAAAGTGTTTGTTGTAATTATCGCAGCTAGCAGCTTAACTGTAAAACTATAGTGCAAATCGTACACAATCAACAAATTCAATAGATTTCTGTTTTGATGTAGTCCGCAATTTTTGTATTGGTTTTTTTTTTCTACTTTTGATTTTAAATTCTTGTTTTATTTATTGATAATTTACACGACGCCACGCCACCGCTGCTCTTTTTTCTTTGCTTGATTAAATTTGCTGAATTCACATTTTGTTTTTTTGTTGCTTATTTAATTTTTCTGTATTTTTCTTTGTGTTACCATTTAATATTTTAAATATCACTTTTATTTATATACTCTCACATTTGACTTAGTGTCGTATTTGCTATTTGCTTTAATTAGTTACTCATAGTTGTGAATTAAATTAATTAATTTCCTTCTTCTTTTTCAAAAAAAATCTTGCATTTGTGCCAAGTGCAATCACAAAAGTTTTATTACCTAGTTGAGTACCATTATAAATTTTCCAGTAATAATTATTACTAGTTAAACTATTTCTACTGTTCTTTACTGGAAATCCGTTAACGTATGCCAAAAATACAATAATAAAAGAGAACAGAACGGGAGAGTAAATTGTCCTCTCTTCTTAATAGTTTTTGTACTCGATAAATTTCTACTAGTAAAAATATCATACAATAATAAAAGAGAACAGAACGGGAGAGTAAATTGTCCTCTCTTCGTGGTAGTTTTATCAAATTTGTACTCGATAAATTTCTACTAGTAAAAATATCATAAGGTGAACAAGAACAAGAACAGCTGATCTCACTGAGAAAAAAATGTATCTATTTTTTTTTAAATATATTAAAATGTAAGATTATAAGTGATTTTATTTTCATTTTGCAACTTGTTATTTTGCGTTTGCGTTTTCTAATATTTGTATTTAAAATCTATTTGTAAATAATTTAAAAAAATCATTATTTTTTAAAACTCTTGTTTTGATATAACAGTTAACTTGCTTACAAAATTTACAAATTTTCTATTTGCGTACTTTTTCAAATTATTCTCTTGTTTTTTTTAGGAGGAACATCGTTTATACGCTCTTGAATTTTGTTACTAGTAAAGTACCGGAACAGACCTATGTTATTATGTACATATGATTACTGGAATTTTTGCTTATCAACAAAATAGAAATAGTTTAATAATACTTTTAAAAATGTGTGATTGATAACACTTGAGATTGTATGGTAAGAATTGCTTCATCACCTGTGGATGGACAGTGATTCACTCTTACCCACCTAGCTACCTGCTCAAACTACTTATGTACATCTTTCTAATTTGCCCTTTATTAATCACATTTGACATCTTCTCGAATATTAAATGGTTTTCTAAGCGATATTGACTTAATCTGCTTTAAAAGCTTTGAAATTTTCAAGATTGTTTGATCCATGTCGATTTTGCTGTCGATTGTGAAACATTTTTATGGAATGCTGAAAGAGAATGTTCTACTAAGTAATTCACAGTTTTGCTACTTATAAAGATATTGAAATTTAAAATCGAAGGCATATTCTTATCAGTAAGAATTTTTCCATTCTTTTTGATAATATTTCGTAGAATTTTTATATGAAATCACATGCTTGCCTCCCTTTCCCCCTCACATCAGTGTCCGCTCTTTTTATTCTCTTTTTCCAATTTCACCTTTTCCATCTGGTGGTGGAAATAAGTATTTTGAAAAATATTTGCAATATTTTATTTATTATTTCTATTTCTATATTCTATTAATTTCTCAACTTTTTTGACCGTGTCCAACACCAAAACTTCAAACCAAAAAATAAAGGTTTTTAACTTTACTATGATGCTATTGATGATTGTAAATATTATCCACCATACAAGAGATGGTTCAAACAACGGACCCAATTAGAGCTTACACACTATTTTGATAAAACGACTTCAGATAATCGGTGGTTTTCGAACATTCCGAAGACTTAAATCGACTTATCCATCCCAATACTAAAATTTCTCTCGGTGGTTGGATAAATGGAAGTACTGTCGGTCTTTATTAGGGGCACAAATGACTGAAGTTTCTCTTTAGCCGAAGTTTTCTCTAATAAGTTTCTGAAGCAGTGGTTGTTGTCAGTCTACTAGTTATTTCCTAACAACTGATGTTAGTCTAGAAACATGTGATATGCTTCAGTACAATCTCCAACTATAAAAATATGAGATCCATCTCGGTGAGTGTAGGGAGTTTATAAGCTGATTAATGTGTTCCTTAATCAGTTCCCAAGGTGGTTGAATAGTAGTTTACCTAGTGTCTCCTGTGTAGTTCATATATGGAATTGTAGTTCAGATATTTGCAGAGAAAATCATAAATTTTTCACTCGGATGTTGCAGTTACGAGATATCTCATACCAAAAAGACAACAAGTAATAGATTTGAAGCTCAAAGCTTTTCGCTTGTGAACATAAGGAATCAGCTTCCTTGATCTAGTCATGCAGAAAACTTCTAGCAACATTAGGCTAGAGATCATTTGTGGCCATCGTGGCAGAGGTATTAGTGCAATACAAGCACATTTGTACGAAAAGTCAAGATGCAATTCCAAAATCTTAAAAGAATCTACTCAAAAGAATACCAAAAAACTAAACCTCAAAATATAAAATGTTAGAATGTTTACACTGTTCCTAAAATATATTTACATATTTTAATCCTTGGGCCTAATATGACAAAAATTGTCTTGCCTTCTATTTAACTATTATTCCAAACGAAACTATTGGAATTTCCAAGCGTGAAGAGAATTAAATATGAATACGAGTATACCTAATTCTACGATATTATTTTTGCTTCATGGAATTGGTATACATTACAGACAATAAATTATTTAAATTTATCTATACGTAAAATCATAAAACTTGCAATACCATAATTATAGTTGTAATTATTATTTAAATAAATGCTCCATTCCAAGACTTGTATGTAAGTAATCTGTTTTTAAACGTGACTGCAACACAAACATTTCATTAAGCTGGTACCTGCAATATAAAATATTAATGGATTTTTTATATTTTAAGTAATACATACATATGTGGGAAAATAAAAGTTAAGACTAAGCAAAATCCTATAATGTGTTAGGCTTTACCGGAAATTTTTATTGATATGGAGGGGGACCAAGAAAATTTTATTATATTTGAGCACATGACTAAGAAGAGAAATCTCCATTCCAATGGTATTCAGTAGGATTTTTTTATTGTATCAGTTTCGAATCGTTGTCTTTATCCCAATGTTTTAGGTTTAGCTTGTATGTGATGCCCTTTATTCGAAGTATAGATTTCGGATGGCTCTGTTTCTTAGATCTGACCGACGTAAGAGTAGATTAATTCTCTTTTGTAAATTGGAGTGGTTATTTCCATTTAAACTATTGGAAAAAACCACCTCTGTGACCTAGCGAATGAGTGGTGGACTAGGTTCCCAATAGCCTTACAATGAATTACTACACAGGTTACAATTGATCAAGTAGATCTTCGTCCATCACTTCTAATAGAGTAATGTAAGTCACTTTGTTGGTTTGATAGATAAGTGGGGTTGACTGGAGTTTTCCAGTGGTTGCCATTGTCGTTGTGGGTAGTGTGTATCTATGTAAGCCAAGGGTGCCCAGGTTCGAAACTCGGTACAGTCTTAATGCGAAAATAGTGCATGATCTCTCTATTTGATTTTAAACATCAACCAAATTTTACTCGATGTCGGAGTTCTTTTTACGCAAATGCACACTCTATTTAATCTAGACTGAAGACTTACGAATCAAGATATATTGATTGTATTAATCAGTGTTGAGCCATCCTTTTCACCACGCGAACACAAATCTCTTGACCATCCCATATGTAGTACATTGAAAACTTAAAATTTGCCTCGCTCTTTGTATATTACTAGTCCAACCAAACTGTACTTTGTATAAAATACAATGAAGGTCCTACTCAAACTTATCTGTAATCATACAGGGCTTACTACTAGAATAAGACTGACATCTTTAAGTTAGTACTTCTTCAGCTGTTTAAGTATGTGATGGTTACCCTAGTAATTTTGAATTGCATATCAAAGTTTTGTTGCTTTTGGTCAGCCATCTTTCAGCTTTTGCATTATTATTGCTTTTTCTCAGAGAAACATTTCTCATTTCATATGAGAAACAACAACAAACCTTTATCATCTCATCTCATATATGAGAAAAAACGACAACATTTTTATTGGCTAATCAAAAAATTGCCAGCATATCCTCCACTTTACTGACCTAGAATATGAAAATATTATAAATTAAGATACCAAGTTAAGTCTTAAAAAGAGAAGGCTAAAAACTAAAGGAACTGGGTAAACAGCAAGTGAAGTAATTCAGTGAGCCTTTTGGCATAAGAGAATATTGAATAGAAATACAACACAGACACTTCAACTGAACCTAACTTTTTGAAGTTGTCATTGTGGCAGGCTCCTTAAAAAATGAATTATGTAATATCTATTAGAATAAAATAGACAGAGAAAACAAAAAATCTTTATCATGACGAGTTACTGATTGGAAAGCGGTTACCTTCTTATTTGAATCAAAATTAAAAATGGACTATCTTATGAGGTAATCGAAACTAAGACGGTGTCTTAAGAATCTGTACATGGAATCAGGTTACATGTAACGACTTACCATTTCAACATCATAATCAGCTTCTAAAACCAGAATGGAATAAGGAAAACAAATGAAATGACTTTATTTTGAAACGTCCTTATTATTCATGAACGCGATGTAGGCTAGTCCTTGATGAATGATGAGTTAGTCGTAGCTGTATTTCTGATCGGCAATATTAATAAATTAATTGAATTAGTTATCGTATGTAATATTATTTATTATTTTAATTTAATCACAATTCACATATCGTATGCATTCAATACTAATTGCCATTTGGCATGTTATGGTAGTTCATTGAATGAAGCTTGTAAACATGTGTAATATTTTTTTATTGATACTGGTATTTTGTATCATCAAATTCATATGTACTTAGTTATGAAAAATCATCAAATAGTACATAATAATTAATGTTAGCATTTTATCTCAATTTCTAGGACTGATAGTTGGAGCTGTTATACGTTATGCTGGTTCATCAACGCCCCTTGTACATTTGGAGGTGGATCCAGCTAGTGATCATAAATTTAATCAAACTGTGCCACCCGATACGCTATGGCTAAAGGTATTGCCAGTTTAGTTTTTGCTTTATTACCAATTAATGAATGCTATTAATTTTCGGTTTAGTTCCCTGGCAAATTAGCACAAAATACCACCGATAAAGAGACAATACCAAATAAAACATATGCCTATAGTTTTCGTGGACAAGTTTACGATGTCGATGAGAATGAAATTGATTTGAAAGCAACATTCGATCCGGAAATATTTTTTAACATTATTTTACCACCAATTATATTTCATGCGGGATACAGTTTAAAAAAGGTGCATACTCATTCATTCATGCGAGTGCACATCATTCTGCATCATTTCATTTCATAATTTGTATTCTGTGTTTGCCTTTGCAGAAATATTTCTTTCGCAATTTGGGTGCCATTCTAATGTATGCCATATTGGGCACAACACTATCAGCGTTCCTCATCGGCGCCATTATGTATGGTTGTGTGAAACTAATGCCAGAATACTTGAGTAGTAGTTTCACATTTCTAGACACGCTGTATTTTGGAGCGTTGATATCACCAACAGATCCACTAACCATACTAGCAATATTCCATGATTTGCATGTGGATGTAAATTTGTATGCGTTGGTATTTGGTGAATCTGTTTTAAATGATGCCGTGGCCATTGTATTGAGCGGGTATGTAGAGAATAATATATAAAATTCTGCATATATTGCCTTTTATTGGAAATCGAATTTAAAAATGTTAAACGTTAATTTTCACTTCTTCCAGTGCTATACAAAACTATGGTGAACATTATTCGAGTACTGGTGGTTTTGAGACGAATGCATTCTTTAGATCACTGAGCGATTTCTTTGGTATATTTATGCTGTCACTATTGATTGGAGCAACAATGGGCTGCTTTACAGCATTGATATCCTTGTCAAAACAAAACGAAAGAAAAATTTAGGCGAATTGTCTGAATTGTAATGGCAAAACAGAGTCACTAAACTGGAACACTTCAGAGGTTGCCACGCAACTCAAAAGTAACGCAATGCATGAATCATACTTGAAGGTTTCCAGAGTAGTGACAAGAGCATACTATATCACTGTTTTAAATAATTTTTGGGTTTTAATTACTTGACTTTAATGAATTGACCCTCGCTTAATTGCGTTTCACGTTTCATTTTGTATAAAAAAAAATTTCCCACTTTCAGTTCAAAATATATTGAACAAGAATTCACCAGAGCATTGAACTCCCTTACAAATAGTTCTTTATTGATTTTTGAATGTCTACCGTTAAGGAACAGTACTACCTCTGAGTTGAATAAAAAAAAATATGGATTAGGCAAAAAAAAAAGAGCAAGAAGAGACAAATGGGGAAAAAAAACTGAAATCAATGTCGAAACTTGAGGAGGAATTGTGATTCATTCTTCCCATCCGACGCCCACAAAATCATTCAATTGTTATTGGTTTTAAGTTATCTGGGATTTTTTGGTCTGAAAAGCTACACGCCACTTACGCGCCCACCAGATCTTTGGACTCTTTTCCAATTAGCATTAAGCGGATCTAGAAAAGTCTGTTACATCTGTTAGTTGAATGAAAAAACTGCAGACTATTATAAATTGATCTACGAATATTTGTTCTGAAGAGAAAACAAAGCATAGACAAGTGAATGTATTACTTTCCACCAGTCATATAATCACCAAAAGCTTTAAACTCTTTATCCTATATTTTCGGGACTACCTCCTTTTTGCTAACAAAATCAAACCGAGGAAAAGTGGAATTATTTCCTTAATCAAACTGAACACGTCCAAACTATTTGACTTTGTAATTCAATCAAATTTAGATTTAAATAGGTTCCTTTATGGAAATAGAAAATCAAAGAATGATATGGTACCTTCGCTTACTTTTTAGATAGAAGTAAAGTTGAATAATACTGGGAAATTCTTAAGTTACTCATATTTTTGAAACTATTTTTATGATACAAATATAAATGTATAGTTTGCCATTGACTCACTGTAACACTTGACCAAGTTTACGCGCGTACGAGAATTCCCCCTGCTGGAGTCGGCGCTCTTTGTGCTAATGTCCTACAGCACATTTCTCATAGCTGAAGCCTCGGAACTGACGGGCGTAGTTGCGGTACTATTCTGCGGAATTTGCCAAGCGCACTACACCTACAATAATTTATCGGAAAATTCACGTACACGTACAAAAGAAATATTCGAATTGCTGAATTTCTTAGCGGAAAATTTCATTTTCTCATATATTGGCGTCTCGATGTTTACATTTCCCAAGCACCATTTCGATGCGGTATTTATAATTACGGGTTTTGTAAGTATAAATTAAATGCATTCAACTTAATTTATTTACAATAATTTGAATTTCTTGTTTTGTTTTTGTTGATAGGTGTGTGCTGCCATCGGACGCGCTGTAAATATATATCCATTGTCATGGCTATTAAATTTAAATCGTAAACCAAAAATTTCATCTAATTTTCAACATATGCTGTTTTTTGCTGGTATGTATGCGAGTGGAAAGCGGTCAGGGAATAAGAAGAAGAAGAGCATTCTTCTTCCCTCACTTGATTAATTTTTATCATTGATTTGATCTTCAATTCAATTAACTTATTTGCCCATATCCTTTAAGGTTTACGCGGCGCTATGTCCTTTGCCTTAGCCATACGCAATACCGTTTCGGAAGCACGCCAAACTATGCTAACAACGACATCGTTAATTGTTATCTTTACTGTAGTCATTCAGGGTGGTGCTTCAAACTTTTTACTTAATTGGCTTAAAATACCGTAAGCTGTGACTGTACTTATTTATGCAGTTTTTTGATTAACCTCCATTTTTTTCCACTTTTTCTTCATAGCGTTGGCGTTGATGAAGAGACTGAGCAATTGAATAATTATCAAGTACGCAGTGTGAGTATATAATTAATTGTCCTTAACTTTACTCATAGCATATGTATACGCAAAAATCGTATGTAACTATCATCATTTTCAACATTTCATTAATATGAGTATAAATATTTGCATGTATGTGTTATGTATTGTTGATTGAAATAATTCTATATACTTACTTCGCTGTTTCATGGACTGTATACATTTACTAACTACAACATTTGTATCAAGTTTAAGCAATTCTTTTTACATTTACTTTTGGTGTCTAAGAAATGTTACACCATTTTTTATCATACGCTCTTTTATTATTAACATATATCATTTATTGGCATTTCTAGAAACTACTCACAAAATACTAACATTCATTCGTATATTATTTGTTCGAAATTAATTATTAATCCATTGTTTTCATGCATAAGTCTTCGAGTTCATAATTTTATTTGTTATAAATTGCTGTAGCATAATAACCTTCAAGAGAAATGTTTGTTATCTTCTAGTGAAAAGTTTAAGCTTATAGAATATTTTTGATAGAATAGAAAAGTTGTACTCGTATATTTATAATACAAGAACTGTGTAATGAGCCTTTTATATTCTTTCTTATGAAGAAATCAGACTCTTTTTTATCAGCTGCATAATAAATTATATTATGGTATGGTCTTCCAGTTAATACTAAAATATCTGTTGTTTTGTTTCACGTTAACTAATGTTACGCATGTATGTACATATAATTAGGCTTTTCTGTTACCTATGGTTTCTATTCAGTAAATTTTGTAAATTCCATGGTAAATCAAAGAATGGTAAATCACACTAAATTTACCTTTTCCAGCTTATCTCCTATATATGATATATAATTTATAAATATAATGTAAATTGTTTAGAGATTATACTTAGGTTTTATTTTTTTTTTTTAAGTTTTCAGCAATTGGAAACTTTTTTAGAAGGAGGTTCTTATTTGACACAAATCTATTTTCATACTACCTAAAACAGAGTTCATGGTGTCAAGCTGGATAACATCGTTTAAACGTTCTGACCGTTTATCACTCTCAACCTCTGTCTTAATTCTGCCATGTCTTTTGAAGCCATTCAAATAGCTCTAGGTACAATATGTACATTTATAGAGTTAACCTTTGGTTTTTTAACAGTTTCATATATTACTACATATATACTCGTATACTGTGTATCTTATCTATGGATATTGTATTTGGTGTTAGCACGATTTACTATACTTACTTACATACGTACTACTTTCCAAGCAATACAGTGTCGGACAATCAAATAAGAACACCTTGTTCTGAAACTAAAAACCTTAAAAACATATATATAAACATATATATGATACACTTAAAAAGTATTCACTTTTATTCATTTATTCCATAAGTTTAATTTTTTCTTAAAACAAAAACAAAATCAATTCAGTGTAAAAAAAATAAATTTAAAAGTATACAAAAAATCACATTTCAAAAGGACAAATAGATTAGAACACTTCAATTAAAAAAAAATTTTTAAATATTGACTCAAATTGTTCACTAAGTAATGCTAATATTTTGTGGAATAGCCTTTGTTAATTAAAACCGCCTTATACCTTCTAGGCATTGATTCCACCAGAGACGCGCAAGTAGCCTCGGGTATGGAATACCACGCTGTTTGAATGCTTTGCCACAATTCGTCTTTGTTTTTAGCTCTGTCTGCCAATCTTCTCTTTGACAATATTCCACAAGTTCTCGATTGAATAAAGGTCAGGTCATAACGGGAATTCCATTATGGGAAATCCAATCTCGCGCAAGGATTTAGGTGTGCTTTGGATCGTTATCCTGTTGCATTTGCCATTTCAGGGGCATTTCCCATTCAGCATAAGGAAGCATCACCTTCTGAAGGATGTTTACATAAAGAAATCTGTCAATCGTTTCTTTTATCTAATACAGAGGGCCCACATCATACCAAGAGAAGCATCCCCATAACATGATGCTTCCACCTCCGTGCTTAAACGTCTTCCTAGTATATTTTGCGCTCAATTTTGCATTTGCGTCTAACCCAACGTTTGCCATCACTTCCAACAAGATTCACCTTGCTTTCGTCTGTCCATAATACGTTAGGCCATTTTTTTGCATTAATTGAACCATCCCACTCAATGTGCGCTTCATGGGACACTTTCGATGTCTTTGTGTTTACATTGGCACTTTTCCTGCTGTTCTCCCATACAGTTTTTTTTTCACCAAACGTCTCCTTACTGAGCGAGCACAATTTGAACCCCTGTCTCCTCTCTAATTGCGGCAGCTGCCATAAATGGATCGCGTGCCGCCAAAATTTTTATGCGATTGTCATCTACACTTGTAGTTTTGCGGGGCTTACCTCTCTTGCAATGAAATTTTTGAGGTAATAAAGATTGGTAGACAAATGTCGAGGATCTGCTAATAGTTTTAGCTATTTGACGGATGCTTTGTCCCTCATTTCGCAGTTTTTTCACCAAATCACGCTCCTCCTTGCTACAGTGCTTTGCTCGACCCATTTTGCTGTGACATTACGTAACAGTATGCATTTAAGTTGTTGAATTACCCTCAATGCTATTATTTAAATGCTTACCAGTATAAATTATAAACAAATTTAAGTTTTCTTTTTAAGAAATATAAAGTTTTTCGTCTGCTGTTATTATTTTGATTGTCCGCCTTCGAATGCTTCGCTTCAAATTTTTTGTTTGGGAATCCCCAAAAAATATTTAAATGTAGTGTTGCCTAGAAATTTATAAAGTATATACCATACCATTTTCTTCTCTATAAAAATTGTTTGCCATAAGCAGTCCGATAAAAAAAAAATCAATAGAAGTTTTATAGTACAAGGTGTTCTCATTTGATTGTCCGACACTGTATATACTTTCAAACCTAATATTTGCATGTAATTTATCGAAAAACATTTACTACATAGTACGTATACTTCGTTTCAACTGGAAATATAAGTACTTCTACTGCGTATGGTAGATTGCATTTTACGCTCACTCGAATAAAAACCAATGACTGCGATTGGTCGAATTGAAAGAATAGCGTGAGATACTCTCTCTCTGCGCATGGTTGTAATTTTAAACTCTTTTGAAATGAACTATACTTATATCTTTAACAAATGTAATGTAAATACTAAATATAAACTATTAAAAAGACAACAAGAACAAAATTAATAATATTCAATAATAGCACATTTTTTTCTGCTTTTGAACGAATTTGATTAATCTTATATTATTTTATAATTCAAACTTCATTTTTAATGCAAACTCTGAATCTGCTCGCTTTCAAACAAAAACTACCTACTACATGCGCAATTAACCAAAAATTAAACAAACAAAAAATCCTAACTAAAACCGAATCCAAAACTAATGAAAAGGTTTATAACTCAATGGAGAATACAGCGGCTGCGGTACGTTTTTAATGTATAACAAAAAACAAAACAAAAAGAAAACATAAAATTTCATACATGCTTCTAATTAATTGGTTGCATCTATCTACTGCTTCATAACTATGTATATTATTTGAGTTTGAGTTTGAGTTTCTAATTTTTGGTTAAATATTTTCAATTTTTGAGTTTAAAAGTTTTTGGACTAATTTCGTTTTGTTTTTAAATTTTTAATGAGTTTTAACTAAAACACACAAATGCATCCACACACACACACACACACACACTGACACATACATACAATTACGCATTCATTTAGTTAGATTTGTAAATTTATTTTCATACACGCAGTCAATCGATACCGGACTTAATTTGGGCCAATTACCAATGTCCAGACGGCGAAGTTCCTTGGTAAGGATACTTGTGTTAATGTCATTTGAAGAACTTGTACTTAATATTTTTGTTATATTTTTGTTTGTTTATTCTTGTACTTATTTATGAACTGTGACCTTTGTTTTTTTTTTTGTAATAATATTTGTCAATATATTTTTCTTATTATTATTCTTTGTTTACGACACAACACCCACCCCCTCACTTGTTTGTTTGTTATATTCTCAACTTTCCTACAACCAATTTAATAATTTCTCTTGCGCTTATTTAGAAATTTTATTACAATTACATACTTACATACGTACATATAAATCTTTAAGTAGAAAAAGTTTAAGAACTAACTTGAGGTTTAAAATTAGTCTGATGGATATTTGCAGGATGTCGATGGTGATTTGGAAGGTGGTGGTGGCGGTAGCAGTGGCAGTGGTGGAACTGGCGGTGGTGCAGGTGATCTGCCATCAGCAAGCGGTGCTGGCATCAATGGCAGACGCAGCAATGAGAAAGCATTTTTGGCTCGTATCTGGGGTAATTTCGATTCAAAGTAAGTCAGTCCATTGTTATTTGATTAAATTCAACGTAGTTTTTAATGTTAACTGAATTATCGAGTCTCGAAGTATTACTCTCCAAGTGAGAGTCCCAATTAGTTCTTTGCACTGAGGAAAAGCGAGAGAGAGAGAGAGAGTAAAAAGTGGCATATGTAGATATAATTCAACCTCATTTTGAAAAATTAGAGTTGAATTTCTTCATCTAAGCATTCTACGAGGATAGATCAATATGTACCCGTGTGTGAAGACAGGTGGCGTTGTTGAGGGAATTTGGCATTGACGTCGTGTACTGCCATCTGTCACACGACACCACACTAAATTTCAAACTGATTCATAGGTTAGTTTTTATTTGGCAGCCATTAGTATCACACGTGTTTCGTGTTTCGCGATAAAATGGAAAAAGAATAATATCGATCCGTAATTCGCTTTTTATTTTCGGATGGAAAAACATGCGAAGAAATAAAAGCGAAGTTGGATGCTGTCTATGGGGAGCCTTCACCATCTATGACAACCGTAAGATATTAGTTCAACGAATTTAAACATGGTCCTACATCTGTTTTTGATGAGGAGCTCCCAGGCCGGTCCATTATGTGGAGAGATACCACTTCAGTGGAGTTTGATGTACCTAATGGAGACCAAGGTTCGTTTGTATGTGAATGATAATGACCGAATACTTTAAATAGAAAAGCGGGTGTAACGAAAATAAATTCTTTATACCCAAGACTTGCTGAAATGGAGCACATTTATTAGGCTACATTTTCTGTAGTAAAATATTGTTCATAGTAAAATTTTACTCTCTCACTAGCACTCTCAATTTTTAAACAACTTCTTTCTACATACGAGGTTTTATATTTTCAATTTCATCAGATTTTTTTGCTTTTATCTCTAAATTTCTAGTATTTTTTGTTAAAGTTACAACTCTTCAACTAAAATTTCTAGATAAGTATACAGAGATTGAAAAGCGCGTATAATTTAAAAGAGAAGATTAAATCGCGATTAATTAAGATTAATCTCGTATGTAGAGATTATTGTATTTAGATCCTTTACATATTCAGCCCTTTAATTCATGATACAGGGTGTTTTTTTTACAAAAAAAGCCATTAATCATGGCTCTATAGCGTTCCCCATTGACTGTAACATTATGACCGGCTTCAAGAAGAAATAAAACCCATATAATTAAAAGTTATGTCCAAGAATTGAGCTTTCTTATAAAAGATAAGGATTTGCCATTACGTTTTAAAAACGATTTCGGGCAAGTGGCTGCCGCGGTTGGTTCAAATAAATTCCAGCCGAGAGGCCCAATTTTCGACCACTTTTTGCAGCCGTAATTGGAGCCGTATGTCAGTAATAACGCGCCGAATATTATCTTCCTGCGTAGACAAGCGACTACACATAACCCCACAAAAAATAGTCCAGCGGTGTTAAATCGCACAATCTGTGAAGCCACGCCACAGGCCCACGACGCGAGATAATGCGCTTACCAAAAGTTTCCTTCAATAAATTGATTGTGATTGTTTCGTTGGCTGTATGGCATGTAGCGTCGTCTTGTTGGAACCAAAGGTCGTCCACATCAACATCCTCCTCCTCCGGCACGAAAAAGTCATTAATCATCGCTCTATAGCGTTCCCCATTGACTGTAACATTATGACCGGCTTCATCTTTGAAGAAATATGGACCAATGATTCCCTCTGCCCATAGGGCACACCAAACAGTGTCTTTTTGAGGATGTAACGGCGTCTCAACAATGGTTTGTGGATTATGATCACTCCAAATGCGACAATTTTACTTATTAACGTGCCCATTCAACCAAAAGTGAGCTTCATTGCTGAACAAAATTTTCTTGTCAAAATCGGGATCGGTGGCCATCTCGTTTTGGTAATAAATTTGCACGATTTGCAAACGTTGTTCAGGAGTAAGTCTATTCATTATGAAATGGCAAACCAAACTGAGCATAAATCAAGTGACGGCTGTCAAAAAGACCAACTCCGAAAAAAGTATTGTCATAAAAAAACCTTTATAATGAGTATGTGAACGTCATCTAAAAGCATTGTCGAGTCGAAAATTGTGACTTCAATAACTTCATTGCTCTAAGCCCAGGAATAATTTCTTCTATAACTTTTTGCTGCTAATTTCTTTTTTAATAATGTTTTAATTTGGAAAATTATTGTTAGAGTACTTATATCTAATGTACTTAAACAAGCTTAATGAACTGAACGTTAGGTTCATTAAGCTTGTACCAAACCCACACACACTAACTCTTCTTAATTTAAAATTTCATTTTAGATATATGAAGCCACTCTTGACGCACTCACGCCCAACACTATTGGAAACATTACCAGTTTGTTGCAATCCTGTGGCGCGTCTACTCACCACAACCGAACAATTGACACAGGTATGTGATTGCCTAATTATTTTGTATAGATAGCACTTCTGCGCTTTGAAAGCTTCTAGGTACATGTTAAGGTTGCTCTACCACTAATTTAACTGTACATTTTCCTCGTACATTTCAATTCAATTTAACTAACAGCACTGCATATATTTACTTGTATTTACTTTCATTCATACATAAAACATCAACGTAATTGCCCGAATCTCTTTCACTCTACATATCTATACATATATTTATCACATGATCGTGTTCCGTTTGCCCAAAAATTGAATTTCCTCCTCACTTCATCAACTAAATCAGGATGGCGGCGGTTTGCGTCGCTCTGATTCCGATTCGGATATTTGTATCGATGATGATGATTTCATGCGTAACGGTCCATCTGGTAATGGTAATGGTGGCGGCGCTGGTGGGGCGGCTGGCCCAAGTGGCGCTGGCGGTGGTCAACGTCGAAATTCCATTAATCGTGTAAGTATACGTTTTGTCGCAGACGACCGCAGTCTCTTTGCTAGCTATAAAAATCGTGATTAAAAAAGTTCAGAAAAAATACGAATTAATTAAAATGTTGTACGTTGAAACCAGAAAAACGAAAAAATAATGTTGAATGATTTTTTCGAACATTAAACTCAAATCTAATCTTAATTCTATATACTATACACTCAACTATAATATTTTTTTGAGATTGATTAAACACATTAACTTGTTCAATTGGCTGTTGTATTATTAAAAATTTAACTTATTTCTTACTTTATTTACTGAACTATGATCTAATTTTCAAAATTTCGACGTTTCTCAAGAAATTCTACTATCTCTATTCTATACTTTTCCTTAACCCTACATATAGTTTCTTTAGTTTTAATCGTTAACTTTTTTTAATTACTTTTTTTATGTAAAAATTGTTTGTTGTGATTCACTTACATTTATTGTAAACAACTTTTTTTCTCACTAATAATTTTGTATGTATATTCTAATTTTTGTAAATTTATACACCGTATATCTCAAATTATGTTTTTATAATACTTAAATTATATTACTGTTATTACAATTGTTGTTAATATTATTATTATTTTAATTATATTTTGCATGTTGTTTCAAACAATAAAAAATAAAAAACCTTATAGTAAAAACAAAACAAACAAAAAAATAATTTTAATCCAAACTAAAATTATAAATATTTCTTTTTTCTTTTTTTTATTAATATATTTCTATACTTTTCTTTCAAAATAACACAATTTTTTACATGCGGACTTATTATTATTATTATTATTATTATTACTGAATTATTGAACTAATTTATCTTAATTAATTTATTAATTATGGTTAATTGCTAAATTACTGATTAAAAAACGCATACATAATTACGTGGTGTGTTGTTTGTTAAAAAACAAAAAACAAAATACAAAAAATTAACTTTATACATTCGAATATTCTTTACTCATTAACTCTACTCGTATTTGATTTACATACACTACTACTCTAAAAATACTAAAAACAAAAAAAAAAAGTCAAACATTTTAAATGAAACTAATCAGATAATTGCCGATCTTAGTATGGTTACTAATAATTTTATGTAATTTTCGTAAAAAACAGAAACAAAAACAAAGAAAAACAAAACATTCAGATTCATACTCAACAATACCAATATAAATTCATATATACTCAGTACACTCTCAATTATCCTCCCCCTCCCGTACACTCTCAACTACTTGTGAGATATATTCACGAGTATACCAAATTTCTAATCATTATTTTGACCTCTTTTATGTATTTTGTGCTCATTCGTCTATAAAACAAAAACAAATTTCCGAAACTTGTTTTTGTTTTGCGTGTCAACCAAAGAGCGTAGAGAACGCCTACGTGCTTAAAGAGCGTAGAGAGGTGAAATTCGCCTTGCCTTATGGGATTTACAAAACCGTTATGTCCGCGGGCATAGATCTATCCAACAATGGTGTAAACTAATCGAGCGATTACTTTGTTCGAAATACAGAAAGAAGCATTAAAATTAAAAATAATTTAATTATTAAATAATTTTTTTTTATATATGTATATGGTATATATCGCCATCATTCGTTTTATTCACATTTGCAACCTGAAACATCTCTAAACTAAATAATTTCTGATATAGCATATGACCTTCCTTGATTGCCATTGACCACAGTAAATGAGATGAAACTCTACTCTGTGTATATTTGTCGATTCTATTTTAAACGTTTTCTCTCTAATCAAAATTGTCGGACCTTGATCACACGGTGTGGTGTGTCTACGTGAAATCATGTTTTTCGGTGGTTTAGACTGACATATATATAACTGGCATAAGTACACGATCTCTTCGTTAAGCCTCTCCCTGTCGCAGTTTGGATTGCAAAACCAGCCAAATCTCAGCTACGCTAGGTTTCCCCCGGCAACTAGCTACTTATTTACATTTTAAATAAGCAGGGACTTTCCGCTCAATATGATGTTAGAATAAGAATAGTTATGTAATAGTTTTTTAATTTTCAGGTCAATACCTTTTTTTTCTTTTAATTTATATAAGCTATTCATTCAAAGAAGGTTGGTCGCTGTGGCAGAGTGTACGGGGTTCGAATCTCGGCACAGGCAAAATAAAAATAAAAAGTAGGAAAAATAATTATTCTACACGGCACCACCTCTTGGCAGGCAATGGCAAACCTACAAGAGTAAAAATTGGTATGAAAAGCTTTTCACTTCGCCGTTCGGATTCGGCATTAAACTGTAGGTCTCGGTCCCTTCCATTCATGTACAAATATAACACGCACAACATGAGTGGATGCGAAAAGCTCGGCCTATGCCCTCCATGGGCAGTTGTGCCATTAAAAGTAAAGTAAGTAAAGTAAAGTAAGTTCATTCAAAGAAATGTATGTTTGTATGATCGAGCAGTATCGTTGTTAGTTTTGAAAGCATTTCGCTAAGACCAAATTACAGCTGAGAGTAGAGAGCGTGTAGAGTGTTGCATTTTCTGTTCTAACCAGCAATTCTGCTCAGGTTTTCTTTGAGTTCTGTTGATTACCGCCACTCGTTTCCACGAAGTGACTAGCTAATCATATTGCATTACATTATTCTATTATCCAATATTAAATATCTGCATTATCCATGCATGTTTCAATATTCTAATCTAATAATTTTTCCAATCATTAATTATCAAAGCTAAAGTAGCAAGTAGATAGTAATTTCGAGGGGAAACTTAAATTAGAATTCCAAAATTATGCAATCGAAGGGAATTACTTTAGATCAGTGTCGGGCAATTTTGAAGTTCTTATTCACGTGTGAATAGGCTCACATTCTCTGTCGATGCTGCGATGCTGTCACACGTACACTATATGGTAAACTTCATCGTGTAGCTTACAAAATAAGTATTGACGAACCATGGAATTGGGGCGAAGTTTGAGAGAAATTTTGTCAACGCAAATCATGTTAGTTGACTTTCGGCATTCATGTAATTAGGATCTTGCTGAGCAATTTTTCAAAACAGCAGCGCTGTCTGTCGCCCTCTCAGATACACACACAAGCATGCATGTTCATATATGTATTGGTTTGCCTGACACTGCTTTAGATCCATAATTAAATTGTTTCCTGTTTAATTTTGTTTAGGGTAACTTGTAGATTGTATTCAAAATACAATGCATACATTTGTAAAGTATACTTTTAGGCTTGCGTTGAAACTTTGAGTCCATGATGAAAACATCGTCTCAACAACTCAATTAGGTACCCACTTAAAAATCTAGAGTATCAATATTTTTATGTTTTAATTACCTATTTATTTATTTATTTTTTTAAATTAATTTCTTCTGTTTTGATTTTCTGTTGGGTATTTATTTTTGGCTTGATTGTTTTTTTAGCTCGTAGATAACAATGTAATCGTTTCTTCATATTCTTTATTATTTTGTCAAACAAATTTTTCAACTTTATTGATTTTGTTATGCTTTTTTCTTTCACTTTTTATTTTCAGAGCGAAAACAATTTGCGAGCACATCATATTTAAAAATACAGAAATTATATAAACGAAATATTTTACTTTTACTATTTTTGCGAGACATTTGTTATCAGTGCACTGCTGACAGTTTTTATTTATCATTTATTTTTCATTTATGGTTTATTTGGTAAACTTTATTGTTAATAATTTCCTAATTATTTTAATAGGTATGTTTTTTTATTGTACTGAATTCAAGTACGAAATTCAAGTATGAGGCAAATTTTCGGAATTTCCGATTTAATACTTACACTTTATGCTTATACGCATACATATTTCTTTTTAGTAGTTCTTTCTACCATATTTAGTGATATGTAATTTTTCACTTTCTATCAAAATTATTCAATCGAGTGAGAAAAATAAACGACAAGCTTAAATTGAAGTTTTTTATTTATTTTTTTTATTTAAAGGTAATATTAAAATTTAATCATTTTTGGAAAATTAATTATTTTTTTATTATTATTATTATTATTTGTTTTTAATTATGTGTATAAACAATGGAATTTTACTAAGCATGGTTCTATATTTTTTTACAATCTCCAATTGATTTTTTTGTGACATTCTTTCTGTGACTCTTGCAATTTATCATGGAGACACTATTTCTGTAAATTAGGAAAGGAATTTCTAGATGTTTTCCTTCAAGTTCTAATTAATTAGTAGAAAATCCATAAAAGTTGGTATTTTCGAAAGAATACTCTGAGTAAGAGAGGAAACGAAAGTTGAGACTATTAAACGGCTGGGCACTAAATGTACATAGTCTAATTCAATAAAGGATTTGGAGATTATGGAAGTTCTATTTTGGTATCGTTTCTTTAAAAAATCTTTCAATCGAAGAGCAAAAACTGATAATATTGAGTCTATAAAGGTCAGCAAGAATATAAAACCAAAAACCTCAAAGAATCATGTACTTTGAAAACTGAAGCTTTTAAACACACACACATAATCAAGTGTTTCCAGAGTAGAACAACTTCCCGAATTTATAAAGAAGTAGTAAATGTTATTTGGTTGAGTTTCATTAGAGAAAGAAAAGGTGTAGAGAGAGAGAGAGAGAAACAAGGAGAGAGAGAGAAAAAGATATAGAAAGAAAGAGAGAGAGAGAGAGAGAGAAAGAGAGAGATTGGATCAGATTTCGTAGGACAAGTCAACTTCCGATAAGGTTGTTTCACACCCTAAACGAACCCAAGAGGATTCTGACCATTGTCATCCCATCCTACAAAAACTGAAGAGCCTTTCATCAAGAATTGTAGTCGTACGAAGTCAAACTATTTGCTCTCAGTTCACTGACTAATAAAAAATCAATCCAAAACTGTTCCGGCAGCAGCGAGACACTAAACTGTCACAAGTGTCTGGCTCTTGTGTGAACCAGACCGAAAATATCTTTTAATCGTTTTCTTTGTTACGGAAAACCATTGGAAAAACTCTATTAGAACAGATGAAATGAATATCTACTTTAGCAATTATTTTTATGTGGGAATCGAACTTAATGCTTGCTAATGGTACTCCAGTCTAGCACCCTTTCACCGAGACCGCCTTCAACATATTATGGATGTACGTATGTATCTATTTTGGTGGAGCTTGTAGGCGCCCAAATATAAAAGGAGTGCAGAGGAAACGATACATAAGCACTTCTAACTTATTGTTGTTAGATTCATCGTTCAAACCATTAACTTTATTTCGCAATTGTTAACTTTGGTTTACTGTTGTTCAAGTTGAGACACGTATATTATATTTTGATGGGTAATTTGATTAAAAAATTTTATTATAATATTATATTCGAAAGGAGAGACTACGAGGTTTAAGGTTTTTTTCACCACAGTGTTAAATTTTTGGACAATTTTGATACATACTCGTGACATTCTACATTCTTAATATGAATTTAGGTTGCTACTTTCCACCTCCAAAAAAATAAAAAATAAATAAAATTAATTCAAGGCAATAGTTTTAGGTTTTTCGGATTGCATATATCGAAAAAATATTTTAAAGCACACGTAATAAAGCAAACATGATACATGCGTATTATTTTTGTGAATGAAGTGGCCCCGCCGCGTTAGTGTCCGTGTTTCATCTGTAATTTTTATTATTTGCCCCTTCCTTCACACGTTAACGTCCGAGACATATTCCCTGACCACTTGGCAACATTACAATAAATTATCCACTACAACAACAAAAAACAACATAAATCACGTACACCAAAAAAAAATTTAATACAAAAATAAAATAATCACTTACATAAGTGTAATTTAAATGATAATTTATCAACATTTATTATTATTATCTGAAATAAAAAACAGAATAATTATCTAGTGTGTCTTTTCTTTTTCATTTATTTTTTCCTCTGCAACATTTATCATTGTTACAAAAAAAAAAAAAAACAAAATCTACGTATACGCATATAAAATTATATAATAATAATAACATAAATAAAAAACACAACAACCAAAAATAAAACATAATTTTTTAAACCAATGCTCGTAACTAAAAACAAACAGATGGAAATACTGGAACACGTTCAAAGTCCCGTATCGACGCGTATTAGGCTTTTAGGGTTTTATGGCAAGAATTTATAGAATAATTAATAAATATTTTGTTTACATTCAAAACACAAAAAAAAATAAACACAAAAATCTAACAAAATAATAAAGAAAACCATGCTTATAAAAAAGTAATTTATATATTGAACACATTTTGTACAAAAAAAAAAAAAAAATTAAATAGATAAAAATACACAACAAATAAATATATTTTAAAATATTATAAAAAAATAAAATAAAAATTTAATCCTTTTTTTTTTTAATTTGTATATTTAAGAATTTCAATGTAAAGTTTATATTTCTTGTTTTTGTATCATAAATGCATATGTACGTTTTGAATCTAAAAATATCTATAAATTATCTATTAACTATCTATCCTACAAATAAAACACAACACTTTATGAATAAATTAGTTTTATGTTAGTCGAAGGCAAAGTGAAATTGTTAATTGCTAATTAAAGTTTAAACGAAATATCTGAAATATTGTACGTGTTTTTGTTCGACTAGGTTTTATAAATAATTCAATATTATTATTACTTACATACATATTATTAATATTATGTAATACAAAAGCAGGAGCTGGAACAACATATCAATTGCTGAGTTTACACTTAAAAACCTACAGCCGCCACGATGAACAATGACGCTTCATGAATTGAGCACCTGTCATACAAAAAATATAAATATGTCCAACCATTGGTTGCTCTCAGAAGACGAAGAACGAACATGTTAACCTGGTGAAGTATCATTGTAGTCGCTGAGGTGCAGTGGTAGTGCGTTGCACTGACAAAAAAAAAAAAAATAGAAAAAATAATTTTTCTACACGGCACCACCTCTTGGCAGGCAATGGCAAACCACAAGAGTAAAAATTGCCTATGAAAAGCTTTTCACTTCGCCGTTCGGATTCGGCATTAAACTGTAGGTCCCGGTCCCTTCCATTCATGTGCAAATGTAACACGCACAGCATGAGTGAATGCGAAAAGCTCGGCCTAGGCCCTCCATGGGCTGTTGTGCCATCAAAAGTAAGTAAGTAAAGTATCAGATAAAAATACACTCAATTGAAAATGGCGACCCGCTCATTATAATTTTTGTTGTTGAGAAAGTGATCAATTTGCATTCAAGAGGCACTCACGTAGCAGTGGCGGAGGAGCAGAGTGCAACTTTTGTGCCTTCTCAACGCGATCACGGTTTCCATGTATTCATTACATAGTCGACATGAATCGCAATGGGATATACCCAACGTCTCAAGGTGATACGATACTTCTAAGAAGCCCTGTAATGGTCTGTAATGGTTCGTATTTCCATTCTGTTTCAATTCGATTATACAAGGTGGGGCAAAAGTAGTATGTCATAATGTGAATTGGCTGCCAATTTGTTAGAAATTTATAAAATTCGGTTCACTTTTCACGGAAAGTTCATTTGAATGTGTAAAATTGATGACCACCTCCCGAGTTGATTCACATTTGTTCTCGCTGCTTTTCGGCATTTTGGCTCCAAATTGGTTATTTCGTTATGTTGCTCCATTGCGTGTGTGGTCAACTAATTCTTCAACTGTCTAGAATAGTCTCAAAGGTGTCAAAGCACAATGATATTTAACGCCATTTGTAAAAAATTATGGTGCATTTGCATTGTGACATTACTTTTGCCTCACCTTGTACGCTTCGATTTTGCTGTAAATTAACTATTGGTTTATTTTAAAGTATGTCTCTCCTTTTGTAATTGTCCAACCCTGTCACATCATTACAAAGTGATTACTTTCTGATGTAAAAAGTAATCATAAAAACGTAAATGTAAAGCTCCAAAACACACCCATAACATTTTCGGATTTTATGGTGAATGAGCTCAGACTCTTCGAGCTGCTCGATTGTCCGGACGCGAGTCTCTATGAACATGAACATATGCTATATATGAGAAATTTCGAAAAACAGAAATTCACCACCTCTATTAGACTATTAAAAGCAAAGCAATTGATATTGTGCTGATATTGTGCTCATCCTGAACTTACATACCTATGATGTACGAGTATATGTATGTACAATAATAATTACAAATGTATGTATATGTATTATGTTATGTGACAGTAAACCTAGCGAAAGCCTATACGAATTATTTTTTTTAAATATGTTCGTGTTTGTTATAAATTAATTTTTCATCATAAAGAAAAAAGCTCGGCCTAGACCCTTCATGGGCTGTTGTGCCATTACAAAAATGAAGAAGGTATAAATTTTATTTATAAAAGTTTAGTTGAATGAATAAAATATCTTCAACATAAAATTTAAGCAAATGTACTAAAAATTTTTCAGAAATGTTAAAGACAAGTAATAATAAAATAAACAAATAGATAATATAAAGAATAATTATTTGAAATTTATAAAACATGTATTACTTTTTTTACATACCGCATACCACATCTCATTTTTGTAATAATAATAATAATTATCACCAAGAACAACAAATAAAAGAAATAAAAACAAATACAAATTATTTTACGAAAATTACTTCGTTTAAATTTTTGCAGTTTTTATTCAACCAAATTTTAATTCAATAATACAATTTCATATTTCTTCCTGTTTTTGTTTTTTTTTTTGATTCAGTGAATTTCATTTCCATAAGTAAAAATATAAAAGATTTCATTGATTTTATTTTTTTATAATCTATTTCAAAAATTTTAAGTATAAAAAAATTAAATTTTTTATAACAATAAAAAAAAAACAAAAGTTAATTTCATATCTTCACTGGATACAGCTACGACTTTCTTCAGGGTGTGTTGTGTGTGTGCATTTGTTTTGTTAGCTTAAACTTAACCAAGTTTTTTGTTTTTCGTATTTTTCTTTGTTTTTCGTGAAGTAGAAAAAAATAGAAAATGTTTTGTAAATTTAATGTGTGAGTGACGAGAGACAACGCGAGGCTTTCTTTAAAGAAAGAAGTGAAGCAACTTCACTACAACGCTTTTTTTTTATATAATAAAATGTAAGTAATGACAACGTGGAGTGGAGTTGGAAGAGTGTGTTCTCTAGAACAATTTTAAAACTACAATAAATAACAAAAGCTTCTTCGCGTTATAGTTCATTGGAAAGGACCTCTTTCTATACTTGTTGTTCTTGCTGTCGATTGTTACTCAGAGGGGCTTTGCGTTGCTTTTTCACGTTCGAATATATAATCTGCAAATGCCTCCGATTGCTGACGACGTCGTTTATCCATTTCTGGTTTAATGACCACACGATATCCACCACATATAACCAAAGTCGAGAATATACCAATAGCCATCAGACCCGTCGTTGAATGTTTGAATTGATTCACAAACCTAATGAAACTCATCTGCAAAAATAGAATAAACAGAGAATGGATAAAAAAAAGCAGCATGAAACATGTTTGAAATATTAAATGATTTTATGTAAGTAAATCTAAAGAGCAAATAAAAAGGAGTACAAGTAAAAAAATGTTTATCAGTCATGCTAAGTGGAATTGCTTGGAAACCAGTCACAGTAATCTATGTTATTGAGGCAAAAAAAAAGAGTATTTCAACGGGTAAGGCACTAGATGGTCAAACGGGGACCTTTAAGAAGAGAGTTACAGTATTCGTGGCTACTGGTGCGATAGCTCTCTGGAAAGTCTCAACAGTTGAACCCATCACGATACCACACGACTAGCCTCAGCCTCAGCAACAAACTAGCACTGTAAGTAGAGTACGGATGGCTTGCATCCCGAAACACCTAGAGTTACTCCTCAGTGAGCAGACATAACCAAACAATTTCAATATGGTCGGCAGCAGCTCTACCTGCTGCTATATACTAATATTTTATAAATTTCTTAAAAATTTCATCCAATAGTGAAGGACGAAAGGAAATATAATCTCACTTTGTTTCATAGTATTAGCCGCAGTTGCTGAACGAGTTGTTAATTGATTGGGCGGCTGCTTCTCTTGATCTTCTTGTTGCTGCTGCTGCTTCTGCTGTTCTTGTTGTTTTTGCGCGTCGCCTTTGGCTTCAACTTTATTTTCGCTTTTGTATTTAGTTATGAGTGGTTTCCAAATGTAAACGCCGCCTAAAAAACCAACAGCAGTTACTATCATTAATTGGGGAACTGTTACTCCGCGAGGGCGACGTATTTGCATCGCACGGCAATCTTTCTACCCACAAATGTTTGTTAAATAATACTTGACTTGATATTACCGCACAAAATAAAAAATGACATTTCCAACAGTGTTGCTAATTTCTATTTTACATGCATAATTTACCCCAGTTTTTATACAAAACAAAAAATCCCCCTTACGCTTTTCAACAAATTTAAACCACGTTTGCAAGGTGGGCATTACTGCAAATAACGGTAAGTAGAACAACAGCATCAACGAAAGTAATGGCGGCTAGTTTTCTTCCGGTATTCGGGTATTTACTTTCAAATAAGCTCTGTTGAACATAATAATAAATATTCCAGAGAATTCAGAGAGCAGTAAAGCTATTTGCGTTATTCTATTTCCCTGGCTTTCTTCGAACTAGGTTTCAAGTTTTTAAAATGAATTGCAGTAAAGACTACTAGCGAACGTACCTTATGGGCAACCGGGTGGCGTGAAAAACCCTCCGATGAAGGGACACAGTGGTTTGCTAAACTTGCAACCTGCACATTGCACATGAGAAAGAAAAAAACCAAGAACCCCAAAAAAGAAAAATGGAACCATGTTCTTCAGTTCGTTTGTAGGTGTTTAAAAGTTAGAAGTAGTGACAACAACTACTCAAAATAGACTGTATGCAACGGAACAGGAATCAAATGTGCTGAGCACATTCCTTCCATCGGACCTCTGCTTGATCTGCCCCAGTAAAAGACCACAAATTAAAAAAAGGTGAAATCCATGAAAAGAGTATTCATTTCTTTTTGGGTCAATTTAGACATTTAAAATTTTCAACTCTTAAAAGCTCAAATTAAATTCAGAACACAAATTACTTAAGTATAAATGCTAAACGTACCTACTCAAACTATAAGCTTTTCTCGTCTTTATAAAAGAGATAAGTGTTGGGGCATTCCAGCTGCAGTCAACTTAAACAATAAGAGATGAGATGATAAGACTTGCGAAAAGTTCATCATAAACGATTCATAGATTTCGCGTTTATATTGTTGTAGGTAGTGAGAAATACAATTCAATAAATTAAAAAATAGTCTAGAATTCCTTACTACGTTGAGCGGTACCACAGAATCGTCCGGATTTTATTGCAGTTGCTTCGAGTATAACCCATTAATAGATAAGTACATAAATTTAAACAATTAACAAGAAATATATTAAGTGACTGTCCTGTATCTCAACACGTAGAAAAATAATGTATAGTTTTGGCAATACTGCAATAATATTGATTTCATGTGTAGCAATTGTAATATTAAATGAAGTAACTACTGACAGCGCCACCACCGAGGAACCCGCGCAGAATGACAATGACAACGACGCCGGCCATAATTATAATACATATTTCATTGCCAAAGATCACTTACCATGGGAACTAACTAGAGAAGTGCTGGAAAAAAGTCGCATAAATACAATCATTTCACCATTTGCCGTCAAATTTATACTTGGTATAATGGTAGAAGCGACAGCCGGTGGAAGTACAGCAGTCGCCGATGAAGTGAAAAATGCTATAATTGGTACTGAGGCTGGGGGAGCACTATCATTTCGAGAATTCGGCGTCATAGCAAAAACGCTACAGGAGAATAACAACGAAAATTATACGCAGATCATTAAAGCAAATCTCTTCACCACCGATAGAGTGCAAGCAAATCAAAATTATAAGAATATTTTAAAAAACGAATACGACAATACCGCCATCGATCACTTAGATTTTGAGTACTCGGCAAGAGCAGCTGAAACTATAAACGAATGGAGCAATGGCATTTGTTTAGGGCCAATGGTCGATACAAAAGATGTAGAAATGAATATGTTGCTGTTGGCGAATATTAATTATTTTAAAGGTTACTGGCTGAAAGAGTTCGAGTTCAATTCAAAGGGGACTTTCTTCAAAACACCAACACAACAGATTGGGGTGCAGTACATGGAGAGTACAGATACATTTTACTACTTGGACTCGTATGGCTTAGATGCAAAAATGTTGCGTGTGCCTTTTAACGATCCAAATATTTCCATGTTTATTCTGCTGCCAAATACAAAAGCGGGACTAAATATATTAATTCAAGATTTGGGGAATGAGCAAATTAAACGCATGCAATGGCTGATGGAACCAGAGATAGTTCATGCGACTATACCCAAGTTTAAATTTAATTTCTCTTTAAATTTGAAGAAGGTCTTGCAAAAGCTGAATGTAAACCATCTTTTTAGTGAGAATGCAACGCTTGCACAGTTCACTGTTAACACATCAGACAAAGTCGGCGGTAATAGCGTCTTAAAAGTATCAAATATATTTCAAAAGACTTGCATCGATATCAGCGAGAAGGGCATTGAAGCGAAGCAACATCCTAAATATAATCCTAGTAGGGTTAAGCAATTTCTTGTTAATAGACCGTTTATATTCTTCATCGAGGATAATCAGACGAAAAATATTTTATTTATTGGGCAAGTCCTCGATCCAAAAGTTAATTAAATCAACCAACCTTTTACTTATGTATTAATTGTCAAAAATAAAAAATAATTATTAAAAATATTTATCGTATTTTTTCTTAGAAATATTATTGCACTCACCACTACCAGTTGAGAGTACAGCTGGCGGCTGTTGCTGCAGAGGAAAATGAATTTTATTGCTACGATGTTGATTTGATTGTTGATTCAAAGTGGCTTGCTGATATTGTGTAGGCTGTTGTTGTTGCTGTTGTTGCTGCAGCTGCTGGTCTACTACATGCTGCTGCGTTTGATAATCGGTAGTATCGGGAACATTGAATTTCATTTGAGTTCCACTACCACTACCACTTGCAACAGCAGCAGTGATCGACGAACGACGTCGATTTGATTGGTTGATGTTTACGTTGCAGCTAGAGCCGCCACTGCTAATAAAGCGATTATTATTACGATGATGTGTTAATGAATTCAGTTGCGCATTATTGTTGTTTATTGATGACGTTGAATCATTGAAGAGATTTTGCATTGCCTGCAAGCGATGACCCCCACCAACACCAGTAGAATGGTGCTGCAGTTGTTGTTGACCATTTGCTGCTGCTGCTGCTGCTGTTGCTCCAACGATATTACCACCACGCGTTTGAAATTGTTGTTGCTGTTGTTGTTTGGCAACAGCAGCCGCAGTAGCTACAGCATTCATTTGCAATATCTTTTGCATACCCAAAATGTTACTTTGTTCTTCAATTTTACGTTTCATTAATGCATTTTGCATTATTAAATTGGCATGCGCTTGTAAATCCTCTTGAGACATTGCTGGCCCTTGAGAAATGCGTTTATTGCCACCTTGTTGATGGTGGTGGTGGTGTTGTTGGTGCTGGTGCTGCTGTTGTGCCGCCAATGTTTGTTGAACAATTGCTAAATTTTGTAGATTTTGCAATTGGTTAACAAACAAATTGTTGGACAACATTTCGTAATGCTGTTGTTGATGTTGTTGCTGTTGTGCCGAAGTAAATGTAAGCACAGCAGTTATAGCCTCACGATCACGTTGTGGTAAACGTGGATTGGACAATTGTATGAGTAGTCCATGCTTCGAAATTTCACCTGATAAAGAATTGCTGTTTTAGTTCTGTTATTTTACAGTGAACTGACATGCGTTTCTCTTGTGTAGAAGTTTTCTTCTTTGAATCCCCTAATAATTTTCTTTTAATCGTCATTTTCTTTTCTATTTACTTTCCGTTTCCAGCCTCATTACATTCCCTGAGCTCACATTCCCTTCCTTTTAACAATTTCTAAATTTCTTTGAGCGCCTATTTCTCACCATAAAGTGGCTGAGCTTGAGTTCCCACTTCCTTCCCCTCGTGTCCTCGCCTTTTCCTTGAAATTACTAGATACCGTTTCAATTCCTTTTCCTTGAATTCCAAATCCATTTCCTCAACTCCTCTCGGTTTTTCGTTAGTACTTAGTACACCCAATTTGTCACTCCTTTCCATTTCTTCCAATTCCTTACCCTAAAGTGTTTATTCTTTTTCCTTGAGCACCCATTCCTTTCTTTTGGTGTATATATCTTTTTTAACAAATACCTTTTTTAAAACCATTCCTTTTTCTTGGAAGCCCTTTTGAGTTTCTATTCCTTCGTATTGAAGCTTTCTAATTTTCCCTGAGTTTACATCGCCTTCACTTGAGTCTCTATAAACTACTCGCTTTTAGGTTACTTCTCTTTTCCTTTGAATCTATCTACCCTTCTTTCATTTGAGTTATCATTTCACTTCTCTTGAGAGCTCCCATTTTTTCTTTTTTTTCTTATTATTTCAATTTACTTACTTTTAGCCAATCCCAAGAGTAACATTTGCGATTCAGGACGACTCAGCACTGCCTTCAATTGTAAGTTGGCAACAAGCGCTGCTTGTTGTTGTTGATGCTGTTGATATTGCTGTTGTTTGAAAATGAAATTCGACAGATTGTCACTATTGAAAAGATTTTGTGATGGTGGTTCATCATTTTTGGTTTGTTTCTTTTGCTGCTGCGATGGTGGCATTGGAATTGTTGGAGTGCCAGCCGCAGCTCTAATATTTTGATTATTGTTATTCAATTGACCAATGAGTTTTTTGAAACTTTCCGAGCTTCGGTTATTATTAGCATCATTAATGATATCGACACCGTTGATTGTACTGTTATTATTGTTGCCGCTGCCGCCGCTGCTGATATTATTATTGTTGTTTGTCAATGAATTGCGACGCCATTTTGCTTCCAACTGACCTACCGATGGAATTTCAGCTATTTTAAAGTTGGAATTCGACGAAAGTGGAAATTGTTGCTGTTGTTGTAGTGGTAGCGACTGCAGTTGTTGTTGTTGATTATGTATTTGCTGCTGTTCGTGTTGTGGCTTTTGTGCGGTAAATGCTTGCCTAAAGAACTCATTCAACGATGCTGATGAGCTACTTCTTTCGAGTTTGTCATTCGGTGCGCATTTCTTTCCACCAACAAAGAATGGTAGAAAGCGAGAACTACCGTGCTGGTTATTATTGTAACCACCATGATGATGGCCATCATCAGCAGAGCCACCATGTTTTTGTTTCTGTTGATGATCAATTTCAATGTTGCAGCTGTTGTTGCCACTGCCGCCGTGATGATGACGATGGTAACTTGAATGCTGTTGCTGCATTTTTCCTCCTCCAATTGAAAATTGATCAAATTGAAAGGGAAAAGATTTTCTTTCTTCTTGTTGATTTGGTTGCTTTTCCTGAAGATGCTTTGTAGACAAACTATCATTTACCACATTATTGTTGGAATCATTTTTGTTCAAATATTTGCGAAGGTTGTTGGTGTCATTGCTGATTTGTTGTTGACTTTTTTGTTTGGTATCAAGCTAAATTTAAATAAAAACAAAACAAAAAATTACGTAAAAATTGATTTTTCTGACTCTTCTTTGATAGATATAGTCACACATAACCCCAGAGACCCCGTTCCTATAGCATTTTAAAGATCATCTTCCTACCTGATTAGCATTTTGATTACGATTTTCCTTGGCATCATCATCGTTGGTCAGTTCGTTCTCGTTATTTTTCTTTGTCACACGTTCATTACTGGTGTTATTGTCCTCATCGAAGCCGCACAGCTCAATTGTATCCAAACGTGAAGTTGGTCCACAACTAAACCATTCCGGTTCTTCATTTTGATTTTTATAACGTTGCTGATACTTGTCTTCCGAATCGCGATCTTTTGGGTTTGTAACGACCAAAAATCCTGACATAACACGTTTAACGTAGTTGGCATTGGAATTATTAGCATTGGCTTCGCCGCCGTTTCTTTCTTTTGACTTTAAACCCACATTACTGGTCGGGGGTATAGGTTGTTGCGACAGAGGTGGTGGTGGCACATCGTGGCCATTGCTAGTAGGTCGATGTTTGTTGAAGAGTTGGAATAGTTTTAATTTTGTATGCGAATCGTCGCTCCCACGATTCTGCTGTTGTTGCTGCTGCTGCTGTTGCAAATGATGATTACTACTCATCGTTGCTGTTGGTGACGATGCAGTATAATGTGTCCATTTATTTTGCTGCAATCGCCCACTGCCAATACGTCGCTGATTTGTTATTATAGCGGTGTCTTTCAACTCAGATTGCGGAGGTTGACTTTTAATAATCGATTCATCCATGACGACTACTGCATTTTTGTTGCGCCTACAAAAGGCGGGCATCATATCATTGCCACGTACTACCTTCAAGCTGTTATTGCTACGATTGCCTGATACCGTCGTTGACGACGGGTTGTCATGATCAAACAGTTTGAAGATGTTTAAACGGCGCAAACGCACTTCTAGTTCAATGGCATCGCAATTGACAATGTTCGGCGGAAAAGAGGGCAATTTTTGTTTGCGCAAATTAACCACGTTCAACATATCGGTGCGTATGATCAGCAAATTATTGCGCGTATAATGCAGAATATCATCACTAAAGTTAGATGAATGTGCAGATTTTGATTTCGTTACATTTTTACAGTCTCCCGACGAAGATACGCTCAATGCAGGCGCAGATTTCGAAATCGATAAGAGGTTTTTGGTGTCGCCATCGCTCGTATGCTGAATGTTCTTGTTCGACTGATCACGATCCTGTTGATCCTTGCCATCGTCATTGTATTGTTGATCTTTCACTAGGCTAGCATCGTATTGGTTTACATTTTGCAAGTCACGACTGGTAGCAGTGCAAAACATGGTCTGCATGTAAGGCGTAGATGATCGTGCAGATAGTACCTGCAACGAGAGCACATCTTCTTCGTTATGCTGTGGTTGTTCGGAGGAGCCGCTTGTCGTTGTAGATGCAAACGATGATGATTTACTACTTAACTCCAAATTACAATCACTGTTACCACCTTCGGATAGCGGTGGCAATGGTATGGCCTCCTTGTTAATTGGTGGATTAACTTTCATTTGTTTATCCATTAACTTTTGCACTTTAACAAATCGCTCCTCCATTTTTAAGATTTCATCCGAATTTCTTGTGTTTTGTATTACTTCAGTTTTGGCAATCACCGGTTGGGATGGTGCCGAATGTGGCGGCAACATTTCAGAGGTTACGTATTCTCCTTTATTGGTTACACTATTTTCTAAAGATGTTTCTGGTCTATTGAATAGTTGCATCTGCAAAAATACATACATATGAGACACAAACACCATCAACTTATGATTAATTGCAATTGTATGCACATTTTTTCAAATACAATTTCGATTTTCCCCTTTTTTTAGTCGTTTTATTAGTTTTTCGTTTTTTGACAATTATACAGATTTCAACACGTTTCTCAAGATAGGGTAAAAGTATATTGATCAAGTTGGGTGGTATTAAAGAAAAATTTTCGTTCAATTAATTCCAAATATAAAAAATATTCCGAAAAATGTATATGACGTTATTTACAAAATTTGTTATGATAAATTTTCAATTTGCTTTTTAAAAGGTTCACAGACTTAAAGCTTAATTTAGACAATTATTTTAAAATGCTGTTGACGATGAGCGTTGACCTTTTAGATATTGACATCAAGGTTCTTAAATTTTTAACGGAATTTTACGGAATCCAAACAATTAATATCGATACTTTCTAATTCCCAATCATTGATACCGAGATTTTCTAATTCTCATTTATAGTGATTTAAATTTCTATCATGTTCTTAATCTCTAAGGATGAAATATTTATTATAGACTTTTCAATGAAGACTTCAATAGATGTAGTCTTGTTGGGCCAACCCACAAATCGCAACAAAAAAGTCATGGAAAGAACTAAAGCTGCTGACTTAAATCAAAAATAAGAGCAATACTAAACTAGACTCAAACACTTCCTCGGGAGAATCCGAAATAGATTCAAAGTTTTGAATATTGCCATTGTTTCATTTATCTTGCTACTGTGACTAGGCAGAAGCCAGCCAATAAATGATTTTACCTCTCTATCTTTATCACCAACCAGACAAGTTTCTAGCGCCCGCTGTTGTTTGGCAGCGACAATTTTAATTTTTGCCTTTTCCAAAGCAGCTTTTAATTCCATTGGAACTAATTTAACATTATCATATGTATAGTTGTATTCCGGCATTGGTGGTGCTGGTGGAGGTGCACACGGGTCTTCCCACTTTTCCGCGCTATCATCTTCATCGTCTTCTTCTTCTTCGTCGCTCTTGTTACTACTTACTGGAGCTGCTGCTGCACTTGCATCCAAAGTTATAGAAACTTCTGCATGAAGTGAACTTCTTCGTAAAAAAGTACGGGATGCTAAAGGTATTGGCGTAGGAGGTGGTGGAGGCGGTGGTGTCATCACAGGTGATGCCGCTCTACAAATGTTGGGCGTCTTAACCAGTTCACATTCTTCAATCATCATTTCCTTCACGATATCAATATAATGATTGGGCAAATTGGCACCGCCTGATGTTCGATTTTCTTGTCGTTGTTTCTGTTGCAATGGTTCGGCAGTAATTTCTTCGGTACCTGCGCCATTTTCTTTCGCTTTCTCAGCGGTGACAGTGCTTTGTTCGTTGTCTTCATCGTCATCGTCGACAATAACTACGAAAGGTTTCTCAGCCATTTTGCTAGTTTGGTATTTTGTGTTACGAGTCGTTATATAGCAAGAGTGGAAAAGGGAAGAGAAGAGATGAGGGTATTGAAATAAAATTGTGATTTAACTAATTGCACTGCTTTTTTTCATACTCACAGTTAAAATATTTTTTCTATTGTTTTTTAAATTATGAGTTAATAAAAATAATTTGCACTTAAATATGTATAAAAAATGTAATACTTATGCGTGAATAAATTACAATTCAGTTGAATAATATATAGTTTTGCAGGATTGATTATACTTGAAGTTTTGTTATAATTAACGAGTAAATTTGATTTTTCTTTGTATCAATACGAAATTAGAACACAATTTTCAAGTTGTAAAACGAAACGCAAAAGACGTTATGTTTCGATCGATTGTTCGTTGAATTATTCGTTCAATTTTTGTTTCTTCTGTTTTCTGCTTCGATTGATCGCGATACATTCCCTGAAAACGACAATATACCGTTTTAAATGTGTTTTGTTTTTGTGGTGACATTTTTGATTGGAATATGTGATTGGAAGGAACAGTTAATAAACAGGGTGTAACAATAATTAAAATTTTCGTAAAAAATAAGTTCAATTTACACTTGGCCGTGGTTATGTTGTTCGTAGTTGGTGTTCATTTCACCATTTCAACTTTAACATATTTCTTCTCTAACCCTTTGACGGCGAGACTTTTACCGTGGACCAAATTCAAAATAAAGATGATTTTCGTGATCTGGGACCTCAAATTAATCCCTTTCCTTTATGGTGGCTTAGCAAATTCATTTGCCTATGGGCGGCTATGCTAAGCACAAATCAAGTTCCTGCGGTAAAGTGGAATTTACTGAAAGTTTTATTTAACTGGATTTGAAAGGATTATGAAATAAAACATTCGTTGCTTTCATTCAGGATTGCCCTTTCATCATGCAAAGTGACTGTGAGTAAGAAACATTTTTTTGGGGGCCAACTAGAACGAATTACAAGATGCTCACTAAACTTTTACTTTTGAACAGAAATGCTATAACAAAATGCTCAAAATTTGTGGAAAAAAGACATTGCCAACGGGTTAAAGGTGCAACAGCCCATGGAGTATGAGCTTTTTGACTCTATTAACTTGTGTGAGTTAAATTTGTACCTTAGTATATTGCAACCTTTTAATTACAGGCCATGGTAACATGTAGTTACCTGTGGTGTCGTTGTTGCCAATTTGGGAATTTTCACACTCAAAGTTGCGATTTTCGTTTGATAGAAATAAACTGAAAATGTGTTTGAATTATCGATAAGTCGCTACGATTGCCAATAGTTAACGATAGCAAATTGCCATCCCTAAATGGTACCGAATGAAAAAACACTGAACGCACCCATCTGTTATCAGTTATTTCAATATTGAATTAGTTCAAAGCGAAACTGTATTATATTAACAAAATTTCGCCATTATGCCATTAATTATATGTGTATAAGTATAAGGGCACGGAATTATATGAAAATAATAAAACAACCACTGCAGAGCCACCAATCTCTTGATCAGTGTTCTGTGCTACAGTGTTTACAACCCAAAGGCTCGTTCACGGTACTTTATTTCTCATATGCACACATGCAATTATTGCTGCAATCAACTATCTTATCTACGTAGCTCTTTGATAAAATTCGGCAGATCGCGGTGACTGCGCACAACTTTCCCTTATTTGAAAAAAAATACTCGGGAACAAAAAAAAAATAATATTGTTTCTGTACACCCGGGATCATAAATATGTCTTTTGCGAGTAGCATGCGCCGGACACTGCAAAGTCTTGCAACGTTAAGTACGTACCATTTTGCACGTAAGCCAACGAGCCGTCATGTGCGTGGCTTCCTCATCGGCGCTGGTGTCACCACATTCGTTTCGGTATCCTTTGCGCATATGGATGGCAAAATAAAACGTAAACTAAATACAAATGCATTTATGGCGGAACCCATCACCGACTCTGGCCACTTGTTGGCCAACGAGGACGATATGAAAGTAAAAATGGAATTGTTAATTATGAAAATTCAAACCGATTTCTGTCAGGCGCTTGAAGCTGAAGAGTATGCAGGGCAAAAATTCAAAGTAGACCGCTGGATGCGTGCAGAAGGTGGTGGTGGCATAACGTGTGTCCTGCAAGATGGTGAGGTATTCGAGAAGGCAGGTGTTAACATATCGGTGGTGACGGGCATGCTGCCACCGGGCGCCGTGCAACAGATGCGTACGCGCGGTAAAAATCTAGCCGAAGGAAAAAAATTACCCTTCTTTGCAGCCGGTGTGAGTGCAGTAATACACCCGCGTAATCCTATGGTGCCTACAATTCACTTCAACTATCGCTACTTTGAGGTGGAGAGCGATGGTCAAAAGCAATGGTGGTTCGGTGGTGGCACCGATCTTACACCGTACTACCTCGACGAGCAAGATGCTGTGCACTTCCATCAAACACTTAAGGATGCATGCGATGAGCACAACAGCGAGTATTATCCGAAATTCAAAAAGTGGTGCGACGACTACTTCCGCATAACGCATCGTAAGGAATGCCGTGGCATTGGCGGTATTTTCTTCGATGATGTCGATACACCCAGCCAGAATGAGGCATACAATTTTGTGTCGAGCTGTGCACATGCAGTCATCCCCTCGTACATGCCTTTGGTGCGTCGTCACAAAAACGACGAGTACGGTGATCGTGAACGCCAGTGGCAGCTCTTGCGTCGTGGTCGCTATGTCGAATTCAATCTCATCTATGATCGTGGCACTAAATTTGGTTTGTATACGCCTGGTGCACGCTATGAAAGCATATTGATGTCGCTGCCATTGAACGCACGATGGGAATATATGCATATACCATCTGCTGACTCGCGGGAGAACAAGCTAATGGAGGTACTTAAAAATCCAAAAGATTGGATCAAATGTGATGCTGTTGCAGCCGCTTGAGGAGAACGAAAACGGTGGAAAAAGGGAAAACTTCGTTCATTGTTTGAAATTGATTTATTCTGCGTGGAAATTTTGTATGAAGATGTTTTTACGTAAGTTGGGTTCCTAGTTGCTTTGTTTGACTGGCAATTATTTGATTCATCAGGTATAAAATGGTATAAATTGAAAATGTTAAAGAGCTCTCTTCCCTAAAGTGGAATTTAAAATACAAAAATATCGTTAATATTTTAATATATTTAAAATGTTTTTCATTTGGAATAAATAAATAAAATATTGTTTCTTTGATGCTAATTACATTGGACACATCTCACTTTTTATCAACAAAAGCGGTTTCTCGAAATTTATCTATTTTTATTTAGAAGGCATTTCAGACAGTTTAAACTTGTCAGATCCTTAATATCTTTAACTTATTTTATCCAGAACCAAAGGCGGACTATCCAAAAAAAAAAAAATGATCAGCTTGCATCTCAGCAAAAACACACAGGTCCAACTAACAAGTATCTATAGAATTCCTCTATCGGATAAGAGCAAAATATTCATTCTAGTTATCGCATATATACTCCGTACTCAGGATATACTGGAGCTGGATCCGTGAACGCTTGATTACGTGAAGAATAATGGAACAGCCGATTCGACCTCGGCCTTTGAATAATTGATCAAAAGTATAGCGGTTGTTCCTCGACAGTAGAATGGTCAATATCTCCTCTTTCCATAGCAATAGCAAGTATGCATACAAATTTAAAAGAAAAAACTTATAGAATATTTATAGCAATAATCAACGAGATTTTGAGTGAAATATAAGAACGTTTTTTAAGAATTTTAGCTTACGAGCTTCCAACAATTCCCTCTACTTCCATACACAAATTATTGACATCGCAGCACAATAATTCCCTCCCGATCAGTGTGCATTTAAATACAAAGGAACATTTTGGAGGAAAGAAAGGAAGTAAATCTGATAAATTTGTTCCAATTATAGATACAAAAAAAAAACCAACTTTCAGAGTTCAATTCTAAATGATTGTTTTGTGAGATTGGGTCATGCTTTTGGGGTGTTTGATGGTCGGACTTGGGGAAAATCTTAAATTTATGCGTGATCTTACTTGTTTTCATGAACTTCCCACTAATAAGTTTATACACGAATATATCAATTGATTATAAAAATTCGATTTATTTAGCAGCAGTTACACAAAAATTCGAAAGGAAAACCATTTGTTTTGTACTAAACTTACAGGAGAATTTGTATCCTTGGATTTTCTTAAACCAAATGTGAAAATGTCCCATTTCTCTCTGGAACGCTTTGAGGCAGAAATGTTAATAAAAGCAAATATTGGCTCAAAAAACCAAATGTCAAGAATATGTGGTTTGCAACTTACCCAGATTCGGAGGGTAAAAATTCAAGAATATATTTTTTCTAGTACTTATTGCATTTGTGTCGTTAACTATGAAAGTGTCTTTTGTAATGCGTAGGTAAATGATTAAAAAATTGAATTAAGAACTGTTTGATAAACAATTTTGTAACACTCGAACATTTTCATAATTCTCAACACAATTATCGAATCGAAATTGACATTACATTACCAGTTGTATTTTGTTAAAAAAAAATTTACCACTGTTTTCAAGACACTTTAAAGTACTTAACACCATCAGCATGACACCAAGCTATGACATTGAGTTATAACTAGAAACTTTATTACCATAACACCCAACTGAAAAATATTTACCAATATTTTGCAAACCTTTCTTTATCTCCTCAACAAACCTTTCGAAATGCTGGCAAATTTTGGGCAAGTTCGCTAATGTGTTTAACCATCACGCCAAATGTAAAATGTGCATGTGTGTGTGACAACACACACACAACAGAGCGTGTGAACCACAGCCAATTACTCTCTCGCAACTTGGGGAAAAAATCAATCAATATTATTTCTTGATTAATAATGTTCATATGTTAAAATATGCATGTGTGTTGCTGAAAAATGTGCGTAATGCTTGATTAATTAAACAAATTATTTTAATTCAATTAATTGGGCATTATTACGCTCAATTAACAGCAATCATCCAAACAAGAATTTACCTATTTAGCGATTACCCACCTCTTCCACCTGCCAAGGCTTAATACAAACAGCGAACGCTCTTGAATGAATGAAGAAATCACATATGTACGTTTACCAAATGTATGAATGATTGTGATTTACCATACACATGTAGAGAGCAGTGATTTAGTGAGTACCTCTAAGCACGTTCAAGAGTTCCATTTTGTGGTTTTGGGAAACTATGTACACCATACATACATTATGTGAAAGAATATGTACTAAATATTACCTTTCATTTTGGTTTTACCTACATACTGTCAATTATGTACAACACAACAAGCTTACTTTCGATATGATCACAATAAAGTGATCGAAGTTCTCTGTTTGCTTGCACTTACTACATCGTCATACACACTCACAAAATACCAACCAATCCAAATCCAAATTGAAAATTGTGAATTTGAACTTACACACATGTGCACAGAAATGCACAAGTACGAACTGGTTCCAAGCCGAAACTATTACGCATTTTCTTCTATGCAGAAGAATATCGGAATATGGCAAGACGAGAGCGAGCGAGATCCCCTAGAATGGGAAACATTCATTCATTAGTGCTTTCTTTTTAAGTTTACTCACAAATTACCTTTCGAAGTGGGCAAATATATAAAATGTTTGATTTGTGTTACGTTTTTTTTAAGGCGGTTTTTGAAATTTTCATAGTTCAACTAATTAAAAGAGTGATTTAACAAATTTTAGTAATATTTTTGATTTGCAAAAGTCTAATTTGAGGAAAAGAATTATTAACTAAATCAAAGCATTGATCAATTCACTGACATGCATGAAATGTAATGCAAAATATAAAAGCTTCATTTCATTGTCAATGCAAATTTTAATGCTAAAGCTAATAGTTGTTTAATATTGATTAACCATTAATATAAATTAACCATAAACTGTCAAGCATTAAAATTCCCAATGGCAATGACATTCAACAAGCATTGACACTTTCAATGCAAATGAAATCATAAAAATTCGAATAAGCGCGTAATTAAATATCAAACTGATTATATATTTATGTAGTTGTAGCAAACACTTAGGAAGAGGAGGCGTTTTTGTATATAGATAGATATATTTTCTCATAATTCTCGTGTTTTTCCCAATAATGTATGAATACAATACATTTTCTTTCTCTACTGAGTAATTCATTTAAACTGTAAAAAGAGAAAAAGAAAATAAAAAACACGCATTACTAAATGTAGTAAGGAAGATTAAACAAAAAACAGTTGAAATTGTACGCAGAATGCGTAGTAGGAGAACGCATGTATGTATGTATGTTAATTGTATAAATAGATACAATAAAAGAAAAATCCCACGAACCACCATGGGATATAGTTGTGACGACCTTATGAGTCACGGTTGAATTACTTTAAACTTTTGTTTTTGTCGAATATCCAGTCTCATCCTCTCATTCCTTTTTGCTTCAGATGTAGACTGAAGCACTGAAGTAAACACAATATAACGCCCAGTTTTTTGTTTTTTTTTTTACTTACTTTCTTTCATATTTTGTTGTTCATTCTTAATTGTTAAGTTTGTTTTTCGTTAAAATTATACATTATTATGTTAAAGTATTACATTTAGTTAAGCAAACAAAATGATTGCAAGCCAAATTCTCTCAAACCAGGGATAGCGATGCTTTCTAGACACATTCAATTTAGCGAGTTCTATTTATTTTAGTTTATGGTTAAAAATATAGTTTTCCGACTTGCATTGATGAATGAAATGATTTTGTTTGCTTGTAATTAAACTTAATATTTTTTTTAAGTTATTTATCCATATTGAAGCAGATAATTGCTACACTATAAAGATTGTTTTCTATGCAAAAAATAATTCAGTAGTTTCCATCTATTTATCAATAATTTATAAACAATGACAGAATCTACTTCAGCTGCATAAAAAATTAGCAATCAAATACGTATTAGATTAATCAGAAAAATAAAAACCATATACGCCACACCTACAACTAGCGCTCATCTAACCATTTAGCGCCACCATGATTGCTGAGCATCACTTGAAGAAGAATTCTGTCCGTTTTCACCACTTCCACCAGTGCCGACAGTACGTCCCGGTATGGGTGGCGGCGGTACGCTGAACATATCGTGTGGTGGCCTATACTTCTCTTCTTCTTCATCGTCTTCACGTTTGATGCCTGCCGATTGATACGAATTCATCGGATACGTTGGATATCCATCATCGACAGGTTCCTCTTTGATTTTAATAATGTCCATATCACGGAAATCTGGTTTACGTTCTTTTGTCTCACGATCGCGATCCTTATCGCGTCTGTCACGCTTTCTGTCGCGTCGTTCGCGTGATGAATCACGTTCACGTGATTTCGAACGTTGCTTCTTTTTCTTTTCTCTCTCGCGTTCACGTTCACGCTCACGATCCTTGTCACGACGATCACGTTTATCGAAGTCATCGTAATCACGTTCTCGGCTGCGAGGTCGCTTCCTACGCTCCCGTGATCTGCTGCGCGAGCGTCGCGGACGTTCGCGTTCACGCTCTCGTTCTCGTATGCGCTCGCGTGATCTAGAACGTCGCCGTATAGTGTCATTACCAACACTTGCACCGCTACTAAAACGTCCAGCACTACGTTCAATCCCGCCACCACGGGCTGTTTCACGGTCTTCACGCTCACGCTCCAAACGATAGCGTTCACGCTCGCGTTCATTATCCTCACGTCCAGAGTGTTTGATGTTGACGTCGTTACCACCACGACGTGTACCACCTAGGCCGCCACCCAAGCGACGCGGCAACCATCCCTTCACTGTTCGTGCGCGCTCAACATCTACTAGCACACGTTTGCCATCGATCTTCTTACCATCTGCATGCTTATAGGCTGCGTGCATGTCGCGCTCATGCTCATACTCGATGAAAGCGTAACCCTTTGGTTTACCTGTGTCAGGATCTGTGATCATTACGATTTTCTTTATTGGCCCATAAATTTCAAATTCACGGCGCAGCTTCGATTCTGAAGTGTCATAATTAACACGTGCCACAAATAGTGTACGAAACGGATCTTCTGTTGCATTTTTGATCTCCTGTGGATCCCACAAAGCAATCTCTCGCTCTAACTTGTAGGCAACCTGCTCGGCTTTCTCGCGCCTACGCCGCTCCAAACGCTCTTGACGCGTCTCCACACGCTTTGTAGGCGGTGTATCTTTGGGATCTTCAAAATCGGCTAAAAAACTACCCACTCCAAGGTAGCCGCGAGACTTTTTCTCATGTGGCAATTTGTCCACCGGCGCCATATACGGAATGGGATCGCGCGCAGCAAAAAGCGCCAGCAAATTTGGTGGTAGATATTGTGTCATTTTACCTTATTTATTGTAAGCTTCCCCTTCGATAAATTTTATTATTTTCGTCCTCGAAACACCCAGCCAGCTATACAAACCTGAGAGAATTGAGGTTAGATTCTCTAGCAATTTTCATTATGGTTTTTCTATAAACAAACCTTATATTTCTGAGATTTCTCAAGCAAATAAAATACAATTGAACATTGTACTATATTATTAAACTATAAATAACTTTACTCAATTATTTTTATCTATGCTTTTTCGATTTTGATATCCAGGGAAAACTTGTTCGACTTTGCACGAATAAATGGCGTACTAATCTGTGATTGAAAATGTTGTGCTTGAATGTTTCGGGCTTGTTCAGTGCAAATTAAAAAACAATCGTATTAGCTGCTGGTTATACTGCTGTTCGCTGTTCGACGAACACATCACATTTTACTCTCGTGCTGGGTGTAGTGTTTACATTGGTGTTCGTTACAGAGTGGCTTTTTGTCGAAATTCAGTTCTTTTTGTAATACAATTTTTTGCGCAACGGCAACACTAAATGGTATACCAAAAAACTTTAAACGATTTTGTCAATATGGAGAGTGCAATTAATAATATAATTGATAAATTAAAAAAATAATATGATTTTTCATCAATAGTTTTATGAATAATATATTTAATATTCACTTTTCAAAACTAAAAAAATTCGCAATTTCTCTTTTTTTGCATATGAAAATAATGATGATGTACAGGTTTGCATGATTTCCTTCGATTTTACAAACTTTTTTGTTTTTCTTTTTGTAGAATAACTCATTGACACTCTGAATACTCGGCGTGCTCGGTATACATTTCACCCAGCATATCGTGTTCGGTGTGAGAGTGAGTAAAAGATATTTTTTCGTGTTCGGGCAACAACAATTGCATTGTGTTCGCCGAGTAAAATATGAATATAACCACAGCCTTAAAGTTGCTATGGTGGAACTACACTGCAACGTAATTTAAACATAATATACTTATTAAATTACTCACTACATTAAGGAATATTTGGTACACTATGTGATTAATAGACGATTGCTCTATTGCACATGGTGAATGTTTTTTCTTTTCATTTTGTACAATGAATTAGATTATGGCATTACAAAGACATTATTAGCCATTTTTATTACTAGTTAAAATTTTGTATTACTGTTACATAGCGGATGCAGAAATTATTAAGCTCCAATAAAATATGACAATTACATCAATATAGATTCAAATATAAATAAATTGATCTCAATTAATATGCCAGAATGCCCAAATTCAAAAGCAAAATTCGGCTTGTGCCCGCTATGCGGTGCGAGGGGCTATAAGGAGAACTTTACTCCGTGTTTAACTAGATGATTTGTGATAATTGTGCAACAATAATAATCTTGTATATTTGCCAGAAAAGAAAAAACAAGTGGCATTCATCATTAAGCCGAAAGTCTAGCAAACAAGTAAAAATTTTGATCCAAAGAATCTTAATATTGCACAAAATGCACAAACTATTGCACATGCAAAATGAAGTTTATATTATCAATTTGCGTGCAAAATCCAACTTTGAGTAACAAAACTTACTGGAAAAACGGGCCTTATGGAAAACATCTGAAATAAGGCATATGTTCAGTGCCTACCGCTTTTATTTCTATCAAGCACAACTAACACTGTGTCAACTTGGCAGCACTGTGCAGCGAACAAACTTTCGTTAACTTCGTCAAGTTCGTAATTTTCAAAATAATTCCAACGTTTCTCCATCTGCTTGATTATTTATTTTTTTTTATCTTGTTCTGCAATTTATCTATAATAAAATTTAATACGAACGATTTATCGAATTATTAATAACAATTGGCATTATTTAGCACTTAAAAAGTAAGCAACATCTTCATTATCTTCTTATTGTGTGTGAAAATTTATTAAATTCGTTCGCTGGTGAATTGCAAACTAACAAAGAATCAAAATGTCAGGATTGGAAAAATTTCAAGCGAATGAAAAGTGGCGCTCGCAGTTTAAACAATTTCTGCTCATGGATCGGTAATTAGAATAGCATGCTGCAATCATTTTTTATTTAAACAGTCTTTCAATAAAATTTGTAAATAAGAAACTGTTTTGATAACTATTAGTTCTAAAAATAGCTAACGATTTAAAATTTCGCGATTTTAATGGTATACAATTTATTAGATTTTGTTTGTAAATTTGGCCACAACCCTATTGAAATTTTTCCAATTTATTATATAAGTTAATATTAAGTATGTAGTAGGTATTTAAAAAGTAGAATCATTAGTAGCTTTAATGGGTTGACTAATAGTGTCAGATATAAATTGAAAATAGCTTCTTCAATGGCAGAACAGCCCATGGAGGGCCTAGGGCTCATGTTGTGCTTGTTATATTTGTACATGAATGAAATGGACTTTGCCGTATCCGAACGGTTAGTGAAAAACTTTTCTTACTCAATTTTTACTCTTGCAGGTTTGACATAGCCTGTCAAGAGTTAAGGCCGTCTAGAAAAATAGTTTTTCCTACTTTTTGATTTTGCCTTATCTACGCCACGGTGGCCAAAAACTTAGTTAATCTTCTACTTCATTTTGAATTGTCTAAATTCATTCAAACACATAGGTTTTCAATCTGTACTCCATTTCCAGTGGCTTTGGGGCAATATTCTCTCTTTTTACGTTGATTAAGTTAATTTTATAATTAATGAAATGTTTATACTTTTATCTTAGCACTTAACAATCCAGTTCATGTCATGTTAAATTTATATTTATAGTATGATTTTTGAATTGTAATTCATTATTTAGAAAATGCACTTTTAAATTTATCTCTAACATCACTATAACTTTGCCATAATTTTCAAATAGTTTTACTGTGTCATGCGCTTTTATAAAATTAAAACAAAATCGTATTTCGTATCTCGTATGTCTTCTATTTTTTGAAACAGTAAACCGATCCCTCAGCCAACTGCGCCCATAATTAAAACGCAGCATTATAGTTTAGATATTGAAGAAGACTTAAAAACCATTATCGAAACGAAAATATCACAAAAAAGTGTTAATAACATACAAGCGCTCAATTCAAACATTAAGCACAAAAATAATAAAGACACTAACGAGAACGTAAGCAAAATGTTTGCACCAGAAGATAAAGAAAATAAATCTTCAGAATTGAATAAGACTCAAACGTTACTGCTAACTGAAAAAAGGGGGCTTAAAACAACTGCAACTTTAAAGTGCTGTGATGAAACCACATACATGGAAGAGCAGGAAGATGTCACACAATGGCAACAACGCATCTCGGATGAAAGTTTTGAAGTTATGGAAAAAATGTGCGATAAAACTGTTTCAGATCCGAATAGTACATTGTACCAGTATATGCATAGTGAAAATAAAGAGCAAATCGTGGAAAAGGCAAAGCAACGTAGCTTAGATATGAGAGGTAAGTTGTAATCTAAATTAACTATTACATGCGATAGGGCAATCCACTGCTTGTATGGAAAAAACAACAGATAAACGAAATTAATACTAGGCCCAAAATGCCTTGTCGAAGGCGTAAGCTGTCTAGAAGAGTTGAAAGAACCCTAGAACCCTATTATATTGGAGTGTTTTAACCATATATTTTATGTAACATTCTATTTTTCCATTCATTGCTATTCTTTAACATAGACACTTTGAGATACCTCCTCGTGTTTTTATCTTTGCTGTGATAATCAGCCTTAAGAGAGAGATAAAGCATTATAATATGGTCTTAATAATATCGTTGTTTTCTCACTTGGCGCTGTATGTATTTACATATTAGGTTAAGTGGTGGACCATCCAGAACACAATTAGGCCAAAGATGACCCATTGTCATACCACGTGGGTGTTTCATTCACCCCAAACCATTTGAATGTTGTTATATACAAGTCAGCAAGGTCGTTTGCAAAGTATTGAACTAGGGTATTAAATAATTTTTTAATTTTTATTTCGCCTAGTCCACGTACATGATGAAGAGGCCAATGCATTGGAACGTCTTCTAAATGAGTTCCGTGTCGACGATCAAACGCAATTAGAAAATGAGAGTCCGTTGAAGGGTGTCGATGTAACACAACTCGATGATATTGAAGCACCCTCACGTTTGTGGGAAAGCACATTAACAAATGAGACAACGCTACAAACATCACCAGTTAAAATGGTTGGACTATTGCGCCCCTCAACCATACTAGAGGAGGGTAATGAAGAGTCGACAACATCATCGACGAGTGGCTGCACAGCAGATATTTCATCATTGATCAGTTTTTTGACCGTATCGAAACACAATGAAGAAGAAGGAGCAACCGCAATTGATGGTGATGAGGTTGCTTCAAGTTGTTATGACACTGCACATGACTCCACTGCAACAAGTAGCAATGTTGCTTGTGCTGATAATAATGCATTTTGTGGTGTAATGCAGAGTGAAGAACTTATGTATTTCGATGATGATGAAGATGAGGCAGAGGATACTGTTGAAATATCTCGTAATCTTATTGATTTAGAAGCTACCTTTGGCCCGAACCGTTTATCTCCATCATTATCAATTGAATTGGAGGAAGAGCGTAAAGAAGAAGAAGCTGGTGCCGCTTCTAAGGTTACTGCAGAATCAATTCCACGGAAGGCACCAATTGTAATTCTATCTGAATGCGATTCAGAGTCTGAATCGTCAGATTCAATTATAGTAATTGAATCGGGCGATGAAGATGGCGATGATGAAATGGAGAACGGCAGCGATAATAAATCAACGCAAACTCCTATCAAACACGAGAAAGTTTCTATGCCTTCAAATGCTACATTTGATGCTCCTGTCGCAGCAGCATCAACTTCTATGATTAATTCAGATAATGCTACAAAATCTTTGCTTAATGTTGATGACGATGAAGAGAAATCATTACATTTTAATGATACCATGGAAGAAGTTGAATATATGATGAAGAAAGGTATGGAATATATGGCAGCAGCAGCAGCAGCAGAAGCTGCTACGTTGCACTCGCCCGCTGTTGACACATGTAGAGGTGTAAAAGAAAACAAACTGCTACAATCACCAAGAGCGAACGAGCAACATTATCGAGCACCTTCGCCGATGTTGCATAAGCACAAACCAATATTTTCACCATCTATTAAAGGTATTCACATTTCTCTTTCATATTTTAGCTTTTATGTGATTTGTAATTGATTTCTGTTTTTGTTTAAAGGTACCCTTTCCACCGGCGCTAAACCCAAAACAACTTTAGCTAAACCCAAGCCGGTAAATCGTTTTGATGTGGACGTTAAACCTATGCCGAAGTTAGATTTATTCAAGAGGCCACTGTCCACGCATTCTGGCATACCAACCAGTGCTGGCATGCGCCACCACAAAGAGCTAACGCACAAACAATTCTCACATATTGTCAGTCCCATAGGAGCGTACATGAAGAAAACCGCGACGACGCCACTGATGGCTACCATGAAAGATACACCCAGTGATGATGCACACAATGCTACAGTCTTTCGTGAGCTTGAGTTTGAGTCACGAACATATCACCCAAAATTCGAAATACAGCAAGTTTACACCGCGGCCAGTGCTGGCACCACTGTCACCGGTAGTGGTAATATAAAGCTACCAGTAGTACCGTCTGGTTTGCCAAAGAAAGCATATATCTCATCACAATTTAAGCATGTAAGTTAATTGGAAATATTGTATCTAATATTAGAGAAATTGTTGATGTGTTAAAATCTTAGCTCTCGGAAAGAACTAAACTTGAAGACCTCTTTAGGCTCCACGATAATTACGATTTTTATGTAACACAAGCAATGCAGTTTCTTTCTATTTTCCTAAATGCTCGATGAGCAGTTTGACTGTCCCAGAGAGATACTGTCAAGGGAGTCAAGCAGAGACTGAAACAATTGCTATTGGGTTTGAAAGTATTTAGTTCCATTTTGTGTGTTCTTTGAAGTGGTGCGGATTTATTCTCAATTACATTTTATAAAGTTAAGTTTTTTTTCTAACGCTTGGAAAAGAATTAAAAATCTACTTCTGTGCCATTATAAAGCTGTTCCCGAGAGAACGTGTATACCTTTTTGCAGGGTGATCACTGGCCTTTCTTTATAATCGTCAGTTGTAAGTCTGTGTCTTCGGTATAACACGATTGCCGGTATTTTGCTGTCGGATGCGCTCTGTGTTCCACTCACATTCGTAGCGTTATCGTGATGATAACTTATCCTGAATCTAACTATTTGACTCGCTGACTCGGCACATATTTTCTGTGTAAGTTTGTTATCGAGTACCAAGCTTAGATAATTACCTTTTTGATTTTGTGTAATAATTTCTCTCGCTGGTGAAATTCTTTTCTAGTGCGGACTTATCGTTTTCCTACTAAATGAAACTGTAGTAGTTTATGGGTGATTTATATTTAAACTTACCGTTCTGTTTGTCTTCGATTTCTATTCTAAGCCTTGGAAGGCACATACTAAGGTTTCTTTCACCTTGCATATCTAGAATGTAGAAATGTAGAAATGTTTTGGTAGCTCTACCTAAAAATAATATAAATTATTTTATTAATTATGTATGCATTTTTGTTTATAGATTGTCGATGAACGCACACCCGTCACCATTCCCGGTGGCAAGAAGATACAAAAGTATTTGGAAACTGCAATGCTACCCGCGGTGGTACGACACGATGGTAAGCTTAAAATGCCTGCAAATGCTGGTGTTCCTGGTGCGGCATCTTCAACATATACCACCACGCATCCCAATAATGCCAGCCTGGCAGATTTATCACTTATGTCCGGTGATGTTTCCATGTATACAATAAGAGATGCACAGAAATTTCAACATTGAGCGACATGATCCACCGTCTATTACTCACTAACTATTATTACTAGTTTTTAGTTTCGTTTATTTTAAATGAAGTTGCACTTGATTCACATTGACGTGAATTGACATACGTTATTGCTATGAATTTAAATTTAAGATTTTCTTTAAATTCAATTTTCTTTTCTTCAAAAATGTATTTATATTTTGCTTTGTGGTTTTTATTAAAAATATATATTTTTTTACGAACTAGTAAATGCCAACAATTTTCACTTAAATGCTTTGTGAGAAATCCATGATTTAAAGTATAAAAGAAACACTGGAGGAAATGTTGTGAAGGAAGGCAGCACAGCATTAAATGCAGTTTTCCTCGTTGAGCGAAATATATGAAGTTTTGATTACAATCAATCTATCAAGAATTAGTGATAAATTTTAGAAGAAAACATTATTGACTTTGTGCATGTATAAATCTAAAAATGATTGAGAAATTTCAAACAATTTGTTTTTTTTTTCAATCACAATCACCCAATTCATTTCATTTTAATATCCGAAAAACTAAATTTGGTACTAATTGAAACTCTGCCAAGGATTACTTTGCATTGGAAAATGTAACTACGAATTCGTAACTGTTGCGATGTATTGTGCAACGAAATTTTTTCCTTCAGCACAAGCCATGCTGTTCTTCCTTTTCTCCACAGAGTTCTCAAATCAATTCTTGTTTTCAATTGATTCCATATCACTTGAATTTCAATTCTTTTTCTATACTTGAGGTCCTTTCCAAGCTCGATTCACTTTCGACTCTGATTCTCTGCCCAATTCTTGGCAAATATACCTGCCCACAGTAATAAGTTTTTCCAAATTGATGCCCGTCTCGATGCCCATGCCATGCAGCATGTATACAACATCTTCGGTTGCTGCATTGCCGGAAGCACCGCGCGCATAAGGACAGCCACCGAGACCTGAAACTGAGGCGTCCACTACAGATATACCTGAAAAATAAATACAAGTGCATAACTATAAGGTCCTTTCAACAAGGTAATAGGAGATTGGATCTATCTGCACTATTCTAAAACAAACTGCTCTTACCATATTCTAGTGAAGTCAAAATATTTGGTAGCGCCTGCCCATATGTGTCATGACAATGCACCGCCAATTGTCCTGCAGGCACTACCTTCAGCACCTCGCATAACATTTTACTAATTGTACCCGGTGTACCCACGCCAATAGTATCACCCAGCGAAATTTCATAACAACCCATCGCGTACAAACTCTCGACAACCTTAACGACAGCCCTGGGCTCGATAGCTCCCTGATAAGGGCAACCCACCACCGTCGAGACATAACCACGTACACGTACACCCGCTTTTGTCGCCGCCTCCAATACTGGGCGAAAACGTTCTATTGCCTGCGCTGCGGTACAATTGACATTTTTCAGTGAGAACGCATCCGAGGCAGCACCGAATACCGCCACTTCTTGTGCACCCGCTTTCATAGCACTCTCAAAACCTTTGGTGTTTGGTGTTAGCACGGGATATGCAATGCCCGGCACTTTCCGAATGCCCTGTAATATTTCGGCATTATCGGCCATTTGTGGCACCCATTTCGGGCTAACAAAGCTGGTCACCTCAATTGTTTGTAGGCCTGTTTCGGACAATTGATCGATAAGTGAAATCTTCACTGCCGCCGGTAGAAGTTTGGACTCATTTTGTAGACCATCGCGCGGGCTGACTTCAACTATGCGCACTTGTGGTGGAATTGCAGCAGCAGAAGTAGCGCGCTAATCAAGTTTACAAATTCATTATTAAGGATTATTATTAAATTTTGGGTTCTGTGTTTTTTCTTTTTTACATACCGTTGCCGCAGTGCGACGCGTTAATGTGTGGGAAAATGTTCGTAGGACTCCTGTTGCCATGTTGATCAGTTAATTTGTTATTGTTATTCGTTACGTATTCTACCTAAATTGCAGTCAGCACCAAATTCGCACCGATCAGCTGTTTCATATTTCAACCCACCATACAGTGTTGATTCTTTTGCATATACAGATATCAAAGGGGGAAATTTTTATTAATACAGTGAGTTGCGAAACAAATCGTAGTATTTATTTTTAATAAAGGGTGATTTTTCTAGAAGTGTGATTTTCAATCTCGCAATACTTTTTTCGGAGTTGGTCTTTTTGGCAGCTGTCACTTATGCTCAGTTTGGTTTGCCATGTCATCATGAATAGAGTTACGCCTGAACAATGTTTGCATATTATTGAAATTTATTATCAAAAATCATGCGCTGTGAAAAAAGTGTTTCGCAAACTACGTCCATTTAGCGACGAGGATCATTTTTGGCTCAATGGATACGTGAATAAGCAAAACTGCCGTGTATTTGGAGTGAAGACCAGCCGGAGGCAATTCAGAAGCTACCAATGCATCCCGAAAAATGCACTTTTTGGTGCGGTTTATGGGCAGGCGGCATCATTGGGCCGTACTTCTTCAAAGACGATGAAGGCCGCAACGTTATGGTCAATGGAGAAAGGTACCGTTCGATTATAACACTTTTTTTTTGGCCGAAAATGCTAGAATTGGACTAGGCCGACATGTGGTTCCAACAGGACGATGCCACATGTCATACTGCACGCGAAACCATGCATCAATTGAGAGGCGAATTTGGCGAGCAGTTAATCTCACGTTTTGGTGTAGTCAATTGGCCACTAAGATCGTGTGATTTGACCCCGTTAGACTATTTTTTGTGGAGCTATGTTAAGTCTCTTGTCTATAGGGAGCAGCCAAACACGATTACTGCGTTGGAAGCCAACATTGAACGCGTCATTGCGTGATTTGTGAGATTCCGGCCGAAATGTGTGAAAAATATGCCAAAATTGGACCTTCAGAATGGACCACTTGAAGCGTAGCCGCGGGCAACATTTAAGTGAATTTATCTTTAAAAAGAAAACGGCAGGATTTGATTTATCGATCCAGATAAAAATTTCATTCACTTTTGTAAAATTTCGGTGTTTTTTTTTCATTTTCAAAAACTAAACTCTTATAAAAATCACCCTTTATTAAAGATATTGATAAAAGGTTGCATGATGCCGTTCCCAGTTTTTTTCCTTCATTCTCTGCAAATCTTCTTCAAGTATTTGCTGGTTTTTATTCTACTGCTAATTAATTTGCGGGTTCCAATCGATAGCGGCTTTGACTGATCCATCCCCATTTTCTTTTTCGTAATTGTAATTGGAATGAAGTTTCATTCATTATTCTCCTAGAATAAAACAAAAAAATTATTATTGATTCACTGCAAGATCTCGAGATGCTGTTGCATTTACATTTGTACAAAAAAGTTGACTTGAGGTGATAGCCCTCGTTTCATACGCTACGAGATAAGAGTCCAGTTCCATATCGCATAGAGGATGCAAAACGTATACGTTAACTTCTTTTCATTTGTCAGTTTTAAAAATTATACTACAAAGATTGCATCAGAGACTATGTTCCTACTAGGTCAATAAACTCTATTAATACTTTGGTTTTATCGATACTAAAGTTAAGGCCGACTATTATTGGTGATTTCCGGAGCAGACGAAATTTGGATGGAATTTGCGTAGTCCATGGTCTTCGAGACTTTGCAAATCTCTAATGAAGCCTCTATTTTTATGAGTCGCGTCCTTCGTAAAGAAATTGAACATTTGCTGGGAAAGCACTCATCCCTCTCCCCACACATCTGCACCCCTACAAGTACTTCCACTCGTTCACTCAGTTGTTCACTAAGCAATATGCGATAGCTCATATCGGCATATATGCACTTAAGAGCCTTTAGGGGTTGGATCAGGAAAGAGCGGTACAAATGATGTAGTGGAGATTATCATTGAACAGATTAATTAAAACCTGAAGACAGTTGGCGTGATAGGTGCAGCAGCGCAGAGGTTTCGTCCCATTTTTAAACCTTAGATACTGTTCTATGATTTTCGGAACAGAGGGCATAAGTTATCCTCAAATATGTCCTTGTTACCTTGTACCAAATTTGCTGTTCCCCAGCCCAATGTAGATTTTTCCTTTATTTATTACTTAATAATTTTTCTGGCATTAAGTCCATAGTGTTTGTTAAGCCAAATATTCTGTTTTGGCGTTTGCAAAAGCTTTGATGGGCCGACTGCAGTTAACTCCTTATTTACCTAGTCTTTCCAACGGAGATAATGACATCTTTTTGCAACGTATTTCAAGAATGGTTTCATGGGATCAACACCTAAAAAATGAAATGTGTTTAAATATGCAGCAGATTGTGCCACAAGTTAATTTGAATATCTCCCCCAGAAATTTATTGATCAACTCATTTCATTCACATACTATACATAGTACATATCAGTAATTATACCATAAATAACCTGAAATGGAATACACATAAAACATACATTTATCAGCAAATGTTACAGTAGAATAAACTATTCTTACACATAATAATTGTATTTTTGTCAACAAAACGAAATTCACGAAAATAATTAAACTAAATCTTGTATTAAAGGAAAATATTGCAATCACCGGAAAATGTGCTTAATGCGCAAAGTGCACAAAACATAAACACGATATTCAAACATTAACAAAATACTTACAATACATCAATTTGTGTAATGTATGTGGCGAAAAGTGCGCAGCACAATTATTATTTAAAATTACTGTCATCTTTGGCTAATTTTGCATACTACATACGCACACGCACTTAAATACCTAGTAGAACATGTACATGCAATACATACACGTAACTAAATTTAAACTATGGAGTGCGTCATTCTTCAACTTTCGCTACGACCACCAGCGGCACGTTTCTCAATGATCCACTTTTCAATTTCCAATTTTAGCGACGCATTTGGTTTTATTTTATCCATTGTGAGCGGTGCACGATTGAAGGGATCCGTTTGGTCGCTTAGTAAATGGCGAGCGATTGTTGTACGATCTACGGTGACATTGGAACTGGGTAAAATAACTGGATCGGTCATAAGTGTAGACATAATCGGGTCCAAGTATTCATCGGGAGCATCGGAAATGAATTCTTGTTCCGCTTTGTATTGTGTATCCATTTTGTCGACCTTTTCAGCGAAATCACTAATTTCACCAATCAATTGACCGCCGCCAATGCGCACCAGTATATTTTCGGTATACGAAAACAATTGTGAGCTGTACGAGCGTCCATCCTGTGAAACGGCCAAACAGAAACGATCACTACTACTCAGATTGATGTAAATACGACAGATTTCCAGCACAGATTGTGCTGGATCAAATTCGAACTCTTTCTTATCTTTAACTTTGAATTTCTCCTTTTGGGGGCCAACCAAATTTAAGAGGAAATAATTTAGCATTGCTGCAATACGCTCGACCATGCTGTTATGACAGAAGATGCTCTTGATTTCGGTTGTTAACAATTTGAGAATGTTAATTGTATCGCGTCCGAGTATGTTGTCGAAACGTGCCAACATACCCAAGTGATGCAAATTGGACACATGTTGCTGACGTTCGTTCTGTGCGAGAGCATCCCATTCTCCGCGTGTTTGAGCCTCTTGAAGTTGACGTATTTGTTGTAAGTTGGACAGGGATTCATCTGTGGGTAGAATGAATTTAAGAAAATGTTTACTACTAGATATTAATTTGCACACACACACACACACACACACACACACACACTTTATCTTACCTAATAAAAATATGGCATCATTAATTAGCAAATTAATAAATCTTAAAAATAATGGCGGTTCAATAGCTTCCATATTCAATTCAGCTTCGATTGCTAAGTCTCTAAAACACTGCACCTGATCCTCTTTAGACCACAGATACTCCATTATAGCGTACATCGGACGTCGATAGTTGAACTTCTGTTCGAACTGCACCGACTGCCCGGTCATTTCGATGCTAACGAAAACATTCAACAAACTACGAACGATCTTCAAGCGATCGTTGTGATTATCAAAGACATGCGTTAAGAATGTATTGCGCAGACTGCCTGAAATCTTTTTCGGCAACAGGAACTCCAATGCCTCAGCAAGTTTTGCGCGCAAATGTGGATTTTTCACCAAGTCAGCACTACCCATGAAGAGAATGATCATCTTGAAGAAAGCATCGTGCGACGATTGATATATCTCGATAAATTGGCCGGGAAGAAAATGGCGACTGAAATTCAAATATGCCACAATATTATCAATGATATTTTCGGGAGCCGAATTCAAATATCCCGGTATAAACTCCACATTCGCATTCGGTAAATCGCGGTTGCGACGTGTATGCGGTGAAAAATCTTTACGCGCCAAGCATGCATCAAACTCCTGCTTTGAGATTAGTGCAATTTCAGTTAACCAAATTGCCGAGGCTTCGAAGAATTTCAAAATGTGTTTATCATTTTCCGGTTCCATGAGGCCATTACGCATGCATAGAAATTGCTGCATTTGTTCCTTGAGCATGCGTAGTAAGTTCTTCGCCAAATCATTGTTCGGATTGCTGTTGGCAACATCCTGGTAGGCTGTTTGTAGATTCTGCAGCTCGCGTGTCATACGCTGATAGCGTTCGATGCATGTGCGATAGCTGAGCTCGTATGCTTTGTGAGTCATATAAAAGAGTTCGGTAACGAAATTATACTTGTCGACAGTGAGTCGTTTCTCATTCTCCTCCGCTGGCAGTAAACAGGTCTCTTCGGTAGCCTTAAGCAAGCTAACCTGCTTAGCTTGACGATCTTCTTCCACGACGGCACAATATGTGGGATCGACAATAAGTACCTGTAAGTATAGTGCGGTAGGTACATGTACGATTGTGAAATTAATCCCATTAAGTTTGAGAGATTTGTAAAGAGAGATTTGTTTTAAAAATTTTGGAACTTTGTCCCAAGTCGCGCTATTGCCCTATATTTCGACAAAAAGCGTTTTGAGATAACTTGGATCTAAATATATAGTTCAGTGAAAATATTGGATACCATAAGGCGGTAGGGTCCTTAGTTTGGCTCCTTTTTTTTTGGGAAACGGAATAACATAGGCAATGTTCAAATAAATCGGGAATATACCAGTAGTGTATGAAATAATGATTGAGGTTTTCCACAGAACATGGGTGAGAATGGCATCGACAAAATTGATGGAGGTTTTGTAGAGCACTCATTTAACTACCTCAAAAAAATGAAATTTTTGATAAGGAGTGGTTGATTTCTCTCTAAAAGAGACTTCTCTACGCAGAGTTTATCTTTAGCAATTCAGAGATGGGTCGGTCACCTACAGAACGATTTGGAATTAAAGAGGTCTTCTGGTGCCGAATTGTTTCGACAGCGAACGAACTATTCGTTACTTAATTCATTGCTAACCATTTTTATGTGATTTCATTTCTATTTTTAAGAAACGAACGCGTTGCAAATCCAGTCAACTTCTTATGAAACAAAGCCAAATTCATTAGAATTATTCCGAGTTGGGATCGAACCTGAGGCAAACAGAACTCCAGTTTCGCAAAAGCCTAAAGAATTTTAAGAATGAAATTATTTAAATTTAGGCAGCTCTATAAAGAATGATTTTAGACCTAACTGCTAATCTAAAATTATCGAATTGTTCATGGGTTGTACTTCGTTTTAATGGTAACCATATTATTAGAAAGACCGAAAACAACAAGCAACCTTTTGAACCATTTTAGCATTGTTTTTTTACCCAGAAAATTACCATCAAAATTACATTAAATTCTTACCTTCATTGTTGGCTCACAAAGTGGTGCGCAGAGACGCAATAGAACCGCAGTCAAGCCAACCATAAATGAATCACTAGCATTCTGATTAACCACTTGTTCGAAACTCAAATTCATATTACTCCAGAGATGACCGCGTGCAGTGTTTGCCTGCAAACAATTTGCGATCCATTGGAGTGTTTTCTTTTTGGTAGTGGCGCTAAGTAACAGCAACTGTTTGACTAGCACAAACATAGCTTCTTGATGTAGAGCCATCAGCTCCCAGAGGGAGGGGTCAGTATGCTGTGATTCAAGACTGATTTCATCAAAAAATTCAAATGGTCCATTTGAGTTTTTCGGCATAATTGAGAGGCAAAGTAATTGACCGAATAATGTTTCCATGTATTCACCACCTTAAAAAAAAAGTATTAGTATTAAAGAAGATGGTATTACATTGAGTTATGCATGTATAAAATTTGTACCTTTTGCACCCGGATTCGGTGTTGTGTAATCAATTAATATTTCTCCCAACTGCGGTACACGTTTATTTGCTACAAAATAACCCAATATGTGGAAGAGATTCTGCTGAATTGTAATGATATTATCGTTCATTAAGGGACGCTGCAGCTCTTTCAGCATTGGATAAAATATGGCCTTGAGCGCACCAATCGCTTCGATTCGATCATCGTCGGCCAGTACATGCTCCACAGTTTGCACGAGAAACTCTCGCGTCAAAGTGTCATCCTTTTGCCAACGTTCTCCTATTATTTCTAGCCATTGGGAATGTAAAGCTTGATTTTGGAAAAGGTCTGGCTGTCGCATACATGTGCTGGCATTGGTCAGTATAAGCGATCGGATTTTGTCGCAATCCGCATCTTTATCAGGATGCTCCACTCTGGCTTGTTCGCAGGTAATAAACGCCCTATGCAAATAGTTAATTGCTCTCGTCTCGAGTGTTTGTTTTTCGTCCTTGGCATCGGGATAACAAGTTTTAAAGTTTGTAGTGGTATTGGAGACACCATATACTAAATATTGTTCAGTATCCGTTAGCATTAAACGTTCAAATATGGCATGCGCTAATAGCTCCTCGCTCATGTTTCCATCGCTGCTACCCAAATCAGCTACAATGACATCCGCTAAACAAAGCAGCGCTCTGCCACTATTTGATGTCGATGGCGGCGCTGTGTTTTTGCGCAGCGTAAAGAGTAAAATTTTCTCAATCAATTCTTTGCTAATGCCATGAGAGGAATCGGATAGGAGCGCAGCGAATGGATTCTCCTCTGCACTTGTCATTTTTATTGTTCTTTTCAATTTCGATCAATATAATAAAGATATAAAATATTTACTTGGGTTTTCTTCTATTAACAAAAAGTCAGCAACAAAAGTCCAACTTTTCTATCCGAAAAGAAGAAAAAAACTCCTTCTGTCAAATTTATGACATCAGTGTTGCCGTTGTAAAGCAACGATATTTTGCATACTTGCATTTTGTGCGCTTGCCTCTGAATTCAAATCTCAAGTAATCAATTTTTAATCACAATTTAAATTGTGAACAAATGTTTTATTAAAAAAGTTTTATGTATTGTAAAGATTATAAGTCCCTTTTTGTTTGGTTAGATGTAAAAATAATATATTCACGGAGAATTGTAATGGGTATAACAAAATATGAGAAAACAAATCATTTCTCTTGATTGGAAGGAACTTTATCATTAAGGAGCGGATTATCAGAAACAGCTCTTCTCAAGTGAAGAGTTACCCAACATAAAACATATATTTAACTCGGTTTATTTTATTTATATTTTACTTTACTTTTAATGACACAACAGCCCATGGAGGGCCTAGGCTGAGCTTTTCGCATCCACTCATGTTGTGCGTGTTATATTTGTAAATGAATGGAAGGACCTACAGTTTAATGTCGAATCCGAACGGCGAAGTGTAAAGCTTTTCATAGCAATTTTTACTCTTGTAGGTTTGCCATTGCCTGCCAAGAGGTGGTGACGTGTAGAAAAATTATTTTTTCTACTTTTTTGATTTTGCCTGTGCCGAGATTCGAACCTAGGACACTCTGCGTAGCATGCGTAGCAGCCTAACGCACTACCACTACGCCACAGCGAACACAGTTGGTTACTTTTGAGTTCAATAATCTCAATTTCCAATGTCACTAGTTGCCAATCCACAAAATACAAATATAATGTCCTTTAAAGAATAATACATTCTTAATAACATTATAATGCAACTCTGCATTGGGATTTATTGTTTTTGTTTTGAAGATTCGCAAATCGCACGGACACAAACACTATTATTAGTTGTATACTGTGCACAAGGCTGCCAGAGACTTTAAAACAAAATTTGTCGTTTCAGAGAAAACAAAGTTGTAGTTTTCATTTACAAATCGTCGCATAAAAAAAAATTATATTTTTATTTAAACTTGAAAACGTATTTTTGGAGAGTAATATGAAATTAAAAAATGGTCAATAAAAAAGAAATAATCGTCTATCTTTATTGGGTTTCAAGAATCGTCAAAATAACAAAAAAAATCCTCAATCTGGCAACGCTGGTCGTGCCTTTTCCAATTGTCCTTTCTTGAATTTTTGTCGTTGCGCTCGCAGTTAATTTTTTGCCTCGTACGAAAGTGGAATGAAGACGCAATAAAAACGTAAATGCTAAAGGAAAATTTGGAAAATGTGTTACACAAAATTCCAAATAAAATAAAAAAAGAGTATTACAATTATTATTGCATAAAACAAGTGTTCCGTAGTTGAGTATATGCTTAAAATATACTGCATCAGTACGCGTTGATTTATTAGCACAACTAAAGAAAATAGTGAAAATTTGTATAAGCGTGTATGTAGTGTAAAATTTGAATATAAAGTTAAAATTAATGTTGAAGGTCTTCACTACTACTATTTTTTTTTTTTTTTGATATTTGCTGTTCTCTTAAAATCGTTTCTATTCAGTATAATTTTTACTTATTGTAGTGGAAGTTTCAGTAAATGCATTTAGTTGGATTTCTGTTTAAATTAAATTCAGTTTATTTTCTTTTGTATTATTTTGTTGCAAAATAATTCCAATTGTTTAAATACATTTTACATAAATCCTTTCAAGTAGATTTAACTCCCAGTTGCCTTTTTTAATAATATATTTGTAGAGATTTTTGACTGACATCATTAATACACACTGTTGTGGAAAATTTTCGCTATACTCGCAGAGTTGCATTTGAAAAGTGTTACAGAAGCCACCACAAGGAAAACAAAGAATCGTGAATTAGACAGATGCTAGTGGCCAAGTGAAACGCCAAAATTTTATCGCTGATTCTTGACTTTGTAGGTGTGAAAGTGAAAACGATGGGGAGTACAGAAATATTTGTTTTACTATTTTGGCGATAATTCGATTTGTGTTGTTTAAAAATGTTTCTATTGCAAATACTGTGTGTGAATGCAAAACGTATACCAAAGGACAATAAGCAACTGCGCAATAAAATCATGGGCATATCAGAAAACGGTCTATCCGTGATAAGAAAAAGTAGAGTTTCGGAATAGTACGAAGTGATATAATGAGCATTTACCTTGAATGCTTCCTCTCTGTTAAGTCTGTTTGACTCACAAGTCAAAGTGGTTATATTCAAAACACATTTTGCATTAAATTAAATTGATTTTTGTAAGCTTCTGGTACGTTAGCAAAACGTTTTAACAGACTGAAGTCATCCACTTTTTTCATTTGAAATATCAAAAGCTTGGTGTAAAATAAATAAGGTAGGTTTTTAGTCCCAAAATTGGTTGTAATATTGACACTACAACTTAAGCTCAGTGGTCGCTGTGGCGTAGTGGTAATGCGTTGGACTACTACGCAGAGTGTTCGGGGTTCGAATCTCAGCACAGCCAAAATCAAAAAGTAGAAAAAATAATTTTTCTAGACGGCACCACCTCTTGACAGGCAATGGCAAACCTACAAGAGTAAAAATTGGTACGAAAAGCTTTTTACTTCACCGTTCGGATTCGGCATTAAACTGTAGGTCCCTTTCATTCATGCACAAATAAAACACGCACAAAATGGGTGGATCCGAAAAGCGAAAAGCTCGGCTTAGGCCCTCCATGGGCTGTTGTGCCATTAAAAGTAAAAGTAAGTACCACTTAAGCTCTCTGAGGTGAGTTCACCCTGTTAAATTTGCCTTGTTACGTTAGAAAATTTGAAAACATTTTCTACCATAAAATCAATTTTTCTATATTTATACATGTGGCATATATAGAGTGTGTAAAACATATTAAACTGAAAACATGAAGTGATGTACACATGAGCGCTATTTATTTTCATGCGAAAATATTGTGAACAGCAAGGAGTGCTGTAGGAACAAAACATATATTTCTATAAATTTTTTTTCGCTGATAAAGCAGCAAATTCATTTGGGTTGTTCACAAGTTGTCTTTTAAAGTCGTAAAATTTTGTAAAAGACTACAATTGAGAGGATACGATACTGAATAAGACACCTTCTAAACACTTCAACTGTTTTCTTATAATCGTTGTACTATCGCCAATGCACTGTGTTCTTAGTTGATTTAATATTTTTCCTATTTACCTCTCATCTCCCCTCTTTCACCGCCCGCCACAATCTGCTGTACGTATTATGATGTTTGTTGCTTAATATAAGTTCAGTCTCAAAGACCGAATGTTCAAAACTCTTTCTTAGCTTTGACTTTGTTTCAAGTGCCCCCAAAATACAACTGTGCTTTTCTTTTTCGTTTCTTGATGTTTTGAATTTTTTATCATTAATTTTTTTCTTTCGATTTTCTTATTGGATTCAGTTTAGCTTTCCGCCTTTTGCGTTTTCGCCGTCATTGTGGTTGGTTGTTTTTTTTCTTGCGTGTGATTGTTAATCCCGTTTGCCTTTAGCCAAAATATAGCTCTTTTTTTTTTTGTTTCTCCATATTTATTAAATAAATATTTTTTGTGTATTATTGCACGTGCAATGTTTAAGAATGTTCAATCTTTTTGTTCGCAAAAAATAACAGAAAATGTTTGCTAAAATAAATAAATGAATTGCGATTTTCAAGCGATAACGAGATTGGTATTGACGGTGCAGAGACACACACTAAAATTGTGTAACGTTAAAGAAAGACAACCACAAAAGATAACGTGAAATAAAATTTAATTTTTTGCCAGAAAAATTCGAGCAATAGGGAGAAATTATTGCACAAAGAAAAAAGTTAAAGCTTTGTAAGAAAATATTAGTTTTCCAAATATTTTGTGTGCGGACATTTCACCTGTCAGGCTTTCAGGTGATATCAGACGAAAATCGAAACAAAAAGAAATCCAGAATAAGAAGTACGACATAAAAGTCAAACAAGCAATTAAAGAAAAATCAAAAATATTTAAGAACAAACTGGAAAAAGCGAATCAGCGACAACAGGAAAAAGTGTGAAAAAGCAGCAAAAGAAAAATAGCAAGTGAGTGTAAATGTGACGAAAAAGTGGAAAATATCCATTTAAAAAAAGAAAATAAAACATAAAAAAATACGCGCAAAAAAGAACAGTAAAAATAAAGAAAATACATAACATAACAAAGAACGTGATAAAGTAAAGACGCAAATACAAATCATATTCAAAAGCAAACAAAAAGAAACAAGTAAAAAACAACAACACAAAGGAAACAAAACGCAAAACAAGAGCATGTTGCAGTTTTAGTAGAAAAGAAAAGCAAAAAAAATAAAATTCCCACCAAACAAGAAACAACGTACAACAACAGCGTTTACACCAACCCAATCACCCATACACCACCCACTACCTAACGCGAATAAAGGAAAATTAACGTTGAGCGAAAAAAAACCAGAAAAAAAACAACAACAAAAATAAACTTTAGGTAATATTGTTTGTGTTATTCGCTCTCTATTTCGAGTTTGCTCGTTGCCGCTCACTTCGTTGCCTTTGTCATTGCCTCTGCTTTTTCTATTTCTTCGCCTTTGCTGTTGTTGTTCTCAAACACGATTTTGTAATTTTCATGGTTTTATCAAAATAAAAAATTATAATAACAACAAAATACACAGTTACATACTAAATAACAAATGATTTGCCAGTGTTATGCCAAGTGAAGTGCGAGGGGGAGTAAGAAGAGAGATAATGAAAATATTATGGGGTTATATTTTGTTGTTGTTCTTTTTTATAATTGACACATTTCTAGCGTGTTGTCGACAGAGACTTTCAGTCTATATTTTTTCCTCATACTTAGTTTTTTGCGGTTTATGTATGTGCATATAATATATTTACAAACAGTAACTCACAAAATTTAGTATACACATACACACATTGCTCAGAACAAAATGTTTTAGGTTAGGTTAGGTTGGAGAAGCCCGCCACTTCTCGATGAAAGCACACTTACGCACATTTAATGGCTTATTGTGATACCGCAGTACTGCGTGGCTGCCCCCTTGACGGAGAGCCATGGGGATTCTCTAATTAATCTGGTTATGGTCTTACTTACTTCCTTTCAATGGCACATCAGGCCGAGCTTGGTCTTAATATTAATTTATGGATGATAGTTCGGACAGACAGTGGTCGCTGTGGCGTAGTGGTAGTGCGTTGGACTGCTACGCAGAGTGTCCGGGGTTCGAATCTCGGCACAGGCAAAATCAAAAAAAAAAGTAGAAAAAATAATTTTTCTACACGGCACCACCTCTTGTCAGGCAATGGCAAACCTACAAGAGTAAAAATTGCTATGAAAAGCTTTTCCTTCGCCGTTCGGATTCGGCTTTAAACTGTAGGTCCCTTCCATTCATGTACAAATATAACACGCACAACATGAGTGGATGCGAAAAGCTCGGCCTAGGCCCTCCATGGGCTGTTGTGTCATCAAAAGTAAGTAAGTAAGTTCGGACAGACTAGTGAAGATGTGAGTCTAGCAATTTTAGTTTCCGCCTAATCAGGGAGGAACTGTTGGAAAGAAAATGCTTTAATTTAATAAAACTAAATCGTTAGTTTGAATTTTTTTCTATTATCTTATCAACTAATATGAAACATAAATGTTCGCCTTCAAATCAGCATTAAAAATTTTATTTTAAACAATTGTTTTTTAACAGTATTATTTAAAGTGCGTTAGCTGTTGTTAAAGCATCCAGAATGGAAACATTTATTGAAGTAACAAAATTTTAAAAAACGGGAGAAATTAAGACTAAACAAATTTTATGCCTCAATCAATTATGCCAAAATGGATAGAGGGTGGAAGGCAGATTGTTTGGAGAGAAACACACTTTGAGCTAAAAATCAAGAACTTAGTGGTTACGGTGAAGCAGCGATTGGTGTTTAACCATGTAGTTTAATGAAGCAACGATTACTAAGGAGATGTTATAGGACATCTTAAAGTCAAATTGAAACTAGAGGTGTCAAAAACCATTCATACATTTTTAGAGAGTTTTTGTTGAACAACTTTCGAAAATAGCAATAAGAACAGTCAAGAATGAATGACTTGAAAATGAAAAGGTATATAATAAAGATATGGAGAGAAATATCGTAAAATACATTTTTTTTTGTTAGCAGCAAGTGTACGAGTATACTCAATTTTGTGAGTAACTATATTCAAATAAATGTGTGTGAGTGCTGTATGCATTTTTTCGCCACTTTTTCTTGGAAATTCATATTAGATTTTCCTTTCAATAGAAGTATGCACTTTTTGTTTTAGAAAAGCAAAACACAATAAATTGCGAAGTATGTATGCCGTAAAAATTTACCCTTGACAAATTCTGAGATCATCTGTGAAGTTTTCCTTTGTTGTATGTATGTAAATTTTTGAGTAAATTTATTATTACATTTTGTAAATATTCTTAGTTATTGCTGGATTAGCTGAGGAAGTGTTTGCAACCAGTGAAATTTGGTCCTGAGAGTTCCTTCAGCAATAAAAGTGATTTAAATTCGAAATTATTTATTGCAATTTAACAAAGTAAATGTGAGTAAAATCGCGCTTGAACTTGCCGTATTTTGTGCTCTCTTTTGCTCCCTTCGCTCTTATTCACTACGCCAGGGCAAAAATTATTAAATGAAAAAAAAAAAAAAAAAAAAGCAATGCGAGAACAAAGCCGAAAACCAATTCGCCTAATTCGCCTGTGATGGTACAGCGCGGCAAGTGGCTATAGTGAAAATATAGTAGAAATCATGAACTATTTCATTTCCAATAATGGCACCATAATCGAAATCATCTCAAATTCTATCATTCTATATTAGAAACGCTGCTGTGATAAAGGAAACGATATAATATCTTTTATGTTAAATGGAACCAACGCCAGGAAAGCTTCTAACCTTGAGGCAAGACGATATAAGAATTCCGTCCTAAAATTTAAATATCGCATATCCTGCATACGGATATTCAGAGCCATTCTTCGTATTGGCTACTAACCTCGTGTGTGCTATTTGGGCAAAGATTCTACAAAGATTCTTATCAGCCTGTTTTAAGTTTATTGAAAAACTACTGGTCAAGTTAAACAAAAAAAAAAACATCAGTAAAACTACGCCTCTTACATAAACATGGTATTATCACAAAGAAGTTCATTGTACTGCCAATGGGATAAGATTCGCTCCGGACATAATCCAAATTATCGCACGCAGGTTTTATTTTCGAAAATAAAGCCGAGTAATTTGCATTTACTGTTTGAGATCTATACGGTGTGCACATTTTGCAAATTTCCTTCGAGGAAGATATGGTTACCTTATGTATTTTGCAATTTTAAGTACGATGGCGTTTTTAGTTTTTTACTTTTCATCCGGGTTAAACGGTATTTAATAGAACCAAAAATTGCCGAAAAAATAATATTTTAAATTCATAAAATTCTTGCAATCAGAATTTGTTGTCAAGTTTTGACTTAGCAAATTTATTTCACGGTCAGTATCCTTGAAAATCAGGGTTTAATGTTTAATTTCTTTTTTATCAATGCCAAGATATTGACGAAAATTATTCAAATTGTACAAAAAAAAAAAAAAGAAGTAATTTTGCATATTACAACTGGTGAATTGTGATGAGCTCAAGGCGTTGGCCGATAATTTTCCAATATCTGTCAAAGTAAATTGCTGTGCACTCGATTTAATTTGATTCTGCGAATCGCTTCATAACTATCACAGTTAACACTAAATTTAGGGATTAAATTGCTAACAATGATTTTTATAATTGTGAAAATTAGAAGCGAAATTGCATTATAATAAGTGGACACATGCAAACTAGTAAATGCCTCGTAAGTTTATAAGTGTGTAAACTTGTTAAAATTTGTATGAAAGTTGATAATTTTTTTTGCTTCTTTTTGCAGCTTACAAGGTTTAAGAAGAGGCATTTGCGAGTTTACATGATTCCGACTAATTAGTTTAAATTAGTTGAAATCCGTTTATTATCTCAATAAGAATGAGATGAGATTTAAGTTTTGGCAGATGTAAGCGTATTGCTGCCGTACTCATACTCATTAGGCTTTAATACAATTATCCTCTATTACTCTCTGAAAAGTCAATATTTAACTATTTTCCGGCAACATGATTGATTCTCTTAGATGTGGCTTTCCACTTCTGATCATTATTTAATCGCCCTTTCGTAATGGGATCCTCTACTTGTCTCTTCAGGGAACTTTTATCAAGGTGAACTTCTGTTTAGCCTCTTTTGGTATGGGTAAAACCAATGAAAAAATACACTTTTACAACTATATGTATATGTTGCTAGCTATTCCATCCTTTATACATATGTATGTACAAACAATTTATTAAATTCGTTTTTTTTTGTTTCACTAAATCTACTCAAAAATAGAAGACACAAAAAGGAGCGCGGTAAAAATTAATAAAATAAGACGAGAATATGAGTAATATTGAAAATAATGTAAGCGAAAGCCAACAAGATTCAATTATAATTGATGAAACAACGTCATCAACAACAACAACAACTGTTTTAAATAATGAATATAAAACTGAAAATGAAAATTTGTCTAAACCAAGAAGTGAAAGAAACGACGAAAGCGGTAGTAATGATGCAGCAGGGAGCCAGCGGCAGCAGCCCCAACAGGAGGAGGATAATGCAATAATTGATAATGATGATTTTGAAATTTTAAATATTGAAACTGCGTCAACAACTGCTGATGCAGTGCTGATGACAGTAGCAACAGCAAATATGTTGTCAAGAGTTGATAATAATGTTGCTGAAGCATTTATGCCAACACCTATAATGGCAGCAACGGCGACAACAGCGGTGGTAGGAGAAAATGATAATATGCAATCATCATTATCATCAGGAGCAGCAGCAGCAGCAGAAGCAGCAGTAAAACTTGACAATATTTTTAACACCACCATCACTACAACTGTTGCTGAGCCTGAAGCGGCTACTACAACTCAACAGCAATCAACACCAACACTTCTCGTTGTTGCAGTAGATACGAAGAAAATTGGTGACGATACGACAAAATGCATTAGAAATGCAATTGCTACTTCTATTACAACATTATCGTCGGCATTGCCATCGACGACTGCAGTCGCAGCAGCGGCGGCGGCGGTGGGGGCGGCGGCAAAACCACCAACACCGAAATCACCAACATCGCCACAATCACCCTCTGCCGCCATCTCCGTCACCGCCGCCGCTTGTGGACCATTTCTGCCACACACTGCAAGCGAACCAATATTCGGTCTACCGTTGCGTCGAAATCAACAGCAACAGAAAATTAAAAACTATCACGATACCAAACAACAAACGACAATTTATTGGAGTGGTAGCGGCACTATTGATGCTACAACAACAGCAACAGGTGGCGCTGGCAGTGGCAACGGTCTTGCATCTGCTAGTACTACAGTTATTAAGAGTGGCACAGTTAGCGCTTCGGCATCACCAAGCATGGTACGAAAAATATCAGATTCTTCTGCTTGCTTTTTGCCGCGACGTGTCTCATTTCCAAAGAGTGATACTGAATTAGTCACCGGCTATTTGGAACCGGCTAATCCACGGGAGCTTGGTGAGTACTTGCTTAAATTTCGTTATATCTTATATTTCGTATTAAATAATATTACAAAAATACCATATATATTATATGTCATAGCAGTGATAAGTTTCAGTATTTTACTGCTGTTCTAGTGAGGCAATTCGTTGCTAAAATTCAGGCCGCTAAAAAGTGAGATTTTTCAAAGTCGTAACTAAAAACAAAACCTCAGTTATTCCGAAATTCCTTCAATTTTTAATCGATACATTTTCACTAAAGATTGTAAATTCAAATTTCGTTGATTCATTCTCTTCAGCCTGCATGTGCATGTGGAAGAATCCTAGACATCGGCCGAAAAACGGAGCCTTTAAAAATTACTGACCAACGGAACAATCGGAATAAATTTGATCTCTGTATGATGTGGTAGGCAAATGTTTGTTTTCAAAGTCAGAAATGCACGCACTGTTTCTCTGATCTCGACCCTTTAATAAGAGATATTTGTAAAATATAAATTTTACTTCGTGGATTAAGGTAAACGAAAACACAAAACATTGTTCGAAAGTACATTTAGGTGCCGAAGTCTTTAAAATGGCAATATGTTCAGGAAAATTGAGACGCTTGACCATTCTCTGTGTGTTTTGAAGATATTTTGCAGCGTTTCAAGTTTAGCAGAGTAATTTTTCTCAGTTTTGTTATACATAACTTTTTATATCTTTATTATGTATTATACTTGAATATTTCTATTGTTCAATCCACATTTCCTTTAATTGAAACTACTCTGCAATTTACTCTTATTGATGTTCAGATAGGTATTAATTAGTTTGTTTTGGATAAGTTGGCTATATTCGGGGTACCTACGACAGAATTCTTCCTATGCCCGTAGTTTTGAGCAGTTTCAGTGCTCTACTTCGCTGACTATGGTAGACTTTAGTCTGCGACGGCTTTATTATATAACTTTGTAGGTAGTAGATGAATTACTATGCTAAGAAGATTCCGTTGGCCATGAATTGTCCAACGTCCCTGTAATGCCAGCACAGGCGAACTTTTGAACCCTACTGCTTTTGAATGGGTTAGACTCCCCTCTCCCAGAGTAAACATTCAATGAGCAAGTAACTTTATAGAATTTAAAGAAAATGGGCTTTCTAGTAATAATATATTTTTATACTAAAAGATCACTATCGAATTGAAATATATGTATGTATATATACATACATATGTACATATTTAACTAAAAACGAAAAAAAAATTATACTTTCTGCTGAAGTATTCAAGTGTTTTAAAGATAAAACACAATGACTTTTGTTAAACGAATACTTATTGTACTTGATTTTGTTGTTGCAAAAAAAAAAATAAATAAATAAAGGAAAAGAAAATTATATGAAAACAATTATGCAAAATAAATAATAAATTACTTTATGAAATTCTTTTTTCTTTTCAACTTTGCTTTTTTGTGCTGCTTTTTCTTCTCTTTTCGCTCTTTATGCGTTTTCAAATTTTAATTTAACTATTTGTTCTGCAATTTTTTTTGTGTTCAAGAATGAAAAATATGTCTACAGTATTTATTCACTTGATCATATCCCGAAAGCCAATTATAAAGTAACATATTTAATTTATTCATACGTCAGCGTGTCGCATTTTACACACACATTCACACACAAGTAGACACATTCACACTGAGGCATTCCAACTTAAACGTTTCGCTTTGTTTTCTTAAGACATTTTTGTAAATGATTTTAAATCAATTAAATTTATGAACTTTCTGCAAATTAAAGTCAAGTTCAACACAAAAATCACGGAAGCTGTTGTGATTTTTTCTCCCTCTCCCTCTCTCTCTCTCTCTCTCGTTTCTCTCGTTAACTAATTTTTTTTTCTTGTCTGTCATACTCTGTTCGTACTATGTGCTTATACTTCATTTTACTTCCTGTGATTTATTTCAATTAAATTGATTTATTTATTATTTAAGTAACATTACAAAAATTTAAATTGCAAATGGTTTTGTGGTGCAGCAGCAGCGTCAATGGTGAAAGATGCTGTTGAAAAATCTTGCTGTCAAAATCAAAGAAGAGTATATAAATTGTTGACAACTGTTTAACCTCTCTTTCTCTTCTTCACTCGTATTGTATGTGCATTGCAGTGTGAGCCAGTGTTGATATGTTAGGTACAATTGTACCCTTTCCCCTAGTTTTGCATTTTGTGTACAATTTGGAATCATATTGTGAGCGGAACTAATTTTATTGAAAACGGATTTAATTTTCCTTGAAACTATTTATTTTTCGAATTTTTCTAGATTTGACCATTCAGAAACGTGCACAAAAATTGTCAGGAATTTAATATAAATCGCATTATTGGTAAATACATTTTTGTAATTTTGATGCAAAATCTGGACCTTTTTTTATCCGTTATTTGTGAGCTTTTAAATGGAACCATTAAATGGATTCATCAACCTCCTGGGTGAAAGTCTATCGCTCTACCCACTGGATAATCGACATCGGCCGATAGTCTCAAAAAGTACAATTTTCACTTAATTCGGAGACTTTCAAAAAATCAATATCAACACTGGTGTGAGCTGCCCGTTGGAGACGACTGCAACGCAACGCAATGTACCGCACTCTACCTATCTCTTTCTAGTTAAACTACAAAGAGAATTTGTGTACCGTTCGTTCATCTCTTGTGTATTATGGTACATTAATGCAGCAAGAAGAGCGGATTTTTGTCGCTTCGGGTGCAGATTCTTTTGCTAATTGCGCCACTTTTCTTATATGCATGTAGTTAATTTAATCAAAGAAAACATTACATTTGTAAATTGCTGCAATGTATTTTTCTTTTTTTGTTTGTTTGCGTTTCCTTCTCTTTTTCTTATTTACTTGCTGTTGTTGCTCTGCACTACTTATTCCGTCCCTATTTTCATTGCCACAGCTATGAGCACCCATCATTTAGATATGTTGATGCTATGTCGGCGACTGGTGACGTGTGTATTGTGTATTGTTGGTGACATTGTAGTGCTAGTTCCCTCAATCTAATATTTCGCACATAAATGAAAATTCATCAAGTGTGCGATGCTGCACACGTATTTATTTAACATTCCTTTTTCGTTTTCTTTTGGTTTTTATTTGTCACTTTGACAGATGATGGCCAAATTTAACTCGCTGACAATTGGCCAACAAAATAAATAGAATCTATGAGGAATGCGTTAAGGTTACACATGCTATAGTTTTACATAAATTGAGCGTGTAGTTAGTCGGGTGCATTTCCTTGTTTATTTGCGTTGTTGTTGTTCATGGATTTGAGTAGTAATTTCACATTTTACGCTCCGTGGGGCGAAAGCAAAATGACAAAGTTCTGAGAGAGACATTCAATGAGCGTAAATACATTTTTGCGCTCAATGTTTTGCACATCTTCTTAATGGAGTAATGAACAAAGAGCGTAGCGATCTTTTCTCTTTCAATGCTTTGTTTATGGGCCTTCAGCAATAGAATGACTCAGGTTCATTTTCATTAAATCGTAACAGATAATATTTCATTTAACTATCAGTTGGAGAAATTCAGAGGGTGAGAGAAGAACCATACGCTTGTTTAACGTAATCATTACATTACAGGCTAGAAGTCCAATTTCCAACAGTTGTTGTAATCGCGGTCTTACTTCAGTGAATTTTTAAAATCTACTTCTGCAAATGCATCATGATTGAAGGAGAAGAGCTTGGCCTTGGCCTTGGCCTTCCATGGGCTGTTTTGCCATTAATGAAGAAAGTGAAAATTTATATAAAAGCATTTCCCAATTTGCTAATTGAGTTTGTAGGGGAGCAAAGATTACATTCCATCTTATTTCATTCAAGTTTTAGTGGAAAAAATGGTAAGGCATGTTGGGTTTTTTCACTTTTTATTAAGTAGATAAACAAAAGAAACACATAAACAACTGAAAAACTTCAAAAATGACTATACTAACGACAATTTGCCTAGGCACATATTCTTTGCTACTCACTCATCAAAAATTGCGTATTTTCTTATGAAATTGTAAAAGAAATAAATGAGCAACGTGTGTGCTGCTGCAACTAGTTAATTGAATGTGTAACAGCATAAATACGTGACACAATTCAATGCTTGAGAATTTCTTATCAGCAGAGAGGTTACGTTACAACTATTTGCTTTAAAATTTTATAATACGTATAAAAACTAGAAATGGTCCTTTTTGCGCAGTAAAAACACAATATGATTATTACTGCTTTTTTGACCTTTTAGTTCTTTGAAAGAAATTATGTCATTTCCTTAACACGAATAGAAAGAATATGTGTAAGTATAACGTGTCGGTTGTGAGCGCATAAATTAAGTTACTCTCTGCAGCTGATGTTCTCTTTGCCTCTTTCCGTTTGCTTTGTTTGAAAAGTTTCAGTTTGGAGCGTATATATCGTGTTTCTCTTACCAGCTACCGCTCTCTTTACCATTTTTTGCTTTGCTTATACGGTTGCAGTTTTTGAGCGCATACAAATCGAGTTACTCTCTCTAGCTACCACTTTCCCTCTGAGTGCAGAGCATTGTGTTGATTGGGAGGAAGATTAAACATTTTCAGTTTAGGGCGCATAAAAATAGTGGCCCTGCAAATTCAATTTTTTTTTATTTGGTACATTCAACGCACAGGGTGTACCCCTATGAATGCAGAACATCGTGTTGAATGGAAGGGAGATTGATAGGTGGAAGGAAAAAGGAGGGAGAATGAAAGAGGGAATGAAATCACACAGGACCCCGATATAGAGATAGACAGCCATTGTGGCAAGTGTTATGCCTTTACCACAATGAACTCCAGTTTATCAGTGTCGACTATGACCGCATGTAGCGTCAAAGGCCAAGCTTTTCGCATCCACTCATGTTGTGCGTGTTATATTTGTACATGAATGGAAGGGACCGGGACCTACAGTTTTATGCCGAATCCGAACGGCGAAGTGAAAAGCTTTTCATAGGCAATTTTTACTCTTGTAGGTTTGCCAGAATTATACTGCGTGCTCCATGCAAATCTACACTAAACCGAAAATGTATACACAAATTACACATGGCTAAAATCGAAAATTTCTTCTTTTTCTTTTTTTTTTTTCCTTTTTTAAAAGGTTAACTCAAATTCTATATAAACAAATCTTGACATTTGGCATATGTAAATGTCCCATAAATTTGTTAATTTGTTTTGTCTTGTTTTTTATCTTTTTTTGAAAAAAACCTTTACCTAATTCGATACTTAAATGAAAAATCAAATTGCCCATTATTTTCTTTTTTTTTTGTGGATTCTCTTCGACTAAACTTAAAATTATATTTGATAGCAATATAAAAATTGATTTATGATTGCCGATAAATACTAAAAAAGGTGAAAAAAGAAACTGTAATAAAAAATTAATTATCAATATTAAGTTTTTCAGAAATACAAACGTACACACACAAATAAAAATCCAGCAACAACTTTTATATAAAATCGAATAATGTGTATAATTAAATGTGTATGTATGTATGTGGTCGCTGTGGCGTAGTGGTGTCCGGGGTTCGAATCACGGCACCACCTCTTGGCAGGCAATGGCAAACCTACAAGAGTAAAAATTGCTATGAAAAGCTTTTCACTTCGCTGTTCGGATTCGGCTTTAAACTGTAGGTCCCTTCCATTCATGTACAAATGTCACACGCACAACATGAGTGGATGCGAATAGCTCGGCCTAGGCCCTCCATGGGCTGTTGTGCCATTAAAAGTAAAGTAAAGTACGTATGTATGTTTGTATGGTATGTATGGTATGTATGGTATGTATGTATGTATGTATGTATGCATGTATGTATGTATGTATGTATGTATGTATGTATGTATGTATGTATGTATGGTATGTATGGTATGTATATAGAATGCTAACAAAATTTGATAACAAAATGACCGACATCAGTATTTTCGTTGTTGTTTGTGTTTTTCTCCATTTTTGTTGTTTTGTTTTTGGTTGAAATTTTTGGTTGTTTGCTTTTTAATTTATCAACTTAATCGGTATTGACGTAGTCAGTAACACAAAACTAACACGCAAAATAACAGAAGTGGGCAAACAATAACTTTCATTGTTGTAGTGAAGGTTTTTCATTTTTTTTTTCTTGGAAATGATATTTGCTTAAAAATTCTAATAAAGAATGAGAATTTTTTGTTTTTTAAGTAAGATCCGCACTCCGGAGAGAAAGCACACTCAACAATGATTGATTTGTTTAGGTTTTGAGAGCATAAATAGATGTATGCTTGTTGTGTTCTTTTCCGCTTGATCTCTTTTCTGATTTGTAATTATTCACTGTTAGGTCATGGTTATATTTGCTCGGCGAACACCATGCTTTTGTTGTTGCCCGAACACGAAGAAGGAGCTTTTACTCAATCTCACAGGCGAACACGATATGTTGGGTAAAATGTACACCGAACACGCCGAGTATTCAGGGTGTCAATGAGTTATTCTACAAAAAAAAAAAAGAACAAAAATGTATTAAATATATTATTCATAAAACTATTGAAGAAAAATCATATTATTTTCTTAATTTTTCAATTATATTATTAATTGCACTCTCCATATTGACAAAATCGTTTGAAGTTTTTTGGTTTACCATTTAGTGTTGCCGTTGCGAACAATATAGTATTACACAAAAAGACTGAATTTCGACAAAAAGCAGCTTTGCAACGAACACCAATGTAACCACTACACCGAACACGAGAGTAAAATATGATGTGTTCGTCGAACAGCGAACACCAATATAACCAGCACCTTAGTCGCTCGTTTTTATGGTTAGTTTTCCCTACTATTTGTTTGTTTCTACTCGCTCGTTCTCATGTTTCTTTCTCAGGTTTGGTCTTATGCCGCCTAGATTCCTGGTTTTTTCGTCTTTGCTATATACTTGCTTATTGGAGTGTAGATGCAGTAATTGAGACTGACTAAAATTTAATGGAATCAAAGAACAAAAGTTTCAAAAATAATTGAAATCTTCATGTGAATGCTTTGGAAATTTCACCTCTTTTTGCCATGAACTTCACATGTCTTTTCTTCATGTGTAATATCTGGGAGCAGAAAATCCATAGTATATTTTTCATTGCTAACTAATCAAATCAAATCAGTTTTTTTCCTTTAAGGTTTTTATTAGCCATCAAGATTGATAAAATTGTTAAATGTTATTTAACAATAACTCTTTAATAATAATTTATATCATTTGATATAAATGACAGCTATAATTTCAACAGATTTCCATAAGATCTACAAAAAACACATAGTAATTGAATGTATGTATATGTAACAAAAAAATGAAAAATATCGCACTGCAAGCAGTGAGGTAGTTTCGTTTAAGGCCCCCTTTATTCACTATTGCGCCGCCACATTGAATCTAATGACTTCGATCAATTAACTTGTCTAACTTGTTTTTTTATAAAACATTTTTTTTCTTGGTTTTTTTACATTTTGTGTTTCAAATTGATTTTATTTTGTTTACTTTTGCTTTTGGTTGTTGTTGTTCGATTTCTTAGTCTTTTTTTTTATTACTAGTTACTATTACTTTTTTTTTCTATCTGCAGATCAAGTAAAGCCAAGCCAGTTAGGAGGTGCTGGGCACATTATTGTGTACTATATTGTGGTTTTTGTTGTTTTATTTATTTATTTTGTTGTTTTTTAATCAATATTTGGTTAGTTTGGAGTACTCATAGTGTGTATGTGGTTAGTAGTAGTGGCTGTTGTTGGTCTATGTATGTTTATGTACATACTTGTATCTTGAATTGTTAAAAATGTTTAATGACTACTGTTTGTGGAGTTTTCTTTTGTTGTTAGTCGGTCAGTTGGTTGTTGTATTATTATTTTGTTTTTTTCTTCCCATAGATTTTGCATATTAAAGCTAAATATTTGAGGAGTGAAAATCACTTTGAGCTGATTGAAACTCGTTTTCTTGTATTATGTACATTGTGACGTCACGCTTAAAGAACCTATCTCTTTCTCTCTCTCTGGAAGGAAAAATTATTCAAAGTCTAAGGAGAGAGCCGAAATACTTTCAAAGTTGGTAACTGAAAGGTGGAAATTCGAATAGTCAAGCCTCGAAAATAAACGGACATAATAAAAAGAAAATTTATTTACGTACTGCTCTCTTCTATTTTCCAATTAATTTTTTGAAGAGATGTAGGGTAATGCTACTAATCTTCCAAGAAAGATAAGATTTGCAATTGTGTACCAGTAAATTTTCCGTGTTATTTGCTCTATTAAACGTTTCCTTCAACAACTGTTGTTAGTTCCCACAACATTACGGTTTTAAAATGTGTAACAAGCTCATGCCTCATGCTGCTGGCCATATAGCTTGTTTGCTGCAAGACTGTAATAAATCAGAAAACACAATTTTCAATTTAAGTATACGAAAATAACTGATATTTAGTGCTTTATCCTGTGTTGTGAGAAGAGTTGTCGTTATCAATATTATGGAGTGATAGGTAAATTGAAAAGTTTAACTGCGTTTTTATCACAATTTATGTTCATTGAGTTTTGACAGTCTTGCAGCAAACGAGCGATATGATCTTGTCAGTTTCTCGTTCGGGTGTCAAGGAGACACGTACGACTTGTTCTCTCTAGTTAGCAATTAGGTGAGAGCGGAACTTTGTCAATTGTTACTCGTTCTCTATAAACTAAAAATAAAATTCTGAACTGAGAATTCGGTAAATATTCGGGGGGAAATTCTGACTCGAGTTAGAAATTCGGAGAGATTGTGAAGTATTGATGCAATTATTGCTTGTTCTCTTTGAGCAAACAAATTCGATGAGAGCACACGCAGTTTCAGTCGTTCTCTCTGAGTAAAAAACTTTATGAAAACTGCCATGTCTCAATAAAACATAAATATCTATTATTTACTTCATCTGTATATGAAAAACGAAATATACGAGGGTAGATCAATAACTACCCGTGTTAGGAATGAAGCAAGTTTTTAAAAAATTTTTTTTTACTATTTTTCAACGTAATCTCCTTCTAGTATAATACACTTTTCTCAACGTTTCTGCCATTTCTTTAACCCCTCCAAAAAAAAACGATTTGTCAAACTCTTCAAAATACGCTCCTGTCTCGACGATAACCTCCTCGTGTGAGCTGAATTTGTTTCCCCCGAGCCACGTTTTCATGTTGGGGAACAGAAAGAAGTCGCAGGGAGCCAAGTCGGGCGAGTACGGTGGGTGCGGTAGCAATTCGTAGTTCAATTCATGCAATTTGGCCGCGACAATTCCTTATCCGCTTGAAAGCAATCGCGGCACCCATCGGGCCGACACCTTTCTCATGCTTAAGCTATCATGTAAAATATTAATTACCGTTTCGTGCGACACTCCTATGGCCTCTGCTACTTCGCGCACTTTCGTTCGGCGATCAGCGAGAATCATGTCGGGGACCTTTTCACCGATTCCCTCGGTAACCACGTCTGCCGGGCGGCCTGGGCGCTCCTCATCAAAAACAGATGTACGACCACGTTTAAATTCGTTGAAACAATATCTTACGGTTGTCATAGATGGTGAAGGGTCCCCATAGACAGCATCCAACTTCGCTTTTATTTCTTCGCATGTTTTTCCATCCAAAAATAAAAAGTGAATTACGGAACACCAAACACTTGTGATACTAATGGCTGGCAAATAAAAACTAACTTATGAATCAGTTTGAAATTTACTGTGGTGTCGTGTGACAGATGGCAGTACACAACGGTAATGCCAACCACCCTCAGCAACGTCACCTGTCTTCGGATACTGGTACTTATTGATCTACCCTCGTAGTTAATTTAACAGAAAAATTGCAGGGCATACAAAAATCACTACCAAAAGAAATAATAATGCAATAATTGCAATATTATAATATTTTTGAAGTGAAACTTATTAAGGAGCGTTTGAACATTTTTAGCGTTGAGAGTAAAACTCAAATTGTTAAGCCGCGTAATTTCATTCAATCCTAAAAGTATGCACAAGTTTTTCGTGGTAATTGAATTCATTTGCATGGCATTTTCCATGGCATCTTAAATGTATGCATACGTTTTTTTTCCTACATATCAGTATTTGCTATTTTAATACATTACACATACAAATAAAGTTAATCTGTTGTTCGTTTATGTTGTTCACCTACTCCTACTGTGCTTTTTGGATGTAAATTTCAAAATAAAAGTGGACAAGTTTCACTTCAGCTCTTATAATTGTTGCTTTTGTTTTAAGCAAAACTTGTTTTTTTAACTGAGCACCAAGCACATGCACACAAAAGCAAATAAATTATAATATTAAGAGATTATTCAACTTCTCGACACTCACTAACTAAATACCGGTGAGTATGAAGTGTTCGTGTAAATATTGATTAAAACAAAATGTTTGATAGGTAATCATTAGTGAGAAAAAGTTAAATAAGGTCTTTCCCTTCATGCAGTTGTATTTAATAATTATTTATGTACATATATTTGCTTATGCTTTTTATTTATTTTCCAACGATATTGCGCAAATAATCACACATTTGTGGTAAATATTTATTAAACATGTAAATAGTATGTAAAAAGTAAAAAGTAAAAATCAAACAAGAAATCAAATCAATATCAAATATCTTGAAAAGCTAAACAAACATATCTAAATAATACATATGAGGTTGTTTTTGTTGTGGTTATTGTTGTTGAGTTTAAAATTCGACGTCTTCTCTCTGATGAATATTTTGTTGTTTGTATTATTTACGATTGTCGATGACATCACACATGTGTTTGCGCTAATGTAAAAGGCAAAGAAAGAAAAAATTCAAATGAACAACAAAAAATAAACAGCAACTATAACAGTACCCAAAAAAATATAAGAAGTATCACACAACAATTAAATACACAATAACATTGATAAAAACACAAATTTGAAGAGTAACACAACACCAGACCTCTCCGCATACTCACTCCTCCTCTTTCCTCGTCGTATTAACACTTTCTTTGTATGTATCTCTAATAAATCTATGCACATGCACACACACGCATTTGATACGTATCTCTATCACATGGCAGGCACTCGACTCCGCTCGCTTTTGTGTGCGTGTGTGTGTGTGTGTACTCTTGGAATATCTTCAACAACTCTCAAAACACTCAAATAAACAAACGATAAAAAAAAAAAACTCTCGAAAAAAACCAAAAAATGAAACATTTTGTTAAATTTGCTAAATGTACACATAAACAAATTAGCATATAGAGCCAAGTAGAGTGCTAAAAAAAAACTTAATTTAAATATAGTATTTTCGGTTTACTTTATTTTTATTTTGTGGTTGTTAATTTTCATAAATAAAAGCTGCATTTTATTTGAACTTTGACGTCATTTGAGACGGTAGCATTTGCTGTAATTGATGATTCCATCGTGTGTTCGTGCTCCAGCGGAAGTTTATTAAATTGGTGTGCATAAATTTACGAATCTGTGTTCTATACTTTTTTGTTATTGAAATATTGGTTCGTCTTTTTGATTGCTTTTAGATGAAAACTTTCGTTACAACTACATATGTATGGTTAGGGTTTCTCTTGACTTAACCTAACCGGTAACATCAGTCGTTCTTCATACTTTACTTACTTTAGCCCATGGAGGCTCTAGGCCGAGATTTTCGCATCCACTCATGTTGTGCGTGTTATATTTGTACATGAATGGAAGGGACCTACAGTTTAGTGCCGTTCTTCGTTCTTCATATGTATTAAAAATGGGGTAACATTCATGTTATATGCTATCTTGCAGTCATCAGAGAAACAGATGATATCAAGAATACGTTCCTGTATATAATTTGATAAGGGATGAAACTTTTTTCAGGGTGAAATAAACGTGATCTTTATTGACAGTACTTTTAACTATGTATGTATTAAGAATAAAAAATTTTATGAATCGAGACCACTTGATTTCTTCTTCCCTTCTCTATATCAGCTAATTGAGTCTCTAGTTAGTTGCTATCTTTGCTGTCTCATAGGCTTTCGGAATGTCGCTGTAACTAATGTAGGTGTATGGTAGTTTCGGTATCACACTTACTACTTATATGTATACCTTATATGCATATACTAGCTATACTAGACACTGGTAATTTATTTCTTCTGAGCGCTTTCGCTCACGGACTATTACGACTTTGTTAAAAAAAAAAACAATATTTTAAAAACGACATTAATTTTTGCCTACAACCTAAATGCATTTTGCTTTTATTATTTCAGTATCGTAATCACAATTTTATGATACTCAATAAACCACAATCATCAATAAAACAATATACAATTATTGTAGTTTTTTATTATTTTTTATGATATTAATATCAAGTATGTGTATTTTGTGGAACTTATTATTTGCTATGCCAAATTTGGCAATACATTCAAAATCATAAGAGCCCATAGTAAATGGCCAAAGTAAATTTGTAGAAATACCTAAACCAAACCGCAGTCAATATGAGAGCAAGCAAGTTGCTGCAAGTGTGGTGGTGATGATGTTGGTGGCAAATTCAATTTTAGTAAATTTAGTTTGTGGCGTTTTTGTTGTTGCTGATTTGTGTATTTACTACTCGGGTGCCACCGTGCCACCTTGCCTTACATCATTGCCACCACCACTACAACTACCGCTTACAAAAATAATGTCGACACAAATGAAATAATGCCTAAAAATAGAAAAATAAAGAAAGTATATACATGTGAACATAAGTATATAGGTACCTAATTATGTATATATAAATATATGTAAATAAATATTCACATACTTATTGAATTCAAAACTATAAATGCTTTTACACTGGCATAGTCTGCACCACCCCACTGCAGGACACCACATCAGAACAATCTGAGAATTAGTCAGTCAGTGCGACTTTTCGTTGTTATTTTCTTTAATATGTATCCAATTTTTAAATGCATATTTATAACAATTTGATTTGATTTTCGTGTTTGTTCAGCAATTTTGCGATTGTTGGTTGTTCGCACATTTTATTTTCTTTTTATGATGTGATTAATTATTTTTGTTTTTGTGTTTTGCCAAAAGTGATAATTAATTATTTTAAAATCTTGAATTTTTGACATTTCTTTTATTTGTTAAGTTGTTTGTGTTGTTGGGCTGTTTCTTCTGTTTGTTGTGGCTTATGTTGTCTAACTGAGCATGACCGCATTTTACGCACACTTTTTTATTTGTACTAGTCGTTTTTTTTTTCTTTCAACTTTTATATTTCATCATCTTCTTTTGACCTAATCGGCAAATACTAGTAGATAGATGGGAACAACTGCAGTTTTGTATATTTAAATTTAATTTCTCATTGAGCACTTTATTTCTTATCCAATTATATTGTAGGATGAGAGAGACAGATCACGTAATCTCAGAGTATTTAGAGTTACATACTTACATGGAATAATCAAAAGCTTTTCTTTTTGTTGTACAGTTTTAGAAAAAAATCAAATAATATTGTTGAAAGTTTAAACGAAATTCCTTTTCTCGCGGTCGGGTAATACTTAATGCTCTGAGCAAGGAGAGAGAGAAACGAAAATATTGGCACTGTCAACCCAAAGGTTAATAGAGTAGTTCTCTCCCTCTCTAAAGAAGTGTGCGTGTATGTATGTATGTTTGTACGTATATTATACCTTTTGTTGTACAGTTTTAGGAAAAAATCATACATAATTTTGTACTCGCGGTCGTGTAATAATGCTCTGAGCAAGGAGAGAACGAAACGAAAATATCGGCGCTCTGAACTTAAAGGTTAACTTAATTGTTCTCTCTCTCTCTAAAGAAGTGTGCGTGAATGTATGTATCTGTACTAAAAATGCCAATCTTTAATCTAAAATTCAAACGACTTTAGAACTCGAGCTCCTGGTTCTTGGAGAAACTATAATTGCAGCTTTTTAGAACTAGGTAAAGAAGAGATTATAGTTGCCAGTGAAGAAGGTATGTACCTTCTAACTTTAGATAGACATTATATCTGTTTTAAGAGTGAAGCCAACTGTTCAATAATTATGATTTCGATTAAGCTTTCAAAAACTCTACGAATTTCAGCAGTTTAGTGTCAGCAGTCTGAAATGTTAGTAGAAACTAATTTTATAACATTTTAGGATTTCACTCAAACAAGATACGCCAAATTCATAAATATCCTCAACATCTTGCTTGCTAGCTAATGTCTGCCGGTTCACGTTCTGCGTTAATTTGAGGCACTTACCAGCGAAGAGCCGCAGCTTTATCACAGATGATTAAGTAATTCTTATTACCATATTTCAGAAGACTCTTACTTAGCAACAAGCCCACCACTAGGGTGTGATAAAGATCAACTGTTAATACTTATCTATTGATAAATGCTTTTGTTTTCCATCCTTAAGTCTTTGTAATAAAATATCATTCATGTGATTTAGTTTAATTTTAATTCATCATAATTTTATACCGATTCTTAAATCTATTTAATCTTTTCTCTAATGCTCTAAAATTAATGTGCAATTTTCACATTTATTTTCAGACTTTTCTTGTGTTGATATCATTGCTTTTGATTTTATAAATAAATAAACATATAAAATAATGAGTCAAAATGAATTGGTCAGCGACAAACCAAAAATATTTTTTCTTATAATTTATTTATAATTACTCTAAAACCACAAGAGATTTCGAAGTCAATGTTAAAATTGTATATTTTTTATCTAACACGTGATATAAAATAAAAGTTGTATATATTTTCCTATTTCGCATATATAAAACACACAACAATATCAAATGATAAAGAGAAAACGTAAAAACAATTGAAATTATTTAATTGCTCATCAATGTGCCGAAAAGACACAGGCAGGCCTGCAAGGCATTGCCCATCGCTCTACAATGGGAAGTACAAAATACAGTCACGAGCGTACTTATATGTATGGGGTGGGGGAGTGCGCGATCAAGCGATTCATGTAAAGCATGTGATTAAAAATCTTTTGACATTTGTACTTGCGATGAAAAGCGGGGAGAGAGCGGGTTTCGACGAGCTGCTTGCTTGCCTTGCCACATTGTATGTCGTTAGTTGATGGGTTGTTACCGTCACCAATTTTAAGTATTGCTTGAAATTTTATTTATTTTTGTTTGGTTTTTTGTGTTTTTAATTCATTCATGGGAGTCGTCAGTCAGGCAGTCAGGCAGTCAGGCAGGCAGGCAGCATCATCAATCGATTTCTCTGTTGTCTGTAAAGTGTAGTGTGCGCCTTTAAATGTTTTATTTTTCTATGTATGAATAATGTTTTTATTATTAATTGCTCATTTCAGATAAAAGAGCACGTAAGCCTTGTCACACACAACGCCAATATGTCTGTTGTTGTCGTCAGTAATGGAGACTAATACGTGAATAATATGTGCCGGGTCGATTTCCGCAAAAAGTTTCCGTTTTCCGGTCTTTGTCCTGAAGGTTATTCGATGTATCTGTGTAATACTTTACTTACTAAATAATTGATTCGACTGTATGAGAAATATTTGTAGCATATAGTAGATGAAAAATATATTTACATAGCACTAAACGATCAATCTGATAGAAAACAAGAGACTATTTTTGGGATTTTAAAATTCCTATTCTTCTGGAAGCCCTAAAAGACAGAGTTTCAGATCTAGATCTCTCAAGTTGTTTATGACATTTTAGACTTTACAATCGTTTAGAGATCGGCATTGTTATATTTCAGGTTCGTCTAAAGTTTAGAAGCTTAAGTTGTACACAAGGTTTCGGGTCTAGAAGTCTGTAGGGTTCTGAAGCTGCTTGTAAATTATGTATGTGTAAACTACGTTCTAGAAGTTAGAATCAGGTTAGAGCCTATTCGAAAATGTAGGTTTCGGATTTCAGAAAATTGGAAACAAATTCGAAAGTCACACTTTGCACAGACATTCACTGCATCTGTCTCGATTCTGGTTTAGGAATCTGACATGACTTCCTAAATCGCAGCAGTTTAAGAACTTTTGTTGGATTCTGACGCTGCTTGTTAAATTTCTACCAGTCTTAAGACGGTCGCTAAAATGTTTAAACTTGAAGTTTCAGCTTTTGAAAGTCTCGCTGTGGTATGTGAAAGTATGCTTTAAAAATTAAGAATGTTTAGCGATTTACTAAATTTCGAGGGATTTAAGCAGAACGTGGCTACTTAAGCTTGTGGAAGTCTCAGTTGATAGAAGTTAGAGGCGTAGACTAGATCTCTGCTATGGATTATGGATTTCTGTGGACTTATTAAAGTTCGAGAGATTTAAGCTTGTGGAAGTTCCATTTAACAGAAGTTAGAGGCATATACTAAATCTGTGCTATGGATTCCATATATTTATGGATTTCTATGGACTTACTAAAGCTCGAGGGATTTAAGCAGAACGTGGCTACTTATCCTTGTGGAAGTCTCAGTTAATAGAAGTTAGAGGCGTAGATTAGATGTGGATTTGATATCTTACTTACTTACTTTTAATGGGATAACAGGCCATGGAGGGCCTAGGCCGAGCTATTCGCATACACTCATGTTGTGCGTGTTATATTTGTACATGAGTGGAAGGGACCGGGACCTACAGTTTAATGCCGAATCCGAACGGCGAAGTGAAAAGCTTTTCATAGCAATTTTTACTCTTCTAGGTTTGCCATTGCCTGCCAAGAGGTGGTGCCGTGTAGAAAAATTGTTTTTTTCTACGTTTTTTTTTTTGATTTAGCCTGTGCCGAGATTCGAACCCCGGACATTCTGCGTAGCAGTCCAACGCATTACCACTGCGCCACAGCGATAGGATATCAATCGTATAAATTTTTTGGCTTCGCATTTAGTTAGAATTGTAGTCGTGTCGTTCTAGTTCAAGAAGTCAGAGTTGTATATTTACTAATGTTCCAAAATGTGTATGATAAAAGATCAATTGAATTGGCTTTCGGTTTTCACTAATTTAAAGCCGACTTCGTAGGCTCTAAAATTGATTTGTAAAGTAATACTTACTTACTTAGCTGACACGACAACCAATGATCGGTCTTGGCCGCCTCTACAAAGCTTCGCCAGTCGCCTCTACTATGCGCGCGCTGGCGCCGGTTGATAAGGCCAAGTGCAGTTAGGTTGCCCTGCACCTGGTCTTTTCAACGGAGATTAGGACGTCCCCTTCTGCGTATTCCTCCACCGTGGTTCGAATAAAACACCCTTATAGCCGGAGCGCTTTCTTCCATTCGCTCAACATGACCCAGCCAACGAAGCCGCTGGATTTTTATACGCTTGATTATGTCAGTGTCGGTGTACAGCTCATACAGCTCATCGTTCCATCTTATTCGATACACGTCGTCCACGCATACTGGACCGTAGATCTTACAGAGTATCTTCCTCTCGAACGCTTTGTATAGTAATGCTGCCAAGTAAATGATAGGAATCAGAATTCCAATGGCAGAAATGGCCGATCTTTGTTATTAATCGGCGTGAAGTCGTGCAAAGTCGTTACAAAGGACCCACAAGTCTTCAAGTGCCAGTTGTGTCTAATTACGTCTTTGAAGGATTACATTTTTTTGCCTGCCTTCAGAACTGAATATTTTCAATAAATAAAGTTTAATATTAATTTATTTTCTCTTTAATTTTTAATTAAAATAAAAGTGATTACAAGTAAATTTTCTCAATTTCTTTTTCTTTATGTACTAGTTTATTGCTTTCTAATTTTAACCACATTTCTCTGAAGTACATACTCTACTCGGTCGTGTATAATTCTTCAAAAGTATATTCTGAAAAAAATTGTATGTGATTCATTTGAAGATGCCGCCCGCGGTCATCAAGCAGATGACAGGCATAATATTGTCATTATTTGTGTTGATTTCTACTGAGTGCAAACGATTCTATTATATTTATTTAAAAATAATTTATAATAAATAAATAAAATTCGCCAAATATACACAGACGATATGAGACTAAAAAGTTGGTTGATTAATTGCAGTGATGACGTAAAAACTAAGTATTTGAAACTTACTTCTTCACCGCGCACACTTGACTTGAGGTCAAACTAATTAACTAACTAACTGATTTGTGCTGACCGGTTTATTCGACTGCTACCAGTTATTTCTTCTGAAAAGTCATCAACACACTTCAATTATCTATGAAATTATGTGGCAATTGCTTTTCGCGAAATGCCAGCAGTTCATCGTAAGCAGCAGTTCATCAAATTAAAACGAAAAAGTAATTGATTTCTGTTGAATGAACTATTCGTAATTACAATTATTCGAATTAACAAAACACGGAACTGATCACATGAAGTTGGCAGTGAGTTAAAGTTTTGGCAGTGAGTTGACTGTGGAAAATTCTCTTTGTTCAAAGAGGATATTTTAAAATCAAAAAGTCTAATGTCTGAACAGCATCATAGTCGAAGTCAAGACCCTATTTGTAGGGGAGTTTTGGGGGTTCTGACACTCGGTGTCTGAACCCTAGCCTTTCACTTCAATAAATGGATGCAAAATTTAAAATTTCGCCCAATAATTTATTCCCACAGATTTTAATTTTTAATTTTATACTCCTTACGCATAGGACAACAACAGCATCTACACGAACACATGACTACGAATTACCGTCGCCTTCAACTGTCGCCGTATATTCAAGTACTTGATCACAGTGAAAGCGACAGCAGCAGCAGCACAAATGCAAGCAGTTCTCTTCATTCTCTCTCTCTCTTTCTTCTTCCTTTTGTCGCTTATCAAATTTGAAATACAGTCGTGTCTCGATAATAGTATACTATGTAATTTTTGCAAGGACTGTTCACAGTATCCAGATTGTTTGTTTACTCCAAATTTACTCCACATTTTTGTGTATGTAAATGAAAGATATCAAGGAAGTTCCTCGAAGACATGATCTCACTATCAATTTATTATCATTCAGAAACCTTTAAAAGCATTTGCTCACATAAACAAACACTCGACAAAAAACAAAACAAACACCAACGTCAAAAAGTAACTGATTTTGTGGAAATTAAAGCCAAAATTACAATTTAAGGGGAATACCCGCTTTCATTTCTGATTATTTTTTGTATTGGTTTGTTTTTGTTTTTTTTTTGGCTGCTTTCTGCTTGAAGTTGCTTTTAAAGTTTTGTTTACTATTTGGAGCTTTTCGATTCATTCAACACACAGGTTGTACCCCTATGATTACAGAGCATTATATTGATTGGAAGGAAGATTGATAGGTGGGACGAAGAAGGAGAGAGAATGAGAAAGTGAATGCAAGCACAGGACACCGATAAAGATTGTTCACTATCTAGAGTACTTCACTTCATTCAGGTGTTCACTATACCCAGACGAGACTGTAGATTTTAATTGGCGACAGCCACAATTGCTGTCGTGTCGTCTCCAAAATAATCATCTCGTTTATATAATTTCACACATGTGGAGCGTCGTCAATGTATATGGAGCATTCTAGTTATTTCGTCCATTTGTGCATCCTCTCCCTCCCTATTTCTACTTTCTAATTACGTCCTTGATCGCAGTCAAAAGTCACACTTCCAGTACCCATGAATGTGCCAGGCAACATTCAAAGTAAAATCGTACCAAAATTCTTAAAATTGGTCTTACATAAAATTATCACAGGTACTGATTTATTTTGCATACGTCTCGTCACATGCCTTCACATGCCTTAGCTCGGCTCTAGGCTACCAAGTTCTTAGTAGCGTTCCTGTCGGGTACTGACTGCACTTTGTATGCTTTAAGGCCCGCATCTTTTTTAATTTTACTAACTAAAAACTCACTGCAACTCGCTTTTGCCGCCAATTTTCGGTTAGACAACGCTGGATTCTTCTCTACGAGAGCAATGACTTTCTTCGCCTTTTGTGGAGACACGAAACCGCATTTACTCCCAGACCCATATTTTCTAGCAACTGTTAAGTCTGTATTAAATTTTTTAAGAATCATCGAGCCAGTGTTTTCTGCAACTTTCGCCTTATTAGCAATGGTTTTCTGGCTCCACTGCGGATTTTATCGATTCAATTCAACAACTAAATCGCGTCTTTTTACTTCCGATGCCATGACTCAACTGAAAGTTCACAAGTCAAAAAACATGTGATTTTTTCATTCAGATGATGAGTTGAGTTTCAAAGCAGTGGTCTTTCAAAGTTATCCGATGTTTTCGATCCCACTCCTTAGAACGCGTCACATGTCTTCGATACGATGATAGCATCAGGCCTGGTCCTTATCCTTATTGCACTGCCTCTTTGTTTTGCTTTATTCCTCTTCACTAGTGCCAATGTAGCTGTCTAGTGCTAGTTCTTTGTGGGTCTCGCTTAGCTGGATTCATTTATAGCAACTACAACTAACGTTAGAAACTACAAAAGCCTGCGAGGTTTTAAATTATTGAGCTTATGGTAATTAGTTGATGCTTATGCAATATTGTTCCATGAACTTGATTTTGGCTGCATATTTCTGAATTTCAAGGAATGTTGTTGTGCACTTCATGTTTGGATTTCATTCAATTTCCGAAATTCAATTACATAGAAGATCACTTATTGTTCTCAATGCTCAATTTAGAAGTTAACCTGCTCTTTTTCGATGTCTTTGATTTTGGCCTCATTGTAATGAAATTAAATTCAAATTGAATTTAGCTATGATTTACCATATTCCAGTTTTTTCCCCGACCCATATGACCCGAATAAGTTTCTATGGGTTAAAAGATGCGAACTCGTTTCGAGTGTTTTGTTTTAAACACCACTTGATCTTGGCAGTGTGATATTACATCGATCATCACAATATTAATGGTTTTGTGGAAATGAATCAATCCAATTTACTCATTCTAGCAATTATGATTATTTCAATTTCCAATTGCTATTTGATGATTAACTTGTAAGCAATATTAAAGCGAATTCGTCTGTTTGAATTTATGCGTTCTTATTGATATTTATTATTACATTGGCCATTATTGTCAAGTGTAAAATGTGTGCCCCCACTTTGTGTGGCATGTTTATTTTTATTGTGTTGCGTTGCGTTGCATTTTCTTATTTCATACTTTTTTTTTCTTTTTTTTTTGCAATTTTTTGTGTTTTGGAAGAACAAAGGCTTCTTGCTCTTTCTTTCTTCTTCTGGGAAGAGGAAGAAAACAATGTCACTGGCAATATTTGTGATACTTACTTAATTGTACCATAAGTAATTTTCAGATTCTACGAATTACAAAAATACATATGTACATATTTTTGTGTGTGTTTGTTTGTGTTCATTGTCTGAAGTCATAATAAATATTGTATATGCAATTTGACATTTCAAATTATGTAAAGGGTGCTTTTTTTAGAAGTGTGGTTTTCAAGAAGAAATAAATCGCATATAATTTAATGTTATGGCTAAGAATTTAGCTTTATTATAAAGATAAGGATTTGCCTTTATGTTTTAAAAACGATTTCGGGCCGCGGCTGGTTCGAATAGATTCCAGCCAATTTTCGACCGCTTTTTGCAGCAATTGGAGCCGTATGTCAGTAATAACGCACCGAATATTCTCTCGCAAGGCCCAAGTCAATCGTCTCAGGCTTATCTGCGTAAACAAGCGACTTCACATAACCCCACAAAAAATAGTACAGCGGTGTTAAATCGCACGATCTTGGAGGCCACGACGCGATATAATGCGCTCACCAAAAGTTTCCTTCAATAAATTGATTGTGATTGTTTCGTTGGCTGTATGGCATGTAGTCGGCGGTCTTGTTGGAACCAAAGGTCGTCACCATCAACATCCTCCAATTCAGGCACGAAAAAGTCATTAATCATGGCTCTATAGCATTTCCCATTGACTGTAACATTATGGCCGGCTTCATCTTTGAAGAAATATGGACCAATGATTCCCTCTGCCCATAGAGCACACTAAACAGTGACTTTTTGAGGATGTAACGGCGTCTCAACAATGGCTTGTGGATTATGATCACTCCAAATGCGACAATTTTGCTTATTAAACGTACCCATTCAACCAAAAGTGAGCAAAATTTTCTTGTAAAAATTGGGATCGGTGGCCATCTTGTTTTGGGCCCATTTACCGTACGTGCGACGCGCTTGATGGTCGTTCGGTTTCAATTCTTGCACAAGTTGGATTTTGTAAGATCGCAAATTATGATCCTTCCGCAAAATCTTCCATAAAGTGGATGGGCACAGCTCCAATTGTTGCGCGCGATGACTGATGGACTCATTCGGGTCTTCTTCGATACTCTGCTGCACAGCAGCAATAGCGTCTTCGGTACGCACTGTGCGGCGTCTCTGAGAATGCGCATTATCCACTAGAGTAAATGTGGTGCGAAACCGATCCATGGTTGCTCGAATTTCCGACTCTGCTGGGCGATTATATCGACAGAATATTGGACGCAGCGCGCGATGCGTCGAGCTAACCGAACCATTATTTTAGTAATAACTTTGCACGATTTGCCAACGTTCCAACGTTGTTCAGGAGTAAGTTTATCATCACCATGAAATGGCAAACCGAACTGAGCTTAAGTCTAAAAGACCAACTCCGAAAAAAGTATTGACAGCTTGAAAACCACACTTCTAAAAAAAAAACACCCTCTATAATACAAATTCAATTTTTTCATATCCTATTGTATTTGATTATAAATTCGTGTTTTGTTTTTTTTTATCACTAATTGTGTAATCTTAATCATTCTTGCTGTTTGTTACTACACAAACAAATACTTATGTATGAAAAGAATTAATAAATCAGTTTATAATTACAATGCCATTGTACCATAGCTGAATGCATTATTGCTTTAATTGGTTTCTTTTTGCAATTAACCAAAGATTAATCAAGGTAGCAAATATACATAAATTATATACTCGTTTCGTACTCATATTGGAAAGAACTTCACGTGTCTGTGCACATTCGAATGAATAGAATTTCGTTTAAGCTCATTGCAGAACTTTTCATTTGAAAAATCTCAATAGTTTTTGAAGCTCATTCATTTTAAGTACCTAAGTATTATTTGTAAGTAATTTGTTAATATTGGCTTAGCTGTTGCAATGATGAAATCTATCCAGGCATAATGAAAACACGAATTTGTTATAGTAAAATTTTTAGTTTTTTTTTATGACATCATATCCAGAAGTACTTAGATGACCGATGATCTTGAAGTAACAGCTTAAACTAACCTTTACAAACTTCTCAATAGTATTGCAAATTCGATTTCAGATGGTTTCAAATTGATGGTCAGAATAATTCAATCGCAGCTCTTCAGAATAACTCAAAATATTCCATATTGATTTATTGATTTCAGATTAATTCATTTCAATTCTATTTCAAAATAATAATAATGAGCAAATGTTAAGATTTATATCCCTGTAGTGTGTTTTCTAAAATATAATTTAAATATTTTGAAGGGCATACACTTTGAATAATCTAAAGAAACTTTGGAGTTCTCTGAAGTACCTTCTTTTTCTTTTTCTTCTGCTTCTTCTTATTTTAATGGCTCAACAGCCCATTGAGAGCCTAGGCCGTGCCTTTCGCAACCACTCATGTTGTATGTGTTATATTTGTACATGACTGGAAGTGGGGACCTAGTAGTCTTGTAGGTTTTCCATTGCCTGTCTGCCAAGAGGTGGTCCCATGTAGAATCATTTTTTTTTTCTAAATTTTGATTTTACCTGTGCCGAGTTTTGAGCCTCGGACACCCAAAGCACTACCAACTACACCACAGCGACAATGAAGTACCTACCTACATTTGATTATTATCAAGTATAAATGGAACACTGAATGAATTTGATTTGTTCTGAAATCAATTTTTGAATATTACCGAAGTAGTTATTGTTGTTGTAGTCTTGTCATTTTCCTTAGTACTGGCGGTGATTTTTGATTTAGTCGCCTGAAGTGGAGTGGGAGTGGGAAGTGCTATGTTGGTGGAGGCAGCAGCATTTGATACAGTTTCATTTTCTAAGCGTTCAATACCTTTTATGCAGTAGCACTGCAGTTACTTCTACTGCGAATTTTAGACGATAAGCTCCATCTTCAGGACTCGTAGTTCATGCAAGTCTGTGATATTACTCAGTTGCTGCTTGCATCGTTTATTTTACTTTGCTGTGCGAAGCGTTTTTAGTTTTGATTTGATTTCTTCACTTTTCTCTTCAGAGAGATAATACCGTAGCGACTGTGTTGATAGCAGCAGAGGTGGACTGCTCTAGTAGAAAGCTTGTATGTATAATTGAATGTGGAATCCTCAACAAATCTTACCTTGAAACATTTTACATCCTTTCCATTGACTGCTGTGCCATTAAAAGAAGACTACGAAGCATTGTCATACTAAATAACCTATAGCTATCTTGATTTATTTTATTAGATCTGTTCGTGGAATCTGTGCCAGTGGAATCTTCCAGTTTCTCGAACATTCTGTCGAAATTTTTTTTTCTTAAGACGAAGGAAGCTCTTATATATATTGTTGTTCCTGTTTTTTTTTTTTTTTTTTGTTGTCAATTTTCCAAGATTTATTGATGGTTTTCTTCGCTTTTCGATCCAAACTTCATTGATACCAGTCTGGGGCACAAAGATGATCTATTATTTTCGCACACATGAATAATTTCTTTTATTTATATTTCTATCGCTTCTATTCTCAGACAATATGAAATTCAAATATCAAACAAATTCATTTACTCGTATCAAACAAACAAAAAGAACAGCGAGCGCCCCACTCTTACTTATCATTATCAATTCCTACAGTTTACCTAACAAATTTGCGTATTAATTTAATAAAAAAAATTAACTTTGTATAATAAAAATAATAAATAATAGAGAGGTGCCGGCTGTGCGCGAAAAAGAAAATACACATTCTTATCTAATTGGATGACGAGTGAGCCGCCGCCGCTATCGTCGTCTATGACGAGTGTATTTTAAGCACACCAAAGCACAAACATACAAAACATTTCATTGCCACACACTCAATAGAAACCGCAATAAAGATTTTCCAGAGCTTCTGACTATTTCAAAAATTGCGCAAATTGTTGCAGTTCCTTGTGGTTGTTTACAGATGTGGCGCACTTTTTTTTTTTTTTTGTTAAATGTTGATGATGACTTACAAATTGTAGTTATTATGCGGTTGATTTGTGAAGTTAGCGCGTTACGACGCCGTCGTAGTCTTGGTCGGCGGCGCTGTCGCCGTTGTGTGTGTATGACACAAACCGTTAACTTTAGAAGTAAATAAATCACATGACAGACAAATGGAATAGCAAAAGGAAGACAAACACACCTTTTCTCCGCACACACACTCCGACACACACAGGCACACCCCTCCTGCATACACTTAACTGATACATACATATGTAGTACATACTTATGTAGTCAGTAGAGAGCGAGCACAAATGTCAGTCGCAAAATAGAAATTTGCTAAAGAAAAGCAAACCACACACACACACACACACTCACACTCAAACCAACTATTTTTACAGATTTTTTTAAGTTTAATATGAGCAATCAAAATTATAAGTTATCATAAATACGTATACGATATGTTTTTATTGAGATTTCATGCATAGTATGCTATATTTACCATATTTTATTTTGATCTCTTGTTATTTGCTTGCAGCTTGCCATGTCAAGAGTATCTCTGAAATAGCCGAATTATATGTGATATCGTGTCAGAAACACAATACGAAACCTCTTCAAAGCATTCTGGATCATCTAAAGGCGGTAGAATTAAATAAACCATTGAGGCAACCTTTGCTATCGCTGAAGTCTGTTAAATTGGCACCGAACGATTGTGAAGCATTAGAAGAAATTTTCAAAAGGGTACGTAATTGTAAGGGTTAAATATTTTAATTTTATATTAAATAATTTTCAAAAGGGTAAGTATTTGTAAGGGTTAAACTACCCTAATCTAGTTAAATCACTTCTTAAAAAGATATTTAAATTGCAGTATAAATTGCCTTCAGAAGTACTCACTTCCTTGTTGGCAAATATTTCTGTTGAGGAAATGGTTTCCAGTGCAGGGTATGTACTTATATAAGTGTAGGCCACAGTCCACAAAATCTACACTTACTTACTCGATGATCGTCTCGATAAAGCTTCGCCAGTCGTCTCTGCTATGCTCGCGCTGGCGCCAGTTGATAAGGCCGAGTGCAGTCAGGTCCCGCTGAACTTGGTCTTTCCAACTGAGATTAAGTCGTCCTCTTATGCGCGTTCCACGACCGTCGCTCGAATACCCCTTTCCGGGGATCTCTTCTTCCATTCGCTCAACATGACAAAGCCATCGAAGTAGCTGGATTTTTATGAGCTTTACTATGTCTCTATCGGCATACAGCTCATACAGGTCACCGTTCCAACTTATCTTATAATACGTCATCCACACATATTGAAGAATAAATTTTGCGTAGTATCTTCGTCTCCAACGCTCCTAACAACCGCTCATCTTTTGTGGCCAATGTCCATGTCTCCACGCCATGCATTAAGACGGGAAGGAAGAGAGACTAATAGAGCGTTGACGTTTCATACGTCACGAGATGGTCTCACTATTTCCTACTGAGTCCGTAGTAACACCAGTTGGCAGAAGTTAATCTTCGCTCGATCTCAAGGTTGACATTGTTGTTGGTGTTAATGCTAGATCCTAGTTAAGCGAATTCCTTGATGACTTCAAAAGCGTAATTGTCAACAGTGGCACTTTGTCCTCGTTCAACACTAGACCCATTCGACGGGACCTCCTTTCCAGGTTGGACAATGCTGCACTGACTGATTGTGTGTTGGTGCTAATGATATCACTATCATCAGCGTGTGCTAGCATCATGATACGCTTGTAGAAAATATTGCCAGAAATGTCGATGTTCGCTGCTCGAATTATTTTCGCCAACATAAGGTTAAAGAAGTTGAATGAATCAAGGAATCTCCTTGTCTAAAACCTCTTTTGGTATCGAGTGGCGTGGAGAGGTCTGTCCCAATTCAGTGCGCTAGTTGCGTCAGCCAGTGTAATTTTGCAAAATCTACAAGAGCCACAGTTTTGTAAGGTGATAGATAGTTAACCTGTTAGAATCTCTGTAATGATTCTTAGACTATTCGTTGTCATAATCATACATTCCTGCTGAAGGTTATATGTTCCTATAAGTGCTTTCAAATCCCTTACTATTCTTCCTTTTTGATGAATTTTGCATATGTATGTTCCTTTTCCCATTCCGCAGAATAGTTGGTAGGATTTCAGTTCCTTGTCTCTCGGTTAGGATTGCAATGTTTTGATTCAGATACGTTTGAGATTGAAGTATATCCGCTTGGAATATTTTAGTGTATCTAGCCATTGTATTTATTACTCCTGCTCATTCGCAGAATGGCTCTCTTCGTTTGTGCCAGTGTATGTGACGAGGGGTTGGTTATAAAAGAACTTCGATGTATGTAAGTATGTCGTTGGACAAGTTCGCATGACTCTAGTTATGCACACACATGCCAATCTGTACAACTTATTGCTTATCTTTAGGCCCTTTTGAAATATTCGAGCTTTTCCCCTACAGATTATTACTATGTCATCAGTGTCTATGTCACCCTGAAAAGTGAGCTGAGTTTTAAGTAGCTTATTCTTCAAGCAGTTCATCTACTACGATAATACAATTTGGCGATTACAATACTCCGCCTTGTCAACAACTTTTGGTTGTGTTTGCATTTATGCTTCTACTACTCGAAGTTAAGCTGATATTAAAAATGCTCCTTTCTTTATTTCATTGTTACATTTCAGGTGCAGTACAAAACTATAGATCTCTCGTGTTGCGACCTGGACGAGTGTGCGATGAGTGCGCTCTTCGAAATGATCGAGTACTATGAAGCTACAAATGAATTGGATATTTCGTCAAACTCGACGGGCATGACAAATCGCGGTTGGATTTGCTGTACCTACATGGTTAGTCATAGCCAAGAGCTGCAAGTGCTGATCGCACAAGGCAATCCCATATCTAAATCAGGCGCTGAGAGCTTGGGCAATGCGCTTTCCACGTCAAATTTGCATACGCTTAAATTGGAGCATTGTGGTCTTAAAGGGTCACCGTTGAGTGGACTATGTAAGTGGACTATGCTTAATTTGTTCGCCTATCTACTGCAATGAATAATTAATTGTGAAACTTTGTGTCTGTGTGCGCGTGCTTATGTTTTAGGTTTCAAGCTGCGACACAATCGCATACTCAAAGAGCTTTGGTTAGCTTATAATGATCTTGATTGCCAAGATGCCGATGCAATTGGTGATCTATTGAAAGTCAATCATTATTTGGAGCTTGTTGATATTAGCAATAATAATATTAGGGATGCAGGCCTGCGGCATATTGTTGCGGCGCTGATACTACAATCAGCAGAGCTAGAACGACGTTCGATGTTACAACGTTCGGCGGCGATTGATGATGACGATAGTCTGTCATCAATGGAAACATTGCAAACGACTGATTATGCAGTTGATATAAATGCTAGTAAAAGATGTTCGAGCGAAGATGTTCGTACTTGTGGCAACGTGAGCAGTGATGATGATGTGACGTTGAACTGCAAACGGATTGAAGATAATAAAAACGACTGTTGTATTGCGGCAGCACAAGTGGAGCAGAAAACTATGGAAATTAAGGATAAGCTAGTGACAGATCATTTGCTCCTGGGCAGTACATCACCATCATTATCATCAACAACAGCAGCGGCGGCTGCGACAACAACGGCGGTGGGTTCCACGATGTCGTTATCGTCAGCATCATCCACGTCTATGGTAACGGACGAAAATGATGCTGATGACGATACCGAGGACACTGTTAAAACGAGTATTGTTGTTACCAAAAATACCACCACACAATCGCACACTGGTGGCGGTCAATCAATGCTGGACAAGCTGCTCTCAATGAATAGTGATAGCAGCAGCGATGATGGTGCTTCAAATCTTTCAACCGATACAATAGCAGCCTTCTGTTCTGACGATGCGAGCATTATTAGTGACGATATATTTGAAAGCTCAACTACAGGCAACACAAACACCAAGGCGGCAACGGTGGCTTCCACGCCGTCCATGTTTAGTGCAGCGTCTAATACTAATTCGAGTGCGGCAGCAGCAGCAGCGGGAACGGTGACGAATGTTGAATTGACATTGCAGCAGCAAGGAAGTTTGATGAATGAAAACAATTTACTTGGTAAGTTGATAATAACTTTATCTTTGTCCGATATGGGTCGATATCCTTGCAGTAAGTACACTTTCCTAATTTGCAGTCAAATTAATTTTAAATGAAGATTAGTTAAGAGTATTCTCGGAGCATATTATGTAAAGAAAGTTGTGTTCCGCTGCTCCAAATTCTGTTCCGATTTAGGGTGTATATTTATTTGGGCGGCATTTGCCTCCGACTTATTAAGTAGAAACTTATTTACATAATCGTTATTCCTTATTATTGAGAAAGTTACTCAAAGACAATCGTTTATTTCTATGTAGACCTTATATCTCTATCAGAGGCTACAAACGGTGGTGATAGTAACAGCAGTGAATGCACCACAAATGGCAGCAGCACAAAAACCCCCACGCAATCGTTGAATAATAACGTTAACCAACACCAACACCAACACCATCACCACCATAATAATAACAACACGAACAACAGCAGCATCAGTAATGACTCTCTGCACAATCATAATAGCAATAGTTCTCACCATAATTCCCATCGACACAATAATGATACAAGTGAGGAGAATACGTTGCAAAGTTCGACGACGACCGGCATCTTTGAGGTGACTGCAGAAGAAAGTGATTGCCTCATTTCCGGTGATGGTGGTGTTCGTGGTATCAGTGGTGAAGAACATGTTGGCACAAATGAAGAACATTCCTTGTTGCTGCAGCATTCAACGACTACGCGAGCACTCGATGTAAATAAAAATAATAAACTTGGCGAAGATTACGATGATACGCACAGCACTGATTCGGCATTTGAAAGCGCGTCTGAAGGTGACATCAGTCGGCATATGCCCGATGAGTTTAGTCGGCTATCATCGTCATACGAAAGTGGGCGTCTGGATGATATGGCGAAGGGGCTAGCCATTGAGACTGCAACAATTGCAACCGAATCGACAGAATGTTTGCTAGAGGAGGAAACGGGAGCGGAAACGCTCAGTTCAACACCAACGCCACCCACCCCGCCATTGGCGCGTATGTCGCCAGCCAAAATGCTAAAGGCTGACGATGATGTGCTTCCTGCTTTAAGGGCCCCTATAGAAGCGATCAATTCTGTACTTATTTCAACGCTGTCCACCACCTCCGAAGTTCAAGCGAGCGATACAATTGCAGTAAATGCAAGCACTGGGCTGTCACCAGGTGGCAGAGAGATTCTATCGCAAGATAGTAACAGTCAAATATTGCCGCCACCGCCGCCGCCGCCAAAAGTAACCATTGCCCAGGATAGCTATCAACAAAAGGACGACAATAACAGTCCGACGCCTACACCACCACCGCCTTCAACTTCACCGGGTGGAGCATCGCACGGCATGCGACGCTCTGAATCCTCCTGCGCTTTCATAACACCGTCAACACGCAATTGTTCGCAATCGTCCGATAGCCTTTGCAGTGACAATTCACTGGATGGCAGTATGAGCAGTGACTTGAATTTCCCCGCCTCAACGCAACTCAATGAAAAGCTAACGAAAAATGATACGCTAACGCGTCAGCAACGCCAGCAAGATCCACCTGCAGAAACAGCAGTTCGAACACCAGGTGGCCTTAAGGCTATTGCGCTCTGGAATAATAATCTCACCAAAGAGGCAGGACTTTATATTGCCGATCTGCTGGCGGACACTACATCGCTGGAATTGCTCAATATTGGCAAAAATTGTCTGTCCAATGATTTCGTTTCACGCATCAAGGAGAGTTTGACCAAGAACACGACGCTGACGACGCTCGGCTTGCAGAGTGCACACTTAAGTGCTACCGGCATTGAGACTTTATGTTCAATTCTACAATTCGGTGGTAATAGCACACTGCAGCGTATCGATATCAGAGACAATAAACTGGAGGTTGAGAGTTTGACAACAATCGCAGAGTTGCTGAAATCAAATACGACCATAACCCAAATCGATATTGACGACGAGCCTAAGAGATTGTCGGTGAGTAGAAAGAGAAATTTAGGTTATTTGGTTTTAGTATTTAGTAGTGTTTTTGAATGTTATTTCAGCCTAACTAAATTGTAATCATTAGTAGAATCATTCTGCCAGAACTATAGAATATTTAATAATTTCTCTTCATAAGATAATTTCAGAAGTATCTTTTATAACTTCCAAAGAAACTGTTGCAACTGTGAACAGTGTGACGCAGTGGTATTCCAATGCCCCAACCTCAGTAACCTAAAGCTCACACAGTCCGGCACCCATGTGCCTGAAATACCTGCTTGGTGCAAATAATCTTTTAAATTTAATGATTTTAAGAGAATTTGAATTTTAAAAATGTGTTTCCCATCTTAATCAGAAGATGCCACGAATGCGGTTTGGGGTTAACTCTACTAAAAACGAACTGATTTACTTCGCTGAAAAATATGCAAAACGACATCATTGTTGTTCACGGGTGCCTTAAGAACAGCACTGTCTTTCCTTAAACATGATTACCATTCTCTTGGAATGGAAGCAGGAAGGTGGAGTGAACACACACATAGTAACACAAATTGCTTTAGTGTGCATTATGAGTTTGAGCGCTCTTATGAATATCCTTGTAGGTTATTTTTTCCTTATTCTGATGAGAGATCTCCTTATGTTTTATTCGCTCTAGATTTGTTTTTTTTTTGACAGTTTCTTATGCATAAACTCGTTGCACTTAGTCTCTTACAAATTGATCGAAAAGAATTCGCTGCAAAATTGCTCGTCCAAAACTGTAGTCGAAAAACGAACGAATAGCTTGAAGCTGTTATTTCCTTTAATTTTGTTTTAATCGTAATCTTCATTTCCTCCATTTTGTTTTCTGTTTTGTATATCTCTCTATTTACATACATACATACATAAATACATACATACATACATTTCTAATTACACACATATACAATTGATTGTTTGCATGATGTTGGTTGGTTATTGACGCAAAGTTTGAAAAGCTAAGGATAGTACCGTTTGTGAGTATTACGCCACCTTCTCCATTGTGTACGTCGCCGGAGAACGTTGTAAGTAAATGATGTGTAAAAGTTCAAGCGCTTTGCTTTTATGTTTAAAGTTTATTAAATAGTTTGTTATGTAAAATTAAATTCTAAATATGGCCGAGTATAGTTTTCTTAAGTCATATGCTTTCAAAGTTACACACAAACTCTGTTGCTGTTGCTGTAGGTAGCTGCTGCTTACTGCTTTGAAATTCTTCATTGTCTTGTTTGAAACTTAAACGTTAATTATTTCTTCGTATCTTTTTAGATTGGTAGCGATGCACATCTGGACTATACACGCGTCTTGGAGAATGTACGCTCGATGTGCTCACGCAACGAGAAAACACAAGCCCAGATGCTCGCCGAAAAATCAGCGGGCTTGGCTGGAGCGGGCAAACGGCGTGGCGGTTACTACTTGGGCTCTCGGAAAATTTCACTTACCTGTCACAGTCGGCCACTTATCGACACTAGTACCATAACGACAACAACCAGCACAATGACACCATTGACGCCCGTCTGTAAATTGGATACAAAACGTAAGTCGGGAGCACGTTTGCGCTCGCCCGTACCCAGTCCGCCAACAGTATCGCCTTCTTCGTCACCGAATCGCAGCCGCTTTAAGGTGTTTCGTGTGCCCGAAGTGAGTAGTCCTTATACGTCGCCATTGGCACAAACACCGCCGCCATATTCTCCGCTTGCTGTCAACAATAGTTGTATTGGTGCTGGTACTTTACCTAGCGTTGTTGCAATTGCACCATCCGTTTCGTCGACTTCATCCTCGCCATCGTCAAGCTACCAACAACAGAAATTACTTTCCACCTCATTACCTACGTCCATGTCGATGCCTTCCATGGCCACAGTGACGTCGTCAACGCAGTCTGTGAAGCGTTTGTCGATGTCGCCACGTTCACGTTTTCATGTCTCAAAGATCTACGAAGATCCCGGTATACCACTGAAGAATCGTGCTTTACCGCCGATTACACCGCCGCTCAATCTACCGCCAACACCAATTGCAAAGAATGCTCCAAAAATGTCTGAGTCTGTATCGTTGTCGTCGGTTTCCGATGATGTTGCACAATTGGCGGTGACGATGACGGCAACAAAGCAGTTGAAAAGCCAACAACAACATCGAGAAGCACTAAGCAGCAGTGGCACTATCATTAATCCTAACACCATCACACCAAATACCATTACTACAATAACAACTAGCAACACAATTAGCACAAATAATAATGAACTTAGCCACAATAATGCAACTACAACTACAACTAAACAAAAACAGCAAAAAGATTCAAGTACAAATGCAGCAACAGCCACAACAAAACTGTCGCCACTTTATGCCTCCGGCTCTTCATCGACATCTTCGTCAGCATCGTCCTCTTCATCGTCATCATCTACTTCACCCGCATCGATAACATCAAGTTCCTCATCTTCAACATCGCCTGCTTCATCGATAATATCAAGTTCCTCATCAGCGTCATCGTCAAGCTGCTCAACGTCCACGGCTCCGGCAAGTAGCAGCAGCAGCTGTAGCGGTAGCAACACTGCTGACAACACCGACTCCACATTAAATGTGCTGAATTTATTGCCCGCCACCGTTATAACAACACGTTGTCCCATTGCCTATTTCAATGAGAACGATATAACGCTCACAAAAAACTCTGTGAACGAAGCACTGTCTAGTGCTGTTATCGCTGCTGTGGCAAATGCTGATGACAACAAAACCATTACCGCACCATCAGATATTTCCGCCCATTCCACATCATCAGAAGCAATAGAAAGCGGGGTCCCAGCAGCAGCAACATTTACTGTAGACGATGCTCAAGTTGCTGCACAGCAACGTGCTCGCAAAGTCTCATGGATTGCTAATCAGGGTCCTGTTGATAAATTGCGTTCACTCTTTCACAACTCGGCGATTTTCCAGCGCAGCTCATCGCCTGAATCTAAAGTGACGGCGGCGGGGTCGGCAGCATCTACGGAGTTTCCTGCATCTACAATAACAGCACAAAGTGAGTAGTGGAAAAATAATCTGGAAGAGAGTAGAAAATTTCTCTGTTTTTGATTAATCAAATAAAGATTGTTTAAAAATGATTTGTAAAATATAAGAGTCTCTAAAAAGTTTGACTATGTGAAAAGCCTAATTATTCAGGATTCTGATTAATCGAACAGCTCAATTATTCCATAATCCATTTGAGTAAGAATAATAATAAGATTAATCGATTAAGCAAGATTTTGTGTAACCGAAAACCTCGATTAATTGAATTAACAAGGATGTTGATTGATCAAAAAGCGGAATTATTCGATTAATCAAGATTCGGATTAATCAAAAACTCAATAAATCCATTAACTAAGACTATGATTAAGAAAAAAGGCATGATTAATCATTTGGTGGACGAGTTCTTTGATCAATCAGAATCTTGATGAACTGATTGTACATTTTTGTCGATTGGAATTTTGATGAAGTGAATGAAATGAACCAGTTTTATTACTCAGAATCGAGATTAAGTATTTATGAAGCTTTCAAATTCATCAGAACTAATCTATTAATGACTCTATTAGACTAATTCTTAAAATAATCGTTATATTTCACCTCTTCCAGCAACTAATTGGTCCGAAAGTGCATTAAACAATGCTGCAATGCAACAACAACAACAACAGCACCAGAACTCATCACTGGTGGCCACCACACGTAAAAACTCTCCACCCACCTGGTCATCGTTGAGTGCAGAAATTTTAAATGTTAGCAGCGGCGGTGGCGCCGGTGGCGGTGGTGGTGGTGGTTGCGGTGGCGTTGTCCATTGCGCAGAAACAAATACAGCCAACGTTGCAATGTCCACGGCGGCAGCAGCAACAGCAACACTAGAACAATCAAGATCATTCCTAGATGCTGCATCAAAGCAACTACGTGATTTTAGTAAACAAGTATTTCGACAAAATCTCAATTTTGGCAATGATGCCAACAATACAATAATATCAGCAGCAACAGCAATAACTGGTGTTGATGGTGTGGTGGTCACTGGAAGCAGTGGTGGTGGTGGTGGTGGTGGTGGTGGTGGCAGTAACACCAGCACAGGGAATGGCAATTGTGGCATGATGCCAGGTGTTAGCACCACTGGCGGCGGCGGCGTGGAACATAAAGTTACACATATACCCACCGATGTGAAGCAAGAGATTAAAGAGAATATTTCACCAGAGCATACCATTAATGAAGACACACTACATAGTTTACAAAAATTGTCAGCGGTTAGTGTAGCAAGTAGTGAGGGCATAGTAGCGGCAGGAGTTGTGGAAGATGAGAACGTTGCCGTCGTAGATACAAAGGAGTTAAAGGAACTAGCAGTTGTAGGCGCCGGAACAGGAGGGATGGAAGCAGGTAATATTGTGACTTCAACTATGAATACATGCACAGCATCGGCAGTTGGAGCAGCGTCAGTGCCGCAAGCTGAAGAAACATTGATGCTGATGTCGTCGTCCGCATCATCTACATCTACAAATAAAACTTAAGAAAATGTTTAAAACAAGAAGAAAAAAAAAACTGAAAAGAGAAAGGAAAAATATGCGCTTTAATGCGTTTTGTTATAGTATGTTTTAACAATTAATTATTATTACTTATTTACATACTTTTTTTGGTACACTAACTTATACATACATACATACATACATACGTACGAGTACATGCATATATAAAATTGCAAAATTTTCTTTTCGTTTTTTTGGTTTTTTTTTTTGTTGTTTTGTTTTGCTAAACTAAACAATTGTTTACTTGTTTAAAATTCTTTATTATTTTTATTTTTAACTTTAAGTATGATATTTAGATTATCTATTATTGTAGTTGAAAATCAACCAGCCAATCAACCAATGTTATTGATGTGACACACAGGCAATGATAAAATTGTTGCCTTTAAGTTTATGCTTTATTTTAATTAATTTCCCAACAATATTTTTTCTTGAAATTTGTTTTTACTTGTGTTTGAAATTGAATGTCCATAGGCGCGCGATTATAATCCAGTTTTTTTATATATTTATTTATTTTTTGCCTCAAATGTATTGTATATATTGTAAAAAGGAGGGTAAAAGGCACATTTACTAAACGTTCATTCATCAGCTTCATATGCATACAGCTACCGGTGGCATACGTTTACAAAATGTTTATGCGGTACTTTGCATTTATTTGATTGACTAATTAATAGTGTTTTCTCTTTAATTTTTATGACATAAATTGTTTGTTTTTGTTAGTAATTAATGTGTATGTGTGTTCTGTTTGTGGGCGTGACTCAGTGCGTGATTGTGTCTATATACTACAAAAAATTTCCATGTCTATTTTTTACATTAACCGAAATGAGCCGATCAAAAGAAAATTTTAAAAAAATTAAATTTTTTTCGCGAATTTTATCTGAAGAAGAACTATATGGTAAAATAAATACAAAAAATTTTATTAAATGGTTATGGAAACGTTAAGCTGTTGAGAGGGAAAAGCGATTAGAGGCTATGTGTTAATGGCATTTCGAATGGATCTGTAAGATTTACAAAATGAAAAACAAATGGAACCAGAGACTCACAAAATTCTGTAAAATTAATCTGTAACGGACGATCCTCAGTTATGGATTCAATAATAAGCCTTGATGTTCTTGGGCATGTTTTGAAATGTACATTTAATTGCAAGTGTGAAGTTGTAACCAATAAAATCAGTTCTGTTTCGATTCCGATTGCCAACTGTTGAAAAAGTTATGGGTAGTTAAGAGCAGCTTTTCTGCAGCGTATCCTCATAAGGTTCACGATCTTTTTTTTCTTAATTTTTTTTGTATATACTTAACTTTAATAAAGATCAAATTGAGTGCTTCATTGAGGGAACGTCCGTCTGGTTGACTATTCTGGCTTTGTTTATTCTTATATTAGCATTTTATAACAATATTTGCTATTAACAAACCATGAATACGTGTTCTATTATCTGTTCCATTGGATCACGAAAAGAATTTAGCACATCAACAATAACAAAATTGTATAGAAATTTCAAGATTTGAAAAATGGTTTGAAAATAATTTAGGCATTAATTGGAAAAACGTCGGCAATAAGCTTTTGAATGGCACTGTAAATGAGGCAGAAATCGAACTTTGGTCTGCATTTTCCACTTGTGTGAACTTGAGATTACGCAGAGTGTGGTGAATTGAATGGCACTGTAAATGAATCAGAAATCGAACTTTGGTCTGCAATTTCCACTTGTGTGAACTTGAGATTACGCAGAGTGTGGTGAATCGAAAAGATTTTATGACTGAATATTACATAGAGATCTGGTTGAAGTTGACAAATCTAAGCTAATAGCGACTTAACTTATTAGACTTTCTTACATACATGCTACATACATACATACATGCTACATGTAAAGTAATTAACACTTTTGCCCACACCACAATACCCAAACATTAACACCTGAAACCAACAACAAAATATAATAGTTATTATTATACAATAAAACTATATATGTATACTTGTACACAAAAACATACATACATACTTACATACATACATATATTAAATTATAAATTATATTTATATACATACATACATACAAAAAAAAAAAAAAAAAAAAAAAAAATAGAAACAAAACCATATTATATGCAGCCGAAAGAAAATTCCTTATTGATCTCATGTTGTGTGATATATTCGAAACGACGATCGCATTCACATTCTCAAAGCATACATAATTACATGTACATATTTTTATATATCTCATATAGAATTTATGTACTACCTAAAATGCGATTGCAGTTCTTCTTTTTAGTAATTTTTTTTTTTTTTTTTTTATTTTGTTTGATTTTATTTGAATTTTGTTTTATAGCTTTAGAGTTATTCATTCATTTCATATTCGTTTGATAAAGAAAAAAGGAACTGCTACTAATGCAACCCCTCCCCCCGCCAAGAACGACCCCATCACTCAGACTTGTTCTGCAACTGTTCATCGTTTCCGAAAATAATTGTAAATTGTATTTAGTGTGAATTTCTTTTGTTGTTGGATTTATGTACCATTTATTGTAGTTAATTAATTTTTATTTTTTATAATCAACTGCAATGTGTACAAATTTGTTAATTGTTTGTTTTCTTATTATTTTTATTACATTTAAATATGCATATAATTTATAGAATTTTTCGCCTGTTATTTTCTTCGTGTTATATTGTGCTCGATCAAGCACAGCAGTAAAGGCATTCAATTTCCAATGCAAGTAATTATAAGTGACAAGAAAAATGTTAAAAAACAAAAAGGAATATAAAAATTTATTATAATATAATAATTTTATTTTAACAAATTGTGAAAATTCTAATGATGATGGTGATGTTGTGACGCATAACAATGATACGGAAGAGTATAAGGGAAATGCAAAGGTTGAAATCTATGCAAATTTATGTATTGAATTTATAAACAGCAGCTAGGAATATTCATGAGTTATAACACAATATTTACTTAGAAGGTGATCAGTTGAGTTGAGTTGAAGTTCGGTCGGACATTCACCTTTGAGTGGGATTGGTGGAACTGATTAGTGTATCGAGCCGATGTGTTTGTTCTAATTAGTTCGGGTATGTTTGAATCCGCTGAAGTTCATTTCCATTCCTAATGGCGCTCGAGATTGTGTTTTAATTGTGTTTTAATTTCAAGTTGTATCGAGTGAAGAATTCAGCATTTGGGTATGGGAAATTTTTTGCTCTAACCGATAATAAGGCAAACTTAATTATAAAAAAAAATGTATGTTGTGGGCAAAAGTGTTAACCCATGTCAAATCACTTTCGAAGAAGTCCAATTGCCGCAATATAAATTTGCACTATTGCCATTTCAATTACACTCGAAAATGAAATTCACAACATGGGAAATAGGAAATAGAATGAAGAAAATATTGAAGCAAAACCTGAGACTTCGTTTGATCTGGTGCAGAGAACAAAATTCTGCACAAAAATTTGTATCCTTTTTAATAATAATCTGAAATCTTCTTTCGATCACAACTGAAATTGGAACTTGTATCAAATCGTTGAATCAGTTTCAAGTGAAATGAATTTGCGTTGCATGCATTTCCGGCTTGTATCAAGCAAAGATCTCAACACTGGAGTCTAAAAAAATATATCACTAAATAGAAAAGTTTTGTAAATACGAAAAAAATTTCCAGTAATTTATTAGGTATTAAATTGTTTTGAATATACATAATTCGTGCATAAATCACAAACTATGGATGAAACCTTTGCAGAAAATGAAAATAATTGGAAAATGTGTGAAAATTAACGATTCACGCACGAACACTCGCGGAAAATAATCACAAGAAATAACTTTTATATTTCAAAACATTTAACAGTTTTATTTACACACATACACACTCATACATAGATCCAATAATATTAAAATTTTTCAGTAAAGTGAAGAGGCTGTCACCGTTGATCTGAAGGATTCGTCTTTAAGTCATCGTTAATTTCCAAACTTTATTGTTTTTGCTGTAGCACGTAAATGAAATTTACCGCGGGGTACGTTCTCACGCACAAATTGCTTACGGTGTGTGAGTGGTCGTATTTGAACGGCGTGCGCTCATCTCCAGCCTCAGTTCCAACTTGCAAATTTCCCCTACGCTCTAAACTTAATTTAAGAAGGAAAGTGAATAGATCAGCAGTTTCTCCCCCGCTGCACTTTAATATTTTGTTATAACTCATGAATAGCAGTGAAAAGAAATTTTTATGGTAAATTATTCGTCGAAGTGTCGTTGTTATTTCCACCGAAAAACAAAAACAAAAGCAGAAACAGAAAATCTTTACTTAATTATGTTGAAACTTAAGCACTGATATTGCGTTTGTATTCAAATATAAACGCGTTAACATATTTACCTATTCGTTTCTATATTTTTCATTTATTACCCCCAACCCCCTTCCCATGCCTGTCCCCCTTAATGTTGTACTTATAAATTACATATAAACTTTGAGACTAAATTATATAATGTTATTTTTTTTTTATTATTTTTTTTTGTTTAAAATGTTTCGCTAAAAATGAAATGGTGAACAATAAAAAATGAACTGTTTTTTATTTTGCGTTCAATAATTAAATTTTTGTTGTTTTCTTAAAAACGAATACAATTTTTTCTAAAAAAAAAAAACAAAAACAAACTTAATTTAAAATAAACTCTTATTTTACATTTTGAAGCATGTTCTGCTATGCTATATACAAACAAACAAATATTCATTATAAATGATATATTTCTGTTATTAAATTTTAATTATCTTTAACAATTTACTTGTAGTTTTCTTTCTTCCTTTTCCACACAATTCTTGTTTTTAGTTTTTTAGTTTCGTCTACTTCTTTGGAAATTCAATTTTCATTTTGAATAAGTATTAGCGTTCAATGTAATTGAAAACTTTAGAGTTTATCTAGTAACTACCTACATACATATTTATATTATATATTACAAGAATTTACTCATGTCACAAAATAATAAAAATTAAAAGAAATTGAAGTTTTATTTGTAATGAATCGTTATGAAAATTGCATAAATCATTCACGTTACATTCTCCACAGTCTCCACATTCTCCACATTCTCCTCTCTCGCATAATGTTTGGTACACGTTGTTAATCGTTGATATACATAAGGAGTCAGATCGGAAAAATCGGATAACTTTAAATTGTCCTAGCATTGAAATCGCTTATGAAAATAAAAAAATGTAAACAGTTTTGAAAAGAAAATTTAATTTTTTTTAAAATGATAAGTAAAACTAATTTATTTGTTTTTTTTTTATAGAATTCGGACAGCTTTTCCGGTATGCCTGCCATTAGCGTCTACTGTCATTTCTGAGACTCTCTTGGCGGCAGCATTCCACTTATTTCTAAAATCTTCCATGGATTTAGCTTCTTTGTTTGTTGCCTTTAATGTTCGTTTTTTTCACTAGAGCCCAATAGCTCTCGATAGGCCGAAGTTCTGGGCAATTTGGTGGGTTGGCGATTTTTGATACCAATTTGATGTTTTGGTCTTCGAACCATTTAAGGGTTACTTTACTGTAGTGGCAGAAGAAAATTGATACATTGTGCTTTCTAATCTCTGGAGATGAGCGCGCAATTTCTTCTGGAGGCACTCCTTCACATAAATGTCGGCGTTAACAGTGCCACTTGTTACGAAACTTTTACTCCTTAGCCCACAACTACAAATCGCTTGCCATACCAGAAACTTCTTCGGGAACTTGGACTTTTGTTTTGCTCTAAATCTTTGCTCAAAGCTTTCCTGAAGAGTTTCAAAGCAGTGGTCTTTCAAAGTTATCCGATTTTTTCGATCTCACTCCTTAGTAAATCAATAGTCAGCGATTTGGTTTTAGAGACCAATGAGATTCAGTGCTTGGATAGATTGAATCACTTTCACAAGTTTTAGTTAGGATTAAAGTAGAATTTATGATAGAATGAATTCAGTTTTAATCGAATATACTTAGATTTTATAAAGTTTTCATTATAATTCCCATTGGCATTGGTAATTGTAATTGCAATGGCAATGAAAACACCATTTCATTGTATTTAATTGAAATTTAATGCTAATGTGAGATAGTAAATCAATGAGCTGGTTTTATAATAGAACATAAAAGAAACCCGCATTAAATCAGTAAGACTAATAGTGATACATTTTTCTGATTTAAATTTTCAATATTAAATTACGTTGAATGAATTGGCATGCAAATTCTCAATGGTAATGAAGCTGAGCTCATAGAAGAAACATTTTTTTTCTTAAAACGGAATAAAAATGTTTATAATTAACAACTTTGCCTCAGACATTGAAATTTCCCTTCATCGCTTCTCTGAACTTGACGTGGTGAACTCAAATTTTGTTTTCAGCAATAATCAATAATCATGAAGACATTCTTGACGTTTACTTTGTTAGAAGAAAAAGAATGTTGAACCGTGTTATCGCCATCAATGGACAAATAATGACTGCAAAGTGCTTCCATATGCAGTAAATGAGAAGGAGAACGACTAAAACTATATCAATGAGCTGTAGCAGATCGGTGTACCCTGGACATTTCAATTTTATTTCAAATCTCTGGGTTGGCTTATAGATGCTCTACGTTTCGAGAGCTGGATAACGGTTTCGGTCTGGTTTTCAATTGTAAAATCTGATTTTATGAGCTGGTTTTAATCTCATTTTAGGATAATAGTTTCGGTTTGGTTTTTGTCTGTTTGTTAGATCAGATTTCATGAGCTGGTTTTAATCTGATGTTAGGTGTTGGTTTTTCGTTTAAGTATAGGCCAGAATCTCATCCAATTTCTGGGCTATATTTGGCCTGAAGTTTGGGCTGAGTTTTGATCTGAATTGGTCTAAATTTGGTCTACGAGTAAATGTTGGTCTAAGTTATGGTTTGAGTTTCAGTCTGATTTTGAATCTGAACTTTAACCTGAATATCAGTTTGAGTTTTGGTAAAAATTACGTTCGATATTTGCGCTGAATTTAGTTTGATATTTCTCTCTCAATATCGTTCTGAGGTATAGGATAAATCTTGACTTGAATATTTAGTTTGAATTATGGTCCAATTTTTGCTTCGCCTTTCGGATTCAATTTATTCGGATTTTTGGGTTCAAGTTTATTCATATTTAAATTTCATGTGTTTGGCGTCTTCTTTTTTGACATTATTTCATAAAAATGTTCTTACCTGAAATATTCATCGTTTACTGACCAGCGAGAAAATCTTCAAAATCATTTTTAAGATTCACGATAATAGGATATTAACTCTTATGTTACCAAAGTCTGTTCTCTTCAAATCCTAGCACCATTCCCTATTGATCATAACTTTATTACACTACGTCAAGTCGTCGGGAAGGTCACAAACGCCTTTCGCCGGATTATCTGGTTGAAAAATGGATAGATGACATTGAGCAATAGAAGATTCATCATTAAAGTCGAATATAACCGACTTCTAAATGCTTTGCTATTATACCTACAGATATTTAAATTAAATTTAACCCAAAGTTGAAGATAAATTTTAGACTTCAGAACGGTAATATGTCGAAGATATCACACAGCACAATGTAAATTAGTAAACCAAAAATAACACGAGCATTCCGAGCATTGTGAACTAATGCACGAAAATTTAGCTGAAGCAAAATAATCAGTGTCTTATGTTCTAGTCGTCACGGGCTAGAGTGTGCAATTGAATGGTAGCTATACTAGAGTAAGTGCAAACTACTCTTCCTGAGCAACACACCATTCACGCCGGCGAATTGAGCTTTTGAGTTATTGTATATTTAGAGCTGACTTGTATAAAGCTTCAAGCACTTTTGCTTGTTCTTCCGTTCATCACCGCCCTAGAGCACTCGTCTAATAGGCTCTGTGTTGCTAGAAACATTTAATTAACATATTTGGATTCAGTGAGCAAAACTCTACTAGGAATGATAGAAGTCCCATGCATTTTTAAGGACAAAATGTTCAAAAAATGTTTCAAAATGCAAAAACTGTTAACAAGTTCGTTATTGACGTCCGTGGGCTGTTAAGAGTTAAATTTTGGGGAACAGACATGAATTGCACAATCTTCTTTTAGCACTGACGAATTTATGGGGCGTTGAGTGCTAAGTGCATTTTTCTACACAGCACAACCTCTTGGCAGGCAATGGTAAACCTACAAGGCTAAAAATTGCCTTTGAAAAGATTTTCACCTCGTCATGAATGGATGCGAAATGGCTCGGCCTAGGCCCTCCATGGGCTGTTGTGACATTAAAAGAAAGAATTCGGTTCATTCACTTAATTTGCACTCATTGCCAATCAAATCCGTCGTTCCATAAACGTTTTTCCATGTTTTCAGAGTTCTGTAGAGCCGAAGCGGCACAAATTTATTTAAAATTAATGTAGCTTGTGTCAATTTTACGCTCAACACCTCATTTAGAAATGCTATTTGGCTCAGCGGAAAACTACAAAGTATCGAGATAAAATGTCTACTCTCCCCAAAAAGTTAGTAGTTAGTATCTTGAAAAAATATTCAGCGAAAAGTTTTAGTTCACATAGGAAGGTCTCTAAACACTCAATTCAACTCAGATACAAAAATAATCAAGATATCTAAGGTTTTTATGTTATCGGAATTGAAAGGAAAGTTGGAAAATCTGAAAGTCGGATAAAAGAAAAATCGAGCTCTATCAAAATTCAATATTAGAACCGTGGTTTTGTTTGAAAAAAAGTGGAATTTTATCAGAAGTTGCGAATAAATGAGAAGGAAAACTAGAAAGAGGTGATTAAACTTCAATTAAAGTTTCAATTGCCTAATAAGATGTCTGCAAAATATTCTTAGACCCATTGAAGCATAATCAGGGTCAAAAATAAAGTACCTATGTATAATTTGAATAATCTAGCTTTCATTTTCTGCATTGCTTATGTTAGTTAAGTCATTTAAGTATAGTTTAGTGGGGTTTGTTCTACGACTATGAACAATATGGTAGTTCCACATTACACTCGTGTACAAATATATCTTGCACAACATTAATGGGTGGCTCAGGACCTCAATGAGCTGTTCAGCCATACAAATAAGGAGATGCGCCATTTACTTATTTTTAGTTAAAATATTGAAACAAGAAAACATTAAGTAATGAGTTGACATTTATGAAATTTGTATTAGAAATAGGGTTTTGTCTGGTTTCCTCGGTTTTCATAAATAACCAATTTAGATTTCGTTGGTCGTAGGTAAAACAAGTAAACGAATAAGCTTCAAAAATACCTGAACCTATTATACATTTCTGATTGATATGTGAAAAAATGATGTGGCACGAGTAATATAATTTTATTAAAATAAATAAATACACAAAAAAAAAAAAAAACGATAATCATGAAAATGATTAGACTTACGAAATTTCCAAGTATCTGGCGTGCAGCGTAGCGAAAAGTTTGGATACAAATTTATTGTGATTTGTTTCTATTTATTAGACTTAAGCTACAAATTACATACTACAAATAAAAAAAATTAAAAAATATAATTAAACATGTTATTTTAAAGTAAATGCAAATGTGTTATTTATTTTATAATTTCTTGCTTTTCACTGAATTTTGAATTTTGTTGCTTTGCTCATTTTATAAAAAGAAATAAAAACAGTTCATTTTGCACAATTATTGTTTAATTTACAAAATGAAATTTACATGATGTACAAATTTCTGTGATACTTAAAAGTATAGTTTCAAAAGAATTAGCTGATATTTCTGATGCGCGAAGGCGGAGAACAGATTTTACCATACTCTCACTTGAACGAGAACGAACGGGAACGAACTCGCACTTGATAGAAACCGATAGACGTGATTGGTTAAGTTGGGCTATAGCTTAATTATATTCTCTCTCAGAATATTCACCCGTACTTAAGTTTTCATCAAATGTTCATGCCTAGCTTTCAGATTGTTTAGACTTAGGCTCACGGTAAATCGCTCGTTACCCAGAATTGAAGTCGCCAATTAACAGACTGGAGACTGGTTTACCAAATCTATTCGATAATTTAGCGGTTCCTTTGCTACTTTGTAATAAATTCTTTCTCTTGTAAATATAAATAAAAGGAGAAATTTTAAGAAATTATCCTGTGAAATATAATCTGCTAGTCAAGTAGTCAAGTTAGTACTTAGTCAATCCAGAAGGTAAACCAGGGGAATAAACTTTTCTGATAGTACAGATTTGAGTTACGCTAATTAGGCTTATATTTTAAATTTGACCAATACTTTGAGAAAGTGAGAGAGAGAGGCAGTGAAAGAAATAGGGAGCGAAAGAGAGAGAGAGAGAAAGAAAGAGAGCGAAAGAGAGAGAGAGAGAAAGAAAGAGAGAGAAAGCGATAGAGAAAGAGAGCGAGAGAGAGAGAGAGAGAGAGAAAGAAAGAGAGGGAGAGAGGAAGAAAGGGACAGAGGAAGAGAGAGAGAGAGAGGAAGAGAAAGAGAGAGGAAGAGAAAGAGAGAGAGGGTGAGAGAGACCAAGGGAATGAAGAGACAAAGAGGGTGAGAGAGACAAAGAGGGTGAGAGAGACAAAGAGAGTGAGAGAGACAAAGAGAATGAGAAATGCAAAGAGAATGAGAGACAAAGAGAGTGAGAGAGATAAAGAGAGTGAGAGAGACAAAGAGAGTGAGAGAGACAAAGAGAGTGAGAGCGACAAAGGGAGTGAGAGCGACAAAGAGAGTGAGAGAGACAAAGAGAGTGAGAGCGACAAAGAGAGTGAGAGAGACAAAGAGTGTGAGAGTGACAATGAGAGTGAGAGAGACAAAGAGAGTGAGAGTGACAAAGAGGGTTTAACCCACTTTAAGGAGGAAAAAGTGATCGCGTTCGAATCATCATTCCCTCTCCGCTTAAAGTCGCTTACGTTCTCATTTGCATATGAATTTCAGCAATGCTTAGTGAAGAGGATTTATTGAACATTTATAGGAGTTTAAAGTTTAAGCGACTTTAAGCGAGTAAACATAATAATGATGATTTGTAATCATACTTATTTCTATCTTATGTATTACATTTACAAACTAATTAACAATAAAAAGGCTGATTATGTTTTTTCTTGTGAACATATTTATTAACAATAGTGTACTTATTTTTAAAATTATTGTTTTTAATACTATTTTTAAGTCATCTGAGTAAAAACAAAAAGTAAAAAGAATGTTCAATGCAATTCTTTCTCTTGTAAATATAAAAAATTTTACTTTCTTGAACCAGAAAAAAAAATGAATACTGTCGTGAATATGTCATGCTCGGTCATGCTATAGTCACGCTTTCAAATAAGTTGGTTGTTGTAAATGTTTTTATTGCCGAAAGTATTACATATTTAATTTGGGTTCTTTAGCTAATTTTCATTTCCAACACTGTCTAAAGCTAAACACAGCTCAATTTCTCAATGAAATTTTTTTAAAAATTAAGTAAGTTGGATAGTTTTATTTTTTAAAACTATTGTTAATTTCCTTTGTTTCAGTTATACAATTTTTAATTAATCTCAATTAGAAAATGTACATTCATATGTATACAAAATAATAATACATACATACTTACATACATACATACTTACTAACATACTCGTTAATATAACCACACTATAAAACTAAGTAAGTAAGTACTTACAGTTGTGATTTGTGTTGTAATCCAACGATATCGATTTATAATAACTTTAATCAACAAACTACAAAGAAAAAATATTAGAGAATATTTTCAGAAACAAAACAAAACAGCGGAACAAAAATTAATAAAAATAAATTTAAAAAAAAATAGTAGTAACAAAAAGATTTCTGTGTAAATTTTAATTATTATTTTAAGTACATACTAAGTTTGTATGTATATGTAAACTGATTCCAAACTACATAAACAAAACATATTAACATATTCTTTTAAGAAACAGAGTTTCAATATTTCAATATATGTAAAAAATATACATACATAAATACAAATAAATACCGAAAACAATAACATTCAACTTGAATATAAAAAATTATAGTTTAAATTTTATTGAATGATTTTACTGATGCAGGAACTGGCATTTTAAAGTTACAGATTCAGAGCTTCTCAAAAATTTGTGTATATAAATAATTTGCATTGGGAGTCACCGCCAGATTGTTCAAAAAAATGGACTGATTGTGGTCTAACGATTGAGTTGAATATTGATCTGAGTTTTTATTTCATCTTAGTTTGAAATAAAGTCTGAGTTTTGATCTGAATTCTGCTTTTGTTTGGTTTTAATTTTGGTCTGCGTAAAGGTATGAATTTGGTTTGAGTTTTGGTTTGATTTTGGTCTCATTCCCGGTTTGAATTTTAGCTTGAGTTTTAGTCTGAATTTTGGCCTTTTATTTTTTAAATATTGGTTTGAACTTTGGTCTGGCTTGCGGTCCGACTTTTGATTAATGTATATTGATTTGATTTGATTTTTGATTGTGTCTAAATTCTGGTCAGAATTTGGTCTGGTTTTCATTTAAATTGTGACCTTTTTATATCTGGATTTTTTGTGAGTTTTAGGATGAATTTTGATTTAATTTTAGTTTTATATTTTTTCTCTGGCTTAGGTGTGATTTTTGGTTCGATTTTGGTATAGCCCTTGAACCGCTTTTTGGTCTGGATTTCAGTACATTTTCTGATCCAGATTTAAAAGACTGGCAAGATACAGAAATGTAAATAACAATAATATACAATAATAATTTAAGAGTTCTTTGTGAAATCATGGTAAATTTTATACGAAATCTAATTATGCATAATATCGTTCATGGCCATTGTCATTGTCATTGTCATTGTCACTATATTGCTGCGTTTTTCATGCAATTGTATCCCTAATACATACATACGCCTACATACATGTATAGAATAGGTTGATGCATAAAAAAGGAAGTTTTCAGTGATATAAATTAAAATAATTATTCGTTGACACGTTTACAAATTGATATATGTATATGTACATATGTACTTAAGTATATATGTACATAGATACAATTCCCAATGTTCCGAATGTAAAAGTGTTGATAAAATAAAATTCAAAAAAAAAGATAGTAAATTAAACGGAAATGCAAAACAATATGTAAAGATGTAGGAAAGCAAATGTAAACAAAAAGTGTGCATGCGTAATAATTTTTATTATTTCAAAGTATTACAAAAATTATACATACAGTTTTTTTTTTTTTTTAAAGAAGGCATGCATGATTCGAAAATAGAGCAATTCATAAATAACATTTGTCAGGTTTTTGATTTTATTAGCGATTTGACTGTTTTTGAGAACGAATAATCTCGGCGTATCGTCTGCTTACTGTCAGAGAGGTGAAAAAGTTATTTTAGACTCAATTTAATTATTTAAGACACTTGACGAATAAACAAACGATAGCAACGACAAAAAAAAATCTCACCAAGATTTTAACAAAGTATTTAATATAAAAATGCTGTTGATACTCTTCCTGCTGTTATCGGATATTATCAGAGAAGAAATATATTTTATTCTCTGCACTGATATGTGAAAATGCAATAATGCAAGAACAATTGCATGTATTCGAAATGATAACCATAACAACAATGCAGACGATGGAGTGGCTTTGTTTACGTTTTGGATGATGTTGTTGTTTGATGCTATTTTGCTGTTCACTCTCTGCACCCATTGTTGTTATTTACATATTTGGGTGGTGTGTGAAAGAGGCATCCAGCTTCTATAACATAACATTATGTTAAGTAACAGCTACCATTAACTAGTATGTAGTATTTTAACAGTGATTTTGGAATTAACAGCACTTTACATAACAATGCTACTTAACACAACAGCCAGCTCTCATTTAAGAGGGTGAACTTAAGGCAATGTTAATATCAGCATCTCTCATTAACAGTGGTGTGAAATAATACCAGAGCAAAGTTAACAGAGTAATTGGAATGCTACTTAACATAACCACCCTCTATAGTTTAGGATTCAGTTATTGTTAAATGTTAAAAATGGGATCTTTGATTGCTGTTAGTATAATTTCCTGTTGGATATCATGGATGCTGTAGCTACCACTACTATTACAAATGTATTATTGAAATACGTATGTAGGTGTGTGTGTGTGTGTGTGTGTGTATTTCTATTCACTTTTATGCGTGTGTCTGCGTTAAACGGAAGTTAAGATGAATTTTTCAAAATATTCTACATTCAGTTGCAGTTTGTGTTTGAGACGTTGCAGTTCGTAGTACGGAAATGTGAGATGTGATTGTAGTAGTTGTGAGAGTATTTATGAATGTGTGTTGCATTGAAGATTGACGGTTAAATTTTGAAACAACGAGCGCGCTATCGATAGCATCTATTGTTTTGTGACTACGAAAACGGAAACGGTAAAGACTTTCGAACTTTATTGTATGTTGACCAGAAAGATGTTTTTTATACTCAGACTTTTTGCAATAAATTTTTAACTATGGTAATTAATTATAATAATTCTTATATACTCGTATCTTAAACAAGTAATTGCAAGCAAAAATATTGACACTACTTAAATGAACTGATCTGATCTAAACGTTAAGTAAATGAAGTAAATAATATAAGACAACAATGGAGATATCAAGCCAAAGCGAATATTTATCTGATAATGCGAGTACAGCAATTGCTCTCAATTCAAATGCACCGGTAAACAATTTAAACACCGAAGCTGTCGCCACCACCGCCGCCGCTGCTGCGAAACGTTCTATATTAAACAACAACAACGGCAGCAATCGTAGCAGCAGCAACAGCAACAGCAACAACACTAGTCACACCAGCCGCCATAATGCCAGTGTAACTGAACCCGTTGTGTGTGTTAGTGTAACTTCTAATTCCAATGACGCCAGCGACGTTGAGTCAAAATCTTTTGGCTGGGGTAAATTTCAACCGAAAGTTTTACAATGTTTCTGCACCCCGAAGTGGGCACTGTTTTGGTTGTGCTGGGGAGGTGCTTTACAAGGTAAGAACAATTGATGAGTTATTTAGTATTTTCATTGCTCAGTGATCAGTACGAGTGCATTTGAAACATTTCGAATTCTCTGTTCTCTTAGCTTGAAACCCAACCGTTTACATTATACATCGTTTGATTAAAATCAAATTGATCATGTTGAAGAATGTTTGTTGAAATTTACTGTACATAAAATACTTATTATTTAACCCTTTACTGCATGATTTTTGTTTTGCAATTCAAATTATATATTATAGTTGGTAAAGAAAAGGCTTTCAAGAAAAATTTTGTTGAACCACAAACGGCAATTGTATAGAGTAAAGTTGAAAAGATTTTTTTACAGATTGTGCTGGGGATCCAGCTAGGGCGACAATGCTTATTGATTCGTATTTTTGTTTTATTTTTCTACAGAGTATTTTTTTAAGTCTCCGAAGAAACTGTTACTGATTTCTGCCTACTTATTCTTCTTCTTTACTGGTATAACAATTTATGATAAGTCCAGCACGATCTATCGATTTTTTCAATCGTATTTTCTTGTTATTGGTTTTTGAATGCGCTTCAAGCTTGTATAGTACACATTATAACACGGCGATTTGTGATATTATAGTAGTCGCCGTGACGTAGTTGCTGTTGCATTGGTCTGGTGTGCAAAGTGTCCGGGGTTCAAAAACAATTTTTCTACACGGCACCACCTCTTGGCAGGCAATGGCAAACTTACAAGAGTAAAAATTGCCTAGTAAAAGTTTTTTACTTCTCCGTTCGGGTTCGGCATTAAACTGTAGGTCCATTCCATTCATGTACAAATATAACACGCACAACATGAGTGGATGCGAAAAGCTTGGCCTTTGGCGCTACATGCGGTCATAGTCGACACTGATAAACGGGAGTTCATTGTGGTAAAGGCATAACACTTGCCACAATGGCTGCCTATCTCTTTATCGGTGTCCTGTGTGATCACATTCACTCTCTCATTCTCCCTCCTTCTTCCTCTCACCTGTCAATCTTCCTTCCATTCAACACAATGCACAATACATTCATTGGGGTACACCCTGAGTGTTGAATGTATGAATAAAAAAAAAGAAAAAAAATTATATATAACACGCACAACATGAGTCATGAAATGATGGCCTAGGCCATTCATGGGCTGCTGTGCCATTCAAAGAAATAAGAAAAAGAAGAAGAGAAGATTTATGAGATACTAAATATGCAGTTGAGGGTTAAGTCTACAACAGATCATAACACAATATGTGGAAAATATGCACTTTTATTGAAATTTGGCTATTTTATGAAAATTAATTGGGGAAACATAAATGGTTTTATGAATAAAGTTCAAAGTTACTGAACGAAACATATTCCAAATAGGTTAAGAAATTTTATCAAAGCTGGCCAATTTGGGCTTTTTGCGCTCATTATAACAAAACGGAGGCACTGGATATCTCATCACATGTTATGTATTTATTTATTTTATAAAGATTATATTACTCGTAATTTAAGCATTGAAATATGTGCAGATCTTGTAACTAACCTTTCATACAGCCCACATTCATATAGAGACTTGAATGTATGTACAGCTATGGTCAAAATATTAGCAGTGGCAAAACACAGACTCAGTTTTTTTTTGTGATAGGTATTCTCTCTCACATAATTTTTAGTCTTGGCTCTTGGGTATCCTACAAACAAAATAGCATACCATAAAATATAGTAAGTAAAACATTATGTAGTACTTGCTTAGAATAGGAATGCGAAACTTTCACGTTTCTGCGCAGTAATCTTAAAACTTTGATGTGTTTGCATTGTTCCAGTGACACACTGATGAGACAGACATTCTTCAACTAGGACTCTGTATTCTTTTTCTCTATAGTTAGTAGTATTCTTGTTACGCTGCTGGAATCCTCAGACTAACTAAAAATTTTGTTTTAATTTTGATTATCATCACCAATGTAATATCACAGGTTTTTAATTGAGTTCAATTCCAAAGAGTGATTAGATTGAATACTCTAGAAATTCGATTTTGTTACGATTTTTCGAGTAATCTTCAGCCAAGTGAAGTTCGGCTACTCCAGAATATTGATTTCTGTATGGTTTTTCGACCAACCTTCAACCAGGTGGAATTTTCTTGAACGGAGCAGTTTTTATTGAGTAAGTGATAAGAAGGCACTCATATAAAATGTTTTTTAAATAAAAATCGAGTGTGTTGAAGATACTCAATACTCATACATACTTCTCACGTTACATACTTCTCTCACTTCTATTATTTCGATCGTAGCTGTAAGCATGCTTTGCTTTCACTACACATTTTATATACGTGTTAAATTAAATTGTTAGCATTTGCCGTGGGCGGCAAACACTTTTAACTAATGAAAAGAAAAGAGTTCAATTGTACCCGTATGTTAATGTCTACATACTTGTACTCGTATTTCGTATTTGGTTAAGTTAATTTATTCAGAATACTGTCCGACTGACTCAGTTTATAACTAGGAGATGACTTAGAAAGTAAAATAGATTCACTAGATCAATCAAGCAGGAATATTGCAGATTAGAAAATCAAAGTTACAAATAGATTGCATGTTTTAATCTTGAGTAAACTATTCCGTTTTAGTAATTAATCGGTTTAAGGACCTTGATTCAGTGTGATTTCCAAACCTCTTCGACACTGTAACTTAATTTTTGTTATTTTTTGTTTTACTCAATATCATCAAGACACAAAAAGTGAGCTAAGTTTAACCAATTCATTTTCATACTACATCAAACTAACTTTATTGAGTCAAATATTTTCCATTGTTATTGAACACCTCTCGTCATCTTATGGGCCAAACCGTAGTAACGTCCTCAAAGAATTCTTGGAGTTTCTGCCATTAAGATAACTCTGCAACGAGTGAAACAAATGATATTCTGAAGGTGTAATCCCTTGCAATCCCACCAAATACTAAGCAAAACCTTCTTTGGCGTCAGTTCCGGCTTTGCGACGGCTTGGGCAAGCTCATCTCGTTTTGCGATCGCGATCTTCTTCGCACCTTATTATCATACGTTATCCATTTTTCGTCACCAGTAACCAATCTGTGTAAAAATGGTTCGAGATCATTCTAGTTTGAGAAGAGATTCACTTACTGACATGCCGTCACTCAAATTATGTGGCACCCAAATATCTAGTTTTTTGGAATAGCCTGCCTTGTTTAAATGGTTCAACATCGTTTGGTGAGCAAGATCCATAGCGTTGTCGTGACTGTCTGTGTGTCGGTCTTCCTCCACCTTTTCAAGAATTTCGTCCACGTTTTCGCTGCATGATCGACCAGATTTAGTTGCATCTTTGACATCCAAATTTCGAGAACGGAATCGATCATACCATTTTCCAACTGCCCTTTCCGATTAAGTTCCTTCTCCTTAATGTGTGCAAATTTTTCTGTGAGCCTTCGCCGTATAGTGCTTTTCGAAGCAATGAAATAAAATGTAACGAATTTTTTCCAATTAAAACAGTTGAATAATGAAGAAATGTCAATGGTTTTATGATTGTCAGTGGTGTCAATTACCTTTAGCAGCAAAGAGTTTCCATATCGGACCAGTTTAGTACTGGTTTTAGAGTTATCACAGTTTAAACTTTGCTATTTCACTTTACTGAACTTTCTTTTTAGCCTACCTCATATAATCTGGTTAGTTTACTCGAACAGGTTAATCCTTATCCTAGAGTTTGATTCTTAGCAAAAAAAAGGTTAAGAGTGGCTCTTGTTGCTCTTGTAGTAGACTCTTGTAGTAGACAATTAGATAGTACCTGGCGTACTTTTTTTAAATTGAATGATCAGAACTAGCTCTATTCGTTCTTCCAGGATTTATAGAAAAAAAAAACATTTTTTTCTACTATTTTACGATATGATAGAAAATTGACAGCAAATTGAGCAACACAAGTAACCATCAATTGGTGCATAGGGTACATATGAACGTAAAAATGTATGCACATTTATGAAAAATAATTGTTTACTGGGAACTACCTAAACCATAAACAGGCAGATAAACATCATTTCATCGCGTATGACTGAAAAAGATTGAAAAGATTTCATAAAATGAAGATTGATGTTTCTATGGATTGCATAAAGACAACCTGTGTTAAATGACATGTTAATATCCTTGCATAGTATGCCTATATTTACTTAGAGTACATACATACATGCATGCATACATACTATATGTATATAAGTAACTATTCATGTATGCAGAAAGTTGTTGTTGTGCGACATAACCTATTTCCTGGAGACGTTTTCTCGTTTTGCTTCAAGGCTTTTAAATTGGATATGAAAATGTAAAACTCTTAATACTTTTCATTATACACTCTATGTACCTTAACAGTAATCACCGGTTAAATGACCCTCGCTTAAGTGCTTTCACCTACTTATTTGTGATTGAAATGTTAGCGACTTATGCTCGACATGTTCTAGCAACTCCTGGTTTATGATGTTTCGCTATTCTCCTTCTGCTACACTTGATGGAAACTATTTCAATAACTCTACTATATACCATGTTCTAATTGCTTCGTTCCATTGGCATTTTTCTATGCTTTTAAAACGTCCTGCCTGCATCTTCGTTAGGCATTGTAATTTAGAGCTGCTTTAGCGATTTTGTTGAATGATCGTAGCGAGGACATACACTTCAGTCAAAACCAGTAAAAGTGTAGCAGAAGGAGAAAAGCAAACATACTCGTGCTATACTTGATCAGTTCTAGCTCCCGATTTTGTGCTCCTGAATTAAAAGGTAGGAAAAGGAGCTCTTGACTTTCAAACGCTGACTAAATTGGGTTTTAGAAGGCATCTAACGTACTTACTGCCATAGCAAGAGAATTACCATATCAAATTTCCACGGATTGCCTCTTGGATGGATGGATGGGTGAGAAGAAGGCCGAGAACCTGACCTACGAGTGCAGGACAGTTCCTCAAGCACTCAGGCTATGTAGCCCATTGTACTTAAGGCCTAGGAAACGATTGCCTCTTACTTAGTTAGCTGGCACTACAACCGATGATCGGTCTTGGCCGCCTCTGCAAAACCTCAAACACGATATCTACAGATTGAATACATTCTGTAGAAACTTTAGTTATAATTAGTCTATCTTCGCAGTCGGCTAGTGAAGAGCTCGAAGGCCAGCTAATGTCCAGCCTTGTGAGCTTATCGCGACTTATAACTTCACTTGTTTCCTGGGACGCTTTGATATACTCTATAGCTACTCAGATCAGCTGCTGACATTTCCTCCTATAACACCTTGGACTTGGGACCAATTACAGCCAGGGACCAAACAGTTGTAGCATATTTTAACACTTCTTACAGGTACTAATTAACTATTTTTTCGAACTGCAACCAGTTTTCATTATAAAAATTAACATTCTGTTAGAAAAAAACCCCATATCGCAAAATGAACTGCTGCCTGCCATACTGAAAATATGCTCATAACTCATGTGAACTTCATGTAGACTGATTAATATTTTTGGTCACGTGCCTACTAACTAACTACGCTCCGCTACTACTTACAACGACTATGAACTCTATGAAGCGACCATCTGTAATGAAATCGCTTATGAAGATTTATGATTGCATGCTGCTGAGCGGCATTTTGAATATTTTTGTTATTTTCGTGATTGTTGTTGTTGTTGTTGTTGTTGTTGCTGTTGTTGAGTAGTAGCCTTGTCATCACTTTAGCACACCACCAAACCAAGTATGTAAGTAGTAAGTAAGTAGCAGCAGCAAATAGCAAACAGCAACAATAACAAATATTTAAAAATGTTAAGTGCAACAGCAACATGCAACAGATGCTAACAATCAACTATGTTCAGAAAGTTCACGTACGCAGCATAAGCTATGGATGGATACATGTAAGTTGTAGCAGTAGAACGTTCAACGTAGATATGAAGGTACATGCAAGCATAAATAGTGTAAATCTGGAAAGAAAAAATAATTATGCTTTTGGTTGCTGTTGTTATGATTTTCCTGCTACTGTTGCTGCCTGCTACTGTTTGCACCATAAATATTGGCAACTACTTACATACAAACAACAGCCAGCCCCCTCAGGCAAACACTTCAAGTTATTCGGTTTTATGCAATTTCATTTTTGATATGCAACCGTACTCGTTCCTTTCCTTTTTGTATTTAGGCAATACAAAATGAGCCGCAAACTTTTTGAAGCTAATCCATTAAATGCTTTAAATTGCACATGCACTTGTTTTTCCCAAAATACTCACTTTCCTCACTTTTTGGCTTGATGGAGTTGATGCTGATGCTGATGCTATTGTTGTTGTTGTTGTTGTTGTTTTTGTATTTTAATTAACCACATATGCTGAGCTCATACATACACACACACACACACACACACAAAGATCATCATGACGACTTGTGTACAAATAAAGATTAAAGTTTCATAACTTATGCTTAAATAAACACTTTGCGGCGTGAGCTGTTAAGATTTTATTACTTTCAAATATTTATAGCAGTGGATTTCAAAAAGGCGGTTGACTGGAGAAGTGATGCAGTATTATTCTACGATATTGATAGAATGAAGGCGGACTTTTGGGCTCAATAGCACAACATCAATTTATTTAACCTAAGTATTTTACAATGATTTGATTTCGTTATTGCTCATTTCCAAGCTTGTCTTAGATAAGCTTATCTAATAGGTTTAAACCGGAAAATAGAGTGTATTTCGAATAAAATTCCGGATCAGTTCGAGTTCAAAGCTTATCTTGTAATTAATTGAACTTCATTACTCTAGGCAAAACAGACATCCATTTGGCCATAGTTGCCAAACGAAATTTTCTTATTTCTAAGTTTAATGAAACTCTTTTACATCTGCATCTGGGTTAAGATGGATACTGATACAGTAGGAGTAAAAACTTTGAACCCAACGGTATTATATTTTTCAGAACAAAACTCCGACAAAAATTCAGGACAATATTCGACCAGAAAATTTAAACAAATTCTAACAAGAACTGAGATTCATAATTTAGATCAGGGTTTAGGATTTAGACCATAGCTTAGCCTAAATGTTACCGTAAACTAAAAATTGGACCAAAAGTTGACAAATATGTAAACCGAAAGTCAAACCAAGAATGGGACTCTAATTCAAATCGAATTCAGATTCAAGATGAGAGTAGAACTCAGACCAATGTTCAGATGCAAAACTTTAGACGGAATTCAGTTTAAAATCGATCTTCAGCTCAGACTTTTATTCAGACCAATTATGAAGACAAATGTTAGAGCAAATCCTAACCAAAATTCAGGCACAGCCTCAGACCAAAGGAAAAAACCCGCACTCACACTAATTTCAGAAGTAAAAACGATTTAAAACATAGATCGATATTCAGGCCAATAATGAGGCGGAATGTTAGACCAAATACTAATAAAAATTGAGACCCAAACTTAGACAAATACTTGGCCAAATATTAAACCTATTTCGGCTTAAAAATCAAAGCAAAACTCAGGTCGATATTCAGACCAATTTTAAGCCAAAATTCAAACCAGACTCAGCTCAAAATTTGTACTACTTAAATTCTGATCTAACTTCTCAACCGTTATGCCAAATAAAACTCAGACCAAAATTGGCAAAATTCAGATTTATGTATTACCGAACTCTCCAAGAGTAGAACATCTTTAAACCGTTTCTGTAGTTTCAGATTAATTGTAGTCACACTGTAGTAAATAAATGACAGCTTCACTGTAGAAAGATTTTACATAAGAAGTTAAAAGCATCTATGTATCTTTCTGGGAGGGACTTCTGACTCATTTCCTCCCTCTAGACCGACGACAATAATTGAGGAATGTTTTGCATTTTAATGAATCCTGACCTGAGCACTGTGCTCGCTGTGGCGTAGTTGGTAGCGCGATGACCTGCTACGCAGAGTATCCGGGGTTCAAGTCTCGACACAGGCAAAATCAAAAAGTAGAAAAAATAATTATTCTACACGGCACTACCTTTTGAAAGGTAATGGCAAACCTACAAGAGTAGAAATTGCCTATGAAATTGCTTTTCACTTTGCACATTCATCTGCAAATATGCTACAACACGCACAACATCAGTGGATGCGAAAAAAGATCGACCTAGGTCCTTCATGTGCCATTAAAAGAAGAAAGAAGACCTGAGCTCCGAGGATCATTCAAATTGCAGATGCCCCAACCAATAAACACATTTATTTATCTTTAATTTAAAGTGCTTCAAATGAAATTTGAAATTTGATACAATATGGTACATTAAAAGTTTCAAATATTCCTTGAAATTCGATTACTTATAACTAAAAATCTTCAGGGCTGCCCGGCAAAAGTAAACTCCCCGATATAAAAAAGAAACAAAACTAATGGAAACACTTCAGCACTTACATTGTAATTGTAAACTTGTGCTCTTTTACGCTCTGCACTGCGCTCATAATTGAGGAAATTGTTCAGCTAAATGCTACAGGTATCTGCTTTCTACAACAACCCTCGATTGAAAGTTCATAAGCCAAAAAGCAATAAAAAAAAAAACAAAAAACTTAATAAATAAATATGAAAAAGATTTGAGTCAAATGCGATTAAAGATTTTCACTTCGCAGACCAAGCACACGTTCTCATTGAGAGTGGAGAGAGCGGGTGAGAGAGCGGTTGAGTAAGTGAGTGATGCCCCTCCTCCCCCCCTTACCGGGTGATTGAAACATAATAAATAAAATATACGACAAATTGGTTTTTGTTATTGTTGTTGTTGTTGTTGTTGTTGTCATCACACTTTCATAATAATATAATATTGTAGTTATATTGTATGTGTAGTCGTTGCTGGTCGGTCCATTCATTCATTGGCAGTGGCCGAAACGCACAAAATGCGTTTGAAACGGAAATTCAATTTATTTTTCAATAACATTGATTTATTTTCTTTATACCAGTCAAGTTTTGTTTTCTTTTCTTCAACATTTTTTGTATTCACCATTTAACATCAAGCAACAAAAATCTATTTAAGTGTCATATTATGTGCTTGCATGAGTACAGGTTTCCTCCTCCGCCTCCGCCTCCTTCTGAAAAAATAAATCTATTTAGGCAAGTGTCATATGACTTGCATACAGGTTGCCGTCCACATACTTGGAGACATACTCGTACATACATACTTATATTGTACTTTTCCCTGTATCAAAAATGAGAAAGAAACTATTTAAAATATTTAGTAGTAAGTATTAGTGTTGGCATAGTCGAAGTTTAAGTGTGCGGTATACAAATTGGGGGAAAAGGGGGAAAATTGTACTCCCAAATATGTCGTAGTAGTTTTCCAAAGACTCCCTTAAACTTACTTACTTGTATAAGTATTAAATTTCAAATAATTAAATTAGAAACTATTCCAGAGAGTCCTGCGACATTGCAGTGAATTTCTTATTCAAGTTCTTTGATGCTCAAGCTACCCTTAAGGACCTCAATGTTTGAAATCTTATTTGTTATACTAACTACATTTCGATTCGACTTTTATCGAGAACATTTCCGTTTTTTAAATTTTATCTTTCTAAGAATTTCCCGATTTTAAGAATTTTCAATAACCGATGAAGACAATTTTCTAATACTTAGTCCCTAATTTGCACAACATATCTATTAAATTTTTGTGAGCTTTCATTGGTGAAGATCATGTAACGAAAATGCTCCTTCTTTTCTTTGAATGGCACAACAGCCTAGGCTTCGTGGGCTTCTCGCATCCACTCATGTTGTGTGTATTATATTTGTACATGATTGGAAGGGACCTACAGTTTTATGCCGCATCCGAACGGCGAAGTGAAAAGCTAGGTTTTCCATTGTCTGCCAAAAGAAAAATATTGTTTTTTCTACTTTTTGATTTTGCCTGTGCCGAGATTTGAACCTAGGACACTCTGCATAGCAGGCCAACACACTACCAACTACGCCACAGCATAGCCCCAAAAGCACGAACTGCTCCTCGAATTATCTTTTCCTAGGCCCACTTGTTTCAGCTAGACATTGATGTATGACTTTCTGAATAAATGAAGCAGTCATTCAACTCATATACGTTTTCCATTCAAAAGCACACACTTTGATTTCGTATATTCAAAAGGAAGAGAAGCAAAACGTAGGTAGGGATCGATAGGTAGGGACGAGTAGTTACGAGCATATATGCCTTCCATAAACATCTCACTTCGTATGTAGGCTCCTTGGTATTTTCTTTAATCTTAAGTAAGTATTTTTCTCTTCTTTTTCAAGTGTGTGTATTGAGATAAATTTCCTGCAAATACGTGACACTTTCATATTTTTTATATCGATACATTTTGCATGTATGTATGTATGTATGTATGTGTGTATGTATGTATGTGTGTATGTATGCAAGTATTTTTATAGAAGAACTCTTTAAACGCACATCAGCAATATTCGATAGCTAATTCTGTATTAATTAATTTTATTATATATGGTAGACTTTAAATACATTTTTCAATACACTCAATGAAAACTGCTGTAAAATTGTATGGCAAAAGAGAATTTTGATATGTCACTCAAAAATATGACAAATTTGGTTTTTGGGAGCGTAAACTAGGGTAGTGCATACCCTCATCTTTTTCTCGACACTCTCGTTTTAAATTTAAATCAATTAATATACGAATTCCTTCCTTATGGAATTTTAATAAAATGCATTTTTTTTCTTCTTAATTTCAGGTTTAATTGTGAATGGCTTCATTAACGTCGTGATTACAACAATTGAGAAACGTTTCGGCTTGCGTTCTCGTCAAACTGGCTTGGTGGCGAGTGGTTATGATATCGCATCGTTTGTTTGCTTAGTACCGATCTCGTATTTTGGCGGCCGTTCGGGTGCATCGAAGCCACGCTTTGTCGCTTGGGGCGTAATACTGATGGGACTCGGTTCGATGACGTTTGCATTGCCACATTTTCTTGTTGATAGCTATCGTGCTGCTACCTTGACGGATACAAATACTTGTCAGAGTGGGGCGAATGCAAATGATACATTGCCATTGAAGGTTTGTTATAATTCTACCTATAGAATATAAAGGGTGTTTTTTTAGAACTGTGGTTTTCAATTTAGCAGTACTTTTTTCGGAGTTGGTCTTTTTAACAGCTGTCACTTGATTGATGCTCAGTTTGATTTGCCATTTCATAATTTATAGACTTACTCCACCTATTAAATATTTAAACAGCCTGTGGTCGCTGTGGCGTAGTGGTAGTCCGTTGGACTGCTACGCAGAGTGTCCGGGGTTCGAATCTCGACACAGGCATAATCAAAAAGTAAAAAAAAACAATTTTTCTACACGGCAGTACCACCACCTCTTGGCAGGCAATGGCAAACCTACAAGAGTAGAAATTGCCTATGGAAAGCTTTTCACTTCACCGTTAGGACTCGGCCTAAAACTGTAGGTCCTTTCTATTCATGTACAACAATAACGCGCATAACATGATTGGATGCGAAAAGCTCGGCCTGGAGGGCCCTCCATGGGGGCTGTTGTGCCATTAAAAGAAGAAGAAAGAAACAGCCTGAAGAGTAGCGATTTTTTTACAGTCTCAGTCTGTAACTAAAATTATTCATTTATTCGTTATAACAGTTAAGAATTCTTAGCTACAAAGCAATAGTGAATTCATTTCCGGTTGTATTTCAGAATACGATAATTTTGTAAACGAAACTTCGAATTCGTAACTGTTACTTGGGACTTAGGAATACATAAAGTTGAATATGATCGGAGTATCGGCAGCTCGGCTTCGGCATATGTTAATCTTTATGAAAATTTACAATTATTTACTTTATTTACAATTGTTTTAAACGAAATTAATTTGTACTTTTTTTTTGTAGCCTTGTGCTTCTACATCAGATGAACTGTACGCAAGCACAACGGCAGATACAACGGGAAATCTCACATGGACCGTGTGGCTGTTCTTTGTTGCACAACTGCTGCATGGAGCGGGTGCATCACCATTATACACTCTAGGCGTTACCTACATCGACGAGAATGTCTCGACGAAAATGTCGTCCATGTATTTGGGTAAGTTTTTCCGAAATGTTGTAGCGTGTCGTGTCGCATTTGTTTCAATTCAGATAGCAAAGACAACAAGAAGAAGAAGACGAAGAAGAAGACTGCAATCGCGCGCATAAACTTTTCCAAGAAATGAAAACGCATTCGATTTGGATGGCGTTCAGGAAGATATAGACAAATAGTTATCGATACATAGTACTTACATACACACATTCATACAAGACATACCACCGACAGGGAGTCACACAAACATAAGCACTCGTATGTTTGTTTGTAATGTTTATTTTTGTTTGTGATATTGCCTTTTCCAAATGCAAACGAACCAACTACAAAGGATACAACTTGTTTACATAGTGCCAAATAATTCGTTTGGCTTGTGTGCGAGTATGCTGCAGTACCATATTGCCTCAATCGAGCGCGGTAAGTCGTCGATGTTGCTGCGCAAAGTTGAGCGGTATGGGATGATGTCAAGAATTAAGGAAGGGGAAGGGTGCTGGAGTTACATGCTCGGTGATGCTAACGTATCTCAAACACATCCGCCGCTTAGTCTGACCCAATTTAAGAAAGCGGAGGAACGCCGCCGCGCGCATCCATTATTGGCTCCCTTGTTCGCAAGGGCACAAGACTTATAGCGTGGTAGGTAAGAGAGGGTAGTGGAGTAGTGGAGTATGTGGGGTGCAGGAGCTTAAAATTCATGATTCTGTTCATTGACAAAAGTAGCAGAGTCCTTTACATACAAGCTGGCGTACCCCTCAAGGGCGTTTTGCAAGATTGTTGCAACGTTTGTGGCGATAGCAATATCGAAGTGGAAAATTTATTGACTTTCAGTTAAGTTTATCTATGATGCGAGTAAAGTCAGTGAAAAAACCTAGACAGAAATTATAAAATACATTCAAACAATAAAACAATTGAACTGTGTTCTTGGCTCTTTTCTTTTGTCAACAGCAGTGGAACGCAATAAAACAGAATACAAAGATATTATGATATGCGTGAATAGTTTAGATTGCATATAAATATTTGTCTGTCTGCTTATTGTTTGAATATATTTAGAAGCGAGTACGACTGGGGTTTGTTTTTCTTTGTTGCTTTGACGAAAACGCGAGTAGTTATAAACAAATGAGGTTGGATTTCTCAAAGAAATTGTAACCTTATTCAACCCATTTACCCGCTGGTAAGCGTGTAAGCAATAGCTACAAAATAAACATATTTAAGTTAATGAGTTTGTGCCTTCAATTATTTTTATTGGTTGTATAACTTTTATCCTGATTAATTGTGAGACACTTTTGCCTTACAAATCACGGGTTATTAACCCTTAAGTGCTTTAATGCTACTCAGAAATCAAGAAGAAATGAGAGGTTAAAGAATATCTCGTACCATGAGTGAAAACGAGCTAAGGTAAAAGTTTTATGTTCAATAAAAAAAAAATATTGTGTGCGTTAGTAGGACTCCCTACAGAAGTTTGTTTACTTCTTCAGAACGTTTGCAATTTGGGTTTTCAGGTTAGGTTTAGCGATCTTGTCTACCACAGACATTACAAACATGGCCTTAGAAATATTTAACAAACATGTTTTGAAAATATTATGTGCTAAATTATGAAAGCGATAAGCCTTGTACAGTTCAGTTTGATGATTCTCTGATCGATGGTGTGCCAAATCATGATTAACTTCACTCTGATCGTTTACATTTTCAATGCATGCAACGCTCTCTGCAAAATCATCATCTCCATCAAAATATTCATACTAAAAGCATGCTCATTTATTTGTTACATCATTATTTACTTACTTTTAATGGCACAATGGCCCATGGAGGGCCTAGGCCGAGCTTTTTGCATCCACGCATGTTGTGCGTGTTACATTTGTACATGAATGGAAGGGACCTACAGTTTAATGCCGAATCCGAACGGCAAAGTGAAAAGCTTTTCATGGCAATTTTTACTCTTGTAGGTTTGCCATTGCCTGCCAATTATTTTTTCTACTTTTTGATTTTGCCTGTGCCGAGATTCGAACCCCGGTCACTCTGCGTAGCAGTCCAACGCACTACCACTACGCCACAGCGACCACGCCACAGCGGCTATATCATTATAATTATAATATTACCCATCATCATGGGAATTCAGCCACCTCAATGACTGCTTGGTGCTGTATAATTTGAGGACTCTCGTCGGGCATCATTGAGTTGCTTGGGTAGTCTACATTCTCGTGATCTCTCGGTGCTGGTTTTTGGGTCTTTTCTTCACGATAGCTGAATCTGTATTTTTGTTCCTCCATTTTTCGACTACATTCTTGCTGTCTACATTCTTGCTGTCTCTCAGCCTCAGTTAGTCTAAGATTGAAAATATCTATGAGTTTTAAATGGGTCATGGAGACTTAGTGGGATGCAGCTCATTGGCCCTTTAAACTCCCGTCTTATAGCATCCTCAGGCAACTATTTTAACTAGACCTTTGAGTTATAACGTATAGATACGTTATATACCTGAGGATGCTATAAGACGGGAGTTTAAAGCGCCATTGTTATGCCATAGTTTATTCAGTTTATTTATGCCATTCAGTTTATTATTACAGACGCCATTTGATCCATGATGTAAGAGAATTTGAAGAACTGTCTATAAGACGGGAGTTTAAAGTGCCATTGTTATGCCATAGTTTGCTATACCTCTATTACAGGCGCCATTTGATCCATGATGTAAGAGAATTTGAAGAAACTGTCTATGGGGCGTTTTCTCAATCTTCGAATAAGCACTAATCAGAACTTTAACCGACAGTGTGGTTCTGTTAACCATCGATTGAAGTTCTGATTAGTTCTTAAAAATACATTGAGAAAACGGCCCTAGTTGGTTAAAGTGAATTTCAGTGTGATCTTTTAAGTAAGTATGTGAAACTATTGAAATTGCAGTGTTTATTAGATCGAAGACTCAGTCTTTCTTCGGATTTTCGGCCATTTCTGGAAATAATAAGATGATCTAGAACTGGCATTTCGCCATCAAAGCAAATAGAAATTCAAAGCAGGATATTCACAAAATCTTGCAAAAGTAAACATTTCAATTACATAAGAAACAAATATGGTATAATAAATAACATTTTGTAATTACCTTTTTTGTTGTAGGCACCTATTATACCATGGCAATAATTGGACCAGCTGTTGGTTATGTGCTTGGAGGGCAACTTTTACTTATCTACACCGATTTCATGACAGTTGATGCTGCACCGTAAGTATTCAAATATGGTATATGAAATGACTTACTGCATGCTGAAATCCTCATCATGTGATAAGCAAGAATAAGCTGGTGGCTGCTGCTGGTGGCTGCTGTTGGTGGTGGCTGCTGTTGGTGGCTGCTGCTGGTTGCTGTAGCAGGTAGGTACGCGAAGGTGTCGCTGAATTGGCGTAGTTTGTGTACCAAAAATAGGAACTCGTAGCATGCACAGATAAGGATAATAATAAAAATGGATAATAAATTCACAATTTCAACCCCGCAACCGAAATAAGTAATGTCGCTAGGGAGTAATAAAACAAATTTTAAGCTGACAACAAAATAAGAAGGTGTGAAATAGAAAACAAACCAACAAAGGGCAGCAAAAAGGCGCAACAAGCAGCAGCAGGAAAGAAGTGGCGATGGCGGTGGCGCGGTGGCTGATGGCAGTGCTGTTGGTTGGTAGCGCTCGTTGGGCTCATCCCTTATTTATTGTCAAGGTGATAGCTAGAACAGAATTACATATCATCATGTGGCGAAAGTCAAAAGAAATACATTTTCAGAAATTGCACATTCATATTCATTTCCATTTAACATTTCAGAAGAAGTTTTATTGTAGAACAATGGATTGAAAAAAATGAGTCTTAAAGAATAAAAAATGTACATATAAAAGTGGTAGATTGAAAAAGGAGAGCGTTCCTTGATAAAAGTGGATAACATTTTCAGTTTAGAAAGAGTTCGAATAATTTCAATACTGATTAAATTAAACATTCAGCTCTTCAATTATTTATAAAACTGCCTACCACTCTGAATTATCAGATACCATATGACCAATCGAAATGTATTAAGCCCCGTTCGAGATTTCTGTTTTTGCTGTTTACACTAGCACAATCTTGAATAATGATGATACAGCAATGATTTCGTGACGAATCTTTGCCTTGAGCTCGTCAATGGTCTGAGGCTTGCTGGGGTGCACTTAGCTTTTCAAATAACCTCACAAAAAAGAAGTCCGGAGGGGTCAAATCTGGAGATCTGGGTGGCCAATCAGTGTTGCATTTTTTTACACCACACGTCCAGGGAATTTTCTTTGCACTGCATTGCAATTGTTTGATTTGCAATGTAGCATGGGGCACCGTCTGGTTGAAACCAGTAACCGTCCAGACCTTTTTCATACATTTGCGGGCAGACATAATGAGCCAACATCCCATCCACCGATATCGATTCCCATCGAGACTGTTTCGCCTTCTCTGAAGAAAAACTGCCCAATGATGGTTTTGGCGCAAACGCCGGCCCAAGTAGGCACTTTTTCATCATGCAATGGTGTTTCATGGATTTTCTGTGGATTCTCCGTTCCCCAAATGCTGCAAGTTTGCTTGTTAACGGCGCCAGAGAGAGTGAAATGGGCCTCGTCCGATTCAAAATTTCCTTCCAAAAATCAGTTTCAGTGTCAACCATTCGAGCGACTGTTTGGACGCATTGCAAGCGACGTGGACGTCCTGTTGGCAATATTTTTTGCACTTTATACGGAAACCAATCCAAATCATCTTTCAATGATGCACCGCAAGGTGGTTCCACTGACGCCAAAATGCTGTCACCCTGCTGCGGTGACAATACGATACATGTGAGTTCTCGGCAGCAATCTCTCTTACCGCTCTCTCAACCAGTTCATTGGAACGTCTTGGGCGTTGATGAACGGCTTGTCGACGATCACTCACTGTCCTGTGCTCGACAAAATTCGACACCAAGCGACGCATAGTGTCGTCAGACGGTGCTTGTTGGCCACGACATTTTCGTCGATGTGCACGTTGAACATCTTTACTCAAGTCCATCGGTGGATAAATGTTAAAATTATTCAATGTTGTTTACATACAGACATAGAAGATGGCGCGCCCTGTATTTGTTAGATTATTCAATAAAGGTGACTCATCGATTAAGCCCACACAACTTTCATAATTTTCTTACCTTCCAGATTGGGTCTCACCAGTTCCAGCAACGTTTGGATTGGTGCTTGGTGGATTGGTTTCCTTTTTGCAGCATTGGCATGCTTCCTCCTAGCTATACCAATATTTGGTTATCCTATATCGTTGCCGGGTGCTGAAAAGTTAAAGAAGAAAAAAATCTCAGAAGCTTATAATGCCACAACAACAACAACAACAACAAAATCAAATCAACCGAACAAGACTGAAATAGCGAATTTTAGTAAAATGAATGAGCTGCCACGCGCATTAATCGCTTTGCTGCGCAATCCAACGTTTTTCTTTTTAAATTTGGCCGGAGCCACCGAGGGCCTGATAATTGCGGGCTTTGCTGCCTTCCTGCCAAAGCAAATCGAAAATCAATTTGGTATATCGCCGGTGTGGGCCGCTTTGGTAATGGGCCTGATTACAGTGCCCGCAGGTGGCGGTGGCACATTTATCGGTGGCTACTTGGTGAAGAAGTGGAATTTGGCATGCGCGGATATTATAAAAATGTGCCTGGTGACTACAGTGATTGCTACCTGCTTCACATCATGTTTCTTACTCTCTTGCCCGAATGCGGCATTTGCTGGCGTCACCACAGAGTATCGTAATATTAAGTATACGATAATGACGTCACGGGCGAATCACATAATCGATACCTCATATTATACAGAGAGTCCAGCACCTGTGGATTTCTTTGCGGGCGCCGAACAGCAGCCACAATTTTCATTAGCCGCCGCGTGCAATCGAGGCTGTGGCTGCAGTAGCATTCATTATGATCCGATTTGTGGCATCGATAATGTCATGTATTATAGCCCGTGCTATGCTGGTTGCCAGCACGAGGATACCATCAATAATACTAAGGTGTATACGAATTGTACGTGCGTGGTAGTATCAACGACGCTCGGCGATACTCGGCCGCCCGACGCAACTAACACTATGTGTGAATCCAAATGCCAGTATATGCCATATTTTGTGGCACTCTGTTTCCTGTTGATGCTGTTTACGTTTTTGTCAACAATGCCAGCGCTAGCGGCGTCATTGAGGTAAGTGAAGTAGAAGCGAGCGAGTGGTAAGAGACGAGCAATGTAGCAACGTAGCAACGTAGCAACGATGAGAGAGTGTCAGTTGATGAGTGCAACTTGCTTAATGGTCGCAAAAATAAAGCAAGTTTGTATGGTGAGTGTAACTTAACTGATACTCTCAACTCTCTTTTATTGAGCTTATTGGTAGCTAGTGGGTCGTACTGATACAGCCCGAATTATAACCCACACATGCAGCAGCTGATTAGCTTAACTCTTTTTCTATGGAAATGAACCTGGTACATGCGAAGTCTAAAAAAACTCTCGCGCACGCGTGCTCTTAAGTGGCCACCTTTGATTTAAGCCTTCCCAAGATTGAGTTTTAATACTGGTCAGTGGAATACTGTTGTTCCAAACACATACATATAAGAAAAGTGTTTAATTTGAGTTTCATGAAGACTTCTTTCAAAACATATCTTCTGTGCTATCAGCAAAAGAAAAAATGCACCGAAGTAAAGGAATTCATTTCGACATAAGCGTGAAGTTTGCATTACCTACATTGTTTTATTCTTAATTTTTCTTAATTTAAAGCATTTTCTTGGTGTTTCCCTCTCGCCCTCGCACAGATGTGTTCACGACGATCAACGATCACTAGCACTCGGTATACAATGGCTTAAAGTGCGTCTGCTGGGCACCATACCCGCACCTATGATCTTTGGCGTCTTAATCGATGAAACTTGTATACTTTGGCAGGAGACGTGCGATGAGGAGGCGGGTGCCTGCTTAGTCTATGATAATCGCTATATGAGCAAGTACGTAAATACAGTAAATTAATATTAGTAATTTAGTATTGATTAGCATTTTTCTTCCAGATACATGTGGATCATTGCGTTAGTTGGTAAAATCTGTTCGGTTATTTTCTTCTTTGGTGCCTGGTGGTTTTATATTCCTCCCACCAAACATTACGATGACGATGATGTTGACAACAGTGAAAATAACAGCGCTGTTAATAACAGCACTGTGATTACAACAGTTACTGCTACTAGTGCTAGTGGCTTGGAGGAAGAGGCATAATAGTAAATAATGAGGATGCAAGGATGAGGTTGAAGAAAGGCGAGCGAAAGAAGCTGAAGCTGCTGCTGCTGCTGCTGTGCAACAAGTTGTTGCGTATTTGCTGTGGGCCATTTGAGATAATATGAGTTTGTATTTGCTGTGCGTGTAAGTGGTGGTGCAGTGCGCAGTGTATATGAAATCGTTTAACACCTGACACAAGGGCAACAGTGCTGGATGTTCTTTTTTTTCAATAAATAGACTTAATCATTTGTAATATTGTCGTCGTGTGTGCTCAAAATAAATAATAATCTTTAATTTATCACAAAACTAATAAGAATAAGTATACTTATTGATATATACTTAGTTTCAATTATTTTTGTTAGATAATATTTTGTTCTAAGTAGCGTTGGCCTACTGGAGTTACAGTAGCCTCAAGATCGAACCCTATACAGAGAATCATTGCTGAAGTACTTAAATATTCATTTGATGACCTTGATCGTCTAATGATTAGACTCTCACCAGCGAAGTTTCAGTTTCGATTCCCGTCTTAGTCTGGTTGTTAAGCCTCATTCATAATTTACTTACATTCTTAACGATATGAAGTGGATGAGAATTGCAGGGAAGTGTACAAGACCTCTTGGTTGGCAGAACGCCGTTCGGAACACAAATGAGAGAACTCCAAACTTTATATAATCCACCTGGACAATTGTACATTATGCCAGATCCAAGATCTCACATTTTTCATGGAATTTTGGACTATAATTTAGTATTTGGCTGTAGGATATTGGGAGTGCAAGTGCAAAATACCGATTTTGGTTCATGTTACGAATAGGCTCTTCTCAATACGATCTTTTATAATCAACTACAGATTTGAATTTACTAAGGTTCCGACTACGTAGTCGTGATTGTTACTGCTTCCACTTCTACAAATGCTTTTCAATTAGTTAAGTATAAAATTCATGCTATCAATTAATACATAATGAGATTTTCACTTCCGCTGCATAATATTCTTACAAGATTTTAATACAGCGGCAACTCTGTTTGCATGGCCATCAATCAGCTGGTTAAAAAAAGCGGTGTTTCATTTGTACATGCTCAGAAAAAAGCTGCATCTGGGAAACTTTCACGTGCAATGGAAAGAGCTTTTATTATACTCACGCATACACAGATTCACAATAGGAACCGCATTCTAGATGAAAATTCTCTGAGGTGAATTCTGTTGCATTGTTTTCGATACCAAAATAGAAGATAGAAATAATAAATATTTACATTTGAATGTGTACTATTAGTTAGTATGTCTATGAATTTCCCTAAGATTATATTTTATAGTAAAACAATTAACGTATCATTTGATGTCACTGGCATGAGAACTGCTGACGATGAAAAAAAGGAAATGCCTATAATGCCTATAATGAAAAATAATCCATTATCTCAAAATGAAAGGAAGATTATAACTACCTTATTCCCATATTTTGGACTAGTTTCTAGATTGTATACCCGCAATTTTGAATGCAATGGATATAAATTAGCTATTGTGCATAATCAGTCACGGATTCTTGTCTTCGTTCTCTAAGTAAATAATGCAATGAACGCTTTTTCTGCTAAGGTTAACAATGCAACCAACAAAAGCGCCCTTTAAGGCGTTCAGACCAAATTTATGTATGTAGACTTTAACTAAATTATTCCGAATGCGTTTATAATCAAATACAAAATAATTATAAAAAAATGCATTTTATTGATAAATAGTTATTTTCATCTAAATTCAACTCCGTTTTGATATTTAATATGGTACAGGGTAAAAAGTTGAACTTTGTAGCAGTTATTGTTTGAATTTTATATTGATCCATTTTGTTTATACAAATAATGAATTGGGTTGAAAATCCATAATTTATAATAAGAATTGCCCCACTGTCCCTAGTGATTCGTTGTTGTAAAAATTGCACACTTGTTATATTCTCTCAAACATGCTCTCTGTATCAGGGTTGCCAAATCAGTGCCTTTCCACCCCATCTGAAAAAAACCCATTTATCTAAACTTTAGATGTCTGAATTAAATTTGGTACAAACATTCCTTACACTGAGGAAGAAGTTAAGTTTTGAATGGGCAAAATCGTTCAGGTGAGCGTTGTATCTTGTGGTCGTCCTGGCGTAGTTGGTAGTGAACTGGCCTGGTACGCATAATTCCCCGGGATTTGAACACCATTGCCTACAAAATAACTGTTGGAGAAATTATCATCATTGGGCAAGAACCATGTTTGCCTCCCATGCAAATAAAATCTTCAAAGGACAATAAAAAAGGGAGTTACTGATACAAATGCAACGAAATTTGGTAGATCGAATTGTTAGGCTGCTAAAAATAATATTTCATGCAAAAACTATAAAAATAATACCCAACGTTGAATATAAAAATGTTTCATATTTTAGAGGGTGTGTAGGCTTGGCCACCCACCGACTAATTTAGCTTTTCGACTAGTTATTACTCAAATTGTTTATACAAATCAGATGGATTTAAAAAAAAAAACAAGCTATTTAGGAGTTCTGGTGGATATTGGAATCCAAGACTTGGCAACACTGATCCGTATTATGTATCTTTTATGCTCTGTTTTTGCTCTGTATCTTTTATGCTCTGCATCTTTTTCTCTCCGTACATATCTGAGCATCTGATTTTGACACGAAGCCAGCTGTTTTGTTATGTTGTTGTTGTTATTATATGTTCGGTATTCTTTCTGATTTGACGTTTTAGTTAAACTTGCCTCTTTTTCAACTTGTTCTCTTCTTCTCTTCATGTGTGCGTGTTTTTTTCTGTTTTCTTCTGTCATTTGCTCGCATATTCGCGCTCTCTATTTGTGTACTCACTCTCTCGCTAAATCGATGGATGCGTTTGGTATTAGTGTCAGTACAACGGTGTAAATTCAACGATTCGGTCGTGGAACGGAAGCAGGACTTTAAAAACTTGTTTTTAGATATAAAAAAAAGAAAAATGTACTTATTCCATACATAAATAACTTTAAGATATATACAAAAAAGGAAATATATAGATATTTATATGTTTGTATGTGTAACTAAACAAAAATAAATCAAATTGTTTGTATTATATAGAAGTTTTTCGGGTCAAAAACCTTAACAAAAAAGTGAGACGACGACGGACGGAAAAGAAAACACATCATTTAAATTTTTTCGCTTCCATGCAAAGTGCTATTAAAAGAAAGAATGTATAAAATTATTGAATCTATTTGTAAAAGAAGCAATACAATAAAGCTTCAAACACTGACCAACAAAAACAAAAAAATTAAGAATATTTTATTAAATTTATTACGTGCAATAATAAATAAAAACAAATTGTTTTAGTTTTTTTTTTTCATTCATCCACTTGCTCTCTCTCAAATTTGCTCGTAAATGTAATTATTACAGTCTTTTGCTTTAATTTTTTAGGTTATTTGCTTTTCAAACGGTACTTGAACGCTTTTCCATTATATCAACTACAAATACTCTCCCACAATACTCTACCTCTCCCACAACCGAATATTAACAACAACAACAATATAACAGCTCCATCATCATCACCACAGCTCCATTTGCATCACTCATTTGTTGTTGTCTTTGGCTAGCATCCATTGTTGTTCTCGTTATCGTTGCCGTGTCTTTCTATTTCCCCATCATCAGCTTTTGTTACGTGTCATTTTTCTTATATTTCGATCTCATTCTGCTTACCGATGCAAAAACACCTAGATTCACACATGAATAAATGAATTGGAATAATATAAATAATAATTGCTTGAGATTAAAGGTAAAATGTTTGCAGACGCAGACACGCATTTGGTGCATTTGCTCAAGAGTCGCCATACATTTTTTTTTTTACCAAACTTTTTTGTTTGCACATTCTCTTCAATTCGAATACGCCAATTCTCATTCTTTGCCAATACATCGTTGTCGTTGTATTTGACTTCGTTGCTATTGCTGTTGTGTTTTGCTAGTGCTGGTCGAAGTAGCAGTAGCAGCGAATTTGTTGCAGCACGAAATATTGTTTATTTTTCGTAGTCGTCGTCAAGTGATAAATTCTTTTGTCTGTTGCTGGCATTTTTTCTAGTTGTATGTGCTTTTTTCTGATATGTGCAGTATTTTTTCTTAATTTCTTGTTTTTTTGGTTAGCTTTGTTGAGATTTGTGGCAAAGCAGTTTTTTTTCTTATAGTTATTGCTTAGTTTCAGCTATCAATCATAAGTACGATACAATATTTTACGTAAAATACTGTCATAAAAATCACTAAACCATATTATTGTTATTTTTTTCTTTGGTATCTGGGTGCTTTCATTTTTATGTTGTGTGTCATACGCGATTTTTTATTTTTTTGCTATTACGTGTAATAATTTGTGGGGTTTTTGTAAAAGTTACAGACAGTCTCAAAAATGTCCAAAGCAAACGTTTCTAATAAGTCTGATTTAAATACTGCAGATCCGAATTGAAGCACTTAGAATTTCTTTAAAATTAAGTTAGTTGTTTAATTAAATTTTAGTTTAAAAATAAGAAAAATGAAGTACAGCGTTACTATGTTGCATGTTTGAATTATACTTAATAACGTTGATAAGCTAAATTAAACGTAGTAGCCTTGTTTAACAGCATCTAAACTTGTTTTCTGATATAACGTTATTGAATAAGGCTAACTTCCGGTCATGCTAGTCAGAATTTTGAATTTCATTTTGGTGAGAGGAAATGAAAGTGACAAATGAATATAAACAGAGAGAGCGTAGAGAGAGAGTATCTATTTATGTAAATTGTAGTAGTAGTGTAGCCTACTAATTAGCATTTTTGATAACATTCTCTTTGACATGTGAAGAGACGCTCGGGGATGTTCTTATCAGAACAACACTTGTTCAAATTGAATCTACAATTACTTAATCTATTTCAGTGCAATCTTACGATTTTGAATGAAAGTAAATTGTTATATATTCTCGATTTACGCATGATTGTAAAGAGTTACCTGTTAAACAGACTTCAGAATTTGAGGGCTCACCTTCAACAAAAGCTTCGAAATTCTATTGGTAATTCATAATTTTTTTTGTGAATTGTCGCATAATCGAAGCCGATTTTATAAATATGCTAATGAAAATGTTTTAACATTCAGAAGACTTTTATTAACAATTTTTTTAAATTTAAGCTGGATTCATGTCCTTGCCCAATCCACTTCCATTGTAATGACAAATCAATTTCCTCTTACATCATTTAAAATGGGTTTCTTCCAAGTTTTCAGCGAGTTTCTGTTTTCACTATGTTGCTTAGTTCCCTGTGAGTTAAAGGGCTTGTTTCAATCACTTAGTTAATTAACACTTTTTTGTAGTAGTAGAGTTGTAAATGCTTTATTTTTGAGTAAGTGTGAGCTGTACCGAAGCATGTAGGTTTCCCATATTGGCATGAACACAACTAGGTGCAACTATTTTATCCGGGAGTAATTCAGAAGCAAGTATGTATAAATAGCGGAGATATTTGTCGCGAACGAGTGAATCATTCCCAAATAAAACTATACTAGCTCCCTGGGATTCAATAGTCAATGCCATACTGGATTTAAACTTAGCGGTTCACTCTGAATACGCTGTGCCCTTAAGTCACCACCGATATCTACCTCATAGGCTCAATAGCTCCACATATCTGAATGGCCTTAACCACTTCGGAACATGATCTCTTTTGGGTTTCAAATTATCTTCAGATATAAGTAGTCAAAAGGAAAATATAGCAAGAAGTCAAGGGTTGGATCCATGACTTGACCCATAAATGCAATCAACTAATCATCATTAGTTGCAAGTAAAGACTTCCGCTTCCCTCGTCTTGATTGACCAATTATCAAATGGAGTTGTATGTATTATGTACTTTCGTCTGTTCTGATTTCCAGTGTTCAACATGTAGTGAAAAGAGGAAAAACTGACGGAAAGGTGTCCCAATTTAGCATCATTTACTTCATTCAATTGAATTGCGGTTTAACCTTTAAATCCACATTGTAGGTTTTGGTCTTGGGCGACATAGATTTTCCACACACACACACACATACACACTTTCGATACGAAGAGTTTCAAAAACTAAGTCACAGCATTTAACTTCCGCAAATCCATTCAAGCGAAATAGTCTTAAGAATCAGCTCTTTGCATTCGTTTCGTTTCATGTCTTGTAAGTAGCTCAACCCTGAATTGCCGTTGAATCCATGTTGAAGTAATCGCCTTCTTAAGCTGTGCTTAATCTTGCTCTATGATTGTTGTGTTATGTGCTACTCTACTACCAGTGAATAAAATAAATAATGCGAAAAACTCGTTTCCGCTTAAGCGAGCGGGTATAAGATGAGGAGAAGCGATTTCCCATATGCTTCTGCTGCTGGCCGCTCCTAAGCCATTCCCCACTTTAGTTTAAGTAACAACGGAAAGTTACTGCCAGCTGAGAGTGGGTTTTGTTGTTGTCTTTCTTCTTCTTCTTCTTCTTCTTATTTTTTTGGTAAATCATTTGGTGAAAAATTACAAAATCATTGTGTGCTGCTTGCTGCTGCTAGGAGCTGGTCGTAACTTGTGTCGTGGTCGTTCTCGTTGCTGTGGTTGTTGTGGTCGCGCAGTTGGGGGTGCCATGAACTGTATTTACGCTAGTCACTTACTCACTACATATTTCTTTCGTTACATAAAAATATGTACATGTTACAAAACAAATAATTCAATATTTATACATAACATCGATAATATGAGTAAAATTGTTTTTGTTTTCTTTTTTTTTTCTTAATAGAAAACAAATTGACAACAGAAGTAGTGAATAGAAATTGAAGTGAAGTGCAACAGAGAGCAAAAATGCAAATGTAAAAGTGAAGCCTTAAAAAGTTATTAATGCATTTTTAAAGAAATTTTAAATTAAAAAACATAAAAACTTATTTAAAAATAAATTCAAAATTTATCTACACACGCGTCTTTAGTTAAACTATAATTATACAGGGATTTTGGATTTCTCAAACAATTACTGAACAATTGCAACAGCAATTTAAAAGTTGATGGTAAGTTCGGCTCGAAACGATAAAACTATAAGAACTACGTACAACTTCATATTAATAATTGCCATATTTGCCAATTTTATTGTCTCAGTTGATATTAACTATAGTTAATATATTTTTTTTGTCTTTCATGCAACGTGCTCACATGAGTTTTCCTTCTTTTCCCCCTATTTTGTTTGTTGTTTAAATCGATTTTTCCACATGCAAATTTAGTTTCCACATTTCACTTATTTACTTAGGTTTTTTTTGTTTTGTTTTGTTTTTTGTTTTCGTAGTTTGTGTATATATGGTATATATGTATTATACAATACATACTTACATGTACACAAATATGTGTGTAAATATATTTGCATACATATTGTTTTTGTTGTTTTTACACATCGTTTGCTGCTGCTGAGTGTCATTTATTTTACCCTTTTTTTATTGTTGTTTTATCAATCTCTTATGAGACATAATCGCTTGCTTGCAGTTTCGGTGTTAACTTTTTGTTTTACTAAGGAAAAGAAACAAAACAAAAAACAGACAACAGACAAACAAAATCTGACAAAAATATTTAAATTGCTGGAATTAATTAATATATCGGTCCCTGGACATTCTATGTGTGTTATAATAATAAAAATTGTTGAAAGCCATCGGGAGCAGATTTCATTGTTTAACTCAAATAAAACTTTGATATTAGATTTTTGAATTTACTAAATATTCCATAAACAGGGAGAGAAAATGGTTTATACTTATACCCCAGATCAACCGGAAAAAACTATATGGAAATTCAATTCAATTTCAAGGTAGATTTTTGGGCCACTAATCAATAATGCTCTAATAAAAATTATAGACTACTATGTCATAATTCTTTTTTTTTATAGGGAAGGGAGATGCTCTTATTCGACTGCGAAGTGCACTGCGACCTTTAAGACTAATTGTTCCCACATGGATGTAAAGTATTTCCATAAGTCCAATCTCCGATACGAAATTTATTATTATTGGTTGTGCTTCTATGGAGCTCAAATAGGTAGACGTCTGTTTTTCTGATGATCACCTACAGACATGACTTCTACGAGTTTGGTGCAAATTTAAGAACTTTGTTGGGTCACTAATCAGTAATTATCTGATTAATTTATATAAAGACTATAGACCACGATTAAGAGAATGGTCGCTGTGGTGTAGTGGTAGTGCGTTGGACTGCTACGCGGAGTGTCCGGGGTTCGAATCTCGGCACGGTCAAAATCAAAAAGTAGAAAAGATAATTTTCTACACGGCACCACCTCTTGGCAGGCAATGGCAAACCTACAAGAGTAAAAATTGCTATGAAAAGCTTTTCACTTCGCCGTTCGGATTCGGCATTAAACTGTAGGTCCCTTCCATTCATGTACAAATATAACACGCACAACATGAGTGGATGCGAAAAGCTCGGCCTAGGCCCTTCATGGGTTGTTGTGCCATTAAAAGTAAGTAAAAGTAAAAGACCACGATGTTATAATCGTTTTTATTTTATAGGGAAGGGGCATCCTCTTCTTCGACTGCACTGTGTGCACTGTGACCTATAAGATTTATTATTGTGCTCCCCACATGGATTTAATTCCATAAGTCCAAGCTCCGGTAGAAATTTTATTATTGACTTTGCTTCTGTGGAGCTCAAATATACGTCTGTTTTTTTGATGATCACCTACCTACATATGCATATGGCTTCTATGAGTTTGGTGCAAATTTAACAACTTTGTTGGCTTCACACTTTGTGTGTTTTGCCGTTTTCCTGGTTCTCAAAACTAATTATACAAATTGACAAATATTTCACCATCTATAATGCATTATTTCATATCATTGACAGCACAAATCAATATTTTTATTAATGTTAGAACCGGTCTAATTGAGTCTATTACTAATTCCTCTTGGGATGATATCTATGGTGCATACCAGTCTGTCTTCTCAAAGTATACCTGTTGAACTTCCATTTTCTCATCTCATCTTGTATTTGGTTAGTTTGCTCGTTTGCATAAATTAATTATTAAAATGTTGGCATTTCAACATCATTTTTTAACATTTTACTGGAATTAATTCGATTATTTGTTCTGGTATACCATAAATTATATCGCTCTTCAGCGAATTTTCAACTTTTCTCATTCTAAATAAATAATGTGTACAACGTTATAACTATTTTTAAAATTTTTCGGAATGTCATTTTGAGTTAGAACAACCAAAGCCGCCAATCAACAAAGAGATACTGAGCTAATAATTTTATAATTTATATTTTTCTTTATTAAATCATATCTAGTATTTAATGGAAGTTTACTTTAACTTCTCAATGCTGTATAGATTTTGTGATATTTTGCTTTAATATTAAGCTAAGCATTACCATGGAAAGAAAAAATTACAGGTAAGGGAGTAAGTTGGGACGGGGGCCAAACCTTTTGTTATCAATTTACGGAAATTGTAGTTTCATCATTTTTAATTTTTATTAAAATAATATGGCTTCAAAATTAACTAAAATGTTCCTCGTGACAAATAAATTATCTCCAAACACGAGGGAGGTAAATTTACGTGCACCTTTTTTTGTTTTTTTAAAAAGCCATAAGTTTCAAAGCTTAAGAATATTACGATCAATGAAATCACAGTAAATAAGTGAATCGATTCAAGCTCTAAATGAAAGACATTCTGTCAAAGTAGAGCTGCATTAGCTTCAAGGTTGAATTGCGTTTCGATTTTCTTAGGCTGGAGAAGCATGAAATAAAGAGATAAGCATAGTAACTTTAAGTCTTTAGCGCATACAGTCCGTTGTATACAAGAGAGCGAGGTATACAAACTGACAACCCAGATGGAATACATGCTAATGTAAGAAGTGTGGCCCATAAACAATGTATACATTGAAGTAATGCTAGAAGGTGGGCAACGCCACTCCCAACTTTTGCCGTACATTGAGAGTATGTGAGAGAGAAAGGGTGCCAGATATCAGCTGATTAATTTATTCGCGAAAATTTCCGTTGGCCTCACTTCTTCATGCACTTTTTATACTTCGCTCTCACGTACACAAAGTATTCTACCTATTAGCCCGAAGCTTGAAGTGACAGTAAAAAGGAAATCTAAAGTATTTATTAGTGAATGATTAAGAAATATTAAAGCTATGGTAAAGCAAAGCAGTACATTTGTAACGTCCTTCTGCAGCAAATTCTGACCAGAAGTTGTTTGCAGAACTAAGAAATTTTTCACAATACAACATCTAGCATCAACTTTGGAAATCAGCTAAAAATAGTATTTTCTTAAGACTTTCATAAAAAGTTCTATAAAATCGTTAAGTTTTCTCTCGATTCTGATGACCTAGACTGTAGTATCATATGTACTATAAATGCAAATACGAATGTAGTCGTATGCGTATTTTATTTGAAATAGTATTCATCAAGAAAAGTGCTCAAAGGTTATCAACTGGAATTTCTGTATGAGCAAAACAACAGAAAATTTTTAAAGGAAATATATAGAAATTATCAATTGTGCTTCTTGGCTATCACTGGCACATTTGCACTGATTTTATTTCTTTATTTCTCAATTATTTTAGTTCATCGACTCTTTTCTTGGTTAAATTTCAAGCGTAAAAGGCACTATTAAATTTTGATATTTACTACTGTGGGCAAAAGTTAGAAAGACTTTGTTCATAATTTCAAATTATTTTATTCATTCTTCCAAATCTATTTCGTCCCCTTCAAAGTAATCCCCCCCGGCCCCAATACACTTGTGCTAACGTTTTTTCCAATTCTCGAAACAGTTGTTAAAGTCAATTTCCGGAATAGTCTTCAATGCGCTTAGCGATTCATGTTTAATGTCTTCAATTGGCTCAAAACGGTGTCCACGAAGCGGTTTTTTGAGTTTAGAAAATAGCTAAAAGTCACACGGTGCTAAGTCAGGCGAATAGGGTGGTTGCGGAACGATATCAGTCGAATTTTTGGCAAAATGGTCTCGTAAAACCAATGCAGTGATATTGGAACCAATCGTGCATTCAATCTTCTTAGGCCCAAATGATATTTTAAAATGGTTTTCACTGATCCTTCCGATATTCCAACGATCTCGAGCACCAATTCCTTGATTTTATTGACGTGTTGATCATCAGTTGATGTTGATGGCCGTCCTGGACGTGGTTCGTCGTCAACGCGTTTCTCGACCTTTTGCAACATTCTGAACGTTTCAGCACCAGAAATTTGATTCCGCACACAAAATTTAATGGAACTTCTTTGTTGAATAATTTCACTCATTGTGAAAATCGCCGAATGCACTTTTTGTACTTCAGAAAGACAAGCGTATACTTAACACTAATGATTATTTTGATGTGACATTTGGCACAGATGTCACCGACAGTCATACCAACCTTAAAAAAATAATATTTTGATGAATGGGTTTCCGCGCGAAATTTAAATTAAAAAGTCTTACTACTTTTTGCCCACAGTAGTGTGTGTCCACATTTTTTTAAATATAAAAGTTCATTACACAGCGTAAATAATATCCATTAAATCTCGAAAAATTAGAATACAATTTAATTTCAGGCGACACACTTTTCAATATTGATATGACCCATAAAAACAAAAACAACAACAACGAAAAGTATTACCAAGTGAAAAGCAGAACGTAGCACAACGATGAACGCTAAATAAATATTAAGTGAAATTTATTCTTTTTTTTTTGTTTCTCTGAATTTTTAATTTGGTTTGCGTTTTGCATGATTCATAACTTTCTCCACGAAAACCAATTGAAAATTGTTGTAGTTAAAACAAAATTTAAAGCTAAGTATTAGAATTAAGAAATCACAAATGGTATTGAATCTCAAAATTCACGCTGAAAAAGAAGCAAAACCATTAATGAAAATATTATACAATATAAAATGTTATAGGTAAGTATTTCTTATGTCAGATCTCGACCGGTTTGGTTTTATAGTTAAGTACTCCCTGTGCCTAGCTGTTTTGCATAATTATTGTTACGACTATCTAGCATGATGTAATGTTAACATAAAAGAGATGTGCATTGTTTCAACACGCTTGGTGAATGCCGTCTTCAATCGAAACTTTATGAGATGTCATTGGCATTCAGAACAGGTTTATAATTTGGTTTAAGCTTCGGTGAATGAAATATAATATACAAATTTGGTTTCAACATTTTTGGCAGTAGTGAGTTCACCTCACCTAGAGCTGTAAATGCTGACCTATTTTACATAGTTTTGATTTTGGAAGTTACCATAAGGTTCAAATATGCTAGGTAAAAAGTAAGTACCTAAAAACTGTGTGAGTCTGTGAGGGCCGAAGAATAGAATAGGTCCATTCATTTCATTTCCTCACTAATGTGGTTTACTTAGACCTATAAAGGGTATACACCCTCCTTACTACCAATTTTGATGATTAAACTCTTTTCCCATATCTTATTATCTTTCCCTAACGAGTTCTGAAATTGCCAAACTCCTTCATCCAGAAGTAAATATCGTTAATTCTTTTAATTTTTAGCAGAGATGTAAAGCCTTTACAAATCTTCTCAAATTATGTAGTTCCATATGATGTTAATCTTCTTACATATTTCGCTCCTACTATTCCTATCGTTTGCAACTCTACTTAGATCTGCCGTCTGCAGTGATAAGTTTGCCGGTGTGTTTCTACTATTGTTGGCTTGAGGATAGTCGAGCAGTTTTTATCACTTCCCTTCCTCCGCCTTCCATCAGCCCACTTATTTCCAAAACCATTCGAAGAGTTCTAAAATAACTGGAATTGAAAAGATTCACCAAACTATCGAAAATTTGAATTACGGCGTTCTTCGATGACTCAAAAATAGAAGTAGGAATAGGTGCAGGAGCATATAGACCTAGAACCAAACACTTCAAGCCATTGAGAAAGACTTCTAATATTTTTCAAGCGCAGATTCTTCCAATGAGGCACAATTGTGCACAATTCAACTTCGAAAAGCCAATAATGACAATGGACGGGAACCCTCTTTAGCTGTAGGAACTACCATGAAAGGATAAGTTGAACAGCCGACTGCCCTCAAACCCCTAAGCGTTGACAGTAAAAGTTATAAATATGGAACAAAAACAATCTGAGAATAACAACCATATTGTGAACTATCAAATGAAAGAAGAGGAAAAAATCAAAACGGAAATGTCGCAAAATGTCCGCCTAAGAAAAGAAGTAGTGTAGCTTGTAGATAACCTCCAGCTGCCAGTGCCATTGAGCTGTTTCATTGTGAATGAAAATACAACAAAGAAGAGATTTAACAACTTGGTCGTTTTATTCGCATATGTTACCATAAACTACTTCGTGAATAAAACCCAACTAATATTTTGTGTGTCTTTTCTAGAGTGATTGATTTACTCCAGATTTGTGATTTCATTTCGGGATTAGCTGGTATTTGATGATAGCATTGGTCTACCAAATTCGCAATTCAGCATAGTGCATAGTTGGACATTTACTCGGTGTAAATTTAGAACAGTTTAGTAAAATTTGCTAAAATTTGCTAAAATTTGTTACAGGTTTTCCAATAATACTTAGATACATATCTAACCTTGATAGAAAGCTGATTTTTAATTCTCAGCAATTTTGTTAATGTAAGCAATGTAAATGAAAATTAAAAAGTGATGAATCTATAATTTAAATAAATAAATGATAGTTGTTTTGATCTGATAGAAAAGTCTTCATTGAATTTTATGAATATACGAGCATTTACTTTAGTATTTCTACGTTGATTAACTTCAGTGGTCTGTTCTAGTCAAATACCGAATTAATTCGAGAGCTTTTAAATGTGTACAGATTGTCTGCAAAGCAAGCGAAATGTTTCGGAATATCGCATTAAAACTGCAACTGTGCTGCTTATTATTCTTAAACGTTAGTGCTGGTGAAAGTTTTACGAGAAATCCAACTACTTTGGTATCATTGCTCAATAAACTTAAAATGGAAGAGCATTTCGAGACGCTTGCAGTGTTCAACACTCTAAAAGAGATATATTCGGAGGAGGTTCAACTGACAAATTTCACTGAAACAATACCAATAATATTACTGAATTCCATAAGGAGTTTTCATGAAAGTGTTGAAGGCAATAACATTAACGCTAAAATACTTGTAGTTTATTGCATCGTTCCCGGCTTCGAAACGTACATGCTGGAAGGTTTACTCAGTTTCCTGATATATATGAGAAGTGCACGTATAGTATTTTATTGGAATGACTCATATAAAGTGGGAGATCATAAGCTTCAACTACAACAACTGTTCCGATACAGTAAAGCCAACTTTCTACCTAATACCATCGGCATATTTAAGGACTTTCCAAGTACTCAACATTTCTATACGTATACACAATTTCCGGTATTCAAATTGGTGCGGGAGCACCTACATGGACCCTGCTTTCCCAATCGTTTGGCTAATATGAACGGTGCAGCGATACGCACAATGATCTATCACACGGAACCATATATTCTCGTATACCGTGACAATAATGGCCAGCTTCATATCACAGGTTATGGCTTCAAAATAATAGATACTTTTGTGCGAAAGCACAATGCCTCATTGGTGTTTCCATTTCCGAATACAAACCAGGACGCAGACTATGGTTTTGAATTACACAACATGACTGTAAATGACACACTGGATATTCCCATCAGTCTCTGGAACTCTATTGAGTTATATGCAGCGCATGAGTTCTCAAGTGTCACGTTTCAGCTCGTATTATGTCCGATGTTGCCATTTCCAGTCCCTTTGGCTGTCGTTGATATTTTCCCACTTCTCTTCAATTCTTTGTTCACTTTAATCACAACGTTGTTATTGATAATATTTTCGGCCTTATTAACTTTCGAGCATGCATTCTACATTCAGCCTGTTAGTCCTAGTAGAGTTGTATCAATTTTCTTCTATGTAATCATTGTGGTAACTCTGCGTGGCATCATAGGGCAATGCATTCATATTCCCATGTCTAAATTCACAAGATTCAAAATATATATTTACTGTTGCATATTTTTGTGTGGTATTTTTGTGTGCACAATTTACACTGCTTTCCTCAATAGTTATTTCACGAGTGCTCTCCCCAATGCACATCGCATCGAAAACTTTGAACAATTATTCCAAACACCCGCTTTGAAGATATATGCCTCGCAGGAGCAATATCTTTTCTGGAACAAAGTTTTGGATGCCAACTTTATGCGCAAATTAAATGGTTCACTGATCTTGGCTTCAAATAAAACCGACTTCTTTCAGCACCGAAATGCGTTGAACACGCGGTATGGCTACGTTCTCTCGAACTCTCTGTGGTCTGTAGCCACAAGACGTCAAATCCTTTTTTCCCGCCCACCTTTCTATTATGCGGAACACATGAAAATGTTTCAATTGTATTTAGCCTTTTCACTGCATCCGCATTCTATATATCGTCAAGCACTGAACACGGTAATATCGCAATTGCACGAATCTGGTTTGATTGTACTATGGCAGCAGATGGCTTACGATGATATGAAGGCAGCGGGTTTAAGTCAGGATCGGAATTATGTGGAAAATAAGTTGGAAATTGTGAAATCGTTAACGGTTTCGGATTTCTATTGGATATGGTGGATGTATATTGTGGCTGTGGCACTCGCTATGGTCTGGTTTATTGTGGAGCATGTACTTCACTACAGAAGGAGGACTAAAAAATAAGGGGAATTGAAGAAAAATGACAAATAAATGTGGAAAAATGTAAATGTAGAAATGAAATATGTATGTAGAGTTTTAAATAAATATGTATTGCGCTATGTCTTTGTTTCATTAAAATTCAAATAAATATACCTATATAAATATGTGTATTCAGTGGCTTGTCAATATCAGAATATAATGGGCAAGTAGAATCGAATTTAACTATGTATTGCAAGGCAGTAGTGATTGTGTAAGATCTATACCATGTGCGAATAAAACGATCAAGTTGTTAAATCTCTTTTTCGTTGTACTGTCATCCATATGAAAACTGCTCAATATTAGCGGCAGCTGGAGGTAGTGTTTCAGCAAAGGCATTTTGTTTGTTTTTTAAATGAGTGAAGTGGCGAATAAACTGCAACTTATGTGTCGTTTGAGAGTTTAGAAACAAAAAATGGGTATGCTGCTGGTGTATGTTGGCCATGAATCATAGGAAAGACAACAGTATCTCCTTTCTGTGCAAAAAAAAAACGTCAAATGTCCTAAATGTCAACAATTTAAGTCTAATCTTAGCTTACATTGAATAATATGTATGCTATAACTAATCTAATCAGTCAGTTTAACCACCATAAGAGAAGATTGAACCTTTTGAGATACATAGCTTTAAAGTTAATTTTTGAGTGCATAGAGTTACTGAATACACTAGGCATGCGATAGGATGGGAAAACTGCTGCCAAAAATACCATTGGTCCTGTATCCTCTCTAGAAATGATAGTATAGTCTGCAGCTGCAAGACTTGTTGGTCTAGTGGAATAGTATTTAATCTTTAGGGTTTCAAGTTCGGTTCAAGGTAAGGTCTCTCAGCTTCAACTACTCTTTAATGACACAACAGCCCATGAACGGCCAGAGCCGAGCTTTTTCGACCTATAACTTTATGCCAAATCTGAGCGTCAAATTGAAAAGTTTTTTTATCTTCACATTTTGATTGTTCCAGTTCCTAAACTCCAGCAGCATGCATAGAAGTCCAGCATACTACCAATTGCTGTAATTATATCTTACATATTTTCCTTTCCGGCTTTCTTTAATGTTTTTCTTTACCAGGTGTACAAGTATGAAACCGGTAATGATATCTCTGTGTCGCTAGGTAAAACTATACTATAATAATTGGCGCCATTTCTTCGCATTTAGTTCAATCAACAATATTCAGTTCATAAACAATTAAGTTTCATACAACAACATATTTTTTTTTCATACTTGTACACCTGGTATCTTTTGGAGCTACAATATTGTTCCTTTTTTTTCCTTATATTTAATTCACAGGAGAGCATAGTAAGTAATACAATTTTAAGTCATCTTCTCAATCGTTTTCCGAATTTTAAGAACCTTTTTGAGGCATGTTTATATCGGTATATTTCAGAAATGTTGAAGGGGTTCTTCTCAATAAATATGTATATTACCAACTTCAGATATACTTTTGTTTTTTTTTTACTAAGTACACATATTTCCCATGATTGCTACATTTTTTCTTGTCTAGCTTATTTAGTTATACAAGTCACTTTCTTTACAAACTTCAAAAAGTTTCTAAAGCTGCTAGTTACCGAGAACTTTTAATAGCTCCATTCAAAACATGATCATCTAAACAATTCAGTTCTACCTAAAGCACTGTTCCACTTTTAGCATTCCATGTAAATGACCATGACGATGCTGAAGGTTCTTGAAAGAACTTTACTGATCTCAAAGGAGATTATGTTAAAATAAACAAATATTTATTCATTAAATGAGAAAAAACATCAGTGTAAGTCATTGAGGAACTGAGTTCTATAATATTTAGTATGGACGGGTAAACAGTCACGTCTACACTTTTACAATTATGTAATTCAACCAAAGTACAGAAGATAACAACTCAAACAAAAAATCAAATGTTAACTGTTGTAAATTGTTTATGAAAATAGTAAATAGAATTAATTCATATAAATTATTAATAACAAATTTAATACATTTCAAAACCAGAGAGAACACAATTTTATGCTTCAGTGATGTTAAATGTAAAAAAAATAAAAAAAAAATAAAACTATTTGCGTATTCAGTGATTTTCATATATATAAGAAAAAAAATACCAAAAAAAAAACTATTTGCGCATTCGTGAATGATAATATTCACATAGATACATAAATACCATACATGCTTATGGTACCTATGTATGTATTGTACCTCTGAAAAAATTAAAATAAACACAAAATACGTAGTATGCTTCTTCTTCAGATTACCAACAAGTAAATTATGATTTAAAATTCAATTATCGTGTGCATGATTATAATTTTGTTGTTGTTTTTTTGTTGTTGATATGTTAATATAATATGTAGTTTTAAAATTTGTGTGTATTAAAAATTTTTAAAATTTTATTTCTAACTAAAATTCAGGCGTAGACAATTTGTTTTTTTTAGTATGTATGTAAAGGGTGTTTTCAATCTGGCAATACTTTTTTCGGAGGTGGTCTTTTTCACAGCTGTCACTTGATTTATGCTCAGTTTGGTTTACCATTTCATAATCAATAGAGTTACTCCTGAACAACGTTTGCAAATCGTGCAAATTTATTACCAAAACAAGATGGGCACCGATCCCGATTTTCACAAGAAAATTTTGTTCAGCGATAAAGCTCACTTTTGGTGAATGGGTACGTTAATAAGCAAAATTGTCGCATTTGGAGTGATCATAATCCACAAGCCATTGTTGAGACGCCGTTACATCCTCAAAAAGTCACTGTTAAGTGTGCTCTATGGGCAGAGGGAATCATTGGTCCATATGTCTTCAAAGATGAAGCCGGTCATAATGTTACAGTCAATGGTTAAGCCATGATTAATGACTTTTTCGTGCCTGAATTGGAGGAAGTTGATGTGGACGACCTTTGGTTCCAATAAGACCGCCGCCTACATACCATACAGCCAACGAAACAATCACAATCAATTTATTGAAGGAATCTTTTAGTGACCGCATTATCTCGCGTCGTGGGCCTGTGGCGTGGCCTCCAAGATCGTGCGATTTAACACCGCTGGACTATTTTCTGTGGGGTTATGTGAAGTCGCTTGTCTAAGCAAATAAGCCCGAGACGATTGACGCCTTGGAAGAGAATATTCGGCACGTTATTACTGACAAACGGCCACAATTGCTGCGAAAAGTGGTCGAAAATTGGGCTTCTCGGCTGGAATTTATTTGAAAGCAGCCGCGGCGGCCACTTGCCCGAAATCTATATAATAAAGTTAAATTCTTGGCCATAACATTAAATTATATGCGTTTTATTTCTTTTTGAAAAACACACTTCTAACAAAAAACACCCTGTATATGTACATGTCTCTGCATGCATGTGTTCATCTTCAGCTGACACCTCAAAACGATTTAAAAGATCAAATTGTCTTGAACACGTTCAAGTTTAGTACAAACAAACGCAGGAGGGAAGATGGGAAAGCCGAAAATCTCATAGAAACATTCCACTGTAGATTATAAATACTTAAAAAAATACTCTTGTAGGCATGTAAATATTATATAAGTATTTGGGTTATCGTATTCTCTCAATTCTCGTAAATTCCCTCATTTGTCATCATTTACCATAAAAATGACGTTAGCACCATTGTCCTCTGTCCCAACGTAAAGTTTGAGCGCGAACTGTCATTTACTCACCATAGTTTGTTGACAGTTTTAGATTTTGTCAATTCATCTCAAGCGTGTTTTGCGATTTTTACAATGAATAAAAATATCGAACAAAGAATTTGTCTCAAATTTTGAATAGTAAATGGAATTTCGTGTGTCGACTTCGTGTGCCGACTTCGTGTGAATCGACTTAATCAAAAACACGTACAGTGCATTCAAAAGCGCGGTCGACGTGCGGTGGTAGATTTGCCTCGCCCTGGTCGGTAATGTTGATTGTTTTCTTTGATGATCGTGGGGAATATATGTAGAATATGATCTGGGCATTATGCAGCGTTTCAGAGTGAAAATTCGTCATGGATTTTGCACCACGACAATGCACTATCTCACAAGGCTATCATTGTGAACGAATTTCTGACCAAAAACTCACCAAATATCATCGATCTGGCTCCGGCTGACTTTTTTCTTTTTCCAAAACTCAAATTACCACTTTGATTCACCCGTTTTCAGTCGATAGACGACATTTATGTTTTTGCTATTGATACATTGAAGACACAGGGTGAACTCCTATGAATGCAAGGCATTGTGTGGATTGGAAGGAAAATTGATAGGTGGGAGGAAGAAGGAAGGAGAATGAGAGACAGTTCACGACGAGAACTGAAGTCGCTTATGGAAAATGCTTTTGAAAAATGTTTTGATGATTGGATTATTCGTTGGCATAAGTGTATTATTTCGGAAGGGGCCTACCCAGTGGTAGGCCAGTTGTATGATCTATTCACCTGCAGTTTCTATTTCGTTTTGCACCTGAATTGGGTCTACACTTATTACTTAGTATCCAGAGATCATTATTACTAATTAGGCTTTGTAGTGCATGAACAAGTTCACTAATTAGGTCTTTTTAAAATGAACTGAAAGCTAAAAACTTTCCAGTAATCTGTCCTGGTAGATTTATGATTGAAGCGGGAACAAATATTTGAAAAATATTTAGTAATTCATACATAAATTCATGACCTTTATTTGCATTGCGCTAAAAGTTCAAGTTGATTTAAACTTCACCAAGAGCAAATTCCCGATCGCTTCTTAACCCGCTCAAAGCAATAATGACTCACTTTTCGATCCACCGCCACCGTTGGTGTGTGTGCTCAAAGATTTTATGTAAAATTACGTAGTTAATTCAATGAGTCGTTAACTTGTGAGCTTATTTCATTTTATGATGCAATTGAATACGTTACTAATTTCTTTAATAATCACACGCGCTCACAATGCGCTTAATAATATGCCACTGGCCACTTTGAATAACTCGTGGCTGGTTGGTGTATGAAGATTGAATGCAGGAAAAGATAAAAGGCTTCACATGGCAAAGAGCAAGAGCAAAAGCAGAGATACTTCATAAAACAATTATCACAGCTGTCGTGCAAGCACATACATACATATGTACATCATAATACAAATCGCTGGCGCTGCCTTAATTTGCTAAAGCCCTAACATCGAATTTTTCAAAATCGAGTTTCTGATGGATTATGTTTAAGGGTATCCATCTGCATCTCAGTCAACATTTTTGGAGCCATAAGTTGAATACTTACATTTTTTTTCTTTAACTGTAAATTAAAACTTTTTGAAAACAATATTGAAATTATTAAAGTTTCAAAGTGTTTTTCGCTTCTCCTATAAAATTGAAAAATACGTTTTAGGACTTTAGCTAATTAAGGCAGTGAAATATTAGTCATCATCAGCAGCAGCAGCAGCAGCAACAACAGCAAACGGACAAAGCCAAGCATGAATAGCAAATACGAGTTAAATGTTGCATTCTAAAATGATTGCATCTTATGGTAAAGAAGAAAACAAAAAAAGAAACAAAAGCGCTAACGTTTTCTTTGTTTACTATGGCCAAACAATGACAGGTTGGGCAGACAGAAAGACAGCCACCAAGACAAGCAGTCGAACAGACATGACATGCATTTAATTATTACCATATAATTCGCAAATTCATAGCGTTCCAGTCAAACGCAAAGAGGTGTGTGTGTGTACGAGTATTGCCGAGTTTCATAGGCAATACGAGTTTTAAATACTATTTTCAATTATAAAATCGTGAATTTGTTTGGAAGCGTGTGGAGCGTGAAGTTTGCAAATTAAAATACCAGTGCTGTTAAGTTGGTAAAAATTTGGAGATTTTCATCCACCGGACTTTCGAAACTTCCCAGAAGGAAAATTATATTTTATATTATATTGGGTTGAAAGGAATGTGCTCTCGCGCATGCGCGGTGTGAGGTGGCCATCATTGATTGAAATAAATGCAAAAGAACTCTAGAACTCTGCCGATTGTGGGAGACTAAGACAGAGAGAGATCAAGTTTCTTACTCTCAAAAGTAAAAAATCAAATTTTTGAGTGCGACCGTGGATACGATTTGACTCACTCTCACTGCTGAAAATGATCTGTGAGAGCGGGCCGAACGCACACAGTTCCTTTCTGTATAGAAATTAAAATTTATATTTCAATGTCTACAAATATCATATCACTTATAGTTTTTTTCCATTCTACTTAGTTTATTCATTATTAAATCAAATAATTTTTAATTTCATATTGACGCCAATTTTTGTGTTTTTGTTTTGTTTTTCTAATTAATGTATTTTGCCTTGTGCGTCTTTAGTTTCTAGTATTCTTGCGAGTATTTTAGTTAAAGTTCATTTGCGTCTTATCAGTTGCTCTAATTCATTTTCGATGTTTTGCTTTGCCCTTCCTTTTGTATATTTTACTAAACAAATACAAACAGCAGATACAGATAGCATATATGCATACAAACATACACATAAAGTTATTTTATATTCAAATTTTTAAGAGAAAAAAACACATTAGCTGTGGTTTATTCGCCAACACACTTAACATGCGCGAATAAAACGATCAAGTTGTTAACTTCTCTTTTTTATGTGTTAGCTTACTTACTTAACTGGGACTGCCATACAACCGATAAATGGTCTTTTCCGCTTCTAGGCTTCACTGGGCGAAATTTTCACGTGATGGGTTCCAAGCCCGAGGCACAACCATTCACTCATGGTCACGGGGAAGCCCGCCGCACCCATTACTTAGCTCACTGACGAGTGTCAGATCGCTATCCAGGGGACGCCTCGAGCAGGCTGTATACCAACTTGAGACATAGAAGCGATTGGATCGAACATGAACGCACCTGCGATTATCACGAACTTTACCTTGCCTCCTACGCCCCCAGTTCCCCCATTTTATGTGTTATCAATAAATAATAAATTTTCCTGAGCATCAGCATAGGCTCTTCTTTATTATATTGTTGAACCAAAAAAACATTTCTAATCCGCACATAACTAGTAGCAAGTGGCTAATAAAACGCAGCTATTGTTAATTTTATAACGTTATATCGTTGTTGTTTATGTCTTTCTGACTTTTACTGCATTACGTTTTTCTTCTTGATACAAAATGAACATTAGTAGAGATAATAGTTACATTAATTAGAACATTAATAGAGATAATAGATAACACTAGCTAACATTATGTTATTGTTTTTGTTTTTTTTTTTGCAAATAAAGATGAATTTGTCCTTCTCTTTTTGTTTACATTTCATTACTATTACCTTGGCTTTTTTGTCTTTTCCTTCAACAAGCTGCGTTCAATTATTACTGTCCACTAGAGATTTTGGCAGTTTGAAATTTGTGATGTCTATTGGGAATCCTGAAAAATAGTAAGATATCTACTTTTTGCCTTTTTTGTAATTCTACATGTATGAATTTGGATTTGAAAACTTTAAAGGCAAAGGCATTAAGTATATGCTTATTGACTTTTAGCTATTTCTTTGTCCTTATATTTATACATCCGTAAAAAACCACAATAGTTCTATGAATCCACTATGAATCGCTTTTACGAAGTTATTCCCATTCGTAAATCAGTTGAAACTCTTGTTACTCACTAACGGATCTAAAGATCAAAGAAGAAAATCTTTAGCTCCATTGTATTACCTCTTACCTCTTCAAAAAGTTGGTTCGTTAAACTATTTCATGTTTTGGATAAAAAAAAATACATATTATTGCAATATCTATAAGAATTCTGAAGAAACTCAGAATGGCCCACGGAGAGTATAAAATCGGAATACCTCTATGTTCCGAAAACTTGCTTCTATACTCGTAGATATCGAGGCATTGATTTTATGGTGTTTTATCCACATAGTGTTGATGTTCGAAGGTTATCACATATAGCTTATATCTGAAGTATTGCTAAGCATAAGTTACCCTATTCTTTTATATGCCACTGCTACAAATGAGTCACAGACATAATTTCAGCTTTATACTTGCACTATTTCACAAGGGAAAACAATCATCCTAAAAATCATTCGCCGTGTGATCATAGGAATACCGGTTTTAAGTCTAAGATTAGCATGTTTCTGGCCCACTTTTTCTCTAATATATTACACACTTTTTCCTGAATACTTTTATCACATCGATCCGCATAATGTTAAATCAAGTTCAAAATCTCCATGAAAATATGCTTACGAAAAAGGGTGTCTTATTACCCAACATTTTTTGGAATATAAATATTCAATTAAAAAAGGTTCTCATGTTAATTTGTTACCCAGTGTAAGTTTTCACTCACAATCAAGTTACTACATAAAGGGTGATTTTTATAAGAGTTTAAATTTTGAAAATGAAAAAAAAACACAGAAATTTTACAAAAGTGAATTCCTGCCATCTACTTTTTAAAGATAATTTCACTTAAATGTTGCCCGCGGCTACGCTTCAAGTGGTCCATTTTGAAGGTAACATTTTGGCATATTTTTCACTCATTTCGGCCGGAATCTCACAAATGACGCGTTCAATGTTGGCTTCCAAAGCAGTAATCGTGTTTGGCTGGTCCCTATAGACAAGAGACTTAACATAGCTCCACAAAAAATAGTCTAACAGGGTCAAATCACACGATCTTGGTGGCCAATTGACTACACCAAAACGTGAGATTAACTGCTCACCAAATTCGCCTCTCAATTGATGTCCTAGTCCTATGGCCGACCCCTATTCTTGCATTTTCGGCAAAAAAAAGTTTGTTATCATCGAACGGTACCTTTCTCCATTGACCATAACATTGCGGCCTTCATCGTCTTTGAAGAAGTACGGCCCAATGATGCCGCCTGCCCATAAACCGAACCACATCAAACAGTGCATTTTTCGGGATGCATTGGTAGCTGCTGAATTGCCTATGGCTGGTCTTCACTCCAAATATGGCAATTCTGCTTATTCGCGTATCCATTGAGCCAAAAATGAGCCTCGTCGCTAAATTGACGTAGCTTGCGAAACACTTTTTTCACACCGCATGAGTTTTGATAATAAATTTCAATAATTTGCAAACATTGTTCAGGCGTTGGTCTATTCATTATGAAATGGCAAACCAAAGCTTAAATCAAGTCAAAAAGACCAACTCCGGAAAAAGTATTGCCACACTTGAAAACCACACTTCTAGAAAAAACACCCTTTACAATACTCGCTATCGTATTTCCTGCATACACTGCGAAACCACTACCTCAAAATCCCCGGCTCATAGTTTTTCGTAGTATACACTTGACAACTTGACTTATTTGAGCTGTTGATATTAAGTAAATCTGTTAACCTGTTGTTGTCGCCTAAATGTTGCTGCTACTGCTAATGGCATTGCTAGCTGTTATCTCATCTACCCACAAAAACATACGTGCTTTGTTTTATTTCATCTCTTATCCAAATTATAAATCTAAACCATTCACAACTGCGAATAAAGCAAAAAATAATGAAATATAATGAATGAAAAAAATAAACAAATTTCGCTGAGTTTGTGACTTGAAATTGAAAACTTGTGTTGATTTAAGGCAATAATGTATGTGAGTTTAGTTTTTCTGTCTATTTCAGAGTCTCTACTCTAAATTTTGACCTTCAAAAAAATAAATTTAAATAAATTTACAGCTGCTTTCAGTTTTATGCTAACACTTTCTCACGTTTAATTTGTTCACAATTAAAAGAGTAAGAAAATTCGTTTGTTAATTAGCAACAGCAACCAAAATCAATTACCCGTAAACATTTTAATTTAATGAATTTTAGAGCAATTAGGAGTATATGTAAAAAGATTGCAATAATTTCAGATTTCACAAGATTTTAACTGGGGATGTGATGCACTTGCCAAAATCTCTACTGGGAAATTCTTCTTGATTGAAAATTAAGCCAAGGAGAATGATTGGTCCAGGAAAGGAAGCCAGAAGAGAAGACAGAGCAGTAAGAAAATTGAAGAAAGAAATAGAGACGGTAGAGAATGCAGTACCAAAAGATCTCAAAACTCAAGCTGAAAAAAATTACTAACAATGCTTTCTGATGCATTAGCTGATACAGGACGCTCAGGCTAGACGACCTCAAAGCTGTGGGTATAAGATAAATTAGTGACATGAAGCTACAGCAAGGAAAGTAACTGGAAGGCAGCGATTTCAGTAGGACTGACCTATCAAAGACTCTTATGTTAATGGTATTGCAATTGAGAATGCCTTTTGTTTTTCGTTCGGATTGGGGTTTTGGTCATCTTTCAGATGACAGTGCATCGTCCCTAGTGTCAATTAAAAATACACTGGCAATTTAGTAACTGTGAAGAAGAGTTGAATTGATGGAAGACAGTTAAGCCGTTCCGAACACTAGTTAGCGACTGCGGAAATTCCGCGGGGTAGTATCATTTACTTCAAGAACTTTCATTTTGTTTGCCTCTTACGTTTTTGTCATTCAATAGCAACAATAAAAATAAGTGTAAGATGCTTTTCGGAAAGGTAGAGGGGGTTTAACACCAAAACTTCCATTGGTTCAGTTTGTGGTTCTGGAAATGAGTCAAGAGATGACAACTTCGTGACAGGTTGGTCATATGTAGAATTAAATCGAATTGTGTCTTTCTATTGACTTCCAATGAGTGCGATTAGCACAATTTTGTCTGATTTCAAAAACGTATTCCTTCAGATATATTCAAAGTGAATTACTGAAATCTTCAAAAACTGATATCAGGGGACTTAGTTAGTTCCGCATAATTTTTTTCTAAAGATCAAGGCCACTTTCAAGATTTTTCAAATTAGAACGAATTGTGTTTAAGAAAATATTTTGAGAATTTTTCATATTGAAGAAAGACGACCCTTGTATTTAATGTCTCCAGGAAACTGCTTGAAAATACTTTTCCAAAGCTATCTCTCTACTCAGTCCTTTTATCAAATTGGAATTTTAAAGCACTATAGACTTAGAATTTTCTGTTGAAGAACAAATCCTTCTCGGTGTAGTATACAAACTTTTTTGGGCATATCATACTTGTGTATGCTGATATGAAATGCTTCAAGCTGAGACTTGATCTCAACAGAATTCCTACATTCCTATACATAAGTACTGTGCTATATTGAGGACTAAGGATTCTGAAAATCAGTGGCTCTTCGAAACAGTGTCAAAATCAAATTTGAATAATTTGTAGTTTGTTTTTTATTCACATTGTTTTCATTTATTTATTTTACTATATTACATTATTTCGTAATTAATTCCAAGTCATTATTTCTGTAATTACCTACAATACTCGTATATCGTTTTGCTGCTTTTTCTTTCATTGTTTATTTTGTTTTATAGCTTACAATGCCAGACAAATATTTGACAAAGTATTAAATTTAAGTTAGCCCAAATATTTGACGAACCGCAGCGCAACTTTCGAGTCGGAGGGTATTAAATGTTGAAATGTGTAGACTCGTTGACTTAACGGATGGCTGTCTGTCTCTCTGTCTCTCTGTCTGTACATTTGTCTATGTGGATATGTGTATATGAAATAAATCCCATTCAACTAAATAAATGTGTTAGAAAAGCTTTTCTGTGCTAATCTTTTTTCATGAAATATTATACTCACAATATTTTGTAGGTACTCGTATGTATTTAAAGAAAAAGAAGAAGTATTTATTCATCTATGTACATAGTATGCACATAAGCATGAGTATGTATGTATAAATAGTGACGAATGTGGGTACCCATGTATGTTGAGGTATTTTACATAGATTACATTGAAATTTGCATTCAAAGATAAAGTATTGTATCTTGTAAGTTTTCACATTCATGTATAAGTATGTACCATATGTATATAGATGAATATGTGTGTACTCGTATATATGTATGTAAGTTTATACAATTGAAAGGTTTCTTACAATAACAGCAGCAACAACAACAACAACACATAAATATACGCGAGTGCAAAAATGAAAAGTAAACAAACTTAGAGTTAATTATGTTGAAATAAGCTTAAAAAGTACGAGCGAAGTATACATTTCAATGATGCAACAATTTCTTGTTACCTTAACAACAGTTTATAACTCTGACTCAATTCGCAATTCAGCTGAAAGTTGATTGATCAAAATTTACTTGAAATACTACTATGCAGTTGATGGTTATTGGTGTGAATTGAATTAATGTTCATCTTACTGAACCAAAAAAACTTAAAACCCTTTATTAAAAAAAAAATAGTTGCGAATTTAAAAGAAAAATTACAGTAGAACTTCTCAACCCTAGTGAAAATACTTGTAGCAAGGAGAACGTGAAACGAAAATTCCGTCACGAATTCGTATACTCTCAAGTTGAAAGTCTCAACAAAATACAAAGAGAATAAGGCTCTCTATAGAAGAATGCGTGTATATGTATGTTTGTACATACTTAGCATGTGTGTATCGAGAGGCTGCTAGTATGCGATGGTGAGATAGAGCAGGTTTAAATATAAGGTAGAAAGAAAATGCATGTTTTTAAAAATTTTTTTTTAATGGATAAATTCAACATTCAGTTTGTACGCCTATGAATGCAGAGCATTGTGTTGTACGGAAGGAAGATTGATAGGTGGGAGAAAGAAGGAGGGAGAATCAGAGAGGGAATGCAATCATGCAGAACACCGATAAACAGATAGACAGCCATTGTGGCAAGTGTTATGCCTTTACCACAATGAACTTCAGTTTATCAGTGTCGACTATGACCGCATGTAGCGAGATTTTATTTGTACATGAATGGAGCTTTATATTTGTACATGAATGGAAGGGACCTACTGTTTTATGCCGAATCCGAATGGCGTATTGAAAAGCTTTTCATAGGCAATTTATAAATAAATTTTGTTGTTGTTGCTTTTTGTTGCCTGTGCCGAGATTCGAACCCCTGACACTCTGCGTAACAGTCCAATGCACTACCGCTGCGCTACAGCGACCACAGGTATAATAACTTAAAAACGTTTCTCGTTTATAGCGTAAAACAGCTACATATCCAACCCTCAAATAAGTTTTGATTCAAATTGTCTATAATTTCTTTGAATTATATAAAAAAGCTAAGAGAACAATTTGATATCGCATGCCGTGCCTGTACGACCCGCTCTCATAAAAAGATATCGCAGCTACCGCGGGTTATTAGAAATTTGATACACGAAAGCTTTATTAGTAGGGGAGTACTAAAGAACTACTTAAATTGCCCTAGTCCACCATTTTAATATTTTTATAAATAAGATTTTCTTATGAATGCACTCATATTTTACCATTCAAATGTGATAGCACGATTTTTAGCTTTTTTTTTAGTTTCCATCCGGTTCAAGAGATATTGTAAAATTCCTTTTGTCAGTTTTCGACAAATATGTTTCATTAATTTTAATGTATGAGAGTCTAATATATTCTTTATTACATATTTTCTGTATTTGTCAAGATATTAGCGGAATTATTGCAAATGTTGGCCACAACTGTATAGGTCACAGTAATTGCCTTTTGATGAGAACAATATAGTAAAAATGGGTCTTTAAAACTTCAAAATTGGAAAAGAAAATAATAATTTGACTTCTTTATAAATAGTGCAAATTGTTTCGAAAAAATTACTTACTAATACTAAATGTTTAAAGTACTTGAACCAAAAGCTTAGAACAGTTCTTTTAATAGTTTTAACTACAAATAAATATTGCCTTCATTTCATTCATTTGAATTCAAGATGCATAGAATTGTGTAAGTCTACAAAAAATTGGACCTTCGAATCGAAATGCTTTTAGTCGAAATATGATATAAAGTCGATTTTTGGCAAAATTTCAATTTAGTGTGAGAATGAGAATAAAATCTCAGGGAGATTTTAAAATTTTTGTTCTCCCTTTGTAATTTTATTATGGTGGTTTCTTTCTCCCAAAAACTTTTGTTCCTTTCTTCAATAGATTATTCTGTAGTATCGTGCTAAAAATCAGTTCATGAAAATCCTCTAAAGTGAGAAAAATGGGAATTGTATGGCCAGCGGAATGGGGGGAAAAATGTTCAGGTTCTCGCAAGAGATAAATTTCTCTCAGACACATAAAATGTGTACTTAATTGATGTTTATAATTTATATTATATTAATTTGAATACGTGAGGAACAGCTAAAAAGACGGTCACGATTATTAGTCATATTACTGTCTCACCACTCAGCCAGTAATATGATATTTTAAACACTTATTGAGTTAGAGATTAACAGAGATTAACAGAGCAGAAACATGAAAGATACTGGATCCATTTACAAAATGTTCAGCATTAAGTTTGAGTTAAATTTAGACCGGGACGTAAATATATTAGACTTTGCTGAAGGAAAGACAAAATAAGTAATATATTTTGTGTATTTTCTTAATTCCGGTCATACCTACAAAGCTAAAAACACATTAAAGAATAATTCAAGGCCTTCTCATCTAAAAATAAATGCCAATATGCTAATATGAACAAGTACACCTACTTGACATATGTATTTGATTTTTAGAATCATTAAAATGCAAATAAAACTATTCGCAAATTTATAGAAAACAATAAGCCATAAAATTGTTTGCGGGATTTGTTCCTGCACAATAAATAATTTGTAATATGTATTATATAAGAACTACACAATATTAAGTAATTTTATGAGGTAAATAAATGTTATGATGAATTTGTGGTATGCTTTTTACAATACAACAGGGAAGGTTCAATTTTTAAAAACACTAATATTTTACTAAATCGAATTCATCTACAATATGTTGGTGGATAATGTTAATTTCTGCAATTCACTCTCACTCTTTTAGCTTAAACAAGCACACTACTCTTCTTTTCGCATGTAAGCATTTGATTGGTTATTACCAATTGCCACATGAGCTGTGTTTCGTTTTAGAGAGCAAGTAGAACTTTTACTCTCATCTCTGCACATATTAACACCCACTCATTTCTCTTCAATCAATTGCTCAAAGTAAATGTTCATATGAAACTTTTTTATATTCAATATATCTTTCATATTGATTTTACTGTCATCTGCAGCTACTCTAAAAGAAATACACACATATACGAGTATACATACTCGTATATAGATAATTTTGTAAATATGTTGATAAAATCTTTTGAGCTTATGCAATATAAAACACTAAAATCAACGAACACTGAAAATAGCATACGTAAAAAGTTGAACATTTAGCACCGGCAACCTAAGTAAGCATCAGCGTTTCTACTTGCAGCTTCTCTGTCCACAAAATGCTGGCTACTGTTGCAAAAGCAAAACACTGCATATGCTGCTGACCTGCAGTTTTCTTCACAACAGCTAACAAAAAGAGGCCAATCATTGTGTATCCCAATGCAGAAATGTGCTCCAAATTTAAGAGAAGCGGAGTAACACAAATCACTGCTTTTCATTTACAATGTGACAGCAGCAGCAGAAGCAAGCAGCAAGGGAAAATTTGCAACATCTGTCTTTTTCTGTCCGGCTGTCTGTCCTTCAGTTTTTCATATACATTTTCAGGCATACAGCAAGAGCAACGTCAGCCAAATATTTTTTATATGTGTAATTTTGGAAACTATCCAAAATAAATATATGCAAAAAAAAAAAAAAATATTGTGCAAAAACCCAAATCAGTAAACTATGTTAAGTTCGGTTATTCCTAAACTTGAGATACGTCCACACGCTCTGTGTACAAATATACAACATAAATCTTTATATGAGGAAGTGGGAGAGCAGCTTTTTGTTGGGCACACTTAATAAAACAACTTAGGATTATACAACATAAAATTACCTAATATGTTCAGCACTATTCATAGACTGAATAAATAAATAAATACTCTTGTGCCAAAATAATTGATAACCTTATGAAAAGTAGATACGTGCTAGAAAATATTGATGCGTAACCTTGGGTACGATCTTAAATTTGCGAAACAGAATGATTTTTCTCTCAGAGAGAGAGAACAGTTTACTCTTAGAATTCACCATCATTTGACTTTCTGCAATGGTGATTTTCATCTATGTGCTGTTTCTTCGCCGATCTCTTTCTCTCTCTCTCTTCCTACTCCTATTGCATAATAAGGTGACCACCTTGCCGAAATGTTATGCTGGAGTTAAGTCATTTCTTGTATTAACAATTCTTTGTCTCAAGTTTTCAGTATCGATTGAGTTCAATACATTTTTACGCCTACTCTTCTTTTCAACACTTACTGACATGCTCGCAAGTTTGCGGAACCAAAAGCAAAAACAAGTTTTTACTCCACGTGTACACGTAAAAGTGGTAAAAATAAATTATAAGTGTAACTGTTTAACCCACACAGAATAAGCTAACAAAAGATACAAAAATATTATTTTAATAATATACTACAAGAAATTCTCTCGTCACTTCTGCTGAATAACAAATTGTTGATGCGACAACTCTCGCGGCAGTGTTGCTACCAATTCAAAGAGGAAACAACTGAACCAGTTTTATGCCAATGTACAAGTGTATACGAAGGCATGGCTGTATCTATCAGTAGATACAAAAAAAAATAATAATACTTATATAAAACACATGCAAACATATTATTACCGTGACATTAAGTGGACAGATCAGGTCATATTTATTTATTAATTATGTAAAGTACTAAGTATATATGCTTGAGAGAGGCTAGGTACACACGGGGCCGTGGAGAAAAGAGAATTCGGCCCCCAAAAGAAAAGAGGAAGTTTAACTTTCCAACCGCTTAATTTTTGAAATGTGCACATAACATTTGAACCTATTTTGGACGATCGAGCAGTAGTTTTGCAACATTATACTTTACTTTTCTGCTTTTTCTACTTTGTCCAAAGACAAAATGCAATTTTGAAAATCAACAAAAAAAATGGTTAATTTAATTACGTTGCATTTAAAATGAGTGGTCGCTGTGGCGTAGTGGTAATGCGTTGGACTGCTACGCAGAGTGTCCGGGGTTCGAATCTCGGTACAAGCAAAATCAAAAAAAAAAAGTAGATAAAATAATTTTTCTACACGGCACCAACTTTTGGCAGGCAACGGCAAACCTACAAGAGTAAAAATTGCCTATGAAAAGCTTTTCACTTCGCCGCTCGGATTCGGCATTAAACTGTAGGTCTCTTCCATTCATGTACAAATATAACAGGCACAACATGAGTGGATGCGAAAAGCTCGGCCTAGGTCCTCCATGGGCTGTTGTGCCATTAAAAGTAAAAAGTAAAGTAAATTTAAAAAGAAAATTCATCTAGATGTAAAAACTTAATGTAAAAATTATGACCCCACAAGACCCTATATATTTTTCAGAGACTACATTTGACAAATATTTTATAAAAAAAAAACATATCGAAAAATATAAAATATTTGATTTTGAATGCCGTCAAGCACCCTTCTAAATATTCGGGCCCGGGGATGCCTCCTGGTTAGCTTATCTAAAATGAGGAAAATTGATTTCCGAGGTTTGGCCGGGGAATAACGGAACCGTATCCTACTCATCATGAAGCAACGTCTCGCTTTGCATTGCACAACATGCATTAAAACGTACTATAAATTATTTCGCTCATTTGGAGTATTGCATAAAGTAATAAAAAATTATTATTTATCCCATAAAATAGTAAACCATCCAATTTCATATGATTATTTAATATATCAGTTAAGTTATTGTAAATAAGAAATATTTAATTACAATCGAATCAAAATCGAATTATGTACATTTTTACAGTTTTGTAATTATTATTACGCTAAATTAGCGTAAAGTTATTAAAAAGAAAATTCATTTCATTTGTATGCAAGTATTTATCTTAATAATACCCATAGTGAAACTAATAATATAAATTAAAAATATTGTTGCATTAAATAAACTCATAGGTACTAAATATTATGATCTTTTTTTAATGTTCATTTGTAAATTTCTTTCTTACATAAATTTCTGTACAACAGCATTCAAATTATTTAGAGCGTAAATTTTTTTGTGTTTTTTGTTAATACTTTTTTTCGTTTAAATTTTTAGCACATATTATAAGTATATTTAGCGGTGCAGCGACACGATTGGTTACCTTGTTTTTTATGCTATAGTCGGAAAATCTGAGAGAAAATCAATTATTGTAAAATATATTTTGCTGTTTTTTGGGGCGTTATATTTTCTTACCATGTTTTTGTTTCTTTTTCTCCATCAATACTTTGCACTTTTTCAATTTTTTACTTTTTATTTTACCGCCTTTGTAGTTTTCTATGATTTGTTACATGCATTTTAATGCATTGTAATGCATAAAAGCAAAAATGGACACAACATACTTGTCCATTCCTAATAAATTGAGTGCAAACTCTATATTTCCATTAGTTTGCATCAATTCATAGGAAAAATGCAACAATGTTTATGGGGAAATGCAACCATGCGAACAGCGTATAACGGTATTTCGTTCAATTTAGGCATGCGGTTAGCCATTCGGTGATTGAGTTTAGAACTTCTGTGGGCAATGAAAGAGTTTAGTTTATTATATCTCAAATAAGAAAAAGTCAAATTAATCGAAATATGAGCTTTAGATGTCGAAAACCATTTTGCCTTCATGACAGCGAAGAAGCTTGGAGAGGGATTGGTAAAAAAAAAAAATATATGGGTTTTTCCCAGAATGTTCCGTATTCAATATTTTTCGAATAAGTTGATATAAAACTGAATGAATACAATGGATGGAGGGCAAGGGCTAATGTAGGTAGTGTAACTTTGAGTGTTTTCCACTAGTTTTAAATACAAAGATTATAAAATGAAATAATTTTTGAAATGACTTTAGTTATTCCTTATTAATTAAAACTACTTAGTACTGCCATAAGTTCTGTTACGAGATTTCCAAAGCAGTAGACTTTGAAATTTTAAATTGAGTGGTCTAGTTATGTCTTCCAGATCTATGTCACGACAAACCCGTTATGACCTCCACATGAAAGATTTTCGCAGGTGCACTGGTCATCTGCAAACTTCGCGATTAAAACAAATAAGATTGTAAAGATGCAAGAAGATTTTGCAGTGGCTCGCAAGCAAAGGACAGTAAAATATCGTTCATACGAATGAACAAAAGTATACCAACTAGATGTCTTTGAAGGCATCTCTTCATCGATGTGCTCTGTGATTGAATTCGCTCTCGCATTCTCCCTCCTTCTTCCTCCCACCTATCAATCTTCTTTCCATTCAACAGAATGCTTTGCATTCATAGGGGGTATACCCTGTGTGTTGAATATATCAAGAAAAAAAAATGGTGAATAATTTAACAACAACCTTCTTTGATGGAGGACACTATGTCTTTCAACAAGACTCTGCACCGACACATAAAGCTAAAACAACCCAAGAGTGGTTAATGCAGAATATTTCAGCTATTTTTTATTATATTTCTGCTGAGTATTGGCGCTAGGAAAGCCCAGATTTAAATCCTCTCGCTTACAATTTTTGGTTGTAATTCCTGCAAAGTTCGCCACCGAAATTTGGACAGTCTCAAGCAAGCACTTATTGCAGCAGCGTCATCCATATCTATGGAAACCAAACGTGCCGCTATAGCCAATGGCAGGAACGTATAAGAAAGAGCCAGTATTAAAGCAAAAGGCTAAAATTTTTAATAAATTTCTGTTCCCCCAGAAACAATATCATTTAATAAAAAAATCAAAATTGCAATACAATCTAAATACAATCGATCCTTTAAATTTTTACACCTTATTTAAGTTGTAACAGAACTTATGGCAGTACTAAAGTAAATTCTTACAGCCACCATTTTCCACCATACATCCAACTAATTTTTGGCCACTTTTTAACCCATCTTTGATTGTGATCGTTTGATGGGGGCAAAAACACCATTCGGATTCTACGAAAATTAGTTTTCGGTTTTGTTTTTTCAAAAGTTGAAATTTTAACTACGACGTCCTCTTCCTTGTACTCGAATGTATAATATGTAGATCTCGTATGTTGATGATTGCTTGTTATCGTATCATGTCGTACCAGTAAGTGTGAAAAGAACTTGCTGCTGCCACCGCAGTGACATTTGGTCCGTGTCACAGCAGTCAACTGGGAATCAACTGCCTGCTTTTGCGGGTCAAGGCCCACATGGTTTTCCATGCATTCGTGCTAAATTGTGTACATGAATGAATCAGTGACTTCTACACTAATTTAAGAACGACGATATCATGCAATGGCATGCCATTTGACATATATACCCTATAACAATACAAATGATAATTTATGTCGAATAATTTGTGTTTTCTTTTCTTCCTTTGCATAATTGTAAGCAATTTATTGGCACCATTTGCACAATAATATTTTTTTCCCGTATGTATTCGTGCTGTGTATTCGAATGTGTCGGTGTATGTAGACATGAGTCTGCAAAAATATACTGATGTATGTATGTATGTATGTGATAATGATTTAAAAATTAATGTTAGAGGTTATGTACCTAAAAAGAAAACTCAATTAAGATATTATCATGTAGCAGAAATGTCGCCAACACCGCCAGCACCACCAACACCACCAACACCTCACCTCCGTCATCCATCGCTAGTCATTCGTGTACGAGTACACAAGCAATAGTAGCCAATTGATTATTATGTAAGTGCTTCATACAAATGTAAAAATGTTTGTTTGGATGTGTGAGTGCCAGCTTGTAGTACGTAATTAAGGTCATAATTACAAAGACGAAATCATTTAAACTTTTATCATTCTTCATTCTACATATGGTATGTAAATATTATATGTATATCATAGATGCGAGTACATCTTCCTCGATCTCTTAATATTTATGCATTTTATTATGCTGCTACTCAGTGCTTGCTGTGGCTGTTGTTGCTGCAGGTGCTGCTGCTACTGATGTTGCCACTGCACACTGGCTTCTATATACCATACATACATACATACATATGTATAATAGAATGAAAGTAAATTTATATTCAAAAGCTTCAAACATTATTTTCATTTCATTTTTGTTTTTCTGAGGCATTTATATTTCATATGCCGCCGCACTTGACCTAACTGCATCACACAATATCAAGGACATGGACATTTTTCTGTGTGTACGTATGAGTGTCTATATGTTTTCCTTCAGTCATATAAGGACAAGGTTTGTTTTCTCTTTTTTTTTTCTTTTTATTAAATTTCAACAAGAATTTTATTGAAAAAATGAAGTCAAGTTCTTTTTTTCTGGTTGTAATGCCTTCATACATACACTAGAAGGCCTACCAAAAAGAATTTCTGTTTATCTTCATATTTTTTTGTAAACCAAGCACGCAAAATGAAAAAGCAAATATGTAACATATTGCAGCATTTTGCAGCTGTAGGTGCATAAAGAAAACTGAGGCAAGCATTTGCCAAAAAATCGTAATGTAAAGATTCGCTTATGTTTTCTTTGAATATTGGCAGACAATTTTTAACAGCACCCCCATCATCACCAGAAGCTTTTGTTGATTTTAAGAAATCTGTTAGAAAATATATTGGCCAAAAAAAACACTGCCTTCGAAACACTGCCTTTGTATGATTCTCGTCGGTCTTGGATCGGTCCTGTATTTGTGTCGTGAAAGATGTAGGAGGTGGTAAATTTTTCATCTATACAAATATTTTTCGTTTTGCCCTTCCAATTGTGGGCTGCTACTTTTTTGAGCAATGCCTCGTTTGTTATGACCATTTTGTAGCTCGTGTAAACCAGCATCCAGGCTCTTTTTCACTTACTTCAAAGAAGCAGTTGAAAGCTGGCAAGTTACACAATCTGGGAGTCCAATTTCTGATGATAATATCTTTAGTGTTAATATTTTACGTGTTGGTTTCATAAGAGAATAAGATTCTGAGGTACAATATCTATCCACAGTTGTTTGCTCAGACAAACTAATGTTTTGTCAATAAAATTCGCGCAGTAGTTCCCAAGTTGCGCAAACTGATAACAGATTTTCAAAGTAAATTATGATTATTTGCTAGAGTGGTCCAAATTTTGTGATTTTCCATACTATACAAAATCCAAGTTCAATAATATGGTATGCCAGACTGGGAGTTAGAATGTCTGGGAGCTTTTGTTACTCTGATATTGGAACATTATCAGAAAACGAGTGTTTCGTGTATATTCCACCTTTAGATTTATGTTTACTGCTGAGAGAACACCGGGATTTTGTAGTATTTATGATGTTAGAAAACCTTTGACTCTTTACCGCCTTCATGAATTTCACAGTGAACTGTAGTTTAGACCGCCAGAATATGGATAAATTCTATGCTAAATAAAAGCTGATAGTGATTCAAGATATCAAAGGGGGCAAAAACAGTCGATGACTACGAAATACTAATTAAAATTCTAGTTATTTTTCCGCAAATAATATTAAAAATTGAGAGATAATTTAAAATTTATGACATAAAACTTATTTACATAGCTTTAAAAATATTATTCTGAAGAATTTATTATTCTACTTTATTTTGTTATAAATATTTACTTCTGTAATAAATGACAAATTAAGCATGCATCAACATGACACAAATAACAAATAATTCAATTGAAACATAATCGATCGAATCGTACACTGAAAGTATTTTATACACCATTTTTCGTATCCTTTTTTCCTTTACAAAACAAGACGAAAAAAAACAATAAACGCAGAAATGTTCTATTTCAATGAAACGTGACTTAAGTGCCAACAGCGAATGCACAATTGACCTTACAAGATGAAGGTTCAAAATGAATCTGCTATGCAGCAGATCAGATCCTACGTACGAGTATTTAAGTACAAAAGTACATAGTTTGCTAGCAGTATGCGAGCATCCACCCAATTGGAAAACGTGTTCCTGCTCTGGTTCTTTTTACCTCACTCCATCTTTTTCTCAATATCCTGTTTGTTTTTCAGACATTGGAAAAGTTTCAAAGAGCATTTTTTGTAATAACTCAAAGCATCGTTTTAACTAAGGCTCTAGTGTTTTTTTTTGTGTAGTTCGATGTTATAATTGATGACAATGTCTATGTTTGTACCAGTAATGAGTCAACTAATCTGAACACTGGAACGTGGTAAAAGTTTTGAGTAATTTAAAACTTCAACTCAGTTGAAAAGAGAATAAGCTTCTGGGACACTATCATTCTGTGAGTCAGTGATTAATATTTGGTCTGCGAGAAGTCTTTCATATCAGCTCCTAGACAATTGCCAGCTGGGTAATGGCGCATGACTGAATATATTCGTTTATGTGTATGTATTTCCGGAAGCGCTTACCGCATTGTAAGAGTATATTTAACAAACAAAAGGATATTGAAAAAAAGAGGGAGTGGGGTAAAAAGAACCGGAGTAAGAACAAGAACAACTTAAATTGTAAGGAACAGGATGCTACTGTACGCTGGCTGTATGAATGCATTCTTCAGCAGAGTGTACAGGAGAGTGAGAAAAGGGGCAAAGTTAAGTGTTAGAAACTAGTATGTATGTGCTGTGTTGATGAATCGAGGGATGATGAATGATGACATGAGCTTGTTAGCCAGTAGCAGTACCAGATGAATTGCATTTTGCAATTTGGTGTGTGTGAGAGGGAGTGTGAATGTGTGTGGGTGTGTGTGAATGATGTAGTGTGTGTTTAAAAATAGCTGAAGAATATGCTCAAAAAGTAATGCATATAAAAGTATAAGATTTTTGTTAAGGAATTTAGTGCAGGCAATTAACTTTGAAAGTGGCCGCTGTGGCGTAGTGGTAGTGCGTTGGACTGCTACGCAGAGTGTCCGGGGTTCGAATCTCGGCACAGGCAAAATCAAAAAAAGTAGAAAAAATAATTTTTCTACACGGCACCACCTCTTGTCAGGCAATGGCAAACCTACAAGAGTAAAAATTGCTATGAAAAGCTTTTCCTTCGCCGTTCGGATTCGGCTTTAAACTGTAGGTCCCTTCCATTCATGTACAAATATAACACGCACAACATGAGTGGATGCGAAAAGCTCGGCCTAGGCCCTCCATGGGCTGTTGTGCCATCAAAAGTAAAGTAAGTAAGTAATTAACTTTGAAAGATTTTATTTTGTATTTGAAGAGGTTTGGGCATAGCTGAATTGCTTAAAAAGGATGAAAAATGGCACACACTCCACTGAATATAGAAATACTTTAATGAAAAAAAAGAAAAAAATGTTTTTTAGGTTTGCTAAAAGAAAACTATACCAAACTTTCAATTATTCATCATCATCTTTTTTTATTTACCCAATTCCCATATGCACTCAATCAAACCAAAGCGCTCTATACTTGATGATTTTATGCTATGCTTCATCCCATTTGTTTGACCCATTTATAAGTTACAAGCATGAGCTACCTACAACATTCTTAAAACTTTTTCAATTTTTCTGCACATGACATTCTCAACTTTAGCGACGAGCTAGCTACGACACATTCACAGCAGCTTCATCTGTTTTTCTGTTCTGGGTTTAAGCTGCAGTGCAAATATGCACTTAATCGACCGCAATCTACTGCATGTTGATATCTTGTGCCGATGAAAGTTTGTTTGATTGATTGACAAATGAATGGATCAACGAAAGGCGATAGATTGGATGAAAATGTCTTTTACTAGGTATTGGAATTTGTGACAATTTAGGGCGTAATAAGAATTACGCCTTACAAAGGACTACAATATTACTTCAAGGAGCATCTCTGTGACCTACGTAACAGTTTGAGTGATAAGTTCTAAGACACTGGTACTTGAACGGGCGGTAAGGCCCTCAGATAGATTTCCATTTGCCTTCCTTTCTCTCCGAAAAGCTCTAAATGTGATTCGATTAGATGCTTCACAGCTTATGATTATTCTCTAGGTGTAATTGGAAGATAAACATAAACATACATATTGAGAGGGTCTGCAGGACGGTAAGAACCTTCCTTATGATAAGGTTAGTTGTGCAATAGGTTGCCTAAGTTTAGGTACCGTACCAGTCCTCTATTTAATGAACGTTTTTACAATGTAACCTGCCATAACTAGAATATTTGCCAGTTTACTGTAGCCTGATACAGAAACGACATAGTAACGCTTCAGTTTTGATAGTATTCATACCAATTTTAGAATGATAGAGTACCGGAACTTCGCAGTTAGTCTGATATTGAGGCATAATCGGGAAGTGTGACTGACCCTCTGCCGTTTTCGTTTTTAGATTTCACCTTACCAAACTACAGTTTTTGAGCATTTTCAATTCATCTGCATAGTTTCGTGAAACTATCTTGGCTATTGTTTAGTACATATACAAACTAAGCATTGGCATCACCTTTATTATCGACCTTATTTTTTTTATAATTAAATTATTGTCATGTAAGTAGATAAGATTTAAATGATTACTCACCTTTTGAGTTCTATATTAATAAATGTACTAAGCATGTTAGTATGCTAAGTAAAAAAGCATGCTAATTACTTAAATTAAGTGACTTAAGTAGTTAGTTAACTTATACTTACATTTAATTGTAATTCGTTTACATGAAAAACTTTTTAGCGGAACAACACTAAAGATGAAAAGTGTTCGGATTCACTATAAAGTTCAATAAATTGTAATATTCGAAATTGGATTCCAATATTTATCTAATGTAATGTAGATTCCTTGTCTAAATTTGGTGGAATTCAAAAAAAAGGTGCTCAGAATTTTGATTTCAGATACATTTGAATCAAATCGCTCAAAAATGTGATCAAATCTAGCCTATTTTTCTTTAAAAGTTGTTATATTTAAAGGAAATCAAAATATTCGGGGGACATTTACTAGTTTCTTTGACTCCCAGACAAGGGCAGCAAATACGGACCTGTGCGAAAAAGAGGATGTTTATCTTACGTATCCCAAATTTTTTTAAATACGGCTTCAAGCATATAATTTAACCCAATCTGTTCGATTTTTAGGACAGCATTTTGAAAAATTCATCAAAAATACATTAAAAACTTTTTCCAAAAGTAACTATCATTTAAAATTTCTACACATTCTAGACTTCCAATTGCAGTTAAATAATGTAAATTTACTTACTTTACTTTTAATGGCACAACAGCCCATGGAAGGCCTAGGCCGAACTTTTCGCTTTTTGCATCCACTCATGTTGTGCGTGTTATATTTGTTCATGAATTTAAAATTATTAGGTCTAAAAGGTCAGTTTAATAGACTGGCTTATTTAGCAGGTACAATATTTAGCATTGGAAATTAAAAAATTCATCTAGATACAATAAATTAAAAAACTTGATATGAAAACTATAACTTCGGAGGTCGTCATATATTTCTCTGGGACTTGAACTGACCAAACTTTTATAAAACATATGTATATGCAAAATTAGAGAATCTCAAAAGAAATAATTTTTCAAAAATATCCAAATTTTGCTTTCAAAAGCCCAAAACAAATCTGTGCACGGAAGAAATATCCCCGTTTCTACCCCTCGCGTCAGGTTTGCTCTCGGGTGATGGCAAGGAAATTGAGAGATTTGTTTCTGGTAAAGCAGTTGTGAGTCGATTCTCAAAGCAGCTTCTACTAAGAGGATATGAAAAAGCTGTAAACGATATAAAAGTCATCACGTGAGGTAGTGTTTAATTTAATTCTAGAAAAATAGGTTCTACTGCACGGTTCTCTATCAATTTCTTTCAACATTTCATATATAATTAAATATAATGAATTGCTCTACCTAAGGTCTGAACAAACAATACAGTACGATTTTTACGATATGAATGCAGATCAACCGATTTCTCATATCACACTTCCTAAGAGACCTCATCATATTGTCTCTGTTCCCATTAATACTTTTATTTATATCCAATTACTAGCCAGCATGAAGTGACTGTGGAATTTTAAGGCAATAATTGAATAGTGACAGTTGCAGTAACCTCGTTCTACTTTATTTTGTTACGTTCAGGCACAGAGCAAATATGAACTAAGATATATCGATAATGATATTGATTTTAAGAGCAGTTCCAATTCATAATTGCTCTGATTTCCCTTACCGAACTTAAATATAATATTTGCAAGTACGTACGTAGGAGACATAGCATATGTATATAGTATAAATAATGCACTACACATGTTATCCATTTCCATAACAATTGCTTTTTATTAAAATTTTGTTTATGTATTCAAGATGGTTAAGGTTTCAAGTATCTACAAGTTTCGCTAATGAATGCAATTTGTGGAGAATACGTGGCGATGGTGAGAGAACATCAGAATGCATAAAGTGGGAATTGTACGTAGAAAGGCGAATTAGAACTCGGCATCGTGGAACACGCATTATGAATTATGTACTCCTGGCGAGTAGTTTCTTTTTAGACTTCTACCTCAATCAATACTCCCGAGTGAAGAATAGACAAGAAAGTTTGAGACTTGGATAAGACTTCCTCCCACAGTCTCTTCTTAAGTATTTATATTGCGCTATTGATTTTCTCATTCAAATCAGATTCGATGCACGATTCGGTGGTGCCTATAATATAAATTTATGTATGTACCGCATTTTGCCCAATTAAAAATTAAAACAACAGCCGTCATCAAAATGATTACTAACCAACAATCGAAAATTGAATATGAAACAAAAAGCGCATTTCAACAAAACAATTTTATAGTCTAACAGATTTTTTATATAATTTTCTACCCCATTATTTACATATAAGAAATTAAACGGAAATCATTTAGCAATAATTATTTTTCTTTTGTCAACTTTTCAGAAAAACACAAAATTAAAACAATAAATAGCAAGAAACCAAAACTCCTGTCAATTGAATAATGTAAAGCAAAATCCAAGAGAAGTAAAAAAGGACAATATATGGTATCAAGTCATAATAAAACTGAATGCATGAAACATTATGACAGTCAACAGACCTGGGCTGCCACAAACCGACGATAGGTCAGAACAACAATATACAAATCCAAGTTTCGAACAAGATACTACAACAACAGCCAGCACGCAGCAGCAGCAGCAGCAGCAGCAACAATACAACAGCAATGGAAGGCATAATGTTGGAAGTGCAGCGATGACAACAACAGCACACATGATCGTAGATTGTGCAGATGTTAATGCTGCAATTGGAGCAGCAGGAACACTAGCAGCAGCAACGGCAGTATCTTGTGTAGAAGCAGCAGCAGGAAGCTGCCGTACACACGGTTGTAGTACAGCATGCACTGCTGCACATCGGAAAGGTCATAGGTAAGCGGCCAAGTTGGTAGACATTTCCTTTGCACCTGCATTACAATAATTTCCCTGTTGGGACAAAACAAAAATCCATTATAATTATACATACAAACTTGATGTAATATTCAATCAATGTTAATTAAGTACTCGTACATACTTACTTTCACTTAAAACGTAGTTTTTCCTGTAGTGTGGGTAAAAAATTCACTGCATCGTACTCGCTGTTGGTAGTGCAAGTTTACCGATGTTAAATAATTTATACCGTATACAATCGATTTCAATTTTGGACAGAATTCGTGTATTAATTTTCTACCTTTCCTTTCGACAGACACACTCACTCTCACACAAATAACAAAGGAAATGCTAAAAACGAGCTGTAGAAAGTCACATGTAAATTGTAGACAGTGGATTTGATTTGACGTTTTTGAAGTAAAAACGAAAACTTTCAAATAAGATTATTTTTTATCTTATTTATTTGTTCTTACTACAGACTTAAGGCCGGCATCCGGCTCTGACAAAAAGCGAAATTCTTTTTTAGAAAACGATTAAGAAATGTTTAAGAAAATGTTTAGTATCAAGATTTCTTGTGGTAGTATCTCGCTCTCAACAAATTTAGCAACCTTATATACATACTACTTTTTTTAACGAAATTTTAATATGGCAACACTGATTTTTGCAAGAAACATATGAACAATTATGAAGTTTTCAAATTTTCTTGGCTACTACTTACTTTTTTTCATCATACTCAAGATATAAGTTCTTTGTTCTCTTGAGAGATTTCGCATGAGCTGGATACCGGCCTTAAGACTATAAGAACAGCTGAAACAACTTGAAAGAAAAGTTGCAGGCAAAAAATACATGGGTATCGAACCCTTGATGGGAGCTGGTACTATCAACTATAAAGCATATCTGTGCTTCAAACTACATATGGTATGTACTATACAAAATTATGTTCATATTTCAAACTGTGGAAACCCAGGGAAAATTTAGTAATAGGACTGCTCTATGGACTTTTATGCACTTTTGTCGCTTTTACTTATCTGCAAGAATATTAGATTACATTTTCATTTTAGACATTTTTCTGCTCGTATCTCGTCTACAATTTTACAATATTTTGAATCCTATTAGTTTGTACAACACGGTTTATCGAGACTTTTCTCCGGGAAAGCAAATGGCAATTGATTGTTATATTGGCCTTCTCTTTTATCCTGCCTTAAGCCACATTTCAGTGAGTAATATTGTAAGTAGTCTCCAGAATTAGCGGTATTTGTTTGGCGAACTGTTAGGGCATATCGTTACTTTAGGTCAGAACGACCCTAATTAACTAAGAGATTCTGATTGTGATACGGTTGTGAATTATTGAGTTCAAAATAAATTTTGAAGAATGGTTCATAAGCAAATTCCATGTTGTTCCTTATTTGTATCATTCACAATTCCGATCTGTACTGAATCTATACAACTTGTGCTCTGAGAGAACAAGATATTATCTGACGTCTTTATACTTATTGAAATACCTTATGTACTTCAGTGTATCTGATATTTATATAAATATATCTTCCTATGGATCCTGAAGATTATAAGACCGCAAGAAATTCTATCTACGGCGCTCCATTGACGCCAGTGTTCTGATTTCTATACAGAGTTTTCCTCAGCTCGCTATTTCAAGCTCCGTTTTACTTCTTTCCATACCATATAAACGCGTTAGTTTGTCTCTCCACATTATATACTATACATACCATACTCCTGAGTGTTCCCAATTTAGGTAGGGTATACCCGATCTCTCCATTTATGTTTCAGTATTTCGGAGCGCATTGAATTTCTTTTGGAAAATACAGAAATTTCTCATAGTCTCTCCGTTATCGTTTTATTTATTATTGCACACTTCGAAGCATTTTGCTGCACTGTGCTGACGACTTAAAATCAACAAAGAAATTGAGCTTCAGTTCATTTAGTTGGTGACGTTGTTCCAAGTCAGTATACTCAAAAAAAAGGAGAACCAATTTCGGTCTTCTCTTATAAAAATATTGACTTTGAACTTGTAAATGTGTGTGTCCTTGCATAAGCATAAGTCTGTGTATGTGTGTGTGTGTGTGTGTGTGTGTGTGTGTGTACAGTACATGCAAATCAAATGAGACTGCAGTGCTTGCAACAAAGTAAAGTAAAATAATTCAAATGAAAACAAATTGTTTAGCTTTTGTGCAATTTCAGTATAAGTATTTTCTTTTTTTTAAGAATAATTTAATTTTTGTATTCTTGATACGAGCAGTTTGCCTGACAATGTAAAAGGATTTCACATTAAATATGAACTTGACTTGACGACTGACCTTCTCAGTGTTATCACGATTTTTAAAAAAAAGACTATGTACTACCAGCAAGTGCTTCAATTTAAGGTAGGGGTAGATTGATTCTGATGTCTGTTTGTGAAGTAGGCATGAATGGTAAATACCGATTGTTTATTGGTATTTTGTGTTATTCAATTTATTTATGAAGTGTAAACATAACGACTTATGGTAAAAGTGTGCATGAGTCTGAGAAAAACTAATTAAAATGGGAAAGAGTGAGGGAGAAAAGAACAGAGAAGCTTAAAAGCAAATATGCAGGGGGTTTTCTTGAAATTATTTTTCTAAGGACGAAACATAATTGATTTTCAATTTACCATGCAGTGTTGTCTTAAGTTTTGTGTCGTGAAATGAGTTATTCGTATTAAATAATAAATAAATACTACGAGTGGAACCATAATCAGATTAATAGTTGCTTCGCTTTGCGCTCAGCTGCTGTTTCAGGTTCAAGAAATATTTACCCCTAATCCAAAAGCCATCGTAACAGTTACGAATTCGTTACTCTATTTATAAATCAAAAAAAAAAAAAAAAACAAAATCATATGCTGGAAAGAACATTTAAAATGATTCCGATTGAATTACCGATTATACGATTTCGTAACTGTTACGACAGATTCTTGAATAGGTGGCATTAAGAAGCTATTGATATTTGGCCTTCAATAGAAATCAAAAGTCGCCAAGTAGAAGGAAGCTTAGATTTCTTTTCGTCGCAGTTCGATCATAATTTCATCGCGTCTAGGCTGGCAGACCTACAGAACTTGTTTACGATTGGCTTTATCAATCTAAGCGTTATCAATGCACTCCGAATTCAGAATGGATACCGAATGGACTTAACTAGATATTTTATTCTCGAAATTTTTTAACTTCCCGAAATCAAAGTTCAGTGGCCGCTGTGGCGCGGTAGTTGTACGTTGAACTGTTACGCAGCGTGTCCGGGGTTCGAATCTCGGCACATGCAAAATCAGAACGTAGAAAAAACAATATTTTTACACAGCACCACCTCTTGGCAGGCAATGGCAAACAATCAAGAGTAAAAATTACCTTTCATAGGCTTTTCACTTCGACGTTCGGATTCGGCATAACATTTTAGGTCCTTAGTGGATGCGAAAAGCTCGGCCTAGGCCCTTCATGGGCTTTTTGCCATTGAAAGAAGAAAAAAGGAACAATATCACCAGAACCGTGTGTTGTTTGAAATTTTAAATGATGGTTTGCAACATTGATCCAGAACAATTTACTTAGCGATTCGGCACTGGTATCAAGGCTTGCTGCAGTATCTACCAATGTATAGAGACATCTCAAAGGATTTTAATGCTTCAATTAACGAGTTTATTGTGGTTACTATGGAAATCTGTTAGAAATGTTCCAACATTCCTATAACCGCTCCTTGCTAAGGAGAATTTACTCATTCAGAAATTATCACTAATTTTATGCTACAAACTAATAAAAAAAACGATTTTAAAGTAGTAAACTTAATAAAATAAAAAGCAAAAGCTTAGAAAAATAAGCAACTACTCATCTTAATCCTTAGCACTTGCTGAAGAGCATTTAACAACTGTCGAAAACTTATCGAGTGCACTGTATTGATGGTATACTTTTGTACTCGTAAGTGTACTTGGGTATTGTATGACTTTTTACTTAGTAGTTGCTACTTTGAATAGGCCTGCATAACTGAATGGATTTGTAGGAAGGTGAGTGTGTGTGTGTGTGTGTGTGTGTGTGTGCATACATATGTTTGCATTTGTGTGAGTATCAGTGTGGGAAAAAACACTTGCTCGAAACTTTTATCAATATATTGATTTCATAAAATTGGAAGTTTTATAATAATTTATTTTCATTTTATTCGACTATCGCATATAAAAAAGAGTAAAAATAGAGCACAGTGAATTCAATAAGGACTGTCACTGCAAATATGTATATGGAAAGTAAAGAATTAAATCTATCTAATTCATTTTATGCTTATTCAAAATTTAGGTACTTACTCAAATTCCATCTTGTTTCATTGCAGAAGACAAGAGTCGATGTATCAAATGACTGGTCTATACTCGGGTGCCAATAGCGGCGATGATAGCAGCACTGATGCTGAACAAGATTCATGTGATCTTAAATGTGAACTGCAATCATCACCAGGAATATACAACTGCAGCACTGCAGCGGCATCATCCGCGCAAGCAACAGCAACGACAGTGCTGTCGAAAAATGCCCGCAACTCCCAGTGCAACAGCAACGCATGCGTAACAACTTCATCGTCCACGGACACTGTCATCAAATGTCACAGCCGCCAATCGTCTGCTATTCTAGGTGGCGCAAATGCGCCGGCAACAACAACAACAACAACAACAATGACGCCACACAGTCATAGTAACAATTTGCATTCCTATTGTGCTGCCAATAATAGAAACGCTTTAAATAATATCGATGCAGATTATGATGACGACGATGATATTGTCTATTCACGTGATTGCGGCATTCTCAATTATCGGCCGAGAAGAATACAAAAATTCGCTAGAATTAAGGTATTCGTTTTATTGCTATCGATGCTAGTCACGTTGCAGCAGGCGTTAAGTTCGGGTTATATTAATTCCGTTATAACGACAATTGAGAAGCGTTTCGAGATACCATCAAGCTATTCTGGACTGATAGCGTCGAGCTATGAAATTGGAAATGTGATAACTGTTATATTTGTTAGTTACTTAGGAAGCCGGCGGCATATTCCAGTATGGATTGGCATTGGTAAGTAACGAGCAACACAAATTGCATACAAACAGACAGTAACCCTCGGTTAAGTGAGCCATGGTCAATTGAGTTTTCCGTTTGCTCCACAAATATTACGTTTTTGGTTCAAAATGTGCTCAAATTATTATTCAGCTAATTGCATTCCTCAGTTGAATTGAAGCATAAATTGTACAGTTTCAGCGATGCAATTAAGCGCGGATTACTGTATACTTTTTTTACTTCCCTCCATTACCTATAATCCCCCCCATAAGAAATTTGTAATCGCTCTTGCATCAGCTCAGTCAATCTACTGTTTCCAAGTTCGAAATGAAAACGATGATTATTTATTCTGGTCCTTTCTGCTTTTTATTGTGGTTCTTTTCATGTTCTGATTGTTATATTTGAACATGAATGAATGGAAGGGAGTTTTATGCCGAACCAAAAAGGTAATTCTTAATTTTTGGGGGTTTGTCATTGCCTGCCAAGTGTGTAGAATGCCGTGTAGAATAATTCGGGTCCTTCTCTGGCACCTAGATCGAGGAAGAAAAGGTAGCTTTAACTCCTAAGGAACAGCATGGGTACTTTACTTACTTTACTTTTAATGGCACAACAGCCCATGGAGGGCCTAGGCCGAGCTTTTCGCATTCACTCATGTTGTGCGTGTTATATTTGTACATGAATGGAAGGGACCTACAGTTTAATGCCGAATCCGAACGGCGAAGTGAAAAGCTTTTCATAGCAATTTATACTCTTGTAGGTTTGCCATTGCCTGCCAAGAGGTGGTGCCGTCTAGAAAAAATATTTTTTCTTTTTTGATTTTGCCTGTGCCGAGATTCGAACCCCGGACACTCTGCGTAGCAGTCCAACGCACTACCACTACGCCACAGCGACCACAGCATGGGTAACCGACCCTATATTAAACTTCTCAATTGCTTCCTGATTTCCTTGCTTTAATATCAAATTGTGGCATTTTTACTAGCACTCCCAAGTCTGACAAACATTCATGACCCACGGTTAAAGAACGTTTAGCAAAAGTTAGTCTCAGTTTAAGCCTTGATGGCCTTGATGTCGTCTTTTATTCTCAGACTCAGATCTAATGATTCTTGAAAAATCCATATTTAATTCGCCAGAATGTGGCACATTTATTTCAGTGGTCTCAAGATATTTCTAACGATATTTCAAAACCTCTCCGATTTAGTCTCTTACTGCGAAAAGGATGGGATGTTGTGCCATTAAAAGAAGATACCTCGAACTTGATTTATTTAGAAAACTTAGACTCTGTGCAACTCGATGCAACTCTCCCGTCCACGTCTTTACCTAAATAATCTTACCATTGTAAGTTTTTACCTGATATTTGGTTTAAAAAAAAATTTCCCCTTTCGCGTTGCAGGTGCCGTCATAATGGGAATTGGCTCACTGGTATTCATGGTGCCACATTTTACAGGCGAACCAAATCCTGGTATTACACTTGCCAACGAGACAAGTGATAATATATGCCGTAGTGCTTTAGTACGCGACCCAGATATGGACTTGGGGCGTTTATCGACTGGACTATCAAATCCCCCGTTAGCACCGCACACGCTACGCGAAGATAATTGCCTCGAAGGGAAGTTGTCAACATTTGGCCCGGTATTACTTTTTGTAATTGCTCAATTGCTATTGGGTTGCGGTGGCAGTCCGCTATTCACACTCGGCACAACGTACGTTGACGATCACGTGAAAACCGAAAGTTCTTCCATGTACATAGGCTGCATGTACAGTATGGCGGCCTTTGGGCCGGTATTGGGATTTTTGCTAGGCGCATATTTGCTTTCATTTCACATGGACTCATTGGGATCGACAATTATTTCGATAAGTAAGTAGAGAAGTAAAGATTTATGCAGTCTAAATTCTAGTCTTTTTGCAGATCCCGGTGATCGTCGTTGGGTCGGTATGTGGTGGGGCGGTTTTCTGCTATGTGGTGTTCTGTTGCTTGTAGTAGCAGTGCCGTTCTTCTCGTTTCCAAAGGTAACAAGTCACGAAGGTCCTGGATGTGTGTGAATGGTCTGATTTTCCTTGTTTGTCTTTTAGGTACTTACCCATGAAAAAAAGAAGATACGAAAAAGTTCTGTAGTGCAACCTGCTGTCGCCAATAATTCCAATAGCCTGCCACGTGCCACAGATGAAACGGGTAAAGTATTGAAAAAGGAAATTGTTGCGGTGACGACAAAAGAAAAAGACGATACACCAAAAATTGACACTGGCTATGGCAAAGATATAAAAGGTAAGCTCTTAGTAATCGCATGAAGGTCGATCAATCTTGAAAGTCGTACTCTTTCTCTTCCAGACATTCCACAATCCATGTTACGTCTCGTTACCAATCCCATTTATATTGTTACCTGCCTCGGCGCTTGTATGGAGCTGTGGATTGTGTCTGGGTTTGTGGTTTTCTTGCCGAAATACCTGGAAACACAATTCAGTGTGGGCAAGAGTCAAGCGAGTGTGTTCACCGGTTCCATTGCGGTACCAGGCGCTTGCATTGGCATCTTTATAGGCGGCTGTATACTCAAACGTTTCCAGTTGAAACCAAAGGGCGCGGTACAATTCGTTATCATCTCGAATGCCATATGCTTGGCACTCTACGGCATGCTCTTCTTTCTCGGGTGCGATAACCTAAAGATGGCCGGCACCACAATACCCTACTATCGCAGCACAAGGCTAGGCGCCAGCACTATTGAACCATTCCAAGTTAATCTAACCGCAGCCTGTAATTTCGGCTGCGAATGTTTGACCAGTGATGTTGAACCGGTGTGTGGCAATAATGGTCTCACGTACTTTAGCCCCTGTCATGCTGGCTGTACAGCATTTTCTTCAACATCAAATTTTACAAACTGTGCATGTAAGTAAACAATGGAACACAAGCAAGTGAACAACTGAGTTTATCAATCTATTTCAGGTGTTCATTCAAATATCTCCAGCAGTATTTATGTTGGCGCTGGCGGCAGTCAAGCTCAAGCTCTCAATGCCAATGAAAATTTTGCTGAAGTTACCGTTGTTCCTGTTGCAACTGCCGGCCCTTGTGCCACTCCCTGCCGCACCATTTATCCGTTCCTAATATTACTATTTTTTATGACTTTTATTGTCGCCTCGACGCAAATGCCACTGCTGATGATTGTTTTGCGTTCCGTGTCGGAAGAAGAGCGCTCTTTTGCTCTGGGCATGCAGTTCGTTATTTTCCGTTTGTTCGGTTATATACCGGCGCCTATACTCTTTGGTAATCTAATTGACTCAACGTGTTTGCTGTGGAAATCAACGTGCGGTGAAAAGGGCGGCCGCTGCTTGATCTATGATATTGAAAAGTTTAGATACAAGTGAGTTTCAGATTGATTTAAGTAATTTTTACAGTAACTTTCATCGCCTCCGTGTGTATGGTTTTTTTTTAGATATGTTGGTCTTTGTGCTACTGTGAAAATAGTAGCTTTGGCCATATTTATTGTGGATTGGTGGCTGGTGCGCAGGCGAAAGCAATTAGACAGAATGAAACCGTTGACAGCAAGTGATCCAATTATTGGCTCGATCATTAGTTTGGACAAATGTAAGTGCATTTTGAAATTAATTGATATCAGGATTTGATTCCTCTTCGAGCGGGCTCTATGAATTTATGATGGAAAGTTGAGGTCAGCTAAGCTGCAGTCTCGAAGAAAATCCTATTTAAGAACATCTCTGCTCAATCTTTTAAATTATGCGTGCCCAGTGTTAATACTATTTGCCATAGATTCGCTGATAGTAGCACGTTTAGCTACCGAACATATCCCGATCACAACTTTGAAAATAAGTAATAGAGAAAACACCACAGTCGTTCCTGCTCTTCAGGGTCTTCCTCAAGTTTATATTCTTCAGCTACTTGTAAATTTTCATGTTCTTTTCAATACTTTTTTCTAGTGTTTGAGGAAAAGTTCTCTACCAATGATACCAGCGGCGGAGAACTCATTATACCCTCAGAGGTATTACGCCACTCTCGAAATGATTCGCGTACGGTACAACTGGAATATGGGTGAATATTATTTCCAACAATATTATACAAAAATGTCTACACATTTACTAAGACTCTTAAAAACTTCTTCTCGACAGCTACGATAAATGTAATGTCATGCAACCAGCTCCGAATCCCATAGCGCCACAAACCAAATCCAAAAAACATTTCCGCAGCTCTTCTTGTGATGTCAAAATGATACGCAGCTTCTCCAAAGATCACAATAACACACCGGCAGCAGTAAGCGGAGCTGTCGCAACGCCATCGGCAGCAGCCAATCACGATGCTGTCAATGCCAGTGAAGTTGTTAAGTTTAAAAATCTCAAAAAGTTCCACACGCATTCCCGCAATAATTCGAGTGACTTAAATCACGATCTACGCTACAAATTAACACACTCGCGCACAAATTCACGCGATGATCCCGCACTCAATATTCGCTATATACAAAACCAGCTGAAGCCACAGGACGACGATGAGGAAGATGAACTGACCACCGGCTGCGGACACTTTGTGAAGAAACACTCGCGCAATCATTCGTACGATCAAATCTATATGCCCAATAACATACGTTTCGATCCGGAATTTTTGCGTGGCCATCATCATGGCAATAAAAATAAAAACGTAAATCTGCTAAAGAATATGGTGGAGAGTAAAGTGAAGAATTCAAATGAGAAAGAAACGGTGGGGGCGAGCACTTCCCGCGGCCATTCACGCAATAATTCCAAAGACTTAAATGTAAAATTGGTGGCGGCAACGGCAACGGTAAGTGCGCCCTCAGTGACAGCGCCAAATGTCGTGGACACGGGATTGAGTATATTGCGACATCGACGCAGCAATTCAAAAGAAGTGAATTATGTTAATCTGGTTGGTAATGGTGGAGGTGGAGGAGGAGGTGGAGTTGGAGTTCCTGAAGCAACAACTTCTGCTGTTGCTGCATCTACATCAAGTGTTTGTCTTCCGGTAATTGTAGCGGGCAACAGCTTGGGTGGTAGCGTGGGTGCTATCATGCATACAACGCCGCATAGCGCCGGCACTGCGAAACATGTGCGCAAATCATCACATCATAAAATTCAAATCGATGATGACCGCAGCGAGTTGATCAATAACAGCGATGATGAAGACGATGACGATGACGGCGACGATGATGGTTACGATATCGATGTAGCCACTGCTACCGCGAGCAATGTTGCTGAAAATATGCACCTGTAATGTTTAAGTCAAAGAAAATGTGTTGCAAGTAAATAAAAAAGTTTATGCAGGGATGCCGTCGCACAACAGTTTAAATACATTTTGTGCAATAACTTAAAAAGTTTTATTTAGAAAGTTGATAAAATTTTTAAAATTTACAAAATTAAAGTCGTAAGTTTTTTTGTTTTATTGTATTTTTATTTAATTTTTGCTTTAACACATTCCATGTTAATAACAAGAATTGCACGAACAACAACACACAAAAAACAAATAGAAATCAATTATGGTGAAAAGATTCGTACTTAAATAACATATTTATTTAGTTTTACAGAAACCATTTTTGAATATTGATGGACTGACAATTTCATATTTCTGGCAAATTCAAATATGTAAAGTAAAATATTAATTTCAAAATTAAATTATCTAATAAACAAAAAAGAAAAAGAAAGGAAAATAACAATTCAATTATATAGCATAAATATTTCTGCAAATAATATTTTGTGTGATATTTAATAAAAGCAAAGCAAATTCAAATTGTAAACATTTCTGTCTCAAAATAAATTCATTCATTTTCAACTTTATTAGAAATCCAAACTATTTAAGATTGAAACGATTAGAAAATGGTTTCGCATTGTAATTGAGAACGCGGTATTAACAAAATCATCAGAGTGGTTTAATAACTAACTACTACATAATACAATCGACAATTGGTTTCAGAAATCTAATAAAGGCAATAACAATGGGCTAGTAGGCCTATAGCAAAACAGCCTTTCTAAGCTAATTCACAATTTAAATCCTGTCTAAAAATAAAGTTAAAATCAGATTCCACAGTGTAGCCCAAAATATTTCTCTTTGCCCAATTATTCCACTAAAGACTTTCTAACTGACGACGTAATATTGTATACAAAATTTCTAATTTCTCGCCTGTTTTTCAAAAATCTTTTACCCATTTTGAATACTAATTTGCTTATGAAAGGAAGAAAATGAGTTATTGAAAAAGCTTACAAAATATTTGAATTAAAATAAAAAATACTTTGTCAATGAAAATTTGTGCTGTGAAATGAGAATCTGTATGTAAATATACAGAAAATGAAGAAAATAATGTTTTTAACTAAAGAATGCAAATAAAAAAGAAAACTAATTTTAGAAAGAAGAAATAATAATAACTAATAATTTTTAAACATACTCCTTAGGAATATGAAAATTTTAAGCCTATTAGAAATGGTACAAACAAAATGTCAATGAAAATAAAAATAGTTAATGATTTACAAAAAAAAATTAAAGTACTAATTACAAAATTAATAGCGAAAAAGTCAGAAGCAAGAAATCCTTATTTGAGAAACAAATAAAAATTAACAAACTATCCATTATTATTAATTTAGAAAGCAAAAACATAATGAAATGAAATGAGAATAACAAAAAAAAAAAAAAAAAAAAACATATTATCATATCAATTGCAATTTAAAATGAGAAGAAAAAGGAAAAAAATTATTTATGTAATTATGACTTTAGAATAATAAAATTTATTTAGTAAGAAATAATATATTTGTTTCATTTTGTATTTTAAATTAATCACAAAAGCAATTTATATAATTTATAGGAACTATCTAGATATTTACCTTAACACAAGAAACACTTAAAAACAAACTGCAATATTGTATTAAAAAAGTAAAGGACGAAAAAATAAAAATGGCAACAAATTGAATTTGAATTATTTATAGCAGAAGAAAATTAGAAAAATAATAAAACTGAAGAGTAAATAATTTTATTTATAAGAAAGTTTATAAAAAAAATAATGCCTTAAATAAAAAGTTATTATAAGTACATAAATATATACATAAATGGATATCTACATATATATCGTAATGTATTGAAAAGGAATAAATTACATAACTATTTTATATCTACATATGTACATACATAAATGATGCATATGCATACTTATGTATAAAAATAAAACCCCAATACATATTATTTAACAATTAAGTACGTACACAAACCAATTTGTTATAGCGGCGGTAAAGCGAAAGCGCCGGGTTGCAACCTAACTAACTAAATTTATACTACCCCGAAAACTTAATTATCAATTAATTAAAACGAAGAGAATGAAAACCACTTAAAAAATATATAAATGTAGTTTTATTGAATGTGATTTTTATGTAATAATAAAATATTAAATACAATAAATACTTAGTACGATGCACTTTTGTATTGGCATTAATCCATAGGTACACTCACACACACACACACACACACACACATACACACACACACATACATACATACAAACACTCAGATAAGTAAATAAATAAATACCTAAATAAATAAATTATACATAAGATTGTAGTAAGTTTTTAATGAAATTTCATTGTATGAAATTTTTTTTAAAAAGAAATTATATATTTAATGATGGGGCAAAATTCTAAGAAAAACAAACCCAGTAGCAGCAAAACATAATAAATAAACAAAATAAAAGAAAGTAAAACACTGCGTAAGAACAAGTCAACGTGGAATTGAATTAAGTAAAATAAAAATGAAAAAGATGAGAAACTAAGAAGCAAGCACTGAATAAGAATGAATAGAAGCTGGAGTTGTAATTGGTCCATAAAAGCTACGTTAAATATCTAAATCTATTGATAAATTCAGTTTATAAAAAATTCAGTCCTCATGGTCAACTGGCCGGTGAGGATACACCCAGTCAATAGCCACTGCCGCCTGCTTGGGCGATGAAGAACTTTTCTTCTGCCTAGGAATAGGCCTCGCACTTCGTTGCTTTACAAATGTCCACGATGAGTTTCACAGGATGGTATTTCTCTTTGAAGTGGTAGCCGTGGCGTAGTTTAGTAGTGCGCTGGCCTGCTTCGCAGAATGTAAGCGGTTCAAATCTCGAACCGAAGAACTTTTCTTCTGCCTAGGAAAAGGCCTCGCTCTTCGCTGCTTTTCAAATGTTCACGATGAGTTTCACAGGATGGGATTTCTCTTTGAAGTTTGAAGTGGCCTGGCCTTCGCAGAATGTCAGCGGCACAAGGAAAAATTAAAAAATAGAAAAACAATTTTTCCTCACGAATTCAGTATATTTGTGTAGACATATAATACCAACAACATGAATCGATGCGAAAAACTCGGGCTATGCCCTCCGTAGCCTGTTGTGCCATTAAAATAGAATAAGTTATGCATATATTAAAAATATTTTCTGTGATTCAATTTAAAAATAAAAAGTTCTGTCACTTCGGATGGTTTTACAATTAATTATTATGCCACCTAGTTTCATAATGCTGCATACTTCTGTGCAAATACAATAGAACTTACATGGAAACGTAATCTAGTTTACAGCTTTTAAATTACCTAAACACAATAATCACAATATTTCACTTGAAGAAATCTCACAAACCCTCTCTAAGATTCGAACATAGCTTTTTGCTAATATCACCTCTTAGTATTTGAACGTGAATTGGTAAAATCTTACGCCAAAAACCATTAAGTCAACAAGAAGTTAAATTAAAATAATAAAGTAAGATAAAACCAGTTCAAACTTTTATTGCATAAGCAGAATTGTAGCGATATGAAACTGAATGGCATGATTTATTTCCACTTGGCTGTTCAAATGCGCCTTAATTAATTACACAACTCATACCTACAAAACATACAATAAAATGTGGTAATTTAATGACAAAAATTATATACCATCATTGTTTCATTTGTTTTTGTTTTGTTTTAATATTAGCTAAGCAAGTTAGAATAGCAAAAGAAGTAGTTCTTGATACTACAGTCTTCTCGTATTTCATGTTTAAACTAGTTTATAGAATTGTCGTCTCGAGTACTTGATTCAATTATGAGATGGATTCATATTACAAAGTTAAGTTTTTCGGAATACATACAATGATAGATTACATAAGTCCTCAACTGTCTACGTTGTCCTAGTAAAATATGCCCGGTATACAAGTGGCTGAATGGGGGCTAACTTTTCTGGTGTCTAAAGTATGATGATGCATTAAGTATTCGATCTTCTACGATGTACTTACTCAAAAATTATGCCGGTTTACTTGTAACTACCAGTAGATTATTGTCTAAATATATTGAATTATTTTTTATATGAATAAAAGAGCAAACGTACTCATTTCCCTTTTTATGAATTGTATTATGCCCTTAAAGAAAGATCGATTCAAGATTAACGATCGATGAAGAGGTAATTACACCATCTTTGCTGTTGTGGATTGCCTGTTTTTGTTTTTTTTTTTTTTTTTTTTAACGTGAAATAAAGCATCGATAGCCTACTACAGTGCAAGACTTTAAACTGGATAATATCTTCTCATTAGAATGAATATCACACTTGAGACGCCCGCTAGGTATTTCGCTGGAAGCACGTCCAAGCAATACCTACTGCTGAATGCTTAAACTGGAAATCAATCTTCGTCAGAGTCTACCCTCTCCGATTGTTTTGCTGTTTTTTTTTGCGTTCTGTATTTCGCATACGTCGTAGAGTTTTCATAATACTAATGTAGTTTTTTGGAAATCCATTTATGTTCCTCTTAAAAATTCTGGCAATATCTATTATAGTATGCGTCTGGCATTTTTGAACTCTTCTGGTATTATAAGTTCTTCTCGTAATTGATATGACGCGTAGCCGCTACAAGCTTAATAAATGAAACGAATTAACGTCTTCTATACGAGCTCTCTCTTTCTCTCTATACCTACTTCGTCTCACCATCGCATACTTACGGCCTTTCGATACACATATACTTAAGCTCTGTAGAAGGAGTCTTATTCTATTTGAACATACTTGGGGTGTTCACAAGGTGTTCTTCAGTTCTCAATTGTTGTAAATTCTCAAATAAAATTGTACGACTTTATAACAAAACGATAAAATAACACACCCCGATTTTTTCTTCGCTCCAAACATTTTTACCCTATCGCGCGTATAAAAGTTTCACTTGGAAAATATAAAATCCTTAATAACTTTTATTTTTTCCTCATCGTAGAGAAGTTATTTAAATCCGAAATATCATATTTTTATAGAATTTTTTATCATCAAGTTTGGGTATCATTCTTTGCTCTTATTGTATTTTGCAAACGAGATTTCAATAATTCACGACGAAGACAATTACTTTCAATTTCTGCATTCTTGACGAGCTAAAAGAAAGAACATCAGAAAATCAGCGATTTTCAATCATTCAAAGCGTTAAGTATAGTCAATTGGTTTGAAACGAGATGATCTATGATGCTGCAATGAACGCGGGGAGAGCAAACATTCTACGGATCACTCTCAACTGGACGATTGTTGTTTTTCGCTTCAATGAGGTACTCAGAAAATGTGAATACAATTGCAGATAATGAGAACATTACTCGCTTGATGTTAACAATTACGTACGCTTTCTGTTAATGCTGACCGTTCTATTGTTCCACTGTCGGCATCATCATCCTTAAACATGAAAGATTCGTAAGTTGATGATGCAACTAGCCGACGTCGCATATAAAGATCAGCAGCACTTTCAGGTTGCTCCATTGCGTCATCATAACGTGGTGGTGGCGCACTATCATCCTCACTGTTGTCGGCTGCTTTCGCGGATGTTTCTGTTGTTGCTTTCATCTGAGTATTTGCAGTTTTCAAAGCAGTTAACTCTTGTTGCATACGTTGATTTTCCTGCTCCAGATAGTCAATCTAGTTTGATGGGGCAAAAATGTGGTACATTTAAACTCGAAACGAATGTTTTATGTAAAAGTGCTTCACAGCTAACAGCTAACAGCCAACTTACACTTTCTAGCTCAAATTCAAGTTCATCGATTATATCGTATGCTTCATCTAAAGCGGTTTGCAATTTAGTTATATGCGCTTCCAATGCTGTAGTATCCGTTTTGTTAACAGCAACATCTGCGGAAGCGTTTAGTTTTTGGGCTAAAAACAGAGGAAAATCATTGAAATAATTCCAGTTGTAACTAGCTCATTACCTTTCAATTGCTGCTGCTGTTCCAGCGTCGATTTCATCACTAGGCCCGTTAGCGTTTTTTGCCTTTTGAACATATCCTCCAGCGCCTTGCATCGTTTCACTTTCTCCAGATAGGCTTCATGCAGTTTATTGTATTTCTTCTTCACTTTCTCTAAATTCTCGTACATGCGATCACGTTCGTCTTCTAGCTGGAGCGCTCTAATTTTAGACTCCACATGCACAGTGGACTGGGAACGTCCATCGTTGGTCAAGCGATTTAATTTGTGACGCAACAAAGTGTTTTCCTCTGATAAACGCGCATTTTGTGCATTCACTGGTGGAGAAATATGTAGGAATTCTTTGTTTTATTGTTGTTTTTTGAAGAATTTTAATTATTTCTCACCCACATCCAATTGTGCTTCCAATAATTGTATTCGTGTTGATTTAGTCTTCGTATTTTCCATTTTTGTCTCACTTTCCATATTAAGTAAATAAGCAAATAAATACCTTTATTTTAAAACTGCTGCAGCAGAAAACAACAATCGATGAGGCAAAATAATTACTGAAATTGATAAGCGTTTATTGTTTGATTACCACCTTATGATATCTATGGCATATCGTTTATTGCTACGCAAAAAGCTTCTTTCAAGCTTTGCATTGCCAAAACGAAATAGACGAAAATATCTTTTTATCAAAGTTACCAACCAACTTGGGTGAAAAATATAACAATTTCAACAGCACTTCAATAAATTCAACTATTAACGAATAGCTATCGCGGATTGTGTTGTTGTGCTTGTGCTTAATCGTGAGGATAACGGAAAATCAGCAGAGCACAGAGAATTAATAGAAAGTGTAAGGTGTGAGTGACGATGGCGCGAGAGATGCAATTGAGAGTACGAAAACTCCTAAATACGATTATGAGTATATACGAAACAACAAAAACAACAGAAACACGAATCAATGGCATTTATCTCTCTTCTTTTCTCTCTTCTTTTTACTTTATAATTTCAGGTGGAGCCAAATAAAAACACTACCCACTATCCCACGCAAGAACATGCATGGGTAATGGGTGAAACCTCAAAGACAAAATGTTAAAAGAAAGCTGACAATGAGGTTAGGTCCAGTTCACAAACGCAGATAAACCAATTAGAGTTATAGCGCGTTTTTGATAACACCATCTCGGGTTTGTTTTAAAAGAGAAATCTTCTCGGCTGTTATCATTGCAAACTTCACAAAACTTCGCACAGAATAATGAGTTTAACCTCAGTCGCCTCCCCTTTTACACCAAGAAACTGTTTTCCAATAGTTTTGAGATTAATTCTAGCTAGAGCCGGCCAACGATGCGTGAAGTATACATATGATATCATGGCAGCTACGAAAGCAGTTCCAGAATTCTGAATATAATGTTGTTACTTGGCTTTCTTAAGTGCTTCACGGAAAATGTAAATGCCGTTAGCATGCTGAAGTTGTATAAGGATTGTCTATTAAAGTCAGCTGAATTATTATATGGGAGAAATAACATCGATTGGATATTACAAGATGATAACGACCCGAAACACAGAAGTATACTATGTACTAAGTGGAAAGAGGATCACAATATTACAACTTTGGATTGGCCCTCTCAGTCACCAAGGCTCTAATTAAAGCTAAGTTATCCAAAAAGATTTTATACGATTGCTAAAAGTACGTGGAGGTCTCTTTCCGTGGAATATGCTGAAGTTCAAGTTGCCAGTTGTCGCCAAAGATGCCAAGCAATTATAGACAATGCAGGAGATTGGACCGCATATTAAACTTCCTGTCGAAAACCACAATAATATGTATTTCTCAAAAATAAAACACTTTTTCAAATAAATGTAACATACACTCTGTTGGAGAAAAACGTATTTTCTTGAACAGAATGTATATTTTCATATTTAATTATTTTATGCTTCTAAGAATTTTATAAGAAACGCAATAATCAAACTGATATTAAGCTCATAATTATTTCTTATCATATAAAAAAACTTTAAATTTTTTTTCTGTTTGATATCTATTTAAGATATGATTGTATACTGCCAATGAAAAGCTTCTTTTAATGAAATTAAGTTTCAAGCAATCTACTCGAAACTAGAACACATTGTTTCCTCCCTGAGATCTCTAAAGCTAAAGACAAATAAATAATGGTAAAATATCTGTATTTTATTGATCACTCGAGCTATTCTAATATTTCTAGAAGCTGTTCAAATAATATTATGGTAAATATTTTTCTAAGCTATCAAAAGTCTTTTGAGAAGACGGAATAGGTGCTAGTATAAAAGACATTGAGACATAAATGACTTTCTGGATTAAAACTCACACTGAATGACATATGTTAGACATATGTTACTTATTATCAGATAAGGCTTAAGCCAAAGAGAGCTTCCTTCATACGAGTATTTATAAGTTAAGGTCCCATAACTTCTACTAGTCTGAATATGAAGACTAAACTCTCTTGGCATACGTTGTAATCTGGCATTTAATCCAGGTTCCGATCATTCAGAAATACCAAGCAATAAAAAAATCTCCGATGTTCTGACTGAAATAGGAACAACTTCTGTTCGAATTTCATATTAGATTTACATACATTTTAACATTAACTCAATTATCTGTGAGAATTATCTGAATTCAGCAGAAGGCAAGGTAACAGAGAAGAGGCTTTAAGTGCTTTTAGAACTGAATGAAATACCATTTGCAGTATGGCTACTTCGGTAAGATTGGAGTTGCGACGCCTTCAGCGACAAAGAAGAGAAAGCGAACAAGGTAAGTTTAATGATCTGAGTGCTGCTCTCTTGGAGCAAGCTTTCCAAAAGTAAACTCCAGCTGGAAGAATGCAGCGATTAACGATTATTATGTTAATGGTACCCACTCCATTATTTTTTAAGTACTGAGTATTTATATTGAAGTCTTCTTTAGTATTTGAGCTCTTTATTTATGGGATGTGGGCTGCAGTTTATGTGATAAAATTTACTCTCAGTTTTTAAACTATCGACAAAAAATCGAAAAGATGAACTGAAATTCATCCTTATAAGGATATATCTACATATATTATAAATTAAACTTAACTCCAAGAACCTATTATAATGGCATTTTTTGTTTAAATAAGCTTAATGAACGTTAGGTATACCAGAGGGAATAATAAAAAATTCAGGCAGATCGGACGATGGTTTCGGAACTAGCAACGGTTCCTCATCAGTGATCTTAGTGGTAGTTCTTAAGCCTGTTTATAAAGCCTGCTTAAGTTCATTAGATATACTCTAACACTATGAGCTTGCCAAATTCGGAAACAATTTTCCAAATTAAACATAAATAAAAGTATCGTTTGTTGTTCAGTGCAATTGGTTTCAGTTTTGTTAAAGTTACTTTATATAGCTTATATTGGCTCAATAACATTGCCAAAATTGCACAGTATAACTCCAATTAAGGAGCCAATGAGATTATATGTATTCCTTGATGTATGTATGTATGTAGTAGCAAAAAAATAGCTCGTATAAATCAATTTCGATGTCATCGTAAATACAATATTTAAACTGCAATTTCTATAGAAGGTGCTGCACTTTAAAAAACTTAAAATAATGCTTCATTGCTTATGGCTTTAATTCATTTGTATATATCCAAATAAAATACTGCGGCATACAAACTCTCACATTCGACTCTCTCAGCCCCTTGTCTTAAATACTCGTACTCCATAAAGTATTTAATTTCTGCTTGTCTCTCTCTCTCTCTCTCTCTTTATCACTCTCTAATATCGATAACTTGATCATTTTCAGCTTCATTGTTGTCGCAAAATTGCCCTGCATAATTAAATAGGCACATATTCCAAATACAAAAACAACAAAAGCAACTCTATTGGTAACTCTACCACGACAGCGACCCACAAGAACAACAACAAAATGCATTGATGGTGAATTGGATTATGTATGTGTGCGTGTGTGTGTGTGTAGCGAACATTCACCTACATATCGAATTTTGTAGGTACTCGAAAGTTTTGTGTTCGTTTCATTTTCGTTGACAGCACACAATTTGAGTATTTATGCGATTATATTTTGTTGCTGATTCGGATAAACTTTTGAATAAAAAAAAGAAATAAGTAAATATTTTACAATGGCGACAAACAGGAAACTGCTAGGTTTACGTAACAATATAAAAACTGTATATGACCTACTCCAAGAATATCTGCAAAACTAATAAGAAGTTATGCAATTTTAAAAATTATTATGCTTGATAGATATTTAAAATGAATCCTAATTTTACTCAGACAATTAAACTGAAATCTAGAACCTAAATCTGAACATGCCACGATGCCAGGGTGCATGTAAAGGCGTAGAGAAGTGGTGAGTTGATATCGGTACTACTTGCTTTCGAGAATCGAACTACTAAGGGAAATAAGGCATTTTATACAAAAATTTAGTGGAGTGAAAGGTTTCTAAATTGAATGCCCTATCAATCTATGACTCAAAATAAACAAGGCGCTCTATCTAAGAGTATTTAAGGGGGAAGTGAAATAGCAGGATACTGGAGATTTGGATTGAAATCCATATCCTTGCTTCTATGGTTCTATATCTCGATTGTTAAGGATAAACTTCTTGCCAGGATCAACTTTTTATCGAAGGTAAACAAATATTATTTCTCCAATCAAAATGCATTTGGATGAAGTATCCCTTCTTGCTTGCCTGGTCCTGGATACCATGCAAAAGTTGTTTCTACATCAATTCTAAATCAGGTACAACTGATTTTTTCCTTGCATATCTATGAGAAAATGTACTGGATCGAGACGTTTATAATAGACAATATTAATGATTAAAGAATTCTTGAGGTAGAATATCATATATGAAAATAAATCCCTGAATTTACTTAGGTTATCATTGGTTATCACATTGCCAAAAGTATTCTCGAGTCCTTGAATCACATGATCACGGATACAAAAGGGGGGAGCTTGAAGTGAAACTCAGAAACTCCCCTTTCCGTATTTTCAGAAAAATATCTCAAATAAATCGTCTTTTTGAAGGAACGAAAATACCTAAGCCTATCACTCCTCTTCTTCCATAAAGTCCATAAAGATCCTCTGGTGCCTTTAGTGATACTTGTTTGTGAAAGGCACACATTAGCGGTGAGTTTTGATTTAACGCAATTTGCTCCAAAATAAAAGGTCCTGGTCAAATTGTTGCTGCGAGGTCAGCGTGGCTGTCCATTTCCAATTCGATTGTCACTTAAATACATCAGCATAGACTCTCACAGTCTATTTAGAGGGCTACCAATTGTCTATACTATTTTAGGTGGCAAGTGTTATGCCTTTACCACAATGAACTTCAGTTTATCAATGTCGACTATGACCCCATGTAGCGCCAACGAAAGAAGAAATAAGAAGAACAAGGAAAATGTACCGTTTTTTTTCCTCTACTTTTTGATTTTTGCCTGTGCCGAGATTCGAACCCCGGACACTGCGTAACAGTCCAACGCACTACCACTACGCTACAGCGACCACCTAAGCTTAAAGTTCTGACTAGAAATAGACTACTGAACCTTAAACCAACGACCATTCTTCGACTATTTATGAATATAGTATCTAATGAAAAATCTTTTATGCAACTAACGAAAGTGATTCTGAATTCATGGAGGACTTAGCACATTTTTCCATCCTCATATAACCTAGAAGGCAGAGATTTAGAGTTATGCCCTGGTCAGTGGTTAAAGTTAATTACATAAAAACTGTTTACTTGCCTGTAGGTGAAAGTAGTAGCTCTTAGCCTTAACAAAATTGATCCTACAACAGTATAAACTGTAGGCTTTTAATTATTTCTGAATTGGAATCAGCATTCATCTTCGACCCGCTCGTATGCCTGCCAACGTAAACTTCCGATGCGCAATAGAACACACCATAACTCGCCCATACAGATCGTCTACATGCATTCATATTACAACGTAATTAATTTCAGAATCCAATTAATTATTTTGGCATTGACAAACTGATAAATGTTTTTCTTTTGAAATAATTCATGTGGCAATAATTTCTCGGCAGAGAGCGCGTGCGTGTCGGTTTTTCTAAAAACGTTGTACTCTGCATGGGAAGTGAGCAAGGACGTTTAGTTAACCCCCTCAAATGTAAACAGCATGCATACAAGAGTCTAGATACAATTGTGTACTCGGACTCGTGTCTCGAATGTGTGGTGGCTACAATTTCGTATCCTTAAAATTGCGAGTAATTTGCAATTCCTAATGAAGTTTTCCATTAATTGAGTTTTGGGTGTTGTGTGGTTGCATTTTTGCACTTACATACAAACATCAACTATTTTTTCTTTATAATTTATTTTTGTTGTATTTTAATTTAACCCAGTTTAGAGCAAGTTGAGTTTGCCGTTTTTGATCACAGACCACAAGAACAAGATATTCCACTTGAGCACTGAGCACTGAGCACCGCAACCAAAAATTTCAGACCATATTAATAAATGTGATAAAGATTAAAAATTTATAAGAAAAATAAAAGCATGGCAGAATAAAAATTAAGTGATAACATAAAACTACTCTCGTTAACGACTGCCAAACAAAAACAAATCGATCGCTGGGATTGCGCCGGAGCGGATGGAGCGGCATCGATATGGCGTGCGTCTATGACTTCATTTCAGAAAAAGCTGCTTCAATCGCGGCTAGATTGAAGGCACAGGGTGTTTTCGATAGTAAATTATGTTTTAATGTGACAAAATGTGAGAAGAAGTAAATAAATTTAAAACTACATGTAATCCCTATATATCAACATTTCGTGAAAAACCCTGCTTGAAAAGGATTTTGAAAGTGGATCCTAATAAAACTCCGAAAAAATTATTCGTGCCTAGGCGTTGTAGAAGTTTATATCTCATTTTTGTTTTAGTTTGTCCATTTTTAACAAGTTAAAAATCTTAGGTTGTTTGAGTGATCAGCAATTTGTAGTAGAATTTTCCGTAGAACATTTTCTTCGAACATAGTAACCCATTAGCTCCTGCCCTTATGGATATTAGTTTTTGTTCTTTTCAGAACATGAGTGGTGCTACATGCGGTCATAGTCGACACTAATAAACTGAAGTTCATTGTGGTAAAGGCATAACACTTGCCACAATGGCTTTCTATGTCTTTATCGGTGTCCTATGTGATTGCATTCCCTCTCTCAATCTTCCTCCCACCTATCAATCTTCCTTCCATTCAACCCAATGCCTTGCATTCATAGAGGTACACCCTGTGTGCTGAATGAATCAATAATAAAACAAAAAGTAGATTTTCTTCTCCCATTATGAGGATTATGAGGATGGTTAATATATATGTTCTAGAAGTATGTTGCTCATGTTTGCTATAGTTTGTTGAATAAAAAAATTCTGTAAACTTGGTTTTAGTAAAGTTTACACCTCTTATACGCAGTGAGCGACGTAAGTACACAGAGCTCCTTGTTCAGAGTTCTATCAGAATCCCTGATATTTTTATTTTAAATTGATTTTTGCCGAACTTTGTTATCAGAAACCACCTTGAAGATTAATGCTATATTGGTTGCAGCCTCGAATTTAAAGGCAGACGAAACGATAAACTTAAAACTAATTAATTACTTGGAGAGATCTACCCTTTTGTCTGACTTAGAACCGTCGTCTTGGTATAGGAATGCAGCACAGATGTACTTCAGCCGGTCCCTCTTGATTTTTAATTACCTGCTGTTTCGTAGGAATGGAAGAGATAAACTTACAGTCGCAGAAGTCTGAGAAAACAGTGTAGTCAGATGAAGAGGTAAAAATAATTTTGGATCAAAATGAATGCAAGAAAGTTCAGGCCACGGTCAAACTGAATTTAGCATAAGAGTTGAGCTGCTCGCAAACCTTTTCCTTAAAACGAAGGGGTTGTTTCTAATTCACCTATAGGTGTATCCCGTTCTCTAAGCCGTGCACATTGCATTCTTGTGGATCTATTTTTGAATAGCTTCCTATTATGAGAGAGACAACGAAGTGTTCTAAAGACAGGTTCAATTAGGGAAAGTTTTACTCGCAGACCTTATGATATCGGATAAGACGTTAGGAAAAGATGGAAAATATGAGCTAGAATGAACGTTGTTTCCTTAATTGAAAGAATCTTTATGGAGAAAAGAAAGCCTCAATCATCCCATTACTTCGGCAATATATTCAGGGACTCTAGTCGATTTTGTTGCCGAAATCTGTAGCTGTAGGCGGATTATTCTTCTTTTTTCATCTTTTAATGACACAACAGCCCATGGAGCGCCTAAGTTGAGCTTGAGCTTTTCGGTATACGAGTATTATCCCTAGTAGCTTGCAGTAACCACTTGTGTTAGTTAAACTAAATATCTGCATACCCGCGATATTCTTCGACCACCATTCCCGGTTATAAATCACCCTGTTTATATGTTTTCCAAGAAACCACCAACCAACCAACATCATCATGTGATTTTGCCAATCTACTGCCAGCCTTTTGCACTTTGTTTATGTATTAATGCCAAAATGTAGGCTGTCTAAGGTCGTCTGAGAAAAAAGCGAGCCACGCTGCAACATTAGCATAATGAACGTAATAAAATGGTAGCTTAAATACATTAAAATATTAGGGATTTCATAGAATGTTAATAAGCGTACGCATGCGAATGAAAAACTAAGTTAGCCAGCACACTTTTTAGCGTCAAGTTTGACAAAACGCTTGTGAAATCGCAGCAAGCAGAAATTGAGCATGATTATCGTAATCTCGTTGTACAACAATAAATACTTAAGCTAAACGTTGTAGAGTTAGCAAATAAAAAAATAATTGAAAACCTTGCAAATTGTACCATAAATAGAGCTTGCAAAAACAAACAAGAAAAATAATTGGAATCAATCTTGTTTGCCAATGGGCAAAGAGCATTACGCATATAATTTGCGTACACAAAAAATAAATTTAAAAAAAATGAAAAATAAGACAATCATGCTTATAAATTAGAAAATGTGCGACAAATTTGCATAATGAATTATTTGTGTACGAATTTATTTGTGGCATACTGTAAGCAGTTGCAAGCTCTGCTCTTAAAGTAGATCGATTGATATTGCATCATGATGTTTCGGGTTTGCTCGGTCGGTTGCCTGCTGCTGCCTGTTGCCTGCTGCTGCTGCTGCTGCTGTTGTTGGCTCATATCGATTGAAGCGTGAGCTTAGTTTATTAGCATCGCATACCTCTATTAGCGGTTGTTGTTGTCTTAGTTAATTTTTAACACTTAATATTTTCCGAACCAAAGAATTAATTTCTGGCACGCGCTCGCGGACCGAACACCCTCCCTGCGTACATACCATATACTCGTACTTATACGAAAAACAAGCTCAACTTACCTCCCTCTCGCTCGCTCTACCTATTTGCGTGCATAGTAAGTAATATTATGTAGCTGCAGCTACAAGCTCTTCGTTGCATCTGCTTCTGCTTCTGATCCGCATGTAGCAAATCATATATAAACACGATCAGGATCGCTGAATTTAATTATTTAGCGTTTGAAATTTGAATACTACTGAAGTACCACAACAGGAGAAATATTACTTATATACACCAGCAAAAATGTTTTGGAAGGTAAGCGAAAATTGTTAATAATTTTAATAAAATATTTATTATTTAAGTACATACAAAAGCGGAATGGATTTTTGGACAATAATTTCATACATAACTAAAAGCAATAATCGAAAAACTACCTGTGATGGAGTTTAAAGACAGGATCTGCGATCTGGACGGGAGCAAGCTTAAAGACTGTGTGTGAAAGTATGAAGAAGGAGGGCGATTAGGATCAATAATTATTTGAGAAGAGGGAATTTTAGTCGCTTCTTAGTTTCCCTAGTGATCTGGAAGATATTTTGTGTTTCAGCCGTAGTCAATAGCCCCAAGTGCTACTTCTTAAAGTGGAAAAAAGCCTTTAAATATCCCATTTATTCAAGAGCCATTAAAGGAAAATTTAACTTTAATATGTTTTAACAAGGGTTATACATACAATCGCAGCGAAGTCTTTTAAACCGTCATTCTTCTCAAAGCAAATCTTTTGCCTAATCCTGAACTGCAAAAATTCAATTCTAAAGTTTCCCCATGTTTATAGGTTTCAAAATGTTGTGCTTTGAAGGCTCTCGTGCTCGAATGAGCAAATGAATAAAATATCATATTTTAAACCTACGAATCTATAAAATACATATTTGTACTCAATGTGCGCCCTTAAGGAATTGATATCCATCTTTTGAGGATGAAGAACAAAGTAATACTTTCGATGTTGATATCCTTTCCTCGTATATTTTTAAAAACCATATATAGTATGTACATTGTACATACATTACATATTGTACCTGTCGTATTTAAATTCTTTCTTAAGCCACTGTTAGACCTCTAGAATTGATATATTTTCATTGAATATGTAAATGCAAGTCTGAGTAGTTATATCCTAAGGAATTGGAATCATTTCCGAAGATTTGGTAAAAATATTTAAGGCTATGAGAATCTTTGCTCGGATATCTGAAAAACAAAAAAAACCCTGAAGATAGGTCTAAGCAATTGATGTCCTTTATTAAAAGATCAGAAGATCTGGAAAAAATATTAAAAGTCAACACAAAAGAAATTTGTACCCTTCTCTATCAGAAATATCAGAAAAAACATCAACCATTGGATTTAGGTGGTTGCTGTGGTGTAGTGGTAGTGCTACTCAGAGTGTCCGGGGTTCGAAACTCCGCACAGGCAAAATCAAAAAGTAGAAAAAAGTTGAAAAATAATTTTTCTACACGGCATCACCTCTTGGCAGGCAATGGCAAACCTACAAGAGTAAAGATTGCTTATGAACAGTTTTTCACTTCGCCGTTTGGATTCGGCATTAAACTGTAGTTCCCTTCCATTCATGTACAAATATAACACGCACAACATGAGTGGATGCGAAAAGCGAAAAGCTCGGCCTAGGCCCTCCATGGGCTGTTGTGCCATTAAAAGCAAAGTAAGTTGGATCTAGGGCATTTAATATACTGCCTTCGAAGATATTGTTAACAAATACTCAAATTTAGGCCTAAAGAATTTACATGTCTGATTGAGAGATCAAAAAAAAATCAGCTGTCGAGCCTAGTTCCTACGAAAATATTTAAAACGTATCCAATGTTATTCTTCGAAATTTCTATACATTCTTTGAAGATTTGGGAAAAATTTTCATATTTTTTTTTTTTTTTTTTTCGACGCATTGATTGAATACTTGAATATTCCCTTTCTTTAGAGGTGAGAAACAATATCTGAAGCTGGATCTATAGAATTGTGATTCTTTCTACGAATATCTGGTAAAATATTTCCAATGGAAAGAATAGGGAATTGATACTACAAAGATCATGAAAACCCCAATGTTAGGTCAGTAATATTGAATTCGTTTTTCCAAAAATTACGAAAACTTAAGTCAAATGCAATACCTAGGGACCTCGTCTTCTAAGACCAGGTAAAAATATAAACAGTTTGGTCTGGAAAATATGTCTCAAGCTAGACATCTGGAATTAATATTTATTCTTCGAAGATGAAACAAAAAAAATCAAACATATGAATTGGATATCCTTCCTTTGAAAATGTGGAAACAAATCTTTAACGGTAATCGTTAGAAATTGGAATTTTTCGAAAAACAAGAAATTGCTCGTGCTACCAGCACGTTGCAATATTTTTTTTTAATACCATAAATTCTGATATGTACTATAAATTTAAAAAATTCAGATTTTGATTCTCACCATTTGCATTACCACTGCCGTCAGAGCCATTGAACGCATTGAGCCCGACTATGGCCCAGTGCACTATGAATTCCAATATGAAGTGAGTGATCCCCATACGGGTGATATAAAATCACAAAAAGAAACACGCAAGGATGATAAGGTTGTGGGTAGCTACGAGCTAATCGACTCCGATGGACATAGACGTGTGGTACATTATACAGCAGACGATCACCAAGGCTTTCAAGCGGTAGTACATCGTGAGCCAACAGATATTAAAATACCAATACCCGAGCAACATCAGAAAATAGTTGGGCATAAGATATTGGCACCAGCACCATTGGTGCACTATTAACAACATGCTTACCATAAGATCATCAACAAGGTCGCTTTGAGATCATCATAACCATTGATAGTAAATCGAATCTTGTTCGCATTTTTAATAACTAAATATTATATATGTAAATATTATACAACCAGTCTATAAGTGAAAGCTACTGTGAATAAGTCTGTCCTATGTGCCAATTTGTTTTAACAAATAAGTTAACTAACTTCATCTTACACAAATAAAACATCATATTGTATATAGTGCCTACAAATCTACGCGTGCCATCATTAAAATGTTGCTTTTGATTAAACTATGTACCATATGATGTGTATACTCGTACTTACCTAATTAAATTTATTATTTCTTGAATAAAGCATACTATAAATGCTAAATGCTGCATAAATATATAAAACGGAAAATGTTCTGCAATAAAAAGAACCAAGCATAAAGATCTTTGTCTTTTCTTTTAATTTTATTTATCTGCAGCAGTGCACCTACTACCATATATGCTGCGAGTCTCACGTCTCGATTTATATTTATCATTTAAATAGAACTGTTTATTTTTATTGTTATTATTATTGCAAATTTTTCAGTTAGAGACGTACGCTCTTATTTCATGTCTTCCGGTTTCTTGCCCTCTTTACTTTTCTCAACTGTGAAAGAAATTTAATTTCATTTCGGATTTGCATTCAGTAGCAAAATGAATAGCTCTGTGTGCCTAACTGCAGTGAATTTATTCGTTCTTATTTTCTTAACAAATATAACCGGAAATGAAGGAAATGAAGGAACTGAAACTGAACAGAATCCCATTCGAGATACAGCAAATGAATTCAAAACACTACAGCCACAATCATGGTACAACGAAAACAGTGATCTATATAATTTAGATTTGTCAGAAGATTATTTAAAAAACGAAGTACGCCAAAAGGATGCGGTGACTTATGAATTGGGTACACCACAATATCAAATATTGAATCCTGATGAACAGCCTGAGATTATAACAGAAGGTCAACCAGGTTATTATGAAAACTTGCGACGCTATGAAGATTTAATGGAGAACAAACATCAGCGTAGTGATGAAGCAAATAGCACGACACGTTATACTAATAATAATAATAATAATAAAAATAATAATAATAATAATAATATTAATAATAATAATAGTACAATATCATCGATTTCATCAATATCATCGGCAGCATCTGAGTCTACAGAAAATAAGGCAGTTAAGAGAGGAAACGATACAACGAAACCTTTAACAAATAGTGATAGTGATAAAATCGGATTTGTTATTGCAAATGCAAATGCAAGTGAACAATACAATAATAATACTGAAGGCTTGAATCAACAAGTCGAGCAAAGAATTAAGGTTACAAAATTTCTGAATTCAACTCAACTGACAGAAAATTTTGAAGGAAACCAAACTCAAGCTGCTGAATCTAAAAATGCAGGAAATCAGGAGAATGGACAGCAACAACAGCTGCAGCGAGAATTAAAAGAACAAAAGCCTCAAGAGCAGCCGGGCTCACAACAAGAGAAGAACGCTCGAAGGCAACAGCTGCAAGACCAGCAGCATCCACGTCCAGATAATCACCAGCCGCAGCCGCAGCAATATCGACTTGAAATAGAGAAGCGTCCCAAACAACAGCAGCAAATACAGCAACTTGAACAATATTCGGATAATAAATTTAAGCCACAGCAATTTCAACTACAACAATTTAAGTTTCCGCAACAGCAGCAAAACCAGAAGAAAAAACAAAAGCAGCAGAAAATGCGTAAACAACAGCAGCAGCAAAAATATGATGAGCAACAGGAGTATCTAGAACAACCGCAGTATCACCAACAACCGCAGTATCACCAACAACCGCAGCGTCACCAGCAGCCGCTATTGCAGCAGCCATTTAGCAGCTTCGAAGATTATTACAATCAACAATCACAAGCGAAATACACACAACGTCAATCAGAACTAACACCGTATCAGCAACATAAACAGAAACTAACACAATCAACGCCAACAGATCCTCAATTGTCTTCTCTATTGTCAGATCCTTTGCCGTCGCCACCAATACCATCAGCGCTGTTCCCATCATCAGATGAATCAACTCGAGTATCATCAAATTCAGATCAGCCATCACGTACTCTAGCAACACCGGCGCAGCCAACATCTGCATTACCATCATCTCCTGCACTGTCACCCCCTTTATTACCTTCTGTTCCTTTCTCACTCCCGAGTACGCAACCGTATTATCCCTCCGCACCATTTCTTCCATATAATTCCTTCTTTCGTCCCACAAATTTTCAGAATAATTACAATTATGGCAATGAACCTCCACCACATGTTCGCGATTTGGAGTATTTATATCGTTCGGCTGTTGATTTAGACGACACATCATCACCGAAACCACCACCATCCAAAAATGGCAAAAGTTATTAATTCAAGTAAAAAAATTATTATATTTTATTTAATTGCGGATTAATTAATTAATTTAAGTTTTATTTTAAATATTTTTAAATTTTCTATATAATGAAAAAATAAATCAGAAAATGAAAATACTTATATAGTAAGAAGCAAAAATATTTTACTTTTGTTTCATTAATATAATATTTTTCTAGCTTCAGTCTGCTTATAAAACAAAGAATTTACTCACAGAGCAAAGATCAGATGGAATGTATCAAGATTTCTTTTGGAAAAATGTCGGAAAACTGCTGATACAACTAAGATACTATAGACTCGCCGCTTGTGCCACAGTTAGGAAAGCTTGGCCAGACCATAAAATAGCTGAACAAAAATGCTGGTCAGACTTTAGCAAGGCAAAACTTCGGTTTCTAAAGGCAGCCTTTTAAATGAGACCTCAAAATTCTAAGGGTGTCGTCATTCCACTTACCTATTATTAATAATTAATAAATAAATCATGGATGGGCTCTTGGAAATGATATCGCTGAGAACTATGAAACGATGGAAGCTATACTTGACCTTTTCAGCCGCAATTTACATGGTTTGAGTATTTGCTGCGACCTTTAAAGTGGTTGCAATCCTATCGCCTTTGGTTACCGTTTCAAAAATTATTCAGCGACCTCTTTACATAAATTTGACATTACATTTCAGCAATATCATTCATTTTTACCAATGAATGATTAACATATCATGAAATACTCCATATTAGTGGATTTCACACTTGACTTGTTAATTCATTAAACGTTACAAGTACATACAATACGATTATGTTTATGTGCATTTTGTTCTTATAAAAAAACGACTAAATATACGTACAAAAATTAACAACTAACAAATGAACGAGTCACGTGTGAATTCCACTATTGTTTAACTCTGACATTAAAAGGATCATATTCGTAATCAGACGGAGGTTGTCAGTACTTTTGACTCTGAAGTAATTGAGCACTTGCGTTGAAATTTTAATATATATTAGCCAACATTAATAGCTGTAATTCGTAAATGTAAGAAAAAAATCGATTAAGAAGTTAAGAGAACATTTAAGGATAAAAAATTTAAAGCCTTTTCTTCAGAAATATTTAAAATAATAATTTTTGTAAGAACTAAGTATGAACTATTCTCTTTTATTTTATGTAGGTACTGTGGTTGCTGTGGCTTAGTCGTAGTGCCGCGGTTCGAATCTCGACACAGGCAAAATCAAAATGTAGAAAAAACAACAAACTTTTCTACACAGCACCTCTTCTTACAACGCAATGGCAAAACATCCAAGAGAAAACATTGTCTGTGGAAAGTTTTTCACTCCGCCCTTCGGTTTAGACATAAAATTTCAGGTCCCTTACATTCATATACAAACAAAACACGCACAACATGAGTAGATACGAAAAGCTCGGCCTAGGCCCTCCGTGGGTAGTTGTGCCATTAAAAGAAGAAAGATGTTAATAATGATATCATTCAATGATCTTGTAAATTTTATTGAATTTTTATAAAACTCAGTTAGTCTAAGAGTCTGGGCTCTGCCCTAAAGAGAAATTTTGTGGCAGTGTATAAGTAATTAAAATAGGCCGCTCAAAACGTAATAATAGAGACTCCTCCTGTTTCTCCTTTGATTTATAAAGGTAAAGTTAGATGCCTGCTCAATATATCAAAAATATAATGACGGGAAACCAAGCACCAGCTTGCGAGAAAGAACACAGAAAACCCAATACAGTGGTCGATACGAAAAGAACATGTGGATGGGTTTGGACAGGTCACACCATTGATTGTCTAAAGAAGATACCGATAAGCTGAATACAATAACAAATTGTAAACTGGGGCGAGATAATAAATGAGGCACAAAAATCAGAACGGAATGCAAAAAAATCGTTGTGTCTGTTATTCTTCAGAAGCGTAGATAAATAATAATAAACACAAAGATAAAGGAATGAAACTTTAGGTACTTGCAAAAGTAAACGTTCTTCATATTTTTAAATTGTTTTTAAAATATTAAATGCATCAGACAAGCAAGAATATATGCAATGTCTAATGTCAGATGTCTGACGAGCTTATCAGTGTTTAGATAAAGGGACAATGATTAGTACATCAATCAAGTGGGTATCGATATTCCAAGCCATAAATACCTTGGCTTACTTTAACATACTATAATTTAATACGCCAGTCGTATAGCGTATAGCATTTACGAAAGTAAATGCATATTAAAAGGCAGATGCATTCAAAAAGCCTAAAATTTATAAGTGTGTTCTATTTATTTACTTATCTATTTTTGTTTTTTATAGTCAACTTAGTCACACTAAGTTATGTGTTATCCAAGAGATAAAGAACACAAAGAAATGAAAAGAACAAGTACGCTAAAATAAATTACGCACGTGCAAGATCACATCTGCACATATCTTGTCGTTAAAAAATCTACAAATCGAACGTGATTATTTGAAAAATTTCCGCTTGCATATAACAATTTCAAAGAATTGCATGGTCATATGCACTAGCAGTGTGATGAGATAAAGATTATTTTGAAACTATTTTATTATAAAAATGAAGCGTTCTCCATAAACCTTTTCAAAATACTTTTATAATTTTGAGAAAGTGTAACGCTGACAAATAATAATCAAGCACAACAACGTTATAATTAAAAAAAAATTTATATAATAAGGTGTAGGATACAAAATGCTGTTAAAGGTAAAAAGTGTTTTTTGTTATTTATAATTATACTTGCTTGCGCTGAAAAACTTGCTTATATTGCTCTTTGTTGTCAACATTTGCCTACTGCAGTTTTTCGCAGTGTGCTGACCTACTACAACTCTAGGCCAACTGAAGGGTATTACTGCTATTGCTGCCTTTCCCAGTTAGCTTCTAATTTTAATTATAAGTTAACTTGTTGTAAATAAATAAATAAATCTCTAATCAATCATTTATGTGTGTATAACAGCGAGTGCAATGCTCCTTCAGTCTGTACTCGTATGAGTATCAAAATGGAGTAGAGTACATATACTATATTAGTGCAATTTGCTGTTGTTGTTTTTTAAGTGCTAAATGCTCTGTGCTCTTCACGCAATTTGTTTGGCAAATCACACTCCTTTCATTTTAAGTCAAAAACTGGAAAGAGAGGAATGATGTTGTAGTTTGATAGTGTTATTTGTGGTTGTCGTTTAATTTAAAATATTAATTTAAACTAAAATTGGCGTTTGCAAATAGGAATTAATTGAATGTTTGCAAGTTTGTTGAAAATGGAGTTATTAAAATGTTAAATTGCAATTATTATTCGCATGTTTGGGATATCGAAGAAAATTGACTCTCTCTCTCACTCTCGTACACTCTCAATTTTGTAGTTCCTTTGTATAATTTGTTATTTTATATATATTACAAATAAATGCCTATATATGCAAAAGATTCATAAAAAAAAAAATGTCTCTCATTTTCATCGAAAACCAATACAAATTTGATTTTACTCTGAATATTTTTGCATTTAAATTAAACTTTCTACACATATTTTTTTTATATTGTATATGTACGAGTATTTACAAAGCAAAGCAAATTAGTATGCTGATACTTCTTTTCCTCTCTCTTTGCTTCAGTTTTCTGTCCATAAACAGCATAACCTCACTACTAAAATATAAGATAATGTTTTTTAAAATGATAAATCATACTTATTCTATTTTATATTTTAAGGTAACCTTGCATGTTTTCGTGATTGCATTGGCAGCGATCATTGTTAGTTCAAAGAACAATCCACCACCACCACATTTATGTACAGAATGTGAGGAAGAAGTTTGGGAAGAGGTGCCCTGTGATGAAATCACTACAACATCAACTACAAGTTCAACCAGTACCACAACAACTACAACACCAAAGCCGACGCCACCGCCGACACTGCCACCTCCACCTCCACCAACCACAACAACAACTACACAAAAACCATATAAAAAACCGTCAACAACTACACTCAAACCAACAACAACTACAACGGTAGCTCCCTATAAAATAACACCCATACCATATACAGCAGCAACCAGAGCACCATTCATAGCCACAACGCCAATATTAAACACAACAATAACAACAACACCCTCAGGTCCCTATCAAGAATGCTATTGTGAGTGCAAGAAAGGCTGCAGACAATTCTGCCGCAAAGTAACTGTTAATGCTAATCAGAAGAAAGAGATAACGCACATTACAAAAACAACTGAATCAGGGCCTGACGGCCATATTGAAACCACACATATCCATCAACATAAATTTTTACCATTGGGTTATGGAAATGGCACCAATGGCATTGGCATTGGCATTGGTAGCGATAGCATTAGCCGTACAAATGTGATTATTCCATCATCAAATATTTATACAAAAACTGCCATCGCTGCTGAAGATGAAGAAAAGGAAAACTTATATCCTGTAGAGAATTCAGAAGAGACCAACTCTAGTTATGAATCATCGAAACCGGCAGCATATACCGCAGCTCCATTACTTCCTGGGATAAATACAAATTATATTGCGCTACCCTTACCAGCTGCTCCCATTCCACCTGCCCCTGCTCAACTTGCTCCTTCGCTACCACCTGCACTCACTGCTGATTACAGCGACAGGCCAAAACCAAACAACTATCCCCAAACATTAGTCGACTCCAGCTATTCCATTGACGAGCTAACAAAACTTTTACAAGCTGAAGGCCTGGGCAGAGCTACATATCCTTCGACGCCACTTTATTATAGACCTATTCGTGCACAAGAAAACTATCCAGAATACGACTCAAATTCCGTCACTCATCATCACAATCATAATGCCAATAATCAAGATTTAATTTATTCGCCCATCTATAACCATATGGCTGATACACCCTCTGGTTCCGCATCATCCGTATTAGAAACAATAGCCACTCCCTATTCTTCTTCAGCCCACCATGCTGACTCAGACTATCATCGCTCAAACTCTAATCATATTTCGCGAGATCTAGATTTTGATCGTGACAATGACAGCGACGAGGATAACGGTAAAGCTTATGTGCCTACTACTCCAGAGCCGAGTGCCGATCAACTTAGTTCTTCTTCCCTCAATGATCGTCAGATATATGATTTTTCTCTCGCTGGTTACCTTAATAATTATGCTGAAGCACCTTCCGCGATCCCCACACGCGGTAGTCACTATCCTTCATATCCCCATCATCATGGTTATCATCAGACCTCGTATCCATTACAATATTAATACTCGTACATTAAAGAGTTTTAGTTTAGGTTTTTGATATTACTTAGTATAAGAAATAATAGTTTATTTATTAAAATACTGTTATGTTTGTAATCTAAAACATTATACTCGTACATACTCACATTTATTATATTATTAATAACTTAAAGACTTTTTTATACGCGTGCACTATTTTCCAGTTAATTAAATAATCTCAATAGTGAAACCAAATTAAAACTATAACACCATAAAATGTACGTACATAACACTTTTTTATAAATAACCAAAATAAATTGAATGCAATTGTTTTTCACATACATAAGTATGGTACATAATTTCATTTCATACTTTCACAAACACCTTAATGTATAGTAAGTTATTTATGAACATGTCTACATACAATATCAGTGGCAGGTTTCTGAATTGTGTAAATTGGTTGCAGTTGTCTTACTTCGGCAGTGGAGCATGTGCTAAATTCGAAGGCCTTGAATATTTGCGTTTTTGTTTTAGGAAAAAATTATATTGATTTTGTCAATAAAGAAAACCAGAAAGTCAATATCACGCACAATTTTGAACTGATTTTTACAAGATTATATCTGTCATTACAAGTTATGTATGTACTACTAATTTATTTCTATTTTTTGGGGGGACACTCCTAGTGTCAGTTTTGAGATTCGAATTTCACATTTCGATTAACTTTGTAAAAATTCTACAAATTTGGTAAGTAAAAATAAGATTAGGCTGAATTTTAACACACTTAGACCAAAAACGAGTATTGCAATAAGTACCATGTAAAAAAGGACTAAACCCTAATTTGCTTATTTAGGACCATTGAGAGCTGTTCAAAAAATACATAAAGTAGGTTTGCTCTAAAACTTTTTTTTGTAACTTTATACTCGTACATATTTTTTGTTGTCATGCTATGGATGAAGAATAGTGTTCTTTTCGTGTTCTTCATCAGTACCGTAGCTCATGGAGACCCAGAAATCAGGCTAAATAGGTCTCTTTATTTTCCAGGTGATTTTCAACGATCATCTCTTGTTGCTCATACCATATTTATTCTCCCTTCCGACAAACTTCTTGAATTTGGATTTCGCAGGGGTATAGCTGCGAAATCTATACTTATTTAAAATCATGGAGTCCACCTGCCCAGAGATTACGGAATGGGTGAGGGGGTAGATTTGTTCTTTCATTAAGAAAGTGTTTTAGTTCGGGAGAATTGATCATTATCGCTGATATATCTATCAAGATGAGTAGTTCCTAAGGGAATTGGAACTGATTGCGCCGGTGCAGAATCTTATCCTAGGCAAAGAAACTCATATTTATTCCTAAGACCCATATCGCCCTATGTAAGAGAGTAGAATAGTGGTCGCTGTGGCGTAGTGGTAAGGCGTTGGACTGCTACGCAGAGTGTCCGGGGTTCGAATCTCGGCACAGGCAAAATAAAAAAAAATAATAATAAATTGGCAGGCAACGGCAAACCTACTATACAAGAGTAAAAATTGCTATGAAAAGCTTTTCACTTCGCCGTTCGGATTCGGTATTAAACTGTAGGTCCCTTCCATTCATGTGCAAATATAACACGCACAACATGAGTGGATGCGAAAACCGAAAAGCTCGGCCTAGGCGCTCCATGGGCTGTTGTGCTATTAAAAGTAAGTAAAAGTAAGAGAGTAGAACCCAAGACCAAGATATGTAGACTTTCTTTCTTTCATTGATCCACCAATATGGCAGATGTACTTATTTGGTTTAATAGCTTTATAATATATAAAGATAGATAGCTTTAAATAAAGATATCTGTAATCCTACATGCCCTAGCGCGCTTTAGATGTTTAGGGTAGGTGCCTGCTGCAACTTCGAAATTCATTTTGGTGGAATATAGATTGATACCTATAGATAGGTGTAGATCTCCAAAAACTCTTCGTGTAGTACAAATTCCTGTTATCTGACATTCTATGAATGAGATGGCGTACTTAGTTTGTAAATGATTTATTTCTTGTCTAATGACCTTAAGATTTGAGGTGTCCACGCCATTTTTATCAGCACGTATCTGTAATGAAATATTAAAATTTCTCTATTTTAAGTTTAAGTCAATTGATCTCAATTTTCAGCTAAGAACTTTCAATTAGCATACTCGTAATCAAGTTTTAAAACAATTTCCAGCTATAGTGACAAATTTCAGATAGACATACTATAAAACTAAGATAACTAATTCGTTTAGAAAATAAATCAATATTTAACTGCAAGTTAGTTATAGTAAATGTTTGAATTTAATGCCAGCAACAAGCAACGAATTTTGCAACATCCTTGCAAGTGCGATAAATTAAATTGAGAATAAAATATTTATAGAGAAAAAACAAAATTAAACCAGACAAAAAAAAAAAATGGTAAATAATATCGAATGAGAAAAACAAAAAAAATGTGTATGGTATATATTATATGTATTATATAAAAAAGACAAATTTACACGGTTTTTGATTTAAGCACCTCTCACGCACTTTATGCATAAATTTTGTAATGAATACGAAGTGTAGGTACTGCGAGTATCGAGTTGCAGTATTAAATTAGAACAAGATTAAAATATTTGAGGCAAGTGGACGTACGCAGGTAGACTACCACTGGTTGATTGGTTGGTGGTACGTGGTGTAATCAAGTAATGTGCGTGCAGCAGCGGCAGCAACAACAGCAGCAGCAGCAGTTATGGGTAGCATGCAGCTCCAATGCCGCGTGCAGAATGTTGTTAGGTATTTAGGAGCCTTTTAAAATGTGCCGACACTACCACCACCACTACTAGCACCAGCTACAGCTACAGCTACAGCTCCGGCAACGATCACATCACCACCACACGCATTACGATTTCGGTCAACGGTGTAGTAGGTAAGTATTTCAACCCAACCCAACCCAAAAATGTGTTTACGCTTTTATTTTCTAATTTTTCTTGAATTAATTCCATTTGGCAATAATTATAACGAATAGCGGCGACGGCAAGCATGCGCGACACATGCTAGTTGTGGAAGCAAAGGCACGAGCCCAAATGCGCAACAAGCGTGGGTTTCACTCTCAGACTACTTGCGTATCTGCGATGTTGTCACAGATATGTCACTGAAATAGGTGTACCATAGTACTTGGAATACATACATACGGACTCGTTCATAACGGTTACATTTACATAAACAAAATAATAATAACGTTCTATTCGAAGCAATCAGCACTTTTCTTTTTGACAGCATCATGGATTTTTGATATGTCTTTTCGTGAACAAATAATAGACTTTCATATTCATATTCATTTTTGTTTAGCTAATACAGGAAATATTTATCAATCGCTATGTCCAAGGAAAGGTTAAATTATCTGCTTGTGTTGCCTCTGATCTGAAAGCCGATAGACCTCATGATAATGATTAAACAGAATCACTTTCGCTGTTTAAATTCGTTAACAACTTGAATGGATCGTAGCTAAGACTTTAAAAAAGCCAAGGGAATTCAATGAGACTTCTTGTATTGTTCGGCACTTCGTCTATGCTCAAAGGCTCTCAATGTATTTGCTCTATCGAATGGAGTCTCTTTCCACAATTTATGAGATTCCTTTACTAATATTTCCAAAGTTCTTTTCATACATAAGTATATTCTCAGGCCTCATGTGGCATCATGTATCTCGTTCGTTACCTATGGATTATAAGTCCAATCTAGCAACATTCATGCAAATAAATCTCATTTCTGTTACTAATTTGTTATGGCTAAATTGTCTCCCACACATACACATGGTGTGTCCTGCTAACGACGATACAAACGATATAACTTCCATGTTCTATGTTTTCAAGACATTCTCACGCCATTTTGTGATATCAATATCCAGTGTTTGATCGGCTGATGTCCAAACAAATGACGTCAGCTTTCCTCGAATGTATCCATTTTTAGAATCGTATAGTATGCCAATTTTATCGATTATGTAAAAAATGCACACACGAAAGACCGAAATTGATCTGTCAGTGTCTGTTGTCTCAATTTAAGTAACGATTGAAAACAGTATTATCAAGTTACCTGACAAACATCCTTAAACTTATGAATTACTGTGTAAACTATAACAAACTGACTTTCTCAAGAGTCATGGATTGATCGAAATCAAGGCACAAAGTCATGTGTAGTTGTTAACGAATGAAGCGATTTGTCAGATTTGGAGTTGCAAATTTGGTTTTTACAGAAAACAACTTATAATTAAATTCGATATTAATAAACAAAATAGAATACATTCTCCATGAAATGGCAATTGAATACTAGGAGACTCCAGTAGTATGTATGTATGGGTTAAATTCATGCACAATATAACACGCACAACATGAGTGGATGCGAAAAGCTTAACCTTTGGCACTACATGCGGTGATAGTCGACACTGATTAACTAAAGCTCATTGTGGTAAAGGAATAACGCTTACCACAATAGCTGTCTGTCTCTTTATCGGTGTCCTATGTGATTCCATTCCCTCAATCACTGTCCCTCCTTCTTCCTCCCACCTATCAATCTTCCTTCCATTGAACACAATGCTCTGCATTCATAGGAACAAGAACAAATAGTTTAAATTAAGATCAGTAACATCGATAGATCGAATATGACACAGTCAAAATTGTGTTCTATATTGGACTCTTTTGGCTGACATTGATAAACGTTCTTCTTCTTTTAATGTCCTAACAGTTGAGGAAAGGCCTAGGCAGCGCTTCTCGCATCCATTTATGTAGTGCGTGTTACACTTGTACACGAATGGACAATGGTAAACTTCCGAGAGTAAAAATTATCTTGAGGAAGGCTGTCCTGGTGCGTCATTAAAGAAGGAGAAAAAGTAATTACTGAAGTGAATTGAGCTCTACAAGATATTCAATTATGTTCTTGAAATCAATTCACATTCAGCATTAAGTAGAATAAATTGCATAATTATTTATTGCCATTCATTGTCAATTCCCACCTCAATAACCCGCTCACATAATTCGCGTATATCCCAAAGGGTGCCATTAACTAACTGGCATGACATTTTAGTAAATATGTCAAAAAATGACAAACATTACACACATTAACAAATTAATGTTTCAATAAATTCCATGTAACGACAGTTTGTCTGAAACGAGAGACACACGCGTGCCACAATTCACAGTCGTCGATGATGCTTGGAGTGGCATGATGGTGCGTGACACTGTCACGAGAATAGAGAAACCGGCTTTTCTGTGGCTACAATGTTTGTTTCAAATGAAAATGAATAAAATAGAAAAGTGGACAGCAGTACATATTCTACAAATAAGTTAGAAAAGCAGTTCTGCCATAGCTAAAAGGAAATTTGCCCAAAAATTCGTTTTTACATCGCTACAATATATTTGGTAAAAATTAATAGATCTTAATAGAACAAAATGTGCAATGAAAATATGCAAATTAAAGTTAAGCTACAGTGGGCGTGATACGAGTATGTACATATCTATCTAGTGTGGACAAGGTAGATAATACTGAAGCGGGGTAGAAACAGGGCTACTTTGCATACATTAAATCCTAAATGTTTTTACTTAAGTATTTCGTTATTTTATTGCAAAACTTTTTATTTTTCGATAGTTTCCGACTTGCCACAAGTACTTTAAATTTCTACATACAAGTATTGCAATCTCGAAGCGATGCCAGCGATGCTCATAAAATATGAGTTTAATATGCTGCGTGTCGTAAGGAATCAATAGCAATTAAATGCGTAAGCGTTGTAAGCTTTTTGTTTTTATTTTTTATATACGAGTAAATTCGTGATAAGTAAATTGTCAAATTTAGTTGCCAGCAATCAACACACAGGGGAAAACACTGGGAATGTAAGAATTGTTTTGTGGATTAAGAAAGGAATTTAGAGATAAGAAATAGAAGCTGTACCCTCAAAGGGATTCCAACTCGATACCGTGGAAATAAAACCGTAGCTCACTATGGTATCACTAGATCACCGAAGTGGTTGCTTGTTGTATAGTTAAAGACTCTAACGGATCACAAGATTAAGAAGTGAAGTTTTTAGTAGTGAAAACTCTATATAAATGAATATGAAATGTCAAATAAAGACGAATAGAAATCACTTATCATTCAGAGTTGGAACTGAGCGTATGTTTATTTTAAACACTACATTAAAGAAGGTCGTTTCGTTTTTTAAAAAGTTGTTTTTTTTATTCAGGATGAAAGATAATAATGGCTTCAATATTTGTTCAGAAACATAAAAGGTATGATGGAAGATGGGTTGGCAATCCCCTCTCGATTCATTTAGTAGTTACAAATATAGTGCAAATATTTTATTCTTTTCTAACTAATCTTCACAATTAACTTTGTAGTAGTACTTTTTTTAAATTGCTCACTAAATACTAAATACAATGAAAATGTAACTTTATTATTCCAACTGTGTTTTAATTCAAAGGTTTAAATCTTAGAATTAGTTTAAGTTCAGTTAATTTAGATATAGCGGGACGCTTCCTATTATAAAAGAAGATAACATAAACCAAGAGAATAAAGTTTTTTTTTGTTGAAGCATTTCACATGACGCCAAAAACTCTAAGGATTTCGTGCCACTTAGCTCAGAATAATGAGCTTAAATATAAAACAGAACTTGTGTCTTCTTAAGGCATCCCTCCACTCTATTATCCCACAATACTGTAACCCTCTTTTTGGATTCTTGCACGCCTTTCCACTAGCACCTTGTTCGTTCTAGCTTCAACATGTATTCATAGCTATTTTTAGGAATTGAGCATGAAAACCAAAATTTTTGCCTTGATCTGCAAATCAAAATCTACTGCCATGCTAAACTATTCTGGAACGAGTACCTACGTAAGTACTTTGTTCAGAAGACATATTAAGATTATGTTGATTTAAATATAGCAAGAATTGCGATTTTTTAAGGAATGAAGCCAATAAGTTGCTAATAATTCTTAAAATGTTCTGAGCGACAACAAAGCTCAGAATTAAGTATTTAATCAGAAACCTGTAGGTCCCAGTGAAAATAGTTTGGTCACACATTGAGAAAACCATAAAATGACATCGTCACGATGTTGAATGAAACCCTGAAAACAGTAGGAGAAAGGTAGTTTTAGACGGAAAATCAGGCTTGAAGTGCAAAGTGAGGGTAGATTCTGAAATGTACAATAATAGAAGGTATAAGGAGCATAAAACAGATCATTTGAGAGCAGATTTTGCAGAAAAGCTCAGCAACAACGAATTGCCTGACTCTCAATATGGTAATTTGGCTCAATAGTTACTTACATGTAACGAACTAAGGGTCTATGTTAAGTTTAGTATTCATAAGTTTAGTACATATTGACTACAACCTAATAAAACAGGTTAACAGTCTGATTACATTTCTGTGGCCTTTTGGCAAACCTCTTATACGATGTTTCAACCTTTCTGTAACTTTTGAACTAGAAGGACTAGGTATAAAGAGATTGAAAAAGCAAAAACGCGAACAATTTAGATGAGAATATAAAACCTCAAAAGGCTACAGTCAAAAGGCTACAGATAAAAATACTGTAGTGTCAATATCTCGGACAGGCTATTTTGACCTTTCATAGAAGTTCTGCATCAATTCAGTTCTTTTGTTATCTGGGATTTTTGGACAGACTATACTACTATACTACAAACTACATCAAATCATCGCCGAAAACCAATTTTCTTTGATACCAGCGATATTTGGCAAAACTTCTTCAGAATATTTATAGCCATTAACTTTTACTTTACATTGTTATTATTTGTACATGCTCAAAATGCAACAAACTTGCAAAAGTTTATATAATATCGTGTACCCCAAAATGTATAATGTGCATGTGTACATTCAACAAGATACAAAACAAACGTCACAAATGTTTGTAATTGGAGCAAAGCGGGATTTGTGTAGCTGAAATTGTACGTTTAACCAGATACAAACAAACGTACAATAGTATTTAGTAAAATTCAAATAAATAAAATCATTAAAAACAAAATTATGAATGGACACAGCGACAAATCGTAGGTATGTTAAAATATGTAACACGAAACAAGAGCAATATGTAGTAAATAGTAGAAAATGGCAAACGAAATTTGCAAAGGCAAGAGTAGCACAAAGCCGTAGAAGAGGAACGAGATATAGGCAGCAGCAGCATCAGCAGCAGCAGCATTCATACGAGCAACGGTGCGGCCAGTTAACTTGTTCTTCTTTTTTTTTTCTTTGGGAGACGGTGCAAAAAGCCACCACCAGTTAAACCAAAAATATCGAGCACACCACACAATCGACGAGTAATGCCGTCGTTGGCGTCGTCAACGTCAACGTCGTCGTGTTCGTGGTCGTGGTCGTGGTCGATCGGTCACCATCATATAAAAGTTGGCAATTAATTGGCTAGAATCGCAGTTCAAGTCAGGAGTTTCAAGTGAACGCTCGCAAAAGCTCAAAACTGAAAAGCACCCACAAAAATATCAAATCAAGTGTCAAAATGTTCGCGGTATGTTTGTGGTTTTTGAACAATTTCAATTCGGTTTTAGAAGGTTTAAAGAAGGTACGCAAACTCGAGTTCTCATTTTACATTCTTTTGCTTCCAGTTACTGAGTCTTTTCATTATTGGTCTGGGTGCGGTCGCAGCACAATATCACGGGCTTGCTCCTGTCTATCAACATGCACCAGCCATTATTAAGAAAGTCGAAATAGAGGCGCCTGCACACTATGATTTCTCGTATTCAGTGCACGATGATCACACCGGCGATATTAAGAGTCAAACGGAATCACGTAAAGGTGATCAACTTCAAGGCCAATACACGCTGATCGATGCCGATGGCTACTTGCGTACCGTGGACTATACATCAGATGCTCACAACGGTTTCAATGCCGTGGTGCGCCGTGAACCCTTAGGCCATAAGGTTATAAAGGCGGCACCAGTCCAGAAGATTATTGCACCATTGCCCTTAGCCCATGGACCGTATGGATATCCACACTAAAAACTTCTAAACAACATAAGTATATTCACAAACAATCGTATACGTAATTGTTACTCGTAACTAATTTGGCGCGCATAACCTCCTCTACTTAAACTAAGCTGGACGACTGGTTGAGGATACAAAATAAAAAACAACTATGAAAGAGTAAAGGAAAAAGCCATAATGATTTTATTATTATTATTATTATTTACATACCACAAAACATTGAAAAAAACACACAAAAAAAAAAATGAATCAGCACCAAATCACATCATCACTTATGTAGTACATCTCAATCACATTAAAGTCTCAGAACGCTGAGGAGTTTTCGTCGATCAGAGCCGGGAACCTCGTGGTGCCTACGACACATAATACATACATATATACATACATAAACTTAATTTTCTTGTTTTCTCACACGCAAAACACATCAACACTACATGAGCCCTCTAAACTCTAAACTTTCGACATTTTGTTGAGCTTCTTTTATTTCCTAATAAATACTTACTTTTTTTTTCTTGTTGTTCATCATATTTGTCGTTATATTGTTATTTTGTAAATATTTTTATGTACCTATTGTATATAATGTAATTATTTGTATATAGAACACGCAATTAATGCATTTCGAAATAAAACTTGAATGCATCTTTAAACGTTTTTAGAACTTTTCATTTCAAGCTACACGCAATATGGAAACAATCAAAGCAACGAGCAGGCTCTTGGTCTGACTTACAGGCTAGGGACCGTTTTCTCAATGTCCGGTTAAGCACTAATCAGAACTTCAACTGTCGGCTAAAGCTCTGATTGGTGACTACCCGGCATACTGAGGAAACGACCCTAAAAGCTAATAAATACAATATTAAGTTATAGCTCCAGGAAAGTGCAAAGTTAAACCGATTGGACAATCATCTTTGAATAATGGAGAAAAATGTACGAGCGAATAGTTTTCCTGCGGGCACAATGGAAGACTTTATTAAGTGTCCGGTTTAAGGATAACAAATGATGTGAATATTATAAATCTTTCTTAGCGCTGATCATTTTTTTCTAGTAATTCTATTGTTCTGAGACCAATTTGAACGCTTTAAGCTAAAAGCCTCAACACCAGAATTTGCTATGTCTATCAAACTTACAGCTTGAACGCGAGCTGGAAGGTATCGCAAATGATAGTATGCTTCCGCTTCTTATACGAGGATAGTATCATAATCATAGATATTGCAGCAGACTTGTATTCTCAATATTTTCTATAAATCTTTTCTAGTTTACGTTTCATAGTTTAAGTTTTCCAGACGTCTGAATTCCTTTCTAACTAATTCACACCATATATTAGTTTCAGCTTCTAGAAGGAATGACTCAATATTGTTTTAAGTATGTAAATTATTTCCCCCTTTAAGTACTTAAAATCCCTTCTTACGAATTCTCTGGTCATTTTGGTTTAAGAGGTGAGAACGATGATAGTCCATATTGTCCCAAAGGTCGCATTCTCTCAGTAGAATATAGTAAGCGTTTGATTGGCATTGGAAATTTAAAGACCTTTATACCTATTAAAAAATATCACCGCAAAACCGTCTGCAAATACATGATTTAAATTTTATTTTTTATTTAAAAATTTTTTTTTTTTTTGGTATATAACAAAAGAAACGAAGTACAGCAATGTTAACAGGAGCTTTCAACGATGATGTGCTGGTTGTGCGGGCCAATCTTCTACCACTTCACCGCCAAGTGGTGATTCACGACGTACCTGAGCAGTGAAGCCTATCAAAGGATCTGAGCTATAGTCCACAATACGACGATTACCATCAGGTTCGATCAATGAATAACGTCCAGTAACATAATCGCCACGACGATGTTCAAATTGATCCTTTACATCACCGGTGTGACTATCATGAACCGAATAATGAAATTCATAGTGTGGAGGATGTTCATCTAATTCAGCAACTGGCAGCGGCAGATGACCAACAATTCCAGCGTTGATGGACAATGTCAAGAAACCGAGCAACAGCAAACTAATAAAGCACTGCAATTATGAAATCATTAAGCAAAGGATCAGTAAAACATCAATAAAGGAGCGTTCACAGATATATTTACTATTGTTTTCATCCTGATATTGTATTTTTGTCTTGTGTATCTGATGTTCAACTCTTCAGTTATTGACTTATTGTACTAATATCATTCACTACTGTACTTCAGTTGCTTTTATATGAAAACAAAATCTGCAATTGCTGGACAATACGAGTACAATACGAGTGCTGGGCTTCATGCTATGCCTGCCTGCCTGCCTGCCTGCCTATATCTATGGCCTATTGCACTTAATTCCACTGCGGATTTGAACACAACACAACAAGATGATGTAATTGTGATTTTGTGTATGTAAATAAACCGCAAAAAGGAAATGATACCCAATGCCTAGAAAGTATCAAATATCCACAAAATTCAAAAGTCAGTCAGTCAACAACTGTCAAGATTCCAAAAATCTTATATGTACATCGTCACATCATCACTCAGTTAGTTACTTACCGACCGATACTGCAAAGTTGTTGTTATTTTCCGTTTGTTAAGTCAAATGCGTGTTAAAATTTAAAAGTCAAAGTAAGAATCGCAATACAAGTCTCGTTTTCGATGCGATTACGCAGTGTTTGCAATTTGATCGTAGATGCAAACGCTCCCTTCACCAAGTGGCTGGCTGATTGCTGGCTGCCTGGCTGCTGTCTATGCAACCGTCATAACATTCACATTTGCATAAAGGCATAAATCATGTACAAATGTGTTAAATTTCATTAGTACAATGGTATAAACATTATTAACATTAGTTGTCTTACTTTGAAAATCTTTAAACAATGGGAAATAATAAGTAGAAATACGAGTGTATGTAAGATCAATATTAAAATTTAATTTAACTTTAACAGTAATAGCCTAGGTTCCGACTAGTACTACTCATAAGTACTTATAAGGGTTCTTGAATGATCCAAGTTAATACTTTAGGTATTCTACATATAATCTAGCTGGACTATACCCAAGACAAGAAAAGCTGCATGTACAAATATAGCATACATAACATGAATGGTTGCGACAAGCTCAGTCTAGGCCCTCCATTGCCTGTTACTCCATTAAAGAAGAATAATCATTATTCTGTATTGGTCTGAATGAAACAGGTCGCTAGGTTGGGGTTTCGATACCCCTCTTGGTCTGATGATTAATTTTATCGATATGAAATGAACGAGAATTATAGGAAAGTGTACAAGTGCACCCCATTGATAGTCAATGGTACAACAACCAAGAGATAATAAATACTGTAGGTTCAACCATGTGTTATCACAATAGGCTGTTCTGTCCTAAGTGTGTCTCCAAAACAACAACCTAAGAAGAATCATTAGAGACAATTTTGAAATATTGTGTACTGTTACGAAACTGACGTCCATAGATCCAGCTGCGATAATAATTTTCTCAAGGGAAACTGTACTAAAGAAGGAGGGGGAACATAAATACTTAGAATGGTTCTGAAGATGGATCTGAATCCCTAGAAAATGTTTACAAGTATGAAACCGGTAATGACATCTCCGTGTCGCTAGGTAAAACTATACGCTCTGTCAAACCAAATCTTTTTTTAATTTTTAATGGCACAACCGCCCATGGAGGGCCTAAGCCGAGCTTATCGCATCCACTCATGTTGTGCGTGTTATATTTGTACATGAATGGAAGGGATCTACAGTTTAATGCCGAATCCGAACGGCGAAGTAAAAAGCTTTTCATAGCAATTTTTAAAAATTATTTTTTCTACTTTTTGATTTCGCCTGTGCCGAGATTCGAACCCCGGACACTCTGCGCAGCAGTCCAACGCACTACCACTACGCCACAGCGACCAGCAAACCAAATCATTGGCCCAAATCATTGGCGCCACTTCTTCGCATTTAGTTCTCTCAACAATATTCAGTTCATAAACAATAAAGTTTCGTACAACAACATATTTTTTTCGCTCGCAAAAATGTCGAATTTTATGGCTACAAACTATGATGTGCCGACATCATTGATTTTCTGTTTCCAATTGAAGAAATCTGCTTTGGAATCTCATCGAATGCTTGTGGAAGCTTACGGGCAGCACACTCTAGGTAAAACACAGTGCAACTAGTGGTTAAATAAGTTTAAAAGTGGCGATTTTGATGTGAGAAACGAAGAACGTGAAAGACCACCGAAAAAGTTTGAAGAATTGCCGAATTGCAAGCTTTACTCGATGAGGATGATGGTCAAACGCAAGAACAACTTGCAAAACAATTAAATGTGACCCAACAATGCATTTCTCAACGTTTAAAAGCCATTGATTTTGAAGGTGGGAAGATGGGTACCGCATAAATTGACTGAAAGACAGCAAGAACATCGAAAAACCACCTGTGAAATGTTGCTCGCCAGATACAAAAGAAAGTCATATCTTTTCGAATTGTTACTGGCGATGAAAAATAGATCTATTTCGAGAATCCCAAATGTAAACGATCATATGTTAAGCCCGGTACACCGGCCAAATCGACAGCAAAGCCAAATCGCTTTGGAAAGAAGACAATGCTCTGTGTTTTCTGGAATCAGCGAGGTGTTATCTAGTTTGACCTTCTGAAACCAGGTGAAACAGTTACTGGTCAACGCTAACAACAACAACAATTGGCCGATTTGAACCAAAAACGTGCTTTGCGTCAAAAACGTCCAGGATATTAAGCTAGGCAACACAAAGTGATTTTTCTTGATGACAATGCACCATCACATCAAAAACAACATACTCGGGAGTTGGTAGATTCGTACAGCTGGGAAGCCCTCCCCCGTACGGTTTATTCACTCCATCTGACTATCACTTGATGAGCAGCACTTCGATTCGTACGAAAATATGAAAAAATGGCTCGATGACTTGTTGGACTCAAAAAACGAACAGTTTTTTTGACGAGGCATTCCCAGATTGCCAGAGAGATGGGAAAAATGTGTAATGTATAACCATTTTTCTTAAATGAACGTGGATTTTATTAAAAAAATATACCGGTTTCATACTTGTACAGCTGGTATTTATACCCTCAAGGTATAGAATTCCATCGCTCCTTCCTCTAGTAGGTATATCTCTTTGTAAAAAGTATTAATATGGTATTAAAAACTTAAAATTTTAAAATATTTTATTTCTTTGTTTCATACATACATATTCTATAAACTAATGACACATATTTACAAATAACATTTACTTAATTGTATTTTTTGGTTTGTTTCTTAAATTTTAACTTTTAATTTTCGCAATTTAAGTTTATTTCATATTTCATTTTCAGTTAACTTTAGCTTAAATTATCACAGAACAAATGAATTAGAATTTGTTTTAACCTTTACCATAAATGAGCACTTTTTCATTTCTCATTTCTCATGGTAGGTAATTGAAATAATATTTTAGTAACTCACACAATATACATATACATATATACTTATATATTTTTGCTTTTTGTTTTAATAATTCAGGTACGATGGCGTCCATGCAGGATTACGGTCATTGAGTCCATTTAAAATTTTCTTTTCCAGCAATGACCCTAAGATAATTGTGAAATAGCACAAATATAATTTTTAATTCTTAGCCAAGCAATCGTAGGAACGTTCAAAGTTAACCTTGTTCTTTCTTTTTTTTTAAGTTAGTAACTTTTAATTTTGTTTTCCAAATAATTGCGAAATGCAAACAATTTTGAAATGCAACAATAGAATTTGTAAAATCGAATGTTTTTCTAAATTTTATTACCAAACTTTAATTTACCATTTTCGGAGACCATCCATGCACTTAATTTCTCATCTTCGGTTTTATTTGTTTCATCCCAGGGGAAGAGAGTACCGCCTTTGCTTATATTAGTATCCTTTTGTTGTATCTGCTGCGCTCTGGAAAATAGTTTTCTATGAATTTCATAGCATGGCGTAATCTGATATGTGCTACTAAATCGAAAAAAGAAAGCAGAACTGCAATTGGCAATTAATTTTGTTAGACAAGAAACTAAACGATTGAATATTAACAATTAATGAATGATTATGTACAAGTACAATGCATTAGATATTATGATTGTTTTTTGATTTCACTACATAATTAATAGTCCCTCCAGGACGCCTAGTAACAAAACTCATCAAGAATGTGCTTCTTAATTTTACTGATAATGATTATGATTTCCTTTTGTTGTACTTCGTTTCAGCTGGCACGTTTGCAACTCAGTGAAACACCAGAGCTCATACACTGATTATTGAGATCAATAAAAGACCTTCTAGAGGTTGTTTTGTGGATATTATCTAAACTGTTGGTTGTTTTTCTAAAATGTTGTTTTGTTAGAATATTACCTTCAATTTTGAAGCTGAAGACAGTAAAGAATAATTCTTTGTTCTTCTACTAAAAAAAACCAGTTTTAAGCAAAAAACTGGTGTAATTAGAATTCGTTTTACTCCTGGCTATTCAATCTGTTTCGACTCTAGCTACTAAAGACCCTCTAAATTGTTGTTTATTAGGGCATTAGCTACAACTTTGTTGAAGACAGTGTGCGGAAATTCTGTGTGGTTCTTTAGTTATAAGAAAAAACTGGCAGGTGCAATTAGAGTCTCTTCTGACGGCACTCAAAGTCTTTCTAGAGGTGATTTTGTGGGAAAGGTGTGTTCCAAAATGTTGTGTATTAGGTTATTAGCTACAATTTATTCTATTACTTTCCATATTAACCCCATTATCACAAAGGTAACTGAAAACATCAATTGTAAATGACTCTCTCTTGCTAGAACTAGATTGATCTTTGAAGAATCGGGAAAAAGATTGGAGAAAAATACTCAATAATCAATAAGTGTTTTGCAAACTGCAAACACATTGCCTTTGTCAATGGCTTATCGTTTTGTCTTGAGATTGCAATTAAATTCAATAGTCTGGCAGAAGGAAGAACAAGCTGCTACATTTCCTAAACAAAGAAATGAAAATAAAGGCCTTCGAAAGAATCTGAACGAAATAAGTATATATGTAGAGTCTAAATTGAATGAATATGCCGTCGATAATATTTTGGCTAATCGAATAATACTAGTAATACCCTTTTATGTAGTGCAGAAGTTCAAGAATGTTTCCGGGCATAATTTTGAAAAAAGATTTTAATGGGATTGTTACTTTACCAAAAGGTTAAAGTATAGTCCTAACGTGGTTGCAAATTAAAGCAAGTAGGCCAGAAGAGTTTCAGATATTTCCTCTGATTTTATGCAACAAAAATATCGAAATTTTGAGAGTAAAATTTGTGGAGAAACAAAAACCAATTAACATTGTAATCTCTAAACAAAGAAAGGCCTTCTTTGATTTCGATTGGCAGTTCTAATGTTTCACGAACTAACCTAGACTCAATAGTACAGAAGTTCAAAGTTTTAGCTTAAAGCTTCAGACATTGTACTTCAAGGGTTTTAAATGTCTTTAGAAGCTTATTTTACTGTTGTTTTTATTCATAGAATCATAAGAATCCTAAACAGATTTGAAAATAACATAGTTTTTTTTTAGTTTCAAGCTATAATTACTTAACATAACATTAACATATTAATTTCCTCGTTAATAAAACATTTAATGTTCATAAAGTGATGCAATAAGAATGTTTTGCAGTGCTAATGAAAAGTTGGTGATATCGAGAAAAGGATGTGAAGATCACCAAATCATCATGTAATCATGTAATCAACTATCAATTGAGCTTAAACTTTAGTGCTAATGCAAGAAAAGAAGCTTAAAGCCACCAGCCAAATACGTTTGAAGTAAACTCAATAAGTCCATTTTTAAATCGAATGTATTTTTTGCCAAATCAATCAATCGTTCCTATAAAAACAATAGTAGCAGTGTAAGAGTATGTATTAAAATCTCTACTCGTGTTTTTGGGCATAACTATCTAGTCAATTGAAACTAAGTGACTACCATAAAATAAACTACAAAATTCTAGTTTACCTTATCGGCCAGAATTGACAGTCTTCATCGGTTGCTGAATCGTTTGGATCTTTGAATAAAATATCACTGTGGCATAATTCAGTTCAGAATGAAATGCAATTGTATAAAAAAAAGTTACAAAAAGTACAAAAAATATAATATGAAATGGCATGATGTATGTAAATTAATTTATGTACAAGCACAATTATCTAAATAATACATATGTACATACAATATGAAGAAATAAATGCAGCAATACAAAGTTTTTCTAATGAAAACAAATTATGTAAGCAGAGGTGAAGCATTTTCGAAGTACATAAATATTGTAGCACAATATTTTTGTAACTGGTGATGCTGGCGTAGTGCTAACCATGCAAAGCGTGGTACCAGGTATGTACCTAATTCTTGTAAAAAGCACACACACACACACACACTCACACACCACAAATGTCAAACACCAATATCAGTGAATACTTACGCATTTGTATTCAATGAATCCGTCCGACTGCCATTGTTCGCTTCCAAACTACTGAGCACCTGGGCATTACTCTTGTCGGCAGCAAATAGCGAATTTCTCGTTGTATCATTGGAATGATGCTGTTGATGATGATGATGATGATGATGAAGTCCATTTGGCAAACTAGAGATCCGTCCAGACGATAATTCCTGTTGTGTATTAGTGAATGGCACTGTGCTGGGATATTTTGTATCGCTATCGCTGTCCACCGATAGACGACCAAATAAATCTTCCAGTAATAAGTTAGCTTTGGAATTGCGATGACGTTTTGCTGAGGTTTTTATTTTTGAACTGTAGGTGTAAAAGAACATTTCAATATAGGCTTTTGTCGTTGTTCGTAGTTATTCAAGATACAAGCATAAGGCTTAAGTGATGTCTACATTTGCGAAACTACACAAAGTGCAATTGTTTCATTCTTCAATAAACTTAAGTTAAGACTGGTCGCCTAATAGCGTTGATCTAATACCAAAGCGAGCATTTGTAACTTAGAGCAGTACGGTAAGTGTAGTATTCCTTAAGCTAGCCTTTAGTAATCTAACAGAATTGAAATGTAATGTAATGTCAACTCACCCCAAAATAGTATCGAGGTCATCATTCTCACGCGCTACTTCATGTTTACCAGCATTCGACGTCATCTTTTCAATACCACCAAACGCATTATCCACATGATCACTGTCGTTATTGGTACGACCATAACGTGAACGTGCCGACAGACTCTCACCGCCATTCAGATAACCATTGCCGTCGATCAAGCTCTGATCGAAAGGGTTACGTAAAATGATATTATTCGTTGGAGCCGCCGCCTGCCTGGCGCTTACCTTCGAGAACAAATTATAGACCTTGGCATCTTTGACATACGTATCCACATTGACAATATTAGGCCGTGTATGCAAATAGTATGCACCAATTTTAGCAGAATTTTTGGCATTTTTGGATGCAGTTTCATAGAGTGCATAATTGCGATGACCTTTCAGATAAATAGTGCCACCACTCGCGCCGCCGGCACCACCAGCTTTGCCATTTCCAATACTACCGCCAGTATTAAAGGAAACATTTGGTGGTAGAGCTTGCTGTTGCAGTTGCTGCTGGCCTTGGTGTTGCCCACTAAAACCGAATAATTGTGATATATTACGATTTAGGTAGATATCATTGATCGATTCAGTAGGCGCTTGATTCTCCGTGGTAGGGTGATGTGAACGTCCGCCGCCAACGCCAACGCCACCGCCAACGCCACCGCCACCGCCACCGATGCCAGCGCCACCGACGCCAGCGCCACCGCCACTCAAATAAATATTACTAGCTGGTGCAAGTATGGTGTTGTAACGTATGCAACCACTTTTAATCGAAAGCACATCATCCAGTGCATCTTTTTGTTCTTGTGTTGCTGCTACTGCAGCAATTTGCATTGGCACCGCTTGATTTAATTGCTGTGGATCTGTGGCGTTCATGGCTAGAAAACTAATTTTCGGAACATGTATTTGATTTGGTTGTTGCTTTACTGCTGGTGGCTGCATATTTTTCACATTATTGGCTATGCTAACAGCGTTTTTGTGGTTGCTATTTTGCTTTTGCAGCAATCCGGTCATTGTTTGCAATTTCTCTTGCACAGGAAGCACATTTTTTGACAGCCCTGCGTTTGCATATTTCGCGGACAGTTTTACATTGGCATTTGTCGCCGCTGCTGGCGATATTCGTTTTATCGCATGGAAATATGAATATTTGAGACTCTGCTGTGCTGTCGGTCGTTTATCGGGATCGTAGAACAGCATATCGCTTAGCAGCTCTAAACCTGATTGGCTACAACGCGTCACAATTGTATTCATTGGCACCTTGATGCAGTCCGGGTAGCGAAAATGTATGACAGTCGCCAAGCGATATCCTTCCGGCCATTGACTCTGAAAGAAATAATTCAATTTATCGTCTTGCGTGCCCATGAACAATAATCGACGCTGGGCAATTTCCCGATTATTCTAGCTTACGTTTGGACAATTAATAAACTAATTATGTAGATAATCCTGATTACTCATGATTGCTTCAAACTATTAATCTATTGATTTATTAGTTTAAAAATTCTCGATTACCATTTCCTGTTCTGTGTATAATTACGAGAAATAGGTTTAATTTGATTTCTAATTTGTAAAACAAAAAACTTTACTAATCGATTAATCAAAGCTCTTATATAATCTAAATTGAACGCACAATTCTTTAATAAGTTAGTCACTCTATTTATCCATTCAGATTATACCTTATCCGGTGTTCCTAGAACAGAACATATTTTATAGAGTTGATCTACTTCACTGCTACCCGGAAATAATGGACGAAAAGTATACAGTTCAGCCATAATGCAACCCATTGCCCACATATCAACAGAGCTGCTGTAATTCGTTGAATGCAAGAGCACCTCGGGGGCGCGATACCTTTGGAAAAATAAAACACAATTTATATTATACACAATTTGATAGCTATAAGTAGGCTCGTATAAGAGTATACCATCTTGTGGACACATAATCCGTAAATGGTGGCCTCGAGCGTATTTCTCGTGCCAAACCGAAATCCGCAATTTTTATCAATTCCGGACCGGAACACAATAAATTCTCTGGCTTCAAATCACGATGAAAGAATCCATGACGATGCATAAAAGCTAAACCAGTCAGTACCTGCAGGAAGAATAAAGTATGGTATTTATTTGTAATTTACAATTAAGATGTTAAGAAATATGAGAAGTGTTTAGCTGCAGACCGGCATAGTATGTACCATATGTAAAATCAGATATACATAAGTCTGTACATAGACGATCACAATCATATACCTGAAATAAAATGCTCTTCAATGTTGGCTCTGGCAAATGTGTTTCACGATCCTTAATCATTTGATACAGATTTTCTTTCATATACTCAAATACGAAATACAATGTATCATTCTCACGGATAACTTCTTTCAGCTTAACAATATTTGGATGTGATAACTTTTTAAGAGACTATAAATAAATAAAAAAAAGAGAATTATGATAATCAATAATAAAAGCAATAGATCAATAAAGTTCCCTTCTTATACCTTAACTTCACGCAAATTCATTGCCTCCTCCCACGAATAGTATTTTCGTTTCATACGTTTTATTGCTACCTTTTCGCCGGTGTCTTTTCGTTGGCCCAGTACTACAGTTCCATATGTTCCATCGCCCAGTTGACTGAGTGTGATGTAACGATTCATAGTGTAAAAATATTGTAATTTCTATACATTTATTATGAACTTTCTCGGGAACTTAGAAATCTGGAAATGATTCATTTAAGTAGCATACTGCTGAAAGAGAAAAGAGAAACGAAAAGCGAAATATTAATAATAATCATCATCTGTAGTTAGGACTGAATGAAACTCTTGTAATGGTTGCAATCTCTTTAATGACTATCACTAATTAGGTATTTCCACAATGATACGAATGACATTGGAGGTGCCATACCCACATTAACCAGTACATAGATGAAATTCCAAATGTTAGATGGACCACAATTTATACAGCGTGCGCCATCTTTTATGTCGGTATGTAAACATTGAATAATTTTAACATTTATCAACCGATTGACTTGAGTAAATATGTTTATGAGACGTCAATTCAGTAAAATTTTGACGGTGACTAGCTTCACATCGAAACAACGCTCCGAAATAGTGACAATGTACATTGCAAAAAGTCATTCAGTTGTGTTAACGCAACCTGCATATTGTCGAAAATATCGAGACCAACAAGCACCGTCCGACGACACTATTCGTCGTTTGGTGTCGAATTTTGTTAAGCATGGGATAGTGGGAGATCGTCGACAAGCCGTTCATCAACGTCCAAGACATTCCAACTGAACTGGTTGAAGCGGTAAGAGACAGTGTTGCCGAGAACCCACATATTTTGCGCTCAGCATTTTGGCGTCAGTGGAACCACAATTGACTCAAAGAATGCCATATTGCCGACAGACCGATTTTTGCCAAACTGATTTTTGGAAGGATATTTTGATGACCGATGAGGCTCATTTCACACTCTAACAAGCATTTGGGGAACGGAGAATCCTCCCAAGATCTATGAAACACCATTGCATGACCAAAAATAGACTGCTTAGGATATTTTTCTTCAGACAGAGAAGCGAAACAGTCGATGGGAATAGATATCGGTGGATGTTGGATCATTATGTCTGCTCATAAATGTGTGAAAAAAGTCGGAACGGTTACTGGTTTCAACGAGACGGTGCCCCATGCCACACTGCAAATCACACAATGCAGTTTCTGCAACGAAAATTCCCTGGACGTGTGGTGCCAAAAACTGGCAACATTGACTAGCCACTCAGATCTTCAGGTTTGACTTCTTTTTTTGTGGGGTTTTTTGAAAAGCCATAGACCATTGACGAGTTCAAGGCAAACATTCGTGCCGAAATCATCGCTCATCATCACCGCCCGAGATGATCGAAAAAGTTATGGAAAACGCAGCAAAAATGGTACATTGCTTTGGTCAATATTTTCAGCATTTACATATGTATATAAAAACAATTTTTCTGGATTTTGACGTTTAAGACAATATACATACATACATACTTACGAGTATGATACTTGATTTCATTAACTAAACTTAAGCAGCCATGAAATTTGTTATCGCAAACGTATCCAACAGATACAATCGAAGCATAAATACTACATATATGTATAGTATATGTAGGATTGTTTGTAGTTAGATGTAGATAAAATACTTTGATACGTGAGCTTGTGTTTTGGCATACACACATGCGTCGTACACACCCATACTTCCTCGTATATATGTATGGTACATGTGTATTTGTATGTATGTACATACATATGAATGGTAGCTTCACTGACAAATTATTCTCCATATTATTTTTATTAATCAATAATATTGAACTTTCGTTTTTCAAGAAACATCAAAAACACATTTTCACCCATTTTGTCGCTCTGTCAGTCAAGGTCATTTCCATTACATACTCGTACAATAACAACAAGAACTCACAATAATTACATTTATTTTTTTCTAATAAAATAGTGTCAAAATGCGGATACAATTTTAACAAAATACAAAAGAACAGATGACATAAAAAAAATTGCTAACATTTAGTAACTAAATTTTATTACATATTGTACTCGTAACATTTTAAATGAAAACTAATGTATGCGTTACCAATTTATACATACATACATACATAAATATTATTAAAATATTAATATTGCTTTGTTCTACATAATTTAATGTTCAGTATTAAGAATAAGTATATAATTAATCACTACGAGTATTCCATATAAATCCTACACCCGCCTCAATTAGAGGCGGTAGTTGTTGACTAGAAATCTTATTTGCTTGACCTCTTTTAAGGTAGGAACATACTATACGTACATGTTGTAGCTAGATACTGTTGAATTTTGAATTTCTACCTACTCCTTGCAGTTTTTGAAATATTGTCAACGTCATACTTATTTGTCATTTGGTATCACGCAATTTATTCATGATATCAATAACAAAGAACGGAATGTCATCATCGTCTTAAATATGTAGTACATTCTTTCAAATTTACTATTTAGCGGTCCACTTTAAAGCTCTTTCCTCATGTATTCATTACGAGTTTAATTTAAAAAAAAAAAAAATTATTTTGTTTTTTATAGAAGAACTCTACTGAATTTACACTAATGAGTTTAAAATATTCTAAGTGCCTAGAACATACCTAATATACACGCTACACGAATCAATTTTCTTGCATGCGTTTTGTATGTCAAAAATTTGGCTATTAGTAGAGGACACCGTGACTCGTTGCGTGGATGAAACTAATGTACTCGTATGCGTGGATAATAAGTAATTACATACATTGCACTTTTCTTGCACACCCTATTTCTATGGTTTATAATTTATAACATTCACTCTCTCATTCTCTCTCCTTCTTCCTCCCACCTATCAATCTTCCTTCCATTCAACACAATGCTCTGCATTCATAGGGGTACACCCTGTGTGTTGAATGTATCAATAAAAAAATAAAATAAAATAATTAAAAATAATTAATTAAAAAGTGAGGTGTGAGTTTAACCAATTTTTTTCATATCTTAAAATAACTTTATTGAGTCAAATATTTTCCATTATTATTGACCACCTCTCGCCATCTTTCGGGTAAACCCATGACACCGTCCTTAAAGAATTTCTGGGGTTTCTGCTCGAAAAACTCGGGCAAGGCATTTGTGCAGTCCTCAATTTTCCGCCATTAAGATAATTCTACAACGAGTGAAACAAATGGTAATCCGAAGATACAAATTCTTAAAACTTCCCAGCCAAGCTCACTCAGTTTATGGAGGGTCACCAAAGAAGTATGTGGTCTAGCGTTGTCGTGATGAAAGACGACGCCCTTTCTGTTGTCTAATTCCCGACGTGTTTCCTTGAGCGCTTCTTTCAATCTTGTTAATTGTTGACGTACAGTTTCGAATTAATCGTTTGGCCACGCAGAAGCAGCTCGTAGTACACAGGACCCTTGCAATCCTACCAAATACTAAGCAAAATCTTCTTTGGCATCAGTTCCGGCTTTGCGACGGTTTGGGCAGGCTCACCTCGTTTCGACCATGATCTTTTTCGCACATTATTATCATACGTTATCACTTTTTCGTCACCAGTAACCAATCTGTGCAAAAATGGTTCGAGATCATTCTAGTTTGAGAAGAGATTCACATACTGACATGCGGTCACTCAGATTATGTGGCACCCAAATATCCAGTTTTTTGGAATAGCCAGCCTTTTCTGAATGGTTCAAAATGGTTTGGTTAGCAATGTCAAGATCCGTAGTGATGTCGCGACTGTCTATGCGTCTGAAGCTCAAGGCAAAATGAAAGCAAAACAAGGAAACTCCAACAATACCCAAATAAACGTCATCACTGGCTGGTATTGTATTGTCTACTAAGTATGTCTTCACTTCTGAGTCAATAGTTTGAATAAGAATTGATAACTGAAAACAAAAACCATCTATTTCTAATTGGATCTTATCATTTTCTCAGCTTCAGTGCCTACTACATAATAAAAGCTTCTCTCTCTCCTAAGTTAAACACGTTACGGTAGTTGCTTCTACCTAAAATCAACTCGTTCAAACTCGGTAAGATTTACGAACATACCGATGGATCTTAGGGAACAGTCCATATCATTAAGCGGTATGAGAAAGACTTCAGCAACGAGGTAGATTCCAAAAAAACTAAGCTAAACAATGAAATTTACCGTCCGTTCGTTCTCGTTTAAAACGTACTGATATTAGACCTTATTAGTTAATGATATGTAGTTGTTTTTGTACATACATATAACATTTTAGTGGCAATGCTTTACTTAATTTGCAGTAATAGATTAATTTAAGTACCTAAAAATATTATCAACTAATTTTCTTATATGCATTTTGTAGGTCAAGAATTTCGGCGTTAACAGAACGACGTGGCTCAGCGGCGAGAGTTTTTTTTTTTTGCCTTGCATTTCACGAATGAATTTTAGTTGTTTTTATCACGGGGTTGGAAATAAAAAACAGTCACTATTTGTAACACAGGTATTTATGTAGAACCCCCTAATTGACTCTTGGACCGAATATATTGTTTCGTTAGCCCTGACCTATCTTCTTGCAACGTTTGGGTATCTCGTCTTCAGATATGTTGCTCCGATTACCAGGGTATATAGTATCACATAACCAATAATAGTGAATTAATGAACTATATCTCTGATAGCAGATTATGTTCAAATAAGCAATTCTCCTCTCAATTAAGTCAGAGAGATGGCACATCTTGGGTTTCAATGTCACAGGAATGGACAAAGTTCACTCCTTCCCCTTCTGCGACCTTCTGAGATTTGTGAGAGAATCCGGAAAATTTGCAGAAGAGAACATAGTCCCCCGATAACCCCTTTTTCAACTGTTTCCCTATTTTTCTCTAATCCCTTACTTACTGTTACCCCTTCTTCTTTTCCTAGGCCTTAAGTACAATGGGCTACATAGCCTGAGTGCTTGAGGAACTTCCTGCACTCGTAGGTCATGTTCTCGGCCTTCTTCACATCCATCCATCCATCCCAGTCAGAGAAAGTAATCAATCTATTTGGCAATGATTACAGCACAAGGCTTGGACTCATTAGAATATATGGATCATAATCTCATGATGTTATTTTTTATTTTCTGCATCGTGCTGAATGCCACTGTATAGATCATAGATCTGAACTAGTTTCATTTCTCTTGGTATGGGGAAACAGAAACAAATTGAAGTCTTCATCATAAAACTAAACTCGTTAAAGGTGGTCACCGTGGTGTAGTTTGTAGTGCTTTGGCCTGCTTTGCAGAGTGTCTGTGGTTCAAATCTCGGCACAGGAAAATCAAAAATTTCTACACGACAACAACTTTTGGCAGGCAAAAGTAAAAATTTGGTTATGAAAAGCTTCTCACTTCGCTGATCGGATTCGGCATACAACTGTAGGTCCCTTCTATTCATGTACTTATACATGCACAGCGTGAGTGGATGCGAAAACCTCGGCCTTCCATGGGCTGCTGGGCCATTAAAAGGAGCAGAAGAAGATTTAAGATAGCTTGATATGGCAAGATGCAAACACGATTCAAAGTCTTAACGGCTAGCAGGCACATCTGTACATATCTACATACTCGTATATGGTATATTGAGATCATAAAAATAAATAAATAAATGAATGCCTACTTACTTACATATGTATGTAGGTTAAAGAGTTACCCTGAAAATATTTAAGTTTCTGTGCATAGCCACAATTTATATTTCACTCACCTCCTCACTAGAAATCCTTACAAAGCAATGCCAATTGCAAAAACTGATACAAACTGCAATGGTCTTACTGTTTTAGGGTGTTGTCTGTTTTCTACTCGTTTCAGTAGATACAAACAAACAAAAATCGGCTTGTTAAATTTCAATTAATCAAATTGAAACGTTTAATATTTTCCTCATTTTTTAATGCCGATAATAAAATTATGACGGTAATGAACGTTTTCAGGTGCTAAACGTGCAACAAACGAACGAGCGAGCGAGTCATGCAAGCCGCAAAATGATTTTTATCGATTAAATGCAATTAATTTTGATGAATTTTCATTCAGAACCTTTAATTAAAATTGTACCTTATACATCAATTGTATCTCGTAAATATATGTATGTATGGTATATTCACGAACAATAACAAGGGAGCCACAGTAATTTCACATTTTCATTCACTATTTTCTATCATACACATTCTCGATTTGCATTCGATTTTTAAATAAAATATTTTCTTTTGCTTGTGTATTTGGAAAATTATTTTAATTTTCAATTCAATTCATTTGTGTGCCACTTTTAGCAAAGAAGAAAAACAACCAGCTGAGGAAGAAGCTTAAGACGACAACGACAGCGACAACGACAACGACAACGACAACGACAACGACAACGACAACGACAACGACAACGTCGACGACAGCTAGAAAACAACAACAACAACGTTCATTTCCCCAACAACCACAATCGTAACCAGCACGCACACGTTGCTACCAAAATTTGTTGTATTTTTGTATGTATGTATATTTTTAAGGGCAATAACTATTGAAATTAACTTCTTCTAACTTCTAAAACGTCTAACGACGAGCGAGTACGAACGAACGAACGGAAAAAAGCGCCTAGCAGCTAGCAAGTGGCAAGTGCTTTTACCTGCTCACCACAAAACGAACTAAACGTGAAGCCAGCCATCTTGAAAGCAGCGTAAAGGACCTCTTGCAACTGTTCGTCACAACGGTCACTGGCAAAGCCGAAAAGCAAATTTCTAATTCTTCGACGAATACATATAGCAGTAACAACAACTACAACCACAACAACAACACAAGATGAATGTAAGTATACACATATTGTGTATATATATTGCCTGCCAGGACGCCCACTTTAGCTCATATGCTACCATATTAGGTGTTCGGGGTGGTTTAGCTATCAACCGGCATAGAAATGAACTCAAAGAAACTTTTTTTATAGCAACCGCGTTACCTTAGAAACAATTAAAAGCTCTCGTTAGCCATAACAAATGATGGGGGGGAATTTGTTCATAAGAACATACTAAATAGAATTGCATTAATTAATACATGAACATGACTGGTTAGATATCCAGTAACCGAAAACTGAAGTGGTTCCTACTCGTATAAGTTGGATAGTGTTTTACCTAAGCTGATTGAGTTCATTGACGCCCGCAAAATGCCTGACCACTATCTTTGTGAAAGGACTACCACGATACTGGTAAAAGTTCTAATCACTGCTGTTCAGCAATGTACTGAACATTATCTTGAATAAAAACGCTACAAATTATGGGTTCTTCATGGATGCTTAGACTGTGCAGGCGATATTCGTTTGCTAAAGCAAATCTATGCTGGCATCTTAATATAAAACTACAGCCAGTGTGCAGGGGGGAAAAATATTACAAAATCTAGTGGCACTAGAGAAGCAACCAGAAAATTGGAGATTGATCAAAAAGTTTATGCGCAGAGAATTTGATGGCGTTGCAACGACTACTATTGACTAGAATTCTCAAGAAAGTCTAATGAAAGGCCTGCGAATAAGTGAGGGCGAACCTTAAGGCGACTCTTAACTGAAGTAAATTCCCTCTTCGAAGTTGAGAGATTACTACAAGACAGATCTGAATGGAGGCGATTCGTTTTAGAGTTCTCAGTTATCTGGGCAAGAGTCAGAGTTGGTGCCGCTAGTGGAGGTGGAACTATAAAGTTGAAAGAGTTCAGAGGCGATTTGTTTTGAGGTTTTAAGTTATCTGGGCAAGAGTCAGAGTCGATGTGGAAGGTGAAGGCGGAACTATAAAGTTGAAAGAGTACAAGTAATCTTTTTAAACTTCTACAGAGATTTGAAATATCACAAAAAATAACTGGAGACTTTATAGAATGACTAGACTGATTTTTGAACGTAATTTGTAACTGATTACTTTTTAAAACCCACTACAAACACTAACGAATAAAACAATACATAAAATAGCCATAATCAGAAATAACAACGAAATAAAATTAATTTATACCATAATTTAATATGGAACAGAACGACTTGCCTCCACTAACTGAAGATAATAAAAAGTTAGAAAATTTAAAATCCCTGGAAGAAATTATTTATCCCGAAATTGAGCCAGGAATAATAAGTAAGCAAATGATAGAGAAGGCTTATCTGGAGGATGGGCAACAAGGAGAGGCAGCACGTTTACATAAAATGGAGCCGGTGATATATGAGCGCATCACAAAGTTGCGATTGGAATTTAAAAGTAATTACAAATATTTACATCGATAGAAATGAGAGTTGCGTAAAAACTGTCAGGGCCTTAACGCTGACAATTTTTACTCAAACCTACCATATTTTATCTTCTATTCTACAACGATTTATAAGTACAATTACAGATATCCTACGCATTGATCATTTATGGATTATGCCGAACATAACCAAACTTTCGCTGAATTGTAATAAGATTGAAGTTATCGAGCATTTAGAAATGTTGACAGCGTTAACGGAATTGGATTTAAGTTTTAATTATATTGAGAAAATTGAAAATCTTGAAAAGCTGGTGAACTTAGAAGTGCTGACACTCTTCAGCAATCAAATTGAGAAGCTAGAAAATTTGGATACTTTAGAGAAACTGGTGATTTTGAGCATAGGCAATAATAAGATAGCCTCAACGGATGGGGTAAAAAGTCAACTTAGCATTGACATAACATAAGTAATCCTGCTTTAATCTGTGCTTCTCTTTTTAAATTGCTTTCCAGATTGAGCGTTTTCGTTTCTTAAACGATTTGAAAGTATTGAATCTACAAGGTAATCCGATTTCGGAAAAGCCTGATTTTCCATTTCCTCTGTACATTGCGGCTGTTTTACCTAATCTACGATACTATGAATATGTTACAATTTCAAATGAAATGCGTGAAGAGGGCAAAGAAAAATTTTAGTAAGTTCAAAGCCGAACAATTCCAGCTTCTTCAATAATAGCAAGCATTATTAAATATTATATTCTATTAAATTTCTTAGTCGCGAACTACGTGATATCGAAACCAATGAAGAAATGGAAATTGACGATCGTAACCTGAGAGCTAAAGAACAACGTGACGCCGAACGTTTATCATCGAGCTTTGTCGAACATCTAAATGAACATCAACTCTACGAATCGCTGTGGAAAGGTGATGATGATGGGCACGTTCTCATGATGATCGGCCCGGCCGCCACCGATTTAGCTGAAGAATACGACAAAGATATGTATGATGTCACGCAGGATATCTATAAATTTGGACTGGAGAAATGTGAAGAGCGTGATATTGAAATAAATGATTTTAAACAGAATCTCGAAGAAGGTCAGAATGTCGTCCAGCAAATGGGTCAAGTTATAATTGAAAACTTTCTACAGTACAAGGATAAAGTCTTCGATGAAGCCACCACTTGCCTAAAGGCGCTCGAAATACGCACAATGCGCGGCGAAGATGAAGAATCGCCCGAGAGTCTACTGCTCTCCGATCAGTTTGATAAAATCGCTCTAGAATTTGATGATACAATCAATGATATATGGCAGAATCTAATGAGTCAGGAACTGCATTTGCATGAAAGTGTTGAGGTATGTATTACACATATTCATTGTAGACGGCTTTGCGTACCAACACACACTCGTAACTATGTAAAGTATTCACGCTTTTCATTCATAGGAATCTACCGTAAACTTTCAACGAAAAATTCAGGAAATGATGTCGAAATTCGTGGAGCAGGCACAAACCTATTTCGGGCAATTGCGTGATATAGCGCTACACTTTTCCGAAAATATGACTGAAGTGGCTACCCATTACATTTCGACAAAGTTGGCATTGCAAGATTTCGAAGGTATTCCCGAAGAATTAATGCATTGCATGGAAGATCGTGAAGCGGTAATGAATTTAATAGCGGGAATGAAGGATGCACATGTGCAGCGTATAGATGAACGCGAGGACCGTTTGATGGTGCGCAGTCGTGAGTTTATTGAGACAATGATCGATCAATTAAATAAGTGTGTATGGAAAAAAGCTATCAGCACGAAGCTAGCAAATAATAAAATCAAAAACTTTCTCAATTCCATTTTATAGCGATGAATTGGAACGCAATCGTATGAAAATCTTGGAAATCAATTCATTTCTAGAACTTATGACCGAATCGCTGTCATCACTGCAAGGCGAAATACGTGAAGAAATAATGAATGAAGAGGGATAAATGGTATATAATAACAGTTACGAGTTGAAACATGATAACAACTTTATTTTGTATTTGATACAATGATAATTTATAAAAATAAATGCAATTATATATATGTACATAAACAAAACGTTCAAAACTTTATTCATATTTTAGATAGTTAGTAAATTTACACTTTTCAAGCTTTCTTTTTCAGACTTTCCAGATATAAACCCAATCCCTTCTGAACGGCAGGCTGATTAATGAAGAAAACAAACGCTTCCAAATCCATTTTACGTTCGGTCTCCAGCTGTTGTAAATCTGCTGAACGAAATTGTTGCTTTGTCATAGCTCTGGCGAAAGGATTCACTTTGCCAAATAGGGCAAAAAATTGTTCACACTTGGCAATTGCCTCCTGTTTATCGTTGGCAACTGCATCGACCAAGCCCGCTTGCAATGCCTCATCAGTTTTAAACATTCTTCCCTCTGACAATGCCAACTCAGCGACACGACGTGGTAATACATTCAAGTAGGCAGCCATAAACCACTTCGGTGCAACAATACCCAATTTGGTTTCATTCAAACCGATCGTAAATTTGGGTAACATAACACGATACTCGCAGGATGTGGCTAAAAGGCAGCCACCAGCAGGTGAGTGACCCTAAAAGAACATACATAAAATTAAAAAAGGTAAATAATGATTGTCCCATCAACGCCTTATTACTGTTAAGGAGGTTACTTTAATTGAATCGCGACCAATGTTAAAGCAGGCAAATCATACATCAACTTAAGTACCAGTAAGACGCACATCATGTATCTCTACTGTGGCTGCAGTCACGATTCCTGCTCTTTCATGTACACTTACATTGATTGCTGCTGCAGTTGGCACACTAGATCCATACAATGCCAACCATGTATCCTGCAATTGTGTCCAGAAACTCTTCAACCGTTCCTGATTGGGTTTATACATTTCCATTATATCCAAACCAGCAGAGAAGATTGTATTGGAAGACTAGAAAAACTAGAATAAATGCTAGAACTCAATTTCCCACTAATACAATAATACCGATGTTAAAATCAGACCACGACTTTTGTTGCCCTCAATCTCGTCAATAGAGCTGTGTAGATCACGCAATAATTCATAATTTAACCCATTCACGGGTGGGCGATTCATGGTAAGCGTAGCTACACCAGTTTTATCATTAACCTCGATACTGGTGAGCTTACCGGCAGTTGACATGGCGCGTATAGCTGCTGGGCGTCTGAAGTTAGAGGCACGAATTACCAATTTTGTAGTATGCATCATGATGGGAGCTGTCGAAGGAAAGATAAATGGTAAGGTAGATATCATTTCAAATAAAATTACTTAATAGCCCAGTATGTATGACTTTAAACTTAAACGAATTTATAGATTTTAAACGGCAGAGTTTACACCTGTGGCCAACATTTACCTTTTATTATTTACATAAATATCTTTTATGCACTATTGCAGACACCAATATAAATGATCAGCAATTAACCAAATTGACCTTTGTACCTACAGATCTAAATGACAATTTTCGGATACAAAACTATATTACGCTAGTTGTGAAACACTTTGAAAACTTACTTTAAAAGATGCTTTTGAATTATAAAAAAAATTTATAGAAAGATAAACTTATCAAAAATATATTTTAAAAATAGTATAATTTATTTATAGTCAAACACCGCTACTTCCTCTTTCCCAGTTTAAACAAACTAGAATCAGCTGTTTCTACGAACAACAATTGTTACCAATCACAATTTCAATTGTGAACTGTCGCAAATATACAACCGTGTATTTGTTGCTAGACCACAAGTGAATATCACACATAGATGGCGCTCAACTAATGTTCCCAACCACTTGCATACATACATATGTACCTATATAATGGGTGCTCTTCCGTTACAGTCGATATAGCCTCGAGTGCATATGTGGATACAATGTCAATTTCATGTTTACCAAGGGTACAAAAATATCATTTGAACTTTTTCAATAATTTATCAAATTTTACACGGCATTCACTTTTAATATAAACCGTACAGAGCTCTTCATACGATGCGAAAAGAAAATGAAGAGGGAAAGAGAGAAAGATAAAATTATAAGACGTTGCCAACTGTAATTTTGTTGAATTCAATCTAAATAGCGGGAAAAATAAAGCAGAAAAAAGTTATTACAACTGAAAATAATTCAAAACAAATACTTACGAGTGTATACAGAATAAATTTATTATAGTGTCAGGAAGCAATTTTGTTATCATACAACTATCACATAAGAAAAAGTGGGTGAAAATAATCATGTACTGTTCCTCAAATAGTTTATTTTTGTATTTCACACTACAAAATTTGTTATGTTTACGTTGGAGAGGCTTCTGTTAATAATGAAATATCGACAAAACTAGGAGTCGAAATGTCCCACTCAACCATGTGGATTAACCCAGAGGCTACTATCTCGCAACAGATGCCTATTATTGCTAGACATTGAGTATTTAATTATTACAGAAAATATTTAATAAAGCCTATAATTTAATGATAATGACCGATTAATCGGCATCGGTATCGGAATAAAATAATGGGATCGGCAGCGGCCAAAAATTACAGATCACCGATACTTTTCATAAAACAAATTATTAAAAGAAAATAAATTTATTTTAAACAGGATTTCAGGGCTTCAAGCTATAAAGGTTCGTTGCAACAAAAACTTCATCGTGTGCGCTAAGAAAAATTTACAATACAACCACGGTCTAGAAGAAAAATATTTTAAACTAAAAGCGTTCGTCCAGATTTTAAATCACAACGTGATTAATTACTAATGTTTGATAAAAAAAAACATCTACCTTTCCCAAATCAAAAATTTCCTACCAAATTTGGTAGATATCTATCAATTCTGCCGCCTGCATAACAACGACCTCACTAAAACTTTAATCGAGAATCAAAAATCACACATAGATGGCGCTCAACCAATAGTGCCGACCACCTTTGACATTCTTTACACGTCACGAACTTTTGCTGTCACTTTTCGTGCAATTCGGGTTTTTCTTCATGCCAGTTGACGTTGTATCAGTCGCTTTCACTGGATTCAGCTACACAATAATAAGTTGATCAAATATATAAGAAACTATAAAAAATGGGTTCTGGCAAACAACAAAAAGTGCAATCCTCCGGTTTCACCAAGGAAGAAGAGCTTCTGCTGCAAGACTTCAGTCGCAATGTAAGCACAAAATCCTCAGCGCTGTTCTATGGCAATGCCTTCATCGTATCGGCAGTGCCCATATGTAAGTGTGACACGTCGATAATTATTGACCATAGCAATTTTAAGTGACTCTTATTCTTCCTGCCAACTTTAGGGCTATTCTGGCGCATACACAACATGGATCTATTATCCAGCGGTATTTTCTTTATACTAATGACCGCTGCCAGCACTTATCTGATGGCCATGGCTTATCGTAATATTAAATTCCAGCTGAAACACAAGATTGCCGTACGTCGTGAAGATGCTGTCACACGTGAAATCAATCGATTGTTGGGCGATGACAAGAAAGTAACACGCAAGGAGAAAGACGAGCGCATTCTGTGGAAGAAAAATGAAGTGGCCGACTATGAAGCCACCACTTATTCCATTTTCTATAATAATGCTCTCTATTTGTGCATTATTATTTTCATCAGTTTCTTCATACTGAAGAATTCATCGCCAATTCTGAATTACGTTTTTTCGATTGGTTTGGCAAGTGGTGCTCTGGCGCTTTTCTCGACCAGCACTCAAGCTAATTGAGCGTACCGGTTAAGTAAAAGTTAGCAGTTGGATGGTTGAACGTAAGAATATACAAGCATTCAGTTGGCAATTCATTGATTGAGATTCGCTGCAATTGAACAGGTTTTTTGTTTTAATATTGTTTAAATTCATATTTTTGTATCAAAGCGTAAAAAAAAATAATATTTTCATTTATTTTATATAAGCCGAAATATTAATGAAAATAATACTGTAATTTTCTTCTAAGGAGAACACATGAATAAAATTCGGATATATATCAATTTTAAAAATGTAAAACATGTTGGTAATGAGAAATGTTATTTCTGTGGAACTATTTCAGAAGTTGGCGGAAAAAAGTTGTGGAAAAGAAAACTTGGAATATTCGTTATTTATTGACAGCCTATGAATGAAATAACTGGCCGCAGATAATTAATTTGTTTAAGTTAAAAAAACTTAAATTTTTAAGCTTTCTATGCAAAGTTTATAAATTATGGCAGATTAATATAAACTTAAACTGAAAAGTACCTTTTTGTTGCTGGGTTAAAAGTGATGGCGAATGGCTCTTATAGAATGACGAGGTCCAATTACTTTCCAATTAATCGCTAGGAGTCAATGAGAACTCGGAGAAACCTGAAACACTGTATTCATTTCGAAAGTACTCTTCGTTTATACATAGTGAGCATAATAAATACTTGCTACGTCATTCAAATGAACTTTCAACATATGTACAACAAAGTTCTACCTTGCTTTCTTATCTAGTCATAACAGCTCCCGCATATGTTGATTTCTTACGTGATGCCTCATTCAGTAAACTGCATTCCTTATAGACAAATGCTCAAAAAATCATATTTAAGACGAGACTGATGGAGCTTGAAAATGTATACTCATGGTATGGATTTCTATACTTTAAATATGTAGAAAAACGTTATTTATCAAAAGCTGGATAGTGAAAAGTGAGATGTAAAAGGGCCCTGGCTCGTCACACTGCATATATATTTACTTCATACACATCGCTCTTTTGCTGCAAAACTGTCATAAATGAAAATTTATGAGTCAAGTAGACAGAAATAACGGCTTTACATTGTGTAAACTGCTGTATCCTTTGAACTGTTCACGTGAGAAGAGTGTTTGTTGTTATTAATTGTATCGAGTGAAAGGTAAACTGAAAAGTTTAAATGCGATTTTCTCGAAATTCATGTTTTTTGAGTTATAAAGTAAACAAGTGATATTATCCTTCATCTGCTATTAATATTATACCATTCGCATCTCAACTTCATCGACATCATATTCACTTACTCCAAGATACGTTAACTATGCTATATCAAATTCACTTTCTTCCTATGATATCGCTTTCACTTCTTCTAACACTTCTTTTGTCTCACTCTCATGCCCTGCATATCACTTTAGCTTCTTAAATATGCTTCAAGATATGACCATAAATTTTCACACATTTCATATAACCTTCACTGCCACATCGCTTGCGCTGCATCCTTTTCCCTCTCAATCTTTTTATATCTTCTTCACTCTTTTCATATACCCTCAGCTAAGTTCATGCGATATTTACTTATTTTATAAAACCCTGGTTCCCTTTGAATAAACTTCGCTTCCCCCTTTCACCGTTCACGTTCATAGCATTAACTTTCTCCATGGCTCGTTCACTTCCATACCATCTTCACTTACGCCTTCACCCTCAATTCTCCAACACCACCTCTACTACTAAATGATCAATTCCTCTCTCGCTCCTTTAGTATAACATTCACTCTCTCTCTTCATTTCCTCTGGGAGCAGAAATCATGTAAATCGCCTTCATTTTCCCCATACTTTTTACCTATTTACGAATTAAATTTAGTTTTGTAATCGTTTTTAGTTAACTTCAACTGCTTCTAGGTATTCATGATCTCGTTCTACATATAAGTGGATACTTATATGATATTCCAGAAAAACCACATAAGTTTTCCTATATAAAATATAATTATGATTACAAAAAATACAGAAATATTTCAGTAACTTATTTGCTTATTTTAGTAGAACTGACTTAACAAAAGTCTCAAAATAATGTATGAACGAGTATGTAAATGTATGTAGTAAATGCATCTCAAATGCCGTCTTTATTAACATGACTCCAATAAAAGAGCAATACCTTGACCGCCGCCAATACAAGCTGAACCAATAGCGTATTTCAACTTTTTACGTCTTCAGAAATAAAGAAACAGAAATTGAAAAGAATTTCAATTTAGTAAAAATTAATAAATTGTGAGAATAACCAGGCAAAACTTACTGCAATTCATGCACCAAGTGTCCAGTGATTCGTGAGCCACTAGCACCCAATGGATGGCCCAAGGCAATGGCACCACCATTCACATTCAATTTGGAAACATCTACTTTGAGAGCATCGGCACAGGCGAGGGTTTGAGCAGCAAAAGCTTCATTAATCTAATGGATATAAGAGATTCAGTAAATGTATTGTATTTGGCTCTAGGCTTTTTCCTAGTCCTAGCATCCTAGTCCTTACCTCAATTAAATCGATATCTTCCAGAGTTTTGCCCGATACTTTAAGTACATTTTGTATGGCTGGAACTGGGCCGATGCCCATAATTTCGGGATTTACACCAACATACGAGTAGGCAACGAGACGTGCCAAAGGCTTCAAATTATATTCCTTAAGGGCAGCTTCAGAAGCAACAATAACAGAAGCAGCACCATCACAAATGCCCTAAAGGAAGAGTAAATCATAAATTTATGAATATTTTAAACAGATTGTTTGGATATAAAAACCCAAATATCTCACAGAAGCAGTGCCCGCCGTAACAACACCATTCTTCTTAAATAGCGATGGCAATTTCGCCAAACCTTCCAGTGTGGTCTTCACTCGTGGATGCTCGTCAACCACGAAATCGACTTCCTTGCCTTTAACCTTAATTTTAATTGGTGTAATCTCAGTATTGAAGACACCTGCCTGCTGGGCCTTCTCCCACTTCTGCTGCGAGCCCAATGCGTATTCATCGACACGTTCACGTGAAATTTTATATTGATCTGCTAGATTCTCAGCGGTTAAAGCCATAGGCAATTTACAGTACGTGTCGGTGAGGCCAGCCCACAAAGCGTCCTCCAGATTATAGTTGGCGCCGAGTGTAGTACCGAAACGTGTATTACGTACAATGAAAGGGCATTGTGACATGTTTTCTACACCGCCTGTTAGAGCCACCTTAGCGCCACCCACAATGATATCGTGTGCACCGTTCACAATTGACTGGAAACCTGACCCACATAGACGATTGATGCCCAAGGCGGGTTTCTCAATCGGTACTCCGCAATTGAGGCCTACGTGGCGGGGCACATAAATGCCATCGGTGGAGGAGGACTGTAAAGTTGGAAATACAAAACATTAGATAAGCTGACGTTCAAGCAGGTAAAACAATCTAATTTATCTTTTATCAATCTGAAGCACTTACCGAAATAACATTACCAACAATCACTGTATCAACTTGTTCACCCTTCAATCCTGCTTCAGCTAAGGCTGCTTTAGCAGCAACAGTTTGCAATTTTGTTTGACTGATATTCTTCAAAGCTCCACCAAAAGTACCAAAAGCTGTACGCTTAGCGGCAACAATGTAAACTCCTAGAAAGGCAAAATTATGAAATTGTAGAGATGGAGATGTTGATATTACTCAGACTTAGTTGGAAAAACTTAAGGTTTCTGTATAATAATAATAATAATAATAATAATAATAATAATAATAATAATAATAATAATAATAATAATAAATACGTAGAATCAGGATCTTTCAGAGTTGAAGGAGGGGCTGATGATTCTGGTTTCATTAATTAAGCCAACCTTTATCTTAAATGCTACGTTAAAGCCAAAGTTCAAAGTTAGTAGTGACAAGAAATTATTAATTATATAAAAATTTCCGTAAAACTATTTGTGAAAAATTGCTCTAAATAATGCAAGCTAGTACAAGAAAGTCACAGTAAGAACCTAGGTGGCTTAGTTGTTTCCCCCTTCATTGACATACCCTATATCAATAGAAAGGCGAGACTTATCAAGGCTACTTTAAAGGTTAAAATCCTTGTACTAGGAAAAACCTATACTAACATATATTTATATGACGATCCTAAACCCATAAATAGAGAATTATGAATATTTATGCTATGCCATGTCTAAAACCCAATTAAATTAAATTTTGTTTGTTTTTCATATAATGTTATGAGTGAAAAGCTCGGCCTAGGCCCTCAATGAGCTGTTGTGCCATTAAAAGAAGATGAAGAAGAGTGATCTAATTAAGCAAAACATTTTACACAGAGAAAGCTGTAAAATGTAAAATGTGTAATGTATGATAAACATAACCTTAAATTCTAGATACTAGCAATAAGAGAGTATCTTTTATTTTTAAAACTGCTCCTATCGAGATCATTTTCAATACTCAAGTAATTTATTCATCATATTTATATGAATTTATTTAAATCCGCAAACAATTCACTAACGACTTCAAATCAATAAGTTCAAAGTTCATAACTGACGCTATTTAGAAGTGATTGCGACAGATATTTTATACATATGTAAATATGTATGTTTGTCTGCTATAGTAGATAACAAATACATTCAGGCTCATCATTTTTGAACAAAAGTCCAAAGTACAAAAATAAATAAATTTAAATAAAAAAAGGCAAATCATATTCAGCACACACCCCCACCCCCACCTCATCCACAACTTGTTGTCTGTTCTTTTAACTTACCCTTTGTAGCTGCGGACATTTTCACAAGTTACTTATGTATTATTACAAAATGAAAATGTAAATGTAAATAAATTCAATACACAACAAAAGGAAAAATATTGAATTTCTTGAAATTTTTTCACCGCAGATTTCACAAGTCAAACTGAACCTTACGACCCTCCAACGACAACTCGTACTGTGCTCTGTTTTTATACCATAAGTGCTCCGAGCAAAATACGAAAGCCAGAAAAGTATAATCATGCTTGCCTCAATGACTCGATGAGGGTAGCGGTGCTGGCAGCCTGAGGTGAGGTAACGCGCCGGTAGTAGTTGATCAGTTGTTTGCTTTCTTTTTCTTTTGCATACGTAGAATACGTTCATTAATTGTTCTCTCTCTCAGCTGGGAGAAGCTGCTGGTTTGGTGGTTGTTGCGCTCAGTTGCTGTTAAATGGAAAATTGGTAGAGGTTTTCAGATTGTAAATCGTAGATTTACAATATGGCAAATAACTGCAGTAAAATTTAATAATTCTATTTATTAAAATGAATCAAATGCTCGTAAACGAACTCTATATTTCCAAACTTATACCAAAATACATATTGTGGGTAAGCATCGTACTCTAATCCGCAATTTACGCCAACTACCTTATTTTTGTTAAACAGCAATCAACCGATACCTTGGGATAAGTCTCACTAACATCGCATACTAGGATTTATCGAGCGTGTTGCATGGACGATAGAAATCATCAATAACTCCATTTATAAATTGGGCTTCAGACCTTGTAACACCACCATTGATCAGATCTAATCCAAATTCTGTAAAATACTAAATGTCACCGAAAACCCATACTACGTGGATCAATCGAGCTATATCGAGCTATAAACAAAAGTTTAATATGAAATTGAGTTCATGAGACACATTCTTCACTGAATTACTTTTGCTAGAAGTAAGAAAATTTCCTAAAGATAAGGAATTTTTAAAAACATTTGCTCTGAAGGATATAAAGGACGACGTAAGAAAGAATGACCCTAATTTAGGATATACATACCTTTTTGACTGAGACACAATAAACGCAAATGTCGATGTAGGTCATGACTAATAGCTCAGCCTAAGTGATATAACAAGCCTAATTATCAACGGTTTTAATGGTCGCAAGTCTAGTATCTACTATGTCAACCTTGGATGAAACCATAGATGAAACAGGGAAGTTAACAGAGAAAGAATAACTTGTTTATGCAAATCAAAGCTGTACTACTTACGACAGATTTCATGGACGATACAACGGTAAACAAAGCTTAGTCGCGGCCTCCTACATAATGTTGATTTTGGTGGTTGTCGAAAGATGAACTTAGGCTAGAACGTGTAATTCCTCATAGTTGGACCTACAGTTTAACGCTGACTATTCATTGCACCACTCCATTTCCCACATCTATCTTTCCTTACCTAATCTGGAATCTCCACTTGAACACTAAAGTATAACGAAAGATACAATATTTGGATTTTCTCGTTTCCTTCAAAACGGTACCTTTTATGTATATAAACATATATATGTTGCTAGATACTTGTCAATGTTTGGCGTGCTTGTTTGCCGCCACACAAATTCTACTACTATTTTTATACAACCACGTGAAACACACTCACAAAGAACTACACACTACACTTCTTGTGTCAAATTCCAGCTTCTTGTCTTCCCCGAACAGCAGCATTGCAGAAAAGCAGCGGCTGAAAAAATCGCGTTCCATCAAAAAAGAAAAAAAAAAGCACAATTATTATACATATAGGTAAAATTAAAACAAATAAAGTTATTCAACATAAATGAAATAGTGTAAAGTAAAAGTATTTAATAAAAATTGAATGTTATTTTAACTAAACGAAACAAAAAAGTGTGAAGTGAATAAGCAAAGTGAAAGAAAATGTCTGAAGCCGAAGTGAACCCGCCACCAAAAACTGCAACGACGAGCCTCAGTGATTTGCGTCAGTTTCGTGTCAATAAAAATGCCACGGGAAGTAAGACAGGTAGGTGAAATGCCGGAGAAAAGAATCATCAAATCGTTGCTTAATAATGTAACTTTGCTACTTTTACTATTTTACATCAACTAACTAAACGAACCAAACCAACAGAACGTGTGCCGGGCAAAAAACGTATACAAGTGATGGCAGACAGCGACAGTGACGGTGCTGATATTACAAATGTACCAAAAAAGACAAAAATGGAGTTATCGGTGAAGGAGAAGGAGGAGCGATTTTTAGCTGCTGCAAAAATATCACCACAATACGATACAATGGTAAGCAAATGAATGCTTAAAGGAAAAGTTGAAATGGTAGAAAAGAACAGAAAATGTTCCATGAGGGATGCAGCTGATCTGCAAGCAGAGAGGGCACAGCAAAAAAACAGCTGTGTTTTGCTGTGCGTCACACAGTGGCGGTGCGAAAAAGATTTAGTTTTAAATTACAACTAGCCAATTGTGTAGGTATCTATACAACTTAGTAGAAAGTTAAAACAATTCTGTGGACAATTCAATTGTATTTAATTTCTAGAATGGTCTTTGATCTGAACATAGAGTTGTCTGACATTTGGCTTTGGTTTCTTTGATTTTTACATTGACAGCTATTAAACTTGCCCAACAAAAAAATTTATTTTGTTTTTTATCTAAGAATTGTATACCAAAGAAAATATGCTTACTAGTATAGAGTTAAATTTAATGCCAGTAAATTGTTTGTTTGCTTATATTCAAAACGTCCATTAAATAATTTTCTCGCACTCTTATAAGGGCAACAGTTGTCGTGGTAACAATTGTTTTCTGTTCTCTTGCAAAAACTTTCAATATTTGCTTAACATAACAAAGTGACTATTGGTTGAGTTCTTGGGTACTGTGACATCGATTGTTAAGGAATGCTCAATAAAATAATGTCTAACTTATTGGGACTTTATTCCAGACCTTTAATAATCTAAAGAGATCGACGTTGCTCTCGTTCATAATTGGTATAAATCTGGGCGTGCACAGTTCACAGAAAGTAAAAACTTAATCAAAGGAAATTATGAACTTACTTTCTATATAAATATTCGAGCGACAACATCTAATTTCCATCAGTGCTCAATACCTAAGATGTATGAATTTATAGCTCTAATCCCAAATATTCATCTCCTTTTTTCAGGATATACAAGATGCACTTGTACGTAACGATTGGAATGTTTCGGAGGCGTTACGTCATCTCAAAGAGAAATGCAAGCCAAAAACCGTCCGAATATCACATGTAAACTCAAAAGCAAGTGCTACAGCAAATCCAACAAGTGCAACAACTACAACAACCAAAACAAATTCCAGCACAAGTGCAACAGCTACAACTAATGTTGCTGCTGTAAAAACACAGCTGCATTCAAATGGCAGCAGTACTGGCGGCGGTGTTGGTGGTGGCACAGCTAACAAATCACGTTCATCGAAACATTCACACTATTCCGATTATGATGATTCCGATGATCAAGATGTCAAACAATCCACAGATCAAGTTTACGACAGCGAAGAGAGTGACACTGAAGTTTGCAATGAAATGACAGGGCAACGTAAGAAAGTGTTTGAGTTTATGAATAAAGCGAGTCTACTGGAGTTGCAAACCGTAAAGACGCTCAGCGAGAAGAAAGCCGCCTTCATTACAGAACTGCGCCCATTCAAAGATTGGGCAGAGTTGCGCAAAAAACTTGAATCGAATAAGATGCTATCGGCCGAGCTGTTAAACAATGCACAAGAGTTAATTAATAAACAAAATAATGTGGCGAATATACTAGAGAAATGCAATAAAATGGTAAAGCGTCTGGAGGCGGCCATTGAGACGGGAGCGGGTATTGTAGAGCAGCCGAAGTTGCTGTGTGATAAGTATGTAATATATATATATATATATATATGTATATATACTTTTCTAATTTATTCTATTTTATTTTGACAGATACAAATTAGCTGATTATCAAATGATTGGCTTAAATTGGTTAACCGTAATGCATAATCAAAAAATGAATGGTATACTCGCTGATGAGATGGGCCTGGGTAAAACAATACAAATCATTGCATTTTTGGCATATCTCAAAGAGAATAATCTAAATAAGGCAGCACATTTAGTGGTAGTGCCTTCGTCGACTTTGGATAACTGGGAGGCTGAAATTTCGAAATGGTGTCCCAGTTTGAAGGTGGAAAAATATCACGGCAGTCAAGATGAACGTCGACGCATGCGTATACGTTACGCCAAAGATGGTTTTACGGGATTCGATGTGCTGTTAACTACGTATGTTGGAAATGAATTGTTCAAATTATAAATAACGTTCAAAAGAGTTTATATTCTTACTACGGATATTGAGAGATTTTGATCTCTGATTCGATGGAAAAAGGAGAGCATGATTGGTCAGCGTGGAACCAAACATGAACACTGGTTTCTCCTTGGGGCATATGCAAATATCATCTCTTTTAAACGAAATATTCTCGATTGTACTCTCATTAATGTTAATTTTGATCTTTTAGTTATCATATTGTCAGTTCCACACCCGAAGAACGTAAAATGTTTCGTGTCTGCAAGCTGCACTATGTGATTTTCGATGAGGCTCATATGTTAAAAAATATGACAACACAACGTTATTCCAATTTGATTACAATTAACGCTGAAATGCGTATACTACTCACTGGCACACCGCTGCAAAATAATCTGCTCGAGTTAATGTCGCTTCTGTGTTTTGTTATGCCTACATTTTTTGCCAAGAGTATCAATGATATTAAGAGTCTATTTGCTAAGGTAAGAGAAAGTGGCATTAAATTAGCATTGCTAATGAAATTTGGCTTATATTAGCATTAAAAATGAAATTGAAATTGCATCGGCATTAAAATACTAAAAGCTAATGAAGTTCATTTTGACTAACATTGGCATTAAATTTCCAATTCTAAAGAAAATGAACTAAACTTGAACTGAATTTAATACACAACAATTAGTATTAAAATTCTAGATTAAAATTAAGTTAAACAACTATTGGATTCCAATGAAAATAAATTTGAACTAGCATTAGTATTAAAATTTTCCATGATAATCTAATGGAACTATCAGTAGCATTAAAATTTGCATTGAGAAAGTATTTAAACAATAATTAGTATTAATTAATAATAAATTTGACAAATATTACATTGTATTCTACGATAATAGATTTGAACAAATATTGGCTTCAGAAGCTGGAATTAGCATTAAACGTTGAATTATAATGAAATTGAACTAGCATTAGCACTCAAATTTTGAATGAAAATAAATTTGAACTAGCATTAGCATTAAAATTTTTAATAACGAAATTAAACTAGCAATAATTATTATTCAAATTGTGAATGTAAATAAATTCAGTTAGCAGTAGCAATAATATTTGTAATGATAATGAAAAACAAATAGGCATTAGCTTTAAAATTTTGAATGATAATGATAATTGAATTTGCCTTAGTATTAAAATTATCAACGGTGATGATGAATGAACAACGATAATGACATCAAAATAGAATTGACACTAAAATTATCAATACCAATAAATAAAAGTATTGGCATTCATTGGTATTGCAATTCTGAATGATACTAAAATCTGTCTTCCAAAATCAGTACATTTTTCTATACCAATTACCTTTTAATCAATTAACCCATTTGTTATTTCACTATTTTCAGAAAAGCAAAACTGAAAATGGCAACGATGATGCCTCCCAATTCCAGGAAACACAAGTTGAGCGTGCCAAACGGATCATGAAACCGTTTGTGTTAAGACGTTTGAAAAAGGATGTGCTTAACAATTTGCCTAAGAAAACTTCATATACAGTGAGTTGCGTCCTACTTGGAATTACTTACACATAGCATGATATTAATGAAATCATACACTTTTTTTCCAGCATAAAGTTCAAATGAGCGAAAGCCAAAAGAGTTACTACCATAATCTGGTCGACTACTATTCCAACCGTAAGGGTGAAATTTGTAGCGGCGAAGGCTCAGGCATGACTATAATGATGGAAATGCGTAAAGCAGCCAATCATCCGCTATTAATGCGTAACTATTTCACCGATGATCGATTACATGAGATTTCGAAACGTTTAGCAAATTGTTCCACCTACAAGAAAACCAATCCGCAGTATATTTTCGAAGAGTTGGCTATAATGTCCGACTTTCAAGTGTGGCAGTTATGCAATAAACATGTAAGTCGAATGGAGCAATGTGTAAAGAAGAGATTTGTACCTATTTATAAAATCGTTGCAGGAATTTTATGATGTTACTATTTCCGACAAGCTTATATGTGATTCTGGCAAGTTTAAACATCTCGACATGTTGCTGCCAAAATTGAAGGCCGACGGTCATCGTGTGCTCATCTTTAGCCAATTTACCATGGTGCTTGATATTGTTGAACGATATTTAAAGATACGAGGTCATGGCTATTGCCGGCTGGATGGTTCTACAGCGGTGGAGGAGCGTCATGATATGATTAATGATTTTAATGCCGATTCAGAGTTATTTATATTTTTATTATCCACCAAAGCGGGTGGTATTGGTATTAATTTGACCGCCGCCGATACATGCATTATACACGATATTGATTTTAATCCATACAATGACAAGCAGGCCGAAGATCGCTGCCATCGTATGGGACAAACGCGCCCCGTAAGCATTTATCGTTTGATATCGGAGAGCACTATCGAAGAGGGCATACTGCTGGCGGCTGAGGAGAAACTGAAGCTAGAGCAAGAGATTACAGCGAACGAGAAGGGTGAAGTACAGGAGCAAAAATGCGTTGTAAGGCTATTAACGATGGCGCTGGGCCTCGATAAAGACGAAGAAGAGCAATTGAACAACTCCATGAACAGTTCATTGACTCCATCGAAATAGTAAAATTTAGGTCACACCATCGCCACCAACACACATGCACATCCAACTATTTTACAATTAAATCTCTTCTTTTTAACATAATTTATTTGTAATTTTCTAAAGTCATATTGTATGTACATTTAAAAAATAATTGTTTTAACGTCACTTACAAAACAAAAACATTCTTTAAAAAAATAGTGCAAGTCAAATAGTTGCAAGCCAACATTTTTATATCTTAATTTCAATAATATCGTTGAAAATCGTTTGTGCTTTTTTTCTCCCTTCAACGTCCAAATTATTCATTCTTTTTGTCGCTTCTTATGCAGTTATATGATAGTGATTTTTTTTTTTCAATTCTTTAAAAGTATAATACCGAGAAAACAAATTATTAGAAGCTAAGTAATGTTTAAAAAAGACTTGGGCGCAACGATTCCATTCTCTATACACACACGCATGAGACATGCATGATCATAAATTATTTTGAAGTTGAATTTGTACCAAAACAAAGAAGCAAAAGTTAAATAAATGAAAAATACTAAGACTCACTAAGAAACACTAAGCTATTCTATTTACGAAGGGAGAAAGCAATTCATGGGGCTATGGGGATCACAATAAAATCAAGCATTTAACAACATCCCAAAAGCGTCTGTTAGAAGACCTGAATGGTTTGGTGAGAGCAAGAGTGATTCAGACGGACTTTACAGAACAGTTACATTACAAAAAGCTTTGGCAGATACTTCGTAGGAAAGAGTTTTACCACCTTTGCTTAAGCTATACATAGCTTACATTCACAACCCATGACTGGAACATACAATTTTTATTCCTACACTTTTCACTCCTAGGAAGAACTGGTTTATTGTAATAAGGAGAATAATTTACTTCGACAAAAGCATTCAGAAACCATCACCCGACCAGTGCAGGACAGATACAAAGAGTGCTCGGGTTCAAACTTCGGCACATAATTAGAACGTCATAATCAGCTAACGAAATAATTAGTTAAACAATTATAAAAAAGAATAACAACACATATTTGTAGTTAAAAAACAGCTTCTTACCACAAAGGAAGAAGAAGAGTATGTTTCTAGTAACACCACCTTATTAAATTCGTCTTGATTTCAACTCTTCGTATTTAATAATCACTGCAAAAATTTACTAATATTAGTTGTTGTGTTCAGCTCTCTCTCTCCGTCTTGATTTTCCTACACAAATATTCTCGATCCACTCAGATTTACATACATCTTAATGAAAAGAGTGCGTAATGTTTGACGTTTATAATTGTTCTCTCTCTGGAACTCAACTCATATGCATATAGTACTTATTTGTGTAAATGCAAACAAAAATAACAACAACAAACTAGTGAAAGTTGTTGTCTCTTATTAACCATGTAGGTATGATCTCATTAAATGGCTTCACACAGGTATCCACCAGCCGTTCGTTTATAGCCAATACAAGTTTTTGTTGACATAACGAAAAGTATAAAAAAGAACAGCGTTTATTATAAGTATGTTTTCGCAGCAAACCAACTCTGTTTATATTATGCATAGTATTTATGCATAATAAAAGTTTAGCGCATGTATTAATATTTATTGTGTATTATACATGTGTGAATAAGTAAGTCAGCGGGGTAACAACACTCCCACAACAGGTTTCCGCATATTTTATGTAAAATATTTGTGTGCAAGTGTTTAGTTGAAAATTAATTAATAAAAAACCGCACCGTTCATAATACAATATTATATTTTCGAACTAAGTATATACTAAATTCGTGATTTATTCCCTGTATCTTAAAAGTGATTTTTGTACATTAGTACAAAAAAAGAAAAGCTTGGACCTACACATACTTATTATAAAATTTTACTATTTATCTGCTCACGTAGAGCAGACGAACTAGGAATTAATTTAATTTTGGTTCCTTTGGATCAGATATTAATCTTCTTTTTTTTTTGGTTGCAATAACTTTTTAACGGAGAGACTTTATGTATTAGAGCATGCAAAATATATCCTTAATGGCTGAGAGTTCTTCTCTATCGTTGAAGCAACAAACTTTATAATTGTCGCCTAAGAAATTAGATCAAACATACTAACTACGTTAATTTTTTGAAAGAAGGAATACTATCTGACAGGCTGCATCAGGTGTACAAATGTTCTTAGTCAATTTTTTTACTCTTGTCATTGCCTGCCAAGCGGTGGTGCCACACTAACAACTATAACACAGCGACCACTCAATTACCAAAATAAAAATAAATACGTTTTTCCTTTGGCAACAGATCAGGAAGAAAACTCGTCCACTTCTATAAAGAGTTCGACCCAAATGAAATTTACCTGAACGAAGTAAAATCTATTCCAATATTAGGTATAAGTATTATGTAAATCAAGGACCATAATGTCGTTAATATAAATATTCGGACCATTTGCAAATCTTAAAAGGGAGAGAACGCGACTGATCCTCGGCTTTGCGTTTTACAAAATACGGCTATAAATTTTCACTGGTAAACACTTAAATTAAATATGTATGTAGCACAATGTAACTACAAACCGTAAGGTATTTGGAAAAGGCAACTGCTGTTTTTTTTTTAAGAAATAATATATTAAATTTTATATAATTTTTAAACAAATAAATAATTTCCAAATGATTATGAGCTATGAAAAATTCAAAAGTTTATCTAACAGCAGCCAATATTTATAAAGAGCACGCGAACAGCTGTCAGAATTAAAACACACCCAAATTAAATAACTAAAATGCGATGACGACCATAGATTATATGAGAATAAACGCAGAGATACAGAAAGAGAAAAAGCCAAAGAGTATAAACAATAAATATCCATTAAAATTATTTATTCATTTTTTTTTCGTTTGTTTTCTAATTTTTCAAAAAATTTTATAGTGATATTTAAAAGAAAAGTGAACAGAGGAAAATTACGTATATACAATTACAAAAAGAAGGCAGTTACTTCGTGAGAGAGAGAGCGATTCAAAGAGAAAAGTGAAAGAACAAACGCAGAAGATTGGTATGTGAATAAACAATGTGACCAGATTGTATAAGTTAATAGTTCTCACCTAAAGTGGAAATCCATTTAAAGACGCTGTTTACACTGGCGCAAGCATTACAGACTGTGCGAGAAAGAGGTAGTAATAAGAGTATAGTCTTCCAACATTGCGCCAGTGAAAACAGCCTCAAAAATAATAAAAGACAAGACAAAATAAACAACTTGTAATTATCATACAAATATTCCCATTTAAATTGAAGAACGGGGGTTCTTGGAGTTTCTATTGTTAAGGATTAGAAGCGATTTAACATTTTTTTCATTTTTCGACCGTGCCGAGTCACCAACCCGGGATTCCAGGGTAGCAGTCCAGGAACTTAAGCTGATTCTTTAAAATAAACAGTAAAGTATCAATCAATACATAATTATGGTACTTGCAAAAAGGTTGTAAATGCTTCTATTTTCGATGAATTTTCATGGCAATTGATTCAAAAATGCAATAGAAGTCTGAAATTACTTAAGAAGCCCATCACCAACTATATCCCGTCGTCATGTTGCAACACTCCTTTGCACTACCGTCCGGCATGAAAGTAAAGCTTTTAACTTTTTTAAAGTGTGCATTTGTATTTTTACAGCTAATAGTTGAACCAGCTAGACTCAGTTTCATTGAGTTTTTGTTTTAAACAAAATTCAATCCAGTATTTTCTGTGCTCTTTTAATGAGGTTATTTAAATTATGTTGTATGCCTGAGTACTTGAATGGCAGCTGGTATAACTGCTTAATCCAGGTCCAGGTCCAAATTCTCCCAGGAATTCCAAGTTATTCTTCAACGACTTGAATTCTTTGGTGGTGCGCTTATTATAAAAATCGCCTGGCCACTCTGACAATGAGGTAAATTGGTTTGGAAGAGGTTGGCAGATTGCAAGGGTGGAGCGGTGTATCGGTGGAAGCAGGCAGCAGCAGAATCTTATCGATAAAGATTGAGTCATATTATACCTACATAGTTTCATTCATTCATTCATTCATTCCTTCATGCCATCATTTACATAATTCATTTAGTCACTTTATTTAATTCTTTTATTATTTTTCTGCACTCTCTGATTTGTCGCGCTTGACCAAGTATGCTCTGAAAGAACATGCGCCTTTAATAAATATGTATGTACATACGAGTAAGGCTCCTTCGCGATCTCTCTCGCAGTCTCGTTCTCTCTCTTGAGACTTGTGAGCAGTTGATCAAGCTGCAATCAGTTCCAGATATACATACATACACATATGCACATATTAACATGTGAGTACGTGAGTGCACCAGTTCCCATTAATCTGAGAGTGTGCACATCTAGATACTCAGTAGTTTTTCAAAATAATTTGCTAAAAGTAATTTAACGAATGAGCAAGAAATTCAGTCAATCTCTGATCGCTCGATGATTTAATAATAAGTTTTAAATACAAAAAAATATTTAACGTAGTGTTACGGGAAAATTAATATATACCAAGTCTCTGAAAAGTGGAATGAAAAAGATCACCATCACCACCACCAAACCAGAATTAATTTCAAAAAGCAAAGAATTCAATTTGAATATAAATTTTTAATTTAACGAAAACGAAATAAAATCGCAACAATAAGCATAAAAATCTATCACAATATATGGCATAATACAATATTTAGGAAAAATAATAAAAATTAAAGGGTTTTAAAATTACGCATCGAAATAAATCAGAAGAATCTATTCAACATATGTATATGTATGTATGTGCATAAAAATAATCGATTTAGTTTGTGATTCATTGATGTGTGTGTGTATACCGAAAAATAGCCGAAATTATTTTTGAAAAAATAAAATAATAATACTCGTATCTAATAGGAAAAATAGAGTGAGAAAAAATTGTTCATCATTGTCGTCATCTGAAAAAGCAGTAAGCAACAGTAGGAAAACGGAAGAAGAACATCATAGAGCAGCAGAACACTCAAAGCAAAGCACAGTAGAGCCAGCCAGCCAACAAGCCAGCCAGCCAGCCAATTCGAACTAAATAAGCGACGAATATCTATTTTTGTTATTTTTCGTAATATTTCTTCAGCAAGATACACTATTATAAAAAAAAAAAATACATATCTACATATGCATATATAGAAAGCGAACATATACACATACGCTCACACATACAAATGCACGAGCACACAAACACACTCACATGCACATGAGCTGAGCAATTTCTTATTTAGCATTACGTTAAGAATTTAAAAATTTGAAATTAGTGTGGCCGCGATCGCGAGCGATCATATCGAACGAAATAAACAAAAAGCAAAAAAAAAAGCAAACTAAAAAAAAAGCTTAAGAAATTAAGAAACGTAAATCAAGAAAAAATAATATATAAACGAAGAAAATAAGGAAAACACAACGCAGTGGCGAACATCAGCGAAAAAAATTAATAAAACAAAAAAACAAAACAATAAGCAAAAAAAAAATAAAAATAATAAGGAAAGAAAGAAAAGCAAAGCAGTTGCAAAAAAAATAATAATAATTATTATTTAATAGATACAAAATAATAGTGACCGAAAACAAATACAGGCACATAGCTCACCAACACCACCGCAAAGGGTGAATAGCAATAAAGGAAGCATGTGGAGAGCGAGTGTAGCAAGTGAATGAATGAAGTAACAACTGCACTGCGCTGCGGCTCACTTTTACTTAGCGGATCTACTACCCACATCTATCTATATAATTGCGTATGCGTAATTCTTCTTGGAACAACATCTACTGTGCGCGCCGCCTCATACACTACTCTACCACCCGCCAACCGCCACCCGCCAGCCGCTCGTGCTCCCATTCCGTGCTCTGGCAAACAACTTCTGTCTCTGGCGGTCTGACTCACCATCAGAATCATCATCAATTTGGCATAACAAGCGGCAGCGGATATTCATTACTAATCGCCGCCGCGCAATTCAGTAGCAAACGGAAAACGCAATTTTTTTTTACCAATTAATTATTTAAAAAACTTAAATAAAAAATTAAGATTTTTGGTGTTTCGCATCGTGTTAAGAATTTAATTGAAATTAAATTTAAAAAAATCGAACTTTACGACAATACTTCTAATAGTTATAATTAACAAAAAAAAAATAATAATAATAAGAAGAAGAAAAATATAAACGACCAAGATCTGAAGCTAGCAACAGGCACGAATTCATTTATTTTTTTTTTGAACAAAAAAAATAACTCCAGAAACAAAACGCAGAAACAAATCGATCGACCGGAACAGGAAGAATTGAAACCGAGTCTATTTATCTTAGAGGTAAGACATTTTCATAGATACTTCTACATACCATAGAATTATAGGGTCAGTGTGAGCCTCTGCAAAAGATCTGTAACCATTTCGGTTTCACGCAGTTGTTTTAAGTGATTGCCAGGATATGTTATTTTTTGTTTAAGTATGACCATTCGAAGCCAGATGTGCTTTTGTCAACCACGGCTTCGAGAACCTTGTGGGTTCCATAATTGTAATTGTGAGACCTTTAATATTCTTTAACAAATTGATCATTCGACGAAAGTTAAAAATACTTTCACACCACAAAATGTTCAAATGTTTGTAACTTTCGGATAAATTCAAATGTTAATGCTTAAGACTCACGTAGTTTCATGTGGAGAGATAGGAATTTGCCACCCACTTATGCACCAAGCCACCAAAGTGGCTTACTCCATCCAACCTAATACATTTGTAACTCCTGCATCTATTCACCAGGCCACCGACATTGCAATGATGAGAAAAGCAAGGCCGACATGGGATAACAATTTTTAACTCCCCTGTACGTTTCGATAGGTGAGAGCTGACTGTTGTTGAGAAAATTGATTTGTGTTTCTGAAATTAGTAGTTTCGGATTAGAGAACACCATTAGTTTAAAATAAACTTTGGTTCGGCTAATCGTAGGTAGAATATTCATTTTATCAAATTTTCTATATCAGTGTTACCAATGGATGTACATACATATTTATGTATGTTTGTATTTATTTTTGTACATGTTAGTTAGTATTGTTACAACGTTTTATCAGGTAGGAAGTGGAAATACACTTGCAACGAAATGTAATGTTGTAAAGACTGTTAATAGTACCACATCCTATAAAATCTATAGAATTTCGTGACCAGATTCCTCCACCAAGTTTTGTCGCCCTGAAGAATTATGCTATCATTGCCGGGTCTTATGTAGATACTCAGGTATTTGTGCTTACACCCAGAAAACTGTGCACCATCATAAGTTAGTTTGTTAGGGTTGTTCGAGAAGAACACATACAGATCAATTGGTCCATTTTGCAAGTTGTTTACTCATGATCCACCGTAATTAAACCATTATGTGCTTTTGATGCAGTGATGTAGTATGTCCCTGATATCAGATGAAGCCAGTTCTATAAGTCTCTCAAAGAAAAGTTCTCCCAGAAATCTCTGTCAGCGTAGCAGCACACAGGACAATTGCAGATTGTTTTCTCCACCTCTTCATTTCGGCAGAAGTCATTGTAAGGTCGGCCTAGTCACCTAGTGTGGTTGCCAATGAGGTAGTGTCCACTGAGAATGGAAACTACCCTACTAATGAGGATCTGGCTCAGGTTTATGAGTGCTTCAGTTCGATTTTGGTTAGGCATAGGCCAACGTCGTTTAACAATGTGGGAATGACGATTCTTTATTAAGAGTGTAAATGTGTCAAGTGATGGGCGAATTCCTACAATATTTATCTTATTTATTCCACTTTTCCCGGAAATTAAAACGAATTCTGTTTGATATTACTAATATTTTTAACCTCTTCACAATTGCTATGGTAATTTGCAAGTACCACAGATCATATGCCAATTTTAGAAGAATATACATATTCATACTCTAAAAAGAGAAAGCACAATTCAAAATTTGTATATGCGAGTATATATAAATATATATATATGTACATATTAACAAACTTACATTCTTATATACCATAGAGAAAAAAGTAATTATCTCCACTTAATATATGAATACATATAAACATATTTATAATACTCTTTTAAGCATAATGATTTGCGAGCTTCAAAAATTTGTGCCAAAGAATGTGGAGTAGATATCAGTAGACTAGTTTTGTTATGGTTAGTTATGAATACATTAACTTTTTTTTCTTGGCAGATATTCAGATTTGGCAAATTAAGGCAACGATATATTCCTACTATATTCCTACTCACATATTTCAGTCATTGTTTTCCTAATCGTACTTGAATTATTTAGTCTGATGTACCTCCTGAGGTCGCCGTGACGTAGTTGCTAGTACGTTGGCCTTCAAAATCTAAAAAAAGTAGAGAAAACTATTTTTCTACACGGCAACACCTCTTGACAGGCAATGGCGAACCTACAGGAGTAAAAATTGCCTATGAAAAGCTTTCCACTTCGCCGTTCGGATTCGGCATATAACAGTAGGTCCCTTCCATTTATGTACAAATACAACATGGGCTATTATGCCATTAAAATAAAATTAGAACATGCACCTTGAGATGCTAAAATCGGCTTCCAGTCCGTTGGAAACACCATTCCTACTATAATCAGCCAGTTTTAACCTTTTACATTCATAATGCATAATTTAATTGACGCAGTAACCAAAAGTTCACTTCATAAAGTCATCAACTATGGTTTTTTCCGAAAGAACGTAAGTTTATATTAAATTTTGTTTTAAAAAGCATAAAAATTTTTTTTTGTTGCACTTCAGAATAAGACGCTCTTAATGCTAATCATTTTGTATGCTTTTTTTCTAAATGTAGCCTGTAATTTTGTGTGCCAAAACCAAACGACGAAAGCGAGAAGATTTTCATTCCCAATTTGTGTTTTCTTCTCTTTGAGAAATTGTGAAAAACACTTAAAAAAGATCAAGATCAGATTAGTGGTTTTAAATTAGTTTTAGGTGCTATTTTGACCAAGACCTTATCGCGACCGGGATATTTTCTTCAGAAATTCATCTCACACTCTCAACAGCCCAGCGCTGTTATTATCGGTGTCCTGTGTGATTGCTTTCCCTCTCTCATTCTTCCTCCCACCTATCAATTTTCCTTCCATTCAACACAATGCTCTGCATTCATAGGGGTACACCCTGTGTGTTGAATGTATAAATAAAAAAAAAAGCGCAATAACTATTGAGCAGTGTTGGCCATTCATTTAACCCATCTAACTCACATTCTCGTGCTAACGTACATAAAAAAAACTAATCTCAAAGTGTATAAAAAAAGGTAAATATTAAAATTATGATAGGCAGAACAGGAATATGTGTAAAGACTAAACTTTTATTTATACTTATTTGCTGATGTCATTCAAAAGAGCAAAACCGTCACAATTTGAAAAAAAAAAATTTAAAACTAAACAAAACCAGCTGCACTCCCACATGGAAAAGAAAGAAATCGTTACCAATCGTAAGGGATTTGGACATTTTATTTACATGTACTTATATGTATACATTATAATTAAAATTTATGTAATATTAATAATATTTTATAAATATTTTTTTCTTTGACTTTGGTTTGCTGATTATAATTTAAACATGAGAGCAAACAACTGGTTTTGTACCCTTGAAGACACTATGCCAAAAGAGCAAAGTTGAAACATTAACATAGATATTAAATAAAAGAAATATGAAAGGTCACTCTTATATAAACTAAATTTTTGAAAATTTTTACTGACAGTAAAAAATTAAAAATTACTCTTAACCCATTTTAAAGATGTGCTTACTACACCAGAAGCTGTAATACGAGTTTCAGAATTTTATACTGTTCCCATGACATTTCACCACTCTAAATCTTTTAATTCTTAATTTTTTTTCTAATTTAGGGCATGCAATAGCATAAACTCATAAATACTCATAGACAATAAGTTTTCAGTGGGATCAAATACTATGAAGACATTATTTTAGAAGTTGGGCTGTAGACTATTATAACCTGCAATCTCTGAAAAATATATGGTGACCAGTTACATTATAACTTCTAATTGAAGCTTGTTCATTTTTCTACATACATTAAAATAAAAATAAACTGTTTCAATAAAAGCTTTCACTGAAAATATTTGAAATTCTTCTAATTGTAATTCTCGGTTACAAATTCAAAGTATGAGTATCTTCTGTGGATTATTGAAACAGAAAGAACTGCCAGTAAGAACACTGATGAGGAAACGTGGCTGGTTCCGAAACGATCGTCTCATCTGCCTGTTCGATATACATTGTTGTTATTCTCTCTGGAATAATTAAATTTACTACTTTTATTTGTTTTTGTTTTCAAAATCATCTTTTAAAAAGCAATTGTCTTAAGTTGAGACCTACAAGGCATTCCTTTCCTGTTCATCTTTTTTGAATTTATCCATATTATTTTTCTTTCAGTATGGAACATACCAAACCATGAGATCTTTAGTTGTTGCACCCCATGTGGGTTTCAATCAAGCGCAGATATCGTGATTGTGTTAGCTGCCTTTCCTACAATTTGTTTTATTTCCCATAATTTTCATTACTTTATCTGAGTTGTTTTAGATTTCGCTTTAATTACACCTTTAAATTCCTCTTCCTCTTTATTATCTAGGTAATATTATTTATTATGTATTCAAATATGTATTACCTTTATCTTTTACCAATAGATAACTAATTTTTCTTTTTTCTTTTCAATTATTTTCAGACGAACCTACAACAATTCTTTCAACTTCTTTGCAACACTCTTTATGCAACTTTAACGAAGTCAACTTTAATATACTATGTATATATAGGGGGGGAAAAAGAACTAATAATTTATTTAGATTTGTAATGCAAAACAAGCATATGAAAATTTGTGATATTTAAAAATAACTCATTTTACCAAGAAACGAAAAGAATTTCGATTTCATTTCATAGTATTTCAAAAATACTAATATTGTGAATAAATCTCTAAAATTAAGCCAAAGATTTTCAGTTCATATCAAAGTATATGCAAATAAATTGAAGCAAGCAAGCAAAGAATCATTTATTGCAAGTTAATTCAATTCGAATCAATCACAAATAAGCAGCAAATCAATCAAACAAAAATGGCTGAGAAAGTTGAGCAGCAACAGACACAACAGCAACAACAGCAGCAGCAGCAACAAAATGATGCGAGAAAAATACGTAAATCACCAGATTTTCAACCACTCGGGCCCATGGTACCTGGTGCCGTGTTAAGAGAACGCAGTTTTGTGCGCACTTCCAATCAGCAGGTAAGTTGTGGCAGTTCAAATACTTGATTTTAATAGAAGAAGTCGAAATTATGTTCCAATTCTTTTTCAGAACATCAATAAGCGGCGTAGTCTCGCTTTCAATGTGCAATCTGGTGGAAATCAAATGCGCGGCAAACCAGCAATGGATATATATAGACCACCGAGTTAGTATATGTTTATGCTTTTGTTTCATACACGAGAACATAAGTGTTTCAAAATCACTTGTGGGCTATGTTCGATTGCCAATAAACGAGTTCAATTGCCTCACGAGTTTTTAATTTGTTTTGTTAGTTTTTTTGAGGTCATATACATAAGTATATGTAAGTAAATAAGAGAGCTCGTTTGTGTTGTTCTTACTTTTGTTTTCATATACCGACATTTTAAATTATTCGTTGGCTTACTGCCGAATCGAACATGGCTTTTACAAATTTTACATTATGCGATTACTAACAAATTGTTCTTAACATTTCATTCATATGAAAAATCAACAACGTCTCACTAAATAGTAGCTCAAAGAGACTACTCACATGGGATCCATTGCATTTAGAAAATATCTCCCCCTTTAGTTTGAACGATTTCACCATTCCTGATATTTAAATTTGAGATTTATATTTACTGCAAATTTTTCATAATTTTCATTGTTCCAAACACTTCTAAGTTGTGTTATAACGATATTCGCATACAAAATGCACTGTACTCAAGCTTTCTTACTCGACTTCTTCCTTCTCAAATGAGTAAATAGGCTTTAGGGACTTCACGAATTGTCTAACGCATTAGATTTCACAGCACAATCTAAATCTGTCAAGCGGTGAATGAGTGATTACATAATACCTCAACCCATAGCGGGTCCAAGGCACGGAATTGTTGAAAATCCCTTAAAACCAACCATCCGCTTTGGCTCAAAAAGATTCAAGACAGATTCTAACATCCCACTTCTCCTGCAGTTTTGGGATTCGCTAATCATTCACCGCTTGACAGATTTAGAAAGTTTATCTCAAATTTTCAGAGATTTTGTAAATCACATACCATTCTGAATGTAAGCATTTTAAAGAAACTAAGCACTAAGTTTAAGGGCACTAACTCCTTTCATAACCAAAAATTTGTAGTAAATTTTATATTCAATAGGAGTTTATACATATATGTGGTCGCAGTAGCAGTAGCAGAGTGCCCGGGCTCAAATCTCGGAACAGGAACAGGCAAAAATCAAAAAAGTAGAGCGACAATATTTGTCTCTTGGCAGGGAATGGCAAACCTCCAAGAGTAAAATTTACCTAAGAAATGCTTTTCACTTTGCCGTTCGGATTCAGCATAAAACTCGATGTACATTTATTCTCGACCTAGGCCCTCCATGGGCTGTTGTGCCATTAAAGAAGAAGAAGGCGTTTCTATACAAATAAATATACTTAAATATTTATATAAATCGTTGCAGGAATAGTGGCGCGTTTCAGAGCAGCGACTGTTGATCAATATCACTTGCGACTAGAGATTTTCAAAATGTTGTTCTAGCGGGCATTTTCACAGAATAGAAAATATTTTTTTCGGTTAAAAGAAAGAGCTCGAAGAATTTGTATGCCAAGCGCCCATTAAAACAAAATGTGTTTTACTATCCCAATGGAAGCTAGACAAACTTTTGTAGAAGATAATCTGATTTGCCTACCTCGATACCCTCTTCTATGCCAAGCTAGCGTTGAATCAGTTGTTGTTGTATTAAGATAGTCATATGATTAACATAGCATCTCTAGAAAGATTATCAAGGGCATCTTTCCTCACCACTCCCATCTCTGGATCGTGCGATGGATAGCTACCTAAATCTAAACTAAACTGCATGGACATAATTTAGTTATTAGTTAGTTAATCGTTATTAAATTAATATCATATTTAAATGTTATAATTAAGGCATTGAACATTGATTTGATCTTAGCATAGATTGCTGCTGCTTATGAATTGCTTACCTCACGATTGATATTTATTTACACCCAGCTTCCGAGTAATGATTTCTTGCTTACGCACGTTCCAATCGATATATGTACATATGCTAAGCACAAAATATTTTTGCCAGAAAAATATTCTCTAATTGACAAATCTGTAATATTTTTTCTTTATTTGCATATGTCATGTACTTGTATAAAAAAAACCAAATAAATCATATTTTGTGATTGTGTTGTGTATACACAAAAACAACATGAACTATATACACACACGCACACACACGAATACTCACCATGTATCCATGTGCAACATTCACGACTATGTGTCATTCGGAACATTTGGATGTTTATTTGGTGCGATATGCTAAATGTCCTTTGTTGGTGTTAATCAACAATCAAAAACCAAAAACCAAAAACCACCAAACCGAAAAAATATTATTAGACGTTCGTAGTGACGGCGCGAATAATGCTATGAACAAATTGAATGTCAATGCACAGGAATTCACAATGATGTCCTCACCATCATCATCTTCACGATCCACCCCACCGGGAGATGCCACTAATCATCGGTAAAGCAACATCAATTTAATATGTGTACAATTCAATTTCCCATTGCAGAATTAAACTACAACCTACAACATTCTTCCAGTTCATCGATGATTTTTTCCCATCAACAGCAAATGCAATACGCAGCTGCTACAAATGCCATGCTTAATCGGCGGCAGGCGGGGCTGTCGCTTGGCAGTATGCCACTTAATAATAGGGGCGGAGGACATCACCGGCCCATTTTGGTAACGCATTCACATCCACATCCTATGCAGCTAAATCACATGGGCGGCAACGGCGCTATATCACAACAAATCCCATTATTGAGCTCACCATCCAGTGGCAATATTTTGCATGTATGTATCACATGCGTCTTCTTAAACATCTCGCATCGGGAATTTTATTTAATTACATAATATTTTCACAGCAAACTGCTAATACAAATCGTGTGAAATTTGCCGCTGAACCACAAAAGCATCACAGCAAACAACACAATCACATGGTGCAATTGAACAATGCCATGAACCATGATTATCACCAGCAGCAGCAGCAATTGAATGCCATGAATCAATATGTTATGGCGACTAATATCGCCAACGGTGCCGCCGATCCGTATAGCAGCATTACGATAAGTCCTTTGCAACGCTCCAAATCGTTGTCGTCCGCTGATGCTCTCACACGCGGCATTGCCGGTTTGGGGCTTGCTCTCGGCAATGAAGTTACCGACATTGGTCAGTTTGCACCAGAAATCCAATCGCTAATCGATACTGCATTAGAGGATCCAAATAAATTGAATTCTCGTTGCCTCATGGAGCTGACATCGCACTTTATTAAACGCGCCGTGGAAGGACGTCGGTATGCTTTACCAATCTCGAGATTGTGCCTGAATATTATAGCAAAGGAACAGAAAGAGACTTTTCTGGAAGCATTGCTTAACACGTGCCGGCAATGGTATCAGGAAAGAGAAAAGGTTAGCAAATAGTTTGGCAGAGCATAACAATTTCAAGAAACAAACAAGTTTTCTTTAGAAGTTGATATATTTTTCTAAAATTAGGCTAGTATACTTATAAAACCACAAATACTTATGGTAGATCTGATGAGCAGCAGCATCACACCTACTTAATCTATAACACCTATTTAACGAGCATAAGATTGTAAAGCTGAGTTTTTCATTAAAAAGTCCACATCCAAACTTTGGACACTACATAATTTATTCAAATCTGATTAGGACTCATAAACTTGAGCAACATTTTATGTACTTATATACTTAATTCATAACTATGCTGCAAATTAATATCTGTACTTTTTACAACCGAACTCTGACATTATAAGCCTGGCAATTAAGGGTTAATGAATTCAAGAAATGTTAGCAGTGAAAGGTTTTTGCCAATCATTAGTTACGCAAGTGTTGACCAATAATTTATAAATTGGGTTCGAATTCGGGTGCGTCAGCCTTGAACTTTAGTTTTTCCTAAGTTCATTCCATTTATTTTTGGGAAAAGAAAAATTGTCTAATTTCTTGAGGTGTACCTTAGTTTGCAGAGGCTTTAGAGGCGATCTGTGACTCTGGCATTGAACTGCTCATTTAGTAATAAAATCTCTGATTAGAAGCTTTGACTTGATTAGCCTAGGAATCTGATTCATTAATTACAAAAATGTTATCCGCTTATTTTTGCAAATGAAATTCTTAACCCCATTCACTTCATTTCAGCTCCTCTTTACAATTCAAGGCATGAAGTCTCCATCACGTTTACGTTTTACCGCATTCATGGCATTTCTAACCGAAATGTTCTGCCAACTGAAACGTCGTCAATTGCAGTTGCACACTCAATGTGAAGGTGCTCCACCACCGCTGGTATTATTGACATTGCTCTCGAAATGTTGCGAAGACTGTGTAAAGCCGCCAGTACGATCTTTGTCTGAGGTATAACACTCAATCGAGAAAATATTATACTTATGTAAAAACCTTATGAATATAAACTTTATTATTCTTCTTCTTCTTCTTCATCTTCTTCATCTTCTTCTCTTCACAGATTGAATGTCTTTTTTATGTACTAACATGCATTGGGCAAGATATGCAACAGCAAATGCCGCAACAACTCGAGTTGCTGCTATCGATGGTGCGTGATGCTTTCTTAAATGCACACGATTCTGCTCCGGCCATAAGGCGCACCTTATTGCAATTAATTGAACTGCAGGCATCGCATTGGCAATTGCCAGGCAATACTGTTTTGTATTATTATCCGTCGAACAAGTAATGACGAGGCGGATATGAAAAAGAAGGAGATGGTCGAGGTGGAGGTGGAGGAGGAGAAGGAAATGAATGTATCCAATCTAATCGTAATTGCATAAACATGAGATTCCAGTGAAAATACGCGCTCATTTCTGAGTTTGTTGCTTGTTTTGAATTGAATAACTTCGCTGCAAATAAGACAAAATTTTATTTTCTTTCGTTGAACGCATTTAACAAATAAAAACAAAAAGATCCAAAATTATATTAGCCCAAATTCTGATATTAAAATGCAATAGATTTTATTTTACTTTCAAATATTAAACATTTTCACTAAGTCTAAACTTTCACCCACTAATCAGTAGTAAAATGTGAAGTGCTTACCATATTTATGTTGTGAGTAAGTAGCTACATATTGGTACAATGCAGCAGAAAAAATCAGTTTAACATTGAAAATTGGGCTTCCTTTTCATATTTATCAGCAGCTAAATTATAAATATTATTTATTTTATGTATTCCTAAGTTAATGTTCTTCTACAAAAGCTCAAATTACTCTCTTACTATACTTTCTTTCACAATATTAAAACAAAAAACAAAATCCAACTGATTAAAGTTCATTAAATCTACATACTAGTCAGATAATAATAAAAATTATAAAAAAATAAAAATAAAAATAAAACTTGTTTTGATGTACTTATTTATTTTAAAGCTGAAATCTTTTGAAGCTTGACAAATTTTTTATTGTATTTACCATAAATATGAAAACATTTCAGGTGCTCATAGGCACATAGGAAATGGATCATTATGCAAGTCTTTACACATACTGAAATAAGACTTAGAACTAAATTATATATAAAAATCTACTCGTAAATGATTGTAGGACTTTAAAGTAATCAAGCAATCAAAGACTTCCCATTGATCGAACGATAAAAGATTTTGTTTAAATTCTTGAAAGCGAATTGAGATTCAATGATTGTAAAAGCCTCATTTTCTCAGTCTTTCCTGCTGATAGAACTAGTTTTAAAATAATTTTCTTTAGCTCTTAATATCTTCTTCATAGTTTGCTTACCTTTATAAAGTGAACATGGAAAGTATTAACCATTTACACCAGCCCTTACAAGCAACCACACGAAGATTCCTTGCATCGTTTTGCTGATGTAAACTATAAGACAATAAAAATCGGCCAGGGCACTGATTGACCAGAGTCTATACTACAGTGCTTTTTATATATGCTATAAGCGCTGGATAACAGTTTTTTTTTAGACTTGTGTACGAGTAAACTGCACTCCGAGTATGCTGGATATAAACACAACGTTAGATTTACAAAAGGAGAGGCCAATAACCTAATATCTTTAGGAGGTCCACTTAATTCTAACTAATAACTCTACCAATACAGTTTAAAATAACTAGCCAGAAAGCAAGTCGCTACTGGACGCAATTCTTGTGGAATTAACAGTGGTAACCTTTTTTGAACGCTGTGGCGTAGTAGTTGGACTGTTACGCAGAGTGCCCGGGGTTCAAATCTCGGAACAGGCAACATCAAAAAGTAGAAAACAACAAATTTTCAACACTGTAAACCTACAAGAGTAAAAATTGCCTATGAAAATCTTTTCACTTCGCCGCTTGGATGCGGCATAAAACTGTATAACCCTTCCATTCGTGTACAAATATAACACGCACAACATGAATGAATGCGAAAAGCTCGGCCTAGGCCCTCCATCGGCTGTTGTGACATTAAAAGAAGAAGATACTTTACTATAAAAAATTTGAAACCGCTAACAAAAACATCCCGAAAAATATGTGCGCTTTATGGTGAAGATGCTGTGAGTGAATGCCGAACCCAGGAGTGGTCTGCTCGATTCCGTTCCGAAAATTTCGATATCAAAGATGCACTGAAAATACTGAGGAAATTTTTCAACTGCTGGAGGAAGATTGAAACGCAAACTGTCAGGCGGAACTTAACATCAACCACATGACAGATTTGTGGGTACCAATGGTAGATACTTTTTGTATCTGCCATTGGTAGTCCCATTTATTCACTTTTTTGAATCAAATTTATCATCTGTGATAAATTCTTTGGACAATACAAGCTGCTGGTCTTTCTACTTTACTTTTAATGGCACAACAGCCCATGGAGCGCCTAGGCCGAGCATTCCGCATCCACTCATTTTGTGCGTGTTATATGGGAATGGATGAATGGATGGGACCTACAGTTTAAAGCTGAATCCGAACGGCAAAGTAAAAAGCTTTTTCATAGCAATTTTTACTCTTGTAGGTTTGCCATTGCCTGCCAAGAAGTGGTGATGGTGCCGTGTAGAAAAATTATTTGTTCTACTTTTTGATTTTTCCTGTGCCGAGATTCGAACCCCGGACACTATGCGCAGCAGTCCAATGCACTACCACTACGCCACAGCGACCACCAAGCTGCTGGTCTCTGGTCTTATTACTTGAGCTATGAAATAATAACCGAAATTTTGTCAGATTTACATATGCAAATATCTCTAATCAATGCTACTCGTGCATTGGCAAGCAACTTCAACTATTTCATTGCATATGTATAAATAATTTATGTAGTAAGTACATATGTGCATACCTCTGTCTTACAAATAATATTCAAATATCACACGTACATAAGTGAAAATTCAATTGTGCAATATACATAGTATGGTATGTATATGTATTTTGCATGTTTCTTTTCCTGAATATTTAATCTGGAAATATTCATTGAGGGTAGTAGAAAGAAATTCCTTAACTCCAAAATATGCTAATAAAATTATGAAACTATTAAGTATGAAGCAATTGACAGCAACACGGTTATGCTTACAATAATTAATATTGTACTTATGATATGTATGTACATAGTTGGTTTTATTACTGCATTATTTGTGCATTATTTTATTGAATACCTAATAATATTTTTTATTTTTTATTTAATAATAAATTTGTTTATGAGTGGCATAACATAATAATATAATTTTCTGTTAATGCACTCATGTAGTATACTGAATTAAAAACAATTGACAGTAAACAAATTGTTAATAACTTAACTAAACAAATAACAAGAAATTTTTGAAATTTATTATTATTTTTTTCATTTTATTTTTTAATTTCTTCTTCCATATATTTAATAGTTATTGTGCTAATTTAATTCCTATTATCCTAAGAAAAAAACAAAAAAAAAAAAAACATAAAAATATTGTGTAGGTATTTGTGTAATTTTCGGAACGCCCGTTGTGAAAAGTTTTACAGAAATAATAATAAGAAGAAATATTTAAGAAAGTTTTAGGAAGCAAATAATGCGCCCAACCATGTAGTACCTGGATGGTGAAAAATCATGGTTGCCTGCCGTCATATGTACTAAGTTAAATATGTACTGATGAGACGCTTATGTAAGAGTTCAATTTCAATTTCAATTTCAATTTCAATTTCAGTTCAGCAATACATAAATAACAATAATATTGTGTATGGTATTTTTGTTGTAAGTAATGAATTAAATACTCTACTTCTTCTTTTTCTACTCTTTTTCTACACACACAAACACATGCGAATTTGGTAAATAATTAAAAAGATAGCACGCGATCTTTTCAAATTACTTATGTACACTGAGAAACTTACTTAACGCCTTTGGTGGTATGTACCATACATAGTTGCTGATGATCATGATTATGGATTACCTTGCACTTGAAAGAAGAAAAAACCTGTAATAAATATCATACCATAAGGCTTGAAGAAACACTTTGCAGTCATTCATTTCATTTCATTTCATTTCATTTCATAGTAACTTTTTCCTGTTCATACTTTATATGCATCTACCTCACCTAACTTCATATTGTATTTGTGCGGTGTGTGTGTGTGTGTGTGTGGGTGTGTGCAGTGAATGCAAGTATGAAAAATCATCGAAAGAAAAACCAAAAACTAATTGTTCTACATTTATACGAAAGAAATATTTTTAAAATACATGCTAACATTTTTTTTTTTTTAACTCAAATATTACGTTATAGTTATAAATATTGAAGTGATTCGTTTCGCAATCGACAGACTGAAACACGACATCATAGCGCAAACACATATTTGGATTAACGGGATCTTTAATCTAAGTGCACAACCCAACGAATCCTGAGCTTTTGTGAATTCCTTCAATTATGAAGTTGGTGGTAAGTGAGCTTGGCGTGGCTAAAATGAATGCTGTAGATCCTGATGTGACTAAATTAAACAGTGAAAAAGAAAAGAACTCCTTCAAATAAATATAGAATTTTTAAATGAGAAAAGATAAACGAGTATAACAAGTGATAAGTTGATAATTATAAGTTGATTAATGCTAAAAAATTGTTCATAAAAGATCAGAGGCAAAAAGCCCGTGTGGTAATACAATGGATATTATTAGTCTAGTCCTCCATAAAAGGACAACGAGTTGCACCCACCCTAAGTGACCAGTAATGTGATAAACATACAATAAAAACTTTCTATCGATTACCCTCTGAGAAAAAACCCTAAATAGGGGAATTATTCTATAACTATAGAGCAAATATTTTCAGGGTTATTCATGTTCATTAGTAGTACATACAAATAAAACAAATGGGCTTTATCAGTGAAAATTTAAACTTATACCCTGAACTTAAACTTAAATTTGGAGTTTAAACACAATTTCAAGTTTAAACTTGAGCTACTACTTCAGCTAATTATTATCTTCTTGATGTTTAGGTCAAGAACAATCCAAAATTTGCCAGGATTGTGTATGGTATTGGTTTCACTGAAAGTTTATTTTTTTTATTATTTTGTTTGTTGTTGTTGTTGATACATTCAACACACAGGGTGTATCCCTATGAATGCAGAGCATTATGTTGATTGGAAGGCAGATTGATAGGTGGGAGGAAGAAGGAGAGAGAATGAGAGAAGGGATGCAATCACAGAACAAATTTACCAACTCGCAAGAGTGTCACTGGCATACCGAGTAAACTTTAACTGGAAACAGGTTTGTTAGCTTTTTAATAAGAATTCTTATTTTCGGAATTGTATTTGGATTTGGATTTGGATCTTTCAGATCCTCCTTATTGTTTGCCTCATTTCAGGTGTTTCCACCTTATTCTATGTTCTATGGTATACTACAGACTGATAAGAGCATATGTGAAAGTAGTGAAAGAAATTTTTTTCTCGCGAACTTATTCGATTTTTGTTTTGTTTTAATTTTCGATGTTAGAAAGTTGAGTTTAATGAGAAATTTCCAAATTAAGTAGATTACAACTCACTTACAACTCAGGTTTTTAATTTCTACCTTTATATACAACAGAATCATAAAGGAATAAAATACCACGAACAAGGGTGGATGCTAAACTTTTCCTTAAAAACTCAAATCATTTCCTCGAACTACTTAATTTTCTAAAGCCAAATAGACACCGACTGACGAGTAAATCTCTTCATAGAATAGTCGAGTTTTAGAGGCTGCTATAGTTCTCTTTTCACAGAGTCAAGTCAATAAGGAGAAAACTAAAACTATGTACGGAGACTTGCTTATACTTTAATTTTTGGATGTGATACAATTAAGAGTTTCGTAAACCTGTCTAATGTTTTGTAATTTTTTGTTTGTTTGTGCCCCTACTAAGCCTTTCAAGGATTCGTCATAGATTATTGAATACTTAATCTATTATTTCTGATGCAGCTCATGTGATATGATTAAATCTGTTTTTCTTTGTTATATTTCGCAGCATGTCGGCCTATCATCACTTCTCCTAGTACTGCTACTATTCGCAGACGATAGCGCAGCCAAGAAGACAGTGCGACGTAGTCACGATGAAGAGACCAACGAATATGCTATTCATCATTACAATTACGCTGAACGAAAAGTTCCACAATCTAACGATGATCTCCAAGCAGAAGAATCGGGAAAGCGAGAATATCGGCAACAGCAGCAGCAGCAGCAACAACAGCAGGCACAAATCAACGATAATGTGCCACGCGATAAACGTGGCGCAAAGAAATTTCGCAACTATGTACAAGTGGCAAAATCAGCTCACAAAAAGAAGAAAGTAATTATGCCAATTAAAATGCAGCAGCGTTACAAAAAGCATGCACATCATCAGCTTCCAACAACGACAGATGAGAAAGTGATACACACATTTGAAGAAACGCACGAACATGTCGAGGAAAAACTGCCACAGCCACTGGCACTGTCACATGATAACCAGCACACTATGTCGCAAGCTTTGTCCGAGCAATATGAATTGCATGCGCATCCAAGTTATGGAGCGGTGGAGCAACAAGTCGAAGAGACTCAGCATCGTCAACATCACATGGGTGGAGTGGAAGAACCCTTCGAAGAGCACCACGAGAAACATGAAAAACATGAGGAGCACAAGAAGAAAATCAAAATAAAACATCATCACCATCATCATCATCATAATCACGTTAAGGAGATTATAAAGAAGGTGCCCGAACCGTATCCCGTCGAGAAGATTGTACATGTTCCAGTCGAGAAAATAGTAGAGAAGATAGTGCATGTGCCCAAACCATATCCCGTAGAGAAAATTGTGCATATTCCTAAACCATATCCGGTGGAGAAAATTGTTGAGAAAATTGTCAATGTGCCGGTGGAGAAGATAGTGCATGTGCCAAAACCATATCCCGTAGAGAAGATCATAGAGAAAAAAGTGCCCTATCCAGTGGAGAAAATTATCGAGAAGAAGGTGCCCTACCCCGTAGAAAAGATAGTACACGTACCGATTGAAAAAATTGTTGAAAAAATTGTGCACATTCCGAAACCATACCCGGTGGAGAAGATAGTCGAGAAAGTAGTACATGTTCCCGTGGAGAAAATAGTTGAAAAGATCATACATGTACCTAAGCCATATCCAGTAGAGAAAATAGTCAATAAAATAGTGCATGTACCGAAACCATATCCTGTTGTTAAAACAGTACCCTATCCGGTCGAAGTCAAAGTGCCTATACACATTGAAAAGCCCGTTCCATATGCGGTCGAAAAGAGGGTACCGATACCATATAAAGTTGAGGTGGAAAGGAAAGTAGCAGTACCGTATAAAGTAGAGGTGGAAAAGAAGGTCCCCGTTTACATACACGCACATGAGCCATACAAATACGAACAACCCAAAATTCACCATCACGGTGGGCACCACGAACATCACGGTGGTCATCACGAACATCATGGCGGCCACCACGAACATCACGATGGCGGACATCATGAACATCATGATGATGAGCAGCGCGATGGACACGACGAACACCACGTGCACCATCATCACGAACATCACAATGATAAACACGAAAAGAATCACGAAGATGATTACGATCATGATGATGACCTGTCTGGATTTGAAACGAATCCCAGCGCAAATTATGCGAATCAATATCGTGGACGAAAAACCACTCTGCCCTCGGCTAGAATACGCGCAGAACTTTTACATCAACAGCTGCAAAATTTTCACTATCAACAGCAGCCAACCAAAGCTACAGCTTCGCAACCGGAGCAATCAACATCGGAGAGTAAAACCTCGACGGTAGCTGTGCCCAACACTGTAGCTGCTGCTGGATTTACGAAACCATTCAAGATACATGTCACTGACAATATTGTGCTTGGGAAACCTTCAGCTGCAATGAGTGCGCCACACCATGCCAGTGGTGGTGCAACATCGGCGGCAGTGGCAGCAGCGACGGCCGATTTACAACCTCAAGCTACAACGAATAACATGCAAATGCTAACACGCTTTCATCCCATCGCATTACCATTTCAGGTGATACATCTACAACCGATGCCTTTTCAACAGCCTTTAGGTTTTTCTTTGGCACCCGCTGCACACACGACCACTTGAAATTCATAAAATCAAATAGCAGAGAGCAGGAAGAACAAGTATTTGTACAGCTAAGGAAGACTGATTGATGATCATGCCACAGTGGCGGTACCTACATACATTTTAGTAAATAAGTTTTATTTTTAATATGAAATGAGTGAAATTTTCCAACTAATAAATATACAAGTATACTAAATACGAATTGAAATGATAGGCTTTTAAATCAAATGAGTAACTCAGATTAGAAACAAAGAGAAGCTGATAAAACGAACTATCTAAATGTTCTTAACATCACATATACGGTTTTTTCAAGCGAATTATTTCAAAAGTTTCCATAGTCCATAGTTAAGCTGCTTAGATCTCATCAGTGTCGATTCAATATTAATAGTCAGATACGCCAAATCCTGAAAAAGACTCAGGAAAAAAGATCGACACTGACCGATACAACACAACAATACCGACACTGACAAATTCTAAAAGAGTATCAGGCTGCATATGCCGATCAATAGATACAACACAATACAACATTACTGGAAGAAAATTTTGACGAACGATTTATTTGACGAAGCGGACCTGTTAACTGGCCACTTCATTCGTGTGATTTGACACCATTAGATTATTTTCTTTGGAGATATGTAAAGTCGCATGTCCCCGCCGCCGATTAACCAGAAACAATTGAGCACTTGGAAGCCAACATTTGTCGAAATACAAAGTATTTGCTGCAAAGAGTGCGTGCAAATTGGACCTCCAGGTTACGCAATGTATATATATAAATATATATAAATATAAAGCTATGCATTGATATTTTTACTAAACATACCACAACTCTTTCTTAAATGGTTTATCTTTTGGCGTATTTTGCATGTATTAGAAAAACAATAAAAGGCATACACAAAAATGTAGTAACAAAAAGAAAACTATAAAATATTCTGCCGAACGTACTATAATGTATTAAATAACTTGCTCCTGCTTAAGAACTCCTGCCTCTTCGAGTAATTGCTGAAAACCGTCAGGTACACGTCCTTCACCCAATTCGCTGCTCCATTGTTTGTACTAAATCAACGATAAGAAAATAGCGAACATTATCGTTTTATTTGTTTATATTCTACATCATTCCAACTCCTCATTGATTGAAACATTTTTAATATTAACCTACACGCTCCAGTTCTGAACGCAATGCAATTACTGCCTTCTCACGATCAGCCACCAATTCTTCGAGGTATTGATAGCGTAACTTCTTGCGCGCGCGACATTCGCGTGCACTTTGACGACTGCGTTCTATAAATATGAGAATATATTTGTAAAATAGGCCAATTTACTTATGTATATACTCATATTGACTTACCTAACTTGGCTCGGATATCAACTTTTTCAGTTGATGCTTTGCGTCCTGGTTTGCGTCCACGTTTGCCACCTTCTTTGCGTTCCTGATAAATTTAAATAGAAAGCATTTGAATAGTGTATAAAAAGTATGGATGTACATAAACCATACACGGTGCATGGTTGAGACAAAACTCGCAAGGAAGCGTAAAAGCCCCTTGGAAATTATAAGTATTAATAAGTAAATAAGTGGTCGCTGTGGAGTAGTGGCAGTGCGTTGGACTGCTACGAAGAGTGTCCGGGGTTCGAATCTCGGCACAGGCAAAATCAAAAAGTAGAAAAAAAAATTTGTCTACGCGGCACCACCTCTTGGCAGGCAATGGCAGGATCCAACCTAAGAATCTCCCATTGAGTACTTGACCCAGTGTTTTTTAGACCAAAATATACAAATTGAGACTTGTGCCAAAATTAATCTTCAAAATGGGTTAAAATGCGCAGTTTTCATTATCTAAGCAACTCAAGGTACTTCCATCAAGGAAGTTTTCTTCACACTGCTAAGAAAGATAGTGCTTTGAACGTCTCCAACTCTTGCCTACCCAAAGCAAAACAACGCGTTTACAATGACACACCACAGGTAATAACAGTAGCATCATTATTCTTATTCTAAGCAGTAAGCAAGCTGAAGAGCTCATAATGCTTGTAGCAAAGAGGGCCTCAGTGGGCTTTATATTTGAGAATTTTCTACTCAGATATCAACTAAATAAAACAAGCCCGATAGAAGATGGCGAGAAGACAACTACAATTTTATATGAATCTCCAGCTTTAGTAGGGATTATCAATAAGATTCATTGATAGATACAGTACGTTCCTTTTCTGGAAAATACATTCTAATTCTAACCTTTATTAAAATAGCCTAGCGGATTTTGGGAAAATCGTAACAAATAGAATGAACTTGTCGAACAGAAGACGAAAGTCTTCACAATTTCATTTACATACAAATTTTCTCACTTAAAGCAAACAACCCTTGTTGATTTGTCGACAAGTTTTAATAAAAGGAAGCAATCAAGTTTCTTCAAACAATTTAACCCTTAAGATCGCGTAGATCTTTGTAGAAACTTTTCGTTGCATTGGCTGTACTTGCCAGTTATAATTGAAGAACATGAACAAATATGTACCCAAGGACCTTGAACGAAATTAAATTTAGCCGTTACTGTACTTTTTAAAGATGGCATCGATAGAAGTTGAACTACAGAAGCGATCCTTTAAAGCTCAAATATTGCATATCATTTCACATGTAGTCTCATCGTAGCTCAGTAGCTGATACTAACATCACTTCTAGAATATTTATCAAATGACACTTTTTACCACTCCCAGATATAAAGCCTATATTAAAAATAAGTATAAATAAAAAAACAATACAAAATTTTACAATAAAAATCCAATGTTTGGTTAATGATCGAGCAAAATAAAGTTATATTGTAATTTCTGACTACGCAGTACAAATAAGTATAAAGCTACATCATTCCTCCACCTACAATAATTTTATTTTTGTATTTGCACTTACTGAAAGATTTGGTTCTTCTGAAATTATCATTTGCATATCTTCACAATCCATTACCGCTATTTTTTAAATTATATATTATTGAATTATTTGTTTAGTTAATCACTTCTTTTAATAAATTTCTGTAGACTTTGTTTACTCGCACTACCTTTTTGGATTAAAAACATTTTTTTGCTCTTTGTTTTAGCTCTTGTTTTATAGTCGTTTTCTTTACCCATTATGCTATGTGCAGGAAAGAGATGCATATATGGTATGTGCAGAATATCCAAGTTGCCAACTTTTATGTATAAAATCCACAAAATTCACACACTGTTCTTGATAAATCGTTGGCAAAACGAACAAAATTTATATTTATTTATGTATTTTTTTTGTTAACATCTGTAAACTTAAAATACTCTTTGTTCAGATCGAAAGCCATTCTTGAAATTATTACACACTTTAAAATTATTTTAAAAATACGTAAATTTTTTTGCTTACTGTCAAAACTTATTCCATTTCCGAATTCTTTTTTTTAATTTTTAAGGTTTATACAAATTGATTGTGATTGTGGCATTCAGATGGAGATTCTAATGAAGTCAGCCATCTAGAATCCAAAGTTAAGGTGGGAATCATGGTGGGCATGAGCAGCATTTTGATAATCTTGCTGCTCTATTTTTACCAAACTTTTTACTAAGCACGTGAATTATATTTTGCAATGTGTGGAATTGTGCAGGGTACAAGGTCACTCCATATCTCTCCCAAACTAGCTAGCAAGCAAACCAGCACGTGCAACCGTCGCCTTCGCGCATTCAAACATATTTTTTTGTTTAAATTGAGTACAACCTTTCGAAAGATGATGACTCTCACCTAAACCTCTCGCCGTTATAGACAGACAATAGCATTACAAATAATTTAATATATCGATGGCTTATTGATGAAAATTTAGATTCAATTGCCACTGGAACTCCTATCTAAAAAGCACCCACATAAAGACAATCAGAAACAAAACAATGAGAATTTTTTTATCTAGCACAAATGAAGTAATGCTGTTCGGTCTATTCATATATATATGCTATATGTATGAAAAGTGAATATAAAACGTTTACGTAACTTACAAATAACGCCAATTCGCGCATAACTCCAAAGTCAAATTATGACTTGATGTGATTATCAAATCACATCAAGTTTGTCTAATCAGCTTGGCAACAATTGAAAATATTAAAGATTCACTCAGAAATATTAAGCGCATTGGCAACTCTAAATGTACTTCAGAAGGCACCATCAAAAAATAAGAAACTACAAATATAAACTAATTTGTTTTTATTGATTTAAATCACATCTAAATCACAAAATTAGCCTAATTGCTTTTCATTGCAAAATCATAAAAAATAAAAAATGGATACTATCGAGCAGAACGACAATGTAAATCGTGATGAATTAATAATGCAACAACAGCGAGAAATAGAAAAAGAGGTAAGTGGGAGGAAGAGGAAGAGGAAGCTTTTGGTGTCGGCTTCTTGGAAGTAGCAGGGCATACACGGCTGAATATAAAGTGTGCACAAGCAGCGATAGTGCCAGTGAATAGAATAAAAAAAATATAGAAATTGAGCATGTTCTCTAAAAACAACTGGCGCTTCGGTATCTGGTCAACGGCTATATTGTGTATATCCGCGCTGCTTTTGTTCCTTTTTCATCTTCTTATATTGGCATGACGTATTCGTGTTTTGTATATTTATTTATTTGCATTTAATCATCGTGCGACGTCTATCAATAACTATGTAACTATTCGAACCCGAATGTGTGTGCCTGCAGATTAGTGATTCGATACCTTTGGTTAGTGAGCAGCTTCCTCTGACATGCCTTAATGCCGAATATTTGGGTGACGATGTCTTCTTGTCCAAGATACAGGATTTGGCTACCAAATACAGATTTATGCGGCGTACACGCCCCGATGGCAATTGCTTTTTTCGCGCTTTTGCCTACGCCTATTTGGAATATTTAATTGCCAACAAAGATGAGTATCAACGATTTCGGCAGCTGGCAGAGAACTCTAAGGATAAGTTGGTGCAATTGGGTTTCCCAAGCTTCACTTTGGAAGATTTTCATGATACGGTAAGTATAAAGCAACAAGAAAATTACATACATATGGTACATAGTATATATGTTTTTACAGTACGTACTTACATACTTACACACCTCTTTCTTTCTGTTTTGTGTCTTTCGTTTTTCTCCTTCCCGTCGCCAGTTTATGGAGGTGGTGAAGCGCGTAGATCCTGCAAATGGTGCCGTCGACGTCGTGCAAAATGTGCTGCATAAGGTTTTCAATGAACAAGGCTATTCAGATTATGTTGTTGTGTATCTGCGTTTGCTCACATCGGGTAAATTGCAAGAGGAGGCGGATTTCTATCAGAATTTCATTGAAGGCAATTTCACCATAGAAGAGTTTCGCCATCAAGAGGTTGAACCCATGTACAAGGAATCCGACCATATACACATTATTGCTTTGTGCACAGCGCTGGGTGTTGGCGTGCGCGTCGAATATATGGATCGAGGCGATGCACATGTGAAGGCGCATGATTTCCCCGAAGGTACTACACCAAAGGTTTTTCTCATATACAGGCCTGGCCACTATGATATCTTGTACCCCAATATCTAAGTGTGTGTGTACGTGTGTGCTGATGCTGAATGGGCGATATATCTGATCGCTTGCTGTTCGTATATGCTGTATAGTTTTGCAGCATGACATCGTACTACTTGCTTCATATACACTCGGTTTTTAGTTTTGTATGTAAATTCTACGCTCGCAAATTTTTCCTTACCACTCCTTCGTTCTCTTCGGCCTAACTTAAAACCAAGCTGTGGTGGCGTTCTGGAAAAATTACACACAAACACGCATTATCTTTAAATTATATAAGCGATGAGATAATGTATTTATTGATAACGAAAACGAATAACATAAAGAAATGGGGCAAATACCTTTTTATTATCATTTTTAATTTTATTATTATATATATTCTCATACATTTATGTGCCCAAAATTAAATGCCTCATTCGATTTGTAAACAACATTGAGCAAGAACTTTTCTTTTTAAATAATAAAAAGACATACTACATAGATGACTAAGGAGCATTTACTCCATTAAATTTATTATGAGATAAGGAAAGAATTTCAAGTCATTTAAGTGAAAGATGCCTTGGCCAAGGATGGTGAAATACGAAAATTTTGTAAATGGAGGGTATTGGAAAAGCAATCGTGAAATGATAAAAATAATGAATAACGTTCGATCAACATACGCTTAATAGATATCAAGAGCATATTTCGATGCTGTGCACCAGCTTAAGAGTAACAAATTAGAGAAAGAAACACGGGAGTGCTGGGCGTAGTTTTATGGCACGTCATACAAAAAGTTTTTTATATGGGAGAGCCACACACAGCATCGAATTAAAATGTATTTTTCTGCGAATCGGAAAACTCATTCATAGCTGTGCTGAACAAAAGTAACAAATTTGATCAACTGTTCTTTTTTTCCTTTTCCATTTTTAATCACTTTGAAAAACTCATCCGTTTTGTACATCTCCAAGAAATTTGTATTGCGGACTGCAGAATAAAATCAACTTTTATAATTTTTGTAATTAAATGCCTTAGGCCACTATAGTTGTCCAGTGAATGAGACTGGAGCTCCAGTATCCTGAGAATCGAAACCCACTCAATTCAAAATTTCTAAAGTTGATAAATGTTTATCTGTTCTAAAGAAATAAGCAACTTGGTTGGCTTGATGCATAAGTTGTTGACTGGAGCTGTCTAGTTGCCACGGTTTCGATTCTTAAGTGAGTAAGAAACATTCTTAATTTTTATTCGTAGCAGAACATCTGCCATGGAATGACTTTGTCTACTTGGATTTCATTCCCTATTTTTTATTTCGGAATTGTCTCAGCTCAACCTTAATTTAGAGGTGTAGATCATCCGTTCTATGTTTTGAGCTCTCTCACAGCCAGTTAGTCTTTAAGCAACAGTAAGGCGGGAGTCAATTTCATCTCCAAATATTGCTTAAAGTGGAAATTATTTTATTATACCCTCTTTTCTGTACTGAGGGCTTCTGGTACTAATTTCCCTTACGTTTTCCGGGAGGGAATAGTTTTTAACAATAAAACCTTATAGAATCAAGTTAAGAAACTTTTTGTTAAAGCTACGAAAGGAAGTACAAGAAAAAAATGAAGGATCGGAAAAGTTAATGCAGGGTTAATGCGTATTAAGAGCGTCTCAGGAAAAAAGCCTAAGAAAAGAACCGTCGTCGGTTTATGTTTAATACGGCATTAAACAATTAGAAAATACACTGATAATAGAGCCAATGGCTTTGAAAATACAATTTCGTAGGATATTATTCACTTTAAACAAATTCATTGGCTAAAATCTACACATCAGATAAGAGCAGGAGTTGGTTAGAGCACCACGTTTCCATGATTTAATGGTTGCCGGATAGTCAGAAAACAATTAAAGATGAAATATTTTTGTTCTACAACTTGATCTTTATTCTCATTTTTTCTATTTTTATTTTTAGTTCACGTCTATAATATGTATACATAAACATATTTCATTAAATGGCACATGTCTCGCATGTCCTTTTTAAACTAATTGAAAAGTCAATATATTTTCTTGAAAACTTAATTCTACATCGATGCAGGAATTTAGAAAATTGTACAAACAAATTATGTACAATTTTCTAAACCAAAAAAAAAAAAAAAAAAAAAATTAATTAAACTTTTTCTTTAAAACATATTTTTTTGATTTTAATTTTCTTTGCACAAGTTTTGTGGCTAATCCTCTAAAAAAACATATGTGCTATTGCGACTGCAATTGGCCGTTTACAATTTAGAGTCCCCTAAACTGGATAGTCAATCTGCTGAGCATACGGCCATTGCTTCGCCCTTCTCCTCGGTCAATTCCTTTCCGGTAATATCCAGCTTCGATTTGGCAAAGTCATCAACATTCAAGCCTTGCACAATCTTCCATTGCTTATTGCTAATTTCCACGGGGAACGAAAAGACAACATCTTTGGGTGCACCGTAGCTGCCATCGGAAATGACACCCATCGAAACGAATTGACCGGGAGCGGTACCGTTCCACCAATCATGCATATGATCGCAAGCAGCCTTGGCAGCCGACATGGCTGAAGACATTTTGCGTGCAGCAATCACCGCAGCACCACGCTTCTGTACGGTTTCAACAAATGCGCCACGCAAGAAATCCGAGTCATTGATGACATCCCAAGCACGGCTTTCTTTGCCGGCAACGGTCACGGTAGCACTGCTGGGATCGGGGAATTGTGTGGATGAGTGATTACCCCAGATGATCACGTTGCCGACAGCATTGACTGGTACGCCGACCTTGGCTGCGATTTGCGCGGAGGCACGATTCTGATCTAAACGTGTCATTGCGGTGAAATTCTCACGTGGAATTGAGGGAGCATAATGCGAGCACACCAACGCATTGGTATTGGCTGGATTTCCCACAACCAAAACTTTGACATCTTTACGTGCATGCTGGTCCATTGCTTGTCCCTGTACCTTGAAGATTTTCACGTTGGCCGAGAGAAGATCTTTGCGTTCCATGCCTTCTTTGCGTGGCATAGCGCCGACAAGGAAAGCAGCAGCAACATCTTTGAAACCGACTGCGGGATCAGTGGTTGGCACAACTTCACGCAACAGTGGCAGGGCACAATCGGCCAGTTCCATGACAACACCTTCCAGCACGCCCACCATTGGTGGAATATCAAGTAAATGCAAAATGAGTGGCTGATCCTTGCCGAATACCTCGCCGCGTGCAACCATGTAGAGGAGTGAATAGGCGATTTGACCAGCAGCGCCAGTGACAACAACACGAATTGGTTCAGCCTGCGAGAGATAAAAAAAACTCAGTATAAATTATTTTATTTTAAAAACTTCTTTCCTATTTTTCATATTATTTCAGTTGAACTAGCGTGAAAGTCAACACTTGCCGCAAATAACCTTACCAACCACCAGTAATCTTCAATATAATTATAGAAGAAGCCCAACTTCATTGTTTAAATTTCTTCTACGTAAATACTTTCGTTTTCTTTTGTCACCTTAGACACTTGAGGCTTCTACCAGGCTAGTATTACTTAGTTTCGTTAATCTATTGTTTTTATCATATGGACCTTCGCAGAATGGTCCGGAGTTAAAGGGGCTGCCAATTTTCTTTGGCATTGCCCAAGATAATGCTTTGCCACCCTATGCTACGCATACGGTTTGTGTTCACATTGAGATTTAATGGATTTTAAGTTGTGTAAGTGAATATGGGAGATTTGATTGTTTCATGGTACTGCCCCATTGATGTCACCGCAATGGATGGGATTACAGTATTCATGTTCTTCAGTTAAACGACAGAAGAGGCTATTTGGAGAAAGATTCTTAGCCTTTTGTGACTATTGGTTATAGATGAAAAATTTAATAATACAATATAAAAAAAGTTTTCAAGCGTACGGTCATGTCCAAGTCGGGGCCCCTGGATGATAATCCTATAGCCGGCTATAATATTTTATGATGGTGGACATAAAATTAAATACAAATTTCAATGAATTGAAAATTTTGTTAAAAATATTACTGTAGCAGTGGCATTGGATCCGGCAAAAAAAACCAAATGATCGGAGTCTACTATTCTTATCTCCAAACCTTCTTCTTCTTTCTCTTCCTCCCTGCTCATCTCTCTCTTTCTCCGTTTTCTTCACATCTACTATTATTTTCTCCTTCCTATTATATTCTCTTCCTATTCTTCAAGTACTCATTTTTAAACCTAACTCGATCTCCAGACTAACGAATGTTTTTGACTCTGTTCTATGCACATATATACAATTTTCTTCGTAACTGTTTATTCTTCAGCGCCCAGTGTCCATATGAAAAACATTCGATACCAATGTCGGCTCTTAGTTTTAAACTCGTGTGTCTGCCTTATACTATTGGCTATCCTGCATAATTGTTTGCTGTTTTCTCTAAAGCTTAAAATTATGTGGCTTGGAGAGAGAATAAAATGTCGTAGAGTTTTGAAATTAACCTTTCTTTTTGAATTTTTCGTACTACTAAAATACATTTTATTAAACATAAAATATAAATATAAATCATGATTAAAAAATAAGTAACAATGTCTGAGTAAAATACGATAATCGTTGTTGACCATTGGCATTCAAAAGTGTAATGTATTTTGTAGTCAACATATACATTCGGTGAGATGTACATATGTACACATGCACATACATATAGTATATAATATACGAGTATTGTAGATGTACGACAACCGGCACAATGTTTTCGTGTTTGTAGTACTTATATGATGGTGATAACAACAATTGATGAAGTAAAGTTCATTTGCTCTTTACTGAACTGAATAAATACACGGTACGAATTATAAGAAGAATTGGTCGCCGTGAATTGGTGGCGCTGGCTTGCAGAGGCAAAATCAAAAAAGTAAGAAAAACAGTTTTTCCACATGGCACCACCTCTTGGCAGGCAATGGCAAACGTACAAGAGTAAAAACTGTGTTCGGAAGATTCGGCATAAAAGTGTAGGTCGCTTCCATTCATGGAGGCCTAGGCGCCCTCCATTTGCTGTTGTGCCATTAAAAGAAAGATGAAGAATTAGAAGAAACAAAAAGCGAAACTTTGGGCTCTTTTTTTTTAAATTTATTATTATATGCTTATAATAAGTTAAACAAAGTACACTGGTACACAAATAAAAGAGAGCTACACAGACCCGGAATTTGCAGATGATAAAGAAAACGAATTTAGAAAATACAAAAAAGAAATAATAATAATTTGTAATTTGTGTGTAGGCTCTTTGCATTTCTTCTGTGTCCTTCATAACTAAAACATACGTATGTACTATATGTAATCCAAAGAAATTTCGCTAATTACAGCAACCAACCCAACGAACAACATCCGGCAACAAGAAATTTGCAAGGAAGGTGGCGGCAGTTGTTTTTCAAGTAGGTCTAGTATAATTATGACATATTAGGTGCCAGGGGAGCGAAAGGATGATACAGAGAACCCTCATTGTTAAACAAGCAACAACAACATATGTCAAAAGTAGTCCACTCATTCCGGTCGGTCAACGGCCATATTGACATTTGTATTATAAAGAAATAAAAATATGATTTATTATAATTACAAAATTCTACTCAGCAACAATATACATAATTTAAAACTGCAATTAAACAAATTTGTATTAATATCAAAAACAAATTTAATTTGCATTTTTACAATTTCATGCGCAATTTCAGTTTTTTATAAACTTTTTATTAGTATAAAATCCTCATGGAATCGCTTGAACTCAAGTAAATAAGGTCAAATGAAAGTTATACCTATCTCTTGCTAGCAAAAAAATTATGTAAAATATTATAAGAAAAACTACACGTCCATAAAAAAACAACAAAATATCATAGCAGGAGGTGATAATAACCTCCTGTCCTCCCACTTTGACCAATTAAGATTGTTCGCTACTTACCATTATCTCTATTATATTTTCTTTCTGCAAAATTAAACGATAAAGCGAAAAAAAAATCGGAATTTACACGGAATGCAAAACGTGAAACAACCAACGACACAGAACACGTAAATGCGTGATGAGAATAAAATATAAAAAGTTATTAACAAAATATTCTCATTGATGGAATAGCTCCAGGCAGTACTCAGCAAATGTCTAATTTTAGCACAAGTAAATTACAAAGTTGCATCAAAATGCATAGTACTAAACCTAATTCTTTTTAGCACTGTGCATAGATGACAGTGTTGCTTTTTATTAGCAGAATATGTGAAAAAGGAACCTACATAGGCATGGAGTCGAATAAGTAAATAACTGTTACTAGCTATGGCATAGAAGCGGATCAGCGGGTAATTCGTATCCTCAAATAGAGAAAAGTTTTGTGTAAAACACTGTAGATATCAGAGAAAAGGCGACGATCGCAGCGTGTGAAACATTGAGATCGTCAATACTCTACTCTTCGAGGTTAAAAACGATGTTAGATAAAAATTTCAACTTCTAGGAACTTTATGGTACCGGACATTCACCCATTACAAAAATAATATTGCATACTTATACATACTTGTACATGAATTTTCACCTAAGATTAGGCTTTGGAAATCTAATCGAAGGTATAAAACACAGAAGTCCTACAGGAATATATGCGAATGATAGAAGACAGGAGCTTATTATGGCAATGCAAACATTTCCACTAACAGAAGTTCATCATTGTATAGCTAAACTATATTGAATGTTTAAAGTGTTTGAATTTGTAACATTGAAAATCTGCCTATGACTATATAAGTATAAATTTTACTAAGATTACTTACTATATTATATCCTAAATTATAAACTTTCCAGTGGTAAAATTGTGTATCGAATTGGTGAAATTTTACATTACCAGCACTAAAACTAAATTTAATTAGATACTTACGCTAGGTTCACAGGATAGAACAACCTCAGATCAAGGTTAGCTCCAAAGTTACCAACTCGAAACTTTTAAATAAGTAAATAAAAGTTATTAAGGTTCGAACACAATGGACGCGACGCGGCAACAACATTGCGCCATCTGCCTACACTTAAATTACGCTGCATTATTATGACGACGAAGACTTTAAAAAAAGAAGCTCTACTTTCCTTAAGAACCAATGCCAGACCTTACCTACATTGTTCTCCTTGCAATGGTTTCTGCAAATTGAAACTCATTGTTGCATGGTAGGTGCTACTTCCACTTATCTCAGCTTGCCAATGTCAATGGAGTTCCACGGAACTCCATTAACAAATAATAGTTCCATACTAAATCTTATAATGGTTCGAACCGAAAATCTTCTCTGCTTTGAAGCAGAGATGACATAAAGGCGGAAAAATGGTATAGCGTTCAAAGTGGCGAATTTTCTGTGTTGAGCCCAGCAGGGAAATGACAATAAATTCACGAGAACGTTCATGGTAAATAAATAGTATTTTAAAATAAAAACACAATTTCTTAAAACTTAGACCGAACGATTTCCCACCAAACAAAGACCTTCCACCCAGAAAATTAAAAAGTTATCATCCTTCCATTTTTTTGTTCACTACTTTAATTAAGAGTTTTCTTTATTTTATTTCATTTTTATTTTGTTTTATTTATTATTTTAAAGTAACTTTTAAAAATACTCAAAAGAAAAGAAATAAATTGTATAACATTGTGATAATCAATTTAAATTTTTATTTTGTTTTTATGTTTGTGTAAAGCAAAGCTTTTCACCCAAATTTTTTAAAAATTTATATTTGATGTTTTCATTTAGTTAGATCAAAAAATATATATGTAATTTATAAATCTTGAATAATTTAATTAAATTGAAATATATAGATTCGTTTTACATTCATCATCATCATCATCATCATCATCATCAACATCAACATCATCATTAATCATCAATCTATCAATCAATCAAGTGATTAATTATTTTTTAAATATTATTTGTTATTGTTAGATTAAAAAGTTTTTTATTTTTTTTCCTTATTTTTGATCTATTTTTTTATTGAAAATTCTCAAGATAAATTGGTAAATCTTTAGTATTGTATAATATTCATATATGATAATAATAATAGAGCTCTTAGCAGTGGTACTTGGAGGGGGGTTGGGGAGAAGAATCTGGAGGAAATTCTTATAATAGTATATAGGTTTTCCGGTATGTATTTTCATTTTGCATAGTGTATATAGCTTTTTTGTTTTGTATTCTCCCTTCTTAAGCATATGTGATTGAATTTTAGTTCACACTTCCATTGATTTGTTAAATTTTAACAAAACATCAAAATGTTTGTTTTTCTTTTAAACTTATTTTTAATAATAAGTTTCGCAAAAATCACTTTGTTGTGTTTCTAGGGGTTTTCGTTTGATTTTCTTTTCAATAATTTATGTCTAGGTGAAAGTTAGTAGGTTGGCTGGTTTATAATAAATCGCAAAAAATGTAATTGATAAATTTGTAGTATTTTATTTTTTATAAGATGTATGCATATATATTTTTGTTGTAATTTATTCGTGAATAATTAAAATAATTGTTACTTACGGCACTGACGAAGCTTAAAACTTTAGCGAAATTAAGCGAATTATATTTACATGTGCAAAGAAAAAAAGGGCAAAAAACACATTTGGCAAATTGCCTGTTGTTATTTGTTTTTGGATGCGCTTGAAAACATTTTTTATTAGACGAAAATTAAACAAGTTTATGATTAATCTTATTCATGATCAGTAGATTAATCCCGCTTCGGTTCAAACAAAAATTTTGTTTCTTCGAGCAATTTTCAATCAAAAAGCTAAATTTAATCGCAAATCCTAAGCTAATACTATTGCATCGTTAAAGGTGTCTGTGATGCTGACAGGTGATAGCCATCAAATGTAACACAACAGGTCTAGTGGGTGGTGGGTGGGAGGTGTTGACGGTCGATGTCGAAAGCATAGCGAATTAATTGTGTAAACATTTTTTAAATACCTAATTAAAAGTTTGTATGCTAACAAAAAATTGCAAAACAAAACAAAACAACCTAGCATCTTCCTTCTCTCTCTCACCCCTTCGATAATCCACATATCCACTTCACGGGCTTCAATTAATCAAATTTCCACCACTTCCAGTCCACTCAACACAATAATACAAAATGTTTCTTTAATATTTGTTTTTTGTTTTACGTGACGACTTTCATGCGCTATTATTTTTCCGAAAACTTTCTCTATTTTTCGGTTTCGTTTAATGTTAATCAAGTTACACACTTCCTAATTTATATAATACACAACTCAAAAAAGAAAATATTAGGTAGTAAAAAAAAAATAAGTAAACAAATCAAAATATCAAAGTCATTTCGAAGCCTTTCCTAAACCAAAGTTAACACGCCCAATTTGAAATTTCGGCAGCAAATGCATGTAGTAGAATTCGAAAGAAAAAATAATAGAGATACACACATATTTAATTCAAGTGGAATCCTTTCTCTTTAGTCGCAGTCAGCAGACGTTCTTTCATGATCTCTTCTGTTTGATAATCGGGCAATTTGAGATAATGGACACATGTATTCACCGACGGATAGCTACCATCTCCGGCATCAACTTTGCGCACAACGGTTAAACGTGGATGTAAATTGGCCAGGCCACCTGGCGGTAAACTACTGCAACCTGTTGTGAATTGCAAGAACGCTTTACGTTCGGGACCAGTCATACTCATTAACACATTGACAAAACGTAGAAAGCCGGGACTGTGAAAAAGAGAAGATTATTATTTGTATTATGAATTAAATAATTGATACATTTGGTTAATCGAAATATCTTATTAATCGAGAATGGTTAAATTCATGAATATGATATATATCAGTCATTAATTAATGATTTCAGTCGATTAATGGGCACCTTTGATTATTCTAATATCGAGACTTTTCTTTTATATTAATCGAATAAACTAGAATTTTTATCATTTTGATTATTCGAATAACCAATTCCTTTGATTAACCGAGATCTTTCATTAATTTAATGGTCAATGATCACCTTTGATTAAAGGAATAATCGCTATCTTTGAAAGACCGATTATTGAATTTAGATCAATTGAATAAGCAATACGTTTGATTATTAGATACTTTTAATTAACCGATTAATTGTAAATTCCGATGATTCTAAATGCTCTACGAACTGCGCCATGGCAACCATATTTAATTAGACGATTAATAGTAAGCTTCGATTAATCTAAAATCAGCAACTTCGATTAATCGATATCTTTCATTAATGCAATAATCGATCAAACTCGAACAATCGGAAATTTGGTTTGATTTGCGAATCCTTTTTTAATGATGCTAAAATTATTCGAGTAATCTGCATCTGACTACTTTGTACTGCAAAACTTACCTATCCTTTGAGAATCCCAATTTCGGTTCGGTATAATTGATGAGGTCTTCACGAGTCCATTGTGGATGCTGTTCACCGCATATCATCATACGTGCTTCCCCTGGACTGAATGCGGCCAATTTCTTGAGAGGAAAAACTTCACAGAAACCACGATGGAATGCTTCCAACTGTTTGGCAATACCCTCTTGCAGTGAAAAGTTTATTAGCAGATCACAGTACTCCTCCAAATTACTTAGATTAACATCAATAGCTGCACCGTTGGGCGTTAGCTCAGCATACGGATAACTGTAGACACTGGAGCTGGGCAAATAGGTAAATGTCAAAGCAAGATCTTCCAAATCGACTTCAACGTTATTCTTTGAGCGCAATTTTAACGATTCCAACATATCTTGGCGCTGTTCAGTGTTAAGACATAAATCCGATTCGATGGATTGCTTGCGTGAAACCAAATCTTGAAGTTCCTTGATGAATTCATAGCGTATTGGATCAATTTCAGCTAAATTTTCGTACGTGAGTACGCCATCATACCAGTAGGAGATAGGAAATTCTGTGCCGCCGGCACCACTCAACAGTTTAGAGCAAGTGTCTGCGAGTTCAGAATCTTCAGACATTACCGATGATGTCATTAGATCTTCGGAGGCGGTTGTTGATTGTATCTGATGTACACCACGTGATAACACTTTGTTGTGACAAAGAAGCTGTAGGAACGAATTGGAGAGTGGCAAATCGACAAGACGCATATCTTGCAATACTTTGGCAATGAAAACGCCCAGGAACCAAAAGTACTTCGATGCTTTTTCACAAACTTCAGAGTCTTGGGGCAGAGGTGCCGGGAAGAGTCCGCATTCACGACGATTAACATAATATCCAATAGGTTTGCTGTCATCGGCCGATGTAGCTGATGCGGCGGCAAATAAATGGGCTGTACCTTCGCCTTTGTCTTGTGTTAGCTTATCCGCATCATCGCACAGCCACATGCACAGATCGGAACGCTGTAATTCAGCGGCAACCTAGAAATAATTAAGAGTTATGTTATATTATGCAATTAGAATTTAGCAAAGTGACATTAATTAAAACACATACATTAACATTAAATTAAACACATACCAATGCAAAGAATTCAAGTGTTGGCCCCAGTCCAGTGCCTTCTTCGCCAACGAATTCCACTTCCAGCACTGACTTTCGATTGCAGTGTACTGTCATCACTTGTATTGCCCATTCGAGCAAATTCTCAGCGCGTGGCACTTTAACACGTTCGTGCTTAAGCCTTCCTACACGGAACTCATGCTGATCATCACGACGTGGACTCAAGCCGGGCATACGTTGCCGCTCAAGCGTAACATCGCGTTGTGACTGCAGACAAACAATGCTGCGTGAGGCGCCAAACGCTGTGCAATTGAAATACAATTGACGTGTCTCGAAGGGAAACAGGAACGGGCACGATTGATTGAGATCTTCACACCAGCTGGGCAAAGCGTTGCTTGAGAGCACCAAAGGATCCTGAATTTGCTGTTGCAACTTATTTGTAATCTTCTTGCTCATAAAGAGCTCAGTAGGAAGGGATGCACCAGCAGCTGCCGCATTTAGCAATTGGGCTGTGCCGCCCAACTCATCATTCTTAGCCTCTATATGCGTGGGATGCTCCTTCTGATTGAGCGCATTCAACTGACTCAACAATTGCAGTACATCGTCCACGGAACATGTAACATTTTCCGATGTTGTAAATTCACCGCGCATAGGCGAATTCGGTGATAAGGTCGATGCGCCGCTTTTCGAAGAAACAACCGGTGTATTAGGACCATCATCACAATCTGCTGTACCAGCGGCGCCACCACCACTACCACTTTCTTGACCTGCAGGTACTTCACGATAAACTATGGTGTATGTGGGCTCCCAGGCTTTACGGAATTTATCGGTTTTATTGAGTTGCGAAGCTTGCAGAAGCTCCTGTACTGCACGGAAAATCGTCCAATCACTGTGACACAATTCAATTTCAACATCAGGAATACCACCGATACCAGGACCGCGCAACATTAGCGACAGCTCTGGCTGCGGCAAGGGAACATGTTCGTGTTGACGCAACGATTCTATGCTTGTGCCGGGAGATGGTATTTCCAAATCAGAAGTTTGATTAACATTCGTGCGACCTGGACGTGGATCGAAAGCGGGAATCAATGCCGAAAATTGTCGCTTCAGAACAAATTCATCGTCCCATGACTTCCGTTTACTTACGCCAGCCAAACGATTTTCTAGTGTTTCATCATCCATAAATGTGAGCAAATTACGAGATACCATTACCTGGAGTAGAGTATTCTATTGTAGAAAATAGAGAAAGGAAGTTAAGTAACGAGTTTTTAGGAGTTTTTCTCGTAATTGAATTAGTGAAATTTATAGATAAGTTTTCATAACATTTTTTCATTACATAAGTTTTCGATCAATCAATCGATTAGCCAACCAATTCTAGTGAAATTAAAAAAACAATCGATTAAGTTTCTCTATAATCAAATCACCGGATTAATCGGAGTTCTTATTCACTCAAAACTGATTCAAACCGTATGCCCTTTTCTACTTACTCCAACTTCTTCGTATTCATCTTCATTCTCCTCATCATCGTTATCCTCATCCATATCATCATCATCGTCCATATCACCTAGCAAGGCTGGCGCACGACAACTCTCCAAAAAGTCTTCCAACGACACCTGTTCACTATCGCTCGACGTTGAAGTGAGGCTCATGGTGAGCGCAGGATTAATTGATGTTTGTACTTGCTGTACGGAATTGCCATTACCGCTGCCAGAGCTACCGTTGGCAGCACCGCTATTAGCTACAAAATTCCAAAAAACACACACACAAAAGAGTTCAAATTTCCCAAAAATCAGGTGAAAACAAAACACTTACCCGCATTATTGGACGACAAGCTCGGATAGCTTTGCGCGGTGCTCAACAAGCCCGAATGGAAATTACTCGACAAAGCCAACTTCACCAGGCTGGTAACCGAATTGGGTCCACGCGGAAAGAAAGAGCTAGTGCCAGAGCTTTGATTGTTGCGCTCATTGGAGTTGGCGCTTGAGTTGATCATTTGGTTGTTTTGTAGATTTGTGGTACCCTGCGATGTGCGACGTCGCGCCATGGCAGCAAAGGTCTCCAAGAGGCCACTGTGAGTGGCAGCTTCGGTTTGCGAAGGCGTTTCCGACGCAGAGGTTGTGGTTAGGTTTGGTACACTGACACTCATTTGATTTGAAACCGAAACTGAAACGTTCTCAGTGGACGTTGTATTGTTTTTCTGTTGCTCGGACGCGGTTGCAGGCGCCTGTGCGATGACATTAGTACTAGACTGCTCGTTGGATGCATCAGCAGCGGCTGCAGCTGTAATATCTTTAGTTTCATTTAAGGTCTGCTTCTCCAATGATATAATTTTCGGTGTTGCTGGCTGCTGATCACTGCCACTCATCAACTTTGTATCTTGTGCATCTGAAATTTTACTCGACTTTCGTTTTTCGCTTTCTACGTATGCGGCTGTTGATGTTTCAGCGCCACCCACAGTTAGCTCTCCTTCAACTTTCATTGCCGCGCCGCCGGCAGCTGATGACGTTGGCAATTTTACACCGGACCCCAACAGATTTGCACCAGGTAGTGACAGTATATCCGAGGATAGAATATTATTAGTATTATTGCGTATCATATCGACGCCATCACGCATTTTATCAATCATTTCCAGCGCCTCGGATGAGAATTGCGAGACGCGTTGCTGTGCGCTGTTTGAGCGCAGATTCACCAGCAATCCCTTACCAATGCTATTCACCGAATTGCTTGCATTCATTTTGTTATTTGCTTCAATATTTGCCGATTTCACTTCACGCTCGTCACCTTGAGAGGACATGCGCAATAAGGTGCCAGCGCCGCCACCTGCGGCATTAGAGCTGGATGCAGACTGTTGCTGCTGTTGGCTGGTAGCAGAGGCAACTGCAGCTGCATTGCCGAAAATGGCCGCCAAAGCATTTCTACTTCCACTACCACCGCTACCGAATCCGGATGAACCGCTGGTGCCACCGGTAGTAGCCGCAATTGCTGTCTCGGTAAGCGCTAAATTCTCTGTGATTGTTGCCAAATCTGAGACGACATTCGCATTTATAGCTTGCATTGAGTTGTTTATAGCCGACAAGTCGGAAATATTATCACGATCACGCAGTAGTGTCGATGGCACGCCGACGACAATACCCGATGTTGCCGCCGAACCGCTACACTTGCCACCACCAGATACATCACTTTCATCACCGCTCGCCACCGAAGTCGAATTCGAGAGCATTTGCGATTTGACTGAGGTGAAAACATTCTCGGTGATCGCTTCAACCGCTTGCTTCCATGCAAGATTATCAGCCGAGGCCGCCTGATCAGACGGACCCTCTGTATTCCGATTAATTTCAGTCGCCTCCGGCAGCGATGGCGTTGAGCTCGATTTGCGCGATGTCAACGCATTGCTGCCTTTATCGAACTTCTTGCCGCCACTTGTTGTCGATGTTGGTGCAATCAATGTGCCACCCTCAAACATTGACAAATTATCGCAGTTAGCCAGCTTAAGATCGTACTTGCCTTCGGCGCCCATACGATATGAGTTGCGCACTCCATGATCCCACTTGACATCGATCCAGCCGTTGTGTATTTCGCCTGTGACCGTGCCCTCGCAGCAGCCATCCTGATCATCCCAACGCCAGTCGACACCACGCACTACACGCGCGCCTGTTGTTATATGCTTGAGTTGTGCGCGTATTTGCCTACGCTCGCGACGTATGCGTGCCTCAACCTCTTTGGCGCCCTTGCCAATGTCATCGCAAACACTCACCACACGCCCATATATCTCGAAGCCGCTCAAGCTGAGATAATGTGTCTGCCCCGAGGCATTGCGCCCGTTCTGTTGCATGCGTATGTGTCTGAATCCTTGATTTTCGTCGGGTGCGCACACAATGGGCCAGGTGGATGTGCTGCCCGGCTCGACAAGACTCTTATCGTCGGTATGCGTCACTAGCGTTGTCCAACTGACATTATCCTTAGAGCCCTGCAGCATCCAATTGCGCAGTGCCGAACGCCCGTAGCCGCGCGCATGTCGCAACGTGTACGCGTTCGGTATGATGAAAGCACCCAAATCAAGGGCGAACCACGCCTTACGATTATCCTTCGTATGGCAATTCACCGATATACTGTCACGTGAGAGTATATCTTCAAGTTTACCATAGGGCAGTGTCTTGCCTTCGGAGCTTGTTACTTGCACCAGTCCATATTGGGCCGGGTTAACCCAATCGCATGTTTTACCATTCGAACCGATGTAGTAAATGAGTCCCTCTTCATCGAAATCATAATGATGCTTAAATACCATACCCTGTTTGTGATCACGCAGTTTCTTCAAATACAAGAATGTGGTGCGATCCATATCGTACCATTGCTTGGCAACCATCTTTAACAGATACTTGGCCAACTGACCGACGGTGGCCAACGGCTCCATTTTCAAGGTACGTCCTGTGCGATCGAAGAGCGTAGTCTCGCACGCGGCTCGTTCCAATCGAAAACGTAAGCGCTTCGTTAGTATTTGCAGGCCATAGCCGGCACCTGGAGCATCGTACATGAATATTGGTAATTTCTCAGTACTCTCCAAAACGGCTACTAACTTCTGCACCAATATACTGGCAGTATTCTTTGTATCACTCTTCTTCTGGCCAATACCGTCAGAACCAGTGGCGCCCAAGCCACTGCCACTCTCAAGTACACACTGCTTGAAAATGCTGATGCGTTGCTTTTGTAACTTATTCATTTTACTACGAGACAAACCATTATCCCAATAATTTTTCGACAGTACTGCCACCAATGCTTGCACTAGCCCAGATGAATGCATTTCATATGCACTAACCACTCCATCTTCGTGCAGCAGCTGCGACAACTCATTGAGCGCATTGCGCAGCTTCTCTTGCCAATGCGATTGCGGGGACAGGCGTTGCTCTTCGAGTGAAAATTCTATTTGTTTGACAATCGATGTCAGTTTGGCCACTGCACCACGTGGTACTGCCTGCGCAGCTTTGAAGTATTTATTATAGAGATCACGTGCCAAGTTTTTCACTTGCGTCTTTTGCACTTCGGTCTTTGTTTTGATTTTCTTCTTTTTACCCGTGGACCATCCCGAGGCAAAGTCCGGACCGAGCGTGTGCTCAGCGGTGAATGTGTGTTTCGTGCCACGATTCGATTCGAATATGAAACCAGGTAAATCGTCCTGCAGTATGGTTACTTGATGTCCCTCGGTATTGTGTACTTGCAGTTGATTGGGTTTCTGTGATTGCAGCACCCAATTTCCAACAACCAAGCGCAAGACGCTTACAGTGGGCAGAATTGGTTGTGATGGTGTGCCTGGGCGTACGGCTGAGCGAGCACGTAACAGTTTCTCCAAAAATTCACCACGATTTTCTGAGAGAAAAAAGGATATGGTACATATGTAAATTACATAAGAATAAAACAGATGCTATAACTTTATACGATGAGCTACACATATTTCTTTTCGTTTAATTGGGTGTTTCATTTCATTTTCATTCGTATATAAATACTTATATGGTAGTACTAGCTTCTAGTATCGTTTGTTTAGTGGTGTTAAATTATGTAAAATTTCAAGATGATAACGTTAAATAAATGGTTCTGTTTTAGATTGAGATATGTTGTTTTCACTATTAATGGTCAAAAATTAAAATAAAAGGAAATGTCTCATATCAGGACTTCGAGGGTTCAGTAATTCTCTTCTAGGGTATGATATGCTTCTAGGTTTCTCTTTAAAAAATCAATTATAAAAAACGGTTAAGCCCTCGATATGCAGCCATTTCATATTTATCGGTTTACAGGTTACTAGTTGTGTAGATTTTATACTTTAAAAGTGGAATTGTGAATTGGGCACAAATCTATTTAAATCATTAACTTTGTTATTTTGCCATGTCCTGAAACCAACACAAGATATAGGGCTATTTTATTCAGTAAATGCCAATGCCGAAAAATTATTAGAAGCCACATTGAAACCACTAGTTAGCTAGGGACTTAATGGCAAGTTGGCCATCGCTGAAAAATACATCATACAAAGGTTTAGCGAAAGGATATAAATATGAAGTACAACAGTGACATTGGCAATACTTTTATGAAACATTGGGGACCTCAATGTTCTTTACTACCAGTATGTAGGTAATGTCAGTAGTCTAGACACAAACCAATTAAAAATGGAAAATAAAGTTGTTCAATCTCCTACTCTTTCCCCCCTCTTTCCAAATTATAAAAAAAAATTTTATAAGCGTGAAAATATGTATATGTTTCTTTTGGTCCTAAAAATTTGAATGCAATTCGTTGTTTAAGAGAGTCCTGCACCGGTTATAGTAAATTTTATTTAATCTAACGAGGTTAGAATATGATATCCGGAAAAGTAAAACAATTTACTAAATTTACTTTGTGCAGTAAGTCGACCATACCTCCACTAACCTTGAGTCCTTCATATTCGTTTTCAAAGGCAATTGCGAGCTGATTTACACGGATACCAATGTTATAAAACTAAATAAATAATCTAATGCGAAAGTCGGTGTTTAAAGTGTTCGCGTATACATACCTGGACAAAATAATAGGTGTGAACCCAAAAATTTTTAAAATTAACGAAAAAAATTAATTGGCATAGTCTACAATCAAAAGGCAAATTTGGAAGTTTGGTGGCACTGTTTTAGAATGAAATGGGGGAATCCCCGCAGCAAAAGTTCTTTTCGATAAATATTGGTTATTCGTTCAACCTTCAAATTGATCTGGACAATAAAATAGGTTCCAGTTCCAGAAAGATTTTGATGAAAGTGAACTAAATAAAGGTTTAATTATAATTTTTAATAATATTAGATGGGTCGTGGAGTTCATCGCAGTACAGAGGAGAGAAGACTTGTTCGTCAGCACCGAGACAAAAGAAAAACCTACAAATTCATTGCCAGATCGATGGCACGGTCTCAGAATTTGGTTACAAATGCTCCCAAGCCAGAAACTCAAGCTATTGAAACGCGTGGAGCACCTAAAAAAAACTTCATTATTGACCGACAATCGTATCGTTGCATTAGCTAAATGCGACCCGTTCAAGTTGCCCAGAACAAATGGAAGCGAAATTGGGAATGTTGTATCATCACGAACCGTTCCAAGACGATAAGTAAGCGCAAATCTACCCGGTAGGATTGCTGACAAAGTTCCTCTGCTTAGAACTGCAAATTTGAAGAAGAAGAAAAATTTTGCATTAGTTCATAAAACGTGGTGCTGTTCACAGGGAGAAAAAAAATGACGCAATATTCTCTGGAGCGATGAAACAAAAATAAATTTGTTTGGTAACGATGCAGAAAGAAACGTTCGTCGCCCGAAAAGCAAAGAATTCGACGTCCGGTTCACAAAAAAACCAGTGATGCACGGAGGTGGCAGCTTAATGGTATGATGCTGTTTTTCTTGGCAGGGTATTGGTCCGAGACATCAAATTAATGGCGTTATGGATAGATTCGTGTATAAGGATTTGTTGGAAACGGTAATGTTACCATATGCCGCTTTTGTGGAAATTTCAGCAGGACAATGGTCCTAAACATTCATCGCGTGTTGTCAAAGTATGGTTCCAAGAGCATAATGTAGACGCCCTTGAGTGGCCAAGTCAATCCCCAGATCTAAATCCTATTGAGAACCTCTGGCGAGAACTTAAACGCCAAAGCAATACGCAGTTATGGGAATATATTCAAAACATTTGGTAAAACATTCCTGTAGAAGTTTGTCGGAAGTTGATATCGTCAATGCCCAGAAGAATCGAAAAAGCCATCAAGAATAATGGTGGATATTCTGGGTATTAATGCGTTCTTACTAATTCAGGTAAAATACGGGACCATAACTAGCAAAATTTCAATATTTATCCATAAGTGCACACCTATTTTTCTGTCCAATCGAAAATCTGTGTATTTTATGAATTAACCAAAATTTAAGTTATTTTTTAGAGTTTTTAAAACCTTTTATGTTTTGTTATGACGCTGAAGTATGTTTATGTTGAAAACTAATTTATTTTTTGAAGGATAATAAAAAATATATGAAAGCCAAGCTATTTCGAAAAAAAATATGTTCCATTCCATTATTTTGTCCATGTGTGTATGTATTTAATTATTAAATATGTATTACATTTTGTCTAAATTATATGAAAAGAATATTTTCAATGACAAACAAGGGAAATGGACTGATACTATTTAATACAATAAGAATATGTATGTAAAGAAAAATCTTATTCAATATTAAGTCTAATTTTTAATTATGCGTGGAACGTCGATTTATTGATTTTATTATAACTTACGATACTGCTTAATATTTAATGACAGACAGCGACAGTGCTATTTCCTTTAAACATTAAATATGTAAGGTAATCAAGAGAAAATCTGTGCAACAAAAACTTTACATAAATAATATGTATATTAAGAACGTGAAGTAATGACAACTAATACAAATTCACAGAATATAAAAAGTAAAAACTTTGTACAAGAAATGAAATAAACCCGCATTAATTTAATAATTAGTTACAATACAAAGAAATGTTGATGGTAATAAATTGAGTTCCTTATAGATTTTGGTGTCTAGGTTTTAAACAAATTTAAGCCTCCGATCTTTAGTTTTCTATATGAATAGAGTATGAGATATTAAAAGGAATAATAAATACTTAATAGAAAAATAATAGAAAGTAGAAATCATTAATATCAAAGACGTCTAGCAATATACGAGTACATACATTCAATTTCTGCGATATTAATTTCAATTTATATTAAAGGAAACTTGAAATGTCTAGCAACCCAAGATCCACTCATATTTTTTAGTATAAGACCTAATATTCCAAGATTTGTCTACCTTCCCGAAAATTAACGTAAGTACCGAAATATAACTAATTTTAGAAAATATTGTTAGTATTACAAGTATACAAATACATTGAGGTGAAAGCAATTGCAAGATTGGCCAAATTTTGTATTAGAAAGGACAAGGACAAAGGCAAGTAAAAGTGTGTAAATATTTTTAGAAACAAAAATTAAATACCAAAACAATACATACATAAACATAAATATAAAAATCAAAATAGAAATAGAAGTAATACAAAATAAATATAAATACAAATAAAAAAGCAAAATGAAGCAAAACAAATAGAAATAATAAAATATATCAAAATTAAATCTCTCACCTTCACTAGTTACAGAATCCATTCCACGACCCCTTCCTACGACGTATAAAAATATGGTATAATGTTTTTGTTTTTAATTAACAAAGTAACGAAAAAAAATTATTCAAATGAATAGTATAAAAAACCTAACCCTATGTAGATGTTGGTATAAATAAATGATAAAGATATTAATAAATTTTGCGAAATTTCTTAGAATATAAATTCATTATACCTTGAAGAAATTGCTTATTGTATAAATTGTGTGAATACAAGAAAAGTAAGAAATCTCATTTGCAGCATAACATACAATATGTTATGGTATGTGCAGTGGAACTGGAATATTCCATTTCAAATCTAAAAAAAATAATGTAGTAAAATAAAACAATTTATTTCTCATTCTTTTCAAAAATAGCATTGTCAATTATTTCACCAACAATCACCGGTGATTGAACAAAAGTCTCAAGGAATTCATTATTTGTTCAATTCGCATCCTTTCAGATTTTCTTTAATGCATAAAAGAATGGATATAATTTTATATAAGAATGAGAATAGGCATTTCAAGGCAAGAATGATTGTGTTGGGGCATTTCCGTTTCAATTTCCGGGTTTGGAGATTTTATTCTATAATAATTTTTATCCAAATAATGTCAATAATCTCAAAGTATTTGGAACGATAAAACTTTATGAGGGTAACATTAAAGCAGTTTCTTAACAGCAACGACTGGAGGACATGATAACTAAAGGTATCATCTGAGAAAGATGAAAGTTGTGGAAACCATAGCTTGTAAACGAATGCAGACATTTGGATTGCAATACATTGGAGTCATTGCCTTCTCCCTAGTCCAAAAAAGTCTTAAATAAATGAATAGTTTATCGTAAATCGGTGCTCAGGCTGCTGACTTCATTCTGTAAATTGGAGTGTATAGTTGCCTGCATCCACACATTATTACTCGTTTGTAACTTATACTGTGTCAATTGATTTAACTATTTTTAGAGTTCTAGTAGTGATTATTACTAGAGAAGGAAATCACTGCACCTGGTGTGCCAATCAATGCCCATGGTTGGCGAGCAGAAGGGTAGACATGTCAATTCGCTGGAAGTTACCCAAATAAATCAATCAAGGGGGAAGGAGATGAAACAGCATCCAACTATTGGTGGTCTACTTCGTCAAACGAAAAAAGATCAAATAAATTAATAACTAATGAAGTTTTTTCGGATTTTGTTAACAGACTTCGTTCAAAAAAGCGAGTCATAATTTCGATTCAGTAATACATTGAGGAACACTACAAATTTTCTTCGTTAATATAATATAATTTTAGAAATTACAATACATTAATCAAATACAGATTAAAATTTCTTACTTTTCTTGTACTCAGATTGAAACAAAATTCGTTTAGAAAAACATAGCAAACATAGAACCATAAAAATATATGTGTAGATATATAAAAAATATCAAAAACCCTTTTAAGAATATACTATTTCTCCTTTAACTCATGTAATACCTATACCTAAATATACCTAACTAAAGTATGTGAATAAAAAAAATATTTACATTAAACAGGTGTATGTAGTTACGTAATATATGTAGTATATGAAGCGGTAAGATAATAACCAATATCATTTATGATTTGAAGCTAGTCAACTTGCATGTCAATAGTCAGAGCAAAAAAAATAAGGAATAATACATTTAAAAATTATTAATATAATTTAATCATACCTGAGCTATCATTGCCATTTTCAGGACTACCACTTGAATACATCGTTGCTAATTTGCCATCGAGTATAAAACGAAACCAACCATTCGACCCATTTGATAATTCTAAAGCTGCCGAATCCGACCATACATAAAGGCAATCGCGACCGCGACAAATGCTCCATTCACGCCAGTGATAAGCTTTACCTTGTAAAATTTCTTTTGCATCTTCCATAGGATCATCTATAGAGCAAAAAACAAATAGTTTTAATAAGTATTGAGTAAAATTCATTAGCGGTGCTAAATTAGATGCTAAATTTAACAACATATTACATATACTTAGTATGTACTCGTATTTGCTGTTGTGATGAGTGAATTATAATTATTATGCAAGGGCATACCTGTTGTTGTTGTTGATGATACTGCTACTGTTAAACTACCACCGCTCAGTTGCTCTTCCAGTGCCGGTGTTACAGCGACAACAGAAGCAGTAGCTGCTGTTGAAATAGAAGTTGCTGTTGGTAATTGTGGGGTAGCAGCAGCTGTTGTGGTATTATTATCATTCTCATTTTCTGGTTCCATGAGTGCTTGAACCTTAGAAAATACTCCCAAACGTGCAAAATGATCTAGGAATTCATCTTGTGTCTTACACATGAGCTCTTCGATTATTGTCAGTACAACAAGATGGCCATCATCATCATCCTACAACACGAAAGTATAACAGAAATTGAAGAAAAAAATATAAGAACACCAAACGTACAAATGTAAATGAGTAGATGTGTGCCAGAGCAATCAAAAATAACGTAGGAAAATCAAAAACAATAAAGTTTCATCTCATATTTAAAGTTTTCTTTTTAATTGTATTTTTTTTATTGTGAAGCTAAAGCATTCTTAAATATTAGACATCAGAGCAACAACAATTAACAATTATTATTAATTCTCACGCAATGTTATTGTATGTATCAATCAATTAACCAAACATTGCAACAGCGTTAGTCTGAATAGTATTTACAATCATACATACTTACATACATACATACATACAATATACAAGAGTATCCAAATCCATAATTTGATATAGTACGAGTGTAAATGTTAAGACGATTTAACAAAACAATAGAAATATTAAATTCTCTTTTTTTTTTTTTTTTAATTTAAGTACATGTAATCCTTAAGAAAAGCAATTAAAATTTAAAAAAATCATGCAAAGTAAAATGTTTAATTAGTAAGTATACTAGAAATATCTTAAAGAATGTGTAATCGTTGTCGTGTCGTGATTCGCAGAAGATTCATTCATTGTTATTTGGATATCGTCAATTTTGCTTAGTTGATATTTTAACGGTGATTGGTTGAAAGTATAACTTGGGATATTTTCTATCAGCTGATGCTTGTAAACATCAACATTTTTGAAACTACCTACACAAGTGCCAAGTCGGCACTTGTCGGTTCTGCCAAAGCGATAGGGAAGCTCAGGAACACATACATACTAAAACACTGCGAAGCACTCACTACAGGAGAAAACGTCATTTGGGGCACTGCCACTTAAAAAGTAGGGACATCATAGCCTTGAAGCCACATCGCCTACTGAGATTTTTTTTTTAGCTGGAACGAAAGGGTTCCGTCCTTCAAAAAGTATTTTAATTCAAGTGCAACGTTCTTAATCAATATTTTTGGCAACAATTTCAGAATACTCGATATGATTGGCGATTATCGCTTAATTTTTTTTAATGATCTATGCCAACTCATATGGAGTAAACTGAATACAACAAAAAAATAGGGCTCAATGGGCTAAAAATCATTGAATTAAGTTCAGAATAAGATTTTGATAACCAATCAGGGTCGCAAATCGAGTGATGTCGGACAAGAATTTTACGAGTCAGGTAAAATTTATTCGTTTCAAAAAGCTCCCCGATTGATTATATAGTACGGTACCTATGCAATACTAGTTATTTATTTCAAAAAAGATATGTACATGTGTTAATCAGGGTCAAATAATAGCACTGTCCGTTATAACCGTTATTATAAATCAGAAATACTCCATTTGAAGTTCAGAATGGGTGCAACAAGATAATGAAACAAACTCGTGTAGGCCCATTTTGGGTCGCGTCGGATAAACGTGCTATATGAAATTTTATCGGATCAAATTGTCGAATGATGTTACTACTTAATTATGAAACAAATTTTTGTGTAGAAAAAGCACCGTGCGTTCGTTCAATTGGTGAATGAATGCATTAAGCACAATTGTCTTTTAAATTATTTTATGCACAGATACTGAGTGTCTTAGGAATAGAATCGCTAGGCACCTAATTATATGCAATAATAGATATTATATATAACGTAATTAATTGTCCGACAAACAAAAATATAGTATCCTTGTCGACTTTAGCTCCATTAAATAACAAAGCGCGTTCTTGATTATTAACCAAAGGTGAACATGGTCATTTCAGGTCGTGTCGGGTGAAATTTGTTTAAGCCGTGTGATATCAGGTCTTTTCGGGTGATATCAGATTCATCTAAGGTGTAATTGGATTGTGTCGGGTCATGTCGAATAAAGATGTTACGTGGCATTCCTACTGTTTCAATTGTACAATGATATAAAATGTAATAATTTTTTGTAGTAAAAGCACCGTGCCTCCGATCAATTGCTGAACGAATGCATTAAGCACAATTGCCTTTTAAATTATTTTATGCATAGATACTGAGTGCCTTAGGAATATAATCGCTAGACACCTAATTATATGCAATAATAGTTTCCACACACAAAATCAATAATACTCAGTATGATAGGTTCTAGATAAATACAAAAAAAATAGTGCTTGTGTCAGTTTAGAAAGTGTTGTGGTGTTGTGAAATCGGGTCGTGCCGGGTGATATCGGGTTATGTCGGATAAATATGTTACGTGAATTTTTTTGAGTTAAAAGTTATTTATAAGAACTAACAACTAATTTGGAATAAATGTTGTAGAAATAGCACCGTGCGTCCGTACAATTTGTAAACACGAATGCATTAAGCACAATTTCCTTTAAAAATATTTTATGCACAGATACTGAGTGTCATAGGAATAAATCGCTAGGCACCTAATTACGTGCAATAATAGAAACTTTGTAGAAAAACTTATGGTTTTACTTTTAGCGTCGCAGTACTTTGAGAAATTGAGGAAAATAACCTTAAAATTTTATTATTAGAGAACTCTCCTTATGAAAACGTTTCAATGATTAACATAAACATTAGAAAAAATGGAAAGGAATATAAAGATGCCATGAAAATTGACAATATTGCATTTTTTATCTATTAAGTACATTGGTCAATTGTTTTAGTTTTCAATTTTTAATTAAAGTTAAGCAGCACACCAGTCACATGCCATATACTAGTATGTATAGTACAAACGTGCAGTTATTAACTTTGAATTGTTATTGGAAATTTTCGAATAATTTCAAATTGGAATTAAGAAATTTTAAAACTATTTGCTTGCTGGGTGGTACGATATTTAATTACACAAGAACAATTGAAATTAAGAAACAAGAAGAGTTTACCCCTACTACACCCATATTTCTTGTTTTTGGCGGCAAAATAAATGCTTGACCTCGCTCCCCCGATGGAGTGGCAATGGCAGTGGTAGTGTCACAATTTCCAGCAGTGGTTTTGGCTAGCGTTGATGATTTGATGATTGGTGCTGGAGGTAGTGGCGGTGGTGTCATTGAACCCAGTTCTGTTGATGACGAACGTATTGCAGTTTGACGAGTTAATGTTGAAGTTCTTATATATATGTTGTTGGCAGTTTGGAGTTGCTTCAACGATGGCCAACTGTAGTTTATCTAGACGACGAGGCACATAATTGAGCTATATATTTTGTTTTTGTTTGTGATTTTACTTTTTAATTACAAATACATAGTAAAAACTATAAACAAACACTATGGAGGAACAGATTTCAGATGAAACAGTTTTGTTTTTGATTTTCCAGATGAGCGTAAATGATGAGAAATGATGAATATATAGTAATAGAGAGGGGGTAGAGATAAAGACAGAGAGAGAGTGCAAAAAGTGTTGGAAGGTAGCGTACATCGAACTCTGACCAAAGAGAGAGGGGAGTGATTTATAAGTCTTACCTCATTATCCAAAACACTCGCGACAACCTCAACGAGCAAAGTTCCTAAATTTTGATAGCTGCTATTGGCAGAGACCACATCCTCTTGTGGGGGTTCACATAAACCCCTAAGCACTGAAGATTGCGCATATTGCACCATTTTCTTAATAAGACCGAGACTAGCGCGACGAACACTACCCAGCATGGTACCCTGGAAGGTACGACAAAATACCGGCAAAAATAATTTCAAATACACTGGTGCCATTTCGGGATCACCACGCGGCTCTGATGGTGTACAATCATCGCTGCCATCTTTATTGGCTGAACTATGACCAGACGCCATCCATTCGCCAGGGGATTGTAGAATGGCGGCAACCTCACGATGCCCGTCGTCGGCACGTTCCCGCGCTTTATCAAGTGGTGTTTTGCCATCTTCATCACGTAGATCAGGATAGGCACCAAATTTTAACAGAACTTTAGCAATGCCAGGCCGTCCAAAGCAGGCGGCATAATGCAGTGAAGAGCTGCGCTGTCCTTTGTTGACATCAGCGCCCTTTTCACACAAATATTCAACCATTTCGAGTGTGCCGAATGCGGAGGCCCAATTGAGCAGCGTTTGCCCTACATCATCCATGCAATTGACATCGATACCACCCGATTCGATAGCTTCCTGCAGCGCTTCTGTATCCTTGGAGCGTATACAGTCGATAAGTTGACGATGTGTACGCTCGACACTCGAATCGTTGCGGCGTACGCGTGCCGCCAGTTGTCCTTGAACACCAGCGGAACCTACACGGTTCAGCGCTTGACGACCCTCAAAGAGCAGTAGCAATAGTAAATCGGCAAGGCGCATGCAATCCAGCACACAACGTTCATCGCCCTTGAGAGCGCGTTCTATGGCATCGGGCAATTGCGAACGTAAAAGATCATGTGTTATTGAAGGTGAACCGCGACACAGAGTCGACAGCAAAGAAATCGTTGTTGATATTGATTGTGAAGTGCGTGTGGGATCTGTCGCTTGTGGAGATTTATTGGTTGTTGTTGTTGTAGTAGTTGCTGCTGCAGCTGTTGTTGTAGTTGTTGCTGATGCTGCTGTAGAAATACTTTCACTGGCTTGCACACCAGATATGGATGGCCCACTGCCACCGGTAGGTGTGGTACCACCCGTTGCTGCCGCTGATGGGGATATACTGCTGTTCGTGTTGGCCATTGGTCCGGCTGCGTTTCCCAAACGCTTCAGCAGCTCACTAACCAAACCATATTCAGCCAGGGGTGCTGGATCAACCCATTTGCGTGTAAAACGATCAGCAACAGAAGCAAAACACTTCAGTGCGCCATCTGCTACCATGGGGTCTTCATGTTGCAACAATGTGCTTAAACTTTCGACACAATTTTGAATGCACGGTGCATTCGGTTCGACTTTGGTGCATAAACGTGATACCACCGCCATCGCGGAATGCAAAGTATCCTTGTGCACTTGTGAACCGCAGTCGCGAATGAATGTGAGCACACAATTGAGGCCGCCGCCATCGAAAACGGCGCCCGCCTCACGTGTGCATATCAATTCCAGCACTTTAATGCATTGCTCGGCCAAGTCACGCGACGTACGCGATGATAGATCAGCAACGACAAGACGGTTGCATATGGCCTTAATGGCACCGTCGATGGCAACAATGCGGCGCGTACATTCGGCAGATACATCCAAATAATAAGTAATAGCACGCGCTGTAACCTCAAGCACATTCTCGGGTGCTAAATCATCAAGAAATATTTTACAAAGTGCTGGCAAAAAAGTACGTGGCGGGCAGCTAAAATTAAAATGGAAGAAAATATAGAATCCTTTGTTGATTTTTAATGCTTTTTTGCTGCATGTGTATTTTTACTCACCTCTCAAAGCATCGATCTACATTATCGGACATGAGAAGCAGCATACAAAGTTGCTCGAGCGCAATCAATTGCATGTCACGCTCATCGCCCTGGCCCATGGAAAGCCACTCCAAGAGTGTTTCTGGATCAACGTCCCCCATCTGCAAGTGAACAGAGAAAAAGTACCAATGAAATATTGAATTTTGTAACTAAATTTCAGAAATGAAAATATTAAATATTTTTAAGGAGTAAACAAATGGTTATGACAAACAACTATTTTTGAATTTTTATATATTTTCTTCCCAAAGTCATTGAAATATGGACATTGGCACACATGACACATCAAGTAAAAACCTGCCAGCCTGTTTGGCTCCCGATAGAAGAATGTCCGAGGAAAGCAGTCATGAAAAGAGCCTAGTATTTTAACTACGACTTCCTTAGTTACACGGGTGACTTAATTTTTAGGCTCATTTTTGTATTGAACTCTGCTAAGTGAAAAGAACGGAAATATTTTACTTTGTCTAGCTTATTTTTTTGTGTTCCAGGTCTACCGCAAATTGTCCTGAGTTAATGAAATTACCATTTTCTTTAAGTTGCCCTGGCTGAGGCCATGCCCTTGAATTAGAGTCTAACACGCTGAAACTAGTCCACCGAGTCAATTGGGAACATGAGAATTATTGAAGCGAATATCATCCATCACTGGTGACATTAGCACTCATGAGAGACTGGACAATTAGGCCCATACTGCCAGATTCACACAAATTGCAGAAACTTGCAAGAGAAAGCAACTATCTTCTTACTGGTTTAGATTTCAAATTCCTCAATCCAACTGGTTGGCCCTAGATATGTACATGTGTATATAAAGTCTATAAATAGAAATAAGTTAGTGGTACTAAAACATCGCTTAAATTCTAATTAAAATCTACAGTAGGGGAAGAATACGGAAACAAAAACACAAGCAACAAAGAGTGTAACTGCGATTTACATACGTTTTACATAATCCAGCGTTAATTAAGTAAACATATAAATTTTTATGTGACTCACATCGATAACTCAAAAACTATTTATGCCGTATTTGCAATATTCGTGGTACAAATAAATTGCTGTAAAATGTTTCTGCTTTCAACGTTATGCAGACGCACATATACTGCGTAGTACGAGGCTATTACTAAATGATTGCATTCATTATTCATATTGTTTTTGCAAATTTAAGCTACCAGCTAGAGAGATAGATAGATTATAATAATAATTATAATTTTTGAGGCAATTAAATATTTTTTTATGTATGCCAGAGACAAACAAGCAAGTGTTGATTATCTCAAACAGTGGTAGGTACAATATTTATATGCATTTATTCGTCTAGGATGGTATAATCTTCAATCTCATTTATTTTTTTTTTTTTTGCTTTACTTGTTTGTTATGATAATGGTTTTTTTATTTTTTATTTACTATTGCAATGATTTCATTTTTATTTAAATTGTAAGTGTAGCAATATCAAGCAAGCATTTTATACTACAACAACAGTTTTGTACTAAATTACTTTGAAATCGTATGTAGGTAATTACAAATCGATGCACGCAGATATGAGTAAGCATTTTTACGTGCTAACACAAAGAAACAGCATTACAAAAATTGACTCATGTTGCTGCTGCTGCTTCACCACTGTCACAATCTGTTCGGTGCGACGGTGGTGATGGTGATTGTGCCGGTGATTGTTGAACGACGACAAATTTATTGAATATTATAATATAAGTATTTAAAATATTATATACACACTCATACATACAAACGACACATGTAGGTATACGGATGTACATACATTAGATGTTGTTTTTGTTTTTTGACGTCTTCAAAAATTCCTCACATTATGTACAAATAAAATAAATTACATTACTTTTGTGATTTTCGTCTTTGTTAAAATGTTATTTATCCGTTTTCTAGATTGAAGCAGTCGTATTGGTTGATAGAAAGAAAAAGCAAAACAATCATCAACAAACAACAGTACCGTCGACGACTGTTCTCTCACTATCACTCACTCTCTTTCTTTCTTTGTTTCTACTCTTCCTATATGATTTACTTTTACTCTCTCCACCTTCTGCCTGGTCATTGTGTGCTCTTTGTTAATTTTCACCTTAAAACGCACATATCACTCAAATAATTTGCGTTTTCTTTTTCTGTTTCTGTTGTTGTTAATGGCGTAATTTAGTCCAAAAGTCAGACAAAACACAAAAGTAATAATATAAAAATAAAACAAAATAATTTATTTATTTTTGCAGCTCTACCATTTTGTCCAGGTTTTGTGGTCGTGAGTTCATTTAACGCATTTTCGTTTTTATTATTTACGTCAATGAACAAAAGAAGCATTGACTTCCGTCCCACAAAAGTTAATCACACACACTCGTCCGACCAACGTCTTAACAAATACTGAATACTGAGTATTGTACAAAAACGTCCAAAAAAAAAAAAAACAAAAATTACCCATTGGTGGTAATTACTTACATACTATATATCTGCAATTTCGATTTTACTCTACCGCAGCAACTCATGTCTCATAGTAAATATGGTAATTTATATATGAATTTATTTTGCATTGCTATTACTTCTTTTTCTCTCTTGAAAGCAGAATGCATTTGTAGCCAAATATATTTTATATTACTTTAATATATGCCGCATTGTCACACCAATGTCTTTAACTGGAGATTTATTAGGTTTCTTTATACTGAATTAATAAACCAAAAAATTTCTGAGATGATTTAATTGAAATAATGCAAGATTTAGTGGGTTTAAGGTTTGTTTTATTGATAAAGAGGGTGTCGAGTACTTCGACCTTAAGGGCCTATTGCACACCCGTTAGTACCTTGGTTATAAGCTATCAGACAACGAATCTATCTCAGTAATAGTTGTGGCTTTAGAGCTATGTTGTCCCCACTTCCAAGGTGATTTTGTCCCAGGTGTCACTCACTTCTTCACGCAAATGAGTGCCATGCAGAGCATAGTTCGACTTGATAAGTGCATGTTTATTTCCAAAAATTACGCAATAAATTCCATTTGATTTGAATATTAGATGCCATTTTAGAATTGAATTTAGAATTTGAAACAGAAGTATTCTAAAAACTTTTAAAGGGTGCTAGACAAATTTTATTTTTTTAAGTAGATAATGCCGGTTAAGTATAGTAAGGCCTTCCGTCACATCTTTTGCATAAGTTACTGGATATCTTCTAGAAATCTAGTTACTAATATTGTGCAAAAACTAAAAAAAAACAAAGAAATATCAGGAAAGCCATAGACCTTCCACTGCACTCAGTCCGTTGGGAAAATATTAAAGAAGAGAAATAGGATGGAAGGATTTCTCGACAAACTAAAACTTCTTAATTTCATTAAGGAATCTAAGAATTTCAGATTGAGGAATATAAAAAGAATTCATCCCCGAGACTTCGCGACCAAGCGAAATTTGGACAACTTAGATAATGCTACTTTCCTCTTCATGACAAGGGCTCACATGCTGGATCGCCGATGACACGCTTGTTGAACATTATATTGGGCGCTGTTGCTTCTCTATAATTCACTTTACACTTTATCCTCTTACTTTTTGTCTGCATTTCCGACAAAAAATGGAAATAAAAATGCTATTTTTGTTTATTTTTTGTCAAAAACCAAGGCAACTTAAAAAGAAAAAGAAGAAAAGAAAAAAAAAGAAATAAATCATTTCACTCTACTTTATCGTTTTATGTAATGGAATGATGTTGATTTATCAATAATAAAATGAATATTGCGCTTGATTGCAATGTCTGAAGGTCGGTCGTCCTCTTTGTTTATTTTAAAATAAACATACCTAGCATGTATGTACATATGTATATACTCGTAGGTAAATTATGGTAACTAGTAGGTACATGAACTCAATCTCTCAGCTAATTTTATTATTGTGTACACGTTTCATTTAAGTACGTAACTATACACAAATCAATGGGAAATGTCATAACGTAATTAACAAAAAATAATATACAAGATAAAGACAATACCTATATTTATATATACCTATATTTCAAACGAGACAAATAAAAAAAATAAAAAAAATACATACATATATTGAATATTACCATATCCTTTAAAAAATTATGATGTCTGATTTATCAGAAAGTAAGTGCTTGCATTTGATTTATTTATTTATTTTTATTTATGTTTGGTATTAAACGATTTTCCCTAGAATTTGAAATGATTTGGAAACTTTCTGACAATACTTCAAATTCATACCACCACTATATGATTGTTGTATATAAAGTATTATGGTGTATCTGTCTAAACGTGAGTCAACCTCCTCTCTAAGTAAACAATTTGAACTGATTTTCTCATCGAAATTAATTGCGCAGTATGCTGAATATTGGACCAACAATTTATGTAGGTTTGAATAGCAAAAATCGTGAATTTATTTTAATTAATGTTTTTATTTCAGAATTTGTTTTTTCATTCTCTATTAATTCAAAAGCTATTAGTTCCTAATTGTAAGATATAAAAAAGTTAAAAAATTTCTTAACTTTTCAAATTTAAAAAATTTTTTTTTAAGACAAGTCTAAAAAATAAGCAAAACAAATTTTTTCCTTCAAGATCTTTCACAAAATAAATAACAATTTCGACTTCAAATATCCTCTAAACAAAGCAATACGGTCAAATAGAAACAAATGAAAAAAAAACAAAACCTAACGTCCTTTCAATTCCACGAAACAAAAAATATTTACAAAAACAAATGCAAAACGAGCCAAAAAAAAATATTTTAAATTAATATGCAATTTACCAATTAAGTATTGAGCTAAATGCCTACCCTGACTTTTGACAGCTCAAACGAGGAGAAGCGTATTTTGAAGAGTATGACAAATCGTATTTTTTGGAGCGGTTAAAGAAATGGCAGAAACGTTGGGAAAAGTGTATTGTACTAAAAGGAGATTACGTTGAAAAATAGGAAGAAAAAAAAATTGTGAAAAACTTGCCTCTTCATTCCTAACACGGGTCTGATCTACCTTCTTATAGTACGTAAACTTTTAAAAATAAAACAACTTTGGTCAGATTATGGGTTTGTTTTAGAAAACGAACACTAAACAACACAATAACATCAGCAAATGTACAAAGAATTTAAATGCATGAATTTCATGAAATACCCGTGGAGAAATGAAGGAGCTAAACCTATTCTGACCAAACATTTATCAAGGCTTGATTTTATATATTAGAAGATGTGTGCATATCAAAATAATGCCAAATTGTTGTGGTATGGAATAAATTAAAATGTTAAAAAATTGGCTTGGCACATGTAAAAGTGGATTCTTAATACTTAGTTAAATGGAAGTGTGCCAAGTAGAACATTTGTATCTCTGTGCTTGTAATAATTAAATTTGACGCTAAGATAAGACCTTTTAATAAATATACATAGTACATTACCATTTAAAAACATTAAAGTTTGTGCTTTATTGCCACTTAAGATATTTTGGGATATAATGAGATAATTTTATACACATGTGTCGGGTCGGGAGTAAACGTGCCTCTATTTTCATATTTCTTGAATAACGAAAATAATGAGTGCGGTTTAGGCATTTTATATAAAATAAAATAGGATTTCTTACCTCTTTTAGTTATGAATAGTTTCGTCTTTTTCGACCACTTTATGATGTGCGTTAAATTTATTGATGAATGAAAATATGATTTTTTTTTATGTTGAATGTTTTAATCTGTAACAGAAAAAATTAAAGTTTATTATTTAAATGCTAATTAAACAATGTCAAAGTGTTCCTAGTGTAGATGTATGATCACAACAATTGTAGGTATTTTTTATTTCTCTATTACCTAATACATAATTCATAAGTTTGCTGCGGTTTCGATTGATCTCAGTGTGAATAATAACAAATGCTTACAATAATTAACCTCTACGGGGTAGACACCTTGACGTGGTGTAGAAGCTTGGTTGCGATGATACAACTTGACCATACTGACGGTAATGAGATTTTGAGTTTCTCGTTTCTTATTATCGGTAGGGTCAGGTCGCCCATGTCAGAAGGGTAGTTGAGGAGTTCAACCAACCAGGAGCTGCAACCAAACTTTTTTCTGTCTGTAAGGATGTACTGCAAGAGTACATGGCAGTCTGCTGAACTCCATAAGTTGGACATTGGTAAGTTAGGCGAAATCTGGCCGGGTGCTAGGATGGAGGCTGAAATCGTAAACGGATCACAGACTTGAAATCGGATAACGGCGAAAGTAAAATATTCAATAGTCTGATTAGCTTCATGTCAGATTAAATACGGTACTTTGTTTTGATTTCATCATCGACTTTTTCCAGTAGAATTGATCTTATCCAGGCGCTTTTCACCGCCAGAATTTATGATTTTTATGTTATTGGCTCACGTAGAAGCTTATTTACCGAAAAGGAATTTTATGGTAACACTTTAGTGATATTTTCGTGCAAATGAAACATTTAAATTTGAATAATTTCTCTATAAATTGACAAATTATAATAAAATTCTAGATAAGATTTTATCTCTACGACTTGAGTGAACGAGAATATGGGAAAGAAAATCCTATCCGAAACTAACAATTTGCTGATTTTAATTTTGAGAAATAAAGGTATGATTGTTACGAAACATGTAAGAGTGTGTACATATTCTCATGGGATTGGAATAATTTACATACATTATAGTAATTTACACATGTTCTCCATTTTTTCTAGCTGTGGTTTTCGTAAAAATAATTAAGAGCAAAGTACATAGTACCCAATAACAACCCAACAATTCAATAATAATAATAATAAAATCGATTACACATCAAAAAGTCAGAGGCGAGAGCATGAAACTCACTCACTCACCTCACATGTGAAAGCACCAGCAGCAACTGAACGAAAAAAAAATATATATACTTATACCTATGTCATGTCAAGCCGTTGGTTGGGTAATGTGTGGTGGGCCGCGGGGATACAAAGTGTGGAAGTAACTGCAGCAGCCAGCGAGCCAACAAAAGTGGTATCACGGAACAGATCTCATTAAAAGCGGGACAATGAGGAAAATGGGGGACCGACTTGAAAACGGGAATACAAAAATGCAAATGGTCGTTATAAATCGTTTCGTAAGTTAGTGACACGAGATTTAAAGATTTCGCATATAAACCTAAAAATTCAACGAGTTGTCGCACACATTTTACAATAATTTTTTAATACAATTACTTACCAATTTAGTATTGAATTTCTTCCATCGACATTCTTTTTAGAGTTTTCCCATTTTTTTTTCTTCGTCTCTGTTAATCAATCGACAAAATTATATGGACACGTGTGTGTGTGTATATTTTTTTTAGTTGAAGCTGTTCACAGTTTTCGCAAAGCGAATAAAATTTTTCTTTTCGTTTAATTTTTGTTTTTTGGGAGTTTAAATTTGTCCATATTTTCACACTTTTGCACTTTTTCACGATATCTTCTGTAACAGCGACGTGAAGCGTGAAAATAAGATACAAGTGAAAATAAGAAACTTTAATTATGTCTATTTTTCTCGAATTTAAAGCAATGATATTTTTCCCGTGAAACTGCAGACTAAATTACATCGACGGAACTAAACTTGACGAAAGAGCGTAAAAGAAGCGTTGAAATAATGTGCATTGAAAATGGCGTGTCAATGAACAGTGTTGTAAATATGATTACTGTTGCCACTTTGGTAAAATTCTGCCGAAACTGGTAAATGTTTCTAAAATTTGGTACACTCTGTGCCAAGGTTAGCGTTATAGTAAATAAAAATTGTGAATATATTTTCAAAATAAGTTTTATTGAAAAAGGTAAAATTAAAATGTTTTTAAACACTACAGTTCAAAATGTGAATTGCGAAAAATAATAACTCAGATGAAAGAAACAGAAAATTCCTTATCAGTAAATGTAGATATGTCAAAGTTTTATACGCCATTTTTTTTTGAGCGAAATTACATCATCGCATTCGGTTTATTTATCTGCTGTTTATAGTTTCTAATACAGTTTTCAAGTTCTTATAAGTTGTAAATTATTATACAAATATACATATGTATATAATACGAATTATTATTATTTATTTTTTATGTTTCCTTCTTCTTATTTTGTGAAAATGAATGAATGTTTTTTATATAATAATTTTCTATTTAAAAAAATACTTTTTTACTCTTTGGTACAAACTAAAATGATTAAGTGGCAACGTGGTTTTCACTGAACACAGCCAAATGATAAATATAGGTAAATAAAGACAACTCCATTAAGAAAAAAGAACAGAAAAGAACACACGCATCATTGCAATAAATTAAAGAGCAAAAATTGTTATGTGCTAAATTCTATTTAATTTCAACGGAAAACTAGAGTTATCTTTGCGTCTGGAGTCGAAAATTATTAAAATTACTTAAAAATTGTGAATGTGAATGAAATAGACGCTGTTCCTGCCTCCCAAGGTTACGTTTGTAGATCAAATTGGAAACTGCGACTGTATTGCGAAACACCAAACATTGGATCACCTAACATTCCAATTTCAATTAAGTAAATTGTCAAAATGTCAACGTCATTGTCGGAAGAACTGCCAGAGAAATTAGATAAATTGGAAATTAGTCCAACAGTACCGCAAATAAAATTAATGGACAGTGATCTACCTTTTACACAAAACCCGTTTTATGGTGATGGCAGATGTGGCGGCAGAGAATTCCAATTGCAACAAAATAGTGCATTTGCTGTCGCCACACATATGCCTCTTCTCGTAGATAGAAACACCACAACGACGCTCCCTAAAACAACTCCAGCAAAGGAATGTCACACCATTCCACGACCACAAACATGCCGCCGTTGCCGGCTTCGTCGTCGTTCCGAAAGTGTACTTGAAGATTATAAAGCTTCCGTGGCAAGTAATGCAGATGCTTGTGAAACAACACGTTCAACGCCTGGCGTACAGAAACAACCGCTGAAGAAAACCTTCGCAAGTGGTGGTGTCAATCGTAAGGTACTAATAAGAGAACCCATACTGCGTGCGCTACAAAGCTGTTTTCTTCCACACAATGCACGTGGAAGATTAACAATGCCAACAGAAACAAATGAAATAGCGGGTAGACCCGTAGCATCAACAATAATCAACGACAAATCGTTAGCCGAGATAGCTACAGCACAAAGCAATGATCCTTCATTGTTGTCGTCCACTGCAGCAGCCAATCGTGGCATATCTGATTTTCGTGATTTAATCAGTGAATGTCAAGTTTTGCTGGAACAAGATGTCGATTTCAGTGGACGTCTCAGGCAACTTAGTCTAAGCCATCGTAATTCTAAGAATTTTACAACTATGCAGCAGATGCCATCAACATTGGGGGCTGCAGCAGCTGCAAATAAATGTGAGAACCAGCAGCACCCCAGCTGCGTTAACGCAAAAGATAGTTATTATTTGCTTCCTTTACCACCACCATCCAACAGTATTACAGCACGCAGCTCATTCTCACCGTCGCCGGAACACAATGCCGCTGCACGTGCCAATAGTAGTACCTCATGCTCCCAACAAGCAGGAAATGGCGGTACAGGCTCTACAGCAGTAGCTGCGGCTGCTACTTACTCGGACGATGTTAATATCGATGAATTAGCCAGTTATTTTGATACGTTCGTTCATATTCCCAAGAAAATGTCCTCAATGGCTGAGATGATGTATATATAATGAGGTTAGTGTGGGAGCAGTTATTCGCAGTCACGTTTTAAAAACAAAACGCAACCAGCGAACAAATTGAGAACATAAGATAGCAAACAAACAAACACGAAACACTGTAGATGAATTTATGAGTGCATTCTCCGAAACCTATTTGAATTCTCTCTTTTCTAATATATTATTAGCGAAAATATTTACACATAAAATACACATATGAAATGCTTTGTAATGAATGTAGCGAGTTGAATAAATTTAAATATTAAGAAATTTTCTGCAATTTTTTCTTTTTTCTTTTATTTGGAAATCTAATAATTTATTTTTATACGTGTTCAACAATAATAAATATCTAATTTTTATAATTCCCTGTGCAAAAGCATAAAGCCTTCATCATGGTCAATAATCAATGATTCGCCAATTCGAATTTATCAATCAATTCATATATCACTTCAACCACTGCCACTGCGTAAGATCGTTGCCGCCCGCTTTCTGAATAGCATCATGAACATTAATACTCTCCCCAGGAGGTATACCATAGCCTATCTGCAAGCCGTGAGGGTTTGATGGTGTCTTACAATCCATAGTGCTCTCCTTCCGAAGCACAGTATCCACCTCCACGGATGAAAAGAATGCCACAGACATTGGCAAATCAGCCAAACCAATACGTGATGAGCAAAATGAGCGTGTCAGCAAATTCGTTATGTGCATAGCTAAAGCAGCTTTATACGCCAACTCATCCTTAACCAGGTAACGTAATTCATCGTGGAAACTTAAACAAAAGCGAGCATGTGAACCCATCAGCCAACGCATTGAGACTAACATTAAATGTAGGAAATCAACAGCACCACTCTGCACCACCCAATTGACACGTGTGGGAAGAAAACGATTTTCATTGGTACTATTTTCTCCATTTTCGAGAGCCCGACTCAGACGACATCCAAGAAAGGGAGTGATGGGATAATCCCCCGAAGCGATGCCTTCCAAACGATTGAACATAGCGCTCTCAGTGCCACCGTCCCAACAAGGCTTGTGGAACATTTCGTCAACGGCACGCTGGCAGGAAGAAGCAATTTTTAAAGCTTCATATCCGCTGTACCTGTGAGGGATGAGAGGAAGGGGGTAGGTAAGAGAGAGTGTGAGATAATGTATGCGTTTGATTGATTACTAATCGAGCGAACAAAATCGAATTAACTATTTAAATTCTAAGCTAAGCGAAATCGTTTCATCGTAATTCAAATTAATACAGTTTTATACCGCCAACTCACCCCCTTTCTTCATAATCATCTTGAAATTCATCAAGCAGTCGGTATACACGTTTCCCCTTTGTTATTGCAAACATTTTCATTGCTTTACTCTTCGCCTCGGTTGTCGAAAATGTTGGATTAAACTGTTTCAGCAGACCTTCAGCGAAATTTTGCCCAGCTCCATAAATGCGTGCATAATTAATAACCTTAGCATGATCACGTGATATGCCCACCGCCTTAGCGGTAATCGAATGCATATCAGTGCCTTGTGATTTCGCGCCGCTAAGCGTCATCCAGCCGAGCGGTGTCGCCCCATGTATGCCATACGCACTGGCATCACCCAACACCGAAGCAATCCACAGCTCCTGTGAGTCCACGTCAGCGCCTATGATTTTATAAGTGCGAGGTGCTTGCACCATGGCACGCAACTCAGATCCGATGCGTTCACGTTGCGAATTAGAGGCAGTCATCCAAGTGGGTTCCATAGCACGACGCGTTAATGTGCCACATGCCACCACCTGAGGGCATATAGCACCATAATCCATTGAGTCGTTGTCTTCGTCTTTTTTAGTTCCTCCCTTTAATTTCAGCCGCTCAGGCAGTTGGTCTGCTGGCAGCCAGACAACCATTTGTTTCAGTATGCGATCACGATTATTGCGCCAGTAAGACATCATGCGTGCTATATCGATGACACGCGCCGCCGAGCCACCCTCAGCATCGCCGCTACTCAGCACATTCTCAGAGAATTTATTTAGAAAGTCTTTGGACAGTGGATTGCCCACCCGAAACGAGTTGCCGTTCTTGTGTGGCAGCTTCAAAAAGAAACAACAGCTTTCGAGCACTTTATTACACCAAACTCCTGAACCTTTATACTGGCCGTCAGTGTGATCTTTTTTAGCTTTGGCATAGAATTCACGCTTACCAATTTTAACACCCAATTCGAGTGGCAGGGCGTCGAAAGCGTCATCGCTTTCTGCTGCTGTTGCTGAATCGTGCGCAAGCTCAGCCAGTGGGCAGTGATCAGCCAGTTCGGCAATAGGAATACGTGGGGGTGTGGCATTAGTCTCATTTAGCTGGCTTGGATGATTTTTACGAAATGGCACCAAAAACCCCCAACCATGTTCGCGCAGATAATGCAGAGGATAACCCTCCCAGCATAGGCTAAGTAGTTTCGGTGCAATTTGCATGCCTGTTCCAATTTCCGTGGGCCCCGGTGTCCAATCGCAATCACCGCGTCCTTGCACATCAATAACAGTCTTCGGCGGCTTCAGACACAGCTTGCGATACCATGCAGGATAGCCGGGCAGTAGCGGACGACGTGCCGGTAGTAGCTCTTTCTTATCATAAAGATGTTGAAATTTCAAGCGTAATCGTTGCTCTTCTGTTGTTAAATCTTTCGTTAAATCAATGCTTGTATGGTGTTGTGGAGTTTTGATATTCTTCTTAGCCACGGTTTTCGCTTGCTTCATCTTCAATTGCTGCACGCTCCAATCTTCATCCCACAGCCATAGATGTTGGCGATATTTCTCATTCTCCATAAGAGCACACGCTTCATCGGCGCGTCGTGATAAATGATATTTGGCTTCGATGCTCAGATCTTCGTAGGCCAGATCTGATTCGTTGATATAACGCAACCAATTAGTATTCACAGGCAAATAGGCTGAGCCCATCTCCAGCATACCTGCCAATGTGACAGGATGGGGAAAACGTTCTGCATACAAAGGATACAACACCCGCAGCACATTGTGTGTCGCTTGCACATCTCCAGCGCAATAGCTCATGAGCTCTTGAAAATCTTTTCTCACATCCGCCAGTGAACCATCGATGAAGATGTTACGTCGTTCTTTTGACAGTGGCTCACCGCCACAATACAACCGGTGAACCTCCACTAAACTGTTGAGAGAACTTTGAGCCAGCCAATCAACATCTTCGGCTGCCGGTTCCTTTTTCGATTTCATCATGGCACGTTGGTAGCTGGTGACACCACTGACACACACATGCAACGACATTGTATCAATGAAACGTGCACGTGTATCCTCGAGCAGATACTGCTCTCGCAGCCGTGCTCGATCATACGAGACATTATGGCCCACTATGACTTTTGGACCGAGCAGTCCCAGCGGTATGAGATCTTTGAGTGAATAACGCTTCCCTTTATTCGGCTCTTTCGTCTTCTCGTCGTTTGTTAACTGCGCACTTACCCAGGAATACCAATGCGTTGTGCCCACCGCAGTGGCAATTGTGGGTGCACCACCCTCTGTTACACACACCTCCACGTCAAGTACGAGAGCATTCTCTTCGGGATACTCAATTGAAGTTGGCTCATCTGTTCCAGGATCATACACCGTCCAACCCTCTTTATAGCTCCACTGTTTAGGACGTTGTGGCAAGGTGCAACAATCGACCAGTGGCAGTAGTAACTGCACATACGGATCGACTTGTTCCTTAGCTATTGCCTTAAAATGTTCTTCAATATTATCACCGCGCAATGGTGGTAACTTAAGTTCAACATCCTCAATGCGCTCGGTGCTTTCAATATTGATACCATGCTTACTAAGCTCAGCTATATAACGCTTTGTTGTATTTTTTTCTACTGTTGCAGATGCACGTGGCTTGTCTTTAAATAGTTGCTGATGCAAATTCTTTGAAATCATTTGGACCTTCACCTCATTCTCGGCATATTCCTTATAGCTGTTGCCGTTAGCTGGATTCTCTTTGGCTGCCTTCTTGCTCTCTTGCGTTTTTGTTACCGTTTGTTGTTGTACTATGGGCGGAGGCAGTGTTGTTGGTGCGTTCTTCCCTACAGTTTTACTTTTTCTAAATACTTTTACACTACTACTTGGATAAAATTCACGTCTAACTTTAGAATAATAACGAATTAAATTCATAGTATTACCGGTTGAGCGCAAATTAGCGATTTCAAACCAAAATGTTAAACAAATACAAAACAGCTGGTATGTGCCATTCACTGTGGTAGTGTATACAAAATAAAATTACAGTAATTCACAAAGTAATTTATTCATTTGTAATATTCATATGTGAGTGCTATCGGTTGAGTCGATATAATGAAATTCTCTTCTACGAAAGAAGAAGACGTCGACTTAAACTGTCGCCGTGTAGTCGGCTATGTGATTACAATGAAAACGACATCAAAGACTTAAATTGGCTACAGACACAATTGTTGTCGGTGGTAAAGTTGTCGTGTCGTCACCAAAATAATCGTCTTCATAAAAAGTTGTGTTTTTTATAATTTGACAGATGTGGTAGTGTAGCAGCCGTTGTTAACGGACGGATGGAGCAATAGTTTAAATTAGTGTTGGCCGGAGAGTAGACCGTGTGGACAAGATCTTTTGAGCGTTTACATACACACAACAGAAGATCAGTCCATCATCAACATTCATGTGAGCTTCATATCGAAATGGAATTAAATTTTTGTTTGCCGAAAATTGCTTAAAATGCCAACGGCAAATAAACATTAAATTGAAAAATTGGAACGGAAAAACCACTTTTCTTGTGGAAGACATGTGGAAGACATAAACTTTGAAGTATTTTTTTAACATTTTCATTTCTAAATAACACTAATTTTTTCAGAAACTCTAAGTTATTTTATTTACTTTACTTTTAATGGCACAACAGCCCATGGAGGGCCTAGGCCGAGCTTTTCGCATCCACTCATGTTGTGCGTGTTATATTTGTACATGAATGGAAGGGACCTACAGTTTAATGCCGAATCCGAACGGCGAAGTGAAAAGCTTTTCATAGCAATTTATACTCTTGTAGGTTTGCCATTGCCTGCCAAGAGGTGGTGCCGTCTAGAAAAAATATTTTTTCTTTTTGATTTTGCCTGTGCCGAGATTCGAACCCCGGACACTCTGCGTAGCAGTCCAACGCACTACCACTACGCCACAGCGACAGTTATTTTATAATTTACAATTTATTTTCACAAACAAAACAGCGGATAGTTTGCCACTTTTAACTTATTTACTAGAAGAAAAAGTACGCAATATTTTGAGAGCATTTGGAAATTTTTACGGGTTCAGCCTCGTGGTAGTACAGGAGATCCGCTCCTTAGTACAGATAGTCCATTAGTACAGTATGTACTCTAGGCGGGAAAAGTCCCTGACCTGAGCTGCATGGAGGAATAAAAATAGTTCGGATTTCTAAATGATCGACAGAGCCAAAATTGTAACTAGTTCATACCTAGTTACGTACCTACTGGCAACTAACTACAAACTAAAAAAAGCAATTATAGATTTTTGTTTTTGTTTTTGCATTTAAAGATATTTATTTGATAATTAATATAAGTAAAATAACATCGAAAATTTTCGAAATACAATACAATAATCGTAATAAACTAGTGTGTGTATGTATGTATTGTATGTACCTGTGTTTTTGTTTTTTTTTTTTTGTATGTGTGTATGCATGCATTTGCCTTGTTTATTTATTATACACATCATCATGTTTTGTCTTGATTACTTGTCTTTCAAAGCCAAGCCCAACAACAAAAAATTAACAAATATATTTATGCTGCCTACTTGTGCTCTTCAATTAAAAGCAACATTATAAATCAATTGGAAGAGGAAGTAGAATCAGCAGCAGTTTCATAATTGCACTATCATCTTCCTCAATTTCGTCTCCTATTTCGAATGTGTATGCTTGTGTATGGTATATGTGTGAATGTGTTTAAGTGTATGGATGTTTCATGCACTCGGTTTAAGTGTACGTTAAAAGGACAGAGGGACAAAAGGAGGTCAGAGGATACCTAAGAAAATTATGGAAAAGGATTGTGCTGTATTGACGACGATATACATTAATAAAAATTTTCCGAATAACATAAAGAATTCACCAACAACAACCATCAATCAACAAATTTTTAATAAACTTTTTCTTGTTTGGTTTTTATTGTTGTTCACAAACATTTGCCATATTTATATTTTTATCTTTTTGTAATGATTAATAAAATTTTACCAAAATACATATGAAATTTACATACAAATTTTCGCATTTAACAAAGAGACGCACACGCATTTTTATTAGTAATTATATAATTAATTAGAAAAAGATTTTCCGTTTTTGTTTTGTTCAAATAAAGTATTTAAAGTTTTCTTCTAACTACGATCGGTCGCTCGCTCCTCGCTTCCCTCCACGTTTCTTAATTTTTGCAATTGATTACTGTACACAAGAACACTGTTTTTAGATTAAAATTTTTTTAAATATTTTCAAGAAGATTTTATTAATGTATATTTCAATTTTGTTTGTTTCCTTCTCAGCGACATACATAAGTATGGTATAACTTTTTAAAAGTTAGTGAATATTTAAATTTTTGTTGTTTTTTTCTCGCATGCATATTCGCTCTCAGAGCGCAGTGCTCAGGTGTAAAAAAACAACAAATTTGCATTGCTGCGCCTTTAGTGGAAACGCAGCCATATTCCTTTAAACAAATAATTCTATTTTAAACAAGTTATTAAAAACATATTTATGATTTAACTTGCCATAGAAAAAACAAAGCAAACGGAAAAAATATAAAGAATTCTAAATAGATTAGTTATTGATGTACAATTAATTATATGTAAATGCATTTCTTTTCTTATCTCTTTGAAGAATTATGGAAAATTTAACTCACTTTTTTCTACCAACCAATTAATAATAACAGTACTACTCTTTTATCGGCCTGCATTGCTATACCATTCGTGCCTCCTTCTATTTTTAGTACATATACAATCGGATTTTTTGTTTTTTTAAGTACACATATAAATTTTAAGGAAAAGTATGTAGGAAATCAAAAAATATGTACAAACTTTCAAATTTGTTTGCGAAAAACATTAAACACTATTATGATTTCTAAAATGTTTTGTTTTTGAATTCAATGATGGAATTGTAAAGCTTGTAATTATGGGCAGATAAAATTGGTATTGCCAGAACAAATCTGAGATTTCGGAATGGGCATTGATTGAGAGCATTACCAAATCAGCAAAATAAAAACAAAAAGCGTAAAACAAATTCAATGATAGTTGAAAAATTATTAATTAACATTAAATAAATTTAATCCAATTATAAAACAATTTTAATTTGCCAATTACAAAGTTATTAATTCTTACTTCAGGGACGAAAGCACAAAAGAAAGCACGTTGTATTCAAATTCGTTAAAATATATTACAAAAGCTTTTCGTATAAATAATTCCTGTTTTCTGCATGTTCTGGCTTTCAAATTGCATTTAAATTATTGGGTCTCACCTCGATTAAAGACGAGGTAAACAAGCATGCTCGGGTGGAAGATATGCAGCTTTTGTGCCATTAAAAGTAAGTAAGAGATGATAGAACTTTTGTAAAAAAAAAAACTTAAATAGGTTAATTTTGCGCGGGTCTCTAACAACTCCGAGACTCGTTCTTTTCTCCCTCTCGACAAACCTGAGAACACCCATGAATCATGAAGGCAGAAAATATTTCACGCTATGCCAAAGTGTCGCGACAGTTTCGCCACTGTTCCGAAAGTGATGTACACATTTGTTGACAAATTCGGAGTAAATCTCCCGGCCAAATTTGGTACTAATCTCTGCTGTTAATTATGAAATTTCTCAATGCAAGTCAAACCATCCCAGATTCCGTCGCAACGGTTACAAGTTCGTAACTTCATATGAAAAAAAAAATCAATTGCTGAAATCGAAAACGGCTCGTTGAAATTGCTACGTATTTTGGAATAGGGATGAATATGGTGGGTGCTGATCATAAATTCACAACTAAGCAATTCTGAAACACTCTTTTTCCGTGTTAGAAACACCAATCTGTCATTAAAACTTTACAACTCCATATTTGAATGTAGTATATTTGGAAAACTTTCACAAATGTTTGCTCTTTTTTTTGCTACCAGTAGTATACTCATAAACCTGAATAAAATATGATTTATTTGTTAAATATATTTACACATCGCTGCCTTAATTTGGGTAAACCCTAACAACAAATCCGCATCTCTGCCTAAAATTTTACTTTAAATTACGAAATATTTGAAAACAATACTGAAAATACTAGTTTCAAAATTTTTTTCTTTGCTTCTTCAGAAAAATTTCAAAAATGTATTAGTGCTTTTGCAAATTAAGGCAGCGATATACATACATATAAGAGTCTATACATATATATGAAAAGGGCCAAAGTCCTTTCGCAAAAACTTTGCAAACTTGTGATGTGATACGCACGGAGCAGTTGAAAGAAATGAAAGAACCTGAATTTTGCAAAGTTGTATTATGGTGGACTTAGGCGGTTTTGATATGTATCGACTCATATTTATATATATGTATGTATATATTTAGCCGTATATATGTATGTACCTAAATATTTATACAATAAAAAAAATTATTTACTTTGAATATTAGCAATTAAATGACTATAATTACTTTCTTTTGTTTGTTTCTAGTTTTTTTGTTTTTTTTTTTTTGTTTGATTTATAAATAACACTAAGATCGTAGAATTTACATCAACGTTTCTTTGTTTGATAAAGAGAAATTTGTAATTGTTTTTAATAAGTAATTGGTAATTATAATAATGATAATTTTAAGTATACTTGTAATCATAATTAAATAATAAAAATGTATTCAAGTAGAATTCAATTAGACTAAAAAAACTTCGATTGATTTTTTTTTTATTATTATTATTTAGTTAAATGCTATGGTATATTTGTAAAGAGAACATACTAGAAATAAAAAAAACGATAAACTTTTTCGATGATTATAAAGAATAAAATTAAAAGTCGAAACCAAAAAGATAATGAGAAACTAATAAAATAAAAATCACTAAAGTAATAAAATGAAAATGCAAAGAAACATAAAAAGAAAATGTACAATTTTCAAAATAAAATTCTTGCAAACCAGACTGCAGAAGAGCGGAAGAAGGAGGGCTGAGAAAAAGGGGCGCGCTACTTTTCTAAATCAGTACTGACGACAATTTGGGGGAAAGTTTTTTTTTTTTTTGTTGTAGATGTGATTTTGTAATTATTACGAGTAAGTAAGTGAAGAAAAGTTTAATTTTTTAATAACAAATTTAACAACAATGATTTTTGTGTTTTAAGAAACAACATATTCAGTATTCTTTTGCCCTACTCGATTGGTTTTAGAAAAGCAAATGTTGATAATTTAAAAATTTCTCTACTAATCGTTTTTTCTGTTTTTTCTTTTCATTTCTCTTTAATATATATATTTTTTGTTTTCTTTTTTTTTACAAATGTGAAAGTGAATTTTAATATATATTTTTTCAATAGGTATGTATGTTTTAAAATGTTTTGTAATCTAGTATGTATTTATTTATATTTTTGTAGTTTTTCGTTTTGTAAAATATAAATTTGTTTAAAATATAAATGTTAATGTGCACTTTAGAGAAATTTAACACTCATACGTAATTTCTACTACACAATATATAGTATAGCTGCGTTTTATACATTCTTCTTTGTCGATTACTTCTTTTTATTAAATTTTATTTGCCGAATATAAAGAGAGACAGAGACCTTGTGAATTTGAAATATTATGAGCCTTTTCATTTCTGTTTACGTAAAATATATAATTTTTGTGTTTCTTTGATTGTTCTGAAAAAGGAATAACGCTGTTGGGGTGTTCACAAGGTGCCTTATTCAGTGTCGTATCCTCTTCATTGTGCTAAATTCTCTCATCCAAAATTTCACGACAATTTAACAGTGCAACAAACTAAGACATCTTGTGAACATCCCATATGCAAAATATATAAAATTTTCAAAATAAGAAAAAATTAATTTTTCAATTAGTTTTTTTTTTTTTTTTTTTTAAATTTATATAAAATATATATGTAATGTATAGTAGCATGTATATGTAGAGAACAATGTTTACACAACACAATTAATCTTATTGTTTACGAACAAAGAGAGAGAGAGAAAAAAAAGAAACATTAATAAGAACCGATGGAAAGTGCAATTTGCAATTTTATATAAAGAATCACAATGACAAAAAAGCCCTTAATAAAAATGAAAGAAAAACTTGACGATAAATCAACTTACGACTTGAATAATAATGAAAGTTGTTTGTTTTATAATCAAACAAAAAGAGGAAAAATTAAAAAACAATTAAAGTATTAATAATAAACACATTAAATAAAATGCAGCATGCAGAGAGCCCCATTACAATAAGAAATATATATATATATAGTATTATAATAGGTTTACACCGCCTGATCTGGCTGTCGTTCCTTAAATTTAAGCGTTTCTTCAAATATATAACTTTTAAGCGTTTCCCTTGGAAGATCATCAAGTTCCATGGTAATGCGAAATGGTACCTCCGCCACGGGCTGAATATCAATTATGTAAACATGAAACATTAAATCAGTACATGCAAGGAAATCACATTTAATTACCTCATCGCCAGGATCGTAATACTGTTCCAAATACGGATGCGCCAATGCTTCTTCAACCGGTATCCGATTGTGAGGATTGAATGTTAACATTTTCCCAAGTAAATCGAGCGCCAGCGGATCGGCATTGGGGAAAAGTCTGGACCATGGCACCTTTGGCTTGAATGGTAATGATTCCAAATAATTGCGTGCCTAAAGAAAAATAAATATAAATAAATTTTATTGGATACTTTTAAATCGAATGTTTAAGTCTTATCGGGGGCTTTGTGATCGGCATTGGATTTTAAATAAAAACAATTAATTAAAAAACTATTAGCTGACGTTGGTGCCAATAAAATTCGTCATTAAATAGACGCAATTCCAATGAAATTTAGGTAATTAATTATTCAATTCAATTAAGTTAAGATAAGATAATAATTATTCACTTAAAGTGATTTGAATTGACATTAGAGATCAATGCAGTAACTAAATTAATTTACATAGTTACAAAATGTTCCAATAAAGTGAATTTGCATTAAATTAAAGCGTATTAAATTTGTTTTGATTGACATTAAATAAACATATTTCTAATAAATTTATATATGTAAGTTACTTCATTCTCAATTGAACCAATTCCCCTCGAATCAATGCTATTAATAATCTACTTAATTCCAATTGCATTTCTTTGAATTAACATTAAAAAAGTTCAATTGTAATGGAATTTATGTACTTTATTGCTTAATTCCAAATTGAAATGAGTAAATGGTCGTCGTGGCGTAGTTGGCAGGCAATGGCAAACCTCCAAGAGCATTTGGAGGTTTGCCTAAGAAAAAACATTTAATTTCGTCGTTCGGATTGGGCATAATCAATAAATCTCATAAAAATAAGTTATTTACGTTGCCGTTGAATCAATGCAATGTTCAATAAATTCATTTTCGCTCTGATTACTTCAATGAGAATTAAATTATTTTATAATTAATTACTGCCATGTTCCGCCCCAACTATTTACATATGTTCAACATTTTTATTATTATAATACATTACCTTGTCATTTATAATACAGTCTAAATCTTCAGCGGATGGTGAACCCAAAACACCCAAAATATGATTCAGTTGATCCAGATAATGTTTACCAGGGAATATAGGGCGATTACTGAGCATTTCAGCTAAAATGCAACCAACCGACCAAATATCTATTGATTTTGTATAGCCCTTCGAATTGAGCATAATTTCGGGGGCACGATACCATCGTGTGGCAACATATTCCGTAAGGAAGCCCGTATGATCATGCTCTGGATCAGCAACGCGCGCCAAACCAAAGTCACAAATCTAACAAAGTAAATGGAATTCAGTTAATAAAATGCACATCAAATAACGGAAATGATTAATTACTAACTTTCAAATCACATGTTGTATTCAGCAATAGATTACTAGGCTTCAAATCACGATGCAATACATTCGCAGAGTGTATATACTTTAAGCCGCGTAATATTTGATACAGAAAATAGCAGATGTGATCATTGCTTAGCCTCTGTAAATAGAACGAATGCATACATAAATATTATAAGGCATAAGATTAAAACAAAAATTTGAAAATTTTGCGAATTCTCACCTGAGTTTTGAGTAGTTTGTAAAGATCAGTCTCCATTAAACACTGTACAATATATACATCTCTCATTTGTTCTATGCTATCTACGCGTAGTATGTCTCGTATATCAATTATCTATGTGGGGAATGGATTATGTTATAAAATATATGTAGGTATTCAATAGAAAATTCATTTTAGTTTACGCGTACTGTTGTATACTTATTAAATACTCACATTTTCATGTCGGAAACGTGTTAAAATTTTAATTTCACGTAAAGTGCGTTGGCAATAGGTTTGATGCTCAAATGGTGAAATCTTCTTTATAGCTACTTTTGTATTGGTTAACGTATCCAATGCAGATCTGTAAAAACACAAAAAATTTTTATCAAAAATAAAAATTCCATTTGAGATTAATAACAAATTTAAATTAAATGATTTTTATTGATTAATCAAACTATGCGATGAAATAACTAATCCGTAAATCATGGTGTTAGTAAACTAAAAATTCTTATTATATCGTGAAAAGTAGGAAGAGTTAATGTGGATTATATTGGAAAGTGTAGAGAAGAGCCACGGACTCTAAGTAGCAATACGTTGAACGATGGATAGAAAAAAAAAATATTTGAGAGGAAAGAGAAAATTAAATTAAATAATCTTACGCCCGCGTGAACTTCTTAGCTTCTTTAAGGAATCTACAAGGAATAGAAGGAGCATAACTTATCCTTAGGACATCACTACCCAGTGTTTTTTTCCTTTTTCTTACACTAGCTGAAACAATACTCAGGGCAGGGGCCAAATATGACACATATGTTGGCCACATTTATTATGTCCCGGGTTCAAAACTACTATGTGGCGCAGATATTTCTTTCTCAGACAGAGAAGAAAGTTTGCCATTTTTGTTTTCCAGATTGTCTAGGTCAGCGGTTAGTTAGGTTATGGTATGGCGGTGCCTTGAACACAGACTCACAGTCCCCAATTTACACAACACAATTGGTGTCGAACCATTTTATTGTTTAAATTCTACGCTTTCCCCTTATTTTGTATACAGACATAAGGCAATTTTTCGGCAAGTTTTTAAAGCAATTCATGGTAAATGAATGCCTCAACTGAAATACGCGATGAATTGCCAGCGAAATAAGTTCCATACTCTTTCCCTTCCATCTTTCTTCTCTCCTCCTCTCATGGAAAATCGAGAAACAAATTGCAGTATTGCATTAACGAACACTTTTTTACTTTTACTGTACGGATTCGGCATAAAATTGCAGGTTTCTTGCCATTCGTAAACAAATCAATTCTTTTTATTTTGCTTCTCTTTTTTCGCAAGCCAACAAGGAATGATAATTCATACGTATTTATGTACATATGTATGTATTTAATAGTATGTACTTGTAGAAAGAGTGTAAAATTACTAAGAACAGAACACATCCATCAATGTCTACTTACACGACCATTCCATAGGCGCCTTCACCAATATAAGTTAAGTCTCTGTAGCGCGGTCCGACCTCAAATATTTGCCCGCGGATAACTTCAGCATTAGGGTTTGCTGCCGCAGCTGCATGTGCAGCAGCTGTTGCCGCTGCGGTAGCAGGATTTCCAGGCGCTCCACCTCCACCCCCACCGCCAGCCACTGCTGACACAACTGCTGCACCATTATTATTGCTACTAGCAACCGCTTGTGAACCGCTTGCCGCTGCACTTGCCTCTGCCATACTAATAGTTGTTGTTATTGTTGTTGTTGTACAAGTAGTAATATTAAAAATGTTTACTGACGCTGCTGTCACTTATGCGTGAGCTGTGAGTTTTATTACAGATTTTATTAATTGTTGATGATACCGTCGCTGCTCCTGTTGTTTTTGCAGCGCCGTCGTTGTCGGTAACGTTGTCGTCGTTTCGTCGTCGTCGTCGTCGTCGCCGCCGCCGCCGCTTCTGCTGTATGTTCTATATTTGCAGGGTAACGCCTCGTGTGCCAACAGGTATTTAATACAGTAGATGCAGCAGAACTTCAAACTTGTTTCTGCTTTGATAAGGGTTGTTGGTAGCGGATACGTGTTTGTAGTAGAGGGGGCAGATGGTGATAAGTAAGGTAGTAAATCAGTTACTGGTAGAAGAGAGTGTTTTGTTTGCAACATACACACAACGAACAAACAGGCAACACCCTCAAGAAACGAATTGCTGATGCTTGTCGCTGCTTAATTTAAATTCACTTCACTTTTTTTCTTTACTTAACCGTCTTTTCTTACTCAATGTCTTTTCGCTGTTCGACCGTTGTCTTCTGGAGCTACTTCCGATTTGTCGTGAAGTGCTCCTAAAACTTATTTATTAATTTCGTTGATTAGTGTGCCGATTTTGAATTAATTATTCACAACCTTGTGGTTCTTTTTTCGATATTTGCAATTTTTCGGTTTTTCTTCTTCTTTGCTTGTCAACGCAGCTTCGTCACTGGATACACATTCCTGCTCTGCTTCTCTGTTGAAGCGCTGCACCTCTGTTATTTTTTTTTTTTTTGTGGTATTAACTTCACTACTTTGCCGATTAATTCAGGACTGCCCGAACACAGGGTTGCCGCTTCCTGCAAAAACCAAACTAAATGCTTTAGAGGTGATAAAGGATAATGAGCTTTGCTTTACTCATATATTGAAGAGTATGATAATAAATTGTCAAAGTGAGTCACAGTGCAAATATCTAGCTTGTGACACATATAAAAAAGCATTGGAAAACAATGCGTACGCATAAATGCGACTATGGAATGAATTTATTGGTAATTGAGGCGAATAATTTGTTCCTCCGCTCCAGATATGGTTTTTAATAGAATAATAAGCACTTGTTAGATTTTACGTCAAAAACATTGTTTATGCTCAGCAATATTGTAAATTCTCGTTCTCAACTCGCATGTAGCGAAACTCAATTCAAAAATATACTATGTATTACTTTCAGTTTAGCAACCCTATTTGTGGAACTTGTTTGCGCAGCACGTAGAACGTTTCTTTTTGCCAATTTGACACAAAAATGACGTATTTTGTACACATAGCATAAATACTTTTTATTTTAAACATTTGGTAGTCAATTTGGTTTACTTACGGTAAAAAGAGATTTTTAATTTTGTATTTAAAGCGAATTACTTGATTTGCACGCTCACACACTATGGAAAAATGTAATTTTACAAATGTCAAAGAAAATGCAAACGAAAACAAGTCTCCAGTGTTGATAATATTCGCATTATTAGTAGCGCTGGGAAAAACATAGACAACTATCGCTTAATGTCGATAGTTCATGAACATCGGTAAGTATCGTTAGTTTCTGGTACCACATTACCGATGTTACACTTCTTTTACTCTTGTAGGCACCTTACACGGTCAATCGATTTACATCAATCATTTCTTCTCTGGTTAATTTGAATTTCTTATATTTTATTTTAGTGGAAATTAGAAGAACTCTTTAGCTTATGTAATATCTGAAATCATTAGATTTAAATTACATTAGGTCAATTTGTATTTCCTATTTCGGAAACTGGAAGATTACATACTGCAGTTTCTCTCTTGGACTTCATTCTCATATCATAAACCGAATTTATTCTGTTTGTAAAGAAGCGGTGGCTGGAGCAAAACAACTTACTTACTTACTTAGCTGGCGCTACAACCGATGATCGGTCTTGGCCGCCTCCACAAAGCTTCGCCAGTCACTTCTGCTATGCGCGCGCTGGCGCCAGTTGATAAGGCCAAGTGCAGTCAGGTTGCCCTGCACCTGGTCTTTCCAACGGAGATTAGGACGTCCCCTTCTGCGTGATCCTCCACCGTGGTTCGAATAAAACACCTTTCTAGCCGGAGCGCTTTCTTCCATTCGCTCAACATGACCCAGCCAGCGAAGCCGCTGGAGTTTTATACGCTTGACTATGTCAGTGTCGGCGTACAGCTCATACAGCTCATTGTTCCATCTTATTCGAAACACGTCATCCACGCATACTGGACCGTAGATCTTACGGAGTATCTTCCTCTCGAACGCTCCTAACAGTCTCTCATCATTGATGGTCAATGTCCACGTCTCTGCGCCATACATTAGGACGGGAAGGATGAGGGACTTATAGAGCGTTATTTTCGTCGGTCGAGAGAGGGCTCTACTTCTCAATTGCCTACTGAGCCCGTAGTAACACCTGTTGGCAAGAGTTAGTCTCCGCTTGATCTCAAGGCTTACATTATTGTTGGTGTTTATGCTGGATCCTAAATAAACGAAATCCTTGACGACTTCAAAAGTGTAGTTGTCAACAGTGACATTTTGTCCAAGACGCCGTGACTCTTTGTTTGTTGACACAAGGTATTTCGTTTTGTCCTCGTTCACCACTAGACCCACACGACGAGACTCCCTTTCCAGGTTGGAGAATGCTGCACTGACTGCTCGAGCGTTTTTGCCAATGATGTCAATATCATCAGCGTATGCTAGCAGCATGACACTCTTGTAGAAGATAGTGCCAGAGATGTCGATGTTCGCAGCTCGAATTATTTTCTCCAGCATTAGGTTAAAGAAGTCGCACGATAGGGAGTCACCTTGTCTGAAACCTCTTTTGGTATCAAATGGTGCGGAGAGGTCTGTCCCAATTTTCACTGCGCTGGTGGTGTTGGTCAGTGTCATTTTGCAAAGACGAATGAGCTTTGCAGGGATACCAAAATCAGACATTGCGGCGTACAAGTGATCCCTAATCGTGCTGTCGAAGGCGGCTTTATAATCGACAAATAGATGATGGGTGTCGATCTGTTTTTCTCGGGTCTTTTCCAGGATTTGGCGTAGTGTGAATATCTGGTCGATGGTGGATTTACCAGGCCTGAAGCCACACTGATAAGGTCCAATCAGTTTGTTGACGATGGGCTTCAGTCTTTCGCACAGTACGCTCGATAGAACCTTATATGCAATATTAAGAAGGCTGATCCCACGGTAGTTGGCGCAGATCGTGGAATCACCCTTCTTATGGATTGGGCAGAGTACGCTGAGATTCCAATCACTTGGCATGCTTTCATCTGACCATATTCTGCATAGAAGCTCATGCATGCGTTTTTTGAGCTCTTCGCCTCCGGTCTTAAACAACTCAGCAGGCAGGCCATCTGCACCTGCAGCCTTATTGTTTTTCAGCCGAGCAATGGCTGTTAAGACCTCCTCATAGTCAGGCGGCGGTACTTCAACGCCGTCAGTGATTGGGGTTTCCGGAGTGGGTTCCGCAGTGGCGGGATTATTGCCGTCTTCGCCATTAAGCAGCTGCGAAAAGTACTCCCTCCATAATCTCATTATGCCCTGGATATCTGTCACCAGATTTCCATCTTCATCCTTGCAGGAAGAGGCCCCGGTCTTCAAACCAAGAGTCAGGCGTCTTATTCTTTCAAAGAATTTTCGGACCTCGTTCCTGTCCCGCAACATTTCGATATCATTGAACTCGCGTCTTTCTTCATCTCTTTTCTTGCGCCTGAAAAGACGTTTCTCCTCCCTCCTCAACTTTCTGTATCGCTCCTTAGCAGCTCGCGTTGCAACTGACTGCAGGGTGGCTCTATAGACTGTGTTTTTTGCTTCAGTAGCATCGCGACACTCTTGGTCGTACCACATATTTCTCCGTCGACGGTGGTAGCCTAGCACCTCTTCGGCAGCCGTACGCATAGAGCGGGAAATGTGCGTCCACTGTGCGCATATATCATCAAGTTGAGGGGTGTTTTGCGAAAGGAGAAGTGCAAGTTGGTTGGCAAAGACTTTGGCTGTCTGTTGTGATTGCAGCTTTTCGACATCCAGCTTTCTCTTTGTACCTATCCGTACGCGATTTGCTACACATATACGTGTGCAGACCTTGGCTGCAACCAAGTAGTGGTCTGAGTCGATGTTTGCACCACGTATTGTGCGTACGTCTAGTACATTGGAAGTGTGCCTTCCGTCGATCACAACGTGATCAATTTGGTTTCGTGTGTTTTGATCAGGGGACAGCCAAGTGGCCTTATGGATATCCTTATGTTGGAATCTGGTGCTACTAACTGTCATGTTTCGTGCCGCGGCGAAGTCGATCAGTCTCATACCGTTATCGGTGGCTTCGTCGTGGAGACTGAAATTTCCGATCGTCGGACCAAAAAGACTCTCCTTGCCCACCTTGGCATTAAAGTCGCCTAACACGATTTTAACATCGTGGCGGGGGCAATGCTCATAAGCTTTGTCGAGGAGCTCGTAGAAGTCATCTTTGGTCGTTTCATCCTTCTCATCCGTCGGGGCATGGACACAAATTAGGCTGATGTTGAAGAATTTTGCCTTGATGCGGATAGTGGCTAGGCGCTCGTTCACCGCTGTGAACCTCGAGACTAGATGACGCAGTCTCTTCCCAACCACAAATCCAACACCAAATTCGTGTCTCGACGCATGACAGCTGTAGTAGATATCACAGGATGCTCTTTTGGAGCAACCCTGTCCCGTCCATCGCATTTCCTGTACAGCGGTGATGTCAGCTCTATATTTTTGGAGGACATCCACCAGCTGGATAGAGGCACCTTCCCTGTAGAGGGTTCGGACATTCCAGGTGCATATCCGTAAATCGTTGTCCTTTGGGCGTTTGCGGGAGTCGTCAATATTAGAGGGGTTCATTATCCGAGGCTTGTTTGGAGGTTTCATTGGAGGGTATTTTAACGTGGTGGGTTCCAAACCCGACGCACAACCATTCATTCAAGGCCATGGAGAAGCCCGCCGCACACATTAGTTAACTCACTGACGGTTGTCAGATCGCTATCCAGGGGACGCCACGAGGAGGCTGTGTGTCGACTTGAAACGTAGAAGCGCAAGGATCGACCATGGACGCACCTGCGACTGTCACGAACTTTACCTTGTGTCCTACGCCCCAGGCCCCCCCCCACAACAACAACCCCATTAGTAATTTTAAGAGATTGCGCATGCTTGGGCTCATATCTAATTACTGCGAATATGTCATTAGTGCAAACCCCTTAGTGCTGCAATACTGTCATATCTCAGAAAACATAAATTTTGAGGAAAACGCATTTAAACTTCTAACCTGTCACTCCTCACAATTTGCAAGGACACATACTCTTCTCATGTAAGAAGTACTGTGGGATTGCATTCGCTCTCTGATTCTCTCTCCTTCTTTCACCCACCTATCAATCTTCCTTCTATTCAACACAATGCTTTGCATTCATAGGGGTACACCCTGTGTGTTGAATGTATCAATAAAAATAAAAAAAAGAATATAAGATACAGATATGATTTTATGCAAGATAAAGCACTGGAGTTTTTTGCTCTTTGGCAATTTGTAAACTAATTCTAATTATTACTACTGCTTGTTGCTTAGGGCTTGTGTTATAGCACCAGTAATAGAGGAAATCATCCTTTTTTTGCAACGCTGTCCTAAAATATTATTTACTTTCTCATTTTAATACAATATGGCATCTCTACAGCTGTTACTCATTTACGACGTGAAAGTTTATTGTTTTCATTCGATTTACAAAAGTATAGTAATCAAAAAGTGTTTCCCGAGAAAGTTTTCCATTGATTGAGTATTGATATTCTATATATGATATATGTATGTGGGAAGACGATTAAGAAATTGTGAGTAATAGGCAGTGAGTATTGTGCTTGAATTGCAAAGAATACATTTTATAAATAAATAATACAATATATGGTATTCAACGTTTTCAAAGTTGAAAATACTTTCCAGCACTTAAAAGTTTTTATTTGTAACTAGATGTAGTACACCAAATTTCGTAATTTCATAATTTCATTGTGTTATCGTAATTTCGTTTATTTTCCTTTTGGTTTTGATATAAATTTGTCTTAATTTTAGTTGTACACGCAGCATATTATAAAGTGATATTCCTAAAATTACGATATTACGATATATCTAAAAAATAATCACTGCATCAAGTAAAAATCCTTGTACGTCGACGTTGTATAAAATGGCCGCTAGTATCATCACTAAATATGCAATACTCACGCGTCGCACTGAGCTGCGTGTGCACGTTAGCGCCGAAGTACCAGCATGTGATGATATGGAGGAACAAACTTTTCCAGCCATGCCTGGAACGCTGATTAGGGTGTTTCAATCGAAGATGCCATCACCGATATCATCGTCGTCAACGATAACAAATTCAGCGACTTCATTGCGACTTGCAGGCGTCACCGGCAGCAGCAGTAGTAATAAAGCGTTTAGTACAGTGCAAGTACTTGATTTTGTGGGATCTAATCCCATCTTTGAAAATCTCTACGAGTGCCCGGCAGCTAATTTACGTAAAGTCAGTGAAGATTTATGGCCTTATGTGATTAGTATAGCGGAACCAGAACGGCGTTTGAGTATGCTGCACAACCAGGAACAATGCCAACGTATTATTTATTTAAAACCCAAAGATTTTGTGAGTGTAAGCGGTGAGCTGTTCGGAAAGCATGGAGTGCGTTATGATTGCATAATACGCTATATTGGACTTGTGCATGAACTTAATCCAGTTGGATATTTCTTCGGCTTGGAGTTGCTGGTAACTGTTCTGACATAGCTTAATCATTCCGCTAATGTTCTAGAAAGTACTAAAATAGCGAGAATGTCATTAATTGGAAGAAGAATAGAAATCAATTTGTAATTTGTAATAAGGCACTTTTTTTACGTAAACAATTCAATTTTAAAAATCAATTGCCTACACATATTGTCCGTTGGTTACTTTTTTGTTCCAAGACGCAAATTTATTTATTTCTTACAAATTGTAAAGAAGGAACTAGAACTCACAGAGAGAGTTCTTTCCATTGCATCTAGTTTTTCTGCTCTCATGAGAGCTCCAATTTTTATATCGTTTTGTTTATTTCCATAATCATACTAGTGCTAGAAAAAGGGCTTGTTCGTTATTGTTGTTTTGATGTTCTGTTAAATGCGTGATCAACAAATGGATATTGCAATTTGGACGATTTTGATTTAGCGAATGCTGCAGTACTAGCACAAATTGTCAATCTTTATTTTCATGCTTGCACTAGTGTGAGCATCCTCTTTCCAAACCGGATATGATACCAAAAAAAGTGTAGCAAAGTTTCAAACCATATCTAAACTGAGTATGAAGTCGAATTAGACGTTACGTTCTATCTTAGTGCGATTAAGCCTAGAGATGCGGGAGGCTAGACAAGTATGACCTACAGTCACAACACCATCATTAATTCATTAGCCTATGAACTACTATGAACTTCATACTACCTAACACCGAAAGCCAATCTTAAAAAGTTTTTCATGGTCTAAATATAATACAGTGCTTTCATTTCTCAAACACTGTTCATGTCTTGCAGGCAGCTGCTCCAAAAATGTGTGAAGTTTATTAAATCTTAGAATAGACAAGCTTATCAGGTCAGCCAGTAGCTATCAATCCTTCTTATCGACCACTGTCGAAGCTGAAATAACGGTGTAAAATATACATAATTCTGGCCCTTGCATGTACCGGACTGAAAACCGTTTTTTAAGAATCTAAAATAACACGAGTAAATGAGTCGCAGTTCAAGTGTGATTCAATCGTAACCCTAATTCAACCTAACCTAATTTGATGGTGAAATAAATTTGAAGTTCTCCGTTCAGGGTATAGCCAAAACAACTGGAGAACTGTTCCTTTCTTATTTTTTCCCATCCATTAATCCTTAAAATGTTCGTTTCTATCATTGTTAGCATTGTTATGCTCTCTCAGTCTGCATTCTTCTTTCTCCACCTCGAATTTAAGCTTAAATATCAACAACAGAAAAACCCACACCCCGTACACATTTAGCTTTTTTCTTATAATTTACTTGGCATTTCTGAACGGGCGCACCATATTTGCATTTGCATTAATTTTTCATTTCAGCATCTGGACAGCGGTCAATCGCCACAATACGAGAAAATTCCGTTTGCCTTTAAGTATACGGGATGTGATCCGCAGCTATCGATAATCACAACAGCCGACTGGATATCGCAGCTACCAAATGAGGTGAAGAAAAAATTCTCGCCACTTAGTTTATTTAATGATACGTTGGAAAAAGTGCGCACGGTAATTGCACCAAGTAGCTGCACGAATGAACAGCCAAGTAATTCTTCAGTGCGCAAAACTAAGAAATCTAAAAAGAAAGAACCAACCGCCCAATTTTATGAAACATTACCTGTGTCAAAGAAAATCGAATATTCGCAGCAGCGGCAAGATTCGCCAACAGAAATGGAGCGCCGTACGTTACAACATCAAATTAACACAACAATGGATTCAACTGACTACTCCACGGCATCCAGTGCAAAGACAATTTCATTAACAAACGATGAGTACTCCAAATCAATTGAAAATTATGAAAATACCTTGGAGCGACAGCACGGCAGCAGCAACAGCAGCAATACACACATTCCACAAACACACACGCCACCAGCGAGTATATTGAAACATGGACGCTCATCCTCGGCCAGTGGTGCCAAGGATAATAATGCATCGTCGACAGGCAACACCACAAAACCGCTTAACATTATGAGTTTGGAAGATCGTGATATCATTGTTATTGATAAGGCAGACATACGTGAGTCTACGAGGAATGAGGCTAGCGTTATTGTTGTTGATAAAAAGCACCAGCAGGATATCGATTTGGCTGATTTATTAGGCACTAATTGGCCTCATAACGCAGGTGATGCAGCATCAATATTAAATAAAACCAAGCAAACACAAGAACTGACAGCTAGTGCTGGTGTTACTGCTAGTGCTAGTGCGGCTGGTCCTGGTAATGGTTGCGGTGGCGGTGGCGGTGGCGGTGGCAGTAGCAATAGTAGCGTTAGCAGTGGCAGTCAAGCTAAAACGGATCGTAACAAATCGGCAAATCCATTGTCACATTTACTATCATCATCATCAGTGCAGCGTGATAAACAGCAAGAAAAGCCGACAACAGATTTTTCAGCTGAATCTGAATCCTATTCCGCTGTTGCAGCACTGGCCAATGCCAATGAAAATGATGCGGCGGCATGTTTAAACAGTACGTACAATCATAATGTTATATGAATGTAATTATGTTGTACATTTTTGGACACTTCTACACACAAGTCCATTCGATTTTAAAAATTGATTCGACACTTGTGAATACAATAAATATCCCACACCTCCATTTATTATTCACTTCTAATTATTTGATTGTTTGCAATTTCATTACAATTTCCTTTTTCGTATACATTGTATGTATCTTCTGGATTTCAAAATCTTTTTAATGCCTTTTTTCACTCATGCGAAAATGTCAGCTGCAGACAAAACGTTTTCATGCCATGCACTGTACGAGTACGTATTGTTTAAGCGGACACATTTTGAAATGTGAAAAGTAGACAGAACTATTTTTAGAAAATACACATTAGTGCTGTTGGAAAGCATATTAAAATCTGAATAATGTAGATTGTAATGAAACTAATGTAACGTTGAAATACGCACACAGCGCTCTTTGACGCTGGTATGCAGCGATATCGCTATTAGAAAATATGTATATTATGGTAAGCTTAAAAATTTAGCTTGAATCTAATGATATTTGAATCATACATTATGCAACATCTGTACCTACTACTTACATATATTAGTCACATATTTACAGATATGCCTTCGATCAGCGCCCGTCGTTACCAAGGTTAGTCAGTTACGAGTCTCAGTTCAGTCTAACACACAACATGGGTTTATGCGAAAAGCTTGGCCTAGGTCAACGAGCCTTGGGCTGTGGTATCATTAAAAGTAGAAGAATATCACGAAATTTTCTGTAAAATTTAAATTTTGCCCAATTTCCGACCAATCTGTTTCGTTTTGCAGACTACTCGTGCAAGTACTGAGTACATAAAAAGTGATTCACTAACATGATTAACTTGCGCAAAATATTATTGAATATTCTGCAGACTCCGCTCAAGTCGCTACTACTCATATGTAAGTCTGATATACTATCTGGCTTGTTTTCACATTATTTGTTTATATAGTATGTATTTACGATTATTATTTGAAATACTTAAGCCAATTGAGTATGACGTCAGGTTTGATGGTTACATCACTCACTGAAAAAGTTCTTGTATCGAATGGTTATGAGTAGTATGAGTATTTTGGTGACTATGAATGAGGATAAGTACAATATAGAGTAAGTAGTACTATTCTTATTGATTGCAGATTTATAGATTCTACAACTAACTAACACTCAACTAACATAGCACACAAAGTGGCTATAAGGTTCTCAGATGTGAGCTTGTTTCTAATGCTGTTTGTACGGCTATTCCAACCGTTTGCCTCTACTGGCATACAATCTAATCTTATTTACCCTATACTTTTATACGGTTACTTGTATCCAAGGCAAACACTAACCAGAATTTCATCTCCTATACCTATTGAAATAACACTGTATCGCTGTATCGCTGTTTAGCTGCCGCATATTGTGTCTTGTGTGGTAGGGTATTTTTATAAACGTACAGAATTTTTTCGTTTACTCAAAGTTTGACGACATTTATCTTTAGGTTCTTTTTGTGAAATACCCATGTATGTGTACAAACTGTCGGTGTGTAATTTTAAGTGATCCGTGATATTTCTTCCATTTGAAAACGTACGGATTATTGATTGCACGTATTACAAAATAAATTTGTAAAAATACTGAATACACTATAAACAAAATATCAAAATATCAAGATAAATTGCAATGCATCATCGTGCAGCAATGCAAACACCAAGTGAATCATCGTCGATTTATTCGAATATACCATTGACGGTATTGGAGCTCTTCGGAGCACCAGCGGGATCTATAGCATATGCAGAATCGCCGCCAGGTTGTAGAAAATAGAATGCAAATCTCCTTTCTCCTTGCTTCTTAGTGTGTAAATTTCGAAAATCTCTATTTACACGCATATATTATTATTTTTCAAACATTATGCAGAATACACAAATAAAGGACATGAAGCTTCTTCTTCTTCTTCGCCATTTTATGATAATGTTAATTGTGATGCAGATGTGCCGATGCCAGCAGCGCTTCCTTCTGCGCCAGTACCTGTAGCAGATTTCAATTATGCAAAGAATTCACAGCTTTTAGAGATTGCCGGTACTGGTTTAGGTGTTGGTTCTATGGTTGAAGTATCAATACCAGAAGCCATTAAAGATTTGTATGGTGTAATACGTTGGATTGGTGTGCCGCCAGGTGCAATGTGTACCATGGTTGGCGTTGAGCTGGAAGATGATCGAACGGATAAGCAGATGCTAACCACAGATGGTTCGTTCAATGATATACCGTAAGTTGATTAACAAAAACTTTCAATGTTTCTTAAACTAAGTTTTTTTTGATCGATTGTATAGACTTTTTAAATGCCCCGAGGGACGTGCCCTGTTCGTTTTACCTGAAAACTGTTCAAGTGATCGTCGTTTTGTAGAGACAGAGGGCGCTGTTGGCGGTAGCAGTAGCGGTGGCAAAATAAATCGACAAGATTCCAAGATGTTTGGACAAGTGGAATGTCCTTCGGTTGCGGGAGCAGTGGCACCATTAAGTAAGTAATACATATCGAGTTCATAGCGGATACAGACATTGTGAGTGCGGATTGTGGGTTAAAAGTTTTTTATTCGGTAACAACGATCATAATGATCGTATGAAAGGTTTGACCCGCAAAACCCCTTGGAGTACACACTCTAGAAGCTTGTTAGTAAAGTAAAATGAAGTACTTATTACATATGTACATTAAAATGCATACAAGTGATCGTTTGCAAAATCTGTAACTGATATTGATCTGTTTAGTATAGTACTGCAGTTACCATACTTCCTCTTAACTTCAAGCACACTAAATTGATTAATAATCATTCATACTGATCTGATCAGATATGAGTTTCTCTCTTTTTTTTATCAAATTTTTTCTTTTATCTTTCCCCCCCTTAAATGTACAGAAATAATCAATCAAGATCAATTAGATGATATTTGTGGCAAATTTAAAGGCATACAAGGTCATCATAATTCATGCTATTTAGATGCAACATTATTTGCAATGTTTACATTTACCTCAGTATTCGATTCCTTACTGTTTCGTCCACCCGAGCCAGAGGTAAGTTTTATGTATGAAAGATGTACATGTATGAACCTATTTATATATTTCAGGATATAGCAAACTATACCGAAGTCCAAAAGGTACTACGCGAAGAAATTGTAAATCCATTGCGGAAGAATGTTTTTGTGCGCGCTGATCGTGTCATGAAGCTGCGCCAATTATTGGATAAACTGAGTTCGGTTAGTGGCTTAACAAGCGAGGAAAAAGATCCTGAAGAATTTCTAAATAGTTTACTGGCGCAAATAATGCGCGTTGAACCATTTTTGAAGGTAATTGGACATGGTGCTGTTTGACTGCATGATAATTTTCTTTCTGAATTCGACTTTCTACTTTTAGTTAAGTTCCGGCCAAGATGCTTATTTCTATCAATTATTTGTTGAGAAAGATGAGCGTCTGTCTTTTCCCACCGTGCAGCAGTTGTTTGAACAAAGCTTTCATTCATCGGACATTAAATTGAAGGAGGTACCCTCCTGTCTGATTATACAAATGCCACGTTTTGGCAAGAACTATAAAATGTATCCTCGCATACTACCGTCATCAACGTTGGACGTTACCGACATCATAGAAGATTGTAAGAAAATATACCATAAATATATGTGTTATATGTGATTTTTGATAGCAAGATGGTCCAAACAAAAATCGAATTTTTCAGCACCACGTCAATGTTCAGTGTGCGGCAAATTAGCTGAATATGAATGCCGTGACTGTTTTGGTGTACTGCAAAGTGGCGTGGGCTTGGAGAGCACTGCGTTCTGTGGAAAGTGCCTCGATACAGTGCATATGCACGCAAAGCGGTATGAGTTCAACTGCTTCTCTAAAATTCTTGTATTTAATGCATTGATTTTTCCAGTGCAAATCATAGTTCAAAAAAGCTGTCTGTACCACAAGACTTTAGAATAATGGCCGAACATATGTCGGTGCCTCGCCTTTATATGGAATTGTTTGCTGTTGTCTGCATAGAAACATCACATTATGTTGCGTTCGTTAAGGCCGGATCGGGACCAGATGCTCCTTGGTGTTTCTTCGATTCAATGGCTGATAGAAAAGGTGCATTTTCCATGGATTCATTTGTGAAATAAAACTATCATTTTTCTTGTTAATAGGTGAACAAAATGGTTATAATATACCAGAAATGATTTCCGTTCCTGATTTGCCGCTTTGGTTATCGGACGAAGGTGCACGCACCGTTAATGAAACTTCATCAAATGATAAAATGTTGCCGGAGCATGCGAAGCGTCTGTTCTGTGATGCCTACATGTGCATGTATCAGAGTATAGATGTAATGATGTATCGTTGAAAGCTCTTGTACATAATGATGTATGTATAATATGTTTTTGCGTAGAAGTTTGAAATTGTGAAATATAAAAACACCTGATTTTAGAAAGTTGAATATTCCATACATTTTTATTTGCGTTCGCTTCAGATCTAGAAAAAGAACCGTTTAAATAATCAACCCTCTGACACTTGGATAGTTTCCTACACTACACTACATAGAAACTACAAGTGACCAACAAGAAATCTTAGATACTGATCATTGAAACCTTACGTACTAAAATCTACACAGATGCAGAGGAGACATTGTAGTTTAATAGGCTATATTATCAGGGAGCTGGCAAATACTTTTACGTGATTGGCACTCTGTTTATAACCTACAAGAAAGTGGCCATTGTGGCTGAACAAAGAACACTTGGAAATATTCGACAGTTGAAGAACTAATAATGCAAAGCAGCTACGCCAGCCACAGCTAGATATAATTCTTGGTAGCAATCCTCTAAGGAGGATTCTTCAAGAATAAGCAATAAATTATATCAAGTAGGACAAGTAAAGCCAGCAGATGTATCAAACATAGCAATGGAAATGCTTTCAAGAAGCTCTGAGAATTATAAAATAATAAAAAGAAAAAGTAACAGAACATTAGTTTATTTGTGGCCAATTTGTCATTAAGCTTTTAGAGACCAGCTACTATCGACAAGATTCACAGAGTCACTAACACTATTGTAAAATTTTATTCCTAAAAAAAAATAAAAGTTATTCATATCTGTAACTTTAAAATATAAGTTGTGAAATAAAAGATAGGGCAACTTAAAAAAATATAAATGATCAATAATTCTTATTTCTTGACTTTTCCATCAAAAAACTATATTATGCTTTTCCGTCGCGCTAATTCATTGTCACTTTAAAGGAACTCTAGAATTTATATACATATGTATAAATACCGTTAACATAAATGAGAATGTTAATTACATTAACTACTATAATTGGAAAGAAAGTATTCGAAATAATTATGAAGTGAATAAACAAATTAGTTAAGCAATATATAATATTACGCAGATGTATCGAATTATTCGAATTTACCTTAAGTGGATCCACTCAACAGCAGCAGTGCATGCTTCTGTCTCCAATTGTGCGTACTCGCAACGCACACACACACGCACGCACACACACACATGTATATACACTGACGGTCACGAAAACCACACCAATGGCAACAGTTTTTTAATATGTAAAAATTTGGGTAATTTAATTATTTCTTCTTGCTGCGATAAAGGGGATTTCCCGGTTTAAATTATTCAAATGTGTTGACAACAGAAATTAGTTATTCTAGTGCATTTGTTTAACGCAGTAGGGTTTTTTGTGAAATAAGTGCAGTAATGTGTGCAAAACATAAGCAGCTCACACATGACAAAAAAGTCGCTGTACTTACATTAGTGGACCAAGGATTTTCCTACTGGAAAATTACTGAATAATTGGGCTGCTCACAATCCACAATTGTCCGTTTAAAAAAAAAAAAAAGAATACTATCAAGTCCCTGGAGAGGCAAAAAGGATATGGTCCTAAACGTGCAACCAGTAACAGAATTGACAGGCTTATAAAAAATATTAGCACAAAGAATCGATTTAAAAGTGCAATAACTATTCGGGCCGAGCTGGAAACCTACCATTGCGTTAATATTAGTGTTGAAACTGTACGCAGGAGACTGCGAGAAGCTGGTTTATATGGAAGGCGTTCTGCAAAAAAAAAAGCAGCCATTGTTGACTGAAAAAATGAGAAAAGCGCGTCTAGCTTGGGCTAAAAACTATAAAAACTGGACACTGGAGCAGTGGAGCAGTGGCGAAATTTACATCTGGTCTGATGAAAGCAAATTTAAGCTGCTATGCGCCGATAATTTGCCGTACGTGCGCCGTTCCAATGGTGAACGTTATAAAGAAAACTGTGTTGTAATATTGTAAAAACAGTGAAATTACCTACTACGTACGTGGTCCTTTGTACTTTTTAGAACGAACTATGAATGCTGAAAAATATGGGCAAGTCATAAAGGAAAACCTAGTGCCAGCTCTTGAAGAGCATTTATCCTGCAGTATGAACGCAATTTACCAGGACGATTCTGCGCCTTGCCAACATGCAAAATCGGTAAATTTTGCATGCTATCTTTTGTTTGATTCTTACAGAATGTAAAATTAAAAACAGAACATTTGAAAATAAAATCCTTTTTTTACAGCTTGAAAAAATATTCACGGACATCGGAATTTCACGCCTGACTTGGCCGGGAAACTCGCCCGATTTGAATCCCAATGAGCACTTATGGCATATCATGAAGCGCAAAGTTGCTAACCTGAAGCCCGAAAATAAAAAAAAATATAATTTTAGCATTAAATAAAGTTTGGGATGAAGTTATTACCAAAGGTAACCTACAAATTTTGATTTATTCGATGCCGTCAAGGATATTGGCTGTAATACGGGCCAAAGGAGGAGCAACATCCTACTGATATTTTTTTTTTTGTAGCTTGATGTTAGTTCTTGAAAACCACTTTAAAGATTAATAGACAATATCTATTTTGAATATTATAAAAATAAATTACATTTTCTTAAAAATTTCTTGTATTTAAGTTTTTGTCAAAAACAATACGTTTCTGAGCTCCAGTAATATTTTTCCGTTCTTACACTATGCATAATTTTAAAATCAAAATTTAAAAATCATTATTTTCACATTTTCATGTTATTTTGAGGTGGTGCGGTTTTCGTGACCGCCAGTGTACAATGTTACATTAACCACGTTCATCATACATATTATATGTACGAGTACATAAGCATGTTGGAATGTATGTATTTTATATTGTTATGGTATAATATACGCGTAATTACCCTTCAAACAGTGCTCGTATTCTCATTGTGCTATTTTACTTGTTGTTTTAATTATTTTAAAGTTAAATTAAGTCAACACTTAAGTGAAAGCTTTCTGTGGTAAGCATACTTCACCTATCCCCCCTCCCTCAACTCCCCGCGCACATCCTTTGCTCTCGTCACGTCACGTCACGTCACGCAACATATCTTTACTCTTTCTCTTTGTCATATGCGAGCCCTATCTCTCTTTTCAAAGATGCAGCTCATGTAACGGTTATAAGCTCGACTGCATGTGTGAATGTGTGCTTTTTCCTATTTATGCCAAATAGGAAAAAGCAAAATATGTAAACATCACTCACGTTTTTCTAAGAAACAAAAAGTCAAAGCAAAGCAGCAAACAACAAAAACCTCAATTATTTTTTTTTAAGCACATTTCAAGCACATGAATTGAGAGCATTTCAAATTCCCATGCCGACCGCCACCATGCTGGATGGAAAAGTATAGCGCCATGAAGTCTAATAGCTACAACCGACCGGCCATCGAAATATAACGAACGACGAGTAGTAAGCAAGAAAAGACAATGGGCTGGTGTCTGTAGACAGCTATGCGCCCAAAAGAGCGCAATGCGCATTGTTGAATTTTTGAATTTTTGTACTGTGTTAGCTTCCTAACAGGTTTTTTGTTTTTACTTTAAACTTAAATCTAATACTATTTTAAAATTTGTTTCAAATAAGGTTAGCATGATTTTGGCTTTTCAATACAATCAATCAATTAATTTGATAATTTTTCATAAAAAATATATTACTAAAAATATTTAGGAAAGTAATGAAAACTTTGCAATGGTTTCGCTTGCCAGAAGTTTTTCGTGCAGTAAATATAAGCACATGAATTTATTGTAATGCATAGAGTTCGGCAACTGCCACGCTTCCAACTGACTGACTTTTCCTTTCCAAATTGACACAGAAGTGAAGATTTCAGCAAAGAAGTACAATTATTTAATACACACACACATACGTAGTTATAATAACACATTCACATACATACATAAAATAATAAGTACATACACACTATTCTGTGTACAAATTTTGATAATATTTACTTGATTTTCTCATTACGAAAGAACCCACTGAAAATATATTTTATATTCTCAAATGCAACCCAATTTAAAGCGAATTACTTAGCACCTAAGCTATCAGCGGATGTTATCATGCTTAACATCCTTAAATGGATGACGCTTTTCTTTGTAAATGAGACAACAACCACAAATACAAAAGCGACACACACCACCAACACAACCACAGCACAGAAGAGCACAGCACAGCACAGCACAAGAACAACACCAACAATGACGAGCATGAAGACGAATACGATGTGATTACCGTTTGCTGCCTGCATACATTCGTTGAGTAGCGTAAGAAGAGCAAGAGCGACAAGCAACAACAAAAACAAAGTGGATAAGGGGATGAATGGATATACATACATACATATAGATGGATGGATGGATGTAGTGATGCGTACACGCGCCGCCATACATAACACCCTGTCTGTGTCTACCACCTTCGTTCTCCTCTAACATTACATTCGCACGAGTACCAAAATTCAAGAGAGAGAGATGGATGCGAGCACAAAATGTTGCTGTTGTTGTTTGTTATTACTGGTAAGTATAACTGGATGTGAATATAATTGGAGCATGGTACGAGCCAAGGCGAAAGGAGCGAACGCACTCATCACTTATTTACTTTGATAGCATGCTAAAGAACAAGCATGGTCGATAACAGAATAGAGCACAAGTTATGTGTATACAGTGCTGGCCACAATCTTAGCACATATTCATACTGGACAGTTTAGATTAAAATTTATCATAGTGAATAACATAAAAAAGATTCTGTGCAAATAAATAGTACCCTAATTTTAAATTAACTGATAACATAATTCGAAAAAATTCAACTTTTGGTTACACATATAATGCATTTATCCAAGTCTTTTATTATATTGTAAATAATATTGATATGTTCTAAAAATGTGCGTGAAAATTGTTTTGCTATTGTGTTATTTGAGGTCATTAGACATCCACACGTTCCTGTGGAATGGAGCAAGGTTGATTTGCCTTTTTATTTGGTTACAAATGGAAGAAGTGTTTTAATACATTTTTTTGTTTTCTATTAAGTGACCTTTGGATAGGTATTTTATTTTTAATAATATTCTTTCATGATATTCTTATTCATCTTCCCAGTTTCTAATTTATTTATTTTTTTTTTTTTTTTATAGAAATAAAGAAATAAATTGATTAAATAGAATACGGGTGGTATGAGCAATTTTGATTAAATATCAATTTTAATTTTAACCTTATTTTACATATTTTCGGAAAATTTTTTTGCATAGAAATCCAATGTCTACTAACAACTAATACTAGTAGCTTATTTGAAAACAGATGTGTTCAACTCATATCCATCACTGTATGTGCACGCTCTTTAACACTTTCTTACAGTTTTCGTGCTCTCGTTTACTGTTATTGTAGGCTGTCTTTTCGCTTTGTGCAAATTTCTCTCTCTCTCTCTCTCTCTCTCTCTGTTTTCATCTCTTCTCTTTTTCTTTTATATCTCTTCCTATGCTTGAATCTTGGTATATTTTGCTCTTTGAGGATTTTTGCGAGGCCGAGAAAGGTGCTTTCATCGTATGTGCGATAAGCGATAGACAGCAGCCAGAAAGCCAAGAGCTTTCAGTCCCGGATTGGCTGTTGCTGGGTAATGTGTATCGTCGAAGAAGCATTTGCGGCAACAAAAAGTGTACGTTTGTGTTCTAGCTAGCACATTAAATTTGCGGTTGTGATTCTTCTGCCTATACAAAATTTCTTGGCTAAAAAAAAATATTGGAAATAAATCGGAAAAAGAAAATAAAATAATACAACACTTTTTAGCCTAAAAGTCAATCAGACTATGCAATTACTACTTAAATTAGTGACATTGAACAACGTTGTCGTTTTTTCAAAAGTCACTTCTGGAATGAAAATATATATTTGCGTATAATATTTGATTATTTCTCTGTGTGGTAGAAGCTATCGAATACTATGATGCTATAATCACAGAAATGTCCTCCCCCACATCCACATAATATAAGTAATAACGACGTTGAATATGATGATGAAGACAAGAAAAATAAGCATCAAAATTAGAAAAATAAATAAAATCAAAATCCAAAATTTAACAAATGATTTTGTAAATGTATAAAGTTTAAATTTTTCTCGTAAGCTAAAATGTTACAATTGGGTATAATAACAGCCGAAATAACACCAACACCAACAGCAACTACAGCTACAACAACTACAATAAGCATAACATAAAAGTGAAGCAAGTGAAAGAGGGGGCAAAAAACTTTTTGGCAACATAAAACAAAATAAAGTTTTTCAATTTTCTAACCATTTCGAGTCTTCCGTGTCGTAGTAGTCGACGTTACTGTGTCGTTGTCGGCGTCGTTCCCGTTGTTGTATTTATTGCTTGGCTTCGTATTATCTCCACAGCCAGCGCGGAACGTACTTAATAACTTTTCATTTATTTGATGTTGTTTCTTGTTCTTTTGCTGTTGTATTGTACCATTGAATAATACAGAGAGACTACTACTCCAACTTCCACATGGAGCAACTTTTAACTTCCTGAATTGTATACAAAAAGGAAACAGCAAGAACAGCAAAAACAAAAAAGGTAACGGTCGCAGCATCAGCCATTGAATTTGTGTGCTGCATATTTCCTTTTCACTCTCACCATCGCATCCACATGACTCCCACTCTCAACTCCAACTGCTTAGAAGCTGCTCTCAATACATACATATGCGCTCTCTAGCCACTTCAGGTTAATGAAGTTAATTTGCTACGAAATACGTTGTAACACTAACATTTGTCTGTGTAATTGTGTTGCTGCTTGCCATCAACTGGTGTGTATGTGTTTGTGTGTGTAGTTTGTAGTTTAAAATAAAATAGTAAAAACCAGAAAAAGAAAACTGTATGAGATACAATAAAATTAAACAAAAGCAATGCTTTATACAAACAATTAACCACAGCAACGCCAGCAGCAGGTGTAGTGGCAGCAGCAACAGCAGCAGCAAGTAACAAATGTGGTGCGGTACTTTTGCTTCATAAACGCACCTTCATAAACCACATCCGTCGTTGCGTCCGGCGCGCCTGTAACTTTATTACATTACAACATAAAGGATAACAACTACAACACTATGGGCCGGTGTCAGTGAGAAAAGATAAAGAGAGAGTGAGAGAGAGAGAAAGAAAAGTTTGGTTAAATAACGCTGCCCGCAACTTTGCAGAATATTAAATATTCGGTTGGTCACTCTGCCTGTTTGTCTGCCGGTCGGTTGGTTGTTCGATCGGTTCGGTTACTCGTCGGCAGTTGGATGTCGTATTCGTTTTTTTCTACACACTCTCTATAAATACAACTACTGCATTCGCATCGACATCGACATCGACGCAAACGGTAAAAATTTGAATAACAATAGCAACATCAACAACCACAGTAGCAGGAGCAGCACGTAAATCACATACCTACTTCCGGTTGGAATGGCAGCGTTTCCCTTGCGCAAAGCGGAAGTAGTCGATATTTTATAGTTGGACTTCTTGGTTTGTTTTTCTTTCTTTCATTATTTCTTTAAACAACAAACATTTTATGTACACATGTGCATTCGTGTGGAGTGCGCGTGCGTGTATGTGTGTGCGGCTATACGTGTAAATATATATAAATATGTATGTATGTGTACGTACGTCCTCGTGTAACAATAACAACCTCAACAATAACTTTCTACCTACTTACCCTACCGAGCTATCTCTTACTCTACTACTCCAACCAAATCCTTACCACTAACAACAACAACAACAACAACAACAATAAAAACCATCAACCGAAATAAATAAACAAACAACAACAGCGAAAAGTTACATGCCACCAACATTCGTTCTCAATTAATACGCAAAGAATACGAAATATGATGATTTAAATATGCGCGGAGCGGTGGTTTTGTAAATAAGATTTTCAGTAGTATCAGCAGCATGTGCTGAATAAAACAGAAGCAGCAGCAGCAGCAGCTGAAGCAAATACAACAAATAAAGAAAATATCGTATAGAAGGAGAAGAACAGCAGTCAGTAGCAGAGCTTCGCGCCGCACCGCTGAAAAATGTAAGTTTTGAATTAATGCTAAGCAAACACACATTACATAAGACCAACCAACCAACTAACAAGCCAACTAACCAACCAAAAACCATCAGTGGAATATCATGTTGGGATGAGTGTGTGTGTGTGTGTGTGTGTGTGTGTTTATCTTTTGTTAAATATTATAGTAGAAGTATTGAATGCAAAATATATTCTAGGTCATCATTCATCATCATATGTTCACTTTAGTTCAGTTCAGTTCAGTTCAGTTCGAGACGTCAGATTTTTTCTCTCTTCCTTTCCTTTCCTTACCTCCTTTTGTAATCATAATCCAATTCAATTTCACTAATGAAAATCCTTTTACAAAGAGGATACCCTAACATCAACGCTAATGAACACAACGTGTACAACTCAATGAAATTTGATTTTACAATGAGATTATAATTTTGTAATTGCTTTCAGGTTTTTGATGAAGCGGTTTATTTTTTTACGCTGCATTTCCATCGGTGTAAGAAAATTATGTATTACGTATTCTTCAAATGTCTGTATATATACTAAATATACTAAATCCTTGGGAGTCCTTGTGATTTTCGAGCTATTTGAATTAATTAATGGAAATGGATAATCATTATGAGATATGTATGTGTGTGTATTCATGGAGTGTACGAGTAATATTTATTTATGCTTTGAGCACTTTATAATAATAGAGTACGGGAAAGAGGCATAGCCGTTAGAATTGAGAAGAGCAAAGCAATTCAGTGTGAGAGAAGAGGCTGAGTATTGAAATATAAACAAATTATACTATGATCCCCAATAAGCAGCACAGAGTACATGAGATGAAGCTGGGAGAGGCGACTCAATCTGAAAGGTGGAGAGATGAGTTTTTATTTATCTTCTCTCTACTCATTTTTTAAAATTTTTTTATTACATACATATATATGTACATATTGTATTTTCGATACTTGCAGTAAGTAAGCGTATTGCTCTCAGCCTTACTTACTTACTTACTTACACACAATGAAAAAAATCGTAGGTACGAGTATGTAGATAACTATCGAAGCTACTCTTAGACGGGTATTACATCTGTAAGAGAATTGGATAAAGTTGATCTCAGAAAGTGTTTATGTTTACAATGGCTTTCTCAATAGAGAGAACATATGTATATCATTTCTGTTGGATCTGGTCTAGGAAAGTTACTGAAAATTGTGAAGAGAATCTTTTTCTGTGTGTGATATATAGTCTCTCACATTTTTCTAGTATTTCCTCGAGGGCGACAGTTAGGTTACAATAGGTTGGAGAGGACGGGGGGAGGGCATGCAAATAAATCTTGAGTTCGATCATAGTTTGGACATGTTCCGTTGGATGCAGCGTAGTGAAAGAAAATGCCGTTTAAATTTGTTGCCCATAAGGTTACGGAAGTGAGAGAGCATGTACATATATCTATCTTTATTTTTCTTAAGGTAGTTGCAATTGATGAGCCTATTAGGCTAATGTAAAACCCATGACGTAGATACGGGTGTAACTCCCTAGAACGATATTAAAAAACCAGGCGAATGAGTTTGGCGATAAAACAAAAAATTTCGCAATCTCTAGAAGAGGGAAGAACAAGTTTAAGCTCCCTTTCAATAAGGGCTTTCCACACTGAGATCAGAGCTATTCAGGGATCCATAATCACAGACAGGGACGTAAAGAGAAAATTCGAGTCCCGCTTTATATGTGCAGAAGTCTAACTGGCAGGGGCCTGTATAAAAACCACTCGTCGCCACCTCTCCTCAATCCTGATAGCAGAAAGAATGGTCAGAGCAAAAGCAGGCCAAAACTCAAACTCAATTCAGAGCAAAAATCAGACTGGTATTTAGACCAAACCACTAAAATAACCAGTTCAGATAAAAAACCATACGCAAACTCCGACCAAAATTGAAAAAATAATTCAAAAATTCATCCAATTTAGATTAAAAATCGTATCGAAATTTAGAGCAAAATCAGACCAAATTCAAGGACAACTCATACGAAATTGAAATAATCATGCCGAAATTCATACCAAAATTCAAGGAAACCGAATTTCAAACCTGATTTTAGACTAAACTAAAGACTTACTTACCCCACTGCAGTTAGAATTGGCACGAGTATGATATTAAGTTTGGGTACACAATCCAGGATCAATGCATATTACATATTGGCATACATTCAAACTAGTATTTGCATAAATATGATGTGCATAAATACTTATAAATGCATGAAATCCAATGTAAATTGTTCGGAATCCATCACATGACCTCTGTTACATAACAAACAATATGTTACATAACAAATATAAGGTAGCATAGAAATAGCTTAAGAATTTCACACTTGATACACACTAGTCCATATTTATGCAAATGAAGATATTATCGATATTTGTGCACAGTCTTTTAATGTCTCAATTATTGAAGGAAAATCTGTGTATGAACATGAAATCTTTATGGCACTTGCAATAAATTTGTGTGGAAATTACAAAACTCAATTATGTGCACTGTGTACTGTGTACTGTGCACTGTGCACTCGTAATGTGCACCTCATACACAAACATACAAGTATGTGTACAATATACATCCTCGAAAAGAAAGAAGAAAGAATAAAAATAAAAAAACGAAATGAAAATCACACAACCACGCAAATCGCAAATACCATTACAATAAAAATTTACTTAGATTTGCAATGGCAGAAGAATAAATTCAATGTTAAGCCCAAGGTAATTTTATGTACAGCCCGCTGCACATACATGGTACGTTCGTTCCACTCCACTTCCAACTTGCCTCATACACTCACTCAGGTGGTCGCGGTCGCTGTCGCGGTCGCCGTGTGACTTACTCTTGAAAAATGACGTAATGGTAATGTGCGAAGTGCATCACGTTCTTCCAACATAAGTAGCGATGGATGGCTGGTTGTTTACTTGGCGCGGGCTTGCTCTGGTGCTGCGACAATGGTGGCACAGCCGTTCAGAATAGCAGCCAGCCAACCAGTCAGGCAGCACCAATCACGCAATCCTACACACTCCATCAGATACCTAAGCTGAAATGTTTGTAGTAGTCAGGTAGGAGGAAAGGGAGTGTGAAGTATAAAGGTAGTATAAGTAGGTAGTGCTTTGTTTGCACCCGTCTTCTATCTTTAGTTTTCTAGTTCCATGTGCCACATATTTTGCACGCCATCTGAAATATGGTATTATCTGAAAATGCACTATAGTTTTTTCTTATTATAATAATAATTTCTTCTTTATCAGTTTCTCTGGCTGCTTGCTGCTTGCTGCTGATGTGTGTGAGTTGGAATTCTTACAAAATTCTTATTGCATGTTGTAATAAAATTGGTTTCCGTTTTTGCTGTTTTGTTTTTCGAGCATTGATACGCCGAACATGTGAGCTGAGCACATACACGTAGGCCAGGCACCAGCCATCACATAAACTCCAATATTTACAAAAATCAATATTAATAGCAATAAAAGAAAAATATAAAAAAAAAAATAATTATATAATTTTAAGGTTTTAAGGTTTTAGTTTCGAACCGTCATTTTAGTCTATGCTAAATATACTGTAATTAATACCCGGTTAATTGACCCTCGCTTAATTGTGCTTTAAAAAATATCAAAAAAAAACTTGCATTCGTCGACGGAATAACTGGGAATTACTGTACATTTTTTTTGCTGCTCAGAGGCTAGTTCGAGCTACTACTAATGTTTGAATAGATTCCACTCTCTCTCACTCTCGCTCTCATTAAGTTTAGTCTCATTCGTATAGATTTTTATTGATATATTTTGAGACGCACGTATTCTGCTTGCAGTCTGTTCTTCCCATGAAATTTGACAATTCACAAATTTCTATCCCGTCAAGTTTTCGAGAGAAGTGAAGAAACAAAAAATGTATTCGGGTATTTTTCACCCTATTTAACTATCAATTCCGTTGAGATTACTATAATACATATATTAAATCGGTATAAATTTCTAATAGGAATCAGCGGGCTTACATGCCTCATTTCTGGGGCTATGCGAAACCTGTTATAGAACTGTTTGATTGAGAAAAATCTAGAACTGGATTAATTGGCAAAGTTACCCTAGTCCTCAGCTAGCCAAAAATGTTCTAATCTTCAATCTAAACTAAACTCAGTCGGATAAATGGTGATGGAATTCCAGCTCCATTGCTTAAAGCTACTAGCTGCAATTATTAGTTTCCAGCATGGGGTTACTTTTATCTATTTTCGATGTTCAAAATCCGTTTTAGTTTATCCACAATGAGCATATATCATGGATGTGATATGTTTTTGTTGTTGTGCAATAATAATTTCAGTAAAAGTCCATGCCTTCTTTACATTGCGCACCCAAAACTATAGGGAAACCATGTTCATCGGAAAATGGGAAACAGTTTATGATACGAGGGCAACCATTTCCCTGTAGAAGTGTTAAGGTGTGTGAGAAGAAGTAGAAGAAGATTAAGAGCTAATCTTATCCCTTTCAGAAACACTAGTATTCTTTATATGCATTAATACAGCATACCATATATTCTATTTACATTGCTTACTTATCGTCAGTCGTCAATTCACTCCGCTTTCCCCTATTTATGTATTTTATGTATTCACATGGGGGGAAAGTACCTTGACCAAACTATAATATATGTACATATTTATTTTGAAATTGTGTTTATTTATTAATAAATGTCACAGAAGAACCCATACAATTTTTTTTGCCTACAAGATAATCACACTGTACCACAAAATTTTAAGAAATGTGTACCTATGTATTCCCAAATTCGATTCGAATTAGTACTTTACTTTACTTTTTACTTTTAATGGCACAACAGCCCATGGAGGGCCTATGCCGAGCTTTTCGCATCCACTCATGTTGTGCGTGTTATAGTATATTTGTATATGAATGGAAGGGACCTACAGTTTAATGCCGAATCCGAACGGCGAAGTGAAAAGCTTTTCACAGGCAATTTTTCCTCTTGTAGGTTTGCCAATGCCTGCCAAGAGGTGGTGCCGTTTTTTCTAACTTTTTTTTTACTTTGCCTGTGCCGAGATTTGAACTCCAGACACTCTGCGTAGCAATCCAACAATCCAACGCATTGCCACTACGCCACAGCGACCATTAGTACTAAAAGTTTTAAATTTCTTAATTATGAAACAACATAAGTATGTTTGAATTCTTCTTATTCCTACTGTTTAGGGCTGTAGCCATAATTTAAATTTTCATTAGGTTTAAGTTCATTTTTTGTAATCCTGGCAACCCTAGCCAACTCGATTTCCCTATCGATAAATTTGGAGAGAATAGCGGAACTCTCAAAAGTGTTCATTACTATTCAGGAAGTCCAAAGGAAAGACGTTCTTACAAAGTCCGAACTTTAGAAGGAAAATCGATTGGATTTGAAAATATCACAGATCCCCCTCAATGATCGTTTGATCAATATGTTTTATATAATTTGTTGTTATTCTGTTGGTGCATAACTTTTATGGAGACTTGCGAGATAATTTGACAAATTTGCAGAATAATTTATCACATTCAGAGTTTCTAGGCTCCGATTGTTTAATGCTGTATAATACAGATAACGATCACAGATCAGTTATGATTTATTATGATTAGTTGTGGTCGGTGTGGTGTAGTTGGTAGTGCGTTCGCCTGCTAAGCACGCAGAGTGTCCGAGGTTCGAATCTCGGCACAGGTAAAATCGAAAAGTAGAAAAAACCTTGCCACCTCTTGGAAGGCAACAGCAAACCTACAAGAGTAGAAATTGCCTTCACTTCGCCATTCCGATTCGGTATAAAACTGTAAGTCCCTTCCATTCATGTACAAATATAACACGCACAACATGGATGCGAAAAGCTCGGCCTACCCCCTCCATGGGGGCTGTTGTTGGGGCTACAAGAATATTATGGTAAATAAAGCTCACTTACGAAATTATAGTAAATTTGATGTACTCGTATATCATTGTAGAAAGTACGAGTATTATAGGTTCTCGTTCGCTTTCTTGTTCATGCTGAACAGTGTAATTTCTAATGAATAGACGAGTACGAATGTATTTATGAAGATTGTTTCACTGATACAATTTTTATTTTTATACAAGAATTCTAAGCATTTTTTGTATGTTTTTCGGTTATTATTTAGGTGTGCAAAATTTTCAAGTTTCTGGTCAAAGTGTTTTACAAAAGTGACGACGACGACGACGACGACGACGACGACGACAGCGACGAATATTGAGAGAGAGAGAGAGAGAGATTTCATTTTATTTCTGGAAGCCAATTATGAATTGTTCAAGACCCACTCACAGTGCCGCTGGCGCTGATTCTTCTGTTTATAAGCTTTTTTTTTTATAAATTTTAAATAAATTGCTCACATTTTGTCACAATTTATTCAATTTAAATTGTTTTCTTTTGAGCGAGTGTGTTGTTCTTTCCCCAATTGCACTACATAAATATTTAATTGTTGTGTTGACAAAAATGTTCAAATATTTACAAATATTTACAAACATTGACAAATATTTAAATCATGTAAGTAGTTATATTTGGTAATTCTTTACATTTCAACATAAAATAGCAGATTTACAAACATATCATTGATATTGAAATGTGAGTGCTTAAGTTGATGAAGAAGTCCAAGTAGCGCCGTGCTTAAATAGCCACGCCCATCTAGTAAGTCGAGTACCCTCGGTTTATTTCAGGTTTATTTTTATTAACCCATTATTTTGTATCGTATTATAGTATGGTATTCTTTCTACCCAGTTGCTACTTACACCATCATTTACAACATATTCCCCACCCTGTTTTTCTTTTCTTTTGTGCGTTTTTGAATTTGTGACGCAAATTGTGACAAAAGTGCTAGATTTTCCGCATATGAAGAAACGTAATAAAAATGCATGGAATATTAGCATTTCATTCCATTTGATTTATGGAATTGACTGGTTAGATTTCATGGCGTCAATATCGCATTTATGGGAATATATAAAATATGAAATTGGCGCAAGGCGCAAGTTGAGGATTTTATTTGTGCTCATTATCATGCATGGTAAGCACAAAGATTGATACTTTTAGATTTATATTAGTTTTCTTTTTCATAGAAGTACCTTTGTCTTTACTTTCGCCTTGATCTCAAAATTTCTTTTCCAAAAGCGGTGTCATAATGGCATAATCGTTGCAAAATCGATCCACTCTAGTGTAAATACTCTATACTTTAAGTGTCTAACTCAGCCGAAATTTAATTTTTGTCACAAGGTATTAGAAGTTCCCAAGTTCCCAAGTGGGTACGTTCAATCCTCTGTAAAACTCAAATTCAAATAGAAATAGTTCTGCAAATAGCAAAATAAAATACGAGTAAGTCCTAATTTAATGTTTTACACTTCATGAATTGTGAACTCTGAACAATGGCTGAAGAACCGATATCACAGTTGTGATATGTAGAAGAAATTTGGTAGTACATTGCTAAAAACACGATTGACTCGAACGCTCAAGGAGGAAGGGGTAGAGGTAGCATAGGTCGGTGCATATATGGAGGAGGTAAGTCGGGGATAAATAATGCCTATTTTGATATAGGCGGCTCATTACATATTTTCGTGTAAAGCGGTTGCGTCGGTCACCGATTCATACGTTATGTGGATGCGCCCCTCGGTCGTATTGGGCGGGAGGAGGGTCCGTTGGGATTCGATCGTTCGTTAAAAAAAAACATACAAAACGAGCAGCGCAAGACAGAATTGCTGCTCAGAACTGAGACGAATGGAGGTGATTTTATCAGCCTAACTCATCATACCAGATTTTGTTGTAATTGTATCAGTAGTTCATTTTCATTGAAGATTCAGATTTCTCTTGTATGGGAAATAGGCGTGGTTATTGCTCAATGATAATAATTTTAACATCAGTTATTTTTTAAGCTATTGTATTTTAACACTGTATACCGAAATTGTTTAGATTTAATTCTCTATATCCTTTGATATTGACCTTTGAAAATTTCAATTGTATTGGCAGTAGGCGTGGCTTTTGCCTAATGTTTTTATTAGCTTTGTCCTTTTTTCCAATAGATTTTTCAGAGACTATTTGAATGATGTGTATCGACTTTTGTTCAATTCACTTTAGAACTGCCTTCACTTGTTTCGTACCAAGATACTAAGATACCAAGCCCCCTTTACCGATTTTCCCATTTCAGAACGTAACCTCTTCCTGACAATGACAAATACCTGTACCAAGTTTTGTTAAGATTGCTTAAGTTTTACTCGAGTTATGGACAGACAAATAGACGGACATGACTAACATATTGCGTAGCATGATCAGCTGATTATTTATATACCAATAGTCCATGAAGAACTTAGGCCGAGCTTTTCGTATCCATTCATGTTGTGCGTCTTACAGTTTTACATGAATAGGAGGGAGCTGCAGTTTTATGTCGAATCGGAACGGCAAAAAGAAAAGCTCTTCATAGGCAATTTTTACTGGTGTAAATAGGTCTGCCATTGCCTGTCAAGAGGTGGTGTCGTTTAGAAAAATTTTTTTTTCGAGCTTTTGATTTTGCCTGTGCTGAGATTTGAACCTAAGACACTCTGCGTAGCAGACCAACGCACTACCAACTACGCCACGGTGTACCTATGACGCCCAATTGTGGGCGATACACAAAACTGTTACTCGATCAAATCAAATCAAAAATAGGGTATCAAAAGAAGAATAACAACGATTGAAAGGTCCCTAGGCTTACTAGGCTTACTTAGTCTGACCTGCTAATTGGGGTGTTGTAAATTGTAAATGATTATGGATTTTCTCTCAGGGCGCTGCACTCTTGGATGACACTTCAAATACTTTGATGTAGGATACGACAGCACCAGTTGCTTCTAGTTGCTTCTGTCTAAAAGGTAATGGACATTGAAATACATTCTTCTTCCATTGCGAGAAAGAAATAAACATTTTTGTTCATACATACATACGAGTACATAAATATGCCTTTACATTTATAGCTTGTACTTAGAAGACTAGTTTAGTTGAAAGCTTATAACTGAGCTTCGAGGGAATACAATAGAATATCCTTTATTGGTCATAGTAAATAAACACAATTCTGTGGATCATGTTGAACAGATTTCAGATTATTTATCAGTGAAAGAAAAGGTGTAAAAAGTATTGTCAAGGGCCTTGTCTTTGCGGTTTTCAGAATTCTTGTCCAGCCAATCAATTCCTGTGAAACGTAATTGGATAGCATCGCATTTTGACGCCAGTGAATCCAACAACTCGGCAATTGATGTGAAAATGCTAAAAGTCCATGATATCAATCCAAGTGTGGTATGGCAAAGGGTAAATACTTAAATTGTTCATTGATTATTTTGCGAAAGCCTAGTATACTTAGAACATTACTAAAAGCTTAATTTGAATACGAATATGGTAGAAGAAAGCATTGATTTGAAAGCAATAAGTGTAAGTGAAAAAATAAATATCGCTTACTTAACTTAATGACTTTCGTAGTCATAATAATCAAAACAAACAAATCAAAGTTACTCCATTATTATGACACATTCATTAAAATGTTAAGCAAGCAAAGAGCCACAGTAATTAAATATAGTCGTCCTAATTTTCTTGTTTTCTTTTTCACATTATACATTCTTACATATTTAAATAGAAGTTGAGAGGGCACACTATCACATTTTCGAACATTAGCGTAAAATGTTGTGTGCCAAAAAAAATTGGATTGTACTATATCAAATACATACACAAGAACCTCAGTTACTCAGTTACTCAGTTACTTCATTCAAGTAACAATCGTTGCCACTAACACTAACAAACAGTGCCATCCCCATTTCTGCACACTATTTAGTCCTTGCAGAAGCAAGTAGTAATAAGTTGTAGCAGTACTACTTAGTTACTAGTAGTAAAAGCAATATGCAGTAGTTATTTTTAAAAGTACTAAGTAAGTATGTTCTTACCATATATGTAAAGGGATATAGTGTGTAAGTAGTAGTAAATATGGTGGGCATGTGGTAGTAGTGGTGTTGGAATCGAATGCCTCATTATTACGTAGGCACTTCAATATTTGTTTGCTCACGCTACCACGACACGCTTAATTAACAGATTACCATAAATTCGGAGCGGAAATGAAACCGCGCCAACTTTTAACACAAGGTGGGCCAAAAGTAATGTCGTAATGTTAATGTAACATAATTAATGCAGATGGCGTCAAATGTCATTGTGCTGTGACATTTGTGTCAGACAAGCAATGTAGCAATGCACAGCTCGGGCAAGATGCCGTGTGATCTCCCATTTTGGCGATTTCAGCCAGACTTCGTCCTTTGGTGGTTTTTGTAATCTTGCGTTTACCACAACAAACTACAAACGCCAACATTGAAGAAGAAATCAGATCACAATGTGCATCAGCCATCAACTCAGGAGGTGGTCATTTGACAGCTATAATTTTTTCAACTACTTATAAGCCATTTGACGCACAACATAAGTGGATGCGAAAAGCTTGGCCTTTGGCGCTACATGTGGTCATAGTCGACACTGATAAACTGAAGTTCATTGTGGCAAAGGCATAACACTTGCCACAATGGCTATTTGTTTTTATCGGTGTCCTGTGTGATTGCATTCCCTCTCTCAACTTTCCATTCAACACAATGCTCTGCATTCATAGGGGTACACCCTGAGTGTTGAATGTATCAATAAACAAACAAAAAAAAAACAGTTTTACACCTTCAATTAAAACTGAAACTTCCGTGAAAACAGAGCACAATTGTTTTCATTTCTAACAAAGTGGCAGACAATTCACATTATGACATTACTTTTGCCGCACCTTGTACACAAATATAAAACAAAAACCAAAAAACTAAAAACTAAAAGTTTTGCCTTTTTACAACTACTACTCTTTCTCTTTCTATTACTATTTCTATTACTATTTCTATTTATGTTTGGAAGCAGCAGTAACTCAGTATTTAGCCATGAATCACGGTGCACACAAACATTTTCTTCTTTTCATATACGAGTATTTTATTTTGGTATAGTATATTTGAAGGAATTTCGCAAAATCTCACACGCCCAACTCCGAAGAATATGCTACGTCATTACATGCCAAAACAGATGAAGTGTGGAAGAAGGGAATGTTGAAAAACAAAAATATCATACATGGTAAAGAAACGATTTTTGGGCAGGCATGTGCGATATTCACGCAATAGTCGTCATCATCATTCATTGGACGTGAACGTTGACGTTGACGTTGACGTTGTCGTTGTCGTTGACGTTGTCGTTGACGTTGTCGTTGTCGTCTGTCTATCCCTCAAAGGAATAACCATAGCTGGAAATCGTTTTATATAATTTTGGTTGCTTCATTGCTTCATGTCCATGTGTGTTACATACATGTACAAGTATGTATTTTTGTATGTATACAAGTATATGTATGTACCATATAACAGTATTTGTGTATGTGCTTAGAATATTTACTCTAATTAAAGTTATATCTTGAATTTAAAGTTCATGTACTGTACGCCAATATGTAATATGTAACATTTATGTACAAATGTAATATAATCAATGATATTAAAGTGCCGAAAACTATTTCTCTTTAAATTTGCGTATGTACTAATAAAATCTTCAGCTGAATAATGATAGTAAATACATACTTACATAAACAGTTTATTTACTTAAGATTTAAACCAATTGATGAAATATTACATTATATGGTAAGTACTAGGTGAGCTATAGAGAGTTTTGGGTTGAAAGTGGTTGGTTGGGTTGGTTCAAATGTCCACGACGAGTGTACAGTCGTCGATCCAAAGCGTGCAGATGCAGGTACTCTCAAAAATATATAATCATTCGACATTTTCCTGGCCGAAATTTTGTTTTGGTTTTTGGTGTGATTTTTAATCCGAATTCGTTGTGCTTTTAGGTCTGAGTTGTGGTCGTTTTTTTTTTTCTGTAGTTGGTTTCCTTATATTACTAAGTTTTGGTCGGAGTTGTAGTCTCACTTTAATCTGAGTTAAGGTAGATTTTGTTTTTGAATTTGTTTTTCTTTTGCCGTATTTTAGTTCGGTTCTATAAGTTTGAATCTTGGTCTAGACTTAATCTGAGTTTTGGTGTAAGTTTGGATTACACTTTTTGACTGGGTTTTGGTGTGATCTGATTTTTGGTCTAGATACTGGTCTGATAACAAATTTCAACAAATTAAAACTTTTTGCCTGCATCAGAGTACCCATACCCGAAAATACCCGTAATACTTAAAGAGGATGTTCTGTTGAGCACTTTTGCTGAATAAAGGGATAATCCAGCACTTTAAACTTTTTTTTATCCGCCTTTTAAGATAAGAGTTGCCATGTCAACGTAATTAACGGCTAAGTATACGAGTATAAATATAAAGAGACAAAGTTAATCCTAAGTGCGCAAGCGTATGTGCCCCTCGGCTGTGAGGTGCTGTGAGGAGAGCCCGTTAGGATTCCCTCGCCGTTAGGATTCGCCATAAAACTGTAGGTCGCTTCCACTCATGTACAAATATAACACGCACAACATGAGTGTATGCGAAAAGCTCGGCCTAGGCCCTTCATGGGCTGCTGTGCCATTAAAAGAAGAAAGAAGATTAGTTTTGTATTATTGCCGAATTTTCCCCCGTGAGATTTAAAATTGCATCTTTTGTTCGGATTTATGTACATTCCAGGGAATAAAGTAAGTCTTTGATTGGAAGTTAGCTCTCATTACTTAACCTATGTAATATAACAATAATATTTTGATGACACATATTTTACATTAATATTTCTCCAATAAAAATCAAGTCATTTCTGAATTCTCTCTTTCATTTACACAGTAAAAATTACAACCAACAATGACGATGATACTTGCAATTAAATAAATGGTGCTATGTAAGAAAGAAAAGAAGTCCTCCCACATAGTCTAATTAATAACTAAAAAAAGAAGAAGTAAAACACACTCAACTAACTTTAATTGCACACTCTTTAACTAAACTAAAACTAGCGAATACTCGTAAAAAGAAAAACAACTTTTCGTCCATCTACGGAGTATAGGAGAGATTATACATAAAAACTACCGATTCCAATTACCACCCAAAGTTTTCTATGATATCGCTGCTTATAAAACTCAAAAATCGCTGCGTCAATATTTTACACAAAACCGCATTCACTATGGAGAATTTATTACAGCTGTAAAGATATCGGCAACGTTTTTCTTTTCTCTATCTTCAAAGAAACAAATCGTCAAGTTTTAATCAAATTAAAAACAAAACTTAATAAGCTCATACATACTCACACATTGCATACCCAACTTTATAATAAAGTGAAATGCATGCAAACGTTACAGCCGATCGTGGTGGATCATGGCGTCTGCCACCAGATGAAACGTTACAAGTGCAAGATTCAAAGGGCGATGAGGATTTAGATTTGGAGGAAGGACACAATTGGCGAAGTATAATATTTTCACTATTAGTTATTAGTTTCGTGATAGCTGGCATCATTACGGCAATTTATCTATTGGGGTGAGTAATCGAGTAATCGAGTGACCAAGTAATCGAGTGATAGAGTGATCAAGTGATATAGTGATCAAGTGATAGAGTGATCAAGCTACCGAGTGATCACTTCAAATGATCGAATGATCAAGCGATTAAGTAATCGAGTGATCAAGCGATCGAGTAATCAAGCGATCGAACGATCAAGCGATCAAGTGATTAAGCGATCTAACGATCAAGCTATCGAGTGATCGAATGATCAAGCGATCAAGCTATCGACTGATCAAGTGATCCAGTGATCAAGCGATCAAGAGACAAAGTGATCGAGTGTTCAAGTGATCAACTGTTCGATTGATCAAGCGATGGAATGATCTGCGATCGAGTGATCGAGTGATCAAACGGTCAATTGATCACGCAATTGGCTGATTAAGTGATTGCGTGATCAGGTGGTCGGGTGATCAAGTAATCGATTGATCAAGCGAACGCGTAATCAAGTGATCGAGTAATCAAGCGATCATGTGATAAAGTGATCGATTGTTCAAGTGATCAATTGATCGATTGATCAAGCGATCGAGTGATAAAGTGATCGAGTGATCAAACGATCAAATGATCGAGTCATGGAATGATCAAGCATTGCAGTGACCAAATGATCTAATGATCAAGCAATCGAGTGATTAAGTGATCAAATTATCGCATTATCTAAAGTTAATAATTATTTCTTTACATTCGTAGTTATGTTGATGAATTGCTGTATTGGTCCGGTCGCCGTATGATTCTCGATGAATATCTACAGGGAGACTTAACGCCAACTAGATTACAGCCTGCATGGGTTACCACACGCAAGTATGTCTTCCAATCGGATGATGGCGGTCTGGCTGTTTTGGACACTGCTACCAATAGGGTTAGCACCCTCGTCACCAATCATACACTAAGGCAATTAAACGTACATGGCTATCACTGCTCATATGATCTGCGATACGTACTATTTAGGCATAATGTTAAGAAGGTGACTTCATTTACAAGTTGCACGTGAACTGATCTCATTTGTGATCATGTAATCGTTTCCTTTGCAGATTTTTCAAAAATCATTTACTGCATTTTATACAATATACGATGTTGAAAACGATCACCATATGCCTGTTAAATTAAAAAATTTGCCAAAGGCACAAAGAACGCGCCTACAATTTGCGTCCTGGCTAGGCAATACAACCTCACTAGTTATTGTAGCTGATAATGATATATACTTACGACAATCACCATCAGAAGAAGAAGACATCCGCATAACAAACACAGGATATCAAAATGTCATTTACAACGGTGTGCCCGATTGGTTATATCAGGGTATCTAATTGCGACCACAACTTTCCGACTCAATTTCAGACCAGCTACAAATATTTTCGTTTTCCCTTTCCACAGAGGAGATATTCGATCGACCCGAAGCTATTTGGCCATCGGCAGATGGCTCACATTTCATGTACGCCTCATTCAATGATACCAATGTCGGCATGATGACATATCCGTGGCTGGCATCAGGGGCCATAATAGCGGGTAGCGGCATGACTTCGGGTACATCATTTCCAGAAACGAGAAATGTACGCTACCCAACGCCGGGTACATCAAATCCGGAGGTGCAATTATATCTAGTAGATATCACGAATCTAACAGATATTCATATTACTGTGCTAAGGCCACCGCCATTGCTCCAGGAGCAGTAAGTTGCAAGTTGTGAATTTAAAATTTTACCTATGTACATCAAGTGATGTGATTAACAAATTTATTAATATCGATTTCAGAGATTATTATTTAACTTCAGCTGGCTGGGTTACCGAACATAATCATCAAGTGTCCACAGTCTATATGATGAGATCACAAAATTATAGCATAATAGCAACATGTCTGGTGGATTCGGGCTGGCAATGCAAAGAGGTAATGTCGACATTATCGATAGAATTGTATTACATAAAAAGCTCATTGCAAATAATGTCGACATAAGTTCGTCTACTGGGAGGATGGTTATTTCAAAATTCTTCTTCTTTTTTGGATTCAACAGCCCATATAACCTTACTTACTTCAATATAATCTGATTGTTGTTATGTATTTTGTTTTGAATTGTGATCTCCAGATTCATTCGGAACGCGCTCCAGAAAATGAATGGCTAGATATTCTACCACATCCTGTCTTTGCTCCCGATGGTAATAGTTTCTTGTTATTGGCCAGCATTCAGGAGTCGGAAAATGAACATTTTACACACATCAAACATATTACTATGACACAGCAGCGTATCTCTGTCATTTCCCATGGACGTTATGAGGTTAAGCTTAAAATATTTATATATTTTATGAGTGATCAATGAAATGAAATTTTTTCTTCTCCCAAGGTTCTGAAAATACTTTGCTGGGATACGGCAAACCATTTGGTTTACTATTTAGGCACACAAGATAAAAAACCGGGACGAAGACATATGTATACAGTAAGAGATCCGGTAAATGATGATAGTCGAAAGTAAGTAATCACTTTTTACTCACTCGCATATCAGATATAAAAGCCAATAGCATAAGGTTAAGGCATCTATACGGGAAATCTATTAGATGAAGTAGAAGAAGTGCATATGGTGGTTAGCAATTGGAGAGAAATATTAGTACTCGATATATGGATATTGAAAAGCGCATCCATGGGCTTTTGTGCCAGATAATAGAAAGAAGATGCGTTCATTTAGAGTTAAGCGATATTTGGAGATTACCTTCGAGTTAGTGATTATTACCCTGCTAAGTGACTTAATGACTGGCTGTCTATCAGTAGGGATGTAAATATCACAGGGTGATAGATAGGTCACTGCACTTCAAATGGTTGAAGTTACTTTTTTTACCGCCGCTGCATCTAGACCATTTTTCCATTCTGCCTTCCAGTTTGGAACCATCAGTAATTAAAACTAAATGGAGTTCCCGGGCTGAACTACTCTCTCCGCTCATTTCTGTCCAGTAGGACTATGCATGATAAACTTGTTATCGCAGGAGGGTCTTACCAGAGTATAGTCGATATCTTTGGGTATTGAACTACTTATTCGTATCTTATTATCCTAGAGTAACCATAGCAAAAGCGATACCATGGTGAGACTATGTTTAATCTTACGGCCCCAGTATTTGCTGTGTTACTACTAAGCGCTTCCGCTGCCAGTAGACACGCTCTTCTCTGTAGCTTAGTCAAATGGCTGCTCGTTACTTAAAGACAGAAAATAACTGAAACTTGAGCAAAGAAACGTAACCGATCTTAAGAAATAATATTATACTACCGAGAAATATACCATGGATGCTCAAATATTGACAGAAATTGTTACCTACTTAAAATCGATAGTATCGAGTCCGAAAAAATAATAATAACTTTTGAATGAGATATATTGATAGCGAAGATTCAAACCGATGTCGAAAAGTTCAGTAATAAGAAATATCAACTTCATATTTTGACTAAAGAAAGAAATCTTCGATTCACAAATGGTTTCAACAGAAAAGTACTCGACTATCCAAGAATTATTGGAGCAAAAATTTAATAACTGATTCCTCTCAAATCCTAAGTGTAACAAGAACGTTCGTTTTAGCGTCCTTTGTTTGCTTAAAGTAAATAGCTGCTTCTAAAATTGGGCAAGGGAATTACTCACTAACATTAACGACTTACCTTCTATTCGCCTTAGCTAGGTACATAATAACTGACATAATTAAATGAAATTTCTAAATAATATTTCCCTACCACACATCAAATTAGAACGGAGCCGAAATGTATCACATGTGATTTGGGTGAAGCACTCTGGAGCAGTCGCTATTATTATGTCAACTGTTCACACTTCGATGCCTTCCTGACGCCACCGTCTTCCACAGCAGCATATTATGGCATTGAATTTTATATACTAGAATGTCAAGGGCCCGGTCTGCCCGTATCGGGAGTACATGCACGTAAAACGCATAGTCTAGTAAAAATCCTGTACGATACGCGTCCGTTCTACACAGAACGTTTGCAAAAATTGGCACTGCCAACGCAGAAGTCATTTGAGATAACGCTGCCGCATGGCAGTCGAGCACAAGTGCAATTACTATTGCCACCTAGCTGGCGCGAAGAACTGAGAGATGCGGCTTTTCCTGTAATCGTAGAGGTGTAAGTAAAATTACTCGTAATCGGCCTGCTTCGAAAAGGCAGTACTCGTATCTAATTGATATGTTCTTTCTTTTTTTTTTTGTTTCTTGCAAGTAATGGACGTCCTGGCTCTGAGTCTGTTTCCGAAAAATTTCGAGTCGATTGGGGCACCTATATGTCGTCGCGTAATGACGTCATCTATATACGTCTGGATGTACGTGGCGCGAGAGGACAAAGTAAAAAGTCTTTGTATCGTCATTTGGGCGGTGTTGAGGTCGAAGAACAAATATCGGCTTTAAGGTAAGGTATAATAGCTATAAGTAATATTACATTGAAGAGCTATTCATTCTAGTTACCTACACAAGTACTACCATAAATATTCTTGTTCTCATTTTCGCAGGTATCTACTGGAGACAATTAGTTTTTTAGATGAAACTCGTGTTGGTATTTGGGGTTGGGGTTACGGCGGCTATGTAACAGCAATGGTGCTAGGTACACAACAGGATGTGTACAAATGTGGCATAGCAATATCGCCTATTGCCGATTGGTTATATTATAGTAAGTATTATGTATATAAGTAGTAGATACTTGTTGTGGTTGACGCTAGTAAGTATTGGTTTTATTTATGTGCAGACTCGGCCTTCACCGAACGTATTCTAGGACTGCCAGCCGAAAACTATAAAGGCTATGTAGAGGCGGATGCTACACAACGTGCTCGCCTCATAAAATCGCATTCACTCTTTCTTATACATGGTTTGGCGGATTCAACAGCGCCTTATATTCACGGGGTGCAGCTGGCAAAATCATTAACCGATGCTAATATTTTATATCGATATCAGGTATGAAACATTGGCATATAATCGTAAATTAGCTTATTTTAATAGTAAAGCCTTGGGCATATTTGGGTTATATCTATAAGTAGATAATAGGTATTCGAATCGAGAAAGTTGTACCTCTACCTCTAAATAGGGTAATTTTCAAAAACACAAAGAGAATTGATAAAGAGTAAGTTCTTGAATATGAGTGTTACTTAGTATTCAATTTCGGAAAGCTTCGATTCTTCTGAAATTCTGTGTGATAGCATTTGTGGCCCATAGAGTAGAACTGATTTCATGTAAGCATCATCATTTTCCATTCTACATAATTTTTAAAGAGCTGGGCTTTTTCTTTCTTATTTTTTATAATTTTGTGCCTTTTTTCTTTTTACTATTATATAAAAAATACCAACATATTTATAATTTCTTATATTGCCATTATTATTATAGACTTATGCCGATGAAGGTCATGAGTTAAACGGTGTACTGGAGCATGTTTATTCGTCGATGGAACATTATTTTACCGATTGTTTGAGTTTGGATCCGGATGATACTAGGCCGGATATGGATAAAAAAATCGTGCCGGCAGAGTAAGGTGATACAAGTTAACAGCCAGCTACTCGCATACATAGACTACATAGAATGTTAGCCAGACAGCCAGCCAACCAGACACCCAGTAAGGTATGGGGTTTACTTGAAACCATAACAACAAGCACAAGTGCATTACACGGGCACTACAAACATACTAAATATGTATGTATGTTTCGATTCGATGCCAAAATATAAAAAAAAAAAAAAAAAATATATTTATTTATTGTAAAGTAAATCGTTATTATTTTTGTCCTTTCAAATTCACCATAAATTATTATTCTTGTAATATAATAAATGCATACCATAAGTAAATGGAAAATATTGAACTTCAGGTTGCTCAAACGAAAAAAAAGAGAAACAAAAAATAACTAAAAATACTGAATGTGAGATAACATATATCTTAAATAAGACATAGCAAATAAACTATACAACGTATTATTCTATCGATCGACTCTTAGTAATACATACATACATACCTACATACATACCTATACATATTAACAAATACTAATAACTAAATAACAAAACTGCAACAAAAACAACGCGATTTTAAACGACTTGAACTCTTATTAACTATATTTATAACTACATTTAAATATACATACATACTTACTAACTAACTAACTAACTAACTAACTAACATACATACCTACATACAATAAAAGAAAAACAAAAACAACTGCATCAACATATCATTCTGTGTATAAATTAAAAAAAAAACCAAAAATATTACGACGAATTCTAATCGATCGATTGCTTATGATTGCTTACTCCATCATCAACCTATGTATGTACTATGTATTTTAGCATATTTATAATTTTCATAAATAAGATCATAATAGTTCAATATGCCATAAACAGAAAGAAACAAAATAACGATATCAAACTCAGTATACAAAGAAAGATTTGGATTTTGTATTTTATTGTTTTTGTTTGTTATTTTTTCTTCTAAGTTTTATAAACTTTATTGATCACTCCATAGTAATAATGTAAGTGTCATCACGCCCGCTTCCATGAAAGCATTAGTTTCGATGTTTATAGGCATACGCGTCCATATCGAAAATCGAATACTTACATACCATATACCGACCGAAGAAGAGGTTTACCGCTCGTATGATTGATATTAATTCATATGATAAATAAATATTACTCATACGCACTGTGTTCGTTTTAGTTTTTAACTTAAATTTTCTGAAGGAATTGCCTAAATTTTCGTACATTTCAATGAAATCACTGTATATATTAGTTATATATGTATGTAAATAACTGAATGTTAGATAACATTAAATTCTAGTTGCTGCAAAAGTTTTCGAAGCTCTTCCAATGTCCTCAATCTCAGCGGACACTAAGTCATTTTTGTGTAGGACATTTTGGACATTTTGCTATTAGGTTTAATTATTCTTAAACCAACGTCAAGCAAGGTGTTCACTGACCGTTCCCTCAACAACTGACGTCCATTTTTCTTTGTTAGCTAATTTTAAATAAAATTAAGTTCTCTTTAGATAATTTTAAGGTCTTAGAATTAATTAATAGTGTATATGCAGTATGTATAAATAAGTAGGTGCTTCCAGTTTTCCTTTTCATTTAATTGGATGCGAGTCGGCCGAAATGGCATTCCTGATGTTGTATTTTGAAATAAAGTAAATGGTTTACAGTTAATTGTTAATTGTTTGGCAGATACCATATGTCCATAGAATATGATAATAAATTCTTTTTTTTTTAAATATGTACATAAAAAAATGTTACAATTTAAGTTTGAAATTTTAATGCAGCGTTGTTTTAAATGATATCTGGTTTTTGAGTTGTTTTATTTTAGTTGTGAGATTTGAGAGAAAGAGAGTAAATAAGAAAATGACGTGTAAACAAAATGGTGTAAAATCAGCCCTCACACAACTCCTAACGTTTTTCTCTCTTGGCAAGGTAAACATAATCAGAGTTGCCAGCTTCTATAACCATAAATTGAGTAAATTAAGAAAGGTACATTTAAAAGCAGCACTTGGAAACCGACACATTGTGGATTGTTCTTGGTGGTTCTTCCTTTAATTTTACCGCTAGATAGCAGAAAAAGATCTAGCGAGAGAACCGCTTAATATGGAACAATGAACATAATACTGACCGTATTATGCAAGAGAGAAATGCTACAAATCATTATTGAAAAAAATTTACATTCGAATGTTTCACAATATAATTTTGGTATTTTCGTACTATTTAGTGAAAAATATCAAAATTCTGTCTTGGGTCTGAAAAAACTTGTTAAATTATGTTGATCTTTATCTTTGCCTAGTTTTTGTCAGAGCTTTGTGTTCAATGATCGTCTTTTCGCTTACAGTACACGTAGGCTAATAAAGATCACGCCTATTTCTCCATAAGCCTGGATGAAGAAAAAATCAAATGGGCATTCTTTGATTCTCTCTTCTCACAATTTTGAGAGAAAGTATCAAGTGCGTAGACATTAGAGTGCAGGCGACATGACGTAATCCTCCCATAAATTTGCAACGCCATTAAATTTAAGCCTACTCTCTTGTTGTTATTCCGTTTTGTTGTTTTTCTGCCATTGAAGCTGAGTATGCCCTCTTCTCACAAATTTGAGAGCCTGCATGTATCAGAGTAGGCGGCATAACGCCATTCTCTCATGCTATGAGAGAACGCCATTCTGCCATTGAAATTTAGCATGACGTCACGCTCTCATATTATTTTGTCGCCATTAACATAAATCGTACTCTCTTGTTGTTTTGCCCCAAAAACTATCTATTTCTATGGATATTGCTCTATCTATGGCTGAAATAAATACAAAGTTGTAAATAAATGGCAACAGTAAGAATAACACAAATAGTGAACGGTGGTAACAAAACTTGGCAGCAGTAAACATTACTCGTACATATTTTGTGAATGAAATAGAGAAAACTTCTTTTAAAAACATCATAGTGGAGTTTTAAAAACACTAAAGTAAGAACCTTTGCGAAAACCAAATCAAAATTCATGAACCCACAATGCAGCTACTACATTTTCGTTTGTTGAATGTAAATTTAAATAACGCCGATGTGTTTTATAACAAATACTATGTGAAAATCAAAATACGCTTCTTTGTAAAAAATAATAACAAATGAAAAATAAAAATAAAATAATACTTTTCTTAATATACTACAACCGAAATGTTTATTTTCTAACTAAATTAAAACACTTACTTAATGAGCTTTTCGCAAAAACAGGAATTGAAATAATACACACGTTCATGCATACAACTTCAACTGTGCTATGGACAATCTTGAAATGTTTCACAAATATAAAAAAACTTAAACTTTTAATAATTTATGCTTAAAAATAACCGAAAAATTGAGCTTTTTAATTTTGATCTTTTTTGAAATTTTCGATAAATACAAACAAGAAAATAATTATGCAAAATGAGCTACCTACTAATAAATACTTGGTAAATAATGAAAACTGAAAAATTATATGGAAATTTATAGTAAAAAAAAAACAAACAAAAAATAAGAAATCAAATACTAATTGTAAGGTAAATTTATATTTAGTCAAATGGTTGTGAATTTCGCAATTAGAGCTTAGGATTAAAAAGAATAATAATAAAAAAATTAAAAAATTTAAACAAAAATTTAACCAAGAAAACACCGGTTTTTTTTTTATTAGAAATAAATGCAGTAAGTCAGTCATTAATAGTCAAGCAAATGCATACACACATAATTTGTATATATATACAAACATACACAAGTACGTATATGAGTACATGTATGAGTATACAGAGTTATAGATGTATGTGTAAAGATTTTTTGACTTTTCAGTTGGAAGTGTGTGTGTGTGTGTTTTTTTTTTATTAGTGTGTGTGTATAATTCAAATTAGTTAAAATACAAATATGTACTTTTTGGTATTACACATAAGCTGTGTAATTTTTTAAAAGTAATTTATATAGCAGGTTTTTATTATTGTTCTGCTCAATAAAATAAATGTACTTAATAAAAATAGAATCAAATACAAACACAAAGCAAAAGCAAACAAAAACACATACATAATTAAAGGCTTATTTATCTGGATATTTGAAACATTTTTAATAATAATGAAAAAATCAAAACAAAAACAATACCATATACATACCTAGTATATATATACACATCTATATATATATATATATATATATATACATGCATATATAGGTATATATAGTATATATATATATATATATATATATATACATGAGTATATTATAAAAAAAAATTTATATCAATCAAATATTGCCTTCATAGTTAGTACATACGTGTATATGATATTTAATACTTATATGCTGCTAGCATTATGTAATTTAAATGCTAATAATAAAAAGCTAAATATTTTATAAAGCCAACAAAACCGAAAAACAAAAAACAAGAAAACTAACAACAGCAAAAAAAAAACACAAAAAGAAATAGTGCAGTTTTGAATTAAGTAAGAAAAAATCAAAATTTAACGCAAACGCAAAAAATAGTTATTAAAAAAAAGGAAGAAAACCATTAAACATTAAACATTTACAAAAAACAAGAACCTACCTACATAAAATATACAATAGATAGTTTACACGAATGTGCATTATTATATTGTTAGCGCATTGCATTCATTAAGCAATAATAATTTCTAACACACAACAACATTTTAATCTAGTGCAAAATCAAATAAAAACGATATTTGCAGACTACTCGCATGTAACAAACTTATGCGTTCACTTGAAGTTTCCGGAAAAGTTCATTTACTCCGAGAGTGACTTCACACTTTGAGTTGTTTGATTTACTCAGAGAGTGAGAATCCCACACTCTCCCTCCCCCCCCCCCACGCTCTGATTTCAATTGTCCAATCACAATCCAATCCTTTGTTTACATACAATGAGCGAGAGTATGGTACCATAAAATCCTCTCGATGTACGCCGCCGTGGTTGAAGCAAACTATCGATACTCGAACATGTTTAGACGTAACTTTAATAATGTCCTTTCGTTGGAAACTTATGATTACTTTTCTAGTTAATACATTTATTTAACACTCAGTCACTGTCGGCGATTTTTTTTAAGGCCCAACACGACTTTTATTTATTTATGATATAAATATTAGTTCATACTTAAAAGAGAAGATTAAAGTAAATATTCAACACGTGAGTCATAGATAGTGAATTTACTAAATGTTGAACTTAATATTTCAACCTCAACGAAGTTGGCTAAATTAACCATTTTGACGTGTTCTTCTACTTCAACGAATTAATCTTAAAACGAAAGTAACCTCCTGGTTTACATGCCCTGGTGTCCTGGATTGTGAAAATAGGTAGTGTCCTAGTGTTATCCTAAAAATATTTGTCCTGAATTTTTCGCTTCGGCAATCTGGAAACGCTAAGCAAGATTAGCGAAAGACCGTAACACTCAGGACATCAAAGTGTCTATAGCTGCAATAATTCACTGGAAAATTGAGTAAATATAAGGCTGATACAGAAAATAGTTCGTTTCTTAACATATCAATATAAAGTGCAATACATACATAAATCTGATTAGAAAAGATCAGCAAGTCGTCTACCTTATTACATTCAAAAGCTTAGCAAAATGGAAGAAACAGTTTCTTTTAGCAAGCATTGTTAAAATTTTCAACTGCACACTTAGATATTTCTAGTGTTAGCGATTTGTCCCTGTGGAACGATTTCAAAATAAAGATGATTTTTATGATCATTGACCTTAAAAGTTTAAATCTCCGCAGAATTCCAGTTCGTGCGGTCGAATGGGATTTACTGAAACTTTTACTCATCTAGATTTGAATGATAGAATTATGAGCTACAACATTCCTTGCTTCCATCCAGGAACGCTCTTGCAATGCCTCTCCAAATTGACTCTGGGTAAGAATCATTTTTACACCAACCTTTCAGTTGGCGGGCAGCTGGAACCACGTACAAATATGACCCACATTATACGAGGGTAGGTGAATAAGTACCCGTGTGTGAAGACAGGTGGCATTGCTGAGGGAAGTTGGAATTACCGTTGTGTACTGCCATCTGTCACACGACACCACACTAGGTTAGTTTTTATTTGGCAGCCATTAGTATCACACGTGTTTCGCGTTTCGCGATAAAATGGAAAAAGAACAATATCGATTCGTAATTCGCTTTTTATTTTTGGATCGACAAACATGCGAAGTTGGATGCTGTCTATGTGGGCCCTTCACCATCTATGACAACCGTAAGATATTGGTTCAACGACTTTAAACGTGGTCGTACATCTGGTTTAGATGAGGAGCGCCCAGGCCGCCCGGCAGACGTGGTTACCGAGGAAATCGTTGAAAAGGTCCACGACATGATTCTCGCTGATCGCCGAATGAAAACGCGCGAAGTAGCAGTAGTATGTAGTATGAGTGTCGCACGGAACGGTAATTAATATTTTACACGATAGGTTAAGCATGAGAAAGGTGTCGGCCCGCTGGGTGCCGCGATTGCTTACGGGAGACAACAAGCGGATACGGAATTGTCGCGTACAAATTGCATGTAATGAACTAAGAATTGCTGCGGCAGCCACGTACTCGCCCTGCGACTTCTTTCTGTTCCCCAACATGAACACGTGGCTTGAGGGAAAAAAATTCAGCTTAAACGAGGAGGTTATCGTCGAGACAGAAGCGTATTTTGAAGAGTTTGGTTAAAGAAATGGCAGAAACGTTGGGAAAAGTGTATTGTACTAGAAGGAGATTACGTTGAAAAATAGAAAACAAATTTGTGAAAAACTTGCCTGTTCATTCCTAACACGGGTACTTATTGATCTACCCTCGTACAATTGTAGCCCCAACTCTCCTATCTAATTTACCTTTGAACAGAAATGCTCAATATTTTACCTGCAAATTGATAAACAAAAAACCCTTCTACAAAATCGTTGAAGACTTTACCACCTACGTGGTATCACAATTTGCCATTTCATGGGCCCCGAGTGTGTTCTGATTTCGCGACAGCCACCTAAAAACTGTGCACAACAAAGTTGACGACGAAATCTTTCAAACCTCGCCTTGTTATTGGTTTCTGAATTTCGAATAGATGTTTCCATATTTCATTGCTTTCCGGAAGACAGAAATTCCAAGATTAAGTGTGTTAATAAAACGAAGTTTCAGATTTTCTATTATTGTTTTTTTAAACACTTTACTACATTTTTATAATGCATGCGCATGCGCATTTCAATTCAATGCCAGAAGTCTTAGCCTGATTAAGAAACGGTGTTGAGAATCCAATAAGAAAACAAAAATGTTCATAAAATCGATCCAAGGGTGCTCAAATTTGAAGGCAATTAAAAAAAAAATAAAGTAAACTTAAATGTAAAATGATCTACCTAGGCTATACCTACTTTTTGGAGTAAATCTATTAATTAATAACATGTATACACATATTTACGTGAATAGTGCTAAATTTGTAAAACATGCATGCGTGTACAGTTTGCTTCGAAAGAGTTGAGCTTTGCAGTCATGCGCAGAAAGAGGAAAATGCAAGCTATACCCTCAATTGACCAATCGCAGCCATTGGCTGCCATTGCGTGAATGACAAAGACAAATCCTCTGCTCCTCTTCTGCACAATATTATGGTAACTGCAATATTAACTCATTTGAAACGAACTATTTACATACACATACATATGGAGTTCGGCTTTTTACTTCAGTTTCTTTTTAATTTTAAATCAAAAAAAATATATGTACCTTTTAAAAAATCAAGTAAAATAAGAAAATAAAAATCAAAGGAAATCGAATGTTCTGCAGATTAGTTACTTAATTTAAAGTTAACAGTGTAATATAAAATATTTGTAAATACATATTTGTACATATTTACATACAAAAGTTTATATATACCATATTTAATTGATTAATAAATATTTAATTAATAATCTTGCAAAATACCGTACATTTTTATGTACAACACTTAGTGTAACTAAAAGTCTATGAAATAAGAAGAACATTTTCGGAAAACACCAATTAGTTTTAAACATAAATTAATTAAAAAAATTAAAAGCAAAAGCAAAAGCAAATGCAAATGCAAATGCAAATGATAACTGCATGAATTTCATTGTCATATTTGTCATATTTGTAAATGTCGCTGTCACTCTCAGTAGCTAGAAATGCTATTTTTTAATTAATTTTACTAACTATCAGAAATATGAATATAAGAAGAACAATTAATTAACTACTCGTACCATACTTAATTATGTAAATATTATTATTATTTATGCATTTGATTGATTATTGTGTTATTTTCTTACTATTTTCATGTATGGTACACAATCTTGTAATAGTTATTTATTATTGATTATTGTATAGTATGTATTGCGATTATGTAACGCCTACTGACCCCTTCCCCGTTTGCGTAATACTACTTACATTATTAGAACTTTCAAATTATTCAGACATACAAATATAAGTAATGAAATATTATTATTATTATTATTATTATTATTATTATTATTATTATTATTATTATTATTATTAATAATAAATAGAATGCATTTTCGAATAGTGCGAAGTATTAAAGTTTACACAAAAAAGCAAAAAAAAACAAAAAACAAAAAACTAATCGGATTTTTTCAATACGAAACGTTAACAAAAAGAAAATGAACAGAAAAATCGATCACAGATCACAGTTTTTGTTTCTATTCTTAATAAAATCAAATATGTGTTAATTAAAATTAAATGAAATCTAAAAAATAATGTTTAAAAACTTGTATCTCATTCTTCCAAGTGTTTCCAAATTTCAAATACTATCTGTATTTATAAATCAAAGTAAGTAATTCATGCGAAGAATCGATATTTCACATTCTAAGTAAGTATGATAATGTCGAGACGCTTCGCAGACCTTTTTTTTGGTCAAGTCAACAAACAGGTTACACCCCTATGAATGCAGAGCATTGTGTTATTTGGCAGGAAGATTGATAGGTGAGAGGAAGAAGGAGAGAGAATGAGAGAGGGAATGCTATTACAAGACACCGATAAACAGATAGACAGCCATTGTGGCAAGTGTTATGCCTTTACCACAATGAACTTCAGTCTATCAGTGTTGACTATGAGCGCATGTAGCGCCTTACAGCGTTAATGAAAGTAGTTCAATAAGGATAAGCCTTGGACTGTAATTAAGCGAAGTGGAAGTATGGACTATGGTCGCTGTGGCGTAGTGATAATGCGTTACACTGCTACGCAGCGTGTCCGGGGTTCAAATTTTGGCACAGGCAAAATCAAAAAAAAACTAGAAAAGATAAACCCAAAAATACGGCCATATCCAGCACCAATATGTTGGATATCGGGAAGACCGTAGGATCTGGGCAGGAAGGCCAGAGACACAGTCAGTTGAACCCCAGATAGTGAAAGGAGAGCGTTAAGTGAGTTAGTCTAACGAGGCAACTACATAGGTCGTATACACTGGTTATACCTAAAGTTCCGAGTGCAAATTTGTTATCACTCTATGGTTTTGCCATTGTCTACCAAGAGGTGCACCTGTACCCTTTTTTTACAATTCGCATTCACTTCATATCGGTAGAAATATAAGAAGTTTATGAGATTTAACCACACGACCTTACTGCTTCGCATAGCTCTTCAAATATAAGTCTAATCCAAAAGCTGTGAATGATTATTTTATTGAATGATTTGAAACACTCACTCTGTCGTACATATTTACTAAAAGCACTTAATATATTATGGTGTAAATGAAGTGAAATCAATGCCACGTTGTGTAAGTTTATCAGTGATCCATGGACGCAGATATGGAACATTAGCATAGACGCCAGGAATATTCTCCGCACCACAGCCAATGCCCCATGCCACAATACCCGCTTGATAGAAACGATCTTTGACACCTGGCATCGGGCACACCAATGGCGAACCACCATCACCCTTGCATGTATCCTTTCCCTTTTCACCGCCAGCACAAATGAAACTTGGATTCAAAATGAAATGTTTTCCCAGACGTGTAGAACGCATATTCTTCTGGCACTGATTATTTGGCATTATTGGCAGAATGACCTTTTTCAATATCACTTGATAGACACCATCTTTGCCATATTTATCCTTGCCCCAACCAGTGGCGAAACAGCGAGAATGATCGAAATTGGTATTCGTATCGGGCAAGCAAATTGGCCGAACATTTTCCTGCCACACAAAAGGACTCTTCAATATCAGCAGTGCCACATCATTGTACAGTGCACCTTTGTGATACTTTTCATGGACAATAATCTCTTTGACACGCTTATCTTGATGCGGCAAAACTTCGGATTTCGTTTGTGTATCCCATTCACCGGCACGCACCACCAGCGTGTCTGCCTGCAATAGGTGCACACAATGTGTAGCGGTTAAAACAACAGTGGGTGCGATAATTGCGCCGCCACATTCGTAGAGTTTCCTAATATCGTTTCGAAGTTTTTCATCTCGCAACAGCGCCACCATCCATGGAAATTCAGCAAATTGTGTTTCACCTTTTTCATCGCCTATTATTCTAAAGCCAACGCCTGACGGATTTCTAAAGCCACAACCAGAATGAACACTAGCAGTAGAAAAATTCACAGCAGCACCAGCAGCAGCTTCAGCCCCTTTCCCAGCATCAGAAACAGCTTTCCCTTTTACGGGCACTGGCTTGAATGTAGGTCGCTTGATCTATTGGCAGGGAGGACAAATAGAACAAACATGTACTCGCATCTGCAAACGAAAATCTTTAGCCGTTACCTTTAATGAAATATCACAACATTTCTCTAGATAACCACATTCAGCGCCATCCATGCGTATATCAACTAGCCCCACACCATTGTCGGAAACTCCGTCCGCAGTGCAAAGGAAGCGTGGGACACACTCTTTATCTAGACCACAAGATTTATAACCTTCAGCTGCATTCCGGCCATAAGCAATGCTTACTAAGCAACAAAATGTAAGAATTGAAATAATTGTGGACATATTCTTCCAGTTTGGATCTGTGGAAATAGAAAACGCACAAATTAAAAGTAAGTTCTTCAAATGAAATTAAATGTTTAATTAGAACTTTACCACTGAGTGAGCTAGAACCAGAGTTATATAAAGTACCCACCAGTATGCAAAAGATGCAATATATTCAATATATTCGGCGGGGCTGCAAAAATTCTTTTACACGTGTACTCGCGAAACGTGAACACGTATTAGAAGTGTCGCAAAACAATAGAGAAGTAGCTACAAATTTTATGGAACGACAAAATCATGCAGTTGCTCGCTTGTGTTTGCCGACACCAAATACGAGAACATGCTCTTTTTCATTCTCTTATTCGAATATATCGAGAGCGACCATGTCCAGTATGTCGCGACATGCGGAACTAAATGTAAAATGTAGTGTTCGGAACTTAACTTACAAGTTTTTTCATGAGTTTATTTTTTATAACAATAAAGATTTTCTTAAACGGTTTGGTTCCGAATGGTGAATTTTAATGAGCTCAAGGCCAAACAAATATGAAAGTTTTTTAAACAAATCTTATTATTTATTATTCGGTCAATATTTGGACTTCAATTATAAGTCAGCTTCAAGACACTGTAACGAAAAAACCTAGAATAATTATTCAATTAATATACTTGCCCTTATGGTAAATAGTAAAAGCTTATTTATTTATATTTTTCAACTTTATGACACAGAGCTTTCGGCAAATTTAGCCAATGCACCATGGTCCTGAAACCCGATTTTACGAGATAAAATCGATTGTGAAGATAGAGCGCTACAACTTCTGATGTAGTCCAGAAACATACTATATTCAAAAATGAGCGTAACCAATAGAATGACCTGGTAATTGCCTGCTCCTCTTAATTGCCAGTTCCTCTTCGAATATGTACAAAAGTTTTCAACTTTTTTTTTGTATGTTAATAATTTAATTATTATTTCTTGGTTCAATCAATTTCTATCAATTCTTGCAACTATTCAGTACTATCATCTTTTCCACTTTCCATCCAAGCCATTAAAGTTTCCAAATGTAATAACGTGAAAAAATTACAAAAATGCGAGTTAGGACTTTGGCAGATTAAGGTAGCGGTACATTTTATAACTTAATTCCTTAGTTGGCACTACATCCGATGAACGGACTTGACCGCCCTGATCAGACTTCGCCAGCCGCCTCAGCTATGCGCGCGCTGTCGCCAGTTGGTAAGGCCAAGTGCAGACATATTACCACCCCGCCGTTCGGAATCGGCCTCGTCACACTAACCCACTTAACCCTTCTCCAATCGCTATCTGGGCAAAGTACAATGATCCAAAGGACTGAGTGCTATGGAAGGTCTATGGCCTTCGTAGTCACATCCAAATCTAAATCTAATCCAATAGCTGTGAATGATTATTTTATTGAATGGTTTGAGACACTCACTCTCTCGTACATATTTATTAAAATCACTTAATATATTATGGTGTAAAAGGAGTAAAATCAATGCCACGTTGTGTAAGTTTATCAGCGATCCATGGACGCAGATACGGAACATTAGCATAGACGCCAGGAATGTTCTCTTCACCGCAGCCAATGCCCCATGCCACAATACCCGCTTGATAGAAACGATCTTTGACACCTGGTATCGGGCACACCAATGGCGAACCACCATCACCCTTGCATGTATCCTTTCCCTTTTCACCGCCAGCACAAATGAAACTTGGATCCAAAATGAAATGTTTTCCCAGACGTGTAGAACGCAGATTCTTCTGGCACTGATCATTTGGCATTATTGGTAGATCGATCTTTTTCAATATCACTTGATAGACACCATCTTTGCCAAATTTATCCTTACCCCAACCAGTGGCGAAACAGCGAGAATAATCGAAATTGGTATTCGTATCGGGCAAGCAAATTGGCCGGACATTTTCCTGCCACACAAAAGGACTCTCCAATATCAGCAGTGCCACATCATTGTACAGTGCACCTTTGTGATACTTTTCATGGACAATAATCTCTTTGACACGCTTATCTTGATGTGGCAAAACTTCGGATTTCGTTTGTGTATCCCATTCACCGGCACGCACCACCAGCGTGTCTGCCTGCAATAGGTGCACACAATGTGTAGCGGTTAAAACAACAGTGGGTGCGATAACTGCGCCGCCACATTCGTAGATGTTCAAAATTTCATTTCCAACTTCTTCGTCTCGCAATAGCGCCACCATCCATGGAAATTCAGCAAACTGCGATTCACCTTTTTCATCGCCTGTTATTCTAAAGCCAACGCCAGATGGATTTCTGAAACCACAACCGACGTGCTGTTCTTCAGGTACTGGATCGATAAGCGATTCCTTGGTCTATATTGTGGGAAGGGGAGAAAAATAGGTGTATTAATACACATATGGTAGTCTAACATAATGAGAATATAAAAATCTTTAGCCGTTACCTTTAATGAAATGTCACAACATTTCTCTAGATAACCACATTCAGCGCCATCAATGCGTATATCAATTAGTCCCACGCCATTATCGGAAACTCCATCCGCATTGCAAAGGAAGCGTGGGACACACTCTTTATCTAGACCACAAGATTTATAACCTTCAGCTGGTTCTGGATCTAGAATTGTGGTTTTTGTGGGCATTGGTTGAAATGGCGGCGTTGGCTGTATAACTGTAGGTTTCGTTGGATTTACACCGTTAATTGGTGGTGGGGTCGTAAAGATTTTGTTGATGAGATCATCCAAAGAAGAGGCAGAACCTTGTCCATGGCCAATGCTAAATAAGCAGCAAAATGTGAAGATGGAAATAATTATGGACATTGTCGAGCTGTAACAAATTGTAAAGTTAAATTGGCAGTGATTAGTGATATGACATTAGGTAGGTAGATTGAATGTGAAGTTTAGGTTAGATAGATAGGAGCAGAATTTCACTCAGGGCTAGAATTTCTATTTCGTTTCGAATTAAGGCTAGATGTGCTACTTAGTACTTTTTTTTAACGGCGGTTTTCAAATTATCAGTTTAGTGACCACAAATAACTCTAGTATACATGTTATATTCCGATGATTTTCGCTGTTACACAGTGTTATTGCATCATAACATTTTATTGGAACCAAGTTCATGCCATGGCAAACGATCACAGAAGGTAACGGATCTTGTACAGTGAGAGTGTATATGTACATATTCGTAAATATGAAACCGTTTTTATTACCATGGAGAATGGGATATGTTTGCATCGGGGAAATGTCCTGGATTCTTTTGTAGTTAAGTTGCTAATATTTTCCTTTTTGTTACAAAATGAAGAAGACCTTCAGAGCATGCAGCAGCTTTTCTCGGAATACCCCAGTTTTCTGAGGATATACTTTTTAGCACTACTACTCAGATCTCTCCCCTTTTAAACTAATCTAATCTTGCTCTGATACTCATTTACATATTTAACTACCTGCATTTTATATTTCTTATGAGTGTTATGGAGTGTTCAAAGGGTGTCTTAGTTTATTGTTTTGTTATAAAGTCGTAAAATTTCTTATGAGAAATGGGAGAATTTACGACAATTACGAGGATTCCACGTGGAATAAGACACCAATTATATTACTACATATGTAGAACATTGAGATGTTTCTACTCTCTTTAGCTATACATATATATATGAATCTAATGCATTGTTGGGCATTCCCTAGCATGCGAACGTAACGGTTTTAAGCATACCATATATAGGTACGTACATTGAAAGAGAGAAACTCTCAACGCTCTTCGCCCATCTCTAATCTAATCGAAACCAACAACAATAATTGCTCAATTGCTTCTTCTCTGAGAATGAGAGCGCAAATGAGAGCTGCCATGGCGGCATGCCAGTTTTATATTTTTAGAGTTTAAAATAAAGAACTTCATAGAAGTAAATAAATGTGATTGAAAAACAAAAACAAAAAAATATCAATCACTGGAAATATTCATCAGTTTACGAAAAATCCATAAATCGTTAATATATTATTTCTAGATTCTTTCAAATTCTAAACGAAACAATAAACTTCCTGTTCACAAGGTGTCATATTCAGTGGCGTATACTCTAAATTGTTGTAAATTCTCTCGTTTCTCATAAAAAATTTTAACCCAATTTCCTAAATTGTTTTAACTGAACAATTAGCTTTTAAGTATTACTCTTTGTTCTACCTCGTATTGTTTTAAATTTTAATGATATTGAAGCCAATCATGAAAAAAAAGAAAAGATACCTCGTAGAAACTGGTTAGAGTTTGTTCCGCTGTATATTTTAATGCAACTTTAAGGCACAAACAAAAAAATTTACTTAAACATTTTTGTAAGTTTGGTGTGCCTTGGCAATGGTAATGGAAAAACCGCCAACCGACTATAAAATGATAAGGCCGAGAAGGGGAAAGAGAGAATTATGAGTTTCTTTCACACTTTGTATATTTGTAAAATACTTTGGTTGACTTACATCACCGGCGCTGTGCTCAGCTTTTACCCAAAAACTTTTCGTATCTGCAATCACACAATTCGAATAAAAATCTTGAGTTTGTTTTGTTTCTAAATCTTAACTACATATGCTCGTTATATTGTACTATATATGCTATATAATACAGAAACTCTTTAATTCAGTGCACGTTATCACTATATACTGCTAGAGTGCTAGCCTTCAACCTTCGCTGTATTTAATAAACAATATATGTATGTACATGCAGATAATTTTGATTCTATTTGTTTATTTCGATTATTGCAATTATTTGAAAATTGAAAATATTCAATTGCATAATCAATTCAATAAAAACACAATCGAAATAGAGTGCACTGAAAATAAGTCAACACTAATCGATTGGCTTCTGTGTAGTGCCTACAACAATTCCAAAAAGTGTTAATCCAAGTAAATACTCGTAATAAGAAAAACTGGTTTTCGAACAATGACCAAAGCTCTTACAATTTTTTAATACCGACTACCTTATGACTTTATTCTCGTACATACTCGCACCACTAAATATAAACTGACTGTAGGAAATTAATAATATACACTCGCACATATAAGAAAATACTTTTACGTGTATGGTGCACATAGTCTCGTAGTAATTTAAGTAAGTGTAAGTGTACTTGGTTAAGAACAACTTATGAGACCGAAACTAAATTTGCACATTTAAATGTTAATATACTTACAGAGTTGATCGTTTTTATGTTCCTTTTCAATTCCAATTGCAGCAATAATTCACCGATAACTCAATTTATTATATAGAATAAAAAAAACACCGAACGCCTCAGCGATCAGAGCAAAACTGAATTTGTTCGCAATATGAGAATCAATCTTAAGAGAACGAGACAAACAGAGAGCGGCTTGAACTGAAGATGCGTAATTGTGATATGAAATCGTAAGTATGTATAAAATACCCAGTGAAAATCATTAAGCGCTTATTATCTCGATATTTAAATGTGTAAGTTTCCTTTATATGAAAAGTTTTTCACAATAACAACAATTTCTGATCCTGAAACAACACAAAATCTCACGAATAAATAATTCGTGATTAACTACGAACTAAGTTAATGGTCAATTCTTTATAAGTGAAAGAACATTGAACTTCATTTTTCTGCAGAAGAAATAAGTTTGAATTCTATTTGGAGTGATCGTAGATTTTCGTGACATTGGCATCGAAGAATGCAGTAGCAACACGTAAGTAACTGCTTTAGAAGCTGCGAAAATTAAGAAGTTCAGACCATCCATCTCATCTGTATTGTTATATTGCTGTATTGTTGTTGTTGTATTGTTATAATTGGGTGATCACACAAGACCTCATAAACTGTTGCAATAATTCGTATGTCGTATTATTATACAATAGCTGCAAAAATGTTGTTGTTGACGTCCATTCAAAAATACTATACAAGGATATCAACTGTGCAACGTATGTTTTTCGAATGTGCTTTTAAATCAGCTTTTTCTTACTGCTTTGGCTCGTTTGCTTCTTCTTCTTCCTCTGTGGAAATTGTCTTGAAATGCTTGAAATTTAGCACATGAATGTTTTTTATTTCAATTAATCAATTGATTTAGCGTTGCAATGTCACATTCAAATATGATAGGGTTTGGTTTTTTTCTTCAAATAGCACTAATTACTAACTTATGACTTTAAGAGACCTTGAGAATTATCTAAATGCCGTAAATGTTTCTATGAGAAATAACAGAATATATGACAATTCAGATGATACGACACCGAATAAGATACATTGTGAATACCCCAATTGTTCTCTTTCATATAAGATAAGCATTCAAATTAAAAATCTGAAAGAAGTTGATAATTAATTGTAAAGATGTGCTAAAAGAGAGAGATAGAGAGAGAGAGATTAACCATAACGGGTAGTGCGTTCAATTGTTGTTGGTTTTGATTAAACTCTGTGCACTCATTGTAGGGATATTTCTATCTCGGATTATAGATGCTTTGTTATAAATTAATTATTTATTGAATTGAATTTAGGATCAACTGCCAATTCTTTTGCTGGGTAATACACTCATATTTAATACACTCATATTTTGCCTATGACTTATCAATTTTGATTATTTTGGGGAATATAATACTACAATTCAAAAATAATAATAATTTGTGTACATATGTAAAATTTGAGTTGAGAGAAATGTACGAGCAAGTATTCAATGCATGTGGCATAGAGTTGTTGCTTATTGTTTAGTTCCTAATGTTCAATCTAAATTGAGTACTAATTATATGCATACAAACTTAACATTGACGTATTCAATGGAAAACCTGAATCGAATGTATATTTATAGTAGGTACCATATATATGTATGTACATGCATACAAACACACATATGCATAATAAATGTTATGAATAATAAAAAACTTTTTCCAACCAAGATTTTTAATTTTAAGAGCTTTTATTTGTAAATGTTATTATTTCAAAATATGTGGGTAACTTTGGTCAATATTTAAATATAAAATTAGCAATTTGTTTGTTATATGCATAATGCGGCGACAAGGCAGACAAGTGCCTGGATTTGTACAATGTAGTTAGTACTTATATTTGAGTGGAATCTGAATGGTGAGCTTTGATTTATTATAATTGTTGGTGGGGAAATCCGTCTGAGATCTCTCTTTCTGAGAGAGACCAAATGCAACAGTGAGTTCGGGCCGTAATATTACAGTTCACCATACAGAAAATAGTTATTGGTGCGCTTATCAAATTACTATTTCACATAAATTCTAAGTAATTATTATTATTTTTATAATTATAAATTAAATTTCAGTGCATGTGTTATAAATCAGACACATTTTTTACTTTGAAGCTTCGATTCTGTGAGTCTGTGTGCAATGCAATTTCATTTCACAATTTCTTTTTTGTTGCAGATAAACTTTGGCTTACATTCACACTAAAGATCGGTACAATAAAATCATTTTAATAAAATATTAACTTAAAATGGTTATCAAATATTTCGCAAACATCGATACATCAATGTCACCGTCAAAGTCGTTAAGAAAATATGAAAACGTATTGAATTTTGTTTCCATACAAATGCATCATGGGAATTTTATAAAACTGTGATCTTTAACTCGATTGACTTTATTAACATTAAAAATTCTGACAGAGAAAACCCAAATTGAATTCTACAACAAACTGCCAAAGTGTTGTTCATCAATAATTACACAGTACAACAAAATTTCAACTTTTGCTTTAGTTATCTACTTTCCCAATACTTTTGGGATAATTTACAGACGTTAGGGAAAGCGTTCTTTCTTTCCTTAAATGACTTAAGCAATGTAAACTTGGCCCTTTTAAAAACGTCTGCACATACCACGGGTACGAAGTTCTAATTGAGTCTAGAAAGACCTAGCGCCCAATGTGAGGCATCCGCCACTCGTCCTAGGCTCTCCATGGGCTATTGTGCCATCAAAAGAAAGAAAAAGAACTCGAATCGGTAGTCAGTTTCTCTCCATCATGTCTAATTCTCACATAATCTGGTACTAAAGACGACGAAAGATTGGGCTTTTCATTTTACGTCTGAAGCAGAGTTGTTAACATTCACCGTTGTGTCGATTTTCAATTTTTGATCTGATTTTCAGCGCATTTCAACTTACCTACTTTTCTACCTTTTCTGCCTCTCTCTCTTTCACTTACTCTTTCACGCTTGTACTAGTGTAAACAGCCACATATGCTTGCTTTTAAATTTTATGTATGAATAGTTTCAAACCAAGTACAATCATTTGGTAATCGTATTGGTGGTGTATTTCATAACATCAGAATATAAAAATGTATATCGAGTGGGATTATGTGGAAAGTGTCATAGTTTGATCCACTAGTTAAGCGGGGGCGGATCATAAGTTGACCAAGAGAAACCTTGAGAGAGACAGGGAAATTCAGATAAACATAAATGGAGTTGAATATCCTTGCTTTACAACTAGTTAGATGACAGCCGGAGCCGTCCAATGTTCCTCTAGTGATTAAAGTAAATGAAGAATAACAAAGAAGAAATGTAGATTTCTCGAGAGATCGAACTTGGCATACTATAATATAGATTCTTTCTACAAAATAATTCAAAACTTTCAAATATACTAAGAACTTGTTCAACCAACTGGATTTACAAATATTTACATGATAACTACTGGAAGTGTTAAGTCTAAGCTATTGTAAAAATAAGTAAATTACGAAGTTCAAATCACCGCATAACTTCTGATATATTCAATGTTTGACATTCAAAGATAATCGCAAAATTCACAGAATTGACTTTGTTGGTGGAACATAAGACTACTAATACAATATAAACTTCAAACGGATATAACCTGGTAAGTTGACCGCGATGACGCGTACAAAATCAAAAAAGTAGTAAATCAAGGAAAATAACAGAGCTGCAAATTACAATGTAAATTTATATGTACATACTTAGATATTATTTTTACCGAATTTCTATCTAAACATAGAAGAATAGCGAAAAACACTAGTGGGTTCATGGATTATGAAGAAGAAGTAGTATGGGTTTTCCCTGCAGATTGGCAGCTCTTAAAAAAACTGTTGTATCCTCTGATGACTGGACATACTAAGACAATATTAAAGAAACGGGGGCAGCGGGCGTTCAGCATTATGGGTTGAGAATGGGAGCAGAAATTACTATGTTGATATTAAATTGTTATTAAATGTGAAAACAAACCAATTACGGACAGGTAACTAAAGAAAAGGAACAATTTAAGGTAAGAAGGTGGGTTAAGAATATCCTGATCCCCAACCGATCGCTCGGAGTACTTACTGGAAAGCTCGATTAATAGAATGGTTGCGCATGCTCTTTTCGTTGAAATTTATTGTGAATTGAACAATTGTGGTAAGTAGTTATGGTACATCTAGGCACAATGTCCCATGTGCAAATGCAGAGTTTAGAAGTGTCTGTCTTGAAGTAGGACACATGGTTGGACCTACAGTTTAACGCCGGTTCCAAGAAGAGAATCGAAGCCCGAAACTCCCGAGTGAAAGTCTAGTGCTCTACCTGCTAGAATATCGAGTTCGTCAATGGAATAAAGAACAAACAATAAATAATGTAAATAAAAATGCAGGTTTCTATATTTCTCTATAAATACGTAGATATAACATTCAATCATAGCGAGTAGGGCGGCACAGTAAAGTGACTAAAATCAACATTTTTATGCAATAATTTCGAATTGATCCATTCGCGCAAGTGCGGTATACTCGAATATACACCTGGAACATTTGCTCGGCCGCAACCCTTGCCCCATGAAACAATGCCGACCATGTAATAGCGATTTTCACCATTCGGCACCGGGCACACCAGTGGTGAACCACCATCACCCTGACACATGTCCATGTCCCTCTCGCCACCGGCACAAATGAAGCTGTCATGCAATTCGAAGCGTCTGCCAAGCGCAGTTTTACGCAGATTACTCTGGCATTTATCATGCGGCACTATAGGTAGCCTAATTTTTTTCAATATGTCCTGATATACACCGTAGCGACCAAATTTATTTTTACCCCAGCCGGTGGCATAGCAAGTGGTGTAATTGAAATTGATTTGATCGTCTGGCAGGCAAATTGGCTTAATATTTGGCTGAAAGACGAATGCGTTCTTGGTGATCAGCAGGGCCATGTCATTGTAGTATGTGGTTCTGTTGAACATCTCATGTATGATAAGCTCATTTACGAAGGTATCAACATGCTTAATTGGTTCATTGGTATGTTGTGAGTCCCATTCGCCAGCACGTACCACCAAATTGCCGACACCATGATTTCTGACACAGTGGGCGGCGGTTACAATAACATTGGATGCAATAAGAGCACCACCGCATTGATATGATAAATCTATTTGGCCATTTTTGTCACTATGCAACAATATCGCTACCATCCAAGGGAATTCAGCAAATTGCGATTCGCCGTTCATGGCACCTCTGGTGGCAAAGCCGATGCCATCATGATTTGCATAACCGCAACCATTATATCGCTCGTTAATCGCTGGCTGCGGTGCTGGTAGTGCCGGTGGTACGGCAGTAATTGGATTTTCTAGCTAACGAAATCATTTAATATTAGATATTGGAATTTAAAGTAATGAGTGCACAGATGTGCAGCTACGAGCAGCATTTAATCTTTTATTTAAACATAAGTACTACCTTGGTTCATCGATTAATCAAATAATAATCGATTACTATGTACTAAGTTTCACAAAAAAAATTTTGCTTATTACTCACTTCATCATTAGCGCTACAGCATACTTGCATATATCCGCAACCACCATCATTGATCCGTATATCGATTATAAAGCGCCCGTCATCGATAATTGTACCGTTAACACATTGAAGACGTTCGACGCAATGCTGATTAAACGCACACTTAACGTACACCTCTGGGGGGTGATATGCTATAGGCTCATCAGCGTCCAGTCCATCACTTCCACCGAAAATGCCCTCCATTTGACCGTCCAATGCGTCATAATTCTGGGCGCAGGTTATACTCAGATAAATCGGGAATAGGGCAGTGCAGAGTAGCCATAACATGATGAGCTTGGGTATCTGTAAAGTACAATAAGTAATGCAAAACTATCAATGAGGTTGAATACATAAAAACTACAAAAAAATAAAGACACGTGTGCACATTTCATTTTTGCGTTTGGCCGGAGTACACACACATGCTGCAAAAAAATTCATGAAATGTTGCTTGGGCAAACAATCAAAGAAATGTTCGATCGTGTTAAATGCCGATAATCCTAACATATTGCGTTAAAACTGTACTCCGTTGTGTTGTTCACACCCAGCGATCAAATAAGATCACTGCTGACTTCGATCTAAAATTAGCCTGACTGGTGTAAACACACTGGGAATTGAGTTGCTTTGCTTGTTTGTGAGTTAGCTTAGTGTAAATGCACAGCGTGTCCACTTGAAAGCAAAAAGAGGATATTCTGTATTAGTTTCTAAGGTCACAAGAAGAAAAAAGTGGCAACACTAATCTGCTGCATGCGGTTATATTCTGAGCTTTAACCTTTCTAATTGTCTATTCCAGGTAGTCGATGGTATGCTGTTCCCGTGGTTGCGCTGGAGATTCTAGTCGTTGGCGATCGCGACGATCTCGTCTTGTAATCTGAGCAGATTTTGGTTGATCCAACCATTCTATGTCAGATTTGCACCTGTATTGTTCTGGTGTGTTTGTAGGGTGTCTGGCCAATATATTTTCGTAATTCCATATCTATATGCCGCAGGTGCCTGAATTATAGGTACATATGCGTCACACTAGTAAAGTAATGCCAGATTCACATTTGAACTAAGAAGCTTTTAAAAATTTAAATCCAAGAATAGCAGAAATGATACCAGGCATTTTATGAAAATTTTAAGCATTTATCAAATTTAGTTTTATATAACATTTAATTACCTCACGCACAATATTCTTACTGAATACTGAATACTTTAGAGAGAAAATTGCAACTGTGTTCAAAATATTGAATGCGATTTTGGTTTTGATTTTTTATTACAACAAAGTCCTCATGCAAAATATTATATATTCTTTAGATGTGATTATCAATATGTTTTGATGACCCTAGAGACTTTTGCCAGCCTTAAGATGATTTCAATTCGTATATAAGTATTTCATATATGTGTTAGGCAGAATCAATACTAAAAGTAGTAAGTACTCGATTCTCAAAAGAATCAGTACTACTTGATTCTAGAAAGTATCGATTTTGAGTAGTCAGTACTCAAAAGTATCTCAGTACGATACTAGTGCTAAGTATCGAATAGATACTAATACTCAGTACTTGTACTCAGTGAATTCAATTCATTAAAAACCAAAACAAGCAAAAAATAATTTCACAGAATAATTTCAGCTAATTTACAAGCATACATAAATAATTGAAGCTATTCAAAAAAATTATGATCGTATTTAAGTGTTTAGTCAATATGTTGATTCTTCTTTGATTAGCTATCTGGTTTGTTTTAAAGAAAATTCTTTCGGACTGCACCGACACTGCACTGAAGGAACCGCAAATATATTTTACAGTAACTTAGTACTTGATTCTTTCGACAAATACCGAATTCTTAATAGTATCCATACCGAAGTACTCGATACTGAAAAGTACTCGATACTTTCAATCACTAGAATGTATGAATATTTGTGGGAAAACCAACTATATATGTATACGCATATATGAATAATACAAACATATTTCAAAACAATATTGAAATTTCTAAATACCTATCATAAATAAATTGTGAATATTTAAAAAATACGGAAAATGTTTTGGAAGTTTAAGATGAAATCTTTAAATTACAATAGCTTAAGTTTATCGGTTATATTTTCAATTGCAGTGAGTTTCATTTGATTAGGCACATCTGGAAAGTTTAACGGGCAAAAGGTTACGACTGCTGTAAGCTGGAGATTCAGGGCCACAATCAGTAGCAACGGTCTTGGTAGCACACCATGTAAGGACAGGCTACAGACTCGACTTAAACTGACGGATCAATTGACATAATAACATCGGTAGTACCGGGAGGTATACCCACCAAGAGAGTGAGATAGTATTAGTGGATGAAATTAAAAGCTTGGAAGCTTGGTCCTCTTGGAAGATAATCATTAATCGTTTCTTGGTCTCACAATCTTTAATTTCGACTTGTAGATCCACCTTTGATAGGTGGATCTTTTCTTAAAATTTTTCGATAGATATTTGCTTCCTTTTGCGTCTTTCAACTGCGAGACGTCGACACAGTAAAGTCTGGAATCTATTTCCAACCTCAAATGAAATGAGTTCAAAGAAATCTAACAACATTGGAACGACGTCAAAACGACAAAATCGGAAACTTCAGAAATATTTCGTTCAGGCGTTATACTCTTGAAGAGGAATCACTGGTAAATGGATTTTTCGTACTATGATCACATGGTTTCAATCCCAGATGGCAATTTATTTTCAATTACATTTATTTATCAATCATTTTCTTTTTTGAATTGTAGAGGATTTCGGCATTTGTTTTGTATTTTTGTAATAACAAATGAAATTCCAAAATGTGCGAAGACCAAAATCCAGAATTAACCGTAGATGAGACCGGGTTCACAATGCTCGAAAAGGTGGCGCTAAGCAATGCTTTACGTATGCTGAAACGTCGATTTCACAAGCATGCCCTGCAAATGCATATTGAGTTTGTACTTATACAATGAATTGAATCATTACTTAATTTTTTTTTTTTTGAAACATCTTCTGCTTGCAGTTTCTTTACCGAAAATGAAGAACTCATTTATGGATTTAGATATAACCGTAAAATAAATTTGAAAGCGTTATCTAAGCATCCATTGGCGGTTATGAGATTCTATGAGCGTGTCATCGGCATAGGCATTCATGATCCTAGTAACTTTGGACTTCTACTGCAGACCGCAACTGAAGTGCATAAGAATTGTACAGTGACTAAATATGACATTGGAGTGAGTGGCTTTTTTGATAAACGTACTCATGGTACATAATATGAATGCATGTGCATGTTGCCTTCTTACAATTTTTCAGTTATTCGCTGAAGCTGTGAGTGAGCATTTCAAGAAAACTCTCGCCACGAATAGTTCACCCACGTTGGACAACGCACTGGACAAATTGGCTAAAATTATAACAGAAAATTACAATGCGTTTGCTCGGCCATCAACGTAAAAACAAAAAACATTAAAATTATATTTAAGTTAGCATAAAATTAAAATGCAAATATTATTGATTCAGATACTGCGAATTGTGGAAATGTGTTAAGAATAGTTTATTACCTAAATATTGTGTCATATAAAAGGAATCCGCGGTTGGAGCTCACAAATTTGTCATGTGATTGATGGTTAGTGCCACCGCTATCTCCTGACAGTTTGCGTGTCGATCTTGCTCCACCAGTTGCAAAATGTCATCGGCTTTTTCCGTGACATCTTGTGCATCTTTGATAACGAAATTTCCTGCATGGAATCGAGCAAACCACTCCTCGGTCCGCCGTTAACTCACAGCATCCTCACAGTAAGCAGCACAAATTTTTCGGCATGATTTTGCTGCGGTTTAACACATAGCGTATTTCTTAATTTTTTTCACTCAATGTAACTTTTTACACTAGCAACGAATTACACAAAATCTGGCCTGAAATGCCACCTTTCAAAAATGTGTTCGTTTGACATAATCGATCTAGTGCTACCAGATTTCTGGGTACCCATACCGCGGATACTTTTTATATGACCCAATATTAAAAGTGAAATTTATTTCTATATTTGAAATTTGTATTAGAACAATATTGAAGTTCAACCCAAGGGTAGCTTCAAATGCCTCTATAACCTTCATTCTACTTAGTTACAGTTTTTGCAAACTTATTTGTAGGTAGATAGGTAGATTAAGATTAGCTAAATGGTGTTGATACGACTTTTGCCTTGAAGTTGCCACATATGTCTCCACTACCCTAAATCGCTTTTTTATGACCAACCTGTCAGTCCAAAAAGTACATTATTTGCATAATTTATTGCACATTCAATTATATTACTATTTTCACTTTCCACATTGATTTTTAGTCTTGCCGTTGCGCACAAAATAGTATTAAAAAAAAAACGCTGAATTTAGACCAAAGTAACTCTGTAACGAACTCGAATGTAACTACCACACCGAGCACGAGAGAAAATTATGATGTGTTCGCCGAACAGCGAACATCAACATAACCACGACCTTAGCGCTTCAGATTTATTTCAATAATGCATTATAATTTCAAAGTGTCCCAGGTGAGGCGATATAGTGAAAATTGCATACTTCAGTTCATTTGCAGGCTGTTCGGATGGTTCACGTCCCTAGGTCTCCAGTGTGTTGGGCAGCCCGAGTGCCATAAAACATGGAGACGAAAATGTTTCCTTATGACCTTTCTTGTAAGTGTTGACTCGACAGAATTTTATTAAAAATCAATTTTTATAATTAGAAATACGAGTTTCTTAAGCATCAGATATTGGTTTGATGCGAAGATCAAATAAAATTGCTATTTTTGGAAATTTTTTTAAGTCGGTAACATTTGTTTTTGGTGACCTCATGTTTTATCGATTGTATTCATGTAATCGGGATGCCCAACACGTCGGTGCAGTGGATCACTCGAACGTCCTGTACTTCGCTGTCATAAGTTGGGAAAAGATGTGCCAGCATTAATGCTTGCATTATATTTAAAAAAAAAAATGGGTCTGCTGAAATTATAATACATTTTCGAGCGATATGGTTCATATTTTATTGCCTATTGGTACAAAATGGTAGACCCAATACCATGGGGGCAGGAATGAGAAGCGCCCGCGTATTGTTGATTTGATTTGGATCGGCAATCTCGTTCCATTAAATATAGATGCTATATATAAAGGGTGTTTTTTTAGAAGTGATGTTTTCAATCTGGCAATACTTTTTTCGGAATTGGTCTTTTTGACAGCTGTCACTTGATTTATGCTCAGTTTGGTTTGCCATTTCATAATGAATAGACTTAGTCACAGTCAATGGGGAACGCTATAGAGCCATGATTAATGACTTTTTCGTGCCTGGATTGGAGGATGTTGATGTGGACGACCTTTGGTTCCAACAAGACGGCGCTACATGCCATACAGCCAACAGAACAATCGCAATCAATTTATTGAAGTAAACTTTTGGTGAGCGCATTATCTCGCGTCGTGGGCCTGTGGCGTGGCCTCCAAGATCGTGCGATTTAACACCACTGGACTATTTTTTGTGGGGTTATGTGAAGTCGCTTGTCTAAGCAGATAAGCTCGAGACGATTGACGCCTTGGAAGAGAATATTCGGCGCGTTATTACTGACATACTGACATACGGCCCCAATTGCTGCAAAAGTGGTCGAAAATTGGGCCTCTCGACTGGATTTATTCGAACCAGCCGCGGCGGCCACATGCCCGAAAACATTAAATAATATGTGTTCTATTTTACTTGAAAACAACACTTCTAAAAAAAAACACCCTGTATAAACAATTATACGCAGTATACTACCTATCTAACGCTGGATAGAAAACAGAGAGTAATAAAAAATAGTAATAAAAAATTTACTATGGTATATCCATCAGTAGGTCATAGTAGGTTAAGTTAAAATTGCAGCCTCGTTTCAATTCACCCGTCAGTGGCGCGAGCGCACCCAATTTGTATGCCAAACAGCATTCAATAATGCCAACTAGAAGAGACTAAGAGCGGCTTAGCGGCAACACTTTCTCATGCGCTTTGCACGAGTATATCGTATGCGAAAATATCGAAAGTAAGTAGTAAATATACTTATAATATTACCACAAAAGATACCATATTTATCTATACGAAGAATTTCTGCTCTCCGGACAAACTGTAGCTGCGAACAGTGCGACAGCGTTTGTTACACCTTTGCTTTGCAAAAGATGTCGGCGATGTGGTGGTGAAGAATGAAAGAAAGTAAACACAATTCAGTTACAAAACAAACAAAAACAAACAAAAAAACTAAAAATATTTTGTGGTCATGCTCAGTTGTGCCAAAGGTGCGCGTGCGCAAACACACTTTACTCAAATCGGCGGATGAAACGTATCGAAACGTATCGAAACGAAATCGTAACGAATTTCTTGGTTGATTTTCATAAATAAATATACTAAAAAGGAAAGACGAAATAGTTTTAAATTTCTTTCTTTCTTTTTCGAACGGAAAGTGCTGCATATTAAAACGTGGAGCACCGTCAATCAAATCAATCATAATCGTGCTGGCACATATTTTCAATCATGCATAAATTAACTGCCTGCATTGTTGTTATACTAACAGTGATGGCTGCCCTGGTGAGCTTTGCACACTGTAGAGTTGCCACAAGTACGCCAAATCTTAAGCGCGTCAGTGAGAACAATAATTCGTTGCAACAGCAATCTACGAACTCTGAAGGCAGTAAACAACTCTTCGTAGGCGCACTGGGCAAGGAGACGAATCCGCCGAACTTTGTGCGCCTGGTGGTGATGCGTTTAATCTACGGTCTCGCATCGACCATGGGCTTAGAAGAGCGTCTTGAGGGCGCTTTCAATGGGGCATTCGTGCCGCCCAACGCCGATGACGATCTATTTGGTTTTGGTGGCGGCCTCGGCGACGATGATGACGATGGCGGTGATGTGGCCGAGGGGCTCGGCGGTATTTTCGATGCTGACGATATTTTATGAAGCAGGCAAGTGAATAGCAACGAATGCCACATGCGAATTTGAAAACCACCACCAAAATTACTCATATTTATTTATTTACTTATTCCTAAATAAATCTAAGAAATGCAAATTAAGTACCATAAGTTAAAGTTTAAAGATTAATTTATCAACTAGTGAAAAAAAATGTTAGTGTTAGTGTGATTACGTAGCGAAATAAAGAAATTAAAGAAACTTGAAAATTTGTTTATTGATTTCTTATACATACATAATCCATATTGATTTATAATTCATAATCGCAAATTACAATAACTTTCTACTGAATCTACATACGAGTATGAGTGTAAACGTTACCAAAGTTTCATACCCATGAATATGAAAGTAAACAAAGGCAAAAATTCATATTTAGATATTGAATGAACGTGGCGGATGAATGAAGCGCGTACACGCTTCTGGTGAAACGAAATGTTTATTCTTTTCGCTTTCGTTATTTGGTTTTAAACAAATATGTGTAACTAATATATAGAAAGCTGACTTCATCGCTTCACCACAATGGATAGTAATCGGTCTGTTTTATTCGCATGCACGCAAATCCATTTTAGTATTTTTATAAAGATGTTAGCGTAAATGACACCCTTATCAAGACTACGAAAACCAAATCGCAGATAGCATGCCTTACACAATTCCCGTAGAATAGAAATGTTCAAATGATGATGGAACTTTAATGGTATGAAATTTGTGGGAACAGATTTCGACCTTCGATATTCCTCTACCATACCTTGTATTTTCGCTATAGAGGCTCAACACCAATAACTGTTGTATGTGCATAGTACAGACATTCCTATTGTATATACGTGTTCTATTTATGTAAAAAGTTGTTCAGCTAAGAAAAAGTGACTTCAATTTGATTTCTCTCTCTCTCTTTCGATGAGAATTATTTCCTTCGCCGGTAGTTTGTAGTTTTTTTCTAACTACTTATCGTCTCTACTACTTATATGTATATAATGAGTGCAACAAATCTTCATCTGATTTGGACGAGGTTTCAGAACATACATAAGGAAGATTGGACAAGTGTTTGTGGAATCTGGCATACAATCTTGACACCAAAAGCGTACATCTTCGGAATTACTTATGTACAAGACAGAATTGAGAATTGATACAAGGACGTAAGTTTACAATGCCATGTTACAGCGAAACTGTGGGGTGGAATCGTAAAAGGAGATGTGGCAAGTCCCACATAACATGCATTTTTATAGTAGAATACAGTATATTTGTGGTATGATGCTAAGATTTGTTTTTTGTCATTAAATCTTTGGGGGAAGAAAATATGGGTAGGCTTGCGAAAGTGGTAGTGTCACTTAGCGCATACGAACCTAATTCTATTTTGAGTACATCGCCAGAACTACTTACATTACAGTACTGAGATTTGGTGCAAGGACGTTAGTTGAGAATGCAGTGCTGAAGGAAAAAGATATGTAGTATCTCTCACATAGTCTGTAATTCCATTAAGCGATATCTCAGAAACCATTTGTGGCATGATACCACGATTTGGTATAAAAGTATAATTTATCAATGGCACACTGTGGGATAAGTGGGTAGGATTGGAAAAGTAGGCGTAGTACCTCCATAGAATACAAATACTTTTTAGTGTATATCTCCGGAAAAACGAATAAGATTAGGCGGTTTTACCTTCAGTGACACCAATTACTTTTTAATGGGAAATATTTTATTCACAGATTATTTGTTGTTTTTGTAACGGCTAATCAAGTTTAAGTTGAATATTGCAGATAAGTAAAGTTCTTCAATTATATTTGCAAGCATTTATGATTTTTTTTTTTTTTGTTAACAAATAACTGCGCTGAAGATTAACATCTACGCCGAACTTTTTGCATCCATTCATGTTGTGCGAGTTATGTTTGTAGACGATTGGAAGAGGCATTCGGTTTTAGGCTAAATCCGAATGGTAAATTGGAAAGCTTGCTTAAGGAAATATTTTCTCTTGTAGGTTTGCCACTGACAGGTAAGAGGTGGCGGCGCAATAGATTATATCAGTGTGACTGTGCCCAGTCACAGTGATTAGTTCCATCGAAACCTTGACCTTGAATATTTGGCATGACTTGTTTAATCATATTTTCTGTAAATTAGTCACAGTGTGTTGTGATTCTAATCACTCTTACCGATCACTTTCTGTCGTCTACTACTCCCGCTCTGGCGAACGTTTCATGAACATAGGAATTGAATATCGATATCCTCAGAACTATAAACATTTCCTAAAAATTAATATATTAACATTAATTTCTTTTGGAAAAATAATCATATTTATTTATCAATGCACAATAATAGGAAAATTACTAATTACATTCATACTACGTATGGTATGTTATAATTGTATGTTGAATTCTATGAGATTTCTCTTTTAAAATTGGGTAAAAATCTGCTATTCTTTTTTAGTTTCTATTGCAAATGCATCACAACAGCTTCAATCAAATATATGTAAGATTAACACGACAAATTTATTTATCCAATTTGACAACAATTGTTTCCAATGGCCCAATTTCGAAATTTGCAAAATAGATTTTCTCGGTCGCCCCATCGCCGAGCATTACCAGGCCGCTGTAATACATTGAGGTCATATCCATATTGACATGTTTACTGCCGAAATTCGAAATTGAAACAAATGTATTGCGTCGTGGGAAGATGCGCTCCACTACCAGAATATCATCATGGCTGCGATGTATTTGTGTATTTCTGAGAATGGTCTCAGGCTTGCAGATGGCATTCTTATAAATGGATGGCGAACGATCGCGCAACTTAATCATTTTGGAGATCACCTTATAATGTTCGAAATTAAATGATATCGATTGCGGTAGCCAGGGCAATGTGTCGTGATTAGTGAATTGATTTGTCGTATTCGACCAGTGCATGGTGGCCAAGTGATGTAAATGCTTGGTTTCACTGTGTTCGTTGTGCGGGTCAGCGATGCTCTCCAATGCGATTTCGTCACCGTAGAAAATGCTCGGTGTGCCGGGTAGCATTAATTGCATAATGGTTGCGGCCAATGTGACTTTACCTCTCTCGAAATCACGCGTTTTTAAACGTTGTTTCTCGACGCCAGCGATCGTCCAATGAATCCATGCCTTCTGTTTAATTGGCGCCAGATCTTCGGAGAGCACCGACTTTATTCGCTCTGCCAATTGATGTGTACCGCTGAGCATATCCAAATGTACATCAACCAAATCGATGTGCGTGAGTATGTCAGATCTTTTATTGGCATCTAGTTTAACAATTAGCGACTCGCTTACGATTAGCACACGATTAACGCCCACTAAACGTTTCCATTCTGCTATATTGCTTAAGAGATGCTCTTCGTAGGCGAAATTTTCCAAGCCCTTAATATAGAAGCCATCGACGCCTAATTGCAACCACTTGTGTAATGCTTCGATCACTAAATTGTTATCGTCATCTTCATTGGGTTTCATCGTTGTCGTCGTTGTAGTTGCACTTATATTTTGCGTGCTTGCCAATACATTTATTTCTGGCTCGAATACCTTTCTGAATGCCTTTACATGCCCAGCAATTGGTAAATCTAATATCAATGAGATATTATGATCGTGTAGTGTTTGGGCCAATTGACGTAAGTCATTTAGATCGCCCAAGATCTCAGCGATCTGTACCAAAGAGGTAATATTCTGGTAGTCATCGGGATAATGTGCGGATGGGAAGATAGAGTTTAAACGCACAGCAGACACTTGCAATGAGCTGAGATAATCAATGCGACTGGCAATTCCACGAATGTCACCGACACCATCATTGGTGGAATCTTGAAAGCTAGCGGGAAATATTTCGTAGAAAACGCTGCCACGATACCAGGCGGTCCTGAAATACAAAATCAAATGGAGAATATTTAAACAAATGTTCAAATACGTATGCGGGTCAATGGTCGTATTACTTACTTTGGATTACATGTTTTTGGTAGAGTCGCAATCATTGCAACGACAATAGCGAACATTGCTAGCAAACTGGACATGAATACGAAAAATGTGCACTTTCGTATTAGTGGCCAATTCCAGGAGACAAATGATGGAGTATCCTTTGAGAGTGTTAGATTGCCATTGGGACCATGACCATTGCTATCCTGAAATATTGTATTTGAATAAGTTTCTAATGATCATAGATTGTATGTATTTTCTTTGAGTGAGAGCAAAGGTTGAGAGTAACAATTATTGGTATGGTAAACTGAAACATTTTTAGCATCCTAACATTTTCTGGTACTTAAACTCATGATACTTATTTTATTTGTGGGGGTCGAATTACATATAGTTTCAGAGTGAATTACGTGACGAGTTGTACGTTGAGATCTCAATTTATATGCTGAGTGAGATGCTGAAAGCCAACAACTGTAAATTTCTACTTGAGATTGCCCTGGCTAGTGGAAGAAACAATATTAAAATCCTCACAAAATGGCATATTAATGTTAAATGGAAGTTGAAGATATTCTGGAGGCTATGACTTCTCATTAGGATTTCTTCTTAATATTTCAATTCAGAGACGTCGAAAATCTCCCAGCACCAAGTATTCGTAGCACTTAAGATCACTACTTCGAAATTAACTTAAAAATATTTAATGCTCAGTTATTTACGTGTTTCTCTCATCCAAATTTACCTACCGTAATAACCATTTCCAATTACTAAATTGTCAATTAATTCGACGTCTTGTCGACTCAATAATAATACTTCTACTAAAGTGTTTATTTGTTTATAATCTGAAGAATCTATTCATTTTGGAAAGTACATTGGTAGAAACACAACAACACATATGCGTGTGTATGGGTGCATTCAGTGGCAAATCCAGGTGGGGTTTAGTGGTCAAATATGAGACGATAGTGTGTTACGTAATTACAAGTAGAGGAATCGATTCATAGTTTTTCAGTACTAGAGAGAAAATTATGTTTCTTTTTATTCAATAGTACAAAATTAGCAGCTTGGCTTTCTTGAGGTTGTTAGGTGATTGTGGCGAACAAAATGCATACCAATGAAATAAAGCCATATTTTACAATGTGGTTAAATGCTCCTTAAGTGAAGTCGCTAAACCTTGCAAACATGCATATTGGTATAATCGATTGTAACAAAATTAATGGTTCCAAATGGCAAATGCTTCACTTGGCTCCTCTTCCCTTCGCCCATGCACGTAGCAAAGTGGAAATAACTAATTTACATATTTTTTAACTTATCTCCAATTCACACCTTTTGATTTCACTTTATTTTTTTATGAAAAATGTAAACATAAAACAGGGTGTTTTATTCGAGCCTCGATGGAGGAGCACGCAGAAGAGGACGTCCTAATCGCCATTGGATAGACCAGGTACAGGGCGACCAAACTGCACTTGGCCTTATCAACTGGCGCCAGCGCGCGTATAGCAGAGGCGACTGGCGAAGCTTTATAGAGGCGGCCAAGATCGATCATCGGTTGTAGTGCCAGCTAAGGAAGTAAGTAAACATTTTTAAGATAAACTGTTGTTATTTTCTGATATTCTTCTAAATTATCGGACATACCGATGTGCAATACAGACGACTACAAGCAACCAGACCAGTCGTTTGTCGTACCAAAGTATATAGGCACCTCAGTGTCGCTTAATTTTGGAAGTGCACTATCGCACATCTAAAAGATTAAAATGACATAGGGCCATAGCCACCCTTGTAGTCGAAAGATGCCAATTACCTTCCTTGAATGGGGTTCTTTCTCGCCGCCTAATGGCTGGAAACTTCTTATTAGTCTTTCGGACTTCATTCCTAGACACTTTGTTCCTCGGTCGAAACAGTACTGAGCAGAAGCTACATATAGCAAAGATTAAATATCGCTCGTTTGCTGTAAGACTGTCATCATAAAACGAAAAACTGTTTAATTTCGTGTTACGTCATCATAACGTTATCTTATGAACTTTTCACGCGACACGAGTATTTGTCGTTATCAATTGTATGGAGTGATAGATACATTGGAAAGTTTAAATGCGTTCTTCTCAGTATTTATGTTTTTTGAGTTATGACAGTCTGGCAGCAAACGAGCGAATATGACCTACCTTTTAGATCAAAGAACTCACGCGTTTTTAAAGAAGTTTGAGATTATTTTTTTCATCAATTAGAGTATACATATATATTTATGCAGAAGAATAACAACAATGCACATAGCAGTACAGGCCGATCAGACGATCGTTTCGGAGCCATGATTCCTCATCAGTGATCTTAGTGGTAATTCTTTATTTTTTCAATAATCTAGTTATATAAGTTACTACATAATCTTTGAAAAGGTATTCGAGAATTATACCATCACAAGAATTTAAAACATTTTCACTGAAAATGACAGACATACATACAAAACTGTTCTACCCCATATACTTATTGGTTTTATTCTCTTTTCAACTACTCAGCACAATAACGGTTAGAAATTTATTCTCAGCTAGCGTTTTCGTGTGTAGTCAGTTTTGTTTGTGTAAGTGTTCCTTTGAAAAATATTCCTCGTATACTTATTTCAGCGTGCCCTCTTCGTAGTGAATTTTGTTTGTTTTTATTTTTAATTTGGAAAATTATTTATTCATCAATTAGCTTGCCATTTTGAAAAAACGCAGAGAACTTAGAGCAAGTAGCGTGGCAAATGTCTTTCCCATTCTTTATAAATGTTTGTCGCTCAAACTGACACATACATACATATATGTTTGTATATGTAAGCATTTATCGAGAAGGCTTGTTCGTTAATGCAGTACTGCCGCAGAACTGCAGCATTCTCCGAGGCAAAAGCTTTAAAAATGCAATATCCGTTGGCTGATCACGCAATTAACAGCACATCACTGCTGCAGCGATGCTGCAGTCAGATATTGCATTTGGAATTAGCAAATGCTGCAGTGCTGCATTAACGAACAAGCCCAACTTCATCATTATTTTTCTAGTACAATATAATTTACCTACCTGATTTCCGCCATTATTAATTTGCAAATGTTGATACGCGAGATTATTGAAAAGTGTTGATTCTGGAGCATCCATGCCGATGCCTGAACTGCTGCCCGTAGATGAACTTGTCTCGACCTTGGCATCCTCATTGCACATATTCGCCGAATTCTGGCTATCGTTATCGACGCAAGGCGTTAGCGGATGCGAGAATGTCACTGGCGTTGATGTACCATTTGTATTCGAGAGTAATGGGCAAATCGAAGCTTCTTCTTCTTGCAGAAATGTCGACACTGTGGGCGATTCGTTCAATGTCGGTAGTTCGACATCAAGAAGCGCCGGATCGGTGGAAATGCCCATGGCATTCATGGTTATGTGTGTGTGTATGTGTATGCCTCTTTCGTATTGTATAGTATTAGTATTTTTATTGTCTTGATTCCTTTTTGTTTTTATTGAATTACTGTTGACGTTGTTGTTGTTCTTCTTCTTAATGTTTAATTACAACAAACGTTTGTGTTGGTGTGCTGTAACTGTTTTTTTAACATAACCACAATTTTTTTATTTCCATTCCTTTTTCTTATCTCTTCTTCTATTCTGCTATTCTTTGCTTTTTATATGTATTGAAAATTTATATTATATTTTCCGTGTAAAAAAAATATAAAAAATAAATGCGACTTTTTCGGTACAACTGTGTTTCAACACCAACGAATACAATCCAATGAATGAATGAATGAACAAGTACAATAGAAAATGTGTTTATTTTTATCATACGCAAATGCAGAAATAGTTGATATATAATATATAGAATTTGTATGTTAAGGAACTTAAGACTTTGAGATATCTGTTAATAAGTAATACTGTGGTCGCCGCGGCGGAGTTGGTAGTGGGCAGAATATCTGGGTTGGAATCTCTGCCAAAGCCAATAATTTTTCCAAACGGATCCAGCTCCTGGCAGGCAATGCTTAAATGGTAAACATTGTCCAAAAAAAGCTTTTCGATTTCAAAGCCGTTCAGTTTCGTCATTAAACTGTTGGTTCCTCTCCATGCGTGTACAAATATAACTCGAACCAAATGAATGCGTGCGAAAAGCTCGGTGTACAAGACCTCGTTGTGCTACACATATCAATACTTTGCAAAAAGTAATTTGTTAAGAATGCAGCTATAAATAAATAAATAGAATATGTTAAACCGCAGTTGTCATCCACGGTATATACATAAATCACTACATTTGAAGTAGTTAGAGGTTAATGAATTTGTCCGTGATGAAAGACAAAAGATTTAGACGATAGCTTTTAAGCAGTTTTTCAGAACTAATAGTATGAAAATCTGATTTTAGAAGAATATGTGTTGTGATATCGAACTGACGATTATATACTAGTGGTGGTTGTTGTTTGGAAAACTGCAGCTTAAATTGGTATAATTGGTATAAAGGGGATAAGCAAAGTATTTTCAAAGTAAGAAATTTTGACTTTTTTTGATTGTTCTGTTTATCTTTTTTAAGTAAAGTGGTAAAGTATATTAATGATATTCTAGATTATCTACAAACATTTTAAAACTTAATTTTTCCCCTTCTTAATTCTTAGCGCAATATACGACATGAGCGATGCCCACAAGTCGTCGTATGCGGTTCCTAGTTGCACTCTGCTTCTTCCAGGTTCTGCAAAGTTGACTACATTCACGTTCTTATCCAGGTTACGCAGATAATTTTAGAATATCGCAATGGTTATGATGGAATCTTAAATGGGCTTCCTCATACCTACGAAACGTTCAATAGTTTACTACAAGACTACCATAAAAGATAAAAATTTCTAGTATACAGACATAACATATCTCTCATATCTCGAACATTGAATCATATGACAAAACTGGATGTATGCCAGCATTGTTGTAGCTATTTTGCGACCCATCATTCAAGCCTGTTCTAAATTGTTATTTTTGCTGAAGGATAATGTGTGGATTTTATTAGCTTTCATGTCCGCAGTGAAATTACTCATAATCTACCGCACGTAGCGCATCCAAGTATTGAAATTCTCAGTTAGCAAAATTGTTCTTTTCTTCTACTTTACTCATGTGAACAACTACACATACACACATACATACACACTTAAACACGCAAATAATAAATAGTATCTGTATGTCATTTAAATTGATTCCGATTGATTTGTCAGTCTGAAATTAATATAACGTTAGTCCAATAAACATGCATTTTTCCTCTTTTTGTTGTATAAATAAATTCTCAAATTCGTTTTTTTTTTTAAATAAATACATACAGTGTCGGACAATCAAATAAGAACACCTTGTTCTGAAACCAAAAACCTTAAAAAAATATTTCTCTAGGCTTATGATAAATTTAAAAGGTATTTACTTTTATTCATTTATTCCATAAGTTTAATTTTTTCTTAAAACAAAAACAAAATCAATTCAGTGTTAAAAATAAATTTCAAATTTCAAATTTATACATAAAATCACATTTCAAAAGGACAAAAAAATTAGAACACTTTAACTTAAAAAAAAATTTATAAAATATTGACTCAAATTGTTCACTAATGCTAATAATTTGTGGAATAGCCTTTGTTAATTAAAACCGCCTTACACCTTCTAGGCATTGATTCTACCAGAGACGCGCAAGTAGCCTGGGGTATGGAATACCACGCTCTTTGAATGGTTTGCCACATTTGACAATATTCCACAAGTTCTCGATTGGATTAAGGTCAGGAGATTGTGAAGGCCAGGTCATAACAGGAAATCCATTATGGGAAAATCAATCTCGCGCAAGGATTGAGGTGTGCTTTGGATCGTTATCCTGTTGCATTTGCCATTTCAGGGGCATTTCCCATTCAGCATAAGGAAGCATCACCTCCTGAAGGGTGTTTACGTAAAGAAATCTGTCCATCGTTTCTTTTATCCAATACAGAGGGTCCACACAAATTTGAGCCCCTGTCTCCTCTCTAATTGCGGCAGCTGCCTTAAATGAATCGCGTGCCGCCAAAATTTGTATGCGATTGTCATCTGCACTTGTAGTTTTGCGGATCCTCCCTCTCTTGCAATGCAATTTTCGAGGTAATAAAGATTTGGAGACAAATGTCGAGGATCTGCTAATAGTTTTAGCTATTTGGCGGATGCTTTGTCCCTCATTTCGCAATTTTTTCACCAAATCACGCTCCTCCTACATGCTACAGTGCTTTGCTCGACCCATTTTGCTGTGACATTACGGAATAGTTTACATTTAATTTGTTGAATAACCCTCAATACTACCTTTTAAATCCTTACCAGTACAAATTGTAAACAAATTTAAGTTTTCTTTTTAAAATATAAATTTTTTCGTCTGCTGTTCTTATTGAATTGTCCGCCTTCGAATGTTTCGCTTCAACTTTGGGAATCCCCAAAAAATATTTAAATGTAGTGTTGCCACCTAGAAATTTATAAAGTATATATAGTATACCATGTTGTTCTCTATAAAAATTGTTTGCCATAAGCAGTCCGATAAAAACAAAAATCAATGGAAGTTTTATAGTGCAAGGTGTTCTTATTTGATTGTCCGACACTGTATGTACATATGTACATAAGTATATCATATTGTAAAGAATTTTTAAGTTAAGTTTGTGTGAATATGTGGCATAAGAAATTGATGCGTTTGCGCATTTTACTTGCGATCCACACAAAACACACATAAATGAATGAATTTGCATGTGAATGAATGTGGAGTGTAATTCTCTGCCTTTTCATTTATTGTGACAACAAATATTTCTAAGAACAATGCGCTTTTAAAAAGTCGTTAAAATTAAAACAGGTTGAATATTTGTTTGTAAACAGAAATATATTTAAATGAGTAACTCTTTATTCCATTTGAGAATTTTTGACATCAATAAACACGCCTTTATAAAATCACAGATTACACTGTGTAAACTTGTAATTCCTTTTAAAAACAAGTTCCATGATTCCATATGAAAAATGATATTCGTAGAAGTGTCTTTATCTTTGCCAATATCATCAGCATGAATGAAACAATGGAAGTTTTCTTCAACTACATACATACTTATGTATGTATGTGCAAGTTGGAATTTCCCACTCAAGTTATACCAAAAAATAAATAAAATAAAAGAAAAGAAAATATTTTTAAGTTTGTCAATTTGATATTGGAATTTTTGTTTTGTTTACACACATTTGTTTGTTTTTTTTTGTTTTATGTATAAACACCGACAGCGATTATCCAAAGTACAATATAATAATATCAATAAAAACGCTATCAATTATAAAGCAAAGTGATCTGTTTGAATTTGATAGTATCAGCATGAGCGGAAATCCATCATTGTGTAGAATATACAGCACGCAGCTGGTAAGTAAGGGAATATATGAATTATTTGCGACTATTGATACATTGGCAATACTTGTATGTAGGTAAATAAGATTTAATATTTAGGCAAGCATAGATATGAGATGTATAAAATTAAGTTCCAATCTTGTCTGGCCAGTTATATACCGCTAATATGTAACCTTTATAAAAAATTCGAATTTGATTCACAACTGTTTTATTTTGTGTGCAACTAAAACTATGCAACGAATTTTTATATATTGTAAATAATTTCACACAAACAGTTTGCAGAGCATTGGAGTTATACGTTGTATTACAGTAGCACCACAATTCTGACAATTCTAACCTAAAAGAAGACATTTATGGTATACAAGTTTCAGTTCAGTTTAGACACTACAGCAGAATTTCAGATACAAGTTGCAGTATGAATGATGAAATATGAAATTATTACATTGAATTTCTCTTCCAGCAATATTGAAAAATATTATTTTGATTTTATCGCTCAGTACCAGCTTATGCATCGCAAACCAATGCCTAAGAATGCCAATGCCACGATGTCAGAACATCGCGTGCAAGTCAGTATATGTAGTACATCTCGAGTATATGCAAGCCATATCATCTGCAAAACCTACAAAGTTTAGAGTGAAATTTAAGTTAATATAGACTAGGAATAACACGGGCCCTAATAGCCTTGCGGCACTCTCGTTTCAATTGTAACAAAAAGACCGAATTCATTATGCAATTCAATTAAAAAATTCTATACACCTACCTACTTATTTCTAATGAATTTAGCATACTTCCTCTCCAAGCGACGAAGCTTGCATTCGCAGCTGCATAATGTCTCTTTAGCGTGGGAAAAATTTAAAAGTCCATCCTATGCTGAAAGATTTGCTCTACAACAAAATTGACACTCACTAAGAAAACATTTTTTTTTCGAAAGTTTAATATTCTTTAAGTTAACTCTTCTTCCTACAGCTTTGATTTCCTACAAGCAAAATATATATCGGTCCATAATTGTTAAGTAATTCCTCATCTTCTTTCTTGAATAAAGCAATTACTTCGCAATTACTTTTTTAGGTCTTCTGGTAAAATCGCCAACTTCATGCAGAAGACACAAATAGTATTGAAAACAATAAAAAAAAAAACTGTAAGTCGAGTAGATATCTATAGTTGTTTAGACCCTCTAATTGGGTCGGGTTGAAGCTGTTTATTTAATAGTGGCTGAGCCTTGCGGCCACTATTACTTTCATATTACTTTGAAGCGAACACGAACCGGCGATTGATCACGAGCAATCCAGTTTAATAGCATATTTGATATTTTGTTTGCTTAATTTAATGTCAAAGAGACATTGCTTACATTACATGCCGTACAACACGAGTCCACTTTAATCTCTTCATTTTTGAATAATTTAAATACATACACGCTTATAATAAACCCTTAATTAATATTTTTTTCTCAATTTGAGCACATTTTGTAAATTTCAATCATCGAGGTCATTAATTCTATTAATTTCTTTTAATTGCTGAGAAACTACGTCATCATGGCATAGACTATTGAACTTATTCCTTAAATACGAAATGAATGCTGCTCACAAAAGTCCTACAAATGATGTATGTAAAAAGACTGCACCATTTCTAAAATTTTTGCACTGATTTTCCTAACCACCACTACCAATATTTAGTGGGACCATATAAAACTTTCTTTAAAAATATTTTTCTTTGATGCCAATGTATACCAAATATAGAAAGCTTGGCAGTTTTATAACGGGTGCTTTTTCTAGAAGTGTGGTTTTCAATTTGGCAATACTTTTTTCGGAGTTGGTCTTTTTGACAGCTGTCACTTGATTTATGCTCAGTTTGGTTTGCCATTTCATCATGAATAGACTTACGACTGAACAATGTTTGCAAATTATTGAAATTAATTATCAAAATTCATGCGCTGTGAAAAAAGTGTTTCGCAAGCTATGTACATTTAGCGACGAGGCTCATTTTTGGCTCAAAGGATACGGGCACTTTTTGGTGCGGTTTATGGGTAGGCGGCATTATTGGGCCGTACTTCTTCACAGACGATGAAGGCCCCAATGTTATGGTCAATGGAGAAAGGTACCGTTCGATTATAACTATTTTTAGGCCGAAAATGCTAGAATTGGACTCGGCCGACATGTGGTTCCAACAGGACGATGCCACATGCCACACTGCACACTGCACCATGCATCAATTGAGAGGCGAATTTGGTGAGCAGTTAATCTCACGTTTTGGAGCAGTCAATTGGCCACCAAGATCTTGTGATTTGACCACGATAGACTATTTTTTGTGGAGCTATTTTAAGACTCTTGTCTATAGGGACCAGCCAACACGATTGCTGCTTTGGAAGCCAACACGGAACGTGTCATTGGTGAGATTCCGGCCGAAATGTGTGAAAAATGTGCCAAAATTGGACCTTCAGAATGGACCACTTGAAGCGTAGCCGCGGGCAACATTTAAGTGAAATTATCTTTGAAAAGTAAATGACTAAATGGCAGGAATTGATTCATCGATCGAAATAAAAATTTCATTCACTTTTGTACAATTTCTGTTTTTTTTTTCATTTTCAAAAACTTAACTCTTATAAAAATCACCCTTTATAAATGGGTTTGGCAGTCACGAGTCAGATAATATAATATTTCTGACTCACTACAATTTGGTTAGATAGGAATTCGGAGAAATAGAATTTAGAAATAACTTCAGAGCTCTGCAAAGGTAGACATTTTTGGAATTGCTTTCTTCTATAGAAAGAATATCATAGAAAGGGGAAAGCAAACAATCATTTTAGTTTAAGAAGAAATACTTACATAGGTCTACCTGTCTAGCTACAATGACTGATTGCTTCAGATTAATACTGCCCACTCCCCTCCCTCAAAATGCGAGTATATTTTTAAATATTCTCGGTATTCTATCTACTTAGTCAGGTATCTAATGGATAGATTTGTTTGCTATTCTTAACAGTGTGGAATTTTTAGAATTATCGCTAATCACTTGAAGAAGAAAACTACTACACAATATTTTAATTATGTTAATAGTTCCACGTCGATGTTATGTACATGTTTGTTGTTTACATTTTAATTATTTATTAATTAGTTTTAGTAAAATCAAACACCAAAACAAATAAATAAAATAAAAGGAGAAACTTTCATTTCTATCATGTATGTAAAACGTCAGTTATGCAAAAAAAAAAAAAATTTAGAATTTTTTCGTTGAGGTTATCAAAGATTATTAGAGAAACAGATCAAAAGTAAATATAACACGAAACGAAACGAACTGTTCTTATCATCATCACTCACAAGCACATTGAATAATCACAAATCACACAAAATAATATATAAATAAAAAATTTCTTTTTCTTTTCTTTTCACAAAAAAAAAAAAAACAAAAATGACAACAGAATGTGCGCATATAAGTAATTGTTTTAAAACCATAATTCCAGTTTGAATTAAAATCTTCACATGTTTGAAGCTAATTTCAAGATAAGTCATAGATATATACTTTAATTTTGAATTTTTTATAACAGAAGTAATGTATGTGTGTAGTCAACACCGTCAATTTCATTCATCATTTAATTTTTAGCCGCTCGAACTCTTGTAAAATTCCACTTGTATATGGCTTGAGTAAAAGTGTCAATCTTTACGATGTACACTGGAAAAAATATTATAAATGTATTAAGATTTCAAAACTTTCACAATAATAAAAAGCAAACTCTTCAGTGGATTTAAAATTTTATATACTTTAATAGCAAAAGTCATCAGTTTAAGACTAGTGTCATGACTGATCATTTGGTAACAATTGTCTGCTTCAATTCCCATACTCTTATGAGAAACCTAACCCTGTAGCGATCCAGCTATCCCCTAAGAGTTTCGGGGAAGTTTCGAAATTAAACAACAACAACAAAAAAAGAAGCTATACCATGGTAATATTTCTGGTCTGCATGATAGTCCACGATCCTATTGGAGAATTTGTTAGTTGCCTCTTTAACTATACTGCTCGAAATAATCATAAAAGCACATAATCTATCCTGCGTCCTGTATCTCTGTAATAGCAAACCAGAACCCCGACCTTTAACTTTCTACAATAGGTAAACTTCTTTAAATCAATGATGTGTGGTGAAGGAGATAGAAGTAGAATGCACTGCGAAAATCTCATACGATAAATTATCTCAACATATATTCAAAACCGATTTCCTCTTTAGCTTATTACCATCTTCTCCTCCGATCTCCGTTGTCTGTGTCACCTAGTGATGTCATTTACATTGAGCAATTCCAGTAACTCCTTTTTGTTTACGTAAACTGAAGCTTTTAATATGCTATCTATATTCTGTATAGTTTTCTTAATCTCTGGTGTAATTGCTGGGGTCCTGTGGAGTAGTTTACTATTTTATTTCACGCCATTATGTACTTCTGTTCCCTCAATTTGTCTTGAAGGGATGGGACATGAGCGTTTAAAGTCTCAGTTCAGTGTTCCATCAAGGCTAGACAAGAACAAATTGCTTCAGCTTCTTTTATTTTATATACGGGTACTTTTACACCTTAGCTCCAGTACTGCGTCCTCTATCTTGTGATTGTGAGTGTTCACGAAAAGCTTGGCAATGGGGGCTGCTGTGCTGTGCCTTTAAAAGAAGAAGAAGGGCTTGGTTCTAAAATGTTGAGTGATTTCATTGACCTGAGACACTTTCAGTAATACTCTTCATTTCTGTGTAGATCCTGACTTCATTTGATAAGTAGCTGCGATTTCTTGTGGAGTTTTTGAGTGAAGGTTCAGTTTCTTTTATTCCTATTTTCAATTTATTTTTCAAAAGCAGTTCAGCATACTAACAACCGCGATATGTTCTGTGCAGTTTCTGAATGGCTGCAGGTTCTTTTATAGTCGCTGAGATATCATTACTGACCTCCTTCCAGCATAGTTTCTGACACCCTTCAAAACGAAGTATTTCCATCATAAAAAAATGTGTGCGAAGTTGTTTACAATTAAGCTTTTTAGGTTGTGTGATAGCCAATAGCCAATCAATATTTTAGTCATTCCCAAGCAAAAGTTTAAATATATATTATATTTTCAAATACACAAATCTTTAGTAGAACACTATGTATGGCATATGTACTTCCGAGTTTAATCCACCTCACGAGTTTTCTTTTCACCGCTATACTCGTATTTAATATTAATGGTGCGGCGGTTCCTACCCTCAAAACTATTAGTTTTTGGTTTTTATTTTTTTCAAATTCATTGATTTCTAACAATTCTCTTACATTCACGTAAAATTCATTTAATATTTCGAAAGTGTCTTTCGGTTCTGTGTACGAGAACGATGGTGATTCTCTGATAACCTTAAATTCGAACTGCGAATAGCGCAAAAATAACTGAATGTAGTTTTTTTTTCTTCAATTTTTGATTTTTTCTTTTTATTGTACATTTTCTTGACGACACCAAAGCCGTTTTCCTTATCAGTTGAAGTTCGTCGTCGTAGGTTTGAGATTGATTTTTGTTGCTGTTGTTGTTCTTAATAGAGAAGATGCATGCATCCTCCTCATATACTCACACGTAAGTATCTCATATGCGTTGAAATTCCATTTGAGTCGTGTAGAAAAGAGAAAGGAAGAAATATTAGAAATTGCCTTTGAACGATAAGAGGCAACAATTTCTAAGATGCGAAATTGTTTGTCTCCAAAATTTTGTAAATTAATATTGAGCTTTGAAACAGTGAGATTTCTATATACTAGATATTGTAGAAATATGTGTATATTTGAAAGTGTTTTTCAGAAGATTAAGAAATTGAAATTGAAGAGATATTTGTGGAAGCATTAATTCAGTACAAAAAAAAATTAATATTTGATTTAGTATTGAATGAGCTACGCTCGAAAACATTTATTTGCGCAAAAAGTGTGTTCTGTGAAATTAATTGGTTTTGTATTAGAAATTTATTGAAAACGAAATGTTTAGTGAGAGTAAAATCATTTAAAAATCAATTTACAAATCAAAACGGAAACTAAAAGTAAAGCTAAATAAAAACTAAATAATTAAATTATTAAAAAGTTTGTGCTTTTCAAATCATATTTTTATTTTGAAAAGAAATAGAATAAAAAAAAAGAATGTTTGTTTCGTTATTGTACTTATTGGAATTTGTGCAACAGGATAATATTAATATACCGTCCAAATAACGTTCAAACGTTACAAATCACACAAAATAGAAAACAACGACAACAATTACAATTTACAAGGTGAATACCCAAGAAGTTGACCAGGAAGTCTGTAAGAAATAATTAGTATACTTAGTTTAATTCAAAACAGAGCAGAGAAAGAATAATTTACAATTTATCCTTAATTAAATTTAACTATGGCAGTCATCCATTAAATGTAAAACTTGCCGTCCCAACTTGATCGAATTGCAAAGAAATCGCATAGTGTATAGGCTTGTCGGTCGGTATGTGTAGTCGGTTTAATTCTGTGTGAGAATCTGAAACTTTTGATCTACCGACAGATCAGAACGACTACTTGCTAGCTTTATTTATCACTCAAAAGGAGATGTGCAACCTAATTCGTTCCATTTTGATCTTCACTTTATATATACTAACAAACAAACGCAAAGTGAAATGGTGGAAGGCTCCAATTAGAAATCGTATAGTGCGTTGAAGTTTTACGATCATCAATTTCGAGCGCAAGCAGCAGGAACTTCCAACGATCACAGAGGACGTCTTTCAGTAAGCATAAAAGATTGAAAGCTCTTCAGCTGAAGGGAGCTTAGTTTCTTTAAGGAACATACGAAGTTTAGGTTTTAAGAAAGGAATGGGAGGGAAGTCATACTCGAGGTATCATTAACCAACAGGCGGCTCTTTCTTCTTGTGAAGACTGATCAATAACCGAGTTAAGACTGATGTGGAGTTAGCGATTATGGCTTAAAAGCACTATTCTCAATTATTTAAGTTTCTCGATCAAATGCGTCATAAATTTCGCACTTACATTTCGTAGGCCACTAAATTTCCGGGTTTAATTGCGATATTCGGTTAATTGAAAAGAAAACAGTAAATTTCCATTGACGCAATTATTATTTATTATTGAATTGTTTAACATTTGTACGTCGTATTTACGTCACAGAATGCGAATTCTAACTACAAAAAATTATAGCTAATTGCAAAAAAATGGTAATTGTAAAAGCGCGTTTGATACATTTCAGTTCAATATTGATATGTAGCTATATATTTCTTTAGAGTTACAATGGCACATACTCATTTCAGAAAATACGACGAGATTTCACCGAAATTTGGCTGCCACAATATTTCATATTATGCGGCAAAAGATAAGGGGAAAAAGCACGCAAAGTAATAGTGAAGGTGGGAGGAAGCCTCTTAGCACTCAACCCTTCGCAGAATTGTATTTTTCTCAGGTATTGGAAAAAGGAAATCTTGAAGGGAAGAGAGAAAGTTCAAAGAGGGATTAAGATTAATGAAGAACTGAGGAAAAAATAATTTTAAACCCGCCAAACTTCTTAGTTTCTGTAAGGAACATTCGAAGTTTAGGTCTAAGAAAGTAATGTGTATGACAAGGTATCATTACCCAACAGGTTAGGTGACCCCTTCTTCTTGTGAAGACTGATCAATAACCGAGATAAGGCTGATGTGAGAGCAAGGCGAACTTCGTAGTAATTTCTTACAACAATGTAATTGAATCTAGCGACAAAATTAGAAACTTTTTAGAACAGCTATTACCAGTTCCTAATAAAATTAGAATTGAATCAATAGTGATGAAGTGCATATTAAATACCAGGTAAACCATGTACAGTGAACACTCCTACTTAATTCGGCATATCAATTGTCAGGAAGTCGTGAGCCAAAATGGTTTAGAATAAATCCTTATTACTATGACTTAAAAAATAAAACAAATAATAAGTGCTTGAACTTTACTCAGATATGATAAGGAAAGCAATATAAACAAAATCAAGAAAGTCAACAAAATTAGTCTAGTCTATTTCTAAATTTAGAAAATTCACATTACTATGCAAGTAAATGGGTATCAGGTTATATAGGTAACCGATACGACTGTGCTTTATCAACTTTCTTACCTACGTTTTCTATATACGCTCATCCACACATGAATATATAATATTAAGTAGATGCATTGTGGTTCCAGGTTTTGATCTTCGAATCTCTTGCAATTATGAGTTCAATGTTTTTCACTAGTTTTTATTCAAAACTTAGCATCGAAGAATATATTTTAGCATAACAATCACAGTGACTTCAGTAGTTAACTAAAAGTATAAATCAATTTATGCTCTTCTTTTTTTTTTTTTTTGAACCTTTACTAGTTCTGCGACAACCGGAAAAACTTGGAGCCTTAGTGACTTTCCAATATTTTTTATATTATTTTCAGTTTTTTGTCCAGATTAATATTTTCCCTGTTATATTTTATTTTCTTGAAATTGAACTACTAATTAATATTACGAATGGGGAATGGTAAAATGTAAATGCAAGGGAAAATAAGTAGTTTCGTTTCAAGATTGTATTCACATTTTGGCAACGATTTCTTTACTCTCCAAGCAATTTCTTCCAAGTGACCTCAAGTCTGCCTATGCTCCTGAAAAGTCCATATTAACCATTTATTAATCACACTTTTGTATTACTCATTCTCACATAGAATCACTGAAAAAAACTAAATGTTTTCCAATTCTTCTCTTTAGTACCAAGTGCAGGCTCAAGAGGGAGAACATTTGCGACAGCAAGAAAGCTTGTGGAATTTGAGAATGTGTATAGACTTTTTAGCTGGTTGCATTGGAGGTATGTACAGAGTACAAAAAAACCCTCCCTCAACAAACTTTGATTGCTTTCTTGTTGGGTTTAGGTTGTGCTGGTGTTCTCGTTGGGCATCCTTTGGATACGGTTAAAGTGCATTTACAAACTCAGAATCCCAGCAATCCTATCTACACTGGAACATGGCATTGCTTGAAGACGATTGTAGCGAAAGATAATGTCCGTGGACTGTATCGTGGTATTACCAGCCCAATGGCTGGAATTGGTGCGGTGAATGCAATTGTCTTTGGAATATATGGAAATGTACAGCGGAAAATGGAAAACCCAGATGCTTTGAAAACACATTTTGTTGCCGGCAGTATAGCGGGATTTGTTCAGAGCATCGTGTGTGCGCCCATGGAATTGGCAAAAACTCGTATGCAATTGCAGAGTGACAGTAGTGTGGGAGGCATCAAGCATAAAGGACCATTAGATTGTTTAAAGCATATATGGCGGACGGAGGGTATGCGAGGGACGTTTAAGGGTCTTGGAATTACAGCGATGAGAGATGTGCCAGGTTTGTTTCACTGGTTTCGTAGATTTACGGCATTGTAATGTAAAATTCTAACTTTTTATTCGATTGCTTCTCAGGTTTCTCCAGCTATTTCGTCTCATACGAATGGATGATGTCATTGCCAGCCTCTCCGAATGCCCTGCATAGTCTGTTAGCCGGTGGCTTTGCAGGCATAGCCTCATGGCTGGCATGCTATCCCATAGATGTTATTAAAACCTGCCTGCAAGCGGATGGTATGACTGAGGCGCCCAAATTTACGGGCATGTTGGATGTTGCCAGAAAAGGTTATCACTCGGAAGGTTATCAATTCTTCTTTCGCGGTATCAACTCGACGCTGCTTCGTGCATTTCCAATGAATGCCGCTTGCTTTTTCGTTGTGTCCATAATAATGCGTATGAGTAAATCGGCAAATCTCGATATAACAATGCAATCCTCGGAACCGATAGCGATGGTTAATGCGGGCACCACAGCTAAAACACTCGCTCACATACACGATAACGAACATTGGCCGCAAGAAGTGGAACGCAGACGTAAGTTCATGGTGAAAACACTTCAGGCGTTGGGTGCATTCCACGAGGCTGTATGCCATTCGGAAGTTGAAGACTTGGCTAGGGAATTCTTTCCGGATCATGAGCACCATCACGACCGCGACGATCAACACTTGTATTATATACATGAGTATGAGGAATTGCATAAGAAGGTAAAGAAAAACCTCGAACCGCCGCCGAATCTACCGAATTGTTAATAACACACCCACACACACACTGTTGGTTACTTAATTTTGTTTTGTTTTTTAGTTTATTTTACTGTAAATATTTAACATATATTATTTAATGGGACTGGGTGTGCAGTCATGAGTTGTGGTCGCTAATCTTTCTTTATATACGAGTAGATTATACTTAGTTTTAAAAGATATTTAGGCACAAACTTCCTATTTCAATTACAATAAATTATTGCTAAGTATTCGTAATTTAAATTTAATTATGTACACAAATAATCTTAATAATAAATAAGTTCACAAACTAAAACAACAACAAAAATTAAAGTAGTTTTTAATGAAGGTTTAATTTTACCGGTTCAAATTATTTCAACTATCCCAACAGGAGATTCCGGTGGCTTCTAACACGCTACTTTACGCAGTCCTTTACTTAAAGTTTTAACCGTTCTGAGGACTATAGCTATCTCATCTCAAAAGTCTAGAACAAAACGTCCCTTGACCGTAGTAATGACGTTTTAAAAAAACGCATTATATTTAAAGTGTCCAAGCCAGCTCTGTAAAACTTTAGGACACTCATGTGAATTAGAAATGTGGGTGTAGAAACAAAGTAAATGGTCGAATTTTTTATAGGTGACTTTAACCCAATACGACTTACTTGATGCTTCAAGCTGAAGTACGCAAAAAATACTGCTTTGGGGCTAAAACTGTAATGACCTTCTTTGCTAAAAGCCATATTAAGCCCCCACCTTCAGTAAGTACTCTGACAATTAATGAAATCACTCAAAGGCTATGAAATCGAATCTCTTATTTAATTTTTAGAATTTACTCATTCAACAATCAGTTTATCACTATTCCAAGGGGACAGTAGGTGAAAGAGTCAACTAGCTCCAAAAGCGAATATTTTTAGGAAGAAGCTGAAAGAAAAGTTGCAGAATTAATAAATGGTCACTGCATTACATGCTTATACGTCACTAGATTGGATACGATGAAAAGATGTAGTAGAGTCCACCTCTCATAAACTCTAGTCCTGAACTGCATTGGTAATCTTAGTAAAATACTTACACAACGATTTATTTGTCTTGGGACAATTGATACTGGGGATCTGCTAAATATATAAGAAAATTTGAGTTGTATGAGCCATCTGGTTTTTAAGTAAAATAAGGGTAGTGGATTGAGTACGTACGTTCCATCTAGTTGCCGAAGTGTGCCCTAGTGGGCATCGCCTAACCTAACAGTGTCTTGCATCATGATAGAATTCGAAGTACGACTATGGGTGTAAGAATAAACCCCATGGCCGAATATTCAATGGGTGGAATACCAAATATGGCAATTAGTATTAAACTCTGTAGCCCCAATCGCTGACAGTCAATAATCTGATACACAAAATATTCGGACACACCACACAAATTACCCCGTTTCCGAATTGGTAAGCAACATAGTTTGCAAAAGTTAAGCAAAAAAAACTACCGCTTATTATTTATGCAGTATCAACAAGCTCTGCATACGTTTCCAGTGGTTACTGCTACTACATTACTACATGTCCCGTCAATGCCGCATAATTTACTTTCGTAGTACTATACAAAAGCAATAAACATAAAGCACATTACCTTCGCATTACTGCTCGTCTGTTTTGAGTGAAATAAAATAATTTTCATTACAACAAATTTTATTTGATCTGAGAATCATATAAATACTCTTTGCTTTTGCCATTAGATTGAGTAATAATAAACATCCCCAACAATGGAAAAAGCCGTTGAAGTGAAAGCCGAAGAAGAACAACAGCAACAACTGCAACCCGAAGAGGAAGCCAAAGATTATGAGTGCGATTTTGCTAAGATGCCGGAACCACTACAGCCAGCTCCCGAACCGGAACCGCAACATATGTCGCTACTGCCGCCCGATCATCCGCTGCTGGCAAGGTTCCAGCAAATGCTCAAAGAGCATCTGCTACGTACTAAAAAGCAATTGATCAATGATATTGCCGAAATGAAATATCACCTGAAAAACAAGATACAACAGCGTGAGGAGCAAGGTGCAAAACTCTACGATATGCAACAAGAGATCAGTCATCAAACTGAACAGCTGGATGAGTATGCCGACAGTATTCAAGAGCAACTCAAGCAGCGTCAAATGAAAGAAGCCGAAGTGTTCGAGGTTAAAACAGAATTAGATAAGCAAACTAGTCTGTGCAAAGATCAGAAGACACTGTACAATAAGCGTATGGTGGAGCTGGAGCACATGAATGTGCTGTACGGGAATATACGGCGTTGGGCCGACGAAGTTGAGGACGAGGTTAAAAATGCTAAACGTATCGTTAATCGTGATGTACAATTGCAAAGGCATTTATCGGAGGAGAAAAAGAAAGCGGACATGTTATTCTATCATTTGGACACGGAAGTGAATAAGAAAGTGAAAGAAGCACAAATACTAAAGGAGGAATTGCAAGACACGCGCGCGACAAACGAGGTGCTGCAAATGAGTTTGGCACAATCGAGCACCGATCTGGAAGCGCTGCACAGTGAGCACAAACGTTTGGCACAGGCATGGGGTGAAGTGATTGTAGCGATTAATCATCGCGATAAAATTTTATTGGACGTGGACAATGCAACGAAGTAAGTTTGCGGGCAGTTCTAATCGATATTTTTCGATTAATCGATTTCTTGACATTATCAATTCATTACAATTTTTGGTTAATCAAACTAATCGATAAGATTTTTTATTAATCAGGAATTAGATTAATCAAAAATCTTGATAATATCAGAAATAATCGATTACAATTAATCTGATTAGAGTTCTACAGCTTTGAATAAAATTAATATTTACATACATTCCGAAATACAACCGAACTAAATAAAAAACTTTCCCCCCTCCCCCCTCCATATATAGTAAAGAAAAGGAGCTTATCAAATTGAATATTTTGAGTATTGAAGCAGTCAAGAAGCTAATTATCAAAGAAATGAATGCAAATAATAAGTTGTTATCATTCAAAATACGTTTAAATAACGAATTTCTTGCACTTAAGCGAGAGTGTAAGTTAAACACCATACATATGCACATAAGTATTTCTGTATTCTATTCTCATATACCAAATTTATATTTTCTAGTGCAAAGAGAATCCGACTTCTTGGCAGTACTCGAAGGAAAGCTCGAAATGCTGCCGCGCTTATTAAAGCAAACGGAGCAAGATTTAAGGGCCGCTCATAAAGAGGGCATGCATTTGGAAGTTGAAATACGTCGTATACAGTGGAAGATCGATAAACAATATTGCAAAAAATTTGAAATCGAAGAAATTATATTAAAACTAGCACAAGAGCAATTGATTACGGATAAAGCTAGTCAATACCGTTTGAAACTTTTAACTGAGGCCAAAGATAAACGTCGCAACATGGAACTATCATTGTCACAGACACGAAATCAACTGTCCGAAGTAATGCTAGAATTGGAAAGATATAAGGGCTTACTAAATAATATGCGCTTTGAAAGTAACGAACTTAACAATAAATTATGTGCTGCGGAATCGAAAGCCGATAATTTGGTTGTCGAAATGAGAACATTGGAATCCCAAATCGAACAGAAAATGAAACGTATGGATGTGTTATCAACGAAATTGGATGAATTACTTAATAAGTCGGAGGGCAATGAGCTGAGTCCCACAGAAGCTAAGGTATGCAACTATGGTTTGGTTTCTTAAACCTTACCTTGATAATAATTGCGATCTTACTCTCACTATACGAGTATAGGACAAAGGATCCAAAGGTTGAGGTTCAGTTAGAATAGTAAATTTTCGGCAAAAAACCCCATTATATACTTTTGCAGGAACACATGATTCACAAATGAATTTACGATAGAAGTTCAAAACCTTCGATTTCTGGTTACTTTTGATAGCATCTTATAGCTTGGTGTTATCACAGCCAGCCGTAGACTTCTTCCTGTTGCCTTATAGGCACTTAAAGCTTCTAATCATCTCTATCTCTGGTTGCTAAGCATTGCTTTTGACATCCACGAGCTATTTCTTATGTATGTCGACGATTAACATGATGATTGACTGCTTCCTAGCTGTATCTCACTTCTTATAACCCTATAACTTCTGGCTACCCTTTATTCAGTCTTCTTCTTATGATTTTCCCTTCTTTCCAACGATTAACTGACTTTCAGTCTGGTTATTTTATTTTGGAGGGTGTGTAGGGTGTGAAAAGCTCAACACACTTACCTTTGCATCTAGTTATTTCTGACTACTCTGTATCTGGTATAAAATACATGAAACCAAAAGTTCTTTGTTGTTCATCTCGATTTGACTAGGATATAGTTTAAAGTATTTGATGCTTCCGCGAAACTTTTATATTCACTTTTGCTCTCAAATCAAACGATAAAAACCCAATTATAACTCAAAGGCCATCTAAAAGTTTTTAATACGAACTCCTAATAATCTACACAATTCCTACATACATACATACATACATTAATCATTTATAGATCAAGGAATTGGAATTGGGTATTCAAGCTGCTGAGCAGCAAGTACGAGAACATCAACAATTTTGGCTAGTTCTACAAAATCACTATGTTAATCTTACGCATAAGCGCGATGATCAACTGAACGAGATTGAAGTTACACGAAAACGTATCAACTTGATGGTTTAACAAATAGTACGACGAATAATAATAATATCCACTATCTTTATAGAATTGGTAATAATCCAGCAAAAATCATTGAAAATCGATCACGGTTTAGAGAAGTCTGAGGAAGCAACTGATGAGCTATCTCGCGATATAAAAGTCTATACATTGAAGGTGCAGAAGCTAAATGAGATAATGTCCAAGAAACGACAAAAGCACGAAGTGGACGAAGATGAATGCGAGCTAGAACATCAAGAATTGCTGGATAGATTAAAGGTAAAATGTTTAATTACATAAGTAAACATTTCATGTGCACTTGCTTCATTCAATTTTCGAGCTAGGCTAGCGAAATGCAAGTACTAAATATGGAGGCGGAAATCGATCAGCTGCAAGTTGATGTTGAGCATTGCAAAGATCTCGTACTGGACAAACACCGTGAGTCTTTGACATGGGAGACAAAATACAAATTGATAGAAGAAGCTTTGCGCTGGCGTAAGGACGAAAGCACACTGGAAAGCGAAATCGGTGTGATGAAAATGGAAATTCATCGCATGACAATACGCTATTCGCAGCTGAGTCGCGCACAAGAGAAACTGCTACACGACATGCAGCATTGTGTTATGCATCGTGAGCAGATCTTCACCGTCGCATCGAATCGCAAACATATGGAGTCGAAAGTCCAACGTTCGAAAACAGTAACCACCTCGCAGCAGAAAGTGAACGACTTACGCAATAAACTCAAGCAGGTGCAGAGCGAAATAAGCATGCTAACCGATCAGCAATTGGTTGAGGCAACACGTGAATATGAGAATCTTTTGAATGACATAAAAAAATGCCGCCAACAAACCGGAGAAGAAGAACGAGAAGGTGCGCTGTTGAGCACCGAAATCGAAGAGGGCTTTGCATTGAAACATTACAATTTGGAAAATATTGTACGTAAGCAGAATCGCGCTAAATCTTATCGTCGTCTAATTAGCAGCACGGTACCGCCGAAGACGCCACGCTCGGAGGCAAGTATCCAGGCGAACATGCAGAAACAAATCGCCATCAATGATAATTTAATCGATATCATTCAAAAAGTCACAAATGATATCCCGGAGAGGAAGCAATTCTTTAATAAAATATCGCAAATGTTAAAGGATTAATTACAGAATACGGCATATTTTATAGTTTCATGCTTTATTTCAAATATATACATTTTTACGTATACAACAAAAGAACGTTAAAAGCGTTTTCATTTTAGTTGCTAGGTACACAATAATTGACCTGTGCAGCATTAGGTAATTTGAACTAAAGAAGAAATAGCTCTTTGGACGAAATTACATACAGTGGGTGTAGGGTATTGCAACCATTTAGGAGGGAAACTACCATCATTAGATCGGTTCTCTTCAAGCAAACAGGATTCCACCGATGTTAAAGATCTTAATGCGCTGCTAAAATATTAATTGGCTTTCTAAACAAAAACCGTCGAAAATGGCTCACGTAACTCCTTAATTACTACAAACTTGCTACTATCATTTCTACTTACCTTATACCATATTGTAGCATATGGTATAATGTCCGCAGAGACGTGGACATTGACCATCAATGATGAGAGACTGTTAGGAGCGTTCGAGAGGAAGATACTCCGTAAGATCTACGGTCCAGTATGCGTGGATGACGTGTTTCGAATAAGATGGAACAATGAGCTGTATGAGCTGTACGCCGACACTGACATAGTCAAGCGTATAAAACTCCAGCGGCTTCGCTGGCTGGGTCATGTTGAGCGAATGGAAGAAAGCGCTCCGGCTAGAAAGGTGTTTTATTCGAACCACGGTGGAGGATCACGCAGAAGGGGACGTCCTAATCTCCGTTGGAAAGACCAGGTGCAGGGCAACCTGACTGCACTTGGCCTTATCAACTGGCGCCAGCGCGCGCATAGCAGAAGTGACTGGCGAAGCTTTGTGGAGGCGGCCAAGACCGATCATCGGTTGTAGCGCCAGCTAAGTAAGTAAGTAAGCATATCAAACTTTAACTTGAATCGTCTTTATCGTAGCGCCTGGCTTAATCATACCTATATTGCTTAATCTCCTATATTGACACGGGCATTCCGAAATTCGATTGCTATCCATTTCATTGATGTGGATTCCGAAAGTTAACGTATGCACACAACTTCTTGATATGTACACAATATGACTGGAGCTGGTGAAGCCTTTTAATGTTAATCAACTTAATGTCATATAATTTAGGCATATAAAATCAAACTTGAGTTCATCGTTTAACAGCTTCTTCCGGAAATGTGTAAAAATCAACTACAATCGGCTCATGATTGTCCCGATTGTGTTTAGTCAGAAACGACCGGAAGTAGTGGTATTCGACCATCTTCGGCAGTCCAGTTCACTATATTTATTAGCTGTTCATACCTTCATCTCTCACAAAATTCCAAGTAATCATGCGTGAGCGTACGCCAAAAAGTACTCGTGCGCCAACTATAGCACTGGTATATTTTGTGAAAGCAATCCAGTAGAGATCAAGTTCCGAATTCATCTTCGTACTTTCAGAACATGAATCAATTCTCAAAATAACTATTGGTATTTTTACCAGAATCGTGGTCAGAGTCCAACCTCGTACTTTAAGATCTGGAGTTAGTTCATTACCTACTACACCTATATATTTATTTCGTCAGAGCAATCTAAATGATAGGGGTCTGAGACAATATGCGTACTTTGATGGGCTGATCCAATCCACTCTTAATATTTATACAACTATATTTTGGCGGAACAACTCCACCAGGGTCTGAATGTATCTGTGTACTGTGGTTTATTGCAATGTTTCGCCAGGATTAACAAGAAAAATCGAGGTGTCAGTTTATCTTCGTACTTTAAGCACCTAAAGGAGGCCTGAGAATTTTTTTTTTTTTTTTGAATGATTTAATATATGATATTTCTATTGAAATCCAAAACCAGCAGTAAGTCTGTGTATAAAAAAAAAAAATAGGCGCAAAAATTTATCCTTTTAGGCTATTTTCATAATTCTGTTAACAAATTTATATTGAAAATGGGAACACAAAATTGAAAAATTGTGTAATCTATCACTATCTTTAATAATATAAACGGTGAACGAAGGATGGTGATTCAAGGTTATCTGTATTTCTCTTTCATGTACAAGATCAACATAGAATTCACCCCTTGAGGACAATGATCACCCATAAGCAAGGAATAAAAATTCTCTTTCAACTTTGTGAATCTAACAGTTTTTAGCAACCGTTTAGTTCTTGAGTATGCCTTTCATCTAGCACGAAAAAGCGGTGCCAAATTGCCTATAAACTTGATATTGTCCTATTTTTACTGAGCCCAGGTTCTTCACTCTCATTCGACTCACTTGCTTGCATCTGGAAACACACCGAAATTTGCAAATTAATAAGCTTTGAAAGAAAGAGACAACAACATTGGAAAATTAAGTACATATAATATACATATGTGATATATTTTTCATTTTTAATATTATTAATACATAAAAATTTCTTAGATTTCATTTATTTATTATTTGTTTTGTTTACTTTGTTTTAAATTTATTTCTTGCATAATCGTGTGGCATTTTATGATTTGTGTGTTTGTCGTAAAACCACGGAAATATTATTTATAAAATGTAAAAAATAAAAAAAAATAATAAAAATATATATGTATAAAATGTATAATAAGCAGTTATGATATATTCAATTCAATTAAAATACTAAATATTTAAAAAAGGTTCTAAAATATAATATAATATAATATAATATATATAAAAAACTTGCGTATTTTACTTTTAATTGATTGAAAAATACTTTATTTATAAAATTAAATTAACAGAATTTTCTATATGTAAAAACGAAATCATTGATTGATGCTACGAAAATGTGTGTGGCCGTGTGTCTGAGTTAGATACTTTTCAGATTCAGACGTACATAATTTGTAACTATGTGGAACAGACAGTATCTTCTTAGACAAAAAAGAAAAATGTATTCGAACGCAGAAGAAACAATTCACGGTATTGTTAAACAATAATTACAACACAAAACACATAAAACCAAATCAATCGAGTTGCAGTGAAAAGAATAGCGATAGAAGGTATTGATGCAATTTAAGATATTAATAAAATAATGAATAACATTTATTAAGAAATTAATGAATATCATTTGGGGTGTTCACAAGGTGTTTTATTCAGTGTCGCGTCCTCTCAATTGTTGTAAATTCTCTTATTTCTCAAACAAAATTTTATTATTTTATTTTTCTTAACAATACAACAAAATAATACACCTCGTGAACACCGCAATTTATTAAGAAATTAATTAATAGCCTTTATTAATAAGTTAATTAATATGTATTAGAAAAATTTTTACTTTTATTATTGTTATCATAATTTAGTTAATTAGTTAAAAACAAAAACAACAAAAAACACACGATTGTGCTTACGAATTTTTTACTAAAGCGAGAGAGGGACTGTCTTTTAATTTCACATACATACAATAAGTAAATAGAAAATGCAATAGATTCTTCATCATAATCAATCAAATATAAAACTATTAATGCAAAATTGGTAACATTTACAATCACATCAAAATCTTTTTAATTTATTATATAATCTTTAACTTTATATCATTTGGGCATTTATTGGCACTTTTCCAATGAACCAACGAAACCAGAGCAATCATTTTAACTTTAAGAATGTTTTTAATGAATATAAAAACTTGGCCGATTACTCGCACAGCTCTAGCTGAAACTATTCATATGCGAGCACTCGTAGATACGCGTTTGTTCCCAGTCTCTGGGTTCTCTATACTTTAAAACACAATCTGATACACAAAATCATATTATGATTAAAACAGAAAAATACCATAATAGACAAAAAAAAAAACTCAATTACAACAAAGAAAAATAAAAAAAAATTTAACATACTGAATGTTCGTTAAAGTTTTTTCGATTTTATATACATATTGTACCAAAAACTATAAAAATTAGGATTAACCAAATACATTACATTCTTTTATAGGTATTTAGAAGACTTTATTATCTGAGACTGAGACCACATTCAAATAAAACAATTTTGTATACCTATGCTTAAATAAATATAAATTATAAAAACAAAATTAATGAAATAAAAATATATCGAAAGAAAAATATAAGAAAATAATAAAAATAAACTATATTAAATAAAATATAAAGTTTATATTACCTAATAAAAAAAAAAAATAATGAACAAATTTATAAAAATAAATAATTAAGAATTTGTAATAGAATGAACGATTGAATTAAAATTAAATTAAATCAAAAAAGTGCGAATTCGGTATCAGCGCTAGGACTAACGAATCAATCCAGTCTGCCTAGCCAACTCATTCAGATTAGGATGTTTCCTCAATCAGGACACACTTAGACTAAAAGACGCCACATGTCATTCTAGCCATTCGTGCTTAGTAATTCAGTAGATGAACCCTTTCAGCCATTTCACCTTAGCCTGGTTAAATATTGCTGTTTGAAGATAATGCTATCCGATGCCCAGTGTAATTTTTATGCACATGTACTGCTAAACCAGTATTGTCGTGTCAAATCTAGTTTTGATATTTTCCTCAAATGTATTTCTATTTCTCAATAGTACTGAGAAAATAATCCTTTTTAATTGGCATTGAGTGAAAGTAATGTCAATTCAAAAGTAATTCATTGGCACCGAGCAAATCCAATGCCAAATATATTTTGTTTATAAATCATGAATAATTCCTAAACTAGACACGCCTTTTCTACTGTGATTTATTTATGAAAGCTGTTTCGTAAAACGCCTATGTGATCTAAGCATGTTTTCTTTATTATGCTCAATCAACCCTTAGGATGTTGAACTAAAGGTTTGCTTTGAATTTTAGTGGGCGATTAATATACAAGGAATTATTGATTAGTAAAAAAAAGGAGCAAAGAAGAAGTACATGTGAACTTTTCCTTTGAATTTGTAAAAGTCTCTTTGTTTGTAATGGTCAGAGTGCATTGGAAAATCTCCTGCATATTGAAAGCATAAGTTTTACTATAAATTCATGTAGCTCTGGATAAAACACAATCTGTTTAGTATCTGATTTTGGTACAGTCAACACACCTCTATGAATGCAGAGCATTGTGTTGATTGGAAGGAAGATTAATAGGTGGAAGGTATGCAAGAAACAGTTCGCGATTTTCTCAAGAACCAAGAAAGTGCCCGGAGCACTACTGCCTCTCATTAGCTTTATATGGTAAAATTAAAAATATTGACATATATAAAAAATATGTGAAAATTATTTTATCTGAATGTGGTCACTAGTAGTTGAAATGTGGAACTTCTTCCACATTATTACCAACTTTTGTGTTAAAAAACAACAATTCCATTTTACATTTCTTCAACTATCACAAACTATCTCTTCAATGTACATAGATGTAGTGTGTGCACAGCAATTTTATACACTAAACAATACAATACAATATCATTTTACAATGCTTTTTCTAACACGAGTATTTAATGCATTACAAAAATTTATACTATACTAACACACAATTTCGATATATATATATATATATATATATATATATATACATATTTATATATGTATATATTAAATAAATAATGAAAGAGGGATTGCTGCTGCACACTACCCTCAAGGATACCGTCTTCAATTTATGTAAAAAAAAAAATATATATATAAAACTATCTACAAATTTTATGCATTATTAGAAATAAGGGAATTTATTGCATTTTCTATTTGGCGCCTCAAGTGGGGTCATTTAATTTAGTTACTGTGTAATTTTGTTAGAACGAGCACACTTAACTTGATGCGTATTTTGGAATTTCTGCAAACTCTTTGATTGCTTCTGTTTTGCTTTTGTTTTTTTTTTTGTTTATTTATTTTTTTCATTTTCTTCTTACGAACTATACATTATTTTCTCATCATTATTGTTTCTTTTTGTTTTTTATTTAAACCATTTGTATATATTTATTTATTTATATGCAATATATAATAACCTATGAATATATTTTTTTTTAGTTTTCTTTTTAGTTTGTAGACTTCTTTTCTGTGTTCATGTTTTTAAAGGGCCTTCGTTTATATATTACAAAAACAATAATTATATAAGCATTTGCGACTTCGTAGCTCACATTTTACATTCCTAACCTAGAGTTTCGACGTATCTCAATTTGCTATTGGTGCTGCGAACAGTTTTTTTTTCTTAATTTTTATGCATTTCTCTATATACACGTACTTGCAAAAATGTTGTAAGCTTTTTCCAATTTCAGAAATAAATATTGTACTATTGAAACAAACACGCTAGACCAATATTAATTATCCGAGTGTTTACCTTGAGTAAGAACCAAAAAAGATATAATCAAGATCTAGACTCAAGAATGATCTTCATTAAATTACAGCCTAAAGCTCAAAGCTTAAAATGATCTAGAGTCGTGAATGATATTGGCTAAGATCCTAAAATAATACTAGTCCACAATCCTGAGTGAAATATTGATTGAGAGTCTAGAGTCTAAATAGTGGTGGGTAATGAATTAAAATCTTAAATGATCCTTGTTTTTAATGCTTTATATTTGAAAAATTATTTTTCGTATTTTGGTAAGTTCATTTTGTTAGGGTATATCTTTTGTATGGATTTAAACAGGTCAAATGAACGTTAGGTTTGCCATAGAGAGAATAACAGCAATGCATACAGAACCGGCAGATCATAACTCTAAACTAATCTTGATTTATAATGTTCATTGATCTTGATAGAGAGCTTTTAGTAATCTTAAGCCATATCTTGAAAGATCTTAATATGAAGTCTAGGGGAACCTTGAATGATATTTATCACGAACGAGCGTGATCTCGACCTTGTCTGATGAAAAATCTAGTGCATTGAATGATGACGACAATGAACATGAAAACCCAAAGGATTGGTACAAATCTGGCCACAGTTTATCTTAATTTGAATAACAATTATCACGCGTCAAGAATCAAGAACCAACTCGAGATTTAATCAAGTGTCTACACTCTAAAATTAGTATCTAGCTCAAGGTTTATAATTAGGTTGGAGTGACAGCCTTCTGTCTGAAAGCACACTAAGCTCAATTAATGGCTCATTGTGTTACCACAGAACGGCGCGACTCTACAGAGTGGATAACCATAAGGATTCGCTAATGAATCTGGCTATGACCTTAACGTTTATGGCTGATAGTTCGGACAGACTAGTGAAGCTGAGCGTAGGAGATGTAGTCTCCTCCTAGCCAGAGATGGGCATTCATACAGGAAGTGTAGGATCATTTTCTCTTCTTTACCAGAGCAACAACCTCGACAGAAGTCGTTGAATTGGATCCCAACTCTTGCAGTATGTTTCCCCGTTAAGCAGTGTCCGTGAGAAACGAAGTCGTTGTGCTGATGGAGTTTCTGCTAATATATATTTATTCAAGTCTTAAGCGAATTTGATTTAGACAGTTGAAGCATCTTGGCAAACGTCTTGAGTGGTTTGATATAGAGTCTATAAAATCAGTAATCTTGAATCATTTTTTCAAAGAATCAATCAGTGATCTCAATAAAAAGTCTAATTGATTTTGATCTAGAATCTAGACTTCAAAAGCTTAAAGTCTCTTAAATTTTCCATTGAATTTACTTGTGAAATTAGAAAAAGCTCTCTGTTCTTTTGAGTGAATCCTTTAGTGAGTAATGTACGTTGTATGTATATATAAATTTATATTGGCATCATATTTGATTATTTCTTTTGTGTGAATGTGTATGAAAAATGGGTGGGGATGGTGTCAATCATTAATAAGGATGAATGATATTTTCAATCATTTTCAATATTCAAACGATAAACCTAAACATTAATAATTAATGATAATAATGATAATAAAAGTCATTGCATTAATGATCTCGAACAAATTATGCACAGATAAGACAGAAACGTAATACAAAAACTACTTATGATTAGCCTACTTAATACAATATAAGTTTAGATGAAAATACAAAAATAAAATTAAAAAAATATGGCTTCCGTGTTTCGGCATGACAAAAACGAACGTAGAAAATACGGTAGAACGAACAAGAAGAATACAAAGATCGATAATCATAATTAAAAGGAAGAAAATAAACTAAACAAAATATAATTATGTATGAATAATAAAATATGTTTATCATGTCACGAAATCATAAAAATTAAGCAAAACGAAAGAAAAAGACAGCTTACTTTACTGAATTATATATATACAAATGTTACGAATTCGCACAAAAACCCGTCAAACGAACCAACAATAACGATATGATGTGGGAACGGAAAGGCGGGGAGTTGTTGGTTATAAGCTAGATAGGAAAAGGATCGAATGCTCTCCTAAACATAACTTCAGCCTACAGCTGATGCGTATGCGGAAGTGGTTGATGTTGCTGCTGCTGTTGTTGTGCAGTTGCTGTTGTATGCACATGAGCAGCGGCGGCGAGCGAATGAGGATTGTTGTGATGATGATGATGGTGAAGGGGTGGCGTACGCTGTTGCTGCTGATTCAATGGCATTACATGCGTAAGTGGCAGCGGTGGTTGTGGCGGATGGCGTCGCCTAAATAAGTTGCTCAGCAAATGTTGCTCTAGTTCTATGTTGCCGCTGGCGCTGCTGCTCGGTGTGTTGGCCTCCTGTTGTTGCTGTGCATGTGAGTGGGAAGTGGGCGGTGGCGTGTCCACAGATGAACCAGCCGCCTGCTATTGTTGATGCTGCGCTTGACTGCTGTGCTGTTGCTGCTGTTGTTGTAAATGATGCGTCGGCAAATTTAAGCCGCCACTACTCTGCTGCTGCTGTTGTGGTGATTGTCCAACAGAGAGGCCGCCGGTAGACGGTGGTGGTGGCAAGGGTGGTGGTTGTCCATAGACGCTACCAACAACAGCAGTTGGTGCCTGTGGCAACATGTGATGCGGTGGTGCACCCAACTTGGGACCATCTTCCGCCTTCTCCTCCTCGCGTCGCTTTAAGCATGCTGCTTTCGGATTCAGATTGCGTTCACGTACTTGCTGCTCCAGCGTCATTATCACCTCCACTGCCATATTCAAAATACCGAGCTTCGTTTGTGGCTTGTCCGATTTTAAATGGGTCATACACATGCGTCCGAGTTCTTTGAGCGCCTCATTGATGTCACGTATGCGTATGCGTTCCCGTGCATTGTTTGCCTGTCGCCGTTCCTTTTCACGCATCGCCTTTACGGCTGGTTCGGCATCATCGTCGTCATCTGCCGAGGAGCAGTAGCGGCGTGGTCGTTTTGATCCCTTCGAAGATGAGCCTTGTTGTTGGTGTTGCTGATGCTGTGTAGCCTCCATCGAGCTAGTGGGTTTCGAATCAGGTCCTCCGTCACCTCCACCTAAAGCACCCATTGTTGCAACAGATGAAGATGATGTAGATGCGCCAGCGACAGCTGCTGCTGCAGCATTAATGGACGTTGCCGTTGCATCTTTACGTTTCTTAGATTGCTTAGTTGTTCCAGTTGTCGAAGTACCCGATGTATTTCCCGCGGAACGTTCCATTTTGATTTGTGTTATCACCGCACCTCCAGCTGAAGTACCAGACGCTACTCCCACTACGCTACCATCAATGCCGGACGACCCTCCAGACGGGAGCACGTCATGTGGCGATGTTAACGATGTGGGACCGCCTACTATATGCGCCGGCGGTGAATTGGGCACGAATGATGACATACCATCCATATTGTCAATGGCAGAGAGTGCTGCGCTAACGCCACCCAGCAACTCTGGTTCACAGTGATTACGTAAAACATGGAGAGCATCATCCAGTCGTTCCTCTAAGCGACCACCCCCCTGGTAGCCCATCGTATGTAAACCAGATGGCACCAAATCACCAGTGTAGCCACCTCCAGACACGGAATTAACGCCTCCACCGACTCCGTTGAGCACCGCATGACCCCATGGAGCACCCGCTGAACCAGACTTATCGACGAGAAGCGACTGTGTTAAACTACTTTGTGTGAGCGGTGGCGGTGAATTCACCGGCGTCGATGGGTTCGAACCGAAGCTGCTAATACTCTGATCAGCAGCTGCGGCCGCCGCTGCTGCTGCTGTCATATACATATGCTGGCGTAACGATGATGAGGACGCATTGCCTACACCACCTGTAACTGCAATCTTGGGACCGAGGCCACCAACTCCAACACCTACAACAGAAAATGTATCTGCTTGTACTACCGGGCTATGCTGTTGACCGTGATGTCCACCATGACTCAGAGAGTGATGACCGCCAGCTGTGGAAAGCGTATTATGCAGTTGTGTGTTTCCATGTGGCTGTGGCGAATTATAGAGCGCCGGTGAATGTGAAGCAGGACCACCCCCAATCTGTTGTATATTATTAGGTCCGCCGCGAAACGAACTCATTGGTGGCAATGATGTTGCCACTGGGCTATGCATGTTAACATTTTCCATTTGCAAACCCATGCTAGATCCTACAGCCATTCCATGATGTTGACCATCGGTATCATGATGTTGTTGTGGTACCAAATGGTGCGGCCCAATAGGTCCGTTATTTTGATAGCCCGTTTGATTACCATAAGCGCCCACTGGTGACGAATACCAACCACCACCACCACCACCACTACCGCCAGCACCACCACCGCCATTGCCAATGCCAGTATCAAAATACTGATCTACAGGTCCACCACCTGTGAATCGTGCACCAGCGCCAGCTGAATCGTGCATTGTATTAAAATCGTCATTTGGATACATGCCATTCTCCATTCCCAGTCCACCGTAGGGTGACTGATAACCGCCATTGCGATCACCGCTGCTTCCACTTGCCGATGGCTGTTTGTTTGCTATTTTATTAAAACAATTCTGAAACACCTCATAAAGGTGCATCGGCTCATCATCGCTGGTTGCCATCGTTGTTCAAATGTTTTCGTTTACAAATGTTGCCTTTACGCTGAGGTTTACTGTGAGCTCGCACACCTCAGTGCGCAGGCGCTTCCAAGACGCTACTTTCTATATTTCTTCTCGTTCAATCCAATCACGAAAGGGACGTAATGGTTTAGATCCGCTAAAATAAAATAAAAACAAAGGAGCAGAATTAGTTTAATTGTCAGTAGATAACTATAATGATTGAAAAAATAAATAAAAACTAAGAAAAAACTATAAGGTTCAATTGAATTCTGGACGAAAAGTATATCTCATATACAAATTTGAAGATATTAAATTTCTACTTAACCCTGAGAACAATTGGAAAGTCTCTACATTTATGTCAAAATAAAGCGTAAACAAGTTTAAGTTCTACTCCTCTTGAGAGCATATGGCTTCTACAAGGCATTTCCAACTGACTTTTTTTTCTGCAGTGGTTTTAATGATTTGCCAAGTTGTATTTATGGCTGATAGCTCATGTTGAATGAACCGTAGGCCGCCTACGGCCAAGGAATACGGTTCTTTGTGAATTCCAATGGAGCGGCGTATTGCCATTCAACTCAGTAAAGTAATTCGCAGTACGATTTGCTTATTTAAATCGTGAAAAGTAAGCAAATTGTTTTTAAAGATTTCGTAGATTCATTTTCTCCGCATCTCTTTTTCTATTGCGCATTTTCCCAAGCCGCTTCGTAATACTCAAATTAACGTCTCAAAGGTGCTAAATGGCATATGTATAACTGATATTGAATTGAAATTGAAATCAGGGATTGAAAACGAAAGGATTATCGGTAACGGTATACCGGTATGTTACCATTAACGAAAAATTAAAAAAATTAATTAAGACTGAAACTTGTATACAAATAAAAATGTTTTATTGGACAATTTATACCTGTATTGCCGAACCTCACCTGACAACATTTGGAAACTATTGAATTTGGTACTAAGTATATCGATAGTTTTGATTATTATATGCATCGATTGATTATTATCTGGGATTTTATTTTGAGTAATACAAATTTTAATACGGTAACAGTTTTAATACCTGATTATAATAGAACTAATATTGAAATTACGTTCTATGTTGTAGAACGAGAACGAAACTAAGTTAAATGTGAATTTGCATTTCAATTTAAATTCATCTATTTTTCAAGGTTTTTTTTGCAATATTTATTATTTTTTTACCCAGTCTTTTATCATCTACTAAAATGATTTGTTTCTTTTTCCAACTCTTCTCTCTTCTGATCATCTTCATAATTTAATATTTACAGTAAAGCATTTAAATTAATTAGCAATAACATTGCAAAAGGAACATTGTTTCTGCTCAAATTATACAAACCATGGCAGAATAACTAAATACTTAGCACCATCTGACATGTCGCTCTCTTTTTCATTCAGACCTCTGTCAAATTAAAAACAATCTGTTTTTGACAAGGAAATGTACACAAATAATTAAAAATATTTATATATATATTTTCAACAGAGATTTTCTGCTACGTTAGCTGGTGTTACCAGATGCCACTGGTGCACTTCCTGGGGTTGGGCTGTATTTTCTTTAAAATTTGGTCAGGACTTTCAAATACAATCAAGCTAAGTATATACCATAACTCGAATATAACTCTGTTTAATCAAAGGTGCTACAAAGCTTATAATATACATTATAATTATGCTTAAGCAATTTCTTTAAGATTTTTCGCACGTGGCAAATTATAAAATTTGCTTGTTTAAATTTGTTAAGCTTAGATTGCCTCTATGATGCGACTTCCTGTATTATTTAAATATTTATTTATACTTTCCACATCTTGAACCGGATTACTAACAGGGAAGGAGAATCGAATAGCAAAAACTTAAGCTTTGGGTGGAGGAATATTATTAGGGTAAGGTGGGGTGATGCTTATCAACGCCATTCTTCGTAGAATGAGCAAACCCATTACTGTTATCTGTTGCTTTTGATTCATGCTAATTTTTATAAGTTGTTCAAGCTTGCACAGGTACATTTACGCACACACCTAGACAAGTGCCAAAAAATATATTCTAAAAGCTTTTTTTTTAAATGTTTACCATAACATCAGGTGCATAACGTCAGGATCACATCGGTCAACATTGGTTGACATTGCCCCGATTAAGTTTGCTAATCCAAGAACCAAATCTACTGTGGACGAATAGCCATGAAAAGCATAATTTTGACATCAGAAAAACGGACTGAATGGTAAGCAAAAACATGAAAAGGGAGGCAGACCAAAACCATACCCAAGGAAGTGTATGACAGCATTATCGCTGCTTAAGCAGACCGCCAAAAAGCATCGTCATCAATAGTCAGTCTTCTTCGCCATCAAGCAAAGAAGTACTTATAAGCCTTTTTTTTATGAACTGTCGGAATTTTTGTCAAATAAAAGAATCGCAACAATTCAATTAATTTCAACAAATTGACTGTCCGCATCATTTAAAATGTGTCAACAAAGGAAATGGCAGCTTTTTCATGTTACAACTGTAACTTTGATGTCAGCGACTAGGAACACTTTAATTGCCTTTTTCAATACATAAGTATTTCATCTTTTTTTTTACTAAAATTTTAAATCAACAATAATACTTTCATTGGAACACGTGCAAATTAAATATATTTAGAAGCCTTGATTGAACATAAATGTCGGTGTAAGTCGACTTTCATATCAGTTCAAACTAAATTTTGTTGGTGGTAAGAATAACACTGCTCTTTTGAATATCCAAATTTAGAGAAATTTTGGATTTTCCCTTCTCAACGAAATAAAGCAATTAACTTTTCAAAAATGAAATTCTTTGGCTCTTTTATCGGATGAAACAAAAACGTGGTAAGCATCACCCCAAGTCACGCTAATAATTAAGTAGATCAATAAGGATTTCTTTCAATTTAGTTTATACAAGTATCTCAAGGAAAGAACAATTATTATAACGCTAATTATAAAGAGATATGCTCTAAATTGGAAACATATACGATTTTTTCCTTACTGTAACAAACAAAAAATGAATTTCTTGTAAAAATTAAAAAATTCGCAAATATCAAATCTTAACTACTTACAGAGGAGTATAAAGTCGAAAATGGGGCACAGTGCCCTCGTTGATTCAGCACTCGTTCTGACAATTCGTCGTTGCTGGTGACTCCCTCGCGTAGCAAGTTAGGAAGGATTAAATGTTTAACAAATTTTGTTAAATAAAATTCAACTGCACGGAAGCAGTATTTGAGTTTTTTTTATGAATTTAATATTATTGCAAATATTAATTGGGTGGTAAAGTGGACGATGACGATGGCTCCTCAAAATGGATAAGGTGGACTCGACTTTGTTCACATACAAAAGCACACACACACACACACGCAATAAAAACAAAGTTGCAACTTCGAGTTAAGGTTGCTGCTGCGACTTCGCTGCTTTTCTTCTATGATCGCTTCACTTTACTTTTGTTCGGGCTGACTTTTTCCTTTATTTAATTTACGCTTTAAAAAACTCTTTAATACATTCTTACATAATGTATTATTCTTATATCCATTTTCACACACTTTAACTAACTTTTGCATATATTTTTGTATTGAAAAAGTTAAATTGGATTGTATTTTTTTCCAATTAAACTTCAATAAATTTTCAACTTGATTCCTGATATTAGTAAACTATTGACATAAAAATGCACACACAAGAGAAAATGGCGGCGTACATGTTTTCGTTCAGTTCATTGTGTGAATTTTGTTCGTTATATTTCGAGTTCTCTTCGTTAAGTTTGTGCAAAAACAACAACAACATAAATGAATAATAGCAAGTGTTACCAGATAACGTTTCTGTTGAGATTGTAAATTGTAAATTCTGTGAAAGATACCTATTAATAATTAAAAAGTAGCAATCAGAGCTGATTGTCTTTAATCAAAAGATTAACTCCGTTAACCCGAAAAGCGTTAACAAAATAGTTAAAGTTGTTTACGTTAATTTAGAAAAAAATTAACTTTAACCTTAATGTTAGTTGTTAGATGACTCTTTTAAACAACCTGTTTTTTTTCAAAATTTTTTTTTTTTGGCAGGTTGACACACTAAAATGAAATATTGGTTTTCCCCTAAATGATATCATGGCTTCCTTGACCGTACGCACCTTGGCACCTTAAAATTTAAGTACACGGCCGAATTCAGATTGTCGTCACTTTGTTCAACAATTATTGTGTATCATTGCATGGTAGCAATTCATTATGCGATTAACATGTTTGTTGAAAATTCCTTCCCACAAACATCTAAAAATGTACATGGCTGACAAACGCGTTTGCAGGAATTGACTCTGTCTTTCCAGGAACACACGGGGACTAGAAGAATCTATTATGATGCCACATGCTTGGACCTACAGTTTAACACTGGTTCCGAACGGCGGGATGACAATTTGCTATCTCTTGATGGTTTTGCCATTGCCTACCTATAAGTGACCTTGTTCACTTTTTTTTTATTTATAATTCTTATCCACCTTAATTGCTAGACATATAAGTAGTTTATGAGAATTAAGCACCAGGAACGAACCCCAAATCTCCCGTGAGAAAGTCTAGCATTTAGCATTTAGGCTATCGAAGTCGTCTGAATAGTAGCTAAACGATTTTTAATTAGTTAAAATTCAGTACTCCTTATTCTTATAGCATACAGCAGCCCTATGAAAACTAAGCAAAATGAAATTGTACAACCTAATTGCAGAAAATGCAACCCTGCACTTATATTTTTTCAACAAACCAAACAAGTGAAAGTCGCACGTTGTTTATTTGATTATTAATAATTTTCGCAAAATGTCTTGGAAACTTTTAAAGCAAAGTTTAGATATCGTAGAGGAACCGAGCACGTTGAAGAAAGAAGGTATCTGGTTTTCAGAAACAGCAAAGAAATATCACAAAAATACAAGAACTTCAGAAACTAAACGCAAATTGACAACGAAGAAGCACACACATTTCAAACAAAATGATAACAAAAAACAAAATATATTGGATATAAAAAATGAATTGAACTTAAAGACAAGTAAAGCAGATGAAAATATGAAAAGACTTTTGGCATTGTCGCAGAATACCATAAAAGTGGCCGATGCCGAAAAGGTACAATATTTGCATTATTTACAATTATGTACATAGCATTTAATTTTCATTTATTTTTGCAGATTGTTAAACGTGCTCACAAGGGGCGTTATGTGGAAGTCAAACTACCGAAAGTGGAACAGGAATCCATATTCACTGAAGAAGATTTTCGCGCCTTCGAAGAGGAATATTTCAACTCGTAGCTTTAATATTGTTGTGTACATGAATATAAGTAATAAGGTGAAAAAAATATAAAATGCAAATATTTTTTAGAATTAATTTTTATTTTAAATTCATTTTACACCAGCCGGCAGCAAAACAAGTTTTATAATCAGAATATAAGCCATTTGCAAACAAAATGTTTTTAAAAAATTATTCCATGTGAAAATTAATGTAGGTGGAATATGGGGCCTTTATGGATTGTCTAGGGTGTAACCCGGTACCAAAAATTGACACCAAACTTGTCCGAACATCGAAATGTCAAGCCAAGGGAATTAACGATGTAACTTTTATGATGTAAGTGAGACTATGCTTTTTTTTTGACACGCTGGCACATATTTATTTTTATATTCGATGCTTAATTCATTAGCTGTTTTCACAACAATCTGGTGCAAATGGTCTTGCATCATTCCAAACGAGGAATTTATCTGCAACCACAACAACAAATATGTGTAATACTATATGTTATAAAAATTTACAAAATATCCTTTTCAAATGTAATTTTCTTATAACTCACACTGGCCGAACAATGAAAGGGAAATATTGATTACAGGAGAAACTTTGTTGCTAAGTAAACTCTCCTCACTGTGTATTTTTAAGGATGTGGTAGCTTTTGATAGCATTTTAGTTATGCAACATTAGGCTGACAATGACATGCTCACTGGTATGGTATATGTAAGTAAAGCACAGTAAAATGAAACTGTCTACATCCTTTTAAAAACCGATTTCATTTTCTAACAACTCATCACCATCGCTACGCTGGACATGCGCAAATAAAGCTCCCATTTTAAGGAAAGAAAAAGCAATTTACTTGCAAACAACAATTGGACGCAGCCCTAAAGTTTATTCAAGAAAATAGAAGAAAAAACACTCATTCTCCTGAAATCGTAGCTCATTCGGGTGTCGTAATTTGATTTCAGTTCATTTCGTTTGGGAAAGAATCCGGTTCGGTAGTCGCTTATGGATATCAAACGGAAAATCAGTTTTATGTGGTGTGGCATTTGTTGAAAACAAAAGAATTTATTTTTTTTAAATTTAGGTAAAATTTAGAATTAGAAATCAGTAATATTATTTATGAAATGTGAAAGAAACAATTTCTTACTAAATGAAGTAATGAAGAAGTTCAAGTGCATTAAGGAATGAAAATTTAAGGGATGAATAAGTTTTAAAATTATGAAATGAAATTATGAGAAAAAGGCAAAGTATTTTTCTCGAAAGCGTACAAGATTATCGATTTTTCTTTTTCTTTACATTATTTTTGTTTCTTCTTCTTTTTAATGATGATAATGAAAGATAATTTCTTAATAATATCGAATTGAATAATGTTTTCGTTACATTGATAAACATTTATTTTTAAAGAATTAAGACAAAATTTAAAATTCACTTTAGTTTTCCCCAAGTTTCTCCCTTTTTCCGCTCTATTTGAACTCTATTCTCATTTTCCCTTTAGCGAAAGTTTTTATTATTTTATACTTCTAAAGTTAAGAATCCTTTTTTTTGCACTCAAGAAGTATTGATTGATTTACATTCATTGTTTATTCTTCTATTTTTTTTTGTTGCAATTTTACTTTCTCATATTAAAAAAAAAGGTCATAAAAATGTGGATATGACCAGGATTTCACTCGAAGTAATACAAATTACATAAAAATGATGTTAATATACTTTTGCTTGACTCTAATGCCTCAAGTAAAGTTGTAAAAAGGAAATAGAGATTGAACTTCTACCATGAATTCATATATTCTTGTGTTAAATTACTTCATCAGGAGTTTTTAGGAGGAAAAAGGATATGGTCCTCACTTCGTTGTTGTCATTATTTCATCTAGCGTCCGATGACTTCACCAAGAATAGAAAAAGGGAAGAAAAGTAGGTACCAGATGAAAATTATGTTTCAAGTCAATTTTTAGGATTGTCTTCATGAACTTTTGTGTTAGCTATAAATTTTCAGCTATCTCCTCCTAGTTTTCTTTCTTCCAAATAATAAGTTCTTCCTCATAAAAAAAAAAGTTTATGTTTTTATGACATCACAATATCCAAAATCTAGTATATTCGGTATATTCTATTACGAAACAGCAGCTGCTTGTAAAAAAATATCTTTGAAATAAAATTTCATAATATATAATATAAAAACCGAAACCGATAAATATTTATAAAAACCGAAAATCTTGCTTTAAAGTTATTTTGAGAATTTTTTTTTACATTATATCTAAACCAACTTTTATGTCGACGAACTGCGCAAGTCCTTAAATCAAAATATTTTAAATTTGTATGCTTTATTGCTAAGTAGTAAAGACAAATTTATACCGCTATGAAAAATCAATTTTTATATTCTTGCAATTTTTTTTTTTCATATGTCGTTTATTGTTCAAGGATAATAATGGTAATTATTTTCAATCAGAAAATTTGAGCACTTTAAAAACACATGTCAAAAGCAAGTTTGTGGTAAGTGAAATTATTTATTTGACCTTAAACAATCATTAGGCGGAAATAAATAAATAATTTCTTAGCTTAGTTTTCACTGGCCGTAATACATATTTTCCTAAAATTCATTTTTAATGCACAACAGAATTTTACTTGTAGTTCTCTTCTGTTTGAGTTCCAAAAGCGTTCAAACAAGTTTACAGGCGATCGATGCAATCATTCGCATCTATAAACAGGGGTTTCACGGACTCAGTCTGCACTAAAGCTGTTAGGGGAGAGTAAAATATACACTACCCTATAGGCTGTTAACGTTGATGGTGTGCTCAACGTTAGATCTGCGGTTGAGATCGATGACATCAATTTGTGCTTTCAACTGAGCTACACGAACGGCAAACTAAACTCAAATAGAATTCGAAGAAGCTTTTTAATAATGGAGGAATATTACTGAATAAGTTATAGGATTTCAGTGCCATAACACTTCGAATTCACCAAAGCACTCAACAAAACTAAATTAGTATTCAGATAGAGCAATGTAAACCAAGTAATTTTAGAATGCATTCTTTAACACGTTGACACACGTCGAAGCTTTTAGGGTTTCGCTCGTGGCAAATAACTTCTATACGTGCAATTCCTTCTTACTTTAAATCGTAGCCACTTTTCTTTCAAATTCCTTTTTCGGGACGGCGTTAATATGTGCGATATAAAAAGTGTACCCCCGTAACTCACCTAAAATTCCCTTAACGTGTTTAAACTTTCATTACCATTTGCGCTTAATTCATGTTATTAACTACTATATTATACATACATTTGTTAATAGATTTCAACCGTTATGCGAGTACCAGACATTTCCTCAACAGCCGGATATGCTGCACGCATTACACAGCTTAGCAATAAGGAAATAGGCACAAATTTTCCATTCTCAATAACTAGAGGAGAATTTGAACAACACAACAATAAAATCAATGGCAATTTAGAACAATGTATACAAAGTTCAAACTCATACAACAGTAGTCTACAATACTCGTATAATCAGCAACCACAAGAGCAACACCAACAACCAGAAGCTGTCTATATGAGTACTACATCGACGGCCGATGAATTTATACAGAGGGCTTTAAATTCAGCGCAAATACATCATCCATATACGAATACCACCACGAACAATACATCGGCGCCACCGCTGCCGACGCTACAACGTTCAACGACGACCACGACGACGACGACGATTCCTTCGAAACGTCGCATTGGCAGTGGCGTTCAAAATCATTGCTATGTCAACAATGACCTGGAAGATATTAATGTAAATAGCGCTGTAGCTGATTCAACTGAGAATACTTATCGTAGTTTCAAGGAAGTTTTCAATATCAACAAGACAATTTTCAAGGAGTGTGATAAAGATTTTGGAAATATAAATGTAAGTTGGAATATGAAAGATATGTGCATAGTAAAATGTTTTCAAAACTTGAATTTCCGTTTCTGGTTTTTTGTTTTTTAGACTTTGGAGCATGTTGATTTTACTACAGATATAGATCCAATTGTTATTATCAATTCACAATTGAATAAGGAAAGTGATAATGAATTTGATTCAAAAGAAAATTGCATATCTCCAATTAACTTAGATATGAGAGATGATGACGATGATCGGCATATCAAAACTCTAAGTCACTTTACCAATACTGATTTGAATTTACGCTACGAGAATGATTTAGAACAGGATTATGAGGATCAAACAATGATTGATCTATGCAATGAGAGCACAAAATCTATATACGATAATGATGATCTAGGTGAGATCAATGATGATCGGTTAATCGATATATCATGACTATGATTAAAACAAACTCTTAATTGTTGCTTGAACAGAAAGCCGGTTAATTAAAAATTCCAGTTTTTTAGAATGATTGAAAAATATTCACGTTATTTTAATTTATCGATTCCTTTATCGTTTATTTTCTCGATTTTTCCATCAAATGAAATTCTGATTAAAAACACTACAATATAAATCAATTGATTAATCGCAGTTTTACCTACTTAAATGTACTTCATTGAACAATTTACTCATAACATTTCATAAAATTTTCTCTGCAGATGAATATTTAACATCATCTCCAACATCGCCCAGTGGATCTTTGCATACATCTCAAAAACATTCATATTTTCCCCGTGGTATTATTAACCCAAATTATCCAGGATTTCAACATTTAGCACATAAACTATCCGAGCATTTTATTATAGAGCGAAGTGGAAGAGAGGGAGCGAGTGGTATACTATCGGATTCGTACGATAGCGATATGTCGGAAGATGAAATGGAATTCAGTACGGATAGTTGTGATGAATTTCCCGAAGCGAAGCCGCAACAGCAGCAAGTGCAACATAATGCAAAAATGAATAGCTACAATAACAATAATAATACGTCAGCAACAAAAACAATGAAACTGAATAATCATTTTGATGATAATATCCAAAAACCTCAAATACCAAGAGCAACAGTCACTGCAATAATTACCACAAGTGATGCCAATCTTAATAGCACCGCCAACACAAGCATCAACACACGAGAAGATGATGATGGTATACACAATTTGGAGGATAATCTTGAAACAGTTTTAACTTTGTTGGAATCACCGTCCATCGTGACTATGTTAGAAAGTACTAAAAAATATCCAACAAAACCGACCAACGTGAAATATCAGCAACAAATTGCAGCACATAAATGTGACAGCGTTACACCTGATATTTTAATTGAAAACTATAGCACTCATTTACGTGTTTTGGAGCCTTTATCGAAGAAAGAGAATCGTCCGGATTTATTGCGTGGTGTTAGTCCACAACCAACACGAAATATCAAATCACTGGAGTTGGAAAGAAATCAACATTCGCATCAAATCATCAATGATGATTGCGATGTCAAGCAAGTAATGAAAGGATCAGCAACAGCTGTCACACATCTGGCTAATAATTTGTGTAATATGCGAACTTCTGAACAGCAACAACAACAACAACATGGCACAAAAGAAGAGATCTCATTTGGGATGACACCGGTCGATATTATTGGGGATTTTGAGCAAGAAGTTGAACGGGAGTTCGGTTTGCTAGTAAGCGGTTATCGAAGATTGGTAAATGGTTGCATCCCGGATGCCAATGAGGAGGTTGAGGGGAATACTATACAGCAACCCGAGAAGGTTAGATTACACTGTAGAGTGAATCGAATCAATCAATTAGTGCTTCGATTAATAAGAGTGATTTGAAATTGATTAAATAGCTGATTTATCAATTTTTTGGAGTGATGATTAATCAATTCTGGAATAAGCGAGTAATCGGAATCATTCGAAGTCCTAATTATTAATTCTTCTGAATCCTGATTAATAAATCATAAGAAATTTTATATTATTAAGCACATATTCTGATTTATCAGATTATTGAATATGAAATTAATAATTCAGAATTAATTGGAATTCTCATTTATCAATTTTTAAGATGCTCGGTTTATCGATTATTTTGAATTCTTATTAATTAATTATTTATGAAAAATTTGTAATGGTTTTATACTAATACTTATTCCTTCTTCACTTTAGCAGATATCAGATGCTCTACTGTCGAGTGCAACAGATCAAATCGACCCCAACAAATTCCTAGCAACTATTCACCATGACCGCAGACAAGACGACGATGTCATGTGTGGTGATGATGAATTCCATCAAGACTCTAAAGAGTTTTCCACTATAACAACAGATTTTATTGAAGAGGATAACAACGCTGTGGACTGGTCTTGTTCGTCTGTATCAGTAGAAATTCCCGAAGCTGATATATCGACTACTACTACTATAACTACAACTACCACCACTACAAATACTACTCAACAACAATTTGCCAATGAAATTGTTATAGATGATTATCGTAATGATGGCACAACTGCCCTGGCTGTTAAAGCTGATGATGATGACGATGGTGGCAGCAACACTGACAACAGTAACAATTGCGAGCAATTGCTTCGAAAACCAACAAAATATCAAAAGCATTCTTACGATGAACGACAATTGCCACCAGTCGTAATTGATTATAAACGCTGCCAGCAGAGTATGCGCAGCAGCAGCTCTCGCAAATCGCAACAACAAACCACGGGCAACATTGAAAAGAATACAACAAAAGGATCAAATTTAAAAATCGGACGTAATCATCACACTAAAACTAGCTTTAGCAATCGTTTCTTCAACACTCACTCAACAAAACGAAGCAATGGTCTTATGAGCAATTTAAAGGGTAATACTGATAAATCTGCCGAGATGGCGAATAGGAAACGTGAAGAGGCAGAACTGAATCAGTATCAGCAATTGATTAGCGATAAAGAGTTAATTTTAAGTAATAGTCGTTATGCAAAGATGTCATCGTGGGCACAATATTTGAAGAATTCTGTAAAGGATCAAAGTGGTGGCGGTTTGAAATCAAGCTCTGATCTAATCTCTCCAAGTGCTTTAGGTATGTAGTGGAAAATTTCACATTTCACATTTTAAGTTTAAGTATTTTAAAGCTTTTATCTTCCAATCATTCATGATTTATGGTATTTTTTTTAGAATTATTTGATGCCTATAAGATTGGAAGTGAAATTGATATGGAAACACTACAGAAACATCTTAAAATGGCAAAAGAAATTGAGAAGAAGGTATGAATTATTTACAATTACATTAACAACCTTAAACATATACATACATATCTTAAATTTGCTCTGGAACCTCAATTGTGAGTTAAGCACAGTAACGTGAGCATTGCAGTCGGCATTGCTAGTTTGAGAATTAATTGAAATATTTCTGATACTAAATATGATAATTTTTATTTAATTTTTTTTTTTTGCAAAGAGGTCTCATACACAATAGTTAAATATTCAAATCACTATAACTTAATTTCAATATTCTGTACGTAGTCATTACTTTCATAATAAGGGTATGGAGAAGAAAGGTTGAAATAAGAGGATAGAAAGTGATGGGATACAGAAAAAGAGGTCATAGAGTGGAAGAAGGAGAGGTGAGAAAGGTCGTCATTATAAGGGAATTGGAGCTAGAGGAATGATATTAGTTAAGCAAAAGAAATAGGGGAGAAAGAAAGAGAGGAGCGAAATATTTGTTTCGAAAGAACTATTCATCAGTGAAGTTCACTACCAATTTTTTTCACCCTTTATTCCTTTAAAAGCGACCTACCAGGAAAGGCTTAAATTTTTTTTTAGATTTTAATGGATGCTTTTGCGCTGTGATCAATTGAGATTTATGGTATTCCTAACTTGGTCTTAGTTATTAATATTCCGCGAAAACAATTTACCTAAAAAATCCCAGCATATAAGCTGTGGTTTTGTGGATATGGATATGGTGTTCTTATTCTCTGGCCAATAATGCTATTGTGTGGGAGTGAGTGACTGACTCGCAGTGTAGTAAAATGTTTCATTGTGTTTTAAATACAAGTGACTGGCGCTGTTCTCAGTAAGGTCGATGGCTCTGAGGATATTATGTCCGTCCATCCATTGTTGCTTATCACTAATTTTCTTGCTTTTATTACACACATTTTATTGACAAAGTAACAATCGTTTTTTGCCATTCGTAAATATTTTTTTTCTGATGGCGAAATAACTTGTATTTCTTTTATCCAAAGGATATGCATACATTTCCATTTATCTATCGGAATCTATGTACCTTCACTTCAAATACTTTATATTCAACGTATTATTACGCTGATTATGCGTAACATTGTATCATTTTCTAAGCTCATACAACAAATTTCAATAAAATTCACTAATTCTTTGCACAATTGTTTCCTACTCCAAAACACATTAGAAACCAATTTGACTCTGATCCTAATAAATCAGAGTTCGCGATTATTCCAGTTTTCGTAATTATTATATTTCCATTATCCGAATTAGCACTCTATGACTGAAAAAGATTTCGCTACACGTATCATGGGTATCTAAATAATTTTCGCAGTGTACTTCCACTGGAAATCAACGTACGTGCATTTCGTTGTACTGTAGCTTTTATGTATTGTATTATGTATTGTAACTACTTTCATTTAAAATACGAGTACTAGTAAGTGTGGCAACTGATTGCCAGTCAGCATACAATCAGCTACTAAATAACTAGCCATCCAGCCTGCCATCCAAGCAGCCAGCAAACTCAAGCCGTCACTCAACCATCCATGTAGTTAAAAAAAATTATTATTTTTGTTTTCGCTACTGCTGATGTTGCTGCCGTTTTGGTGGTAGAGTAAATTTAGAGTTATTTAAGCTTTTCTTCTAAAATATTCAGTTAGTATTTGTTTTGAGTTCAAGCCATAAGCTTCGTTGAGCTTAGCACTTTGGTTTTTTTTTGCATACAAAGGCCGCGGCGCGAAGGTTTCGGCGGTTGCGCGAAGAAGCACAGCTGAATCATAACGTACATCATTCATTTACGGCAACTACTGACGTTTATTACACAATTTTATTTGTGGTGGCACAACAAAAGAAAAAGAATTGCCGACAAAATAACTGCACGAGTACTTGTACAAGAAAATTCATAGCCAAACATATTGCTATAATTTTCTCACCTTCATGCGAGAGTCTCCATATATATGTAATTAACTTGTAGCTCCTGGCTATTTAGCAGTAATGTGTTCGTATAATAAAAATTCGTGTGCATAATTATGTATTATTATTAGTTTCCAAATGAATGACTTAGCTGTGCGTAAGTCCAACATTGTTAATATAATCATCATCGTTGTCGACGTCACCAGCATTAATGCACCATGGACGATGATGAAAATACATTCATCTCATTGAGATCGTCACTGCAAAAGCGTCACTATAAAAAGGACTCTAGATTTGTTTTCGATTTGTATACACTTTGCTATGATGAGAATGAGAGTGTTGATACTGTTGAATTGTTTACGTCGATAGTGAATAATACTGCAGGTGATTGGACCCAAAAGGTAAAACATAATAAGTGCATTATACAAATTCAATACAGCTCATTACTCATATTAAAAAAAAAAATGTATAAAATTATATACATACGTACATATTTTTATTATATTGTTTTTTTAAATCTGTACATTTGTTCTTTGTACGAGTATTTATGGTACATAAACATTTTATTTACTCAAATGGAACGACTTTGTTTGTTGTCATATGAATAACCGCATTTACTATTGTAAATACATCAACAAAGAAGAGCGAGACATAGAGAGAGAGATGGGTTATTTATTATGCTTATAGTCTATACAAAAGACGGATTAACTATGATAAGAAATTTTTGGTTCATTTTATATTTAAACTACATTTACTTGAGAGAAAAAACTTTCCATTTCTTCGGTAAGTCATTAATTTCTTTAAATGTATAAATTTTTATGTAATGTTTGTAACAAAACAGTAAAATTGTATGGCCCTTTTTATTTGAATTATATCAAACAAAATGCGCCACTTTCTTTGAATATGCAAAACTATTTCTCCTCAGATTGAAGCTTACTAAGTACTTCCAGCTTGACATAAGCTTATGTGAAAGGTTTTTAGGCTATCGCTATAGACCATGCTCTTCACAGATGTTTAGTGATACGTGAAAATTTGAACGGGTAACATTTACATACATAGCAAACATCAAATTTCGGATTACATCGTTTATGAAAAATATGAGCGACTATTAGAGCAAAGCAATTGAATTATATATTTGTGATAATGAGCGAGATGCAAAGCAGAGAGTGAGGGGAAAAGTAGTGGTGGCAGGTGTGAATAAGTAGCGAAAGGAAAGAGATTTGATCATAAAAGAGAATGGAATTAAAATGGGTAGAGAGAGGCAGGAAGGGGAAAATATAAGTAATAGTGGGGGTTCGGACCAGACAGCGGTATAGATAGAAGGAAAAATAGGTAAGATAGAAGAGCGAAACTGATAGCGTTAACAACCAGGAGAGTAGCAATTATGATAAAAGAAAGAAATGTGTAGTGATTAAGATCAACGATCAAGTAGAGGGAAAGGAGGGGAATGAAGTAGCCGAGCGGAGAAGAGGTAGAGCAAGATAGAGAAGAGTGAGATAGAAGCCAGAAAGGTGAGTAGCAATGACGATGACAGGGATAAGAGGGATGGTAAAAACGAAGGGAAAGGCAGAGACTAGAAATGAAAACGCAATTAATCTTGAATGTGACGACATGCCGCGGCATAGAGAGAGAGAGAAGAGGGTAGAAAGGAAGAAAGGCAGGGAGTGGTTTGGAAGTAAAGGATGAGAGAAGATGGCAGGCAAACGAAAAAATAGTGAAAATGTTGGCAGGAGTAGCAAAGACGACCACAGAAAATTGCATTGTGAAAGCGAGGACGAAAAGAACAGTTAGAAAGGGATGAAAGCAGAAAAGGGAAAGGCAGAGAGGAAAAGGAGGCGTCTAAAAGTGAGAATGGGCAGAAAGGTAGAGAAAGAAGGACAACTAGAATGGAATCGGAGTAGAAAATGAGGGTGGAAATTAAAGGGAATCAGAGGGAAAGGAAATGGCATGGACGAGGACGTGAGAAAGGAGTACAAGGAGTGAGAAAGGAGAGAGAGAGAGAGAGATATCTCCATGATCTTTCCATTCACTCGAAAGAACTTTACTTAATTAACTTATTTATTAATTTTAGATTGATTTATGTCTGCCAATTTTCTTCAGCAACCATTTCTTGACATTTGCAGCCAAAAAGCGTGGTGTCATGTAGGAAAATTTGTATTTTCAATTTTTGATTTTCGACTGTGCATAGCAGTATAGCATACTACGACGACCATTTGACTTCAAATGAATATATTCAGTGAGCAACTTTACAAGTCTTTTGTACACATTTTCACGAGTATATCAAAAGCATACATGCTTCTAACTAATATTCAAGTCTATTTTACATAAATACTACCTGCTTTGGTGTGTGCGTATGTATGTATTTTAACCCAACGGCAAGATCTTGATGTGCTAGTGGAAGTATAAATAGTGCATGAGTAAATGAACAACTTGAACAACGTGCTGAATTTTGAAAAGGAAATACACCATCTTTAGAAAGAGATGATTTTCATTGAATACAAAGATGCACGTTAGAGCATCTCTTGCCATTATGTAATATGTAAGTATAAGTATGCAGATGCGTACTCATGTACCTGCCTATCTATCATAAAATCTTGTTATTTCGAACTGATATCCTTTCAAAGTGAAAATTGCCCAAGGGCAGATGAATGGAAGATCAAGATAATAGCACATACATATGTATGTAGGCTCTCTTAAATACCCTCAGCTGGCGCAATGTAAAAGGTGAAGACAACAGCTGCTCAAAAGATTCAAACCCTAATGCACGTACCATGTGGCGTACTTTTATAAATCATCGAGGGTAACTAATTTTTTAAAGAAATATAATTATCCTGCATGTACACAGATACACTCTCGCATACGCGAACATGCTCATATACACATACTTATACATATGTGTACGGTGTATGTATGTGTAGTTTCTTTTGTGCTATAATATTTGTGTCACAAAACCCGTGCTCTCTGAGGTTGCACTATCGGCATGCATATCGAAAATATTATGAAAAATAAATCAGTATTTGCTTTCACGCATTGAACGAAATAACATTTAGATCCTGTAGAGCAAAGACAACTTTTAGAACCGATTTAACAATTTAACAGAAGAGAATTTAGATAGCTGGAGTTAGTAGTGCTCGGTTTAGTTTTACTACATATAATCCTCGGTTTAGTGTGTATTATAAATAATCAAAAGATGATTGATAAATTTCTTTTATATCTGCGAAAAACATTCAAATTGGATTTAAATCGTAACTTTAATCAAAAATATCATAATTGCAATCGTTCTGAAGCGGAATGTGTTGATGGCGAATTTATGTTTCCGCGCGTCTTTCGGCAAAATAAATGTCCCAGCATTGAAATGATTTTGTTTGAAAGCGATGTGGTCGATGCGGCATTGCTTATAAATATTGTGGATAAATTTATCAGAGTAACAAATCCAAATATTGTGGATAACAAACGTTTTTGTGTATGAAATCGTTTTAAACGTTTTTATAAAATCACATACGAGTGATGTGTGAATGTGATAGTTGATTAATAATCTAACGTAATACATTTCAGCGGCGAAGTGATCGAGAAGAAATACGCCGACGTTTGGCTATGGGAGCAGAAGAGAACTGCAATGAAACGAGCGACCGATCATCAGCTATTTGGAAACCGAGCCTTCAATCCAGCAAAGCACACAGTGGTAAGCATGCAGTAAAGTAGTGTTTCAATTATTTATAAGTTTATATTTTTTTAAGCCAGAAGATTTACGAATATGATTTAAGTATAATCTTCCTTAAACGTTACTAAGTAGATGAAGGTAATAGTATTCTGAAAGGCAATAAAGATGGAAATATTTTTTATCAGTCCTCCCAACACCCAAATAATAAACACAAAATTGTTGCTGGTGATTGATTTATTTTCCAGTCAAACCAAAACAAATTAAATATGTTTTGAGGGATTTCTTTCTAGCCGATATGGTCGAGTTATTTGATTAGTTAATTTGAAATTTGGAATAGAAGATATCGTCAATAATTTATACAACCTGAGAGCAGTTTGGCGCTCATTAGTGGCGAATTAATCTTCCTGAGGTCGAATTGTCCGATCTAAGAACCTACAATTCGTTGCATACATAATTCACTTCGAAATTATACAAAATTGTATGGATTCCGAAGTGGTTTACCTGAAGAGAAAGACACGTACGTTTGCGATAGAACCATTCGATCCCAGAGAGCATGTTATTGCCCTTCACTTCAAATTGCGAGATTATACAAATTCAAGATAATCTTCTGCGAATCTATGTATACATATCAACCAGTGCTCGGTAATTTGAATATTGGAAATGAATCTAAAAATATTTTTTTTAATACTTGTACACACACTTACGATTTATTTATTTATTCTAGATTTTTATTTCGATATCCATGATACTGACCCCGTATTCATTTATTTTTCCCCGCAAAAAGGTATACATTTTTGTCGTGCCAGTGATGCTTCCTCAGATACAGAAAGCCATAGTTCAGACTCTGAAACATGTCCAAAATTATCTAAAGCAAGACATCAAAATAATTTGGATTTCCTTGGAATCAATTTAACATCAGATAAGCCACAAATGCATCCACATAATGGACGCCCATTGTCAGTTGTCAGCTGTTCAAACAATAATAGGCAACAAGAAGAAATACAACAGCTACAATTAAAGCAAAAAACACAACAACAGCAACAACCAATATCATTTTCAGCTACTATTATTAGTAATGAAGATAAGGAATGTGGTGATTTCTTTACTAAGCAAGCCAAATTACAAATCGAAGCTAGAATGGCATTGGCTCAAGCCAAGGAGATGGCACATATGCAAATGGAAGTAAGTAAATAAGATATGATATGTCTTTAATAAGATACATATATGCAAGGTCAATTGTATCCCTAGTTTCCTAAGAAATCATAGTAAATATGATTTATTATATGTATTCTTATTTTTGATTATGTTGAATTGTACTCGTATCATAAATTATTTTATTTTATTTTTGAAGCTTAACTTTGATAATAAAACGAGTATTTAGAATCTGAAAGACTTGGGTTTTATAGTTGGAACACTGGTTTATAGAACTTCAGAAATACGGTCCTCAATTCCTGAAATTTTAGATTGTCAAATCCAATTTGTCTGCTAGTTTTTATATTTTTAAATTTTTGTATGAACAAAGTCGAAAGAGCATCCCAGATATGAAATTTCGATTGGTGGTTGCTGCTCTCAAATATGAATTCAGTTTTATTTTAATACTCACGATTTTGATAAGTTTTCATCAAATCTAGTTTGTTTAATGGATTCCATTACTTATTTATCAAAGTTAACTTACAACTTTAACAGTTTTGAAGAAAAATGTGTTTTTAAAGCACTAATTTTGTTCTGTATTTAATTCTTTTTTATTAAATCCAAAAAAACTTAAATATATTTATTAACATTTTTTCACTTTCCTCTCGACAAGATTGAACGACAACAACAGCGCATGTCACCGATTACTGACATAATACGCGGTTCATTGGACAAAATTGGCATACAAATGACCACTGACAAGCGACGAGTGTCCCGACAAATGCTAACCGATATGAATATTGCTCAATTACAAATATTGGTAAATAATCTGCATACACATATTGAACAACTCAATGAATCATTGGTGCATATATTGATGGAACGTGATGATTTGCATATGGCACAGGATACAATGCTGGTCGACATAGAAGAGTTAACGCGTTATATGTGAGTGCTCAATAGAAATCAAATTGAAATATTTATAATAAATGTTATTTCATTTGTAATTCTTTTGTTGAAATTTTTCTTTTAGAGGAGTTAAAGAAAATTTAGCACAACAGCAGCAGGATAGAAAATCTACGCTATACAATCGATCAAAATGAATGAATTTATAATTACACATAAACATACACCAAAACACTCATATTATCTCACATACAATAACATTACAACAAATTATATTAATAATAATTAAAACAAAATAAATATGATATCATAAAGAATGTAAATTATTATTAAAAATGCATTTGAACAAATCAAGAGTTAAAATTCAATAAATATACATATTTATCTCTTTCAAATTAAATGAGAAAATTCATTATTTAAATATATATAAAACAATTGCACATTAACTATTTCATTATATTGTATAACAAGGAAAAACGTTTCATCAAAAGTTGTAATCATCTGTTGAATATTTTCTCCATTGTACAGTGCATGAAAGTGTTTTCTAACTTCCATTCGAAATTTATTTGTAGCTAAATGTTAAGTATTCAAGATAATTCCGAACTTTTAAAATGGACAGGGATTTTCAAAATACATATTCAACTATTTAAACTTTTTTCCATAACAATAGCAATGAACAATAGCAATGTATTTGGTGTCATATTGTATTTGACATTTGTTTATGGTATACATTTTATGCCACTCTTAGGAATAATATTAAATACGTACATCACGTCGTCAATAAGGCTAATACTTACTACGTATTGTATTAAAAAATTCAATTCTTTCATAATACATACATAAATATGCGAAAGATTAACCTATTCAAATACAACGCATTGATTATGTTATCAAAAAGACATTTATTATCGATAATGTGAAAAATTTAGAAAATATAGCATAGCATTTGCTAAGACGATCAAAAAAGATTGGCGGTGCGGGAGATAAATGAAAGATATGCAGGCATAGAGTAAAGAAGATTGACAGACAATCCTACTTAACAAAACGAACGACTGAATGAAACAGTTTCGAATTGTTTCAGCAGTGTTTCATCTTCAACAAAAATAAAGAAAACACTTTTAAGCAGTGACGCGAATGAACACAATTTTGGAGTATTGTTCGATCCAGCGGTTAATGCTCTCTTTGAATCATTGATTTACTTCAAGAACCGATGCTGGCGCACCTTCGAGCCGTTGGTTCGGTTCAAAAACCCTAAAAATTATGATGTTATGAAATTTTGTTTGGATCGATTTGTCGACGACTGACTAAATCTACATTTATGATATGTAATATGTTTTCATTTTTCTATTAGATGACAATCGCTTTGTTCCGTAACAGTAATAAATAAATTCACATATATGTATGTATTTTTTATTGGAACTGATAATTCCCTTAATTAAATTTACCTTCACTCACCAAAATTGATTTTTCAGGCAACGTAGAATGTAATAAACATAAAAAACAAAATTAGTGCTGCAAAGTTTAAAAATGAGAATACTCCTTTTTTCGAACTGTTTTGGTTTGGTTCAAGTAACTCAAACTATTGGTTTCTATCCCCGGTTTTAACATCATGTTTCATTGGAAAAGTAAAATCTTAATTCGATCGCAGCGATGTCGATTCATTCCCTTTTATGAAATAAATTCCGAAATAAGAAAAGGTTCGCAAATTTTCAGTAGGATTTGAAGTAAGTTAATTCCAATGACATTTAGGATTTTTCAAGTCTTTTGAAAGATAAAATAGAATCTCCACATTGTAGAACTGAACGAGGAAACAAAATGTTCTGTATCCCTTTGCGGAACTTAAGATCATAATGATAAGTTTTAGTTTCTGCTTCCATGTTTAATAGGTATTTGCAAAATAAATATATATCTGCTTTATTTTCAGTAAGTTATTTCAGTGATTCCCTCTTAATTCAGAATGAACTTTTAAGCATAATAATGACAGTTAGGTCCCCACAGCCAGACACGAGGTTCCACTCACTAGTGATTAGATTAGGTATCTTCGTTCCTTCAAAAAGTATTTTAAGTGCGGAAGAATAAATGTAATGGCTAGTATATTTATCGGAAACCGGATTTACAAAATCGCCAATAGTTTCACTACATTTATTGTATTCTAAAAAAATTTATAATGATATATTGTACTTATGAATATGATTAAAAACACATCTTTCAGGATAAAGATTTCCCAATGCTTGAGCTTCATCGTCGTAGTGGAATCTTTTTTACTTTTTTACTTCAATTATCTTCGACGACAAGCGAATACTTACGTTCTCAGCATGAACAAAACCAAAAAATTTGATAGAAGACATCACTTTCTTATCGCACAAACATACATACATACAGATATTTATGTTGTCTGTCAGATAGATTCGAAAAATATTATACATACATACGAGTACTGTATGTATTGCGTATCAATGCACTTATTTGTCTGTTTACTTAGCCTTAAAGTGTATGTATATTGATCTCAAGTGTTAGTTCAATTCAGTTTAGCAAAGTGCATACATCACATTTAAGAATCATGTCGGCATATAAAATAGGCAAGGACATGGACATCGAGGGTATCGAAATTTATTCGACTATATCATTGAACTTATTGACAATATTACTATTTTTGTTTAATGTTGCATTTATGGTGAGTGGAAATTTTTATTTTTCACATTTTGTGTTATTTTTTGTGTTTTTTTTAAATTTACTTTTAGTTTTTTGGTCTACTTTTTCTCTTAATGGGTTTTTGGATGAAGTCGGATTTTGAAAACTATTTGAAAATAAGTACACAATACTCAGTTATTGCTCCGCACATATTGATTGTAATTGGTGGTATCATTATATTGACTGCTGCAATGTCGCTTACTTGTGTTCTTAAATTGGATGCGTCATGTTTAACTGTAGTAAGTGTAGAAACCTTATGAAAGGGTATCCCAGAATCTATCGTAACAGTGGCGAATTAGAAATTCCAAAAACAGGAACGCATGCATTTAGCTGTACGGCAAATTCTGGAATAGTAAAAAAAATTTAAAAATAAATAATAATTATTGTTTTCTAGTATGGCACCTTTTTGATGCTCCTGATGTTTACATTAATTTCTTCATCCATTTATATTTATGAATATAAAAATCAATTGATTGCTGGAGTTCCTGATGGTATTCGGCGTGAAATATTATCATATAATGCCAATGAGCAATCACTAAATAATTCGTTAATTGATAGTATACAAAAAGATGTAAGTAAAATTTTACATTTGTGTTGAACTCATTTTGGTTGCAATTGAGTTCATAAGTACTTAATAAAGTATTTTTAAGAACCGTGAGCGATAAGCAAAAAAAAAATATAAGAACTTATCCATCCAACGCCTATAAGCTTATGGTATTTATTTAAAAAAAGTTAAAGGAAAGTAAAAAGTAAAAGTTAAGTAAATACAAACAAAAATTAGCTCCCCAGCGAACTTATGAATCATAAATGAGCTATACATAAAACAAGGAATACCTACTAAAGGCTCAACGTTCTCGCAGTGAGGGGCAACCTATTTAACTAATCGCTTTCTAAATTAAATAAAAACCAAAAACACCAAAGTTTTTATAACATATTAAACCATTTTTTCCTGGTCTTTCCTTGAAATGCAATTTTTCGCACATTTCAGATATTGACATTGTGACCGCAGAATAAATTGTGCTTTATTTTAAATGAATAAATAGAATCTGTATGTGGGTGGCTTTATACTTAACTCCAATCATAATATTTATTTAATATAAATTTTATATTTTTAGTTACACTGTTGTGGAGAATTTGGGCAAATTGATTGGATCAATACAACGCTACCGAAATCATGTTGCCCGAGTGGCATCAGTACATGCGATATCAACAATACAATGAACATACATAAAGAGGTACTTAAAAAATTAAATAAACAACAAAATCAACCTTCATCAAGTCACTAAGAAACTCGCTTGCTATTTTAGGGCTGCGAACAGAAGCTGAAAGATATTATCAAAGAAAATCTTTCACAAATTGGTTTCATCACTTGTATCTTCTCTATATTGCCATTGTTATGCATGGTTATTGCCTTTTCAGTTTCATCGATGGATACCAAAGTGGAATATGAGATACTCGCATGAAGAATAAAAACAATAATTTAAATTGATATTTACTTTCGCTATGATTTCATTTAAATATAAATTTAATTTGTTTTTAATACGTTATTAATACGTTCAGTTGTTTCATGGCAAATAAATAACATCTAATTATTATGAAATAAGAACAAGTGTCATGTTGTTAAAAAATTTGTTTATATCAATTTCTCACATATACTTATGACATGCGGCGTACCGGCAATTACGCCGCGGCCTTCTTCCATACGAAACATATTTGCTGCATCGACGCAGCAAACAGTTATGGAAAAACAAAATCAAAAGTGAACACATAAGAGTATATTGGTTCGACGAACATAACTGCCAATTCGCCCATCCGTTGTTATATTCGAACACCCTGTGCAAAAAAAATTTTACATCCTTGTCGCCATACTTAACAATTTTAGCCAAATTGACGTACTTGTTGGAATCGAGATGTCAATGCTGGTGCTAATATTCAGTATATCGGAGAAAGAATTCATCACATCACATTAAAATATATTCAAACTTTATTTTTTACAAGTAATTAATTTTTTATTATTTACTTTACGTTTTTGCTTATATCAATAAAGAGCGAAAGCGTTTAACTCTACAATGTTACTTTCATGACAAATAAATAAGATTGAATGATTATGAAATTAGAAAAGCTGTAGGGATTTTATATATATATATTTTTTTTTATAAAATTCTCACATTCGACGTTTATTCGACGGACTCAGTAGTGTCGTATTTCCATCTATTACATTTAGACGTGTCATCGATACACTTTGTGCGCAACTTGACTGTGTGTTGAAAGTTGATTTGGGCGCAAGCTTCGAATTTTCTTTGGAACGTAAGCCTGAGTAAAAAAGAAGAAGAAAATAAATTAACAATGAAGCTAGGAATAAGTGTGTATAGCGATTGGCTCCATACTTACCAAGTTTTTCCAAAATCGTATGCCACACACGCTTTTTGAATACAAATATTAAAAATACAAAAACTCCCAACAGCACATTAAATGAATCGCTTATAACCCAGAAAAAAATATTTTTATGATCATAGAATGCAATGCTGAGTAGCTCCATGAACCACGTTATACCCATTACAATAAAAAGTTTCGTATTCATGGTAAACCGGGCTTTATCCATAAAGAAACGCCTTCTCAACATTGGCTTTTCCATATTGGAACTCTGCATTCGAAATATCTCACGTTTGACGCGATTGCAATAACTTAAGGTTAATGCAAATAATACAAAATTGATTATAAATAAAATTCCAACTGGTCCGGAGAAGAAAATAAGACAAGCTCGGCCGAAGGAATCATCTGAAAGTAAATAAAATGAGAAACATTTTAAATAACTTTAGGTATATTTTAGTTATCTCTTTTAGAAGGTAATAATATTTTGTGCCATTTTTACAGTTCAGGGTAAGTAAGGATCTCTTGAAAGGAAAGGATCGGTAGGTCAGCCTATTAGACTCGGGGCTCTAACACTCGAAGTTATTAATAGAGGGATGAGAGCTGCCATAGCTCTCAAGCTTAGCAAAAATAAACTCAGATATTAGCATCTAAGGTTCTCTTCATAGAACAGAGAGAGCACAAGATTAAAGTTAGTTTATTCTGTGTTTTAAGCCACAAAAGACTATAGCTCATATAATAAGAACATAATACAGGTACTTACATGTAAACCAGCATCTGCCATGCCCAAAATGTGGCCGTATATTTTCGCTCAATAATCCTGATTTTGTAAGTGATACCGTAATAACGGTCAGCAATGTTGGAATACCCCAACCGTACATGGAGTAGAGAACGAATCTTTTTGTTTGATTACCTTTAAAGCCTTGACTTTTCTTTGCAGACCTTTAATTAAGAAATAATTTAAGAAATTTATTACAAATTTAAGAAATTTATTAAAATAAAACGAGTTGTATCGGCAGCAAACTTCTTCTTTGAGAGAAACCATGTGGGTATATTAGTATACTTAATCACAAGATACAATATTTAGGGTAAGCATGTGATAAACATGTGTGCATTTTGCCCTCAGTGACATTACAAAGACACATGTTTGATACTGATATTTCAAGGAACAGCTCTTCTCTTTGCCTCTTACTAACACTTATTAAGTTCCCAGAAGATTCTAGAAAGCTTGGCAGGAGTTAATAACAAAAAAAAATAATCCTTTCTCTTTCAATCTATTTTAAATAACCCTCCTTTTTATTAATACCAATTGAATATTTGTATTTGGTTTTAATTGTTAAATCTGTAATATATTTTCAAATATTTTCATCTTGATTGATCTTAAATCTTATTTCCCTTTATCTACCATATGAGGCTTCCGGCTAGGGGCATCTTTTTTGACTGAAATGATAAATTATTTTCAATTAGCCTCTTTCGTTCAGCAATTCTTATTCTTTTTCAAAGACTTGACATTTTTAACCAACAAAATTCATATTATAGATATTCTATGAACCACTCAATATCAAAAACTCTAAGAATAAATGGAAATGTCGATTATTAAAAGCTAATGCAATATTATACCTAATAATAAAATTAATAATAAAAACTATTTATTTTACATTTAAATACTTTATACACAGCGTAAACTTTTTTATTTCTGATTTCAGGTTTTTCTACTGGTAAGCAATGTCATCTTCCGCTTATCAAAATACCATAACCCCTCTGAACATTTACCGATGATGTGTGTAGCAAATATCAACTTGAACATTTTCAATATTAATAACTAGTATGAGTTATCTTTGCATATTAAAATTAATTAATTTTCATCCATTGCCTTGATGACTCGCCCTTGTATTGATACCTATTGTATATTTTATTATTAATGCAAAAAAGTTCGATAATTGATATTATCCATAGTAAAATTCCTTGAAAAACTCATACTCACATTTGTACTTGTTCATAAATCCTCATGACATTTCGAATTATAGGAATTTTTGACATCTAATTTCTCTTAAATATACTATCTCTAACCACCACAAGCATTTGCTTAAGTTGCAAGTGGCACTTAAAGTACCCTATGTATGTAATGCGATTTCTTCACTTCATAGCTACCATAACTACTCCCGCAGTTAATTAATTGACTTTTGGTGCATTATTTTACGCTAAGCAAACAAATAATTGATCAAATTGGCAACAAAAGCTGACGCACACTTCTTGTGTTGTGAGTTTTGATGTCACCGACCGTGCTCCCATGTACATACTCGTATGTGTGACATACGAGCATTGGCATTAAGAAAATTATTGTTTATTCTTTATGGTATACTTAAATAAATATAGAAAAACTTTACGAAAAGTGGAAAGGAAAAACGTTTAATGACACTTGCGTGTGTTTTATTATACTAAACATATTTTTATGCATATAATTTATTAGAAAATAAATATTATTTTTGTAAACATGTCGTAAACTTCTAATGGGCATTTTTATTAATCGAAAGTCTCCAGTGGCTCACAATTATAGATTCTCAGTATGAGACAAATCATATAACTAGTACATACATACATAGTATTATAATAGATGAATATAAGAAGTCGATAGCAACGAGAAAAAGATTTCCTACTTCTTTGGCAAATCCTAGTTACATATATCCACATGCATATTGCAATATCACAGAATCTAAATAAGATATTCACTTCAGATTCCGCATTGGCTTATTTTGAAATTTTCAGAATTTTGTGTTCGAAATGTTTAGTATTATATCCTACACCTTTGTAGTGATTACTGTGAGTATTGATAACTAATGTAACCTTAAATCTGTTGTTCAATCTCGATTGAAGTTTACATAGTAAGTGCCAGCAGATTTTTCCAGCAGACAGAAGTTTGTCTTTGAAATATTATTTCAAGTAACCGAAAAAAATAAGCTTCTATTAAAACAAGCTCTCTAGTGGGGGTAGGTAATCAAACGATATTTAAATGTTTCTTGAATTCTTTTCTGCAAATTCTTTTATGTACATACATAGATGTATGAATCTCTATTGGCCAGTGACCGGAAGTGGTTACTCTGACTACGGCTGTATTTAGTCCTGGAGAGAAGATATTTAATTGATTGCATAATAGAGAGAATATTTATTTTGAATGAGATAAGAACATGTTTCATATGTATGTCTGTAAAGTCGACTAACCAGAATCGTAATCAACAATCAAACGAATCAATTCTAAATCTAACTAATCAATTCCTAAACGAATCGAACAAATTGATTGACAGCTAAAAGAAATGATATTATTTTCGTAATAGTTACATTGTAAATAGTTTGACTTCTATATCCTTGTTTAAAGCATTCATTTGAAATATGTTTAACTGAAATGGATATGTCATACTCATGTACAATCATATACAAATCTACAAGTACATTTAAGTACATATTTATAAATTAAGTACAGTTGTCTGAAGTTGATTGTAATTTGTTAATTCAATTCACTTTTCATATAACGTTAGCATGCAATACGACTATTTAATAAATTTACATTTTAAAGGAGTGTACAGAAGGTTAAAAAGAGTAGGAAGGTTAGCAATATTACCTAATCAAGTTAAAAATACTCTTTACCTTAGTTCAACACTTCGATTCATTTTATTTAACACGTAGCTAAGTATGTGCGAGTATGTATCTAATAAGCTAAAGACCTCAGTTATTTTTTGTTTTAATCAATCAAAACTCTAACGGGAAACAAATGTGAAGCCTTAAAAGTATTGTGTAAAAGACATAAATAAATACAATAATTTCATTAAAAATCATACCCAAATGTTTGCCATATATCGAAACACATAACATTCATCCAGGCAAATGCCGCCATCAAGCAAAAGTAAATGAAGAAACCTATAAGAAAAAATCAAACAATATTAAATTTATTCAATTTTATATACTGGAAACTAAAATAATTGCAGTACATTAAATATTAATATGTTTGTTTGCCTTTGTACATAACAAAAAACTCGAATGCATCACAAATTTGTATCATCGATTAACATTGAAAATTGCAAGTATTATGAAAATGTTCTCCCCCTACTAGTACTAGTACTCGTATCTGTGTGTCAGTCTGTCTGTATAATTGTAAATGAGGTGATTATTATATGTACTTATTAATGTAACATAATAATAATATTATAATTATTTTTTCATATAAAATTCAAAGGAGCATTAGCTCGATTTTGGATAACTAGACAGATTGAGAAATGAAGTTGAAAATTGATAGTTATCTGCTGCATTTTCTAACTGCAGGTACTTCATTATGGAAACGGTGGCTTGAATATACAAGAACATACGAGCTTGCCCTTCAGTGAATTGTTCATACTAAATTCATACTTCCAGTTGATGATAATGTACAAATAGTGTGACTATAAGCGATTAAAAAGTGCAATCTGTTAAGAGTTATAAATGCGTATAAGTTAAAAGTAGTCAACTATTTCAATGAGTCTGTTAATTTCACTAATTATTTTCAGATCGCCAGATCTGAATTAGGATGAATTCTATGATGAAAATAATAAGTATTAATGCCTTAATAATTAGAGGATCCAAGAAAGAGGGGAGTCCCCAATGAGATTTAATTAGATTTTACAAATAAAACCCTACTTGAATTCCCCAGTGGTTTCTACTCTTTGGTACTTACAAACCACAGTTTCAATTACTTAACACCCTCCATTACGTGTACTCTCGACACTGCTTTCTTATCAGCAGTCCTCTTGATCACCGCCTATATACAAATGCTCTTTGAAACAAAATACTCTCTGATTCTTTTCTATTTTAAACCTACTCATTTCACAAAAATTTTCTGCAAACTTATATCCAAAATTATTAAAAATAACTGATTATCCTCGAGAAATTGAGACAAAGTCCAAGAGTTCTAGTCTCTTTTAACAGTCACTCGAAATGGAGAAGCCTAAACCGACTGCTTTGGTATATTGTATAATATATTTAACCTATTTGTTTTGAGTCTAACACCTTAGTCCAATATTGTTGTCGGTTTCTCCTCCCTTTTTACCCCCCTCACCTTCACATTCCGCCATGTTGTAACATTTTTCGCTTTGTATAAATTCAGTCATAGCACTTCGCTAATATTTTAAATACTTTATCTCGCAACCTATGACTATTACTTTACTAATAAGTGCTAAAATCACTAATACCATAATAACATTAATAATCACATTAATAAACACATATTAACTAACGATCAGCAAATGTTTACTCACCCGATGCAAAGCAAATATCATCATTTGGTGTTGGGCTCAATTGTCCAATGGCAATTGCCAAATATGCTACAAATAAACTGCATACCAAGCATATTAAGATTTTTCCGGGCAAATTACGAAGCCTCGATATTGACAAATATACCAGTAGCGTTATAGCATAGAATATACATGATATCAATAATCCTATGGGATACAAACGAAAACGTATCCGATCGTTGCCCACAACTTTAGAATCAAAGCAAAGGAATGTGTACAGCTGAAAGAGAGAGAAAAAAATGAAAATTTATACCATTAACATTATTGTTAGTTACATTCTGTTAGAAAAGTACCGGGAAATGGCCAATAAAACAAAAAATATTTATTATTCATTGTATCGCCCCGTCAAAGTAGGCCCCTTCCGGAATAATATGCTTATGCCAACGAATGTTTCAATCATCAAAACATTTTACAGAATCGACGTCTCGCTGAAACTTAAATTATGATTTTCCATCACCATTTCCTTCACTTCATTGATGTTAACTTCAGGTGAAGACTTTGATCATCGCCGACCTGAGCGAGGCAAATCTTCCACCACATCTCGACCGATTTTCAATGCACTGTACCACTCACATGCACGTGTTTCTGATAAAATATTCTGTAACAGTTTCAACGAGTCGACACACGAAATTCCATTTTCAATACAAAATTTGAGACAAATTCTTTGTTCGATATTTTTATTCATTGTAAAAATCGCAAAACACACTTGAGATGAACTAACAAAATCAAGGACTGTAAACAAATTAAATGTCAGATCGCGCAAGTGAGGATAGAGGACAGTGGTGCCAACTTAGCGACAAAAATAATTGTTACAATCACTTTAAGCGGCCTTTTAAATTTCGTATTACTTTTTTAACAGAATGTATTCATGTATGTACCTTTTGATCGCCCCACGTTGAATTGCGTACTTTCTCAATACAATATTGGTTAATGGTGTAAATCTTTTGTGTAGTCGAGACATAGAGTGAGCCATCACGTGTATTAATTGTATGCGCTTCATCTGCATACGAATCGGGGTCCAAGCGAAATTTTAAGCAATCCAAACTGCGTAGTATGCCAAATACTAAAACATTAAAAGGTTCCAATTAGTAGCGGGTCCAAAAGACAAGATATTTTAGAAACTTAACATAAGTAAGAGACAATTCAATGATCTACCACAATAGCCAAAGTTCCATTGCGTTGAAGATCACAAGCTAAGAATCGTCCATCGTTGTTTAATGATTTAAGTGCGATAGTTTTAACAAAACTGTTAAGTATTTTTAATTGTGACACAATATTCGAGTATCACAACACTTGCTAATAACAGCTTCAAATTTATAGATATCAGAAATAGTTAAGTAAAGAGATCGACATTTATACTTACAATATATCTACGAGTATGTATGTATGTATATCACACCATATGCAATATTTTTATAATTAAAAAAAAAAATAAAAAAATTATGCGCTATTGAAAATGCTCAATATCTTCGCTCCGATTAAGCATCACCTATTTACGTTTGAGAGCTACAAATGGTATACGTTTCAATATTGATATATTTTTGTTTTTTTTCTTTCTTAACTTTTTCCCAAAATTAGAGATATTTTGTATTTTTTTTTTCATTGTTTACATAAATAATTTTCGCTAGATTGTGTGAGAACCAGAAGAAACGTAGCCGTGGTGTACTATCTATGAATAACTTATGGTGAAGTATGTATTTTTGTATGTGTGATTGTTTAAAAATATTTTGAAGTAAACAATTAAAACAATTATAAATATGTAAATACAAATTCATTAGAAAGTAAGCATTTACTTTTAACCAAAACTAATGCGAATAATTTGATTTTAAATTGAATTTTATTGGGGAAGATAGTTTGAAGTTGAAAAACTCTGACGGCTACTCTTTGTGCCGCGGATGAAGCATTTTATCGTTCGCCATATATCTGCAGAGCCCAGGTCTCACAGGAGTTTTAATTTATAAACGCATGCATTAAGAAGGCAATGTTCTCTGGGATTTCCATGCTTTGAGCGATGTGTTGAGTTGGAACTCAGAGTGGAATGAGCAAATTATCAGTGGATGAAGATTTATTATATGCAAAGAACTTTATCAAAGAGTCAGGATTCGTTAATCCCCCAATTTAAAGCCAATCTTGCCTCACTCCACCCACACTCCACTCTGCATTGAATGCGATAAAAAATGATTAGAGTTAATATCGTTTTTTAAGGAGTAAACAGAATTCTCACGATTGCAAAGAGATAAATTATAAAAAAAGTATAAAAAGTTATTAACTGAAGAATTTTATTATAAAAAGTGCTGTTGCCGAAAGGAATTTCAAAAAAAATATGATGTTGGATTTGTTACAACATCAAAAATATTTTGTTACTCTCTTGCGTCATTCGCATTTTGATTTTGAGACATTTTAGCTATCACAAGTTTCACGGTGGATCCTACAACTAAATTTATTTTGTGGCATGCCTAAGTTCCGTGATAGTTTACCCATGTGAGCTCTGCTAGGAGCAACACATTTGGAGTATGGTTTTCATTAATAGAGCAAATAACTGCTCTAGAGAACAACTACTTCAACCTTACCTTCACTAATGCCTTAGTACCTTATACTTAAAGCGGCAAATATGCTATAGAATTCTAATCTCTTTGAAATCACTTTGATTAATTTAAAATTGAAAAAAAAAGGAAAAAATCATAAGCACCTACATAAATGTGAGCATTATTTCTTTGTTTACGTTAGATTTCCGAGAATTTTATGATTCACTAACACAACCCCATTATCAATTTCGTAACTTCGATCGATTGTGATTTTGACAACGCTTACCTGGTGGCTTCGTGAAATTTCCACTAATTTCTAAACTTTCGAAACTATGATAAGAAATGTCCGATTCGTCCTTCTTGCAATACGATGTGGCATTTCCTTTGGTGAACATTTCACCATCCGTGCAACATCTGCGTATGCAAGGCAAACTATCACATATGCTCACATCATCACAGGTGCGTACCAGAAACTGGATCAACTGATCATCGGGTGTGGTGGAATTGGTGAAACTGAAGCTGCTCGTCGACTCGCTAGTGATTGCTTCTATGCAGTAGTCACTGATTTTAAAACGTTTTCCCAACTTGGGCAATAGCAACTGTCCACCAACAAATTGAAATTGTTTCACCCGTAAATTATATTCTACTGATGCTTTATCACGTGGGCAATTTAAGGTGTCGTCGATAAAAACTGCTACGTCCGGTGCTGAATTAGAGTGATGGAAAATACTGTGATAATTGTCAAAATTGCGGTCATTCACTTGGGTGCACTTGCGTTGACTAGCATCGTATACGTAATTGAGTGGACAACATTTCTTTACAAAACTTAGAATTTGTATTGTTTCATTGTGCGTGCTTGGGCAAGAGAGTGCTGCCAATTTGCCATTGATCTTGGTCAGACAGGAGCGTGATGTAATTTCGACATCTTCTTCGCCCGCAAAGAAAACAAGGCTTTGGCGATCACAATGTGGCAAGCCGTCATCAACGTTACTGGTGTTATTGGTGGATTGAGGTGGTTTTTCAATGCCATAACCGTAGACAGGTGCAATATCTTCATAGAATTCAATGATCTCATTCGGTTTCTTCTGGTCTGAAGCGGTTGGTGTTATGCATTGGTATTTACTGGCACGAAATAGACCCCTATGGAGCTTCACTAGCGTCCAGCCTATAGGACAGCATATTGGTATTGTTGTTGTTGCTGGTGGTGTGGTTGTTATAGTTGTTATTGCGATCTCGCCATCTGCTTCAATGCCAGCGAAATAAAGTAGAAACACTACAAAATACATTCGAAACGTTGAGGAAAATTTTTATTTTTCTTTTTTTTGTTGTTGTAAATTTAACACTTTTTTTTAATTAAATCACTTTTGAATTTTTATAATTAAATGAAATTCATTTAATTTGTGAATGACGCTGATGATTACAACAACAACGCCAATGATAGATAAAACCCATTGATCAGTGAGGAACTTGCCGCTAATACGAAAATACGGTATCTCAAGATAACAACACCCGGCGATATCGATATCGTGTTAATGCGCGAGCCTACACCAGCGATCAATTCGCTTCTATTCATGAAATGATATATCAAATATATTAAATTTTATGCTTTAAAATTTGTATCTAATCACTTGTGAAATTTTAGAATAAACAAAAGAAAATGTTAGTGTCGTCGTCGTTCCTTGACCGTCACTTGTTGCTGCTTCTTGAAGCTTAAATTCGCTGACTGAATGTTTGTTAACTATTGGAATTTAGTGAAGCTATCCATACGCGGTTCCATCGAACCAAACCGAATTCCGACCGCACTGCCAAAGTTCTCTTCACTGACTGACAAACGAACATTTATTGTATATCTACGACCGAACATTTTTTCCATATCTCTCCGTCCAAGCGCATTGTTCTTTTTTTCTCAATTTTTGTTCGCCGAAGAGAGTATCATCAATTTGAATTCTGTTTGCAGTTAATGTTCCTTATATTTGTTTTGTGTCTTGTAATTTGAAAATAATTCACAATGAGGAATGGTAAAATGTGAGAAGATATGTGAGGGACAGAGGGGACGGGATTTTTTGCTAAAAGTCATGATTTTCCTTTTTTGTCCTGGAAATTTTCCTCAGTTTTTGCCTATTATTTAGTAGTTCACTTCAAATAATCGATATATTTTAAAAGAAGCTTTTAATTTTAAATTATATGTAAAAAGAAAAGCTTTTTCTCTACACATGGTAATGTCTTATGACAAAACGATCTGACAAACGAATATAATTTCAAATGAGGAATAATTGCGTGGAAAAATATTTGTATAGCGGTTATTCATTAAACGAGCTATACGACAAGGAAATAACTATTTACAATGCATCACGTGTTCAAGTGCAATACGTGAGTTTCGTATGTGTACCGAGGAAAAGAAAATGAAGAAAACTAGCATAAAAATATTAATGAAATAAAGTTGCGCAAGCAACATTTCAACGAAGTTCCAGCGATAGAAACTGGAAACTCATAAGACTTTTTGTTCCTTAATAACTTTAAAGCTCTCTTTTGTTTTCTTTCATTGTCATATTTCCAACATGGCATTCCAACATATTTCCAGCATTCGTATCAATGACATATGGAACTACCATTCTATCCGAACATGACTCGTATTTCATCGACTAAAGTTATTGCTGAAGAGTTATAAAGAAATGGTTTATCGTGAAAAAAAAAAAATTTCCAATACGTATTTTAACAACAGTGAAATCCCAACCAGATTTAAGCAATGCTGATATTTCAGAGTTGCAAAATGTAGTACCTACAACTTCAATGAAAACTACCTGTTGGTTTTTTACTACACTTTAAATATCTCTGAAGGCTGTACGCACATATACATAATTCATATGCTTCAATCAAGCGATAGATTAGCACTTTTACTTAATGGTTTGATATGCTACAAAAATTATCTCTGTGGAATTTAAATAAGCTAAATTTGAGCTGTAATAATTATAAATAATGATTTTTCAAATAAAATTACGCAGTATTTATGTATTTCATATTTGAAGTTTAGATTAAGATGGATTTATTTACTGCTCACTGTTTTATTCTCAAATATCCAAGAAGAATATCTTCAATTGCCTAACGACATTATCAGCTGTATATAGTTTTAAACATTTCTGCCAAGAGTCTGTGATAGTTGCATTCTCAGTCAACTCTTGATCTGAATCAAAAATATCGCTAAAGTCAAAGAAACTTTGCGTATTATTTGAAGTATTTGCGTGATCCTCACGTGCTGCTGCTGAATCCATTGGGGATTTACGTGAATTTCGATAATTATTCAATTCTTTGTGTGGTATTTCGTTTTGTTCAACTGTAATATCATTTGATATTAAATTAATTGGATTATTGTCCTCCAGTTTATCCAATTTCATTGTGGGTTCATCAGTAAGGCCCTCAATATTGGATGTGGAATTGATTGGATTGTATGATTGTTTTTCCAATTCTTCTTGATTTATAAGATTAAAAACACTTTTGAAAAGATCACTCAGCACTAGAACTGGATACTCATAGAAAGCATGATCCGGATAAACGCTAACTATATAATGGCCGAGACATTTTCCCAACAGCACTTCCGGTATATAATAGTTATACATGCGAAATATTTCGCCGGATAAAGCGCGGATATTTGCAAACCAATTCTTCAAAGCGATTATGATGTCGTATATGTAAGTTGATGCTAGTTTTCTGTAAAAATAAATAGAATATTCATGAAATTAAATAAGCACATTTAGAGTACATTTATAAATAATATTTGGACTTACAACTGTTGCAATTCACGTGTATGATTAGTATCGAAATTCTCCTGGAATGTCATAGAAATCTCTTTTATTCCTACGAGCAAATGCCGCAAACCCATGAGAAGATGAATACGTGTATATTCTGTAAAAGTTCTGAAAAAAAATCGGAAAGATTTAGACGGTTTTACAATTAAAAGTTCAATAAAAATTGTTCAATTAAGTTTATCTGCAACGGAAATTCAAAGGATTTTACTCTTCCACGTGATACACAATCAATAATCGGGATCGAAACAACGCTTCAGATTTTATTCTCTCCGAACATTTTCCTTAATATAAACTATTTTCAATTGCACTATAACTCGTGTAGCGTCAAAGACTTACCTTTCTTCCTGCTCATAGTTTGTTATATTTGGTAGCATTCTCTCCATTATTCGCGCTAATATTTCAACACGTTGGAAAAACCATTGTACATCGTCACGTAATGCTACATAATTTTCTGATATACTGCATGGAAAGAAATGTGTTGAATATTTAATACATAAAAAGAACATTAAATTAATTTTAACTAACCTTAAACTTGTACTATTATCTACATTTTCTTGAACTTCCTGGCAATGCACAGCAATTACAATTGCAAAATATCCAAGAACAAATATTTGAGTTTTTAAGATCATTATAAAGAACTTGACAATGTAAATGTTCAGTTGATACTAATGTCCTTTACTTTTATTTGTACATACTTATGCATTTCTATATCTACTTTTGTATGTATGTAGTTATTGAACACTAACCTTATTGAGTAGGTACTCATTTCGTCATGTGTCATAAATGAGTAAACAGGTTCTTAAATAGGTATATAACTCGCAGTAGTTAAAAGTAATTGCCTCCTTCGAAATGCCATTGAGATTTATAGAAGATACTCTCGAAAAACCATTTAACTAAATATTGAGATATTGTGTAAGATTTTAGTGTTTAGTGTTGTTGTTGATGTTTATATTGAGCACAGGAACAGAAAATAATATAAATGATAGTGGGAAAGTTGGAGAAATTTTAGATGGTGTTGGTATTTTGTAATTAACCGAAAAAACCATCAACTGCCTGAAAAATAAAACAATTTATTTTAGAGGGATAATTACAAAAACAAATACTACACAGACAAGAAACAAATGGAGATATTGATTGAGAACAAGGAGTTTCCTAAGGATCAGGTTAAAATTTCACCAAACCTGCTTACAGATTTTGTTTTCAAACATGTTGTCAGTTAAGATTTCAGCAATTCTGCTTCCAGATTTTGTTTTCAGCTTACCGTCACCACAACATCGGAATAACAACCCGAAAATTGGTGAACCAAATGTCTAAAGTTTATTAGTAGCTGCGTTTTATTTGCCATTCGCTTCTAGTTCTGTATAACTAGCAGCGATAAATATACTAAGTTCTAAGCTAAGCGGCAAGCATAACACGTATAAATTTATCTGTTATGTATAGAAGAAGATCAGTCGTACGCCTACGGGTGCCAGTGCTATCAGTGTTACAATGAAGAAATGATTTAACACATGTTAAACGAGCTGTTTCTATGGAAAAAACGTGATCAACTGATAGTACGCGATTTAAAAACAGTTAATCTTAAAGAAATCACAAGTATTTAATAATTTCAGTACTCAAAGTTTACATTCCCAACCACAGAAGCACAATTTTGTTGATAAAACTTTTGTACATATTTATTAATTGAATACATAGTTAGTTACCCTGCAAGTAAGACTAAGAGAGTTATTATTTAATGATGTTTAAATTTGATTTAATAAATGTTTTAATTATTTGATCGGAAAGAAACTTCCAACATACTATTTGTTTTTCATACATAGTATTAGTACTGGTACCGCTGCAGTGTAATCAACTAGATCGAAAGCTAGTTAATTAGCTTCTATCTCATTTACACGCAACCTACTGGTTTTTTCTACTGATGTCCTAAGAAAAGACAATTGTCCTATCCTCGATAACTTTTGACTTGCTATTGACTATTTTATTGATAATAGTGTCAAACTAGTTTCAAATCAACTAGTTTCGGACTACATATTTTCAGCGTTAAGCTCAATTTAAATTAGTTCTATACCAGCTAAATCTGAATTACTTCAGAAAATAGTATAACAAACAATTTAATATATTCAGGATTTATTACATCTGTTGGTACATAAGCGCAAAACAAAATATACCAAACATTCAAAAAAGGACTCAAGTATTAGTCTCCTTCATCCATATATCCATATAATATAAGTGAAAAAATCCATATTCATAAGTGAAAAATATTGTAAAGTGTATCAGAATTACTAGACAATATTTTCACTGAAAATTTCTTTGTTGTTGCAGCTTTCGAAGTGGCTCATCCTACATCAGTTTTGAGGTATTATCTTAACTAGTTCATTTTTGGCTAACTAATAATTTTTGCGACTAACTTTTTGCACTATATGATTTGCAGGTATATGATTATTGTTGTAAAAATGAAATTCACTATTCCAATATTTAAACACCGCAGCAAAATGATTGCAATGATTTCATGATAATATTATATTGTAGAAAAGCTGCTAAATACAGGTAAACGTAGTCTCGTTTCTCAAAACAAATCCAAAAAAAAAAGAAGAAGCTGAATATACAAAAACAAAAAACAAGTTTCACATTTACCTAGTGCTTACCTGTATGTAATCAACACATTCTCAGGAAAAATGTATCTCTTTTGACATGTTTATCAGATATGTTTGTATGTACATTAAAGCAACTGACTGACTACTGCAGAAGGAAAGAGAGATTATCAGAGATAACGAGGAACTTGAAAATATTTCGCAAAAATTTGCATTCCATTTAGAATTGGCTTGGTGGGTTGGCATCGTATATTATGCCGAACTTGAACAACGTCTGAGTTAAATAGTAATCAGATCTTGCTACAATAGTAAGTTCAGTGATAGTAAAATAAATTGGTATAAAATAAAATGATGATATTTAAAAATTGGATTAAAGTGTAACTTAAAGGATATTCTATGTATAATTAAAAAAAATACGAAAATCTAAAAAATTCCAAATCAAAATGTACAAATCTACATTGCATATTTATCCAGCATTCATTGCCATACTTACCGTCGTCGTCCTAAGTGGCCTTTGCCACGGTGATCAAGCATCGTATCAAGTATCACTATACATACATCTACATCCCAAAGGACCGCCCATGCATATATGTAATGGCGCGGTCATACAAACTCGTTTAGTGCTAACATCCGCATCCTGTTTGTATTATCAATTTATGCCAAATAGCCCGATGATGGCTATACATCCAAAGATGATTAGTGTAGTCGCTGGTAGTACAGATGCTTTCAGTGATGCTCCGATATTTCAAGTTTCAGCGATCAATATTTTAAATACATTCAATGAGTCTACGCTGGAAAATGATTTGGCTATTGTACGTTTGAGTGAGCCGTTACCATTAGGTTTCCGCGATGATATTCAATGGATCATATTGGATGATTATAAATCGGATGAGAAGCTTTGCTTGGCAAATTTCTATGTAAGAACTGTAAGTGATTAGTGAGTAGATTAGAGATTAGTTCAATATTTTGGTAATTGAGATTTTAATAATTATTTCATTCTAGTCGTTATACCAAAATTATGGTTTCACGCAAACAGAGGAGTTGCCCATACTGGAAACAGAGCTATGTGAAACTGATTCGATGGAAAATAAACGTGAATATGATATATGCTCCCAGTATACGCTTCCATTGGGATTCGATTGCAAGGTAAATTAATCATTAGTCAACGATCACAAATACTTCAATGTAAAAACTTTTTTTTTTCTAATTTCTACTTGCAGTCCTTCGAAGGCCTCTTACATTTTAACGAGGACCGTGGCACTGGTCTCATTTGCCGAAATCGCTTAATCGCTGTGCTTTCTACAATTTTACCGCTTGACGTTGAAAGCAGTAAAAATTGTTCTGAAATGACAGTACGTGCAATTTATACAAATGTCGGTCAACACATGGAATGGATATATGACATTATTGCTCAGGAAGAGTACACAGCGATCATGCAAGGCAATTATTCGTCCTCTATGGCGTATCACGAGCGAGAAGCTGGTGCAATAAAACAATCCAAGGAGAAAAATATTAATGGTATGTAAAATTGAATTACAAACGTTAAAATTTATTATATAATCGCCAAACACAGATTTTATCTATTTCTCTTTCAACTACAACAGAATCAACGACAATCGTTGTTACTGGTACAGGTAGTACGGATATTACTACTGCTGGCACTACTGAAACTATCAGAAAAAGGCCCACAATGCAAGCGTCGTATTATTATCTAAATACTGCCGCTCGTACGATAGAGAACAGCCATGGTGGTCGTATTTTCGGTTTGCTTGCACTATCGTTGTTTATTCATTTGAAGTAATAATTATATGTTTTTAAAATTTGATTTTCAAATAAGTTTGTAATTAAGTACTACACAGCTCCCTACTCATAATTATAAGTTTACTACTAAAAACTGTACAAAAAAAATAAAAATTATTTTAAACAAATAAGCTATGCTTAGATTATTATGAAAAAAAGAAATAAAAATAAAAATAAAAATCTATCTAATATAATATTTTCCATTTACTTCAACCGTTTATTTCAACCGTTTAGAATGGAACTCTAAAGCTACTGGGCATATTTTCTGTTCAATTTTAGTATTGGTATCTCAAATACCTAGTAGAAATGTTAAGCAGCATCTATAGAAAATAAATACCGCATCTCAACTGCGCAATCAAGAGGATCAATACATAAATATACTCGCCGATTCTGATCACCAGGTTCTAACAATAAGAAAAAGGACAAATGCGAAAGTACCAAAGCTCTTAAATTTGCACCAAAGCCAAGAACAGTGGTAAGCCCTATTGGAGGCAAGGAAAGTGCCCTGCACTTATGTAAATTCGTTGAAGGCATCTTGGTGACCACCGAATACCAGATTTCAATTTGAACTTCATATAAGTGGAAGCAATATCAAAATTTCTGCAGAATGTTGGATTTATAAGAAGTACAAAATTACGCAATCCGTTTAGGACCAGGAACTTGAATATTTTTATACTATCTATATACATTCTATTATTTAATAGTAACTAATACACATTTATGTTTACTTATCTACTTGGGTTAATTGCTCTCTGAGCTGGTTTCATGATCTCATTTAACGATCACTCACCTGTAGTTAGATCATAGCTTTAAAAATGCATTAAGTATAAATCTATTTTCTCCAAATGAGCTAAGTATGATCACTCCAATGTTACTGTGTTGGAGTTCCTGTTCTCTTTTTTTATACCATTTAGTGTTTTCGCTCACCTGTCGATCGAGTACAATGCTTCTACAGTTCAACCATTTCATTTCTACATTTTCAACCATTCCACAGTTAAGCTTTCGTGAAATTGTGACCACACAATTTGGCTTACGAATGTCTTGCTATTGCTATTGCAATTTTTTTGTTTGGTGGCTTTCGGGCCAGTTACTCTCGTATCACCAAGGTTCACTTATCACTTATCTTACACTTTATATGAACATAACATATATGTACATACAATACCGAAACAATCACATAAAGCTAATGACTACGGCACTATCTCTGAATTGGACTTAAATAGTATGGACGCACATTTTTATATACGATTTCATACTTACTACCTTCATCATACACGTATGAGTTGTAACGATAACGATAAGAATCTCGCTCGCTCACTCGCTCGCTGCAGTGGAAGAGCTTTCGCTAGTGTGTCCATATTGTTATGGTGGAGCACACCTTAACAATTCTTTAGCATATAATTGTATTGTATTGTGTCTCACGTCGCCGTCACCGTCGCGTTGAATCGCGCAGTGTAGAAGTGCGCAAACAATTGAATTTTCGAAAGCAGCAACACCAAAAAAAAAACCTGTGAGTGAGCGAGCGTTTTTTCTGTTTTCTGATATCATACAATTTTCAGTTTCTGCTTGAGACTCGTTGCGCGAGCTTCTTAAATAAAATCTTGAAAAAAAATAAATAAAACCTAAAAAAACAAAAAATTTAAATAAAAATATTACAAAATTGTAGAAGATTATTGAGTGTGTGTGTGTTGTGTGTGTGCCTTGCTTGATCTTCTTTCTAGACGTTTTGTTAGCGCTCTGGCTGACACTGGCTGGCTGGCTAGCTGATGTCAACCGTCGAATGAAAGAGCAAGAAGAAGAACGAACAACGAAAACGATGTGTTTTCAATTAATCTAGTATACTTACATACAAATCTACAAATATTACGTGCACGGTAAAACTAAAAACGACGTTTGCTCAAATCAACTTAATGTATTTACTTAAGTTAACTTTAGTTAATTTTTCCAAAAGAAAATAGAAGAAATTTCGCAAAACACTGAAAGAAAAAACGTGTTGGCAATTGTACAAACATTGTGACATTGTGTTCGACTGTGTGACAGTGTGACTGATTGTTAGCATTTTCTAGTGCTCGTAAACTCGTATTGACAAGAAAATGGCATAAACATTTTTTTTTATAGTTTTACCTCAACTATGTATGGATGTACATCATCGGTTCATTGATTATCAGTTGAGTGTAGTTAGTGCATGATGTCGATATTTATTTTATGAGTGCTTTCGAAATAATATTATTTTTTCCTATTTTTTATTATTATTATTGTAGCTGACATAATACATACTGCTACTGCAAAAGGCTGTACACATTGGAACAAGAAAATAACAAGCACACTAATCGTAGGTACATATATACATATGTATGTACATATGTATATCTCACAATGAGGGTATAATGTGCAAATTACTTATTATTCTTAATTAAAATCCTCGTATGATAGTCTACACTATCACTTTTGGAATTTCGAATTAACAAAATTTGTACATGAATACAACACAAAAAATCCATCTACGACTTGCTATCTATTCGAACCATCTATATTTATTTAGAAATTAAATATATTGAGAAAAGCAACCCGAAAAATTCCGCGAATATAAAGAAAACGATTTTACTCTTTTTCTTCTACACTTTGACTATGGCACGAGATACACTTCGAGCTAATTAAAATTCATCTGCTCCTATACATAAATGTATGTAATCTGCATATTTATGTACGTTTCATATACATATATGTACATATGTAATATACGTATTTATGTATGTATATGTAATCATAGTCCCATATATGGTACTCGTAAAATAGTGAAACTTCTACAATTAGGAAATTTTGTGCCTTTGACTCGAATCGTTGCTTAATATACTGTCACGACTACCTCACTCATAACAGATATCAAGATATTAAAATAATATCGTAAATTAGTAATAGATACAACATTTTTAATTCAGAAAAAAAAAATTTTAATTTTTGAGCAGTTCTTATTTTAGATAATTTAATTAAAATAAATAGTAATAATCACGTTCATACCCCGTGTCTCAACCGGTAATAATTTAAGACACAACTACCGGCTTGTCATGAAAAAATCGGGTATAGACAGACACCTTATGACTAAACTTATGGTATGTATGACATGTCATGTATGACAGACTTTATTTCTAAACAACTCGTAAACCCAGTCACAAGTTTGACGTTTATAAATAAAACTAAGAAGATTTTCAACTTATGAGCCGCTTATTTTTTGAAATGTGTAAATAAAGCTTAGCCCTCAGGCTTTATACTTTTTAACCAATTTTAGACATTTGACAATTTTAGACATTAGACATTTCATCAGAAATAGATTTTTAACCTTTTTACAAAATTAAACACTTATTTCCAAATTCTGTTTCGGCGACCCAGCAGCCGAGGGGAATCCCCCCACCCTCTTGTCAGACCTGTTTTCCTACCCATAAATTCTACTTTTGATCATTGTGATTATGGTTTGTGTGGCAAATTACTAAAAGAATAAACGAGTCGATACATGTCAAACCCGCCTTAGTCCACTATTATATAATTTTATTAAATTCATGTTCTTGTTTTTCTTGCATCAAAAGTTTGGAAAATTTTCATCAAACCGTCTGATATACTACCGTTTTGATGTACTATACCATATATATCGACTAAAATAACAATCATTTTTATTTTGTGGGTAATGTCACTATCCATTCAACTTTGTTATTATACTATGACCCCACTATAATCTCTACAAAACTAAATCACTCATATCTTTATGGCTAGGCATTTTACTTGCATTCAACAAGATGCCACGTAATGACTATTGCTATGATATCGATGAAAACTAAACTCTTGAAAACTTTTTCTGTCGTAGCGCCGCACTGGTAAGAATTACAGTCAAAACCTTGATTAAACCATTCATTGATATTATAGAAAACATCAACTTTAATATGTACTCTAGTTTTGCTATCTGGCTAAATGATTTTTGAGTCAATATAATTTTTGTTTAAATTCACAACTGAGACATTGGGTATTAAAAAGACGCTAATTAGTTTTTTTAAGCGAAAACAACCCCTGAACAATCTCTCACTTTCAACCATAATTTAAATTTCGAAAGCATGTACTATGAGTAACTATTCACAGGCAATGAAATACTGAAGTTTCTGTTCTTTACCTTAGGTTAGTTTAGTTTCAGAGGGGAAAGCAATGGCCATAAAAACTGCGGCCATTTTAAATTGAATATAATTCCTATTTGATTCTTCTGTTCCACTTCTTTAATGGCACAACATTCCATGGAGCGCATAGGCCGAGCTTTTCGCGTCCATTCCTGCTGTCTGTGTTCTATTCGTACATGAATGGAAGGGACCTAGAGTGTTAAGCCGAATCCGAAAGGCGAAGTGAAAAGCTTTTCTTATACAATTTTTAGTCGTGGAGATTTGCCATTGCCTGCCAAGAGGTGGTGCCATGCGGAAAAATTGTTTTTTTCTACTTTTTGAGTTTTGCCTGTGCTCGGCACACTCTGCTTTGCAGTCCAACTCACTACCAACTCGGCCACGGCGACCACTATTTCTGATTAAATTATATCAAAAGGTACAGAAACCCCAATAAGATATTAAATCGGTTTAATGTTGTCCTACAAAACTTAGTACATTTTTTTTCAGAGGCTAGAAACTCTCCTAGAAACTCCTTTACTTTCAGCTTCATATATGTGAAGGAATTGAAGCTGTTCGTATTTGTAGGCAATCAAAAAGAGTTACAATGCCACCCATCACCCGAACAACGTATTTTAATATTTAATTTTTGGTATTTTAAGTCGCTACATATTCACTCTGTTCCATGGTACAAAACATAGTCTCCGCATTGCTTTTCCCTCGTCGTATTTTCTTTTGACTTTTTTCTTTTTCTATATTTTATTGTTTATTATTACATATTAGGTATTATTATGTAGCTACATAGCTAACCTATTCTAAAATACCTGTTCGAGTATATTATGTAGTAAATATATTAGATCTAGTATCTAGCCATCAAAAAGCCAACCAAAAAGAAAATCCGCAAATATTAAAAACCTTCGTTCCAATCTTTTTTCTTTTTCTCTCCTTTTCATTTGTCATATTTTTCAGCGTATCTTCATTTTGACTTTTCTTTCAATATTTTTATTATTACATATTACTAATGTTTCTTGGTTTATTATTTTACCTTGTTGTTGTTGCTAGTAGTAGTAGTAGTATTAAGTAGTTGTTAGTCAAGTCTCAGAGCAACCCACCATGCATGATCAAGTCAACTAGTACCTCCAAAGTGTTTGGAGCACCGGACAAACACATAAACAGACAGATAGACGAAAAAATAGATGTATGTAGTAAAAGAAGGAGAAGTATCAGTTCGCATGTGTAATGAACTTTGGTATTGCCGACTGCTACTGACTACGAGTGTGTACTTGCCCGTATTGAGCACAGAACACACATGTCCGAGAGCATCTTATGCTACTATAACTTTTGAATATAAAATTTCTAAACTTCTAAATTATTTACATACATATGTACAATGCATGTATATGTGCATAAGAGCTTGTACTTATGTCTGTATGTTTGAATCTCTATATAGCAATGTACGAGTACATATAAAGTATCTCCAATGAATATATAGAGCAACTACAAGTACAACGAATAAGGCAAAAAATTGCAAGGTTTTTTTTTGTTGTTGTTCGTTATTTATTATTATCAAGTAAACATTTTTGTTTATTTTTCATTTGTAAAAGGAATAGAGCATAAGTAGAAGAAGAAGAAGAAGAAGAGGCATATGAAATAAAGCAGCAATAGAAAGAAAAACAGTGGCGCAAAAATATTGGATTCAATATCACATATTTTACCATTTCGAATGGTCAATGGGAGTGTCTCATCGGAGAAATGTTTTTATTATACGCGTAATTGGCTAAAAATAGCCAGACTAAATAATTTCAATTTGTATTATTTTTCTGGTTGTTGTTGTTGTTGATGTTGTATTTGTATTCCATGTTTTATTTGATTCATTTTCGTATTGTTTTTAATTTCGATTTTCGTTACATGCTTAAACAGCGAAAATATTTACGAATCAATAATAAGTTTACAAAATTAAAAACTACAGTACAACTTTCGTAAGTAAATCACTTTTGGAAATTTCCCCCAATTTATGGTAGGAATGCTCGACATATGACTAGGTAACTATAGTGGTTGAATGTGAGTGCACGAATACCCAGCAAAAAATGACAGGATTAAAAGAAAACCGTACCAAAAATAAAAAAAAATAGGTTCCAACAAGCTCAGGATAGAATCAAAGAAAAATAAATTTTGTGCGGATAGTTTCTATATTAATTTTGAATTAAGATACTCATATTAATTTAGAAAAAACTACAGTCTAGAAAACACTACAGTATCGGGAACTGTAAAATAATGTCTAATGGTTAGCTGTTCAGTAAAGGCTCCTCTTCCAGCCGGTTTGGGCCCATTCTTGTAAAGTAGCCAATAGACCAATTTGCGGCTTATATCCTGCAGTTTATTTTTCCCCTAGACGGAAAACCGTAGTTAGGACTTATGAATTTGCCTGTTTTTTTTTGAGATTGATTTTCTTACTCTGTTTCCAATCAATATGCATAGACGCACAGATCAAGGAATTATTTTAAAAATTTTAAATGGTTGGCTTTTAGATTATCAGATTTCATTTGGAGATTTTTCTGCAAGATGTTATAATTTAATAAGGGCAACTTATTAAATTCGAACTTTGAAAAAGGTAAATCAAAAGTGGTTCAGAAGAAGATCTTCTATTAAAAAATAACAGAAAACTTGTACAATTTTGATCAAAACGGAAACATTTATCCCTTAACTCTTTGACGACGATTGGCAAATATGCTTTGCCACGGATATTTTTTTGTTTTATAAAAGAAATTGGATATGGAGCATTTCTGTTCAAAGGTCAATTATAGCCAACAGTTTGTCTTACAAAAGTTTAAGGTGCGTCATATTTGTACCTGGCTTCAGCTGGCCGCCAAGTGAGAATAAAGATGATCTTAAAATGTTTCCTACCCGGAGTCAATTTGGAGAGGCGGTGGAGCACGCTCCTGGATTGAAGCAATGGATGTTTAGCTCACAATCCTACCGTTCAAATCCAGATAAGTAAACGTTTCAGTAAATCCCACGAGCTTGAATTCTGCAACAGCAGAATTTGTAAATATATTTGCCAATCACCGCAGGGGAAGGGGGTCGATGAGAATTTTAATTAAACTAATTTGTAGTCCTTGATCAGGAAAATCATCTTTATTTTGAAATCGCTCCACAGTGAAAAGTCTAATCGTCGAAGGGTTAATAAATACCTATAAAACTCACACTCTCAAAACGCAAAATCCGGTGAAGATTATGCACCCTAGATTCAATACCGAATTTCTATTAGCATTTATTACTTTCGCATTAATTTTGTAATCACTTCTTTTTAAAAACATTTACTACATATTTTCACTGGGGAAATACAACACCTATTTCTTTAAACTCAAGTACGAACGACTACATAAGAACAATTCTGTTGCAGTTAACACACACTGACAAACTGACACAACAAACTCATTGTTAGATTTATCAGTTACAATGTGTTTTAATATTTAGGTTATTTATATACACAATTTTCTTTAGTGATAAGAGAAAAAAACATTTAATTTGTTGTTTTTTTGTTTTATTATTATTTTTCATGCATTTACTTTACGAATTAAAATTAAAATAAATTACAAAAGGAAAAGGGTAAGGAACAAGAGTATTACAACAAAATTGTAAACACAATCGTCATAACGTGCGTGTTGAGGGTTTTCAATTAATAGCAAATGTTTAAAAATAAAGGTTTTACCAGCAAAGCGCGCCTTCAATTTACTTCGCCATCGTCATTGTAGATTTTCCTTTTTGTTAACGTACTGTGTTCAATACAAGCTTAATTAGAATACTTCTACATACTTCAACTATGGTCCCCCGACTAAATTGGCCATTCTCCATTAAAGAAATAAGCGCTTGAGCCCATTGAGAGACATTACGACTTAGGTAGAATGAATTAAGCTGTGTATAATCTAATCTGAGACGACTTAGTTTTCTGAAATTATGAGGCCCGAAACAAATCAGCCCCTCTTGAAAGACCTCACCTTCCACTTAACACTTTTCTTAGCCAATATTTATATAATAGTTCTGCTCAATAAATGTCAAATTAAATAAATTTAGAAAAAAAATTTATTTTGAGTTTTAAGAAAATTAGAAAGCAAGAATAATTAAAACAATATTTTTGGTTATCTTTTCAGTAAAAATATAGTATTTTTTTTAAATATTTTCTTCACAAAATTCTCTGTAATATTTTCGAAAAGTGAAATATTTCAATAATGAGTTTGAATGGAGATGGATTTGTAATGCGAAATGGACGCTCAACCAGTCAAGTGTCCATTTATAATTATCCCGAGCATTTAAATCCATTCTACGAAGATGACCAGCACAAACGTTTACGATTTTGGCAAATCAATAAAAAAACCGGAGATGGCGACGGACGAAGGAACAGTTTTTCACTCAGTGGATTGAAAGATGTTTGGTAAGTTCTGAGCAACTGCGTAAGGTTCAACTTACCGAAAAAATTTATAATAATATGGAATCGAAATCTGTTAATTGCCTTCGCAAATATAAAATAATTTTTAAATCAAATTATCTTAATCAAAATGTGTACGTTTGTTTATTTTTGCTATTGGCAATTTTTACCTACATTTTTATTATGTACTTGGTTCTCGACAGTTTTGATTAATCACAATCTTGATTGATGAATTTTTCTGATTAAAAAAATATGTACATAATTAATAGATTATTCAACATTCGTTTTGAGCTAGTTCTACTCTAAAATTGCTAAAAATTTCTCCATATTTTCATAGGGCCTTCAAATCGTTTCGCCTCAAAAAGAAATCTTCTACATTGGGCGTAAATAAAACATCAGAAAGTCCTCCGCCGCTACGTCGTGATATTCAATACAGTAGCACGCAAATGGATAATGCTTTCAACTCATACGATCGACGAGCAAGATACTCCAGCAACAATGCAAGTCCCGCTAATAATAACTTCCAACGGAATGCTATATATAGAAGCTCATTGCAGAATATGAACTCAACGCAGGTGGGTCGTTCGTGTATACTTTTGCAATAGCATAAACTTACATTCATATAAACACATAATTTTATTATATGCACATACATAAATCCATAGGATAGTTCCAGTGGATTTGGCCTCAATCGCAATGATCAGTATCGTAGAACGATACAGACTGCTGGTGCTGCTGGAGCACAAAAACCGCATTCACAGCAGACGCTTTCGTCATTACCTCAATCAAGAAGGTATGTGTATGGTGGTTCTGTGACACCACAGCCACTACGTAGCTCAGAATATGGTAGAGCTGGCGATTCAAGAGAGGTTCTTGCACGAGGGTGAGTGAGCGCATTTTTGTCATACAAAATTTGCGGTTTCTGGGATACATTTATTTTTTGTTTGTTTGAAAGTTTACGTAGTACGTACCCAACAACTCCAATAGTCTATGTTTTGACATGTCTCGTCTCACGTCACACTCCTCAAAAACTATAATATAATATTTATATAGGCATTAGTGGTAGTTAGTTACCAATCAATTTATTCATTTGTGTTACATTTGTGTTAACTTTATTTAGTTATAATCGAAGTGTGAATTATTTATATTTATTTATATATTCATTTTTATTTTTGTATACACTCTTAAAATTAGATCATCACAACTTAGTGTAGCGAGCACAAATCCATTCGATAGCGATTACGAAGACGATAATGAAGATACTTTGGATAAAAGCAACAACAAACATCTGACTACTTCGACACCTGTTTCAAAGAGAACAACGCCGCACAAGAAACGTCGTGCACCAGCTCCACCAGTGCCGGTAAGAATCATTTTTTGTTAATTACACCTGTTTCAGAAACGATCGTAACAATTATGAAGTTCTAAGTAGAAAGAAATCGCCTTGCAGGTGAATTTAATGGTGGCTTATAGCTTGGAATTTATAACTGTTAAGATTTTGGAATAAAGGTGAGTAGAACTACGAGTAACTCAATCTAAGATCAAACAAACAAACGTTTTCCCCACAAAATGAAAACCCAAAAATTTTAAATAAATATTAGTATCTAAAATAGTTCAAAGCTATCATGTTGTTTAAAGTGTGGTTTTCTGATGTGAAACAGATAGAAGACACCGTGTAACAGTAAAGCTCTCCTTAAAGGAAGTTAACTAAGAGAGCAACTCATCGGGAATTATGTCGGAGCATATTACACAATTCTTTATGCAAATTTGAGTCGGTTGCCTCATTTTATTAGGCATAACTTATTGTGAAAACAACTTATTAGGTGTTCTCCAAAGTTTCATAATCCTTTGAATACGAAGCTTCCCCCTGCGGAAAATTTTCAATATAGTCTTATTCCAAAAATATAAGTCTCATCAAACCCATTTCCCACTAGAGTGGCTTGATCAAAATATTTGCCTAAAGTCGCTACTCAAAGCAGAATTCAAGTCCGTGCGATCAAGTGGGATTTACTGCTTCTTTTACTCATCTAGATTTGAAAGGTAGGATTATGAACTATAACATTCCCCGCTTCCACCCAGGAGGACAGTTCCATCGCCCCACCAAACTGACTGTAGGTAAGAAACATTTTTATACCAACTTTTATCTCACTTGATGGCCAGCTAGGAACAGATACAAATATGACGACCATTAAACTTTTGCAACATCAACTCTCCTCTGTAAAGCATATTTGCTTATCGTCGTCAAAGGGTCAATGATGAAAATACAATTTAATTTCTGCTGTTTTTATCTGATTCACCTCACATCATTCAATATACATCATCGGTTTCTGCGTCAGCGATAGTATATATGTCCTGCTCTGAAAATGAACCAATTAATGAACTTTTCAAGCCCATGGTCCATCTTTCTTTAGGAACCAATCGAACATCAAAGATTTCAAACTATTCCTACTTCCACTACCATACACAGCGTCATAAGACTCAAGTCTTGATTTGCATCGTATTGCTGAAAAGTAGAGAAATATCGAAATGCCAGTTCAAAATGTTACGACCGCTAGATTAGACCACAAATCGAAAGGAAAAAATTATTTCAAAATTTTCGATTGCCAGAACTAAAATACATTTCTACTTAGTACGAGTATATCAAACAAATTTCTATTTATTCAGCAAATTTATTATATAATACTAGATATCTTGTGTTGATAAGACCGACCGACAAGACATACTACATAAATATTAATTATAAATAGCTACCGTTGATATACACACCATAAGTATGTATGTTGTCACTTGGGATTTATATAGAGTATTATTGTGTTACTCTGCGCAGGCTGGGAAATATTATTATCAAAAATAAAAACCTTTTAGCAAAAGTAGTAAATAAATAAATCAGCAAATATACAAATCAATTATTTCAGATGATTCAGAGTGTACTTTTCACAGCAGAAGACTTTTACATAAATAACTTTGATTGAAGTTGGACGGTTATCTAAAATCCAAGACCATGTATACTGGATTACAGATCTTCTGTATAAACCAAAACGTATTCGTTATCTCAATTCCTCACCACTGATAAAACATAGTTTTCAGTAATTTAAGTAACAGGATTATCTACTCTATGTTACAAGTGATAGCGCTGTTAACTTGTAGAATCCAAGCTCTCTCAGGTTTAGGTTTCCGACTTAAAGTCAGAAGCCTAACTAAAGCTTCTTAATCTGAGGCAGTTAATGCTTTGATTTTAAGAATTTTAATAAGCACTTAGACCAAAAGAGACTGGCACTATTGAAACTGATCATCCGATTTTCTACAATAGTCACACTGCGAAAAAACCGGGAAGAGATGAGAATAATACCAACCTCAAAACCTCACACATACACTCCATAGACATAAGCTATAAAAGTATTTTATTTCTTATTATTTATTTAAATGTTCTGTGAATATGTATACATCTAAAAAGGTTGATTCTTTTATCACCACATTCAAAGTTAATTTAAAAATTATATCTTTTTGATAAGATAAGGCATATTTTGCATGTAATAAGATAATACAAGTATATATATGCGGAGTGTGTCTCGGTGTGTGTTTGTAAAATATTTACAATTAATTACAACTTGGAGCTAAAGCGTTTTTAAGTTAAATTTTTAAGCATTAAAGACTGTGCAACAGAGACAGGCAGACGAGTAAGGTAGTACTGCCTTCATGCTTGCGCTAGTGTATACATATTTGGTTAATTGGATTGATCATACCATTGGCTAAACTCGTTTAACTGATTTTTAAGCAGTGTTTCTATATAGGCGCATCAAAATTAATCACTTTTTTCTAATACAAGAACAAATTTTTAGGTTAGGTAAGGCTTAGGTACTTATTCCAGAATTTTTTTTTTATTATATGTTCGTTATCTTTACGAAATTGGGAATGGATTGCTATTTACAGGATTTGTTCCTTCACTAGAATCTAGTTCATAATGTTTCTAAAACACTATTAGGGATTCGGAACCGCTATATAGTTTTTGTCAAAAAAGCCATCATTTTTCTCATTAGTATAGTATGAAAAATGTATGTATTTCTTGCCTCGAGATCTTACTCCTATCGTAGCTCCGGCAAGTTTGGAAAAAAAAGTTTTTCCTACTGCAGATATAAGTTCTATGTTTATTCATAATTTTTTTTACCGACTTACAAATTTGTTCTTCTTCTAGGTGCACAAAGCCAACGGTGATGAATTTTCAACTGCACCCTCAACAGAATCTAGTCAACTAAACTCTCACCAACGATTGCACATAGATGAAGAAGGTGAAGAAATTCGTGAGATTGCTAATCTTACAGCTGAAATAGAAAGCTTTGTTAAAACAACAAATGATGAACCGCCCGAGGGACAACAGCTGCACAGTAAGAAGGAAACTACTGAAAAATTGGAATCATTAAAACCAAACGGTGCGATAGCAAAAGAATCGAAAAGTACAACCACAGAGGTAGTAAAAATAATAGCAACACCTGCAGAAACAACAGCAGTACCTGCAGAAACGACAGAAACAACTGTAAAAACAACAACAACCACAGTAGCCCCTGTTAAAACAACACCAACACCAGTAAAAAGAACAGCAACACCTGTAACAGCAACATCCTCAGAAGCGAAGACTAATACTAACGCCGAACATATAATCGAGAAAACACCATCAGCTTATCCTAAAGAATTAAATAATCTATCAACCAAACGTGAAGCACCAATTGGAAGTGTTGAATGCATACATATTCATATCGATAGTCCAAGAGCAACACCCGAAAGAATTGAACCCAGTAGAGTTACTAGTTTCCGTGCACAAGAGCAACATCAACCTGAAACTGAAAAGATTACCGGTAAAACTTCATTTATACTAGCTAGTCCACCACCGACTAGTCCCACTAGTCCCACTGGTAGTAGAAAAGATGAACTGGAAATTAAAACAATAACTGATAAGCCGCTAGCTACAAAAAGAACAACAATCACGACTACTACTACCACGAAAACTATACAGCAGCAGCAACAGCAAGGTGCTGTAAATAACGGAAGTAATGATTTAAGAATCATCGAGCCTAACACTAACACATCGAATATCACCCCCTCCACCACAGACGAAAATAATATCACCAACTTTAAGCCACCCATAGCTGTCAAGCCTAATGTGGAGGTGTCAAGAACAAGAATAAGCACTCTGGCAGAGATACACAAGCCTACAAAAGGTATACTCAAGCACAGTGTCTGTGAATCGGAGAGTTATACAGAACCGGCACCAATTAAGAAATTAGAAATTAAAGAAGCGCTAGAGTCGACGACTTCAGATGCAACCAAAAAAGATGCAAGCGATGCAAAAGTACTTAGTTTAACAATAAACACAAACGAAAAAGTTACTACTGGATCACGAGTAACACCTCCTCGAGTGGCGGGCTTGAAAATAGTTGAACCCGTCGAAATGGAAAATCAAAAGCAACCTTTAGCAACTACTGCTAATTTTGCTAGCACAAATAACACGCCTCCTACACAACCTATTCGCCCGCCGCGTACTATTCTACAAGCGAGCACAGATGAGTTTGAAACCCTATATCGTTTTAAGCCCACAACTCACATGGAATGGAAAAACTCAACGCTAGCGCCGCTCGAGACGAATGTTCCACCCGAAAAGCGTAAATCGGTTAAAGATATTATTGAATCAATTAATCGCAGTCAACGCCTGCTAAATGCTGCGGCACACAAGGATCAAGCAGCATCGTTACACATTATGCGCGATGCGCCTGCATCAGACAATGAGTGTGGTGGCAGTGCTGGTGATGGGGCAAATGGTGCAAATGGTGGTGCATCCTTCTCAAGTTTAGCAACAACACCACAAATGCAACGTAAAATAAGTGAACCAAATAATAATTTCAATTCGGCACATTTAGATGAAAATCATCGTGAGGTCCATCGTTTTTACAAGGAAATGTTAGATTTAAGAACTGCAGGCACAGGTGCTAATAGTAATGGCAATGGAGCGATGTCTGATGCAGTGTCAGATGAAGACCACGATGCCACCAAAATCAATAACAACAATAATGATGATGCACAACACAAGTTAGATAACAGTGAAGTCTTCAAGAAGTGCAAAGTCACAAAGGAAGTGTATCATGGGTGTCGAGAATCATCACCGACTGCATCAAATTTGGATTGGAATCCAGTGCCAAAGCCCAAACGTACGAAGCATATGCCGGAGATTTAAAAGAAATTAGCTGAAATGAAATGATGATAAATAAGGTAATATTTTTGGTGATCGATAGGTTAAGCACCATCGATGGTGATGACGTGGCATCAATGTGGTGAAAGCAAACAGCACAAATATACGCATACGAGTACGTACATATGTATATACAAATGTAGTAGCTTAAATATTATATAAACGAATACATATAAATCATTTTAATAGCCAATAAGTTCTATATATAATATTATCGTTTCAAAATAATGAAATAAAAAATAAAAAAAGGAATAAAAAGGATATGAGATATAAATGGAGATATTCCTCTTTTTCTGCACTTTGAAAAGGAATGTGCGATTAATCGAAAAACAAATAAATTAGTTGTATTAATCTAAAAGAAGAAAGAGCTGATTAAGTAAATTTCTAATAATTCAATTAATCGGTATTATTCATGAACAAAAAACCAACCGGGTTATTCGATTATCGAACAGATTATTCGGCTAATCAGGTATTTTCAATAGGAGTGTTCTATTAATCCTATATTTTCGTTAATATTATTCGATTAATCGATATTTTGAGCATACAAAATAAGTAGTAAATCGATTGAAGTGCTGAAGTGTTCCCGATAACAACAATGTTGACTAATAAAAAATCTCGATTAATCGCGCACTGTACGACTTTGATATAATTAAATACGCGCTTGAATTGTTTCCAATTTCCATGCTGCCTACCAAAGATATAATAATGTCCCCCTCACTACGGCATTCAAGAAACGGCTATTGGTTCTAAATCAATTCTGAAGCGATATTATTATTATTTTAACAAATAACAAATGTGCAATTTTTTCTATTCATACTAATATTATTATATTGACTCTAATACAATTTGGATCACAATGTGTGCAAAATAAAACCTAATAGCTTATCTTACGATATATTTGTTTGTTTTTGATTTGAAAAAATCCTTGTAAAAATCGCTGACTGTGAGTATAAGTCATTTACTTATATAACATTATATTTACATAATATGTACTTCATAAATTATGTATGTTTATTTACGTCATATGTATTTGTATCTATTACTAATAAACTTAAAAAGAAATAATGTATACAATATAAATTAATGCCTCGTTCTTATTTGCATAGAAGACGAAATTTGTTGGAACCAAACAGTTCATGTTTATGCAAAATATCAATGCAAGTTCAAAGTAATCGTAAAGGTGCCCGCTGCTAATCGGAATCTAAATGGAAAAAGTATTCCAACTTGGCTTCAAATTGGTTTGTTTCCGGCGCTTCATAGTAGTAAGTAGGTTTAGTGTAAATTTGCTAAAGGAGATTATGGTATGAAGTAAGAGTACTGCGTCTTGACTCAGCGAGATGTGAACCTTGTCTTCGATGACACAAAGACATTGCGCCCAATATGAATAAGAACTTACAATTGCCTGTGTATTGTGAAACTAAGTATGAAAAACTAGCAATAATTGTATAAGTATTATAATTTTGCTCCGTGGGTCGTGTACTCAACGCAAGTCACACACCCAAGATCGAATGCGGCAGGAAATCACCCAAATAACGCTTTATGGGTATTCGTTGGTAGTGCGAAATTTAGTATAAAGACTAAATAGTGAGTGTACTACAATTTGGTTCGGTAGGGCGAACCAACATGGATCCCGATATGGGAAAGCAACCCATTACCCATTGCTGTACCTAGGACTATTATGATTCTGAATGGAGACTAAGTAGATAAAGAGTAACTTAACTTGACCGTTTGCGACGTGAATCTTGCCACCAGAAAATCAAATTCATGGCGCCCAACATGGGGAAGAATATCTTAACACTATAGCAAAATTTTGTATACAATAATCCTGAAATACACTTGGCCGTCTTTCAAGTCTTGGGTCGGTTACGGTCCATAGCACTGAAAGCTCATATAAATTGAGGAAACTAGTGCAGCAAAAGTTGTTCTAAATTTCCATCTGTATGTTAAAGAAGAAGAACTGAGGTTGCTCCTGCTATTACTACTTAATAAATAAAATTATAAATTATTTCAAAAATAAGTTTACACATCTTTATTTGAAAAAAATGAAAGAAAATGGTATGAGGTTGTCCAAAGTCTGTGTCCTGATTTAAAAAATATATATATTTTATAATAATGTAAATACATAGATCGTGCTCTAATGTCCACTACCATTTGCGTACTTTGTTGCTTCACTTTCTATGTAACCAACAAAACGTGAAAAATTCGTGCGTACCGTTTGTACAGCAGGGTAACGTTCCTTTAATTCACGTCGTTGTTGTCGTATCTTTACACACAAAAAAAATTGAAAAAGTATAAATTATTTTAATTTTAGTAAATTCATGAAGAAATTGCTAACTTACTTTGCTTTTAAAAGTTTTCTCCAATTGCTTAATAAGTATGGGCAAATTTAAATCCACTATTATCTGATTCCAATCATTGTCTGAGAATATATCCATAAGAGCATCCAAAGCTTCAGAGATTGTCCAAACATCTTCCTCCTAAAATAAGCACGTTTTGGATGATATTTACTCTATACTCTTACAGATAGTCTATAGATTTATTTAATATTTTACATACTTGCGCACAAGTTGCTACTATGAATGCAATAATCATTTTCACCAGTTCCTCGGATAGCAGGCAACCCAATGTGCCCAACATGCGTAACCAGTTGGCACGAATTTCTGCCATAGTACAATTTTTAACACCGTCTAGCATAAGCTAAAAGTAAAAATCAGAGAATTAGAGCAAAAGCTGGTGTTCGAATTCAAACAGAAATTTTACCTCCAAATCACTTTTAGTCATTTGATTGAAAAGCTCTTTATCCATTTTTAAATGCTCGAGCGCTGAACGCATTAACGATGTGGATGGCTCTAAAATCGAAAGGTCTGGTGGTCCTTTGAACACTTGCTGACCCAAATCGACCCATACACCATAGATGGCAGTGGGGCCACCCAAGTCTTCAGAGCTTAAAGTATTGCACAAATTTTGCAAACACAACAACGATGAGATACGTAGATTTTTCGCTCTAAATAAAAGGAAATTAAAGATACATATTTATGTAAATAGTGTGTGAAAATGTTTTCAACTGTGTGTACTTACTTCATCAGCAATGATATTCTGCTTGACTCGCGTAATAGCTGTACAATATTATCGCTAATGGGTTGAGATCTTTGCCAAAGCTGGAAATTATAAATATATATATTTATACCTAAATATTATAAATTGCATTAAAATCATATACCTTTTCGATTAGTCCCATTGATTTGATAACTTCAACAGTTTCCACAGGTAGTTTGTCTTCATCATTTAGGCTAGTATCATTTTTGGTATTTTCATAATCTACAACACCTTCACCTTCGGATATATCATCATCTTCGGCGTCAACCCATTCTATAATTAAAAAACCAAGTATTACATCATGTAAATAATTAAGAAGAATAATTGAATGAAAAAGCTGGAACTAACTGAGCAAAACTTTTAAGGAAAGGCAGAACTGCATCCAAAAATAATTTCAAAGCAATTATAGTTATCTCGAATTAATGGCGTCGATAAATAGCACAGTTATTGACCCAACCACACCACCGAACCCAGGCTCATTCGCGAAAAACAAGTATGCCATGAAGGAAGACATTACTAAATTTACAAAACTATCGAGGTGGTTTAAAAACCAGTGGACCAGAACTAGAGGTTCCCTTTAGCGCTGAAAACATGGAAAACTATATTAAAAATAAAGTTTTACCCCAAAACGTTTAGATTACATAATCGAATATGGATTCTGTGGGTTCCAGAAGAATCAACTGATTTCGTGGATACAGAGCCATTCTGCGGGATAGGAATCGAAAACTTTTTGAAGAAAGTTACTTATACTTGAAAAATTTAACAGGGCAAGAATACTCGAAAGCACTTATATGTCATTTATTGGCTACGTCATAACAGCCCTTTGCTTCAAAGTCAACACAGGGGTGTCCCTATGAATGTAGAGCATTGTGTTGATTGGAAGGAAGATTTGATAGGTGGGAGGAAGAAGGCAGAATCTCTTCTTCTTGTTTCACTCTATAACTGAAAACGTACTATAGCCAATCAGGTCACACAGAATAGCGTCTGGTATGGCTTACGTGCGTACTAGTTTTCATTTTTGACCCAGCTCAATCTGGTTTTTATCATTCTAGCTAATGACTCATGTAGGTTTCTCTGAGAGGTTAGGAAATCCGCGAAGCCTGAAAGTATGCATACTCGTAGAAGACATCTGGGTGTCCATCAAATACCAGGTGTCAGTTTCAACTCCATAAAAGTAGGATCAATACTAAAATTTCTATTGGAACTTGGAATTATGTAAGTATTGTAAGTTTACATAGAGGCACATGATGATTTACTTTTCCTTCCATTTTTTTCAAAAGTAAATAAGATCAGCTGAATAGAAATTCCAGTTTACCACAAAACAAAAATATGTATACGCCAAAGCAAAAATAAACAAAAACAAAAAATGATATCAGATGGTAAAATGTGTTTTGGCACCTTAATTTAATATTTTATAAACCTGCAAAACAATACTGCATTTTTTGCAGTATTAAGAAGTTCAGACCAAATAATTACTTGAACAGATTAAAGAAACAAATACTAGGCTCCGAATACCTTGTCTCAGTAGAGGAGTAGAAGGAAAACACAAACTAAATGCATTCAGGTGCAGGTAAAGTGCAAATAAAATATAAGGTAAAATTTACGTTTACTGATGTCAAAAAAATTATAGAGCAAATTCTAACTAAAATCCTCGAAAACTTCGGGTAAGAACACACCAGTAGGTAAAGTTGCATTGACTTGCCTAATCGATTAATCGTTCAGCTAGGTAACGCTTTCAGTAAGATAAGGCCATCTCGATAAAACCATACCGCCTTTTACACCTTCCAGAACGGATTGATAGTTTTCTTGTAATAATAATTGAGTTTTTCTAATGAAGAGCAAAGAGTTTTTAAATTGATTTTTATTCTTGTTTATTTCTTGTAATAATAATTGAGTTTTTCTAATGAAGAGCAAAGAGTTTTTAAATTGATTTTTATTCTTGTTCCCCATTTGTTCATTGTGATACATTTTATATTTTAAGTCCCTCCAGAAAGATTGTTTTTTTCCAATACAAACAAAATAATTCAGTATTGAATGAAATCAACTAAATCTGAAAAACAAAAATGAAAATAACTCGCGGAAAGTGTACCTAATCTTTCTGCATTTCCATGTCTCATGCTCTACATACATAGTGCCGCATGTATTTATCTATTTGTGTGTATTATGTTGATAGGGAAGTATCTTGGGCACGTCTCTACATAATTACGTCATTTATCCACACCAGGGTGGTAATTGTGCAAAAAACTTCAATGTTATTAATTTATATATGCTACTCCTCAAACACGTATTGCGAGCTTGCATTTCAAAGTTCACGTACACACGAATTAAGCTTAGCTTATGGTACGTACTCGTATAAGTAAATGCATACAACAAAAGTGAAGAGATAGATATAAAATAAAAATAGTTTATCAAATGTAAATATTTGTTTTCTGCAAACGCGTAGTAAGCACACTTACTCACACACACACACTCCGCTCCAGTACGTATTTCGTATGTGTGAAAGTGAAAGAAAAAGTAGCTTTCAAAAAGTACCAAAAATAAACAATGAAAAAAACACTGGCGCTGCGGCTGGCAAACAACACAAAAGTGATAATGAAATTTTATTTTGATAAATCAGTTCAGTCCAGTTTAGTTACTACTTTTGTACACTATTGTTAGCATGCCGAAAGAAAGCAAGAGCGCTGCTGCTGCTGTCCAGGGCAAATCGATGACAGCTGATTGCCTGCTAGCAGTCAGCTCAACGGTAAGGGAAGGTCGTATTAAAAACAAATTATACATAAAAAAAAATTAAATTAAATTAATTTTTAATGTTTAACACACACCTACATACAATATGTATGTATTTATGTAGGATAAATTGGTCATAGAAAAATATTGTCCGGTAACAGATGAGTGGACAGTATGGCGAGAATTTGGGGATATTCCAACGCGTCAAGTGTATGCTGCTGCAGCAATGGGCGAAGAGTTGATTGTGGTGGGCGGACGTGCCAATGAACAACAATTGAACTCAGCAATCTGTTGCAATTTGAATACGATGAAATGCAAGCAGCTACAGCCAATGGCCACATGCCGTTTTGGTGCTTGTGCTGCGTTTTTGGAAGGGTTTCTTTATGTTGTGGGCGGTGGCGGTGAGTTGAATGATGCGCTGGAAACGGTTGAACGGTAATTGCGCATTAGTTATAGCACAATTGTGCATAGAATTAATTATATCAACTTGTTCTATTTGACTTTAGTTGGGACCGTGACACTGGCACCTGGAGCTTCGTTGTACCAATGACTACAAAACGCTATGATTTTGCGGTCTCCGTACTCAAGAGACGCCTATATGCTGCAGGTGGTTTTAATGGGGCATCATTGAAAACTATGGAATACTATGATCCGTATAAAAATAAATGGACTGCATGCGCCTCAATGAGCGTAGCACGTTCAGGCTTGGGGGTGAGTTACAAAAGATACCATAAAATTTGCATGTATCCTAATTAGTTCGCATCTGCGTCTCCCTTTCTTTGCATACAGTTGGCTACGCTTAATAATTTCTTATACGCTGTTGGTGGTTTTAATTCGCCTGCCGAATTTAATATTGTAGAGCGTTACGATCCGGATAACGATGCATGGACAACGGTATGGTGGTATTCTATTTTACTTATTTCCTCTTGCCCATTTAATCATAATTTAACTATCAATTCTTATTTATATTAAATTTTTCCTCATTCTTTGATTCAATTCAATTTTTTGTAGATATGCTCTTTATTGACTAGTCGCGATGAAATGGGTTGCGCTGTACTCGCTGGTCGTTTGCTTGCTGTAGGCGGTAATCATGAGGGTAAAGGCACTGATATTGTTGAGGAATATGATCCTGATACAGACACATGGATAGAAAAATCTCCGAAAGTTTTAAGTGGTTCGTGTGTTTGTGTCGTGGGTAAAAATCTTACAGCTACTTGCTTGCAACTGCCCAGTTCAACTACGTAGCGCATTTTAAAGTGTATAAGTAAATCAAAGAAGAGCATTTCAAATAGTTACAATCGTTTTATTCCTGTCGGTTTATGTTGTATTATTAACAGATAAATTTATTGAAAATAAAATATTCTATTACATAAGTGTAAAACATTTTGGTAATTGATAAATGAAAATGAAAGACAGTTTTGAAAAAGATCGAAAAAGATACCAAAGATACGATCGCAAGAGATACCAGAAACTCTATCGCAAGAGAAGTTCTCAGTTGCTAGTGTTTACTAGCGCTAACTGATGTGGTAAGTAGTCCAGAAAGGTGTGCACAAAAGTGCTTAGCATTTGCTCACATCCTGCATACGTGTATTAAACAGCACAAGAGTAAAATCACCATTGGACAAAAAAGAAAATGAACATGATATCGGCGTAGTCTTCAGCGCTATTGCAATTAATAATAAACTAATAATTATAGGATGTTTAATTTCTGTGAAATCCGTAAATAAAGTAACCACCTTTAATTTAAATACATTGAAGTTCAAACCCCTAAATCGAGCGACATATCGTCATGGAGTATGTCATATTATGTGAGTGGTTGTAATTCATCTAATGAATATTTCGATACTGTTGAGCAGTATTTCTTTTGCAAGTAACTATGTATAAATGCACTCTACTCTACTCCTCAACACAAACAAGTATTTGCAGTTGGGATCCCATTACTAAAGTTTGGAGTTTTGCAGCACCGATGCATGAAAAGGGATTTTCATATATATTGGTGGTCTTTTCAATATTTCAAAATTAGAATTGAATTCGATGGAGTTCTATGAACCAATTAAAAATAACTGGACGATATGTGCATCAATGACAGTGTGGCACATCAAGAGTTCGGAGTGAGTATGCACCAACTTATTTTGGCACGATCCTAATGCTGATACATGGACGACGATGTGATTGTTCGTATGTCTATTTGAACCAACTCTAATCTGACTTATGCACAACTTACGTTTAGTTACTCTCTCTGCGTACTAATCGCGATCGACAGAGATTGTATTGGCTGGTAGTCTGTTGGTTATAGGTGGTTTCGGTGAGGACAATACGGTCGACACGAAAACATGAACATGGAAAAGAAGCCCAATGACGTGAGCGGTGCATGTATTTGTGTATTCGCGAAAAATGTAGCTAATTAAATTTAAATAACAACGTAATGCATTGTAAAATATTGAAATTAAAAAAAAAAAATTATTTAAATAAAAATTATAAAAATTCATAAAAAGAATACTTTAAAAGCATCAGTAAAAAGAACAAAGATAATTTGCTGTTGGCAACTCTAACTTGACTAGAATACAACCATGAATATGTACGAAATGTAACGAAATTCGTTATTCTCTACACATTTCAAATTTAATTGCTAAGAGCAATTATTCTTTGTTATGAAATTGAAATAAAAGAACAGCTATGTTTGTGCCATCAAAATTATCATTTGCATGTGCTTATGAAATTTACTAAATATTTATAAAAAACACAGGGTCGCAATTATAAGACACTAAAACTAACTACATACAGAAAAAAAGTATCTAGATTACTTAAGACTTGTGCTAGTATGTGATAACCACTGGCTACCAGCTAGTTGTCGGGTTCTGCATTCATTAACAATTCTAACAACCGCGAACATGTCGAAAGAAAATATAAATGGAAAGAAATACTCAGCAGCTGAGTGTTTGCTAGCGATTAGCGATGCAGTAAGAGAATAGACATAAACACATACTTAAAATTGTACAATTGTACAATAACTTATTAATATTAACACACATTTTGCATAGAGTACGAGGAAACTAGCTGTTGAAAAGTATTGTCCAGCTTTGGACCAGTGGACACTTTTTGCGGAATTTGAAGAAGATAGTGGAGTAAATTTCTGCTGTGCCATGATGGACGAGCAGCTGATAGTTATAGGAGGTTTAATTTGTGCACAGCCACTTAATAAAGCTACCAGCTTCAATTTGAACACAATGAAAAGCACAGCCCTAAAGCGGCCAGCGACATATCGGCATGGAGCATGTGCAACGGTTTTAGAAGGATTCCTTTATTACATCGGTGGTGCCGACGAGAGAAATCAATATTTGAATACAGTTGAGCGGTATTAATTTTAAAATCTAAATTATGTAGATTTTGGGGCAGTAACTTAAATATATTTTCAGATGGGATCGTAATAATGATGCGTGGAGTTTTGTAAAATCGATGAATGAAAAGAGATTTCAATGCGCAGTTAGAGTGCTTAATGGAAGAATATATGTTTCCGGGGGATTTAATGAAACATCGCTTTCTATAAAATCAATGGAAAACTATGACCCTAACGAAAATAAATGGACTTTCTGCGCTCCAATGAATGTGGCCCGTTCAGGCTTAGAGGTGTGTATGAAAATTAGAAAATGCTGTATGACGTGCAGTGCACGTACATATGCATCTTATTTACATATTTCTTTATCTTTAAGTTGGGTGTTCTCAATAATTGTTTGTATGCTGTAGGAGGTTATTCAGCGGCTAACCTAAATAGTGTAGAACGCTATGATCCTAATACGGATTCGTGGACAACGGTATTTGGCATTTTTCCCCTACTTTGAAAGGCTAAAATTTCTTTAATATTTATTTTAACGTTTTGTATCTGTTAGTTATGTTCTTTACCTACAAGTCGCGATCGAGTAGGATGTGCCGCAGTAGCTGGGCATCTGTTGGTTGTCGGTGGTTTCGGTCACCCTGGTGGAATATGCTCTGAAAATTACGATAACATAGTTGAAGAATATGATCCCGAGGCAAATACATGGATTACAAAGACGCCCAAGGCAGTGAGCGGTTCATGCACTTGTGTATTATGGAATATGTTAACAACTGATACTGATGATTCACATTCACAAAATTTACAGAATTCCATGTCAAAATAAAAAAAATAAAAAATAACTAACTTTTCCATAACGTATCTACTCCTTTTTCAATGGTACTTCAGTAAAATCCAAATTGATGTAGAGTATCTCAAATGGATTTCAGATTATTTCACTTGGTTTTTATAACAATTGGAATTTTTCTAAAGTACATTTGTGCTCGTATACTTTCTGATATATATTTGGGATTTTCTGAACTACAAATTATAATTTCCTAAGCACATTTAGAATAATCAGAAATCTATTTGGAATTTTCTGAAGAAATATTCTAAAGCCAAAATGGAATAATTTTCAATCTATTTGGAATTTCATGAAATTATCATTTGCATCAGGTTATGAAATTTAACAAATAGTTATCTAAGCAAAAAACAAAAAAACAGAGGTGCAAATATAAGACACTGAAACTACAAATTTTCATACAAAAAAAATGTATCATTTTGAAAATGTGTGTGTTATTAATACTAGCTCACAAAACTGTGGACGTTCGAGTCCTTATAATTGTTCTAACTCAAAGCATTTTTTACGAAAACACAGAGAGAACATTTTTATCGAGCCACACTCCATAAGGTCGGGTATTTTTCTTTCATTGTAGTAGTTGGCACTTAATCATTGCTCTCTCTTGCGTTTTTTTTTAATTTTTATTAACTGGCATTTCTCCGAACTTTACTTAACTAAGCTCTATTGCATTCATAGTTATATATTAACAAATAGAAAACCCGTTTTACCTTCTTCATCACTTGAGCACAGATTCGTAATTACTTCAGCTGCGACACGCTGTGCATCTAACAAATTTCCCGTATTTCTCTCTGCCAAATCAGCATCAGTTGGTAACTCTTGTCGCCTGCGACGCAAAGTTGCAGCTTCTTCTGTTTCAGCTGAAAATAAATCGTAAAGATCAAAATGTTGTAATTGTCAATTTTGCATTTAGTAAAACTTCATACTGTCCATAGTGTCCATATTAACTTCTAGCTCGAGTGCTGCAGCATTCTGTTGTGCCTGCTCAGGCAATAATAATTTTATAAGCTTTGACAATGTCACTGTCTGATCGTTTTCTAAAGTTTGCGCTAAAGCAATGAGTATATTCTTGGCATAGGCCGCCGCCAATGCAGGCACATTTGATATAATTCCTAAAAAGAAGACAAGCACAGCAAACCAATTAATATATAAGAAAATGAAATTAATAGGCGCATGAATCACTTACCAGCAGCTAAGGTACGCATATACGTTTGCCCATGCTCCTCTTCCTGCTCTGCAGCCAATGACTCGCCTATGCTGAGCAGACAAAGTAGCGCTTGCACATTTTGACTCAGAACATTCCATGCTTTTGGATTATTCTCGGAGACCACGAGTAAACACTGCGCTACCGATATCGAAATTTCCATACCAAACACCTTAAAATCCAAATAACGCATAAAACCCTCCAGCATCTGGGTTTGATTCAACATCTCCAGCGCTACTGTGGTACTCTCACATAAATTCCACAACAGATTAATTGCTTGTAGAAAAATATCCGAGTGTATATCTATTTGATCACGCATTGTGGCATCAAAGCTCGGTGTCCACTGTGCATCCCTTGTATACTCACTGAGCAGCGCTAGCAGTGGCGTCAGCACATCTTGATCTACCATAAATTCACATACATCGGCACCACACACCGAAAGATTTCGCAATGCTCCCGCAGCAGCGTTACGTACCGGTTGTTGTTCACGTTCACAGAGTAAAGGTGCAGCAATTCGAATCACATCACTCCGACAGATTGCCACCACTTTATCTTTGCAGCCTGTTAGTACCGCGAATGATTGCAGCCCATTTAATTTCTCCTCGATGTTGACATTAAGCAGCTGATCGCGTATAGCTTCAATAGGACCCCCACCAGACTGCTCCAACTCATCGCCAAAGGAGAATCCTTCATCGCTGTCGTCTAGTTTGAGTGCTCCCAGCGGATTACTTTTGGCTGCATTACGTATTTTATGCTTTCTGGTCTTGCCCATTTTTAATGCAGCTAGATATATAGTTTTGAACGGACAATATCCACTGGTTTTGAAATTCACAACAGAGTTACTCACACCGAAATTAAATCAAGCCGAACAACCCCACGTGCAACAATTTATAAACAGAATGACAGTGTTGTGTGTTAATTCTCAGTGCTTTTGTTTCTCTACCCGTTTTATTTTATCAAAATTTACATATTTTCTGAAACTACTTATATGTAATTGGATGCTCATAAAGATTCTCCAGTTATTATTAAGTATTTAAAATATTTATATAAGAAATGTACCTTAAATTTACTATTAGTTTTTAAATTCTAAAATGCTGCACAAATGTAATTTGGCAGCACTTTCTTTTGCCGGCAGAACAACATTTGCTCAGATCGGCTTTAACTCCACGGCTGCAGGCAATTTTTACCGAGCCACTACTGCCGGCGCACAAAAAAGGACAAGATACGTTCTTTCAAACCGGCCTGTATATTTTGTTAAAACTTCGAGTTTGTTTCTCAATCTCGAACATTTCTTCTGTTGTAAAACTTACTAATTCTAAAATTGAGATGTTATAGGAAAATCATCTTGAATTCGAGTTTCTTCGCACTACCTTAAATGGTAGTAAGAAATCGAGATAATCTGATCTTTAAGATATAATTATGGCCAACTTACATACCACGTACAAAATTCGTAAATAAATTTTTGCTCTACGCGTCGAGTTACACAACACGCTTTTTGCACGTTTTAAACAGTGTCATGACACGCAAAAACCACAAAAAGTTAAAAGTTTCTAAACTTTTCGCGTTTTACGCTTTTGACGCGTCGCTGCAATTTTGCGTGTAACTTCATATAAATGTACCGGTTAATGCCTTTTGACAGATCACGCATAAAGCGTTGACGAGTAGCGCTCCAATTTTAACACATATCGAGAAACACACACATTTAAGAGCTCCTCCAGTTAAAAACTGATTTCTGCAAATTTTAATTTCATTTCCGGCACACCTTTAACAATAAACAAAACTTATGGCACACAAGTTAAAAAAAAACAGTTAAGAACTAATATACTAATTTTACCTACCTTCCTATTATTACAATTAAAAATACAACTCTGCATTGAAACAATGCTTCCCAGTTGGAATAAAAAATGGACGCCACCTTGAAGGGATAAAACAAAAATCAGCAGAGTAGCGTAAAAGTGGTGAAAAAGTGTGCAAAGAACTGATGAAAAATTTGTGGGCGAAAATCGAGTAAATTCGCAATTAAATACAATTTAAAGAATGTATAAAATATTATGAAAATTTTAAACGAAAAGTGAAAGATAGATTTGCAATAATCGCACAGTCTCGGTTTCACGTTCTCCCATCCATTTTCACTTTGTCTGGCCTGAGTGAATGAAAAAAACGAAAAGCGAATAAAAAAAACGTGAAAGAAACGACGACGGAGGTGTCGCATGATGAATATTGTAAAGTAGTGCGCGAGAATAATGAGAAAGACACGACGAAGGCAAAAGCAGAAGAAAGCAAAAAGCATAAACAACGATTAGTACTTTATGTGTGAGAGAATCGAGACAACGAAAAGAACTGAACTGTGTGTGTTGGACAATCTCCTTCTTCTCCAGTGTGTGGATTGTGCCAATACGTCAGCAGCAGCAGCAGTAGCAGTAGTAGCAGCAGGGATTGTGCATTTGTGGTGCAATCAATATATGTAGTATCAAATTTGCAATTGTGGAGCACATTCATGCCGCAAATGGTTAGGAAGTTTGTGTGATGGTGCAGTTGTTGCCTATTGGAATTTCATGGGGTACGTATAGTGTTGCCAATTCCTGTTGAAAAGTGTTTTTGGTGTTGGATATCCATCCAGGACAAGAGGGACAGCTGTTAATATCTATTGCCTGTCGGGTTTTTGGGAGGCGGATTTAAAGAGAACACATAGAATTTCTTGCACGTACTAGTACCTAGAAATTAATTGACGCAATTAAAGTTGAGTTAATTTGAAGTTGTTGTTGGCCTTCTACTGGCTTGTGTAGGTGAATCTTTTTTAATTTTAATTTGAGTACACACCGAACGGCATTTGTAACTTTTTTTTATCTTCATTCATACAAATGTATGTCTTTTTGTTGCTAGTAACATGGACTCTTGTGAGGTAGGGATTGATTAATAACAGTGAGCTGTCAGTGGTATAATTTCCTTACGCAGATATTAATTTTTAGTCAGTTCCGAAATATCTCAAATCAAAATTGATGCAGTAATTCAATTCTCTAGATGTAACTCAATGAACATAATTCATGAATAAATTGATCAAGTATTAAAAATATCAGTATTTGTATGCTGAAACTTTACTCCTCCTGCCCTATCTAAATGAAATAATAATACATATGTTTTATTGGCATATACACGTCTCTATGTACTTTTAGTTTTAGAAATTAAATGATTGGGATAATACTTTTTCAGTTGTTGCAATTTTATTAGTATTCCTTTATATGGGAGTTGATGCTCTAGCAACTTTGTTATTCTCATAGAATTTGGTTGCTTTACGCAGTAGGAAAACATTTCCAATAATGAAAAAGCCTTACAAGTACATATAAGAAGTAGAACCCCAGAAGTTATATCAAACTTTACTTGCATGAAGCCAAGCCAGAGTTGACCAACCAGAAAAATCTGCTAAATTAGACTTTATCTTCTTTCCAATAAATATTTATATTTTAACTAAAAATTTTGGAATTATTTCGACAAAGAACGATTTATTTTTTGATTTTTTTTCCTCGTTATTCTTTGTTGCCTTTTTCTTCTCCTTTTCTTTTTCGCACATGTTTCTAAAATTGTGTTACAGCTGGCAACAATGTATATTCAGTTAGTAAATCGCCGCCGTATTCGCTGGGATTTAATTTTTTTTTCTTATCCCCTTTATTATACTCTTTCATTTGGCCATCGTTCCGTTTTAACTATAATAGCAGAATGCTGCAAAATGAAGGAACGTCAACAAATTAGGAAATCAGATTTGCATGTAATAAGAAATAGTAGAAATTATCAGGGATGATTTTATATGTACATACAGAAATTTTAAATGTGCATGTATTATGTATTCAACACTTTTAATGGTATCACAAATTTGGTAAGTTCAATGTGGGCAGTAAAGTTTATATGTGTTTGAGGATTATTTTACTACTAAATCATAAGTATTCGTTTCCTAAGGCATGCAAAAAATTCGAAATAATATTGTCATACGTCGATCTATTATATTACCAGTGCGTACAATTGAATACCAAATTCGTAACGCAGCGTAGACTTCTATGCAAATATGCAAAGACTTATTATACAAATTGATATCTTGATTTTAGTTTGAATACTGAATAGTTTTTCAATATTGGTTAGTTTTTATTTTTGAAAAGTAGCTTACATTAATATTTACCCATAAAAAAGTCGATGAATGGTAATCGCTAAACGGTAAATTAGGGAATCATAATAAAATGACAGACGGTTCATTTTTAGAGGGTTAAATAAATCTTCTATTTATAAGTATGAAAATAAAATGTGAATATGTATAAATTAAACTATTCTAAAGTACAAGTGAAGAATGGAATGAGTATGATTAAATGTTAAATATTTGAGTAGCATCCATATTTTTTCTCGATATCGAGTGAACCATGGTATCGACGCAACACTACACGTGACCAGAAAACAATTTTTCAGATCAATTTCCTATAATCATTTCATGAAATTCACATTAAAACAATTATTTCAAGCAAGTGATGAAAAATAATTGTTTCGGTATGAAAATTAACTTTTGTCTGTCCCAAGAATATACATATAATAATAAGTAAATTTGAGAGCAAAAGTAATCCTAGTCTCCTTCCCCTGACATGATTTTAATACTCATAAAATGCTACTTTTAAATTGAAAATTGTTCATAGTAATTTGTTCGCACATGTTGTTGCTATATATAATTGAAATTAATTTTAATTTGATCTATAATTTTTAAGCTCAACTCACCACTGTCAACTATTTTTTCCAATCTACAACGAAAATATTCATACACTTGTATACAACTCTGTGTGTAGTTAAATCGCATTGAATTATGGACAGAAAGAAAGAACGTGCAAAACGGGTGAAAAAATCGACGAGTCAATTTATTTCATTTCTTGCCCCAGTATATAGCTGTATAGTGTGTAATTTTTCATTTTATATTCTGGATCAGTTCTGAAGTAATTGAATGTTGTCTAAGTTTTAATATCATAATCGAGAGTGTTGTCCAGTCGCTTAATTTGTGCATTCTGCATTGCAGCTGCGGCAGGCAGGCACCACCACCAGGAACCTTCGCAAACCTCATTCATTTTCTGTTTTCATCCATTTGATATATTTTTGGGGAAGGAACACAAATGATTTCGCTTTGCAAAGAACACACACAAATTGGATGAGCAGTAGCAGCAGCAGCAGCAGAAGTAGCAGCAATAGTAGTAGTTGAAGCAGCAGCAGCAGAAGAAACTGAAGTATCAGCAGCATCAAAGAAATGTGTTAATTTCTACACGGAAAGTTTGACAAGAATGGAACGAATATGGAGGGAGGGTATGTAATTTGCAGGCATTCATTCTTTTTGGGATGTGTGTGTGGTTGGATGGTGTGTGCTCGTCGTGCGTGTGTATGTGTGTGGAAGCAGGCAGTAGTGGAACTCGTCGCTATCGTATCGGTCGGTCGTTGTGTCTGTCTATTTGTCGTTCGGTCGGTTTAGTTGGTTGGTATATATCGCTGCTGCTATATGTATATATTGATGGAGCAGCGAGCGTCAGTAGTAGTGGTAAAACAACTAAAACACATCTTACTTTTTTTCTCGCTATTTCGCTAAGGGGGTTAGTGAAGAGGGTGGGTGGGTGTACACACAAAGGTTTGTATGCACGTATGCTGTCGACACCTTGAAGTTGCTGCAGCTTTGGAAGAAGAAAAATAAAAAAAAAATCTAATTGGTTTTTCTTTTACAGAATTTTTATACGAATATTAAGTAGTTCACTTCGAAAGTGTATAAATGTGTGTGTATTCCAAAGGAGCAATAATATTACTGTGATTGAGTGCTGATCGTAAATTCATTTTAGTGAGTGAATATGTCCTTTCTCATTTCTTCTCTTACACTCTCTTTCTGCATGAAAGCGAGCCTGTGGGAAGAGTGTAGAGTTTACCTTAAACTTACAAAAATTTGATGCCGAGTGAAAATTTAACAAAAACAACAATAAACTTTTTTTACACTGATACGCTTTTGTAATTTATAGCTGTCTGCGATTTTTTAAGAGCAAAACAATTTATCATACTTTAGGTTTTCTGCAAACCTCAACCTGTGAAACACTACTTATTTATTATTGACTAAAGAAGCTTTGGCAATTCAATATTGGTTTCATATTTATAAATAAAATATGCCGAATTATGTACATATGTAGTTCAGCTGCTTGACACATACAAAATATTCGGAACATCCAGTTTTGTGTGGAAAGAACGGTCAATGGAAAAGGCCGGTCAGTTCCGCACAAAAGAAGATCTAAAGATCAAGCTGTTACAACTAGGTCAGACAGCCAGCACTCATACATCCTGAAATTTTAAAATGCACGAAGTCAGAAAAAAGGAAGGATTGTAGAATTTCTCCCATAAATACGCGAATTTCGTGTATAGATCTAAAAATTCCCTCACGATTTTGTACACTAATTCCTTTTTGACCTTTATGTTTGAAAGTTGCATAACATAATGAGGTATCGTATACGCTCTAGCAAACACAACACGTCAATACTTAAATTAATAGTCGCATACGCGGTTTTTTTTTTCAGTTTTAACAACCATGCACGTTAAGCAACCATGCACGTTTTATCTCCTCTTATTATCAGCTATTTGAGAAAAACATCAGATGCCCAATGGCCAATCTTAAAATATCTCTCAGACTTATTCATGTTGCCAATAAAAGAGATAATTGCTCCTTCAGCTCCAGTTGGTACACATTTTTCTTTCTCATCACTCAAAAGGCATTCCATAGCTTTAAAACTGTTAGCGCTCTAAGAGATTGAAGATGTACTGATTTAATATCCGGCACTATAGGAAAATCAAAAAGTTAAAATAAACTCTCTACATGGAATCACCTCCGTGGCTCCGTGCCTGCCATGCCAGCCACAATTTTTTTGTGCACACGATGAGATTTGTCGTGAGACGAAACGTTCTGAACAACTTTAAATGAACAAAATACAAGCAACGCAGTGCGATTTGCATTTTACATAATTCTAGGATAAAGGCTCTGGCCTCTAAAATCCATTATATACGGAAGAGCGAAATATACGTTGAGAGTGCGTGAGAGCTGATCAGCTGATTAATTTACTTACTTCGGTCGTCTCTATCCTTCATGTACTTTGTATACTTCGCTCTTACGTACTCAAAGAATTATATGTATAGGTCAGAGTCGTCTTTCTTTTTTTCTTTTAATGGAAAGCCTAGCCTGAGGTCTAAAACACTTTAAACACTCGCATTCTACATTTGGCCTCACTAAAATATATAACGATGTGCAATTGTGGGACTCATATGTACATATTGTTTTTGTAATAGTTTTACTTCACTTTATAATTTCGACAGGTATGAAAGCAATTGCAAAAAACACAAAGAAATGTAGCTTTTAAATGAGAAAAAAGCTTTGGAAAAGAAACTGAATGAAAAATTTCTTAATTTATTTCACAATATGATGGAAATATACTATAATGAATCATTAAAACAATTTCCGCTTTTAGTAGCTGCCACAAAAGAGTTTCATTGCAGAAATTCCACATAAGATATTTCATTCAAATATCTGGTTTACAAACTGGAAAGAAATATCAAAGTGATTAGGATCAGTAAATCGTACGTTGCCTAGAGTCGAATCGTCTGATCCGTGAACGGATCAGCTGAAATTGTATGCGCTTGACTGATAGGCGTGACGAGAATACGTTGTTCTTAGACCCCACCGCTGACACAAATTCCTCCCCAACACTATAAGAAGAAGGCAGTACTGTATATTAATTATGTTCAATTTTAACTTTAGTTTAATAAATTTCATTAAATTCTAAAAAAAAGAATTTTCTGATGCATATTTTTATTTTATTTTTCTTTATAGAATAATCAATTCGACTACGTCGATGATACTTCATGATGTTTACAACTATTTTTACCCAAACGAAAGAATCATTTAAAATGGCAAACATCTCCAAAATAATTTTAATAACATAATAATACATATATAATATATGTTTTCCCAGGTAGTGTTTAACACTCCACCACCACCACCACCACCATCAGCAGTGTGTAAAAATAAAATAAATACAAGAAAGCAAAAATAATTTAGATTTCAACATTAAAAAGAAAGTAAAACAAGAAAAAAGCCAATGTGATCAAATTATTAATTAAAGCAAAAAAGAAATGGAAAAGGAAATGATTTAATATACATACATATATATATATCTACTTATATAAAGATAAAGATATCTTCTCTGGAGCACACAACAAATCAAAACCTTTAAAGTAAAAAACGAAAAAAAAAGAAAATAAAACAAAGAAGTATTTATGTTCCAACAAAGAGGCAAATTATATACAGAAAAAGAATCCCGTTTAAAAAAGAGCCATTGCCATTATTATCATCATATAAAAAGGGGAGAATCAGCGACGACCACGTTTACGACAACAACTAACACCACCACGAGAAAACCAACAACCACAAAAGCAAAAACGAAAACGACGACCACACCAAAGTCCACCAAAGCGTCTGCTGCTGCATCAGTGAAGGTGGCAAGGCAGAGCGGCGGCGGCGGCAGTGGTATTAATATATATAAGCTTAAACTGAAAATGGCAAATACTCTTTCCGTAATGACGAACGTTTTACGGAATGTGGTCAGCAAACAGCGTATACGCTATAAGGAGAAAGGATTCAATTTGGATTTAGCTTGTAAGTAGCAAAGATGTAGAGCAAATCACAAAGATTGCAATATAATCGATCGTTTCTTTGTTTCTTTTCTTCTTTTCATTTCAATAGATATTACTGATAATATTATTGCTATGGGTTATCCCGCTGATAATATAGAAAGCATATATAGAAATCGTTTGGAAGATGTTTATAAATTTTTAGAAGAGAACCACCACGGTCATTATAAAATATATAATTTATGCCTTGAGCGCAGCTACGATATAAATAAATTTCATGGGGTATGTATTAAATTGCTGAAGCTGAATACACTGAACTGAAATTTTTGATTTTGTTTTGCAGAGAGTTGCAGTTTATCCTTTCGAGGACCACAACCCACCAACAATAGAATTAATACAGAAATTTTGTAATGATGTTGATACTTGGCTTAAAACAGATGATCTAAATGTTGCAGCTGTGCATTGTAAAGCTGGAAAAGGCAGAACTGGTAAACGATTTTTACTTTTATAGTTATTAGTTAACCATAAAAAATGAATCGGAGTAATTGAAACACAAAATTTAAAGCTAAATGCGTAAAATTGATAGGCATTGTTGGCAAATGTATAATGAAACCGTTTCTGAAATATGTACTTTTTTCTCCGGACTAACGAAGGATGTCGACAATAGGTCCTTTTCTTATCTAACTCTTGCTATATATATTTATTTTTAGACTCCCTCATAAGTAAATCATATTATCGATGGCTACAATGGCTATTCATATTTTGTATACAATATTCATGAATATATTTTAAGAGCATAGACTTCATTCAATGGCCAAATGTTAATCACTTCCGAACTCTATAACGATGTAAATAGAGATCCTAGAATTTCAAATTTCTTTGAAAGTTTTCTAACTCTATAACAATATAAACAGACATGCTCGAAGTTCAGGTCTAAATTTTTTGTCTTAAATTCTCCAATTTTTCATACAACATTACGACATCTTGTGAATCACTTGATTGATTTTCGCTACTCAGCCTCGTTTAAGCAACCCAAAAGTAGTTTCAGATATATATTTGAAGGTGCATTTTTCCAAATTCCCTTACGTATCGTGGATTACCGTCCGATATAAAGTTTAAAGTTCTACTTGCTATATATTTGCTCTAAGTCTTCTTGTTCTTCAAGTTTCGTTACTCTCCCATTGACTTGTGAACAAACGCTTACATAGTCAATTCTCTATCAAATATGAAGAGCATAAGAAAGAGAACCTATCAGAAGATATACAGGACGTCAGTGGCAGATGACAACACTCCTCTTCGATCTATGGACTCACCTCGTTTTTAAATATTTAAAATTTTTGTTCAGTTAATTAACATTAAAATATTTAATTTGCAGGCACGATGATTTGCTGTTATTTACTATACAGCGGACAACAAAGTACGGCCGAAGATGCACTGGCATGTTACGATGAGAAGCGCACTAAAGATCGGAAAGGCGTAACAATTCCATCGCAGAGGCGATATGTTCAGTATTTTGCAAAGCTAATACGATCTAATTTACCATATGAGAGGCGAACGTTACAGGTAATTACAATATGAACTTTGTGTAAAGTTTGTATTAATATCAATAATATTTCTCATTTATTTACCTATAGTTTTGCGAAATTCGTTTCACTGAGGCTAACCTATTGCATAGCCAGGGTACAGTGCATTGCTCAATATCAGCGCTGGAAGATACTGCATGCTCCGTTAAAGTACAGGTATATATAGTATATGAAAATAGATATTTAATTTTTTATTATATTCGTTTTCTCTTGTAGCCGGTGCAAAATCTTTGTATAGATTTTCGTAAAGGTTTTACTTTGGATATAAAAAATTCTTCCCTAACTGTAGCTGGTGATATTAAAGTTGAGCTAACACATAAAACGTCACGAAAGAAAATATTTCATTTTTGGTTTAATACCTATTTCGTGCGAGATGCAGCTGGTAAGTTTGATTCAATGATATTTTTGTGGTACGTTCTATGGATTTGTAGATATTACTAATTATTTATTTTTATTTGTAGAAATCGAAGGTGAAGGCGAGGATGCAAAGCTTGTGTACACACTTAACAAATGTGAAATTGATGATGCACATAAAGATAAGGAACATAAAAGCTTTTCCGAAGATTTTAAGGTACATTTTTACACATTAGTCTTACATTTTTATCTTATTCTCTTTCTCTCTCTCTTAAGGTGCAAGTAGTGTTTTATGCAGATAACTCATATAACAGAGATGAAACCAGTGTGCATGGTCGAAACCGAATTAGCAGTAACATCAATCACAGAAAGTCTCAAAATGCACGTGTGGTGATGGCGTCTAATTCACAACAGCAAAACAATTACACACTGCCGCAGAATAATAGTAGTGGTAGTGATCTAAATTTTATTTGTGATCAGAAGTCCTCGTCATCGACGTCTGTTAGCAGCATCATGTGTGGTGATGTTGGTGGTGGAAGTGGACAAAGCGGGTTAGGAGGAGGAATGCAAATGCTGCAACAGCACCACCACAAAACGAGTGGGAGATTGGGGATGATGTATACAACAGCATCAATAGCAGCCAACAATAGTAATATCAACAACATCAGCAGCAGTTGTAGTAGAAATGTGGTAGCACCTCCATTACCAGTGTCACCGCCACCATCCTATGCACATTTCATTGAAATTGGTGGTTGTGGAATAGATACACAACAACAACAGCAACAACATTTTATTAAAACAAACTCGGTTACATCCACACCCCATCAAAAGAATCAACATAAACTTGCAAAGATAGCAGCGTCAGCGCAACAACAACATGGTTTCTCCACTGCCGTCGTGTGTGGTCAGCAACTGCAACAACAACCACAACAGCAGCAACGCCAGCAGTATCAACCAACGTCCGTCGCCTCCGTCGCAAGCAACAGTAGCACCAGCAGAGATAGTAACAGCAATAATAATTCATCTTCATCTCAGATGCTGCAACTCAACCAAACGCAGTCGCAGCAACAACTTAGTAATTGCAGCAGCAGCAACAATAGCAGTAAAAGTGGCAGCATTAGCAGCCATTCATCATCGTCTGCCAATACTAGTGCTGGTGATGGAGATATTGGCGACCACAAAAACGGCGGCCGTCACCACGATGACGGCGACGAGGACGATGAGGAGTTGGATGAAGAGGAGGATTGGGAATCCGGTGAGTCATCCGCAATGACCATTGCATACAATAATGCATTACTACTTCCATCTACTACTACTTCACTTAAGTCTTCTTCTTGTTGTGTATCCCCTGCTATTATACAAACTACTTCTTTATCTACTGTTCCCCCACTACCCGCTTCTACTTCTCCCTCCCCCTCTACTACTACTGTTTCTTCTGTTTCCTCCTCCAAATTACATAATAATTTTAATATTTTAAATAATATCATTAGTGGTAGTAGTAGTACTTCTTTTACAAAAGTTAATAACATAAAAAACAATTGTGGTGATGATGATGATGATGTTAATGATAATAATAATGTTATTGATGATGTTAATGATTATGATGTTGATAATTACGATATTGACATTCGTTCTTCGTCGTCGTCAGCAGTTGCAGCTGCAGAAAATTACAAATGCAAAACTTTATCATGGTTTTCATCGTTGTCATCGTTAGAAGCTGATGCTGATGATGATAATTATTTAGTATCTATAGGTTTGACAGCGCTATCACAGCAAGAGCAGCAGCAGAAAGCACTCGTTTTATCCAGCAATGCTCCTCCAATTAGAACGCGTAATAAAATTATACACATGCTGCTCGCACCCAAAACACCAAACAACACGACAAGTGCACCACAGCAACCATTCTTCAAACGAAAATCCTTTAAGTCGTCAGCGGCAATAGGTTGCAATAACTCCGCTTCGAATACATGCAGCAGCTGCTGCGCTGAAACCACAGAAGCGACTACGTCGTCGGCAGGTTTGGTAGCTGGTGGTCTGACCAAGCAAAAACTCAAAATCAAATTGAATAAGAACAAAGCGAAGCTATCGCAAAAGTTTCAATGGTTTCAAAGTTATTTCCGGCGAGACCCCGAAGATTTTTGTGAGAATTTTGTACAACAAACGATGGCAATGCGTCGTAATAGCACCTGCAGTGTTGCGAGTCGTACGCATAAGCTATCAACATCAACGCCACCTTCATCGCTGCCAGCAGCGTCAGAACTTTCATGTTCACCGCCATTAAACAATCAAGGGAGTGGCTGTGGTGGCGGCAGCGTCAGTTGTGCTAGTGTTGCACTGTTCTCCTCTAGTGTAAGAGCAGCCTTGATTGGTGGTAGTGGGGGTGTTAATGGTACTGGTTCTGCTTCAGCTTCCGCCACAGCATCGAATGCTAGCCTTCACTCCACTGCAGGTGGTAGTGGTGGTGACAGTGGTGGGGCTGGTGGTGGCGGTAGTGCCGGTGACCTTTGTGACGATTATTATTCGTCCATTTGTGATAATCAGCTAAGTTTTAATAATTCACCCTGCAAAAGTCCACGTTCTTTGATAGCGGCCGATATTGGTGGTAGCTTTGGCAGCAGTACGTATGCACGTAGTTATGGTTGTGGAGGCGGTGGTTTCACACCATCTTTGGGCAATACTCCAGCTCAGCACAATCATCATTTGCATTTGTTGCATCAGCGTGAGCATAACAATGTCGCCACAGCTACGACGTCTACATCAGAGACGGCGGCAATACACCGCAACAACAACAACAACGCACTTATCGATAATGGACATCGCAATGTTGTAGTTGTGGCGGCCAAACCAGCTAAAACGCATGCCATCGGATTTAATGTGGATTGTGATGATAGTGGCGGTGGTGCGGCTGGTAATGCAGCTGCGTTTTCGTCTGCCTCTTCACCGGTGGTTTCAGCATCTTCAGATTCCCCTGCAACGCCAGACACCAATATGAATGGTTGTTTAATCGTAGTAGATCGTAGTTGCAACGATGGTGATGGTGGCAGTAGCAGCGGTGGTGCATCAGACGATACGCCCACAACAGCATCAAGTATTTACCGTACACCTCCATCGACCAATTGCGAAATATCGAGCGATGGTGAATCAGCAAAAGCATCAGCCTTTATATTTCCACAAATGTGCGATGAATTGAAAAAGTTGCAGATGATATCGTCTAAACTTCCAGGAGAAGAAAAGTATAAAGAAAGCGAATTTGAAGCGAAAACGGTGCCGGAAATTTCACTCAATTTATTGATTCTCAAAGAACCAGCCGGGTTGCCGGTGAAAGAGGACGTGAAGGTGGGCTACGCCGCCGCTAACAGAGCCGACAATACCATCAATATCGCGTTACCGCCGCCGAGCAGTAAAACGAAAGCTTTACCGACGAATGTTGCCGACAATGCAACTTCGGTTACGACCCCGACAGCAACGACAACGCATACAGTAACAGCAACGAATGTCGCCGATTGTTTATTGCAAACAAAGGTGATGGCGGCGGAAACATCAACGCTTAGTGGTGATAGTATGCAGCAGAAGCAACATTGAATGATTGTCGCCGTGCGGCTTATATCAACATCAACATACATACATATATACAAAATAAGAGTATAGCAAATATACAGCTGGTTAGTTTGTGGTACTATCCACTACTAACTACTACATCTTGCAACAAGATCTCATTACAAAAACGAAAACCTCTGATACAATGCATAATATTAAAGAAACAAAAACACATCGATATGCAATAAGAAATATTGTAGATCAACAATTCAATTTTGAAAATGTAGTCGCGCCGAAAAAGCAACAACAGCAACAAATAGCAAAACAGTTGATGACACAACGAAGAGAAATCACAAGCCGGCGGTAATATCGATTTGAAACGACTTAAAGGGATGCTCAGCGCACTAATGTTCACACATACATACATATGTCTCTGCTGCTGCTGCGCGCTGTTTTCTTTATGTTGGTGTGTGTGCGTGTGTGTGTCTGTGTTTGAGAGTGTGCACATACATCATCATATAAAGATTTGAAAATGGAGAGTGAGCGCGAGAGAGAGAGTTACTTGCACTGGCTGGAAAGCTGCTGCTGAAGCTGAAGCTGGAGCTGCAACTGTTTAAAACGAATCGAATCGAAAGTTTTAACTTCAACAAATGTTGAACAATTTAATGTTTGCACTAATAAAAATACTTACCACCTATATATTTGCTCCCTTCCATAACTTTCTTTTTAATAGCTACTTATACATATGTATATTGTATTTGTTAATACAAAAAAAAAACTTCAATGATTAATTTACAGGAAATTATTATAATTTTTTTTTTCATAAAATTTGAATTGTCCGAATTTTTTTGTCTGGCAATATCGCGCCAAATCTCTCTTCCTTACTCATGCACACACACACACACACAGTTATATGCAAATGTATATAATTAAAAAATCGGGTAGACAAATCCCTTCAAATCAATTCACACACAAATCCCCGAATTTTTTTTTGTTGTACCAAACTTTCCGTTTTAAATGCAATTTGTGCCACAATGTCATAAAGCGAAATCGAAAAATAATATTTAAATTTATAAAAATACAATCAACATTTCGATATATGTATGTACCTACCTATAAATATAAATCATAATTTTAATATTGGTAACTGAATATAGCATATATGTATGTGTAAGAAAACAAAACAAGAAAACCCGTTTGTTCTCCTCTCACACCCATTTACCCACCACACAAAGTTTGTTTGGTGGTTCGGCTTCTTCCTTTGATTTGCTATTTTCTCTATTTTTAAGTTTTAATATAGTTTTATTTTTAATGTTTAAAAATTGAACAATAAAAACAAAAAGATATTTTTATTAATAAATAAATAATAATAATAATGAAATAAAACAAAAATATTTGTAAATGTATAAATTTGCAATACAAAAAAAAACATGTCTGTTGAATGCACGGGCACAAGTGTTGTGCATCTGTGCTCTGTCATTTATTCGTATACTCTCTTGATTAAGAGTGAGTGTTATTTTAACAGAGAGAGAGAGAGAGAGAGAGAGAGAGTTAGAGAGAGTCAAGAGCAGCAGCACTTGTGACTTTCGTTCTTCCACATATTTACAAATATTACAAAACAAAATATCTTTTTAAACTAAAAAAAAAACACACACACACATACACAAACACAAGATCGTTAATTATAATTTTATATATACATATTATACATATTATGTAAACTTTTTCCCCCTTCTTTTCGTAATTTTTAAGTTTTAGTTTTAATATTTGCGCAAAAAGAATTTCGTTTATAATAACAAAAGTTTGATTTGTATACATACTATGTATAGTGTTTCTTTTTTTAGAAAAAAACGCGAAAAATTAACGAAAAATCAAAGCGTCTTCTATTTATTATTTTATTAATTAATCAGTAGCTTTTCTTTTTTGTTCTGTAACTTTTAAGTCCTTAATGCTTAAGTTTAATGTATAATGTTCTCAATTAGAAAGTAATTAATTTACTTATGTATACTGCGATTAAGATAAACAAAAACCACTTTCTTTGGTTCTTTTATATATATAAAAAAATATTATAAATTTTTTAATCTTATTTTTGATTTTTTTTTTTAATTATGACAAAATTTGAATTTTTAATTTAACAGTAATAAGAACGAAAGAAAAAAAGCCAAGTAAACTAAACTAAAATGAAAACATAATAAATGTAACTAAATGAATTTTATTGATACACAAAAAAAGTACCACAATCCTACGTTTAGATTATTTGATAAAACGATACGATACGTGTGTGGCATATTTTGATATTTAATGTTGTCAAACAGTGTAATCATGAATTGTGGTTTGTTAAAGCTTGATATATTAAACCGATTGTCATACATTATGAGTAGGATACAAATTCTTAGTCAAACAGTTTAACAAGTGTAACACCAGCAAAACTGCAGTGTTTTTGAGGAAAAACTTAATAAAGTTGTGATAAAACTGAAAAATTTTGACACTGAAAACAAAGAAGCTGCGACCGAAATAATTTCCCCTTTTTTCTGGATATGTGGCAGTCTGTTAGTAAGGTTTCAATCATATTATTATATCTACATTTATGAAATCAAAGAAAAACGTTTTAATCAAACGGTGATATTACCAGCATAGCTCTCATCTCTTCGAATTACTACTTTTTCTTATGTCAAATAAGTCATCATCTGTTGCAATAATTTGACAGAAGGTATACTTATGTAAGTAGTTCTCCAAGCTTGCATATATCAACAAAATTTATTATCTATTACGATTTTGTAGCGCTGAAAAACAATGTACATAATACCACCCTGCTATACTTTCAATCACAGCCGTTGAGAATATCTTGATTTGTAATGATAATTTCCAGTTAGCCAGTAGCATACCAGGGTATTCGCTTTTCGATAGAACGAAGAGGATTGGTTGTTCACTTCTTTCCAGCTCATCGGCCTTGCAGTTTCCCGGAACATCTTAATGACCGGGGCTGGGCTCCCGAAAGCAGAGGTGAATATGAAACTATGTATCTCATTGATAGACCTACAATAGTTTAGAACAGTCGATGGTATTGTTTGGGTACAGATTCACAGCCTAAGCGGTTGTCAGATAAAAGCAATTAATCAACTACTTAATTTTCAAATAAAATTTATAAACTATTACAATTTTATTTATTATTTACAGATTTTTAGAGTATCTACAAGTTAAATTTTTATTTGTATAACAAAACCAATCAGTGTAATATAAAGTCGAATCGCTTGATTGTTGTTTGTCATTTTATCGAATAACATCATACAATCCGAAAATTAAAATTGATGTCAAAACGTTTTATGATTAATATTTGTCAAATAATCTAATCGATGCTGAACAAAATTTAGGAATTCTAGTTTTGATGAAAATAGTTTTTAAAATATATATGCTATATACATATCTAAAACAAAAAGAATAAAGCAAAATAAAATATACTATTGGGTTCCTATAAACTCAGAAATGCTTCGCAAACCGTATAAACTTATAAACTCGTAAGAAAGCTTTCAAATTTTGACAATGTTTTAACTGAGGCATTTATGAGTTTATATGAATCCCTCTACTATCTATATATTTATTTACACGTATGTCTATTTTAATATAACAACAGTAACTATCAATCAATCTATCTAGTGAACATTTTTTTGTTTTCTTAATTATTATAATTTTGTTTCTCTAAATAATAGTTGTACTTTTTATTTAGTTACGTTAAAGTTTGAGTGCTTAATTAAAAACAATACATACAATACAATAATAGGAGCCTTACCATATATAGGTACATAAATATATATGAGAAAAAATAAAGATATATATTTATTTAAAAAGTGTATAGATGAAGAATTAAACAAACAAACAAACAAAAAAACAAAAAAAGAAGAAATATGAAATTAATCTGTGAGATACTATATTGATTTAAAAAATATTACTTTCGTTTTTAAATAAAGGCATTATGCCAAAATATAATATTATCAAAATTTATTTTTTTCTTTTGATTTATTTGCTCATAAACAAAAAAAATATTCATTCATACATCTATTCAAAATATTATATCATCAATATTTCCCAATTATTTACTAAGCGTACAAATATTTTATTTTTCATTTCAAATAAGTGGATAATTGATAACTTCTGCCTCAAGAGGTGCTAATGAGATCTTGACTAATCACAGTCGTTTTCCGTAGCATGATTTGTAATTTCTCTCTCTCTCACACACTTATTAGAAATCAACGGCTGGGATTGGTTAATTGAATACGAATTATCCAATCAATTGAAATCAACTTTTCATACATCATTGATCTACGTCGTCTCCACAATCGTTGATTTGAATTTGAATCAAGGCATGTTTTGAAAATTTCTTGACTTAATTGGGGAATTACATCAGTTCATAAAGAGCAGCGAGTCGTATACTTTATGCCACAACATTTTTCTAGTTTATGACAAATAAGTAATAAGGTTAGGCAAATAAAAACTTAAATATTTGAGTTATTTTGAAAATGTAAATCGTACAAATTAGTTTATATCGTTAGGTTTACAAGACGATCGTTGGGAGCCAGCCACGCTTCCTCATCAGTGATCTTAGTGGTAGTTCTTTGTGTTTCAATAATCCATACAATCCTAAAAAGAAGCAAATTTTGAGTTCATAAATATTGCAATGAAGGAGCATGGTGTTAAAAGAGTGTTCAAAAAAGAAAGTGAGAGAGAGAGAGTATGTGGCAGACCCTATGTGACAACCAGTGTGATAATTTTTGCCTTTTGCTGGTTAGATTTAACTTCTAATTTTTGCATTTAAACTTTTTTAGCCTCAAAAAGAAGACCGGTGTAATTACTCTAAATTATGCGATGTACTTACTTACGACTTTAAACCTAAAAAATGACAGAATTACAAGTTTATTTTTTTTAGACCATATCTTTTTTTTTAAATTGTATGCTGGGAATTTTCGGGCCAAGGAACACATTTTTGGCGTTTATCTTGATCTTAAGATTTTTTTGAGGGTGCTCTGGAATGAAGGTTAGTAAAATCAGGGAGAATTTTAAGCCAAAGATCGTTCTTAAAGTTATTCCTGAAAGTGCACCACAACAAAAATTAGTAAACTCTGAGAGAAGTTAAATGATCTCTTGTACTGGAGCCCGCTATATGTGCTGACCGATTTGGTTGAAATTTTCTGTGCGAGGGTTCCATAAATCCATTTTTGAGCTTCAATTATGACTTAAAATTATTCCTGTGCAAAGTAAAAAATAGTCGGATAGGTGTCTTGTATTTATCCCCTCTTCTCAAACTGCGATGTCATGATGGATATTACAAAATCGATCCACGCTAGTACATATGGTCCCGCCGCCTACACTTATCCATACCTCACAAATTTATTTGTAAAGTATGCAGAAATAAGAAAATAATTAAGATTTATACTCAGGAGGAGGATACTTGATTTATGTATGTGTTTGTGAGTCATGCATAAGCTCCTCGAATAGAGCGTGAGCTTCTTCTTTCTTTCCCAGCAGGGAAAATAAAGCATAACCAGAAATTAAAAGTAATTGAAGAAATTGTTTTAAACCGCAAAGCATGAGTAATCATAGATAATTTGCTGATTAATTTGAATCATCAAACACTTCGATAAACAATCTGGAGCTTTCTAGTTCTACAAACTCTCTTTCTCTCTCTCTCTATTCCTCTCCTGATTCTTATTCTTTACTTTAATAGAAGCTTAACTCCTCACATACCCTGAAGTTTAATCTGTAAACCGACCGAAAGAAATCTTTCAAAACCAGTTTTACTTTTTAACTGCTGCGTGGGCCGTTCGAAAACGAATCAGGTAGGGCACTCCTTCCGCCCTCATTGCATGTAAGGTTTTATCAACTACACGCGTACATATTTTCTTTCCAAATTACAGCTAATTATTCCGTATCAGCTGTATCTGCTTTGTGTCTTTCCGTCTATCAATACTTTTTCGACCAATCGCAGAACTGAATAAGCCTGAATAAGCATAACGTAATTTATTAAATGATCTTTCTTCATTAGTTTTTATATATTTGAATAGTATATTGATTTAACACATAGTACTAATTTGAAGAATGATTTTGAATTTTTATTTTTGTTTCTTTTTTCTGTAATTTGTAGTACGAAAATAATTAAATTAATATTTTGTGTGCATTTTGTGTGATTCCATGAAAATATTCCAATATTCTCTTTTAGCAAATACAAATTTATATGTCATTATGACGACTGCAACAACTCCAACGTCAACAATAGCAACAACAGGCACGACAGCAACAACAACAGCAGCTGTAGCAACAGGACCAATCGAAGAATTATCAGCAACGACCACAAAAATACCACTATTACCACCGCCGCCAACATTTGTATGCGATGCAGCAAATTATGTGCTATTGCCCGGCAATGTCTCCGCTAAAGAAACTCATTTACATTCTTATAAAAACAACAGCAACAACAGAAAACATAACAGCACTAACAGCACTACAACGGCCGGCGCTGCTGTTACGACAACAAGCAAGGCGAAATGGTCGCACAATAATCACCATAGTCGTCAAAAACCAAAATCACATGACGCTCAGGGAAACAATGGAGCAATTTCAATGCAGCAGATACAAGAAGTAGGAATGCTGTACTCCAATGGTGGTGGTAAAGGTGGAGTCGTCGGCGGTGTAGGTGTGCTACTACGGCGACAACAATCGAATAATATATCATCACTTGGTGTTGGTGTTGGTGGTAGTGGTGTTGGCGATGGCGTTGGCGTTGGCGTTGCCGCAATCAACAACTCTAATTCTTCTTCGAATGGACCTGGAGCTGGATCTAACACCAAGGCAACAGTGATCTCAACAAAAACAACCACAACAACAAATGCAAATAGTTTTATAAAACCACGTCCGCGACGTGAAACAACATAAACTGCACATGTGTGTGTGAAGTAAAACAATACAAAAACAAAGCAGCTATTAAAAATTTTTCAACAAAAGTAAAAAAATAAATCCTAAAGAAAAAAAAATACGTTTCTTATTGAAAACGTAAGAGATAATATATATTTTTTTTTTAATAACTAGGCGATATATATATATTTATATGTATAAAATAATTATGTAAATAAGTTTGCTGCTACAAATCTATGTATCTGCAAGATATTTCTTCATACTTATGTATATGTAAGCGAAAATCAAGAATACTTTATATTTGGAGCCAAACTTCTTACATAACAAACTAACACACACACATACACACACACACGGTTTGTGCCATAATTGAATGAACATAGTTGTGCGAGTAGAGACAACCGACTTAAAACAGTCTTATGCCAGAGTTGATCATTCATGTACTATAAGCTCACAGTTGAAAAAATGTATAAAATATTTTAACACTTCTTTGTTAAAAATGAGTTTGTTAAAAAAAAAAAACAGAAGAACATAAGCAAACCAACAATGGTAGAAAGAAATTTTTCGAGACTCGTTGAACGCACAGAAATTGTATCTTCACTTTAAGTTGCGATAATGTTGTAATTTTTGGTAGCAGCTACCTCATATTCACTGACAATCTCCCATAAGTTGTCAGCTAAACGCATCAAATCATTAAGATTAGCCCCGGTTAAAGATATGTATGTACAAGCTTTTAGGTTATTTTCTCAACCATAATTCCTTCATAAGATGTTGGACCAAATGTTTCACTTCAGAGTCAAAATAGAAAAGAGAATTCATTAAAAAGTGTAAGCAAAATTCTACGCTCTAAAAAATATATAAAGAAATGTACAAAAACATTTCTGTTTCTGGGAAATCTGAAAATTGAATGTTCTTGGCAGGATCGCCAGTTTATTGGCGCAAAATTATGAAACGAGTTATTTGTTTGAGATACAAATTTTGAGTGCGTGAAATAAATTTTTGTTTAACCACATGCAAAGTAATTCGTGAGAGCAGTCCTCACAATACATACTATTTTATTTTAGTGGGTACTATGCTTAAACCTTGTTTATGCAACTATTGTATGAAACAAAAAATTACTAACTGAGTGAAATTTAAAAGATAAAAGCGGGCAGAGTTCTACTTGAAATACTATGTTTATTTTACTATGGTTTGTATGAGAGTATGATACTAAAGAGAAATAGAGAAAGAGGTGGCATACATCAAAAGAAGAAATAACTAAATTATAACAACAACAACAACATAGGATGCGTTTATTGTAGTGTTGCAGTCTCAAAATTTGCTATTGTTGTTTTTTTTTTTTAAATGTGCTTCTAAGTGGTGCACACTAAAACGGCTAATTGCTGGTAAAACAGCAACATTACCAAATTTTGAAATGGCTGCTCACTAACGTAAACGCGACCTCCGTACATGCATACATAACCTCAACAAATATTCTGATGATGCCAACACTACAGCAGTGTATAACAAAATAATCGTATTACAAATTAAGGAATGAAACAAAAAAACAAAAACAAATAGTAAACAAAAAATAAAAAACGACTATGTTGAATGTTTGTAACGCAACCGTCTTTTCAAGAAAAAAAACAAAAAACAATAACAGATTTAATACATAAAAGGAAAAAAAAAAATATTTTAGTTGGTAAAAAAAAATGATAGAGAAGAATATGATATTAATTTAAGAATCGTATATTAAAAAAAAAACACTTCCTTACATACACAACCTACATAAATACTACATACATACACACCATGTATACATACATACATTATAGATATTAATACTGCATTCATATGTAGCCGTATTAGTTATACATATACATACATACCTATATAGTTTTAAGGAAATTGGTAGCCGCAAATCAATTGCCTGGAAAAAATTATTGGGGTGCTGCTGCGGTATCACACTAAGGTCGCTGTAATAATCTTCGACTGAATCGTGCTCAGTTCTTGTGTAGTATTTAGCACTAATTTTCCAGAGATAAATTGAAATTCTTCACGGTTACAACTTTCGAAACCTTTGGAATATCATTCCCTATTAATTTTGTAGAAAGTTGTACTCGTTTTCTTTTACTTTGATAAACGAAAATGATTGGGAATTGAATCTAACCAAAATCAATCATTTACATATACCAAAGCAAATGTAAAAATCACAAAGTTTGAAAATAAGGAACCATTAATTCAATCGAAAATCTTTAACGCCAGAATTAAAGATATTGTAATGTTTAATTCACACAAAGAAATATTTGAAAAATATCAATCTCAATCAAGAAGATTGCAGTCTTTTATCAATTTAATGTTTTTTAGTTAATCACATTCATTGGGAAACAAACCGCAAACGTCAATAAAAATTTCAGGAAAAAATCACAATGATTTAAAAATTGATATCTCATACGAAAAAAAGAAATGTAAATCTCAAGGATGGGCTGTAGAAAACGTTGCATTATTTTATTTAATCTCATTGATTGGGAATTGTAATCTAATCTAAGCCAATCTCGAATCATTTATATAGAAACAAAACGCAAAAGTCAATCAAAAATTATAGAGATTGAAAGTCTCAATAAATTACATGAAAAATAATACAATTTTCAATCAAAAAGAGTAAGAAAGAGTAAGTACTTTAAAACATGCAAATCTCTATCCTGCAATTTCAAAAAGATTTCAAACTTTTATTGTGAGAATTATCAAATTCAACATTTTTCAAATTGATAAAAACCAAAAAACTATCAATTTTCAAAAATTTACGTGACAAACAAAATGGAATCTCAGTTATTCGATGTAGAAAATATCGCATTATTTTATCAAATCATAATGATTGGAAAGCGGTGCCAAGCACTTATAATAATAAATAATATAATCTTGAATCAAAAATCATAGATGTTGGGAATTAGTGTACTGCACAAATTAGAGAAATTGTTTATTTTTCTACGTACCTACAATAAAAAAGAATTGCAATCTTTCAATCTGCATTACATGGAGACTAACATTAAATTTCTAAGCACCAACATGGATTTATAGTGACCTAACTAGGCTTTTGTTGTTTATTTTGTAAATGTTCGTTTTAAGAAATGAAACTTCAGTGGAGAATTATAGCATGAGGAATATTTTAGTAATGATGAGTTTTGATTCATAATTCAGATTGATTACTTTCAAGCATTGTTGATCTTCGTGTGATACTAACACCACTCTACCAAACTTATTACATACAAAAATGTTTTTTCCTAATATATTTTTATGTAAATTAACTTATTTATTTCCTATTTTTGTACACGAGCAATTAGCTAGCAAGAAAAATCTAATAATAACGATTAATTATTTTTAAAGAAGTATTGAAATTTGTTGTATACATACGTGAAAATACTTTTTCCAATTTTATGAACTTAGTTTAAATTGCGAAAATCTGATTTTGATTGCATTTTTAGGGAATGAGCTTAATTGAGATTATTTCTTCTTTTTTCTTGAAAATAGTAATTGAATTCAAACTTAATGTGAATATATTCCGTATGAAAGTCAAAAAGAATGTAACGATGAAGAAAACCCATTCATAAGAGAATGCACTCTTTAGATAACTTTCTTAAAATGTAGCGAAATGAAAGCATTGTTTAAATCAAATGACAAACAATGGACATTCAGAATTTCATAGTTGAAATAAAAGGTATTCATTAATTTTTTTTCATCATCAATCTGAAGGAATGGTAAATGAAAAAAATAGCAATGAATGTGATTGGAAATTAAACTAAATTGAGGTTCATATTGTTTAGAAATTAGAAAAGGAAGGATGCATTCTTTTTCTTGGAAAATTAAGTTGAAAATAAAGTTAATGCAGAAGTAAAAAGTAAAGTGTAAGAGGAGAATACAATCAAATGAATTTCAAAGAGATGCAGGCATTCATGGAAATGAAATCTAAAAGAATCGTGGGAACTCAACAAAATAACAATCATTACATATCGCTACCTTAATGTAGAAAGGCCCTAACTCTAATGTTTTTTTCAAAACAACATTTTTTGCAAATTCGATAATACATATATTTACATCAGAATTTGCCAAAAATCCAATTAAAAAAAATGTTATGACCTTTCTACATTGGGGTGAAGATATATTTTTTTAATCAAAACTACTTAATAGAATGGAAATTCAATTTAAATAAGATTTCCGTTCTTTAATTTAGATAAATCGAAAAATTCGTTCTTTAACAAAGAATAAAATTCTGAAGGAATGGGAATCGAACTCAGAAAAACACTCGTTAAACTTAGAGTTCAAATACCGGAAAGGAGGAAAGAATATTCTTCTACGAATCGAATGATTCACACAAGGGCTCATACCAACTTCGATCAGCTTAAGTTCGCTCTTTTACTTGCATACAGAAATTGAATTTTTCAGCGCATTCCATGCATTTTTCATGGGTTGGAAATACATAATTTTAATACATATCATTTTCTCCATTTGTTTTTTCTCATTACTTTTCACCCTTTCACATTTAAATTTATCATCATCATCGCAAGCTTAACTTTATTACCCACACATAATTATTTACAATATATTCTATGTATTTTTCTGATCTGGTTATGGAATTTATATTTTAAGTATTTAAATAAATAAGCTCTTTTTCTGTAGCATTTCGTTTTCTTTTATATTAATATAGTATTATTGAATTAACTTCGCTGTTGCCAAGGTCTTTATTTTCATATCTATTTCATATACTTTTGAAATTTCATATTCAATTCATAGCTTCATCGTTCATTTCATCACAGCAGTTTTTCAACATTTTTCTTAAATTTGTTATGACCAGGGAACAACAGAGTTGTCTTATATGTACTCTTAAAAAATAATTTCTTCTAATTTGACTTAATTATGTTTAAGTTCCATTCCCATTCTTAGCGGAACAAATTAATGCATTCTTTAATAAATTTGTTTGTTTTATGGAAGTCATAAATTTGTAATTCATAGTATTTGAAAAAGAATTAATTGACTTTTGAGTTTACTTTTATTCAATTTCTTTACCAATAACATAGTGCAGCAGTAAATTGAAAATATGTAGATAACTTTCTAAAGGTGATTCGTAGTCGCTGCCAATCCGAAATCCTGTACACTGTCAGATTTTCTCTATCACGGGATTTCCCGGGATTTTATTAAATATTTAAAAATTTCGTAGTACATACATACTTAATTTATACAAAAGATTGGTTCTTTCGGGCTAAATATAAAGGTGTTTTTTTTTTCTTAAAATTTTAATTAATTCTTCTTCCTTCTTCGTATTTTTACTTTTTACTTATATAGGTACATAAGTAAAGAAAAATTTCATTTGGCTACTAATTTTAAAAAACACCATTAAACATAATTACGATTTTTCCCTCATTGTCCTCTGTAAATAACAAAATCAAAATCATGTTTCATTTTTGCTGTTGTGTTTTTTCAGGTGAATCGACATACTTATAAAATATAATATTAAAATTCATTTTTAATTTTAAATTATAAAGTTGTAGTTGGAAGGAAAATTATTGTTTTTTTTATAATTTAAGTTTTGTAAATATTTGTTCTTTTTTAATTTTATTTTTTTGTATAATTTGACAAATAATTAGTGTTAAGTGAATTTGTATCTTATTAATTTAATTATTATTACATGTAATGTAAGATTTAATTAGTTAAGCATTGTTTGTTAAAATTGTACATATTATTTTTAGCGTCCACATAAATAAGTATAAATTATACATAACGATAACAAAAACAAACAATGAAATATCGGAAGAAACATATTTAATTTGTTGAGTTGTTCTTTTCTTCAGGCATTATTTTTTTTATTTCATGAGAATACCAATATCAAATAGAGGGGAATTGTTCCGTATCAAAATAATAATAAGGGAAGGAGCGAGAGTGAGAGATGAGAGAATATCATATTATATGTATGCTCTCAATTGATGTTGGTTCGATTACAATAGGAATTCTATTCTCCCAACATTAACTTGAAGTTGCAAAGATTTTAGAGCATTGCAGGGCAAAGAGCGTAGAGAGCTTGACTCTCTCAATGTGTTGCATATGTGATGCTCAAAACCCGTTGTGTTCGCGTGCAAGGCATCGCCCTGCAATAAGTTAGAGCCACCCACACATTTGTCCTAAAGGTATTTCGAGATGATGAGAGATGCATCGTTATTTTACCCCCAATACAATCTTCAGTATCTAACATTAACCCATGAGTGCTTTTAAACTCTCACTGAAATGTTATAGTTTTATATGTGAGACTTCTAAGGGATGCAGTAATGGCCAGTTAAATGCCGTTGAATTCCAACAAAAGTCAACCAAGATATTTTTAATACATTTGGAACTTGAAGAACAAAATTTGAAGAAGTATACGAACTATAACGCAATTAAGAGAATGTCAACAGTGTAGGCCAAAGAGTAGCCAGTGTCTGTAAAAGCTTTCACATGTACACAAAATTCATACACACAACAGAAGATGAGTCGATCATCAACTCAAGCGAGCAAGTTCATGCTTGCACTCGTAGAAAAGCAACGCAGACATTGAATTGAACTTTATATACTTCTCGACAGCATCTTGCAATGGAAGTTTTGAAAGCTACTCAATATATTCCAACAATGTATGATTGTATTGGTGGCCACCACTGCTAAAGTCAGCTATAATGATTATAGTGGATTGCAATATACATATTATATCCACAATATGAACTTTCAGTGAAGAATCTCAGTAAGGATTTCGGATTTCGTCCCTAAGGATGTGGTATTACAACAATATTATCTGACGGGCAGAACCTCAGATATATTTTCCTCCTCCTTCATTTCTTTCCGAAAAATTCGGTAGATGCTGTCCTGTCATATGACTAAATTTTTCATGTATTGCCTCATTTTGATTTTGTTTAGCTGTAGGCACAGAGGTACTCTTATTTTAATAGGTATTAAGTCCAGATTTACTATCTTTAACTGTCTAAACTTAGGAATTTAAGCCCAAGTAGAATTATCTACCTTATCTTTCCTCCCATATTAGTTAAATTTTTCAAATGGGAGTTCCCATACCTGGAAACGATCAAAACTAATGTCATCCTTGGTCGCCGTTTTACTTTCAAAACAATCCTCCTCGAGGCGCAGACTATGGTGGCTTTTGTTGAAAAGGGCAATCAACAAAGAGAGCATAACCTTATGATTTGCCCTTATTGGGAGAAGAAGATAGGTAAGAGACCATAATCTTTTCAGCTGGCAAACCCAAAACATCGAAGGTTAATATCTAAATTATTTCTACTAAACAACCGAGACGTCATAGACTAGACTAACTTTGGTGAAATACACCATAAGATTGTGTTCCAGAAGAATTGATTTTGTGACACACTGTGTAATTTGGCCCATAATTCGTTTCTAAAGAGTTCAAGATATTATTACACACTATTCTTTCAAATTAACCAATCACCGTCATTGGTTTCTACCAGTGAGTGAGAGTAAAATTCGGTCAATTATGAGCAGCAGAAATATTCATACTCTCCTATTCCAGAATCCGGCAAGGCAGTTACAAATTATTTATATTCTATATGATTTTTTTCCCCGATTTACAAGTGGATTTATGAATTCGTAGCTGTGACGTAGGATTCTGGGGTAGGAGTGATAAGTTAAATTTAAATGATACTGTTGATGCTTTTAACTTGCTAGTATTCAAATCGAATTAGTGCGCTTCAAAGCTTCAGCCGTGCGAAAATAGAAATTGAGAGAGCATTATTGAACCGTGCACGTTCAACATTTCCAAAAATGCAGAGATTTTACTATTCCCGAATTCGCCGAAAAAGTAAAGAATTTATATAATTTATAGATACAATCATATATCCAATCGAAGTCAAATGTAATGCTTTAGGTAATTCGGATTCGGATTTGTGAAAGCATGTATTCATAACTAGAATTCATTAACGTTACGGCGGTTATTGGAGTACATGCGTCATACAAAAGTTTGATTAGAGTTGGAAAAAATGCGTTTGTTTTTTTTCATCCAATTTGGTGCAACTTATGTATGTACTTCTTCCATTCACTTTTTATTGAATTTTGCAACACACCACGCTAATATTTTTACTAAACTATCAAAAAGAGAAAGAACAAAAACTTATTGCCAAATTCTATGTCATTAACTTACTTTAACGCATAAAATTGTCTGCCTTTTTGAAACCCAATAAACATTTTTTTTTTAAATTTCGGTTACACTGAAACAAAAATTATAATTATGAAGAGGAAAACGATTTAAAAAAACTAAACAAAAAATTAAAATAAAATTTATTAATAATATTTGTGATATAAAAAATAAATTGAATAATCAATATTTTTATAAATACACTAAAAGATTTGTAGATATAATATGTTAATGAAAAAAATGATAATAAATAATAAACAAACACAAATTAATAAAACGAGAGTATGAGGAAAAGAAGAGTTGATGAAACTAAAGAAAACAAAAAGATTATCGTTTGGAATTTGTAGATAGAAACGAATAAAAAAAGGTACGATATTGAACAAAAATTAGAAACAAAGAAAACTAAAAACAAAAAACAAACAATTTTACAACTATTAATTCATTTAATAAAGAAAATAAAACAACAAAAACAAAATAAATTTTATGTACTAGAAACCTTTAATGCAATTACTTTTTGCATTATGGTACAAAAAAATTAATAAATAATAATTTTTTGTATATATTTTTTTTTAGAATTTTATTGAATTAATACGATTTAGTTTCTTCACTAACTAAATAAAACAAAAATCGCATTTATTTAACTACCTACTAATTAGTGATACTATAAAAAAGAAGAAATAAAAAACAGTTGAAGTTACGAATTTTCTCTCAGAAGTGGAGAAAAATCAGCGGCCGTTTCTGAAATAACACAAAACTAAAAAAGCTGTGCGATTTAATGTTTATTCGCTATTCTAGCTAAAAGATTAATCGAACAATCGGAATCTGGATAAATCGATTAATCTAGACCACAGTTTATCGTGTATTCTTCCTAGAACGTACCTTGGTACTTCTCGTTACGTACATATTTCCCAAAAAAATTTTATGAAGAATCTGACTGAATAATCTAAAGACAAGTTAAATGATTAATCCAATAATCCAGAGTCTTGGTTAATCATAATCTTCATAGAATGATTAATCGATTAGTATGAATCTTTGTTCATCGAATAATCTAAACTTAAGTTAAATGATTGGCTGAATTAATTGATTCTTAGAATCTACGAGCAAGTTAAATGATCAATCGATTAATCGAAATGGTCGTTAAGCTATTGAATTCCACAGCGCCATTCGAACCCAGTTAACAAGCAACAGTAATTTTATAATACATAAAAACAAAAAATATCCGAGTGCGTACTCGTACATCTACTACACCAAAAACCGGCCGGCCGTATTTTTTCTATATTTTGTGCATATTTTTTTGTTTCAAGTTTTAATTACTAAACACTTCACTCTGGGTGCATAAGGGCATTTGCGTATATATGTAAACATAAACAACAACAACAAAAGAATACATATGTATAAACATATTTATATATATATATATATACTATATATTGATGTTTACCTATAAAGTACAAATTAAAAATAAAAAAAAGGAAAACATTAATTACCATACACATAATAATAATACATAAATAATTTTACTAAAAGAAACAGTAAACAAAACGACAACAAAAACAACAACAACAAACCATAATACGAAAGGAAAAACTAAAATAAAATGAATATGAATACAAAAGAAAACAGATGTGTAGGAAATAACAAAGAAAAATATAAATTTACTAAAAATTAACAATTAGATATAGTCAACCTACTATAAAAACAAAAACACAAAAATAAAGGGATATAAAATATCCAATGAAAAATGTTAAATGCTGTTTGTTTTACTGATTCTGATTGATCGCTTAAAAATAGCTGCCCGAAAACTTTTGATCTTTCGAATGTTAGAAACCACTAGATTGAGAATTGGTTAGAGAATTGTATAAAAGGAATATTTTATCATTTAAAGTATAGTATAAACACAAAAAACGTATGTATGAAAATCTTGTTACTAATTTGATTCATAAATGAATTAATAAAAAAATAATAAATCATTTAATAACCGAAAATCCATCTGAAAAAGCAGAACATCCAAACGAATCCTGAAACGTTTATCAGCTTCGTCTTAAACTTCGTGTGTGGGATATTAGTTGAGGTAAAGGGTTTTGCCATCGGGATTTTCTTGATTCGCGCCTCAGCAGCGATAGATTAAAATAACCTTCAAAATTTTGTCATATCAGTCTGTCATCATACTTGTTTGTATATTTATGCTTTCTATATCATTACGGCTAGGGTGCTTTTCTGACTAACCCTAAACGCTGAGATTTTCTCTTCCTCAGACTATCTTATTGGTGTGAATTCAATTACACCTGATTCAATTGGATTTTGAGCATTTATTGAAACCTTCGCCTTTTTATTTTTATCATATTATATGTACCATACTTGTCAGAAAAGTATTCGCCAATTCAAGATGCTTACCCTACCATGCTGAATCGACTTCTCTGTACACTTTGCACTTTGTAGGCTATGATTTCTTTTTGGAACACATACTCGTACAACATATTATTTCCACATCAGGTTTTAGTTTCCCTGATACAAAGGACTTAATCCTATTTCCTTATTGCACACTTCGGCTTTGTCGAATGGGTAGAGATATTTTTGACTAGGTGGAGATTAGATGGTTTTGATCACCCTAAAATTAGTGGTGGTTTCCCCAAATCAGTAGCTCAAATTGATAGTTAATCTAGTCAATCGTCTTACGTTTAATTCCTCCAAGATTTTCTGTATTCTTCCTAATCTGTGTGTACTACTACTATATAAAAAGTCATATCAACATTTCCTCCAAAGCAATGAAGAATAGTTACTTATAGGCTCTTGAAGTTCTGCTGCTTCCATATTTAGCTTTCCTGCGAAAGGCAGATCTATGTACTTGGCCTCATATCTAAAATTATGTAACGCCAAAGTATTTCTTCTCATTCGAATCAACAATTAAGGTTCCGTCTATAACTATTTGAAGCCAAGGATGAATTTTGTTCTTTTGACGAATGGCCGAAGTAAGATTTTACAGAAACTCCTTTCTACTTACTTCCTAATAATGCGTTCTACCTCACACCACTTATTTGGTACTTACATCAGCATTCCCGAAACATTCCAAAACAGTTATAGGAACTTCCCTTAATGACCAACATTGATACCTTAATATCATTCATTGTGGAAATGACAATATCAATGTCAAATCATTAACTAACATAATTGAATCAAAATGAAATTCGTTGATTCAACGTCTGTGTTGCTGTGAAAGTAACTTCTCCTACAATATATCATAAATAGCAAATAATTGAAATTAGCTAAAAATATGCTATTTAATTTACAGACATGACCTAATATAACGCGCAAAATATTTATTTTATCTTTTCTTTTGTAATTGTTTCTCTTCTTGTTTTTTGTGGTTTTGAAATATGTTTTCTCCTTATTTACCTGTAGGTACTAAAATATTTGTTTAAAAGTATTACAGAGCATAATTTTATGTGGATCACATATTTGTTGTTTTTTTCTTTCTTCAAATTGCAAGAAACGTTTCCGTTTCCTATAAAATTTTAAGAAATTTTACCTGGAATCTTTGTTTTTTTCTTTGAGAATAAACAATTTGTAAAATGTTTACAAAAATTTATACGATTAAATTGAATATGAACAGCTTCAGTAGTCAGCGAAATAATCACGTAGAAATATTTTTCCACTGTATTAATAATTTTTTTCGTGGAATTGGTTTGCTATATTATTGCAATAGATTGTGGAAATAATCAAATTAAATGCCAGAAATGCAAATATCATTAAGTGCATTCGATTTGCCACACTCTGTTCATTAAAAATCGTCTATTCTCACAATTGTTTAGGAATATTCGCTGAGATTGTGACTCATGTACTATTTAATCGTTGTATTTATAAAAATAAAAATAAATTATCTATAAGTGATATGTATAAGCAAGAGAGAGAGTGTGAAATAAAAGGCTCCGCGGTATTGACGAAAGAAGCTTATAAGTTTTAAGAATTCAACCTGAAATCTGAAGACTCTGTAACACAAGTTCGGTCAAGGCCAATTCCAGGGGGCTTTTTTTTTTTGCCAATAAAAGAAGAAGAAGAAATAGTTAAAAGTATGTGATTGTAGATAGATTTAAGTTTGCAAGGACTTTTTCTTCTCTTAGCGATACCCGGTGGAAAACCTACATAAGATGGAAATAAATTTTGTTTGAATAAATCATAAACTCCGTCATTAGCAGTGGTTTTTCATTGCCTTTGATATCGAATGTCAACTTCAGTAATAATAGTAATGATTACCATAGATCTGTGTTGTGAAAAGTAGAGCATCAACTCATATTCAAAACTTCTTAGTCCTGAAAGTCAGAGTAATGAGTGGCAATCTCAGTCTGGAGATCCAGAGAATCGAAAGCCGGACTCTATCTGATAAGTGACTTGTGACTTCTAACTTCAAACGCAAAGCGATAAGTATGTACTTCCAGTTTTTGAGTCTAGAAAATCTGCCTTTTTCTATAAGCCCACAGTATCAAGACCGATTTCTGCCTTCGAAATCTTTGAATTTAAGTATCGATTATTGATCTCTGCCTGCATGCCTAGTGACAGGTAAATGGTGACTACGTATAATTGTATCAAACACCGACCTCCGATGACGAACATAGTCGTTAAATACCATCAGCAAAAAAACACAAAACAATAAGTATCAAATTCTGTCTTTGAACCCTATGCACTAAATACCGTTCTCTGTAGTTCATGCCGTCAAAAACCATTTTCCGTGTTTAAAGTCAGAGCAGGCAGTGTGACTTCTGTTCTTGAATTTAGAAGTTGGAAGCTTTATATCAGAGAGAACATAATGCATATGGGAAGCTTTATGCTAGAGAATGAGCATGTTGGGTTGTATCTTGAAGTTCAAATCAACTTCAGCCGACTTCCTCCATTGAACACAAGGCATGGAGTGGCAACTTCTGCCTTTCAATTTGAGTCCCATCTTCTATCAATAAACATAATCTAGCAAACAACAAAAAAGCATAAAGTACCATATTTCGACTTGAAATCCTAAGCAGAAACCCCTAGTAACGAAACGTAAACCTTTGACTGCAAACATCTATTTGAAGCTTTGTATAACCGATCTCTGTCTTTAACTCAGAGCATAAGTGACGATCTTTATACTTACTTGCTATACTAGAATTTGATCTCGTCTTCCATTGAACGCAGAACACCAAGTCTGTCGTGGAATTTAGATATGGTTACATATTGGGACCTTTAGTTCAGAACATGTTCGATTTCTCAGAGCTTCAGGTCTCAGATCTCTGTGAAAGTTTCTGTACTTACAATCACGATATATGTTTTTATTTCTTTTTGAACTCATAACAGGAAGAGCAACTGAGAGCATCAGCTGCTGACGTCATGTCTTAAATTCACAGCATTGATTGCTTCTGCATAACATAACCTACAAGATGACGCCTGCTGGCAAAGAAGAATGTGAAAGTAGTTTTCAAAGTAGTTTTGAAAGTTGTTTATTTTGAATGTACATATAAAACAAAGGAACATCAAAGTTAAAACATACATAATTTCCTTAATATTTACATTTATATACTTCTTATATTTGTCATATGTATATATGTATTCTCTTTTACCGTTATTGATACAAACACGAATCGTTTTAAATAAATTTATTTATTTTGTTGCTTTATAATAATACGAAAACATTAAATATTTTGAAATAATAACATTTGTTTATAGTAAATAAATATAATAATTTTATACTTCACTTCATACGAGTATGTTATAGAAAGTCCTTAAATATTTTTTTCTTTTTTCAAGTTTTGTTTGTTTTATTGTTTTTATTGTTGTTTTGATAGAGAGAGAGAGAGAGAGAGAGAGAGAGACTTTTGTTATTAGTATTCATAGGAGAGCAGATTGTTTGTTTTTCTGTTTTTTGTTTTTGTGTGTTTGTTGTTTTATTGTATTATTATTGTAGTGTATTTATTTGTTTTTTAATTTAGTTATTTATTTATTTATTAATTTATGTTTTTTGTTGTTTTTTGTTTTTTTTTTTTTGTTTTTCCGTTAACAAACTAGGTATTTGATAGTATAATTGACGATTCTCTAGTTTTTAAGTTCGCGCGGGTACATAACAATACCATTTATTAATTAGCATTTGAATAAATGTTTGCTTTGTGTTTTTCTCATTGTTTTGTTTTTTGGTTTTTGGTTTCTGGTTTTTTTTGTCATAGTTAGAATAATAATAAAATGTATTTATTTACGTTTGTTTTTTTTTAATGCGTGTTTATTATAATAATTATAAATAAAACTTAACAAGGTAATAGTGTTGAACAACAGCGAAGACAATTGCTTTAAAAACTTATAATGGCCCGAACAGATGAACGGATGGATGATTATCGGCAATGTTACCCAAAAAGTGGGCATACAGTTCTTTATAACGATCCAAAGAGATACCTCCACGTTTCCTATCATCATCCTGTTTTCGCGGAATATTAAATGAATGAATGGATTAAAGCAAAAAAAACGAAAATCATAACAGAAAATAACGTACATTTAACAGAGCGTCGAATGCTTTATCGATCGGCGAAATTTCGTCGATGGGTACTCTTGCAATGCAGTTGTAACGGTATTCCTTAACACCAACAATGCCATCATTATCAATATCCAAGATTTTGAAATTCGATTCGATAAATGCCTTCATTGCCTGCAAAGGAATTATTAAACATAATAGATTTAATAAATTTTAATACAAATAACTTATTTAATATAATAACCACGACTACTCCGCAACACAGTGAATTCGCAGTAAACTCCGCAATTGTGAATTCGGTTCAAAATTTCTGCTGGAAACCATTAACATTAAGTTGCCCCATAAGCTTATATAAATGTGTCAACTTTTCCAAATTTCTATGAAGTTCAACATTTCGTTTACGTTTTTGTACAGTTTACAGGATTCAAGAGGCATTTCCGAGTGGGAATTTTTGTGTTGTTTCCAAGGGCAAATCATATGAAGTTACATTAGACTACCTTATCTTATTATATTATAGAGCTTGGCATTAAAAACCATAACAGGGTTTGTCCAACTTACTATGTATAAGTAGTAGGTGTCATTGGTTCTAATTGTAATTTTTCGTCCTTTCATCAGTTTTATGTCGGCTAGGCCTTAAGTACAATGGGCTACATAGCCTGAGTGCTTGAGGAACTGTCCTGCACTCGTAGGTCAGGTTCTTCACATCCATCCATATATATAAAAAGAAATATATAAAATTTCTTTCTAAATTGATATCAGGACTGCTATAGAGGTCCAAAAATGGATTGTTGTAGTCATTGTGCTGAACTTTTTCTTTGGGCCTAAGACCAAAATCTCAATCGCTTTGGGCACTTGACCTATGAATATATTTTTCAGGACAAAAAAAAAAATTGCAATTGAGATGGATGCCCAAATTGATTTTTTTCCGAATTTAACAAGTTCACCTTGTGACAGATAGTAGTGTAGGTTTTCCATCGAGAGAATAACAACAATGTAAACAGAAGAGGCTGATCAGACGATCGTTTCGAAATCAGCCATTTGTGTGTTATAATTATCCATATATGTCACCGAGAATTACTGTTACAAGAATTGTTTTAAATATTACTTCTATTGTTCTAGTTTATCAGGGCGTAGTACCTGACTGTTCCTGCCTTACAATACAAAATAATAAAATACAATTGGGATATTCACAAAGTTTTGTCTGAGAAATGACAGAATTTATGACAATGGAGAGGATGCGACACTGAATAAGATACCTTATGTATAAGTATACCCCAAATGTCTGTATACCCCAAATGTCCCAAGTGTTTACTGTCATTGCTGATTTAAAAGAAATTATTCTTACAAAGCTTCAAAGAAAGAATTTCGAAAACGTTTTTCTAAGTTTCTAAAATTGCTCTACTCACTCACATACATATGTATGTTCTATACATACCCACACATACATCCAGACAGACATACCTAGTACATAAAAGACGAAATGTGAAATATTATAATTGCATACCTGTGGAAATTCATCGTACTTTTTGCCAAGGCAGGTCTTTCGTACGGCTTCTTTGAACTCATCGTTGGAGATTTTTCCATCCTGAAATAATTAAATAAACACACTATGAAATTAACTTTTAGATCAATTAAATTTATGGCGGCAATTAAAACTAAGACATTGAATTTCAATACGATAACAAAAACAACAACAACAAAAGCCGCAAATGAAACGAAACGAAAAAGAGAGAAATAAGATCGAATGAATGTGTTTATTTTAGCTCTCAGTTTTCAATTGAATTTTTCTCTAAGTGTAATACAACAAAACGAAAAAGTAACGCAGAAGAATAATAAATACAAAAATAATAATTTTCCATCTAATTTAGGATTTCTCTCATCAATCGCAATTGTGCGAAAGAGCAGAGACTGCACGCTTTTACCTTTGACTGTTAGATAAACTCATATCTCGTGTAGGTATTTATTTAATTGTGATGCACACTCGGTGTAGTGAGTGGGTGTAGGTGTAGCGAGCAGAAAATCTTGCACAGCATTGCGCCGATTACCAACCGCCAACCGCTAACCGCGAACCACCAACCACCAACAAACTAGAAACAATTTAATGTGCCTGATCTTGTTTGTGTCTGGTTTGGTTTTTTGGCTGATCTCGTCTGTGTGCTGCGTTCGTTGGCGATATTTCGGCGGCGTTAGAATGTAAATTAATAAATTTTAATACACTAACATCAACAGCAGCAGCAACAGCAACAGCAACTAACTAACAGCAACGCACTAAGTTTGTAATTAATTGATTTGATTTGAATTGTGTAGCACTTGTTAGAAAACAGTTAACATTCAGAGAGCATGTCGTAAACAAAATTGTTAAATACAAAAATCCGCAGATGTATGTAATTTACTGCCAAATTAACCATATGAAGCGTGAAATTATTTCGGTTGAATGTCAAAATCTGGAAATAGATTCTTTCTGAATCCTTAGACAGTTGAGTTGATCATTTATAGGCGCATTTATAATGGCAGATTAAAGGAGCCGAAGATGATTGTTGAATGGAAGGCATATTGTAGGAATGCGTGAGCAGCTGTAGCAGTTCTGATGCTGGGGGCTATATTTTCCTATTCAATAATTTATTGACCCAGTCGTCATTCACAAATTCAAGAACACGTTCACCTAATTATTGATGATTATGATCTTACTAACAAGAATACGATTCTTTGTAGGAAAGTAGAACGGGCATCGTGTTGAAACCGAAATATATATTCGAAAATTCTTTAAGAGCAATCACAATAAGAATAATGGGTATATCTTATAAAGGTTGAGTGAATTTTGAAAGATAATTATCTAACCTGAAAGGCAAGGATCTGCTTTCTTTTCGTTTTGTGCCCGCTACACGTTTGATGCTTATGACAGACTACCAAGAACACGTTTCCTGTTCGGCAGAGTGCAACTTTAAAGTTAAAGGAAATCAAAAGAAATAAAAAACAATCAAGGTAAACGAGTTTATCCACAAAATGAGTCTAATTCAATATGAATACTGGCATTTTTTTCCACTTCCACTGAACCAACGTTTTCCATTCGTTTTTAGACCTAACTAATAACCATAGTATGTATTCATTTTCCATAACAGTTCTCAACGCTAAATTATAGTCGGAGTTAGAATACCTCGAACGCCTGAAATTCCAACGTAGTAGGAAATGTTTATTAGGACTCTGGCATTTTCCAATTCCTGATGAAGTTAGTTGAAGGCGGCGGGTTCAATAGTGAACTGAACGAGTTTAAGCCCTTTCCCCTTATCCCAATATAATAATTTTGCCCATTATAATTACTTGAACAGTTTCCTGGTAAATGCGATGCAAAATTTAGCTGCCTGCCTATTTGATATCTGGTTTAAAAGATAATTATAAGGCAGCTGACCCTTTCCGTAATGTTAAAATTTACGGTCAATTTCCGAAAATCAGTTCCATTTATTAAAGATTTCTTCTCCCGAGACATTGTAAGTAGCTACTTAGTATAGCTTCGTTATTACCTTGTATTTACTTATTTTTACCTTATCATCATCAGCAATTTCTGATAGCTCATCCCATAAGTTTTTCATCAATTTTTGAAATTCTGGAAGGCGAGCGCAATCTCCCTTGCCTTCAATGATGCACGCCCTGACAGCCATGCATTGAAAATCATTCGAATCGAGAAATCCATTGTTGTCGATATCTGCAGTATAAAAGAAAATAGGAGTTAATAAAAATGTAAAACACTTTTGAAATAAACATTTTGACAGGCTTTTGACTTGGCAATTACATTTTCGGTTTGTGTTTTAAATTTGAGCTCCAAATTCGACATCAACGAGCTGAAAACCCCTAATCAAAAACTAAAGATAGATTAAGTTAAGTGGCTATCCATCAGGATACACTTAAGCCCAAGATGGCTCGTTGTTATACCACATGGTTGCACTATACTCTCTCTTTTTTTAAATCACCTGGCCAATTGGACTTTGTTATGGTTTTCAGTAGGATCCTTGAATCAAGTCACCCTAAATTGAATAGGTCGGTCAGAAATGTTTGACCTTGGGTATTTTTCTTATAGATAGAGCCAATGCTGACCAGAAGCATATTCCTTCTTCTCTTCATCTTTACATAAATGTCATTAAATATCAAGAAATTTATATGAACTTCAGACCTTCAAGAGGGTCTATGAGCAAAGGATCTGATCAAAGCTATTACCTTGAAGGGACATTCATTATCCGGAAATTTGTCATCTTATGACTATTAATGGTTGCACTCGTAGATTAGGTTTCGATCTCAATTGTAACACATTGTAATCGCACATTCGTTTCATTCCACATCCCTGTCTTCTTCTGGGATACGAGTATTTCCTTTAATATTTTAGTAGTGACCACATAATTCAATCGATAGGTATAATTCGCATAAATTGAGCAAATCATTTATTAGGCAATTAATAAAATTAATAACGCTTTATAGTATAGCAGCATTTCAAGACACAGCAACCTGAAGGTCAACCACTCTTCCAACAAGAATTCAAAGAAACAGGATGAAAGACCGCCATAGTCATTTATTTAAAATGACCATACAAATAAAACGGGGATGCACATAAACTAATGCAAACACACAGCACACAGCACACACACGCGTGTATTTTTCTATGTTTTAGTGTGGCATAATAAATTAATGAATTGAGGTGCACTAGATTGAGCAAATGCTAAGGTCTAAATCTGATCTACTTAATTACTACAATAAATTCTTGTTGTTGTTATGTTTGTTTGTTGTACACACACACGCACACACACACGCATACATACATACTTATGTATGTACATAGATTTTAATAAAAATACAACTAAATCTTTAAAACACAATGTGCACAAAGAATTTTTGGCAAAATAGAAAAGAAAAATAAACCAAAAATTTGCGCCTTTTGCCTTTAGATCGTGTGTTTTATTTATAACGATTAAGATTTTATCACGCTGCTGTTGCGGCTGCTGCTTGCCTTTGAAGTGTCCGTCCGTCAATGCGTCCGTCTGCTGCTGCTGGTGCTACTGCTGCCTGGGCATTTCAATTGTATTGTAATGTAACTGTAATTGTATTATTGCCTGAATCATAAGTGCTAAACCACAACAACAACACTAGAAAAATATACGCCATACATACATATGTAATTGAAAATACCTTCAATGATTTTATCTAGCAAAAAAAAAAAAAAAAAAAAATTCACAAAATAATAGAAAAATCTTAAAAGATCGACCAAGCAAGTACCTACCTCCTATTATTACGAGCATGTACAGTGATATTTTAGCTCAAAACATTTGTGTAAAATTTACGGGGCATACAACAAATGTCAACGTTTTCTGTGCGCGCGTCTGTCTGGCTATCTCAACAAACAAGTGGTTAAGCACATCATGAACAAATAAAATGTTGGCTGTTTGGGTTGGGTTAAATTGGTAACTTATGTGCTCTTGTGCAAACGCGTGTGTGTGTGATGTATACATGGGTGAAATTCACTTTCAAGGGCTAAGTTAAGTAAAATGACGTTGGCAGATGGACGGTCATTTCTGGTTTTTATTATTGTCAAATACCATTTTATATTTGCGATACACCGAAATATTCACAAGAGGTCCCTTGATTGAGCAAAACTGAATAAAAATGTAAGGAAGGTTAACATATCGCGAATCAAATTAAAAGTAGATCTACTTATGCTTATTTTAAAAGCTAAATTTATCTCATACACCGCAGACAGATGTGCCAGAAAAACATTTTGTCGTAGACAATTTGTTTAGAACACCCTCCCTTTCTTACTACCTGTGCCTTCGGTATCGAAAATATGTTATTAAGTAGTAAAAATATGCTAAAACCGAGATCGGTTGGGGTTAGAAGGTAGTGAGAAGCTACAGACACGTACATTCTCTCTCGCCCTTGCCCTCACTGCCGACGACCATGTTCCTAGGTAGAGACAAAAAGCAATAATATGCTTCAAGTCGTAATCACGAAGTGTTAGAAGGTAACCAAATAGAAAGACAGCACGTTTGCTAGGACAGCAAAATGTTCTTATGGGTCAGCCCAAGTATTTAATGAAATTCTCTCTGATGACAAGGTAGACACAAGAAGAAACTACTCGAAAGTATATGATTGAAAAGATGTAAATGGAAAGCAATTGAAATTCACATTGGGAACTTCTATTTATGTAAAGGAATTGGTGTCTAGTTCAGTAATAAGGTCATCTCGCAAAATTATATACCAAAAGATTCAAAAGTAGTAAACATTTTTAATAGTGGGCATGCTCTGAGCATAACTAATTGGCCTGTACTGCATAAAAACTCAATTTCGTAGCTATGGCCTTGTTAACTTAGAAACTACCAGCAGTCTGGTTCTTAATTTTGCATTAATGGCATCTTGCGAAGTTGTGTACCAGTTATTGATTTCAAAAAGTAAACAATCAAAAGTTTCATTTACTCATTTTCTCTCTCTCCCTCTCTCTCTAAGAACAACTTAGTGATCAACTCTATACTCAGGTTTCTGGCATTGTATAAGGTTGAAAAAGGAAAAACAGTGAAAAGGCGTGATAATCAGTTCTATATTTAGATTAATGAGTCCAAGCAAAGCCACTTGTGGTACATTGATTTAAGAAAGTAGGTGAACTATAAAAAGCTTTCATGCTTGCAACATACTGAAAAATTAATATTGTTTTTTTTTTTTTAAGGAAAAGCTTCAAAAGCTTTAAGCGGTTGCCGTTTTTACTTACTTACTTTTAATGGCACAACAACCCATGGAGGGCCTAGGCCGAGCTTTTCGCATTCACTCATGTTGTGCGTGTTAAATTTGTACATGAATGGAAGGGACCTACAGTTTAATGCCGAATCCGAACGGCGAAGTGAAAAGCTTTTCATAGCAATTTTTACTCTTGTAGGTTTGCCATTGCCTGCCAAGAGGTTGCCGTTTTTAGTCGGTGGTAAATCATGAAAAATTCAAAGTTAAAGATTAAATCTCCGATTCGAAAAAAATAAACTCAATTGCTCTTAGTAATAATGAAAACGAAGTTGATTTTCTTATGTTAAAATGTTTCAAAAGTTAGCTATTAAATTTAAAAGCAACTTTATTTTCTCAATTACTAAGGGCCATTGGTTATGCGGTCAATTCGAACCATAGATTTTGTAAAACTTGTATCACAAATAATTCAAATAGTTGAGCTATTCACAAAAGCTTCAAAATCAAATGACTCATTTTATGAGTAAAAATTGAAGATGAAGGATCTATATATTATCTGACTTCTCAGCTGTAGCTGAAGCCTTAAAGGTAGTACTCGAAACTCCCATAAAACATTTTTTCCCCGCTGGCAATTAGCGTATGTAGAATGTTCGGCGTATATGGCAAGTATTGTGAAATGAGCATCCGGGGCAAACCAAAACACTAAAACCTTGTTGTGCTTTAATAACCAGGCAGGCAAATGCTTTCATGCTAGCGCAGTCTTTTAAGAAATTCTCTTATATTTCTGAATAAATTATGCTTTTTCTGTTATTGTAAAAACTTTACGTCTGATGTTAGTTAGTGAAATATTCCAAAACAGTTATTAAAGTACCAGTATCTGTGTTTTACACTGACTGTACCCGTAAGCAGATACTGCCTCTAACCAGGATAGGTCTGTATTATTTATAACAAAAACGGAATCAGTTCATTAAAAATACTTACCGTACATGTGTCGAACAATAAAGTCTACACGGTTATCCCAAGAGTAACTCATTGTGGAATTTCTTTTAAAGGAATTATAATTTGCACACAATTAAGATTAATCTAAAAGCGAACAAACAACAAATTAAAAATTTTAATAAAAACTAGAAAATATAATATTCTAATATTTTAAAAAGTTAATTCGAATAACCAATTGATTTAATGAAATAATGATAGATTTATAAAGATAAACGACGTAAAAAACTTCGAAAAGCAAAAAAAAACTTTCACACAATTTATTCAAATTCGATTTCAAAAAAAATAAAAAATAAATTTTAATTAAGTTAAGGAATATATCTATTGGCACTTAATTTAAATATTTAAATTAAAGTTGTTTCTTTTTTGTATTTATTTTTGTTTGGTAGATAGAATTGTAAGTTTTTACTGAATATATTTTAGGTTTTCGCGCTTTATTCACTTGTATCTCGCACTCTACCTGAGGACCCGTTTGTTTCTGATTAACTGAAATAATTTCGACCAACAAGAGAGCTAAAAGCATATGAAAATCACAGAATGCGTTCTCGTTAGCTTTCAGTGTATTTCAATGATTCAAAATGATTCCAATGACGATGTTTGTACAAAGGATGTATCGATACAAAGTTTCTTTTCTATTGCCATTTGTTGGATACATTCATTGTCATTGTTTATAAACATCATATGTTGCCGAGTTGCCAAGTGGTAGTCATGGTAGGTGTCACCACATTTTCTTTTGTAAACTATGCATTAACACACAATATTCAAACAGACACGCGATATGTAAGTACAAGTATGTAAGGGTATACTATATGCATTGTTATAGGTGAGATTGGAGCGGGTTGCAGCAGAGATGCTGCGAATTTATTATGTAGAGAAGAGAAAGTTGGCAAAAAAAATGAAACCTTGATCACTCTCAGCATATCATCGTCCATCCATCTACAATATATCCACATGTACATGTTGAATTCTATATATAAAATTATCATTTAGGTATATCAGAATTAATTTGTGAAATCTTTATACATACTGGCAATATTTTAATATTTAATAATTCATTAAATGATTCTAATGATGTTACATTTATTATCTATGCTAATAAGAAACTGATAGCTTGATGACCAAAACCCTTTTGAACCCTTTTATGTAATCCTCCTGCAATTAAAAGAATGTGTACTGAAGAACGAGCAAATAACAGAAGAATCCATTTCTGATCAAACCCAAACGACACCAAAGGTGTTCTGGAAAAATTCAACGAAGCTTCAGACCTGATAGCATCCCAGCCCATACATACGAGTACATAAGAATATTTAAGCATCGATGCTGGTGCTTTACTTAACTTGGCTAAATTTCTGAAGAAAATCGAATTGTTTAATAATCATCAATACAATTTTTCTCTACCGTCAATTTTCACTGCACCAAATGCACCAACAGTGCAGATGGTAAGAGGCCATGATATTGACGAAATTCGAGCCTGGGACTGCAGAAAGTTTGGCATAGAAAGTATTGCTAAAACAGATTACTTCTTGTGAATGGCTTACTCGATACTGATCTCCAATCTCCGAGTGGGATCTAACGAGTCCTAGGTTATTGGTTTGATACTGCAAAACCAGCAGGTTCCAGGTATTCTAGATATGTACATCAAACGTGGTATGCGCAAATCTGTTGTACAGTTATTTTCATGGTAGTTGTTCTGCGGAGACATTTAACGGGGACTCAGTATTTCAACTGACAGCGTCTTACAGTCAAAGTCCCGCACTATCTCCCCATCTGTCGTACTGTGCGTGTGTAAAATAGTACACACATTGTACATTTTTCCTGACAATCATGGCCGTATTCAATTCAAAGCAAACGTTGATAATTAATGCTCCCTCTTTTCCCCATTCTAACACCATTTCACTGATCGCCTATAAAAACTGAAACTATGAACAATTACAATACAATTTTTTATAAGGAAGTTAGGAAATTTCTGGAACATATATTTCCAAATTGAGGAAGTGAGTACTTATACGAATATTTAATCCTGAGGGAAGCAGGATAGTATACTATACTATTAAAATAGTCTCCCAGGAGCAAAGATTAAATTGAAATTTTTACATTTATCGCCAGCGGTTGAAGATTGCTCTGAAATTCTCCATGGATCTGCTAACACTTCTTGGGTTTTCTTTCCTTCTTTTAATGGCAGAACAGCCAAGGAGGGCCAAGGCCGAGCTTTTTGTACATATTTGTACATGAATCTAACGGGACTTAGAGTTTCATACCGAATCCGAGCAGCGAAGTGAAAGCTTTTCTTAGACAATTTTTACTTTTGTCGGTTTGCCATTGAGTAAAGTATTTTGGGATGCATCTTCACGTGAATGATACTGGATAATTTTTCAATTGAAACTCCGAATCTAGTTCAGGGCTCATACACTCTTGCCTCAGGTTCCTCTTCAGTGATCTGGAGTCAACTAATTCAAAAATAATTAAGTATTTAGAAATATCGGTGTTCAGACTTTAGATCTGTAGTGAGTTTTGAATTAAAAAATATAAATCCGAGCAACAGACAGAGCTCGTAACTCTATGGCTGAGGAATGGAACTATCGGTATAACTAGGCAAGATTTTTATCAATTGCTACTTAATTTGCCAAAGAGCATTACAGATGAACGCAGATATTGCGGCGAGGACAATGGTAGCATATGCTTGTAATAAATAGCAATGCGTCGAGGGAGATGGATTGATTACTAAGAGATGATTGCCAATTACAGCGATTATTTTGTATGATTATGAAACGTAGTCCTCCATAGTGAATGGTGAAAATAGTTAAGCATAGAAGAAGCCCAAAGATTCAATATCAACCAACATGAACATAAATTATTTTGATGATGATTTTCGAGTAAGTATTGCATTGTTTTTTGTTTATTTTTATTTGTGTGTGGTTGTTGCAATTATTTCGCTTAGAAACATACTAAATATACATATATATATATATATATATATACAACACAATTGCTATCTATCTCTGCACTTACATACATATGTATGTAGGATATGAAATCCACAAAATAATTAAACAATGCGCAAGTTAAGGCACTAAGCAGAAGTGCTATGCAAGTAAAATTAAAAACGAATAAATTTCCCCAGCATTGTTGGCAATGCAAATATAATAATGTGTTTCTTTTGTTTTATTTTTATTTTTTTAAACCTTTATAGAGACGCTGCAAGTTGAGGTCAGTGTAAAACGCACGGTCTGCTTGCTGAAGTGAATAAAAAGAAATTTATCTTCGACATGAGATAAACAAAAGAAATACTTTTTGGTATAGTACGAGTACAATTAAAATGGGGCAATATTGAAATACAAAATATTTACATGCATTAATTAATTAAAGGCGTAAATTGTGATGAAGGAATTAAATATAGGAAAAGTATGAGGACAGAATCTAAAGCGGCTCAGGGATTGCTTACGCCTGCCACCCTGATGAGATATTGCGGAACCTAAGTAGATATAATTGGATATAATCAGTCTACAGTAGAAACTCTATAAAGTCTTTTAAGCTTTTCGTGAATCGTGATAGGATGTAATATGTAAGATGTGCCTTAAACATTCTGTCCAAAAAGTACCGGGAGTATTGGTCAATAAAACATAAAATATTTATTAATCATTCAAATTTATTGTATCAAAGTAGGCCCCTTCCGAAATATTAGACTTATACCATCGAATAATCCAATCATCCAAACATTTTTCAAACTGATTTTCCGGAATCAACTTCAGTTCTCGCCGCGAATTCTTTTCTATGCCTTCTATCGACTGACAACGGGGCCTCTTTAGGTGTCGGAGCCATCTGTTTTTTTTTTAACTTTCTTTACTTACTTTTAATGGCACAACAGCCCATGGAGGGCCTAAGCCGAGCTTTTCGCATCAACTCATGTTGTGCGTGTTATATTTGTACATGATTGGATTGATAGGTGGGAGGAAGAAGGAGGGAGAATGAGAGAGGGAATGCAATCACACATTACACCGATAAAGAGCTAAACACTAGCCATTGTGGCAAGTGTTATGCCTTTATCACAATGAAATTCAATATATCAGTGTCGACTATGACCGCATCTAGCGCCAAAGACCAATCTTTTCGCATCCATTCAGGTTGTGCGTATGCCGAATCCAAACGGTGAAATCAAAAGCTTTTCATAGTCAATTTGCATGGCAAGAGGTGGTGCTGTGTAGAAAAATTTTGTTCTTTCATAAAAGAACAGAATTGCAAACTGGGAAAGTGTTAGTATGCCGTTGTCGATTTAAAAGATTCTTATAGGTTTCAGTCTTAGAGGTGCCTCTCATTATATGGAAATATGCCTTTGGAGAGCTCACTCTACAATCGACAATTCACTGAGCTCTTGAGATATAAATGTAAGGGTTAAGGATGGCCCAAGTGAAGCCACAGAGGCTAATGCCCTACCTTTGTTGATGCTGTTAAACTTTTTAGAGGCAGACACTATGTGGGAAATAAATTGAGAGAGGTAGGTCCCAGGAACAACACGCCCACTTGCCCCCTTAAATCTTGTAAACAAATATTTGATTCTATACGGATTTCAAGTTTCGAGCTGAAATCACTGATCCACTATTTTCCTGATGATTCTAAGACATTTTCTATGTACCTAATTGAAATGATTAAAAAAAAAGGAACTGAACAACACGTCTAATGCACTACCAATGCACTAACAATGCTAAACCTTGCAATCGCAGGGCAAAACCAGACTCCTTTAGAATTGAGGGTAAAATTGCTGTGTGGAAATTAGTATTAAGTGTCTGTTGCAGTAGGGTGCATTGTAATAGTTCCTTGACAGCCTACATATTCACTTAAGCCTGAGCGTACTTTATTTGCCAGAAATTTTATTTATCTAACTAAAAAAAAAATTTTTAAAAATGGTTATGCTGCAGGCAGATAAACAAATGAGAAGAACAATTCTCTTGAAATTTTTATCAAAAACAGGCATCGCACCGCACTTACTCGCAATAAATTAAATATGTTCTAACATTAAGGTTTTCGTTAATAATATTATTGTATTATTATTATTATTATTATTGTTGTTGTTGTTTTTGTACATTTAATTCATATGTAATGATGTACGTAATATATTTATTGTAATTTCTATTGTGGTACCCTTTTGTTGTTAGTTTTATTATTGTTGTTGTTGTAAATATTCAAGCAACATTTCAACATCCGCAATTCGTCTGATAAATTTGAATATTTATTTATAGAAATAAATTATGCTCGCCAAAGAAAAAAGAAAAAGATTGCAGAAAAGGCAAACACAATAGGAAAAAAATAAATGAAAACACAGCAGCAGCAGCCATCAGCCATCAGCCAGCAGCAGTAGCATTTTATTAATTGCAGCAATGTTCATGAAACACAAAAATCTTCGAAGTTGTTTGCGGTTCATCTTATTGTTGTTTTTCTAACGTAATTCACAGAATTTCACGTAGCAATGCCAACATTGCAAAGATATTTTTTGTTGCTATTTATTTAATTTTTTTTTATTTTTTTTTGCTAGCATTGTCCGCATATTTACATGCATATGTTTGAAAAGTTAATGCATTGTTTAGAGCAGTGGTTCCCAACACGGCGGCTGAAGGGAGGAATGAAATGTGTGAGCAATTTTTGATGACAGTTAAAATCTACAGCGAAAGTCAGCTGTAGATGTAGTCATTTGAGCTTGAAGTAGCAAATATTCACTGGTATCTGAATTCTCAGCATCACAATACTTCAACCTATTTTGTTTTCCCATCAATTTACACGTCAGAGACTTGAGGCAATCTATTCACTATTCACAGCTTAAATATCAGCATATTATGTCTGTACAAGTCAAATGGGTTTAAAGACCGTGAATGAGCTATTAATACATTGATAAATTGTTGAAGCGTAATCTAGAAGGTCGAGGTTTAAGCTCATAGTTTCACAAGGACCCGTCTGTCGATCCATTCTAGAATTCTATTAGCAAATTCTCTTTCGAAAGCCTCGTAATGCAATAGCCATCTGGTTATCGAGAATGTTTCTTCAATAGTGACCATGCCTCCATTAATTATAACTATAAAAATTACCAATTTTTGGTTCATTTAACCTAAGAATTTCTAGTAAATTTTGAGTTAAAAGAGTAATTTTTTAATACAGAAATAAACTGGAAACGAAAATAAGCGGAAGTTAATTAACCGGGAATCATTGTGGTCTCGGTTCCAAGAAATTTTTAAGTCAAAAGTACCCTATACACGCCTTGGCCTTTCATATTCAACTTCAACTTCAATAGTCAAGACCACTAGCAGCATCTCCAAGTTGGTAGTTTCAATATTACCTCCTCTCTTCCACTTCTCTACAATTAGTTATATCCAATTCGAAAAAAAAACAATTCTCTTTCTTATGCTTCACCGTCTTTTTTTTTCAATTAATTATTGATAAAATTTTATTGTTATAAACGCGAGTTTGATCACACCTAAATTATAAGTTGAATCACCGCACCTCAATTCACTTATTTTTATTTTATCTCCTTTCTGTCAAAAACAGTGTTTAAAAGTTGTTTTAATGTAAAGCATTTTTATTTAGTTATTTAGTTTTGCTTATAATTTTTCCATTTTACACAATTAGTTTTTTATATATGAGACATTTATTATAATACTTCAGTATTTACTTCCTATATATTGATACCACTTAAAACCAAAAAAGAAATAGTCTCTATAATAATCAAATAACATTAGAATAAAATAAAAACCGCACTTTAAGCGCTTTGCTAAAATTTATTAAAAAGTCTTCAGAAAAAGGAAAAAATAACTAAATATTATTTATAGGTAATCATTTACCAATTTTGCAAGGCAGTTTTAAATTCTAGTGTCTCAATGACTACATATGCAGAAAATCAGCATTACATTTACATACAACGCGAAAAAACATTTTTACTAGATTTGAAATGAAAAAAATAACATAAAAAAACACCAACACATTTCGCGATCTACAATAAAAAACACAAATTTTTTGAATAAATACTAGCTACAAAGAAAATTTACCAATAAATTAAAAAAAAAATTAAATTCAAATAAATACAATATGAAAAATATTTCGAACATTTTTACAGTAAAAAATTCTATACATTCTTTTACCGTTCCTATGCATTTGAATTGGTGTATTTAGTTTAGTGTATTGTAAAATAAAAGCATATTCGATATATTACCGTAGTACAAACTGATTTTTGAATCAAGTAACAAATATTCTAAATACCTTAATTTTTGTGTGTTTTTGTATGATGTTTGGATATATTCATCCATCATACATTTTTTTATATAGTCAATACATATCTACTACAGATTTACATACATTTTATATTACAATATTACTGTGTGTGTGAAATAATAATAAAGGCAAAAAACAGCGAAAGAAAGATTAAAATTTGAAGAAAATACGACAACAATTTCGGTTATTTCCATTTGTTGTTGTTTAATTAATGTTCAAACAAATTTCTGTGCAAAAATCAACTTTTTCTTATTGCCCGCATGAAACGCAAATGCTTTTGTTTTATAAATCTATTTTCGCACACTTCAACGAAGTGAAATAAATGTGCAAATATTTTTGCTGTTCATTCAATTTGCATTTGCAATAAGCATTTGTTGAAATTTCATTTTGTTTTTTTTTTCCTATTTCTCTGTTTCTTCTATTTTTTGTTGGTTATTTGTTCTACTGCCGTATTCAGTTCTTTCTGATGGTAACAAAAATACATCTTTATAATCTGGTACAAGTTGCAAAGAAATTAAATTTTTAAAATAATACCTCACCTACTTTAATATGATCTAATTTTTCTGCTCTTTGTTTCTCTTATTTTATTTTAATTTAATTTTTTATATAATATTTTATAATATATTTTTATACGGGTAGGTATATATATATATTTATTTTGTAGTTAATGTTGTTGTTTTCCTTAGGTACTATCACAAAGAAAAATTGAGATTTTTAGAGGTAAAAGTTTATGTGATGATTTACTTTTACTATTAAAGCTTTGATGAAGTACCGATAAATGAAGCAGCGTGGTGTTAAGCTTTTATTTCTGGGCACTCGGCATCGATTCCCTACAACGGCAAGAGCTATCACCTTACATAATTTTCTTAAAAAAAACATTTCTACAAAACTGGCAAATGCGAAAAGCTTGACCTAGGCCCTAGCAACTCGACATGAGCTGCTGTGCCATAAAAAGAAGAAGAAAGTAAAATTTTATAGTGATATTTGGATTAACATATTTACATTTTCTTTATATGAATTAAAAATCCCTTTGACTGCCCTAACCAATCATTTTCACTCCTAGGTTTTTCTAATATTCGTGAAAAAAAAAAATATTCTTAAATCCAACACACTTCAGTTTCGTAGGAACTTCAACAAATTTATTATTTCGCAAATTTCAGCCTAAACTGAACATCACATATTATGCCGAAGTGACGGTAATGGAGTTTATAAGTCGAAATAGTTAGGCACCAACCCTCGAAGGCACAGTGCACCTAGTTTACACAAAACTTTACGCATTCCAAAATCAATGATGCAGGTTAGATACCTGAATCGATAATACAGCTCAGTTTATTCTCAATTAATCTCAAATGAGTCCTAATTTTATTAACATTCTATAGTTAAAACTGAAATTTGACAAAAAAATTTAATCAAGTTAGCGCTGTGCAGCGATTTTACTGCCTAGCTCTTGTTAAGCAAATGTTAAAAACATAGGCTAGAAACACTTAGGCTAGAGACGTATAGAAGAGGCCTACCTAATCGCTCTGTCGCAAATATTATATATCAAATTGTATGATACGTATACTTGTTACGTAATCTAGTTCGAAATTGTATTAGTTTCGGAGTGAATTACTTCACAATTAGTACGTTCACGGAAGAGACGAATTATATCAAATTTCAGAATAATTGCTGAAATTTAATAAAAATCTCTAGTTGAAAAAAATAAGTCGACTTAAAAGTGTTTACATGCTATATTATCGGCGACTATATTATATATTTGGAAATCAATTGAAACGAGCACAATTTCACACCCAAAATGCGAGCTAGATTACTTTTTTCAAACGCTTAAAACAATTTGAATCATATTTAAATAAAATGTAAAAAAATTCAAGTATTCTAAATAGAAATCGAAAAAAATAACCTTACAGTACCAACATAAAAATCTTGTTCATGAAAACAAATCAATTTTCATTTTAAAACAATAAAATTTTTTTCGTTTTGCAAATTTTAAAAAAGGCACGAAGAAATGTAGCGATTTCTTGCAAATTTTTATTTAGAACTAACTATTTTCGAGAACTAAATTTTATATAAAATGCATTATTTTCTAAGTTAAGTCTAACCATTTATTACTTGTTTCCTCCTTTTGAAATGAAAGATTAAAGGTTGACTGAAACTTATCGGCGCTGCGCAAAACACTAGCACTAATATTAAATCTGCATTATCGACACTGCAATAGTTCCACCATCAACTGTCAAATTCATTTTAGTTTTCATTACATGAAGTTAATCTTGAAATGCATTCCACTTTTACTACTAAAAATCTCAATTATTATTCATTATTCTGTAGTTAATGTGTGTCTGTGTATAAATACCCACGATATAGTTCGATTTGTTTCCATTTCTTCCATTTCCATTTTTTTTTTAATTCATTTTACACATATACAATATATTTTTACAATTAAAAAGTTCCTGTCTCTTCATATTTTTTGATAGCTGTTGTTTGCAAAATAAATCAAAAAATCCAAAACGGTTTTTTATGAACCATTTTTCGTAATTCGTATTTTGAAATATATTATATAATTTTAAAAAGTCTTTATTTTTACAATACAAGGTTGCGATAATTTATAAATGTTTTTATATTTCATTTAAGTTTTAGTTCTATATTCATTTAAATTACTGAATTACTGAAGGCCACATCTATAAAAGGTTTTGTTTTTATTTTAACAAATTCATTAACTCCATTTTTACGTTTTGTTTTTTTTTCATTTCCAGCTTTTTATCAATTTGTAAATTTTTTAAGAGCCTGTATTTTTGTTTTCATATTTATTTTTAATAGTAGTAGTATGTATGTCGTAGTTATATAGTGTAGTAAACAATTTAAACTATATAATTAATATAATTATTACAAATATCATTATTTCCTAAAAAAAAACAGGAGAAAAAAGAAAAGTTATAATATGTAAACGACGACTACAAAAATGAAAAGATATCAGCATCAAACGTTCTGTAGTTTCGAAATATACTCGACATACATACTAAATATATATTATATATATACGAGTATCTTATATAAATTTATGTATATATCTATAATTAGGTAGTGTATGGACAGATTGCTAAGATCTGCCTACAAATAATAACAAAATATACATATATGTATGAATATTGTTATTTTTTCTGGTTTTTCTCATTAGATTCTAAAGTATATTCTTATTTTCCTATTGATTTTCAGATGTATGTTTGAATGAATTTATGTATTTGTGAGAATCGTATGTATGGATGTGAGTAGATATACCAAGCAATATCCGAATTAATTGATTAATCAAAACTCTTCAGTATACTGAATAATCGCTTAATCGAAACCCTAGCTAAGGGATTCACAAAATACTGTATTATCGTGACTAACAGATAAATATGAATTTTGCAGAAGGCTGATTAATCTATTAATCAAAACTTTATATTGATTAATTTCGATTAATCGGTTAATCAAAATCGTTTTTAATACTGAATAATCGATTAATGAAACTCAAATCACTCTAAATCGATTAGTCGATAAAACAAAATTCTACTTTATCTCGCTCAACCTGATTAATTCTGATTAACTTACTGATAAATCAAATTTGTACAAAATTCTAGGATCGAATCATCTCTTTCGTGAACGTTATACTCGTTACATACTTCACGACTTGCACATTCACCGATCAGACGATTCAACCCCAGATAATCAAATTTCCGGTTAGTCTCATTTAATCAATTAACCGCACATTTTTTGTCGTCGTTGCTGGCTTCCGGTTAGTAGTTGTCGTTCTTCCCATAGTTGTTGTTATTATCATCACATATCAAGAATACTTCATTTCAATTATTATATATACAAAACGAAAACAAAACCAAAAAAATGTTGTATTGTGAATGTTTGTTGTTATCTACTTAAAAATTACTATAAAAAATAAAGAAATGCAGATAAATTAAAGGAGGAATTGAAATAAAAATAAAAAACTACAAACTAAATTCGACCACCGTGGAGGTTTCCCTCATGTTGTTATGTTTTTTTTTTCTCGTTTTGCTTGTTTGATCGGAATTTAAAAATTTTCTTATACAAGCAAAACATAAAGGCAGGAAAAATAAAAAATTGAGAGTTATAGTTTAATTAACAAACAAACAAAATTCCTTTGTACCCTATATTTTTCGTTTTTATGTATATCCTGAACAGTTTCATAGTGCAAATAATGAGGTTCATATTTTTGTTGTTTTTGTGTTGCATATTAAATATTCTGCATGCGCCGAGCGCTCATCAACAACATGCAATAGCTTTCGTTCAATTAATTTTTTTATTACTATTCGGGAACGCGTCTATAAAGTGTGTCTGGTTCTTGTTGATGTGGTGAATTGTTAACTGAATTCACACTTCCGAAGGATGACTGCGACGTAGATGTAGACATTGGAGAATAGTTGGTAGCAGTTTGATTGATTGTTTCGTCGGGATGTGAACGTGTGGCTCTAATTCTATTGATGCTGCTTCGGGTGGGTGAATTCCAATTTCGTCTGCTTCCAGATTTTCGTCCTCGTCTTCTTCGTCCTCCTCGTCCGTTTGAGACTTGCATCACGCCTTCAAATTGTAAGAAATAATAAGAAAATATTAATAGAATTTCACTATGTATTTGTAACGTAATAAATAAATTTTATTTTATCACAACTACTTATAGCAAACAGAACACAAAGATCTAAATATGTAGGCATATGTGTGTAAAAGAATATAAAAACGGAAAGGTAAACTTGCAAGCAATTTTAAATGTTTTTATTAATAAAATTCTGTACAAAGAAAATCGTTTATTGTCTCAGCAGCTTTTTCATCTTGCAAGCTTATCAGTACAGTTTATTATGTATTTGTTTGAATGTGTTTTGTACGGATTAACAAAATATCAATAAGTCGTATTTGATTTAAAACGAAAACTCAATTATTTTTCAAAATCTCCAATAGACTCGCTAAAATCAGTTTTAAAAATCATGGTTATTACGCAATCATTATTTTATCATAATTGACTCATTCAATGAGTTCATTATTTTTTAACTTTTGCGAGTGATTTCAGAATGAAAAATGTATTGCAAATGACCTATGGTACATAAGTCCTCGTACTAGTTTTTAAAGTCTGATGTAAACTAGAAATCGTTGCTATAACAATTAAAGTAGCAGCTTTTTCTCAGCATCGAATGTGACTCATTTCATAAGTTCTTGATTTTAACATATAAGTTCATAAATTTCTAAATAAGAAAGTATTGAAGTTGAGCTTATTCTTACGATGGACTGTCTAAAGGTTGTAATGAGCTAAAACCCAATATGTGTTGAGCCACCTACAACAACTACTAGCTATACGATGTAAGCTATGAACTATATAGAAGCTACTGTCAATACAGTCAGAATATTAGTTCTTCCCCAATATCTGTCTATGACTCATTCCATTAGTATTGACTTGCTATGAATTCTAGCGTTTTTGAACTAAGTTCTGAGATTCAAAATAAGAATCTGCGATCTCTCTAAAGACTATTATAAAAAATCACTATGATTCAATCATAATAAAAATTTTGCTAATGACTCATTCCTTGAGTTAATGAGCCAAAATCTGTCTTTTGGTTACCGAAAATGTATGATATGAACAAGAAATCACTTCCTCGACAGTAATAGTTTTTTCCTTACAAAAAAGCGCTCTCTACATAAATCTAGTCTCCTCAATTGAATGCATTTCCCTCTTAATCACTTTAAAAATGCACTAATTTTTCGAAAAGAAGCTGTGCATTTCGATTAATTTGTAATAAATTTATTAAGTATTTCGTTTTATCGAGTTTTTGTAACTAAAGATAACACTATAAATAATGTGCAATAAATACGTTTTAATATATTAATAGATACATAACAGCAATAGAAATTCATAGCTACATACATATACTTAACTGAAACAAATCCAAACTACTCATCAAACTGAAGAGAAAACATAAAGTTCATAAAGTAAAATTGCAAGGATATGAAAAGAAACGAAAAAAAAACAATAGTTTCAAAAGGAATATTTCAGTTCTTAGGAACTATTATTTCATGTCGTCTTATATTCCTAGTATATAATATAAATATTTATGTAGTGTGCGTGTGACCGTGACAGTTCGAAATATTATAGTTTCAGAAAATAAACGTTAATATTAAATAATCGAAAAAATTACATTTATTTTTCAAGAACAATTCAAATGGTTGTAGAAAATTACCAATATCAATATAAAAATAGTTTATAGATATACCATTATTCATATTATTTCGTTAATTTTCCCCAATTCCGATGAGCCCGAAAGACTACTGAAGTCTTTACATGTGGGTGAGTATGTAGCATAAAAAGTGTAATTCATACAAGTGCAATAATATTGCATTTCTACTACTTATGCTTGTGGAGTGTTTATTGAAGTGTGCTTTTCTTACACGAAAATAAAAAATATTATAGTAAACGGCATACAACATAGAAGATAGATAAATAATAGGTAGAGTAGTAGTAGTTCTTAATAAAAATTATAAATGAAATGAGAAACATCAAAAAAGTAGCAAACCAATATTATCAAGGCAGGCATTTAAGTAGGCACTCATTCCAAAAATAGAGGATGTTCTTTGTAATTTGCGTTTTGTTTATTTGGTTGGGTATTTCTATTATTTTATTGTATTTTACTTTGGTTTAATTGGATTTTTATTTTATTTTGTTTTTATTTTTTATTGTTTTTATTTTTTGTGTTTGTTCAAAGACTGAGTTTATTTTTTCAAAATCTTACAGTCGAGAGCGATGTTTCTTGCACTTTATAAGCTTGACGTCTAAAATTTTCCAGTTTGACTTTGTTCATTGGAGCACCTGAAATTTTTGGTTTGTTAAAAAAAGAAATAGTTGCGAATAAATTTAAAGAATATTCATAAAAGAAAGTAACTATTAAGAAAACAAACAATATTGAAAATAATTGTTTATGATTTTTGTGTGTGTGTTGCCAAAGGCAAAACTAAATGAAGGCATGCTAAATTTGAATGCTTTTCAAGTTTTCAGGTTTGTATCCTGTACATTATCTCGAGAGAAACTAGCTATGTTGTTTTTCATGTGGTAACAACTCTTTGAGATTTATAATTTATGAACTTTTATGTACTTATGTTAACCTCTGGTAACATACTGGCTTTGGTTGGTTTGGTTAATCAATTAATCATTGGTTAATCACTGAAATTAACTTCTATTTGAAACTTCTCTTTGGCTATAGATTATGGGTCACTTACTAAATATGCACTTGGTTGCAGCAAAAAGAATGTATGTCAATCAATAACCTTGGCAAACAGCTAAATGATGTCGGTATAAACGCAACAGACGCCAACTATCAAAGATTTCTAATTAAGACCATCGGTTCACAAGTCTAGAGCCAAATATAATATTTTACTCATGTTTATATTGTAAACTCGTGTGCTCAATTGTTAGGTTAGAATAAGTGAGGTTAAAAATATGTTAAGTAATGTTAGGTTATCATGAGATATGTATGTATCATCTTAAACCAAGCCACTGCAGAATCCATGCTAAAAACGCAGTTATTTTAAAACTTTACCAGTATTAGATTTTGTTTCTGTGAATGGAAGTTTATACACTGAATGTAAATCTTGACTCACATACCACTATTCTTTATTCTTTCTTTTAATTGCACAACAGCCTATGAAGGACTTAGGCCGAGTTTCTCGCATATTTTCTCACACATACTTGTTCACGCGGAAGGATGAGATAATCAAATTATTCGATTAAGATTTCTTAATAAAGAATATGTTGGCGGCGATCCAAGTTCTGCTATCCAATGTAAGCTATTAGCTGAAAATCACTATAATAAAGGAAAGTGTAGTTCCATAAGTTCATGACTTCTGACACAGAATGTGTGTTTTCTGAATAAGAATTTATGCAACTTAAGGCAAATACTGGTACCATGATTGACCAATATATGCTGTGAGGAATCACTTCATTCACATGAGCAGTTTTCCCCCCAATCATTGGAGGACAATGGGACAAGTAAAAATATTTGTAACTATTTTTTAGAACTTTTTGGAACTTCAAACGCAGGTAATATCCAAAATAATGTAGGCACTAATGATAGATACATTTATTATTGGTAAATCAGTATTCACATTGAGCGTAAAGAACTCAATCGGAGATACCTCGTCAAATTCCACTCACAGAACCTCGTCAGTGTAATTGAAAGTTCCACTAAAAAGTTTATAGCATTATATTTCGTGTTAGAGTTAGACATTACTCAATTTAAAATTGATCAAGTTAATACAATTAAATGTCTCACGCATGCCGCCTTCGTTCAATGTACTATACATATGAAGGAAATGAATTGATGAATTAGTATTCATTCAATTAGGGTGAAAAGAAAGCTATAAAATGTTAGGCAAACACATTGCATTGGATGGAAAACCACACTGCTAACAATGGTTTTTGAATCATATTTCATAAAAAATTATAACTATCCAAATTAAAACTAAAAAAATATTTCATACTTAATTTGCTCAAAAAATAAACACTATGCATTTCCATACATCAATTCATTAATAACTTACCAATATAACTTAGCAGTACTGGCAAAAAGATGAGGCCATGCGCAGCGCCAATCAAAACAATGCCCAAATACATTCTGAAGTAGAACACTTGGAATATTTGACTTTTAGCGAATGCCAACACTAGTATACCACCGAATTTGGTTAGTGTAATGCCCGAAAATATGGAGCTACCCATTTTTGTGAGACAATCAGCAGCGCGTCTTTCGCGTGAACTCTCCACCGAAATGGAGAAGCTATGCACTAAATGCGAACAAAATTCCACGGATATGCCAACAGCCATTACAAGATTCACCAATGAAACAGCATTCAACGATATATTCCAATAGTACATGTTGCCACCCAAATTTATAACAATCATTGTTATGGTGATTACGACGACCAATGATGAGTGTATATCGAAACCCATTAGAACGAAGGTTACAATGAAGATGGCCAGCACAGATATTCCCATGCTTTGTAGCGTATCCGGCCACATTGTTAGATACTGTTCGTAGAATACATAAAATACTGAATAGGGGAAAACTTCAACTTGTAGTGCCTGCTCAAAGGGTACTCCCTGCGACATGAGACGACCCTGTATCATGTGTGTAATGTTAGCAGAGATTTTGCGTGCCGAGCGTAATGCTTCGTAATAGTCAGCCGATGTTTTGAGTATGGAATGATATGACATGAATGAGGATGCCTGCACTGATGTGCGATTAGTCTGTGTGTCGGTATTGTAGCGTACGGCTTGGCCATAGGCAGCATGGCCGGCCTTGGCGCAACTATCATCAGGATTATCTTGTAAAAAGAATGGCAGATATTTGCCGAAATCGTTTTCAGTGGGACGTTTTAATTCATTGCGATGTATAACGCATTTTTCGCATGATGTGTCTGCAAATTAAAAGCAAAAATGCGTATATGATGTAATAATGAAATGAAAGAATAACACTAACACACTCACCTTGATGTGGACAGAAATCGCCCGTTTTCGGTTTATATTTGCAGCATTCTGAAGCCGCCAAACTCCAATCAAAGTAATCATCAATCCAGCTTGAAGCAGGGCGTGCTATATACGTTGTGTTGGCACGTCTACTAGCCAGAAAAATTTGTGTAATGACACTATCATCATTACAAAATTGCCCTGAACACACAAGATTCTGCTGTGTTGTAGTTGAAAAGTTGAGCCCCGACTTCAGCACAAAATAAACTGGCGGTCCAATACTCAGGTACTTGTTTAACGCTTTGAAATAGTGCAGCACAAAACTATCTTCAGGCATGGATAGCTCCTGATTTAAGCCAATTTCGATGCGTGGTGCAATGGCAATACTGGAACAGAGCCAACCGAAGAAAACAATCATAACTATGATGCGCACCGTCTTCTGCATGAGGAACGGAACATAGACACTCTTGAAGAATTTATACAGCAATCCCTCGGTAACGGGAGCAACGTCTGTCTTCTTGCCACGCACGAAACAACAAACATCCAAACGATTCTCGGCCTGCCGTTTGGTATCGAGTGTTAGCAAACTGACGAAGCAGGTAATCTGTAGCAGGAAATCAAAAAGTAACGCCATACCGGCATACAACGCAAACGCCTTCACTGCGGGCATATCGGAGAGGCCACCCAAAAAGAAGCAACAGCTTTCACTAACTGACGTAAGCAGCATCGATGGGCCAACACGTCCTAAAATACGTCCAATATGTTCTTCATGCGTTTCGTCAGCACGTCGAGGGTCCCGTTGATATGTTTGCACCAGTATAAAAATGTTATCCACACCAACAGCCAGCACCAAGAATGGTATAACTTCAACGATTATCAATGTGGCCGGCAGACCAACATAACCGAACACACCAACTGATGAAATCACCGATGCAAGCACAATAATAACACCACCAACGCCCAGCGTAATCTTACTATCGATAAAAGCTCGACGCGCCTCTTGCACATGTCCCAACGATATAGCAATGTAAGCAAACATGATCAGATATGAAACCAAAATTGTTAATACATCAGACTGAGATTCACGATTTAATTCATCTTCAATGGAACGTTCAGATGTGAAGGCTATGTCCATATGTTTGCTCATTCGATTTTTAGTATAGTTGAGCATAAAATCCACATAACGTTTCTCCCATTCTTTGGCCGGGTCAAGTTTTGCCTTATCATGATGATTGTTTACAAGGAAAGTGAGGATCAACGCGTTCGCACGTTCGTAAGGTGCATTTCCAGAGAGTTGCTGGCCTGGTTCGAGAAAACCACCCAAAGCAATGGCGGGATCCACAGGACCGCCATATGGCGCTAGACATAAGTAGGGATTGCTTATGCATTGATAGAGATTATCTAAGTAAGTAATCTGTAGGAAAAGATAGATTCGAAATAAACAAAGAAATCAAGCTGTAAGGTACAGTGAAAATAATCGAAAATCGTTGGTTCTCAAAATTCTTTGATACCAGATTTACGTCCACACTGTTCATTGTATACATACATAGCAAGTGTTAACATACGTACATTGAAACCATTATCTTCATCGGATTCGTCTAGCTTTTCAAGATCATCTTGGAAATAACCCCACAGAGATTGCACAACACAATTTGCATTTTCCACTTTATCACCGTCCGAAGTAAGCGGTGCAAAACAAATATCCTCCAAGACGGTACCATTTTTCTTGCCCGTAACAGAATCAATGCCAAGTGCTCTAATATCTTGCTGCAAATTATAGACATCGATAAGGAATTGACGATCGAAAACTGGACCAAACACTATAGGGCCATTTGAAGTATTATGCACAATATCAGGTAAATCAACCGCTTTGATAATAATCTTAAAAAAAGAATAAACAACTCATTTGCTTCAATTCATTCTTCATTTATAACAACAACGCCAACCTGTTCAATTCTGTAGAATGGTTGAAAATTCGAATCAAAGAATTCACGTTCAACACGTGAGCGCGATAAAGGCGATGCCCATAGCTCCACGGGATCAGTAGTAATGTGTAACGATGTTATGCCATAACCGAGCGCAGCCACAAAGCAAACACCCCATATCAATGTTAACCATGGATGCATGGCAAAGAATTTGCCCCATGCTGTAAAGAATGCTTCGAGATACTTTTCAGTTTTTGCTCCTAAATTCTCAAAATATCCAGACTCATATTCAACATCGATGCCATTGTTGCCATGGGCACCATCGATCATATCATTGCCATCGTCTGTAAAAATTTTATTGAGTTTTAAATGAGTATTTTTTTATGTTATTTATGTTATTTATTTAATTATTTCTTTATTTCTTAAATGTTGAATGTATGAAAGTAACTCATTACATTCTTATACATAAATAAAAGCGTGTCTTTACAATGTGCTAAAACAGAATGTGGAGAGTTTGTTTGTGAGAGCGAGAGAGATAGAGACAGAGATAAAGAGATTAATAGAGATGAAATACTTAAAAGCATTAATAGCTCATATAATTAATTGTGTAGCAATTAAAGCTTTGATTTTTATCACAAAAGCAATTACTTTTAATATATAAGCGAATGGGCAAGTAGTTCTACTGGTTTTTTTTCTTAAATTACACTACTTAGGTAATAATGGCACTGTTTTATTCCATATTAATTAATTAATTATTATAAAAAGGTCAAAATTATATACAGGGCTAAGTTGGATAACTTGTTTACTTACTATTTAGCATAGTATTTAAAAGTTTAAATGCAAAACTTTTGTGATTTAATAAAATGCGAAAATACTACGATCTCAGATCTCACAAAAATTTGTTTCATATGTAACTTTTTTGGAGCGGAAATATTTTGAATAATATACTGAGTACCAGACGTACTACTTACCATGGAATATCCCATATGCTTATCAATTTAGCCTGACTGCATTGTAATTAATTACATCACTAATGTGAAATTTTCATCTCTATTAAAATATAAACTACTTATATAAAGAACAGTTTGAGACCAAAAAAAGGGTCTCATTTCTCAGGCTGTGCAAACGATGAGTGTAAAAAGAATGGACTTTAATGTAGTAAGGACTTATATGTATATATAACGCTTAAGCTCAGAACGTAATGGGGGCAAAAAACTACTATATATATAAAATTAATATATAAATAAAGAAATATTTAATGGATAAGACTTTTAGTTAAAGCATAATCAAAATGAAAAAAAAAAAAAAAACAAACAAAACAAAAAAGAAAAAATTAAATATTAGTTAATAAATATGTACGGTAAATGAAAAAATGCTGCAACACCATGAAAAATACCAAGATAAAGCGAGACCATGAGATGAAGTTGATGATTATAACAACGTGTATGGTGTAGGTCTGTGTGTGTGTGTGTGTGTGTGCATAAAGCTTTCTTTCCACACAACTAATGGTGAGAGTTATGATTTCTTATATTGTAGCTAATTGAAATTAGTTTAAAATGCAACAGGTACTGTTTACAATTTGTGCATACATAAGAAATCATATTTAAGTGTGTAACGATGGATAATATTAATTATGACAATAATTGATGATGTTTGATGATGCATGATGATATCACAACACACACATATAAATGTGACTTAAAACATACTGGTTATCTTCGATTGAAGTGGTGAATCCTCCTCGGGTGCCAATTCACAAGTATTGTGATCTGTCGTTCTGCGATTGCCAATGCTGGCACTATAACGACGACTATCCATACCATCACCTACCAATCCTAAATTTTTGCATTCAAATAATAAGCAATGCACAAAAATTAAGAAAAAAAATTATTAGTAAAAAAAACAGAAACAACATCAAAACATCAAATGCAAACGCAAATTGTAATAATTGTAATGCCAAAAATCCGGTTTTAAACATTTTTTGGAATAATTAATTGTAAAATTCATTCATTAAAAATTTGCCTAAAAGTTATAGTTTAATTTTAATGTAATGTAACTTTGTTCTTTGACTTTTCGAAATTAATAGAATAGTTTTTGAAATTACATTACTGATGATTCCATTATAAAATCGGAACAAAGTAAATTTGAATTTGTGTGGTACCCTAATTGATTACCATTTAAGAATACATTCTTCTTCTTCTGTATTTGTATTCAAACGGGTAATGAATTAATTCAGAACATACAAAAAGAATGCATTAAATAATTTTATATTTTTAATTAAGATTTTCTTTTATATAAAATGGGAAATGAATGCATTCAGAAATTACAAAACAAAATTCAATAAGACCGGTCCAATATTGGTTGTGGTTTAAGTGAACAAAATTGTATGAAGTTTTATGAAAACCACGTTTAAGTCGTTCAAATAACGTTCATGAATGAATACATTCTTCTCTAATTAATGAAAATTCTTAGTTAGAGCAAATGTTCATTAAATAAAGAATGAAACTAATGCAATATATCGGACTCTACCATTCCAAATTCAAGATTTAAAATTCATAAAACTAAATATTTTACTAAATATGGATAGGCTATTGACAAAAATTTTCAACTTAGTGCCTACTTATTTTATTCGTCTAAAACTATTCTCTACGATACACGAGTATATGTACTTTTTCTATGAATGTTACAAAATTAAATGTAAATATAATAGTACGAGTATATCAATAACGATAATTGAAAATACTTAAGAAACTAAATTAGTACATAGGATTTTCTTTCTATGCCAATAAAAATCCAATCCGAATCCAATTTGTTTTTAGTGAATTTTCAAATGTGTCATAGTTAATATATATATGTATGGCAACTGTTATTTTGCGTGCAATAAATAATATCAATGGCCCACGAATAATGGTGTTTTTTGAGGAGGAATTTTAAGCTAAATTTTATATATCAATGGAAATTTAACAAAAAAAAAAACGTATGCATTGAAATTTGAATGGAATTCTAATTAGAAAATAATCATGGTTATTGTTAATTTACTTTTGGTTTTTTTGTTTTTTGTTACCAAGTATGCGATCACATAAAATACATAATTATTTCTAATCAATCGTTTATGGAAAATTGAGAACATGATAAAACGCAAGAATATCCGTTTTAAAACTATTTTAGGAATTTTCTTTAAAGTATGTTAAGAGTATAAAAAATATCATGCATTTATGTATGTATAATACTGAATTTATACTTAGAAAAAATGGCACTTGAGTCTCAATTATAAGATTCAATATTATGTAAGGACACTACTTGTAAAATAAAGTCAAAGGCATAAGAATAAAACCTAACAAATATTTGCGGAATTGAAAATTTGCATCCTAATAATTCGCAGAATAAAAAAAATGTTCAAGTAAAAGCTAATCAGCATAAAAACACATACCAATAATGTTTTTCGAAGGAAACAAACACACTCCCATCAAAAATAGTAATGTCCCCACTAGGAATACGCAAACCATTATAACAGTGAATGCATCGAAACCTGCAATTTTAAATGGCATTGGACGTGGTGGCTCTGGTGGAGGCATTGGACAGGAGTCCTCACAATCGGTACACGAGCAAGCAGGAGTTTTTTCCTAAAATGGAACAAAAGCAAACAAGAAATTCACAATAAAAAACATCATATTGAAATGCACTGAAATATAATGATTGCATCCAGTAATATGGTACATGTAGTTGAGTTTAACTTACATTCAATGGACTACTGCAAGGAACTGTTTTTGAGTCTAATGCACTAAAGCCATCAATGATGGAGGATTTGTTTTCATGTTGTACGTAAGTAATTTGGAATGGTACATAGGGATTGTTGGCATCGCCCATAAACTCAAACCATTTTGTGGGACTGCAACGTATAGCTGTATGACTGCCACACATCAAATCCAAAGCCTTTTGTCCAGTGGACGGTACAGATACCTAAAGAAAGCGCAGGAAAAAACAAAACAAAAAACAAACGAAACAACAAAACAATAAATAAATATGAGAAAGTTGAGTAAGCAAATTGTGCAAACCAATTGATTTGCAATGCAAATTTTTAAATGTACAAGAATTCATGATATGAAAACACACATAACAAATCAATCGAACTGTATCCGTTTGACTTACGCAAAGGTAAAATTGAATTTTAATATCATTTACTTGCCTGCGAACATGATTTGTAGGTAGCATTCAAATAGTCCGCTGTAACATGCAAATCCAATGAATTGACGTAGAGTTTGCCTAAACAATCAAAATGATACAATTGTAATTCCAATGAATTAATTAATATTAATTATAATTTTTTACCTTTATATTTGATATCCTTCGAAGTTGAAATTTTCGTTTCGATGACGTGCGCAAATTCAGACTGTTTGGGAGAACAGGTAAAATCGCACAGATGACGCACTAAATTACCCATACACGATGGGCAGCGATCGAGAAAATTTGCAGCCAATTTAATATTTGTATTGAGTATTTTCACCTTTTATCGTTGACAAGAGAGTAAAAGAAAGAAAGAAAAAGGCATTAATCATGCATCAATCAAGTTCTAAATTATATAAATGCATGGACGAGAAGAAAGTTTAATGCTTACCTGCTCGGCATTACAACAAAATTCAGTGGCACCGCCATCAAGCAAATGACTACAACGTTCCTTCAAGAAATTTATTCCAACAGCTGAAATTGGTTTCGCTGTTCCATTGTACGAGCAATATTGTTGGTGTTGAAAAACATCTTCATTGCAAACTCCATACCAAATGCATTCCTAAAAATAAAACAATAGAAACATTTTTAATTATTGTTTAAAAACTTTTTTTTTTATGAAATATATGTTATATGTTTGAGTCTTGAATCAGCTAAGTCTGTTGAACTAGACAAACTTGGCTTGTCGTACTATTATAGTCCATATAGCGTTCGTAAAAGATACGTAGAGCGAACTTAAAAGGTCCACATAATGTCCAGAAGAGTTTCACATAAAACCCGTTAAAACATAGCTTATGGTACAATAATAAAGTACGCAAAATGTTCGTATAATGTCCATAAAATGTAAAGTTTTCATAGCACCAGAAAATACGACACATGAGTAACAATAAATTTAAAATATTTCCATCTCTCCATTCCATTCATCTTCTTGTATGTGCATATGTTTTGTAAGTAAGATTATTCTAAAACTAAACATTAATAGTATATTTCGAAGTTGCGGCCACGCACATCATATCACCTCATTTTGCGCAGTATATTTATTTTCAGCGTATGTTTGGACACATTCATAATTATTTATAAATGGATTTTATAGATACAAATAAGGCTTTTAACAAACTTTTATTGTTTTCAAAAGCGTATTTTTCTGTTTCTCAATATAAAGTAAATAAAAGGATAATTCTTATTTTCATATATTTATTTCAGGTTTCAAAATATTTTACAATTTCAAGCCGCTTTAAAAAAAGTTTTCCTGAAAGATAGCCTTACAAGTATGCCCGTATTGCTCCTTCACAATAAGCAAAATAATGGTAACTTGGCAAAACCCGTTATGACTTCAACAAAATTTTCTCCTTTCATAATTCCATCCATAATAAGAAAGCCATGCCCAGATCATTTGAATCTGAGAATGCCTGACCGTGTTTATTACAAACGTATCCCTAAGTCTTTCTCCCGGAAAACGTCGCACGTACGGAAGATTGTCCACACAGTGTAAGTTAAACTTGCTCTCATCAAACCATAATATTTCGCCAGTGGTCAAGAGTCCAATTGCGGTGCATCCTGGTCCACTCTCCAATCGCTGAGCTCTCATTTTCTGTTTGAGAAGTGTTATTTGCTGGTCTCCTTCCACAAAGTCCAAATTTCTGGAGTCGTCTGCGGACTGTTTCCACACTAATGGTAACTTGGTGCTCTTGCTCGAGACTTCTTATTTCCACGGAACTTTTAAAACGATTCCTCAGGCTCATTCGGTGGGTAACGGTATCTGTTCGGTTCTCTTAGTCCTTTCACTGCTGCTGTTTTTCAAACTATCGTCTTGAATTTTTTTTCTTCAACAAATTTGTTACTGTTGGATGACTACAGCAAATCCGTCTTGCAATTTCGCGGCAGGGTTCTCCTTCTTCTTCCAATGTAAAAATAATGACTCTATTTGGTCTCGAGTCAACCATTTGTATTTCGGACTCATTTTTGAGGTCTGTATGTTTAATATGCCTTATGCTTATTTACAAACGATTTTTTTCTCCCAAAATTCCGTTCTTCTTTTAAATTTTTAGTTACTTAAAAGGCAAATGCATATAATTACGATACCGTAAAAGAAATCAGAACAAATTATTAAAAATCTATCAGCTGACAGTAGAGTTTTCTTAAATTTAAAACTAAATTAATAAGTAAAATGTTAACTACATCATACTGAGCAGGTACTAGGGAACAAATAAAATTTAACTAACTGACTAAATAGCATATGACTAAAATATATGAAACATTGAATTCAAAAATACTCTGTATTCCGATCAAATACAAATTTTAATGTCAAATATAATTCTGCAAATTATTTGAAAATTCCAAATTGTAATTGTTATTTATAGTCAACAAATACTCGCATCTACATAAGTGATAAAATATATTCAATCTTAAGTCGACTTTGGCTGTCATTATAATAGACAACAAATAGATTATCATAAAAATAGAACTGTGATGAATCCTTTCAGAGGAAAACTACTCATAGAGGTTTGATCAAGGTCATGTTTTCAGCTTGATACAATTTAAACTGTTTGTTTTCTTTTTTAATGATAAAAAGATTAATATACCTACTAACGAATAATATTTGCACAGGTAAATAATGAGTAAATGGAGCATAACAATAACAAGTGCATAAGGTCTTCTTTTAATTACATATGCACATACATATTTCCTTTAAAATTTTTTTACAAATCACTCGTCAACATCAAACAAATACTCAACTTTCGACAAATGACAAAGAAATAAATTCGCATGTTCACATGTTTAATATTCCTTGAAACTAAAAAGAAACACAATCAAAAATTATAAAAACTTAAAAATGGTGCCAAAAAAATAGTTCGTATAAATAAAAAATTATCGAAGCATGTTACATACCTATGGATGTATATACTTAGTCTGTATAACGTCCATAAAAAGTTCGAAAAACTTTGGAAAAACTATCGTCAAACTATAACTTAAAGTATAACGGCCAATACTTTTAAAACACACAAAAATCCAGATTTCTTACGATATAAGAAACGCAAAACATAGGACGCCTTAAAGCGAATGAGCTGTTATAAATAAACTCTTTATGAGAAAAACACTCTAATTCAATACTTTCCGAAAGGCCTGTCCGACTTGGGGCCATTTAATTTAGGAACCTACTGAAATATATACATAACGAAGTCCAAATGGTTTGAGTAATCAAGTGTGTTTTTTAAAGGGATTGTACGCCTACCTATGTGGTATCACAACGAGCCGTATCTCCCCTAAGTGTGCCCTAAAGGACAACCACGTAAGCTAGCTTTTGCATGTATGGTATAGTTGAAGACAATAAGCGAATACTCTAAACTTTCAAGGGTTTCCATGCTTAATTCTTTCCGCTCAAAAAATGCATACTTAGTTATAAATATATTTTTTTTTTAATTAGCTTGAATTACACTATCTACTTATAATTTGCTTGTTTGCTTTTTTTATTTGCAAACCAAACATAATCAAAAAAATTTGATCACATTGCGCAATGTGTCATGTATCGTTTTACTGATAAAATACAATCCAAAAAAGAAATAAAACGTAAATAATAATAAATGATGAGCGAAAATTTTAATGATTGTACAAAATTTAGAGTACAATTCAACGGTTGAATGCTGAAATGCCATATCACAGCTATCGCTTATTTACCCTCATGTTCGCTTACTAATTATCATGAAACTACAATTTAGAACCTACATAAATCCAGAAAATTATAATTCCAAACACACACAAACAAGACATTATAGTCGCATATAAAAAACGATGTTGTGAGCAGCAGCACAGCTCTACTTAAGCGTAGGAACATTTTTGACAGTCCGAATATCAGACGACGGAATTAGCTTTTAATCGAGTTTAATTGCTTTGATACGAAAATCGATAATCAGTAGCTGCAGAACAAATGTGTTTACATGTATAAAATTTAATTATAATTAGTTTTTGCTTTCTGCACAAGGATACATTTTTAATAGTTATGGTACTTGCCAAGTAAGCAAAATTTATTAAACTTTGAGGTCAAGTTCATTATTACTTTTAACCTTTCTTTTTGACAAGTAGGGTTTCTACTTAATATTGAAAAACTTTACAAAAATTTGTACTGCCGCAGATGGAGGCTACACAAAAATTACATGAGAAGCAATAAGAAGATTACGTAATACTAAAATTATCCCATTTTGGTCTTTCAATGCAAAGGTAAAGTTTGTTTATAAAACAATATCGAAAGATAGGAGTACAATGTGTAAAATATACATATGTATGTGTGTAAGTACAAACATTGGAACATACCATATTTATCGACAGAGAAAGTGACAAAATAAATTAAATAAATTTAATAGTCTATAATTTGTGCAATATTCTCGATTAATTCGTTAGATTTGCAGTAATGAAACGTTTAAAAAATTATAATTAGAAAACAATATCTGAAATTACAATATTTTTTTTTTATGCAACATATTTCATTATTTAATGATGAATTAGAGTAGGTAAACTAACTATAGAATAGTGCACGACGCTTCGATTTGTAAACGCTGAAGAACCCTTGATTTTGTAATGTTCAATGAAAAAATGTATGAGTCAAAAAATTGACGATAAGTATGTATATTGGAGAAAAATGTGGTAAGTGAAAATTAATCAGACTTTTTAAAGATTCGAGATGGAGGGTGAGTATGTTGGGGGAAATAGTTGGCTCACAGAAAATTAGTTGGGGTTATGCCTTCAATTGTAACCAGCTAGGTTTTGTAGTAATTTTTCGATTTTCTCGACGCCATTTATACTCATCCCCACCGCTTACATTTTTTGGCTATCGCATGTTTTCATCGAATCACACAAAATCCCAGTTTTAAGGTTCTCTCCATACAACACTATTCCATGACTACGGTACAAATTATATATTTCACATTCATATGCAAAATAAAACTTATAATCATATAAGTTATAACCATGAGCAGGCATGAGTAAAAACTACATGCAACGAAATGATCAATCAAAATCACAAACGTTTGTATACTTACAAAGTCGGAAAATAAAAATTTCTCAACACAATTGATCTTAAAGTCCAACTTAATTGAATTTTATTAAATTAAAAATGTCGGAGAATGATAACTTATGATATATTCAAAACAAAATGGCAAGAATAAATATATGTGAATAAAAAAGAACAAATTGCAACGCAAAATTTTAAGAAACGAAGACAAGAAGTAAGAAGAGTTAACTCTTATGTGGAATTCACTGTAGTACTACGAAACTGAACCCCAAAGTCTAATCAGAGTATAATAATTTATTAAACTGGCATAGTTTTTTGCATCCGACTTCTCATATAACAAATAGAAATCAATATAGGTTTATCTATGCTAAGAAGATCAGAATCATACTGCAATCCAATTCCGATCTGAAATTAGCTGGAAAGGAGTATATAATTGTGGTCGCTGTGGCGTAGTGGTAATGCGTTGGGCTGCTACGCAGAGTGTCCGGGGTTCGAATTTCAGCACAAGCAAAATCAAACATGGCACCACCCTCTTGGCAGGCAATGGCAAACCTACAAGAGTAACAATTGCTATAAAAAACTTTTCACTTCGCCGTTCGGATTCGGCATTAAACTGTAGATTCATGTACAAATATAACACGCACAACATGAGTGGATGCGAGAAGCTCGGCCTAGGCCCTCCATGAGCTGTTGTGCCATTAAAAGTAAAGTAAAGTAAAGTAAGTAAGTATATAATTAAATTAACAATGAAAATAGGCTTAAAATTAAAACTAGTTACTCGTTTGGCTAAACGAGAGGGTTCCATGCCTATAAGCCATACTATCAACTATTTTCCATTTTCTCCGCAAATCGTTTAAGAATAACACCATACATAGTATACGAGTCACCGCCTTCATCAAAAAAACACGTTGCAAATGCAATATAGCTGCCCAGACTTGGGAGCCCACATATGTGTTAAGAGTGTGTAGTCCTATATACTATACATAGTACAACAATGCTAATGCATACGAATACTTGTTATATTTATAAAAATTATAATTTTTTTAAATACATTCTCGTACATATATACTGTCAATGATGGATTTTCGAGATACGTTATAATTATTTGCATGTGTCTTTCACACTTTTCTTTTAACAATAAATCGCTAAAATATATCGATATTTATGCATAAATATTCGAAAAACACTTCATAGGAGCATAGCGTTAATTTTAAGTTTTAATTTACACATTTACATATATTAAAAAAATTTATTTAGTAAAAATGGCAAACGTGTTGCGTATTTCACACAGCGAACTAAATTTTTGATAGCAGTTGTACATAGGTTGTACTTAGTTACAAATTACTAATGGGCATTAAAAAGTTTTAATTTTATGATCAACCATTTCAACTCAATCATTGGCAACAAAACGTGATAGTTAAAAAAGTCTGATTCATAAGCACTCCGAAATGGTATGAATATAAAAACAAAATGACGCATTAAATGAAATCAAAACTTATTGCTTGCTTACAGCGACATTTTAACCTATACGAATATCTGATAAATTTTATAATTATATTAGACTACTTTTGGCAGTGTTAATAGTTACTGCTACTTCAAAATTACATTACATAATTCATGCAAAATAAAACTGAAACTACTTAAATATCTACTAAACGTCAGCATCTTCTTTCCAATCCCTATTCTAATATTAACAGAAGTTCTGGAACTTCAATGTAATTCATATTACTCTTGAAAACACATACTGATTCGTCTATAACATTTTAAATTTCCTACTGTACTTTGTCAGTAGCGGAAATAAATTATGTAATATGTATACGAGAATGGAGGTGCAGGTCGCAAGATCATGGATCATATAGAAACGAACGCCTGAAAGATATAGATGTGAAAAAAAGAAATGCTTCCCGTAATAATTTCAAAAATTTCAGAATAATATTTCCTTGATGTTTATAAATATTGCACACTTTCATAAAATTTTAAATAAATATCCTAAAAAACAGCCTTTATGTATTATCTTAATACTTTAATGTAACGCATACATACTATAGTTACAGAGAAAATTTAATTAAGTATAACATTGGCAATAAATGCTGATATAACTGTAACAAAACCCCAAAAAAAAAGTGTATTTCCTTAAATCTTCCTGATTGTCATAAATTTGGCAATGAAATCATATTTTAGTCATGCCTAACAATTATTCATATCTTCAGTTTTGTTATCAGTAACCTAGCTAATTTTTTTAGGTCTTATCAATGAAAATTGTTTTTCTGCATGCTTTCATTGTGCGAAAACTTGTTTGCACCATTCCTATTATGAAGACAATTATTATTTCTTTAGCTGTTATGAACTAAGGTGATCCATGATTTGTCTACTCTTTAACTTTAGCCTATCTACTTAAATACTTCTTATTCTTTTAATGGCACAACAGCCCATGGAGGGCCAAAGCCGAGCTTTTCACATCCACTCATGTTGTGCATATTGTATTTTTGTACATAAATGAATATTTTTGTACTGTAAGCCCACTATTATGGCGAATCCAAACTGAAAATTTTACTCCTGTCATCATAGGAAGAAAGGCAAACAATTTGGAATATTTAAAAAAAGAGGCCAATAATTGCATACATTATTTTTCATGAGATCTAATGATAATTTGATATACCCTTAATAATTATAAATGACCCATTAATGTTTGTTCATTAAAACAAAAGTTAAAACACCCCAAATTTAAAAATCAAGATTACGGAAAAAAATATAATTTTTGTTACAGACTGTCAAAGTATATGTGTGATATATAAAATAATTATTAATTGGTCACCTGAACTTCGTCATATCTCCCAGGTGCAGGCACAGGTGTTCTAAATTGTTATGATTATTTAACATTTCTAACAACTAACTAAACTACTTCGGTGCTTCTTATCATTAATAAATGTTTCCTTTTTTGTGTTTTATGTTTTCAACGTATATCAACAGAATATGATCCATTATTTTCTATGTATTACGACTGAATCACTGATGACTTCATTTCCTTCTGTTTATTATAATATATTATTTATTTTTCTTTTACTTGATACTCGTACCATATCATTCATGTTATACATAATTAATATTTATTTTTTTATCCTCATATATTAATGTGCAAAAATTTCTATAATATAAACAAAAACTTCCAATCCTATTCTTATTTCAAGAAACGAAACAACGTTAAATTTGTAATTTTATGCCTTAATCTTTGGAAATTACAACGCTACAAAAACATTTGCTATTGATAGTGTATAATTTTAAAAATTTCCAAGTATTAAAATGAGCTGATGTGGTCGCCGTGGAGTAGTTGGTAGTGCGTTGGCCTGCTACACGGCAAAAAAAAATCTTGGAAGGCAATGGCAAACCTACAAGAGTAAAAAAAGTTGCCTAAGAAGTTGTGCCTTTAAAAGAAGAAGCCTGCTAACATTTTTCAGATTAACCATACCTAACCCATTCTATAATTTTTTCATTAAGTTCATTACAGTAAAATTATTTTCTTCCCCATAATCAATGCATTTATTGAAAGCTGTTAAAGCTTCGCGATCCAGCATTTACTTTTGATTCAAAGCAAAAATTCATTTTTCGTCTATTATTTAACTCTCGTTGTGAGACACCTTTTCAAAAAACCTGTTACCTTCTATTTTATAACTAAACAAATTACACATTTTTAATGTTTCCGAGATCAGTTGTTTTAGTTTTTGTTTGTTCTTAGCGATTGACAATTTACAATCAGCGTGTTCATATAACCGCGAGCAAGCGAGTGGTGAGCAATATATACCCTATAGTTATGAACCCAAACACAAAGAAAAGAATGCCGTTCGAGTAAACATTACGTCATCTTTATTACAACCTTATCTGTAAACATAAAGAAATGTAAACAAACTTATCTAGTATAAATATAAGAACAAATTAAATAAAGAACCAGTCATTATAGTTACGAACCCAAACACAAAGAAAAGAATGCCGTTCGAGTAAACATTACGTCATCTTTATTACAACCTTATCTGTAAACATAAAGAAATGTAAACAAACTTATCTAGTATAAATATAAGAACAAATTAAATAAAGAACCAGTCATTATTGAAACTCACAAAACTTAACTCGTCTTATTCTTGAACCCCACCCGTGGTAATTCTCTAATAGGAACTTAAGCTAAAAATAATATTCCAAGTAGAATATCGTGAATAAATAAGATTCAAAAACAAAATATTAACTTCCTTCGAAATCAAGAATATTTTATTCTTTTAAAGGAATTAATATTAAAATTGGCGCAGTCGGTAGGATATCAACATTCGGTTTGATATTCGTAAATAACAACCTACAAAGTGACTAAGTGAAAAATACAGTTTTGAACGCAAATCAAAACAAGTAAAAATACACACAGTGACTTTTGGAAATAGATTCCAAATAAAACCAACATACGTACGAACACCCAGAGTGAACAGCAACGCAGTTGGAAAAAGACTCAACAACGAGTAAAATAAATTCTACTTATCAGAATTAAGATTCCCACAGGAATAAAACTAAATATAAGAAAATGGCACTAAGACCAGGAAACGATGATCTAAGGAACGCAGCAAACAATGCAGGAAGATCACTCGATATAAACCCTTTAAAATATATAGAAAGAATACAAACATTCGATGGAAGGAAGGAAGACCTATCCACATTTTTAACAAACGTAGATGACATCATACCCACATTGTCATCATACAATGAACAAGCACAAAGAATGTGCATAAACGTAATAAAAAGCAAACTAATTGGAAACGCAAGAAGAGCTATAGAAATACACAATCACTTGAGCAACTGGAATGACATAAAACAAATGTTAACAACCAATTTTGGAGGATTTTCTACAGCTGACCAGCTATACGAACAATTAAGAACAGCAAGTTACAGAGGAAACACCATGGATTTTTACAACTTCATATGTCACAAACTAGCCATGCTTAACCAAAAGAGCTTACAAGAAGGAAGCAGCGATGACATACCAAAAAACATCCAAACAGCATTAAAAGTTTTTACAACACGCTTACCCCAAAACATGCGTACTATACTTTGTGCACTTAAAGTATCCACAATGGAAGAAGCAATCCATGAATTAGCATCAAATGGATTTTTGCAAGATGAAAGAAGAGCCAGACCACAAAATCCATTAAAGCAACAAGAAGAAAGGAAACCAACTATACGTCAACAACAACCTTTCCAGAAACAACCTTTCCAAAAACCAAATTACCAACAAAACAACAACTTTAGACAACCAGGACAAGGATATCCAGCAAAGAATAATTGGCAACCAAAGATGTACTTCCCTCAACAACAGCAGCAGCAATATCAGCAACCATATCAACCAAGACAGCAACATAACAACTACCAACCCCCAGTAGAAAGAATGGAAGTAGATACCCAACAGACCAGAAGGCAAAACAACTACCAACAGTACTCTTCAAAAAACTACAATAGTAAGCATAATAATATTAATAGTAATAAGTATCCCCAACCTTTACAATACAAACAAGACAATACAACTGACTATAATCACTATCAGGGCGAAAATTTTCAAATACCAGCCTCGAATTTTATAACAGACTCCCCTATATTCTCATCAGAGGAAAATCAAGAAATTGTAGACTTTTGATCGACACAGGATCAACAGAAAACTTTTTAGACTATGACATAGCACCCCAACACTTAATTAAAGCAATTCCCAACCCCACGAAAATTAAATCAGTATCAGGTTATTTTCAAATAACACACACCTGTACTATACCAATGAAAAACCTTAACATTAAATTAAACTCTGACACTACATTTGGACTTTATAAATTCCACAAATTCTTTAACGGAATATTAGGACACACTACCCTTAAACAAAACAAAAGTAAAATAGATTACGAAACTAATGAAATAAGTATAAATCAAACAAAATACAAATTATATTATGAAGGAGATTCAGAAGAAATAAAAGATAATACACAATACTTACCTCAGATATTTTCAATGGAAGAATTAGTAGGACCAGGTATATTAAGATTAGAACATTTAAATTCAGAAGAAAAACAAGCTATAAAAAACGTAATCGTACAAAATGACGATATATTCTATCACAAAGGTGATGATCTAACTTTTACAAATGAAGTAAAACATAATATAGACACAGGAAATAATGGACCTGTTTATACAAGAAAATATAGATACCCTTCAATATACGAAGAGGAAATAAGTAAACAAATGAAAGAATTATTAGAACAAGGAATCATTCAACACTCCAGTTCACCATACAATGCACCTATTTGGCCAGTACCAAAGAAAGCAGATAAAGAAGGAAAAACCTCACTTAGAATAGTAGTAGACTATAGAAAATTAAATATGAATACAAGAGAAGACAAATACCCAATACCACGAATTGACGACGTACTAGACAAACTAGGAAGAGCAAATTACTTTTCAACCTTAGATTTAACTAAAGGTTTTTACCAAATTGAAGTTGACCCTAAAGACCGAGAAAAGACAGCTTTCACAATAAACGAAGGACATTTCGAATTCGTAAGAATGCCATTCGGACTAAAAAATGCACCAGCAACCTTTCAGCGAATGATGAATAACGTACTCAGAGAATATATCAACAAAACATGCGTAGTTTATATGGACGATATACTAATTTTCTCGACATCACTCCAAGAACACATTGACAGTTTAAATAAAATATTCGCAACCTTAAGAAAATCTAACTTAAAAGTTAGCCTAAATAAAAGCGACTTCTTAAAAAAGGAAACAGAATTTCTAGGACATATTGTAACAAAGGACGGAATTAAACCCAATCCAAACAAAGTTCAAGGATTAAATCAATTCACAATTCCCAAAACAGTTAAAGAAATACAAGCATTTCTAGGACTATCAGGTTACTATAGGAAATTTATACCGGACTATGCGAAAATAGCAAAACCAATGACGCATTATCTTAAAAAAGGAACGGAAATTAATTTAAACGACAGAAAATACGTAGACTCATTCAACAAATTGAAAACAATACTCATGTCAGAAACAGTACTACAATATCCAAATTTTGAAGAAGAATTCACCTTAACTACAGACGCTAGTAATCACGCACTAGGAGCAGTACTTTCACAAACTAAAGGACCAATAGCTTTCGCATCAAGAACTTTAAACAAACACGAAATTAATTACTCGACAATCGAAAAGGAACTATTAGCCATAGTATGGGCAGTAGGACAATACAGACACTATTTGTACGGAAGAAAGTTTAAACTCTTGACAGATCATAAACCACTAATTTGGCTATCCAAATTAAAGGAACCAAATCAGAAATTAATCAGATGGAAGATCAAACTCAACGAATATGAATTTGATATAAACCATGTGGAGGGAAAAGAAAATAAAGTAGCAGATGCTTTATCTAGGATAAAAGAATGCAACATTACGAACGCACTAAAAAATTGCAAATATTGCGGAGAAACATTTACGACAAAAGAAGAAATAACATTACACATAGAAGAGGAACATCCAAATATGGAAACACCTTCAAACTTTAATAGAAAAAAAAAAGAACCTTTACTTTATAGAACCTCGTTAACAGAGGAATGGATAAGCAAAAATATAACAGAAGAATTAATACAACAATTAAACTTAGAAAAAGAAAAACTAGAAAGGCAGGATCAAACTAAAAAAGAATATCAAGAAGAAAGAGAAAAACCCTCAACTAGTAAACAAGCTCTAAAACAATTAGAATTAGATAAAATAACGCAAAGTATTAAAGAATACGAAGAAAACAAGACAGTAGAAACAATTACAGTTACTTCAGACAAACTAAACACAGAAGAAAACTTAGAAATCATACAACAATTATTAGACGACAATCAGACAATACATTCAGCTGAGGAAGATGAACAAAACAGGATACCTATAACGGATAAACCTTTACAATCATTTAAGAATCAAATAGAATTGAAACAAAATGACACCAACGAGACTATTAAGGAAAAGAAATTCGGAAATAATCTAACCATTATAAATTATCAACAATTTGACGATCAAATAGTAGAGCAAGTACTAAATGAAGCAAATCTTAATAATTTAACAGTGATTAGACATTCAAATTTCGAAAATATAGACAAGTTACAGAAAAAATGGAAAGAAAGACAGGAAAACGTAAATAACATAAAAACCTCTAAATTAATGATAACGACAAATCAGGCACAAGACGTAGATTATAACACTATGTTAGACAAAATTTCATTACATCATAGAATCGATAATAATCACCCAGGAATAGAGAAAACTTATTCGGATTTAAAGAAAGAAATATATTACCCCAATCTAAAGACAGAAATTACAAAACTAATAAATAATTGCACCATATGCAAATATAAATACGAACGCAGACCAATAAAGTTACCCTTTGAAAAAACAGAAACAGCAACTAAACCTTATCAAATCTACCACATAGACATTTGGTACATGAACCAACAGACAATATATGCGACAATAATTGATAAATTCACTAAATACGCATTCATAAAAGAAATCCCAGACAGAACGTCATTATCGCTCATTGCAGCATATACAGAACTCTTTTTGATCATGAGAAAACCAGAACACTTAATAATGGACAATGACACTAGCTTCAAAAATGAAACTTTTAAAGACTTTCTAGAAAAACAGAACATTACTTACCATTTTACAACAGCACACAGACACACAGGAAATTCAGACATTGAAAGATTCCATAATACATTGAATGAAAACATAAGACTCTTTAAAATCAGAGAAAAAATGAAAGATATACCATATAACTTTAATTTAGCACTACAAGCAGTAAACGCTTATAACAACACAACACACGGTACTACCAAACATAAACCAATTGAATTACATTTTTATAACAAAATTGATCAAAACAATATTATAAAGAACATAAACGACACAAAAGACAAAGTCAGACAATATAGAAATAAAGACAGAAAAGACGAACCAGTAGACATTCATTTCACGAAAGAAAACGACAAAAATAAACTTGAACAAAAAACGAAAGAAATAAGAAATCCTATACAAATAAACGAACAGAAGATAAAAAACCCACTTAGGAAAAACTTGTATCACAAAGACCAGTTTATTAAACAAAAACGATATTTCAGGTTTGTGGAAGACGATACTCCTCCTCATCCTCACTATTAAAGGAATATACGCACAAAAATTGACAGTAACAGACCTAAACCAAGGAAATGGATATACAATGATACAGCTTGAAGAAAAAGCACTAATACAAAATTTCTCGAAAATACTTCACGTATTTAAAGCAGCAGATTATTTAAATTATCTTATGAACTTAGACCTTACAATATACCCCTTAGCAGAACCACATTTAACACATCAATTAGAGCATACAAAAACACAATTAAGACAGATTATACCCATATATAGGAATAAACGCGGATTAATCAATATCGCAGGAACAGGAATAAAATATATATACGGATTAATGGACAATGAAGACAGGGAACAAATTGAACAAAAACTTAAAATAATTACAGACAATAACCATAATATTATAGAACAAACCAACGCACAAGTAAGCATAAATGAACACTTTAACGATCAGTTAAAAACATTAACAACATTAGTTAACAAACAAACAAACATAGTAGATCAAGTCAACAAATTAACAGACAAACATGAAAGAACGATGAAAATACTACAATTAAATTACGAATTAGACCACATTGAAAAGATAATAGAACAAGTACGAGAACTCATATTAAATTCAAAACTTAGAACTCTTAGCAGAGACATACTTACCACAGAAGAACTAGAAACATACGACATAACTATAACAAAACTAGAAAACATAGAAATGGACTTAGCAACATACAAATCAGATATCATATTCATAATAAAAATACCTAACCTAACCCAGGATAGATATAAACAATTATATATACAACCTATCCCAAATAAAAATAAGAAACAATTAATATTAGAAACTAAGAAATATTTAATCAAAAACAATACTATATATTACGATACAAACTATGTAAAAACATTACAAAAAGTAACAGAGGGATGTTTAGAACACCTCTTTACCCAAAATCAAATGAAATGTAATTTTGAAACTAACGATAAACAAGAAATTATAGAAATTGGAACAAATATTATACTTACCTTAAATACAAACCAAAAAGTCAATCAAACTTGCAATGAATACCCTTTAACTCTTAAAGGAAATTCTTTATTAACTATCGAAAATTGTCAAATTTATTTAGACAAATGGTATAACAAGAAAGAATACAAAGATACAATAATTGTACCAAACTCTATAAAAAATATCACAGAAATTAATACATTACCTATAAACTTAGAAACCTTAAGCTACAAAAACATTGTAAACACCAAGCTTATATCAGAATTAGAATATCATTCAAAAATTACTTACTCTATCACAACCTTTATAATTATACTTATCATAATTTTAATAATTTTACACATTCATGTTAAAAACAAACCTAAAAATACCAAAATTATGGTAGAAATTCCTTTACTCCCTACAGAAGCCGGAATTTCATCTTCGTCGGGTGGAGTTATGAACCCAAACACAAAGAAAAGAATGCCGTTCGAGTAAACATTACGTCATCTTTATTACAACCTTATCTGTAAACATAAAGAAATGTAAACAAACTTATCTAGTATAAATATAAGAACAAATTAAATAAAGAACCAGTCATTATAGTTACGAACCCAAACACAAAGAAAAGAATGCCGTTCGAGTAAACATTACGTCATCTTTATTACAACCTTATCTGTAAACATAAAGAAATGTAAACAAACTTATCTAGTATAAATATAAGAACAAATTAAATAAAGAACCAGTCATTATTGAAACTCACAAAACTTAACTCGTCTTATTCTTGAACCCCACCCGTGGTAATTCTCTAATAGGAACTTAAGCTAAAAATAATATTCCAAGTAGAATATCGTGAATAAATAAGATTCAAAAACAAAATATTAACTTCCTTCGAAATCAAGAATATTTTATTCTTTTAAAGGAATTAATATTAAAATTCTATCCACCATGCCAATTCTTTTGTCCGAATTACTGAGGTGATGAAATTTCTGTTTGTCCGGATTATAATCCGGTAGTAATTTTCGAAAGTTTTTTGATTTTTCCTGATACCGAATGTCCGGACTATCGAGCCTTTACTGCATTTCCAGCTTTAAAATTGATTATACTGTTTTTGTAACAGAGAAAGCGTGTTGCATTTTATCCTTGATAAAAATATGTACTCCAAACCGAACAGTGAAACCTCAAAGTGAAATAGCATTCAATATAAAAACTAGACGCCTGTCTCGTCAATATTTGAAGGATTTTCTTGTCATTTTTTTAAATTTAATTTAACAATGTATGGATTTAGATAGGTACGTCTAATATATCAATGGCATAGCTTACCTGAAGGCTTGCAGCAAATAAATTCAAAAATATCACAGTAAAATATATAAGATGTAGTGGCTTAGCAAAGTAGCAGCCTAGTGGTGACCTTGAATTCCATGCCATTGTGCGCACTTTTTTTCTCGATATTAATTTATATTTCTGTTACTACCACCAGCCACCCCACTAGTGAAGCAATTTTTTTTTTATTAGTAAATTGAAGCGGCTGGTAATTTAAACGCAGAAAACTACGACACACCACGGACTAATACACACACGGAATCAATCCGCCGATGCTGCACTTTCTGTTGCTGTGGCTTTCCCTCTCAGAAAATAACAAGCGGCGTGTTGCAAGACCGAAGGTTTTTTTTTTGCGCGAAGGAGGTAGGGAGTGTTCGATGGCAGGCACACAAGTGGGGCTTTGAAGTTAAATGGAAAGTAAAAAAAAGCAACACAACTAAACCACCGAATTCCACAATTCCGAAGCGATGCGATTTCAAAAAGACAATGCACGACCGCTACGACTACACAACAACAACACAGCGAAAACGTCGACGACCACGGCTAGAGAAGAAACAATAATAGCAACAACGAACGAATGACGTCTGATGAGTAATTTAATAAGAAATGTTTTTCGTTTTGTATCAAACTGAACCTACTGACTCTTTTACTTTTCTTTGTGTGATTTTATCTCTGGTATATACAGATTATATTTTCTGGAAGTGTATGTATCTCAATCGGAATTTTTATTTTTTTGTTTCAGCATTCTATTTTTTTTTTATGCAATAATGTGAAGCAATTGGAAGAAATTTTTAATCCATACACAAATATTTCCCCCTTTGGTTGCTGCGTATAGGAAAATTTTTCACAACACAAAATCAAAAATCAATAAAAAAATTTCACTTCGTCTTTTCTTGCGAGTCTAGTATCAAAACAATTTGTTTCATCATTTGTACTTGATGTTACTTTTTCTCCTTTTTTATTATGTATCACAAATCACGGCGACGACGACGGAAGAGAAGGAACTTATTTTACGTTGTTTTGATTATGGAATACAATTAATCAATTATATTTATTTTGTTACTTTTCGTTTTTCACTCCGTTCAAATTACAAATGAATGCACTTTGTAATATTGAAAAACGTCTTGCGTAGCCACAAATATGACAAACCAACCACAGCAAATACTAGACGAATTATGAACGTCGTTGAATGACAGCACTGCCAGTTATACAAAATTTTGGAGTGGCTATTGATAAGAGCGAAAAAAGTTTGCGCAAGCATGCCAACAAAAAATTTATCAATAAAAATTAACGAACGATTAGAAGCTTGTTTCAATTGAATTTCTATATCAGAACTTTTGAAGTTATTACATTTTGAAAGAAAATGTGTATTTTTCGTTTAATAGATGATATTTATATAAACAGTAGAGTTCAAAAAACATAAAAATATAAAAAAACATTTTACACAATAGGTTTCTTAAATGGGCAATTGAGAAAAATTCATGCAAATATTGCTATTGCTGAATCGTCTGGTACATGCAGAAATAAAAATTTAAAGATCCCTCAAAATCATTTATTTTATTTAATGAATGTTCGCATCTGAATGTTTTAATTTTTTTCTCACATTGCATCTACACCATAAAGAAATATTTAATCACTACCTGCCCTGCAAATTAAAGTTGTAGAACCACTGGTTTGGGCTGTTAATGGTTTCCAATATTCCCAAGTGTTCGCCTTCATTTTTATCATTTGAAATATGATTTGAACTCATCTTATTCTTCGATATAAACTCAGAATCAGGTTATATTATATCTAACACACTTGGTTGTTGATAATTCTTAACAAAATTGTACAGTCTCCATATTTCTTTTTATCAGCCGTACTTTTTTTCTCTCTCTTTTGCTCTCTCTTTTTGTATTTAGTGGAATATGTTCCTACACTTTTTATTATACAACAAGCTAAGAAATTTTTTTTTACAAAATTTAATATACTGATTTCAATTAGTTTTAATGACATAAGTTCAAATTTATTTGTTATTTGTTATTCCTCAAAATTTAAGCTTTTTGTAGGTAGTACGTTGGCCTGCTAAGCTGAGTTTTCGGGTTTAAAGTCTCAGCAAAGGCAAAATCAAAGAGTGAAGAAAACAATTTTCTACTCGGCACCACCTCTTGGCAGGCAATGGCATATCTAGAAAAGTAAAAATTGAGTATGAGTGGATGAGAAAAGCTCGGCATAGACCTAGCTAAGTACAATATAGCCACCAAAACGTCTATTCTGAGTTCTTTATGCATCTGACTGGCTTTTCGTTTAGTTTTGGCAGTAGGTTCAGCCAGCTTATGCCTAGTTACGCCTTATATTTACAAAAAATCGGTTTTCGAGATATTAAGTGTGGGGATTATTTGTATCTCTCTATAAAATGTAATAATGGTTGTAGCACACTTTCAATGATGGTTGTAGCACACCTCTACCATACAAATTAATATCTACCACATCTAAAGTACATTTCTTATATACATATGTAAGTATGTTTATACATATATAGCTTTGTCATAAATTAAGTTGCAACTTTCTATATCAATAATATTCTTTACTACTGATTTACCAGTTTCATTTAAATTTTTGTATTTTCGCCATATTGACATTGAGCCACCCTGATTTTGTGGTGAATATGTGATGAACTCCAAATGTATCTAGATAATAAAACCAGAGTCGGCAACAGTTAAAACTGTCGATAAATGCATATTGAAGCTATTCAAAAAATTCCACATTTGTTAGCACAAAATTCAAACAGATATATTAAATTGGTGTTTTTCACATATGTTATCCTATTAAATCTGTAAAATATTCTCTATATTTCCCAATGACAATAACGACATATAGAACCCATATGACTGCGCCACTGTGCACTTGCATACAATGATATCATCGAACATTTTCATGTATGTACATACATACATACATTCACCTGGTAGAAGTTGTGTGTAGCAGATATACCGCGCATTAATATGCTACAACAATAGTACGTGAATCTGGCGACCGACCGACTCGACTCTACCATATGGTAGAACGTTTCAGTTGGCTGCTTGAAGCGGTTTACTATCTAGTTACTGGCGAGTTTTGCTTTTGTGAGCTTCAGCTGCCGCGCGCATTAATATGTTTGTACCGTTCGTTAACTTAAACAATGTAAGCTGCAATGTGATAGAAGAGTGTAGTATATTCTTATTTGTAATTTATTTTTGTTAGCAAAGCCGTATTTAAGTTCGTTTAAGCCAAGCACTAGCCGATATACGAGAAATGTGGCGGCGCATTAGTCATCAAAATTTACACAAAGGCTCTTATTATTTAACTGGAAAGTGGTGAAAAAAAATATAAATCACTGTTTAACGTTGAAATATAATAAAGAAAAGTCGCAAATAATATTTGCTAAGAATTATAATTGTATTACCTACATACATATGTACATATGTGTATATTGTGCTTATATATTTACGAACAGATATTTTGTATAGCCGGAGAATTACATACCTTTGTATAAATGAGCAAATAAATGATTGATTTGCCAACATTTTCAAATTAACTGAACTCATTTGATTGCAAGTATATGGTAAGAAATTGAAATACATACGCGTAATAAAAATCACCAACCTTGACTTGCAAAATATTTTTATTATTTTTTTTTTTTTGGAAAATTTGTACTCCAATATTTGTTAAACATTTTATCTATCACTGCAGACAAATTTGTTGTTATTGTTTTCCATGTAATTAATTTTTTCTACATAAAGTGTCAACAAGAAGATATTAATTTGTTATATTCAGTTCTTGTGTTTAAGCTTGTGCCTTTGAATGTTAAATATACTAACCTACATACAAACAAAGTAACGTACCTACATGCCCAGCAAAATATATTTGTGCAACTATTTCCAATAAAAATCAGTACCAGCATGTAGGCAAATATGTATGATATGATGAATCTAAACCAAACTGCCTACTGATTTATCAATGAATTAAACAACGGGTGTGTTTTTTCATTTTCCAAATGCACAAGAGATCTATCCTTTCTAAAATGTTAAAGGGTGGTATAAATAGCAATGGACATTTCTTTAGTATCTTTTTCTCCAAAGAAATGTGCCTTTTTGAATTATTTTCCAAGAAACAATTTTTTCAAAATATATCATGAGATTGGGATTCCTCATAACTTTCTTGCTCTTTTGATTGTAAACTATTGACCTATTTCATTTTCAGAATCAGGAAAGTACATGCATACTCCATTTTGAATCTTTAGTCATACCAAGTATACACTTTTATCTATTGCGTAAAACTTAGAAACAAACATTTTTTGTGACTGAGTCTTTCATTAAAAATACTTGCCAAATCATTCATAGTGAAAACATGCAAATAACTGTGATAAGAAATATTGGCGGTTGCAATTTTTCAACAATTATTTAACATGTGATGTAAATTCGAATTTATTAAATACTAGTTCATTAATGCTTTTATTCCAGAACCGGTCATTCATAATACTCGTATTTAAATAGTTGCAAAAGTCTGAGATGAATTTACAGGTCCATAAAAACGTATTCTAGGATCCAATCGTAAAAGAAGCTAATGTTGCCTCATTGAAAACAAATCGTTATTTCGCAATGGACCGTATTTAGTTATTGATTTTGTAGATTCAGCTATGGAAAGAGAGCGAGAGAGAGAGAAAGTTCAACAATAGTTAGCCGCATTTGAAACAGTTCGTATGAGTATGAGTTACTTGGATTTTCCCTAATGCAAATGAAAACATTTATTCCTACGTATCTTGAAGCTCTAATTAAAAGTTTTAGACTTTCAATAGTTTAATTTTAGCATAAAGTACATGTAGGTCGCTGTGGTGTAGTGGTAGTGCGTTGGACTGCTACGCAGAGTGTCCGGGGTTCGAATCTCGGCACAGGCAAAATCAAAAACCACCTCTTGGCAGGCAATGGCAAACCTACAAGAGTAAAAATTGCTATGGAAAGCTTTTCACTTCGCCGTTCGGATTCGGCATTAAACTGTAGGTCCCTTCCATTCATGTACAAATATAACACGCACAACATGAGTGGATGCGAAAAGTTCGGCCTAGGCCCTCCATGGGCTGTTGTGCCATTAAAAGTAAGTAAGTAAAGCAAGGTATATACTCGCACATATTAAGCAGGTAACTCCATTCATATAAAAGTAAAGTTCGTTCCAGTCGATTTATTCCCACTGCTAGGGCAAGGGACTTCCACACGAAATCTGAGCTCATTGTAGTTTTAAATAAGGTGTCCGAAGCACATACTGACCGTTGATACATTTCAGGACCCAACATGAAAGACATACTAAAAATGTTATCTAAAATATAAATGTTTAAGCCCAACAATTAATCTGAAGCACGGTCTTTGCAAAAATCCTATTGATATCAAATCCATTTCGGGATAAGCACAAAAAGGATGGGATGATATGGAAAGATATGTAAATTCTCTAAAGATTTTTCAACCAAAGGGAGTGCTTTCAATACCATTGTGAACCAATGTTCTTCAAAAATGTACAATTTTTGACTAAGCAGGAGCTAATTCAGAACTAAATAAAGCGGGAATAATAATTTGACATGAAAAATTGAGATTTAACTATTGGAGCGGATTGACAAGAGAAGTACACACGTGACTGACAGCACTCTTTTGTTGAGTTAATGAGCCTAGCTCGTTCTCCGCACTGGTATTAGTTAAAGCGACCAGTTTAACAAAATTTCTGTAGGCTTTTGACTTTGGGAATATATTTATAACCAAGGAGCGACTTCACATAGAAAAGAGTTTAATTTATTATTGTTCTTGAGAGGGTTGGGAGTGATTTGTTTGTGTTATTTATCGAATGCTTACTCATCCTGTCTTCATGTTAGAGCTTCAGTTATTTAATTTACATATTACATAACATTGGGAGATTATTAACTTAACATTATGTATGTAAATATAATCTATAATTGTCTGGTTTTTATTTTGGATGACATTATTTTTTTTTCTTGGCTATGAACATCTCCTCAGTGTTATAACTTAATTTTTAGATAGGAAGACTTGTTGATTGCCCACTAACACTTGCCTGTCATTAAAAGGAATAAAAACAAAACAATTTGATAGTACTTTATATCGAACAAGGGAGTGTCCTTTTCCCAAAGGATATCGAAATTAAGATCGATTGCATATTCTCCATAAATTATAACAACAAACTATGTAATATTCTAATATTCAATTAAAATTCAATTAAAATATTTATTTATTTAATTCACAGCAACAACAGCCTACGTAACCATGTCCGAATTTTATGAAGTTCAAATAAGCAAACGTTATAGCTCCAATGGAGCAAAAACAGCAAATTACTTTGATAGCAGACACAAATGCTTCAATAAACACGATGCACGCGATCGCCACCGATCACTGCAGCTATTCAAAGAACTGATTGGGGCGAGTGTGAATTTTGCTCTTAAAGATAAATCATGTTGCAGCGATGATAACTTTCTGAATCGTTTCTTATTTGCACGAAAATTTCATTGTGATGAATCACTCCAGTTGCTTATCAATTATCTTACGTTTAAAGCGGAGAATAAGGTCATGCTGCAAAAGATCAATATATTCGATGAGCAAATACAATTGTCGTTGAAAGACGGCAATCCCAGTGTATTGAAGCAGAGAGATCGACGTGGTCGAAAGGTTGTAACATTTGCAGCAGCAAACTGGGATGCCAGTAAGTATAGCCAGGAAGATGTGTTCCGAGCATTTCTATTTACGCTGGATAAACTGCTGGAGAATGTGGAGAATCAAGCGTTGGGGTTTGTTGTTATAGTTGATTGGACCAACTTTACATTTAAGCAGTCAACGAATCTAACACCCAGAATTTTAAAATTAATGATCGAAGGGCTGCAAGTGAGTATGCTGGATACTTTCTCCTAAGCCACGTAATATTTTATAAGGTGAATTTCTTATTTTAGCACTGCATGCCTGCAAAATTCAAAGGTATACATTTTATTGCACAGCCCTGGTATGTCGATATTGCATTAGCAGTAATCAAACCATTTCTGAAGGACAAAATCAAGGAACGTATTATGATACACGGTACCAATTTAACCACTTTACATAATCTGATCAGTAAAGATATATTACCGCCGGACTTTGGTGGAGAAGGACCTAGCATTAATACGTTAGACTGGTATCATTATTTGCTCGAATCGAGTCAAACATCGGAATCACCGAAATCCTATAGGCTCATTGAAACCACCGTATATACCAAAGCGCCCGCTGCAGCAACAGCACGAGCTCATGGCTCGTCATCATCAGCATCATCGACATCATCATCATCATCACCGTATAACACCAATCAATTAAAACAAGACAATATTATAGAAATTAAGGGTAGTAATAAGGAAAAATTGTGTATCTCATGACAATATGTGATTAATATTATTTGACTAAGAGTTTATTTCAAGAGAGTTGATAACTGCAAATGCACTGCAAATATACGCAAAAATAGAGAGAATCCATTTAACCGTAGTCGTTACTATCCAATGTTTAAATTGCAATAACTTAACTCTTTTGAATTGAGCTATACTACTTGGGACTTAATTTTTAATGAAAAATATTATACGCCTTGTGTTTCGCGTCTTCCGCCACCTGCTCTATGAACTATTTTTATAAGCACTTTTTTATGAACGATTAAATACTAAATAACTTTAAATGTTCTATTGTATTTTTCTTCTTTCTACTTTCTTTGCAAATGTAAGCAATACAATTAATTTTTTAAAATATCTTTATTGTAAAGTATGGTCTCACATTTAAAAAATCTATGTATTGCATATGAAGTATGCTAATGAGAAAATGATTTTCATAAAGTTTTGTGGGGATCCGTTGCTCGCCTTTGAGGCTAACAACGGATCCCCAGGAAAATGTTGTCATTCACGCAGCTATACGGTGCAGAAACATATTGTGGTTTTTGCAAGGAACCGCCACCCCTTAATGTTCCATAGTGCCCACCACCACTACTGGATCGTTTGGGCCAGGTGCTGGGCCAGGTTCATCATCGCTAGGTGGTGGTGGTGTATCATCATCAGCATCTGGATTATATGGTTCTGGTGCTGCACCTTTCTCTTTAGCCATAGTCAAATAACGTAGGTTTTCTGTGTCATCGAAAATTTTGAATGGTTGATTTTTGCCCACAATGGCCACTGAAATATTCTAAAAAAAAAAAGAGCACAATTTAATTTAGTATGTCTAACATTTCATGCTTCATCATCCAACACATACCAGCAACGTCTGATCTTCCTTGCTCGCCTCATCATTTGGCAACGAACCGCGAATGGCTTGTATGCCATGGCAAATTAGATCGTCTTTTGAGCAGTCAGCGAATTCCGAAAGATGTCGTTCCAAATAAGTACGAGCCGTTTGTGAACGAGCACCAATTGACATGGCCTTGCAATTGAAGAAATTAGCCGAAGGATCTACTTGGTAAATTGCCGGACCTTGTTCATCGTAGCCCGCAACTACCAAGCCAACTCCATAGGGCCGCCGATCATAACGTTGCGTAGTCACTTGCATCTTATTGCCCAGATTGGTAATCAAACGTGACACAGGATACGTAGTGTCGTATGCGTATTTGTAATTCAGGCACTCCGTGCGCAAGTAGCGACTTAGCACGCGTGCATCAGCAGTGATGCCAGCAATCGAGATTCCGAGATGATCATCAATCGGTATAATTTTACGTTGCGATGAAGATAACTCCGAAGTAGCACGACGCAAGGCTACAAGCACTGCGTAATCCCTATTCTTAAGACCAACAGTTGCTGAACCCAATTTTACAGCTTCCATGGCATACTCCACCTGATGCAGACGCCCCTGTGGACTCCATACAGTAACATCACTATCGTATTGGTTGCGAAACTGGAAATATTTTCAATTAATTTAATAAATACACACATAACTATATAAATATTTTATCAATGAAAATTTACCATTCTTCTTACTATATCCGGAGAAAACTTGCAAATAATAAGTAATATTCAACGCGATGACAATGGATAATTCACTGCCGTTGAATCTATTACAATATATGAAGACAGGGTGGTATTCGAAAATACGAAAGAAATTAAATTCTTCTTCTCCTGAATAAAGGTTACAATAGATATGAATACAATTTTCGACATTTGATTCTTACAATGTCTTCACAATTAAATACACAAATTTACAGTGTGGTAACATGAATGTGTAACAAAAATGATAGAATGCAAGATTAGGCATTGCGCAGGTTCGCCATTTTTCGGCTTCGTCATACCATACCAGAATGTAACAAACATTTTGCTTAGCAGAATCTCGTGTTCTTTTTTCTCTCCAATCAGATCACAGCATATGGTCTGGTATGACGTACATGCACAGTAGACTAAATTTCACGAAGCTTGAAACTGGACCGAAATAAGTTCAAAATAATAATTGATAGTTTTTGATTTTCAACTCAAAGAGAATATGGAAAATGCGTGAGAAAAATCTGGCAATCATCAGCGTCTGTAAAAATGGGCTATACAACAATATTTTGTTAGAACACGCCTATATATGAGCTATTTATTGTTTATACTAGAAAACTCTTACACTTAAACACAAAGGGACGATGAATGTTTATTCTGGTACTCTGATATTTTTACGCATTCCTTTTCCAATGCCAAAAAAATATGGCAATTACGTTGGTCCCACGAAAATATCCCAGCGCCGTTATATCTGAGTTGAACAGGCTTCGAACTCTATTGATTTGTGTTTGGTTGCAGTTTCTTTAAATTGTTTTTCATTTGTAAATTTTTGTAATATTACAAATTAGGAATAATGTTACGAATTGTAGCACTAAATGAAGAAGGCGATGAAGAATCCGAGGAAGAGGTGGCCGTTACCAAAGAAGCGCAGGTATTTAAAGAAATGTTCATTATACGACAACCGGTTGTTATTGCAACCAAAACAAATGTGCACTTTGACCAATTCTTTACTTAATTTTTATGATGCAAGGAAACCATAGCGGAATCGGAGTATATGCGCGCTATCAAAATGAAGTCGCAGGGGAAGCCTGAATCGGCGCTCCTGCTGCTTAAGGAACTGCTCGATACTGAAGTGCTGAGTGAGGTAAGTGCAATGACAATAGTCGGTGGCGACTGGTGGCCGGTGACGTCACAGGTTGTATTAAGTGTTTTTGGGACAATAGATAGTACAACAATTCAATTTAATTTAGATTTCGGAGGATAATAAAAATGATAAACTGTGGGCGATTCGTTACAATTGCCTTAAGAATATTGCGATGATATGTGAGGAAAATGAAGACTATGAGCACGCATTGAATAACTATAAAATGGTGAGTTTCCATTACTGTTCTTTGAAAGCTATAATTATTAACGCAGTTTGCGCATTTTTTAAGGCCATGCAAATAGATGACAGCGATGTCTACACTATGCATCGTTTTGGGCAATTGGCGCTAAAAACCAATACGCTGGAATTGGCAGACTACGCATTTCAAAGTTGCCTCAAACGCAATCCAATGCACTGGCGTGCTGCTGATGGCGTACTGCAAACGCTCTGTCGAAATAAAAACATTTTGGGTGCATATGTTTTGGCGCTGAAACTATATCGCACGGATCCATATTATGAACGTGCCAGCGCAACGCTGCAAGAAATCTCAAAAGCATTTAATGATTGCATACCATTCTATGAAAAGTTCGGTGGTGCGTTTCCTTGCGAAGTCTTGAACGAAATATCAGTTAGTAAGGACAGAGTGTTGCCAGTGGCAGATTCCATTGCTGATGAGGCAGAGGAGAAGGAAAACGAAAGGAAGTCTCGGAAAATGCCATATCCGAATAGTCTAAATCAGTACCGAATAAAGCAAGCGAATTGGTTAACAATTGGGCAATATATTTTAACAGTTTACAACCATTTAAAAGAAACGCAGCAAAGCTTGTTTTTTACATACAAATACGAGCAAATTATTGCAACTGGTGATAGTAATAACATATGCTGCGATGACAAAGTGCTACCGCAGGAGCTCAACATTGATGCTGCGACACGGGAAGAAAGCTCCAACAATTCCAATAGTAGTTCTTGTGATGCTACTGCAGTAATAACAAGCAAAGCCAATGCAAATAGCATACAAGATATAAAATCTGAAACTGAAAATTTAACGTCTGTATTAACAAATAGTCAAAGTTCTGATGTAAATGGATTTGTGCCACCCACCACAGAACAACTGCAACAACAGCAGCAGCAAGCCGGTCCACAGAAAACAACTGCCCCATCAAATGCCACAATTAATTTAGATGCTAACAATGAGGATTCTGATTCAAATGCCAAATCCGATGGCAATGATGCAAGTAATAAGCCGAAACCACGTCGCCGTTGCAGTGATTTACATTTTCTCGAACAATGGGGCTGGCACAAGAGTCGTCGCTACTCTTCGCGCAAGAAGCCACAACAAGAACGTCCCGAGGTGGATACAACATTAAATGGTATACTACGTAAAATATATGCCAAATTTATGAGCAACAGCTTCGAGAAGACATGGCCATTCAGTAATGACGCGAATGCAATAAATGGCAATGACATCTCAAATGGTGACAACTACAACAATGATAGCAATGAAATGGCAGACAGGTCGCACGCCTGCAAAGCATGTGCCACAACGTTAACACTGGAGCAATTTCAATTAGAAACGGAAACCAAGTTTGACTCACTCGACCAGCAGCTCAAAGCCAAACCATTCGATCTAATGCTACTCATTTACAAATGGCTCAAATCTCTGTCGCTAGCGGCAGACAAGCGTTTACCAGCCCTACTGCAGAGCTTATATTTAAGCATATTCGATTTGTATTTGCGTCACTTCGATTTAAGCACTTGGCAGCAACTGTCTAGCGCAAATTATGCAGCTTCTTATCGCATCTGTTTGCTGTATCTCGAGTTGTTATATGCAAAATTAGTACATGAAAATGTGGAAATCACCAAAGAATGGCGTAATATATTCAATCACTTAATGTTTAAATCGGCGGCGCATGCATGCGATGAATCTCGCCTGCGTTTAATTAATTTAGAATACTTATGCTGTAGCAAATGTAATCAGCTGGAGAAATGTGTTGCATGTTTAGATCTAATGCATGAGATGATTGCCAGTGAATCCGGCAGATTTGTATTGCATTTGCCGAATACGGGAAATGATTGCATCACGGAGGATTTCATATGTAATATGCGCGTTGAATTGCAAAGGTAAGGAAAGAGTTAAAATTTTAATAACCAAGCCTCTTGGAAGTAGTTGGCACTAATTAAATTTCACATTTCTTTTCAAATTCCTTTCTTTTTGCAGAAAAATAGCGTTAAATAAAGTGCCAAAACTATTTGAAGATAGCAATTGGTCTGAACTTTACAACATAATAAGTAATAATATTCTACAATCAAAAGATATGCGCGATTCCGATGATGATTGGATACAAAATTTCAAAACTCAAATTGAAATATTATTACAATCGCTGTGGAATATGAACGCATATGAGGAGTGCTTACTATGGTCGGAGAAATTTCTGCATTATACCACGTGCCAGTACATGAAGGATGCCGCCAAAAAATCACAATACATACAAAAGTCATGGGCCGAATCGATAAATTTTATATTTTCCTACATTGAAGCATTGCTTTTAAATGAAGGATTCGATTTATTAGGATATTTGGACGAGCTACTCGAGCGTTTAGTACAAAATCTGATACGCCTACTATCGGCGCAATTGGATGGAGCTTTTGATAAAAATTGCAATCCAGTGCATGAGTTGGATGTTAAGCGTCCCTGGGTTATTCTGCATCAAATCATATTGAGGTAAGAAGAGTAATAAATGGGGTCAGATTATATACAGACTGATATCAAAAATGGTTATCCAACCTTTTGCAAGGGTCCTCTTAAATAGTCGCTCTCTGGATGAGAGTAGTAATTACTATTGGTTAATTTATATTATTAAATGAAGTATTACTTTAGATGTAAGAGTTTAATAATTCTTTATATCTCTGAGAGAAGCACTCAATCAAGCATCGAAAATATTTCTCTGTATGAAAGAGATTAATTATTTTTAATAACTCTCGAAGAGAATAAAACAAAATCTATAAAAGAGTTTAAGTCTTTGCCAACATACAATAGAAAATTTCCCTTTGAGAATAAAAAAATTCCATATGTTAAATACACATACCGAAGACCAGAGAGCATAGCGTTTTATGGCAGAGGAGGAACGAGAAAGAGATAAGAAAATTGTTAAGTTAGACTATGTACGCATGCTATCAATTATTTCTGTCTAATTCTGGGAGGGATAATTATCTCCCATTCAAATAATAAATAATTGCACTATACAATATTTATTATTTGAATCTATAACGTTGTACATACTTGAAATAAATATGTAGTTAATAAGAAACTTAATAAATGCCCATAATTTTCAGGGAGGAAAACTACAGTCCCGTCATAGTGAAAACGAAAAATACTGATTGCTCTGACGAAGATGAAGATCTCGTGCCAAATTCATTTCTTGTGTTATTCACAGCTCATGAATTTCTCGGGAAACGCCTGTGGTGTACACGTGATAATGGCGGCCTCTTACATTACATCTTAGATATGGTGACAACAAATCTTCGAGCACCACTCTACGATTCATGCCGAGAAAGTGTTTATGAGTATATTGAACAGGTCACATATTGTCTGTATGGCTATCCGCAAAAGAAAGCACGTTCACGTCACTTGGAAGAACACGAAGCGACACCAATTGAATTAACCTGGACCCGTGCTATACAAATATTCGATCTTTATAGACCTGAATCGCTGCCAGAATTCAACTCATATAAACTTGAATCGATTACTGCCGATATGGAGCAATTATTGCTGAAAATTGTTGCATTAATGCCAAAAGAACGGGATCCCACTCCAAATACTGCTCATATTACAGCGTTTATAAATGGTGAAGCGGATACACTGCCCGAAGAATCGCCATGCCCGAAACTACCATATAAAATTAATAGCATATTTTATTTACTAGCAGATTACTATTTTAAGAATCGGGATTTCTTTAAAACTATTAAATATTATACATTGGATTTGGTGGGAAATACACAACGTTTAGATTCTTGGGCTGGCATAGCACTGTCGAAAGCGAGTAAAATTGAAACAAAGTTGAATAGCTTGACAGCATTAAAGTGAGTGTGCAAGAGTACTTCTTGAAGTTTAAATTTATGTTGAATTTTTCATTTTAATTTTAGTTTATCGTCGTTGTTGGTTGAATGTGAAGATACGATACGTTGCTTTGAACGATGCATTAGTTTGGTACGCAATCACACGCTGCTCTGGATTGAATACGGCTCTTTTGCGTATACCATCCACTCGTATTGTTCACGCTATGTTAAGCACACTTCGGAAAAGTTATCACTGGAACAGTGCGTAGTTATGAATGGATATTTTTTAAATATATCTTACAGATTCTTTAATGAAATCATTTTGGTTATTTATTTTTGAAACAGATTTTCGCTGGCCGAAGAACGCAAAGAGAAAATGTTAACTATTGCATACAATTGCTTCAATTTGGCTGCAACTCTTCAAAATAATATCACTGAAAATTCTGCCGAAGATAATGGTGAATCGCATGAAGAGAAGTGGTTGTGCCAATATATGTTGGGCAAAATTGCTGAGAAACGCAAAGAACATCCAAAAATATATTTAAATTATTATTTAACAGTGAGCAGCTAAAAGTTTCACTAAAACAAACGAGATTACTTAATTGTTTGCACATTTAAATTTCAGGCTGCCAATTATCTTTATGAAAGCGGTGCCACCTATCCCATCAAAATCAATCATAGCAATCCAACAACACTTTCCGTTGAAGCACTCGAAGTTTTCTATCGCACAAATTCAGCAATTATTAAATATATAGAGCATGAAAAAGAAATCCAACGTGAACATGGTGATCTATTTAATAACGTACTTAAAAATCTCTCACAAAGTCCATTCGCTTTTAATAAGGCGAAAATTGATGGTAAGTAGAAAAATGATTTAAATTCATAGTTTCTGCTTTAAGAAGTTTTATAATTTCATTAACAGGTAATAGCCTTAATGCTTTCAAACGAAAAATGGCAGATAAAATCGAGCAACAGCCTGTACCTAGTAAAATGCTCAAAAAGTCAAATGATGAACATCCAACTACAAATACCGTTGAATTAACTGCCACAGCCGCACTAACAGCAGCAACAGCAACAACAGCAACAATCAATGAAGACATTGCTTTGAAAACAGACAAAGTTAATGAGCAGCAACTTGTGCCACAAGATATAAAAGTGATCGAAAATGGTAGCACTACCAGTACTAAAACTGTTCACAACGATGTAGACATGAAAGATGAAAAAGTCGCCGTTTCTACCAGTACTAAAACTGTACACAACGATGTAGACATGAAAGATGAAAAAGTCGCTGTTTCTAGTGCCAGCCCAACGCGACGCGAATCTCAGGTAATTTTTGCTAAATTCATTATTAGTCTAGAAATTTATATTGCAAATTATTAGTACATTTAACACAATAACGAGTGTTAATTTTTACATTTTGAAAATGAATCGAAAAAAATGTGACCTTATAAATATGCATTCAGCATTGCCGTTAATCATTACCCGATAGTGTTGAACTTTATTCAGCATTTATTGCACAAAAAATGTTTCCCAAAGTTGACATTCTTCTCAGTTTCGACTAAAATTTAAATCAAAAGCGATATTTGTACATGGAATGGAAGAGACCTACAGTTAAATGTCGAATTCGAACGGCAAAGTGCAACGCTTTTCTTAGGAAATGATTACTGTTGGACGGTAGCAGTCCAGCACACTACTACTGATAACGACTTTAGTTTTTATTGTCAGATTAAATTGGTATACTTTATACAAACTTAGTTCCCAATCTTTGTGACTTAATTAAGAAATTGTAATATTATGTTTATCATATGACTGATTTACCAGTCCAAATCTTTTTCTTGCACTCCCAAACTTTTTTATATACCTACAGAATTTAATTGTAATCAAGTTTTTGATTCCCTACTACTCATCTCCATGTTTTGATTGAATGACTTTAATAATTTCCATTTACATTTAATCAATCAATGAGATTTGACTGAATCAGTGCAAGCTTTGATATTTGAAAGGTTTGAATAATTTTGCCTGCTGCTAAATTTTCAAATAAATATTAATTAAGAAGCTTAATTATTTATTGAATATGTAAGTAGTAAGTATTATTATTCGCATTTTTTTATTTGGGAATTATAAAAACTTACAAATATTAAAATTGTTAATTATGATACATTCTTTATGTTTTTGTTTGTAGTTTTTTGTTGCTGGGATATACATACATACTATATACTATTTTCAAGTATTATTGTTATTTAATACTCGTACAGTACAATCTATGTATGAGTGTGTGTGTGTGCTTATTAAATACATGTACCCGGATTCATGCATATTTTTTAAGCTTACGTTAGGTGTATTATTGTTTTAAAAAATATGTATGTACATATTTATGTGATTAATGTTAGATAATTAATATTTATAAAAAAGAAAACGTGATATTCTTAAATTAAATTATTTGATTGGAAGGATTTTGTCATCTGTGTGGGCGTACCAGTATTCAGTTTCATTTGTCCTTGATACCAAACTTTTAAGCGATGCGTAATTTCAGAGAATGAAGGCCTTCGCACTGACTGTTCATGCCAGCATTCAATCATTAAGGAGTAAACTGCTGTAGGGCATGCTTCAGGGCATGAAAGCAATTGGCGTGATCGTACTAAATTAATGACTTCTTGATTGCTATGCCCATAATATGGCTATAAATAAAGTGAAATAATCAAATAAGTCATAATTAGTTAGCTAGAGTTAAGGTTCTACACACAAACCTGCATGCCGTAACTGTAGATTTCCCATAGTACCACACCAAATGACCATACATCGCTTTCCGTAGTGAATTTTCCATATAATATTGATTCCGATGGCATCCAACGCACTGGCAGCAATGATTTCGATTGCACTCTAAAAGTTTTTTTTATTAAGAATTATTATGAGTTGTGGATTTTAAAATATATATATACAGTTGTATACCGATAATAATCCGAGCTATAAATATCACGTGAGAGTCCAAAATCTGATATTTTTACTGTCAACTCGTCACCGACCAAACAATTACGTGCCGCCAAATCACGATGCACATAATGATGCCCAGATAAATATTCCATCCCTTCGCTAATTTGCAATGATATCTTTAGAAATTCCAATTGTGTTAATGTTTTATTCTCATTTGGTGAATTGGCAATGAGAAATTCATGCAAGTCGCCATGCGACATATACTCGAAAAACATGCAATAAGGTTCCTTGTTCAAGACCACTCCCAATATGCAGACAATATTATCATGTTTCAAATCGGATATCAATTCGATTTCACGTTTAAAATCTTGTTGTATTTTATACGAGGCATTCTCTTTTAATGCTTTCACAGCAACGAATATATGCTCTCCATTTGCTTGCATGAGTTGACCTTTATAGACTTTACCTAGTGGCAGATAAATAATAATATATATACATGAATAGAGAGAGAGAGAGAGAGAGAATAAGAAATAATGTGGGAAAAATATAGAGTATTTTTTGGATTAAAATAAAAGATAGATTGAAGGTTCTTATTCCATTCTATACTTACCGAATGCTCCTTCACCCAATTCTTCTACAAATTCCACATCCTGCAACGTATATTGTGACACACGTAAAAGTGAACTTCTTTCCAAATTTTGACAAAATGCTGACGGTTGTTCAGTATTGACAGGTCCACCAGGTCCATTGAGTCTTGTCATTTCCAATGATGTATTCACTTGTGAATTACCATAGATATTCTTATCGGCATTGGGTGTGTTTATCTTTGAATTGATGAAAAGAAAAATGTAATGGAAAAATTTACAAGGGTGGGGGAAGGTTTAGGAAAAAGTTTAATTTAAAAAATAAATCTGAGAAGAGATATATCCTGTAATTTTAGACAAAATAAATAGTAATCAGGGATTAATGCAAGACTCCTTCTGAAATTGTTCACCATTGGCACGAGTTCAACTGACTTGACTTAATTTGTATTGAATTCTTCGCACTACCTTTCATCTAGCTTGACTTACTTGAATCAATCTGACTCGAATTCAACTGGTTAACCTTATCTTACTAGTATTCACCTGACTTGACTTTCTTTAAAACATCTGACAAGACCTCATCTACCTTGACATCAATTTGATTTTCTTGCATAAATCTGAATCGAATTAAGCTTGAGACTTGAGTCTGACTTTTTCCAACTTTTGTAATACATATTTTAGTAACGTACTACTTACAAATAACACATTGAATACTCTGGCTTCTCTATACCAACTTCAAATTTTAATTGTAGATACTTACATTTTGAATATTTGTCATGCCATTGTTACGCCTTCTCTTGACGAAAATCATTACAACATACAATATCAACACACTAATCAGTCCACCAATTGTAACGAAAATATAAAACCATATCCTATCAGCGCATCGGGGAATGTCACAGGGCTCTATAATCTTCTCGAATGATTTATCATCAACAAAACACCACGGACGATCTTCTGTGTTACCTGGATTACTAAAAAATGTATTTGACTTCATATGTAATCATTTCTTCCCCCTCGCTTTGCTCTCCATACATACCGACAAAAGTTTTGACCCGCCAGCTCAGGATAATCGCTTATCTCCTTCATTAGCCATGACCAACGTAAGCATGGCTTGCCCGACACTGTTACCGCTAACGTTCCGCGATACCCCGCGCCATATTCCCAATAGCAATTTTGCTCAGGATTAACATCAATTGTAATGCCGAGCGACGAACAATCACTATGATGTGGTAAACTTTGGCATTCTTCTAGAGGCAATTTTTGCCCTATTACTGGATGACGTTTCGCTATAGCGTACTCCTTCTGGCATAGCTCATTCTCAAGGAGCTCGCATTCATCACGACATATACGGCGTAAATTTTCCGTTTCTCTGTTCGGTGGATATTGACTTGATATCTCCGCAGAGAAGACATCATCATATGTTATTGATGATTTACGTTTGAGGAACAATCGACGATCTTTAGTGTTTTTATTATTATTATTGTCGGGCAAGAAACGTCTGCGTCGACTTTCTGTAATACGATTTTCGCGATTGCTAATATTTGCTCCCGACGACAAGCTAATGGTATCAGCAGTGTGATTGTTTTTCTTGAGCCTGCGTTCTTTTTGTGTGGCACGATTGGCGAAGTAGAGTAAATTGGTCCTTTCGGGTGTGCGACATACTGGTAGCGAACTGAAGCATAAACTTGGCAATGCATAAATTCGACAATTTTGATTCATATCTCTGGAAGTAAAAAAAATCGGTGAATATTGAATCAATGATAAATATGTGGTTCATATGTAATTTGGACTCACTTTGATTCTTTAATGACCCCATATGCCGATTTGAGCCTTTCTTCGAGCTCATTCATTGAGAGACTTGGTGGTATAAAAACGCTTTGATTTTTCAAATATTTCTCACATGTCGTTCCATTGTATATTTGACAAATACCAGCGGGTATCTGAAAATGGTGCAAGTTTTCCCAGTCGCTAACTTACTTATTAGTAAATTTATTTATTACGTTACCTCTTCGTTGTAAAAGTTGCTTGAATGTTTTGATATCTTGCCTGAGCTTCCACTGTGAATGACAAAATTTAATTTCATTTCATTTAATTTCAGATTGCAATATAAGAGAGAAACTAGGATAACAAATGTGTCAAATTAAACTTCAATTGTAGACTGCCGATACTGTTTTAATTGGCAAATATTTCAATCTCAACGCATAGGTCTGGTGCATATCTATCAACAATGCTAGGCAAAGATTGGGTGCATTGGGTTCCGATATCGATGTACATAGTAGATAGTTTTAATATGTGGTTCCAAATAATCTGATTTGCTTGCGTCTATAGTACTTGGTGAATTTATATATGATATCAGCATTTCTAACTTGATTTCATTTGAATTCATTCGAAAAGTGTTACTACTAATTGAAATTGAAAATAAGGAGAATTTTCCTTGCGGCAGTGAATATTGGGATACTGAGCCTATTCTTCGGGTAGTGAATTGTATCGGCATTTGTAGCAAATATGGTACCTCCTAGTTCTCTATTCTCCTGCTTAGTGCAGAGTTTACGGTAAATAAAGTTTTTTATTTTTCGTTCATTCAGAACATTATATGTATTAATTCCTGAGCAACATTAATAATGGCTGACATGCTTAACTACCTATTTTCATAATCGCTAAGATATTTTTCAGGTACAGGAATATTTTATCTTCATGGGATCTGCTAATGTTCTAAGTAGAATATGTTTTGAGGACTCCGAATTTATTTCTGTAAAATGGTTGTTTAAATGTTCTGGTGCTTCATATTATTGCTATAAATTCTGTTCTTACGGTATGTCCCGACCTTATTGAACTGTACCAGTTTCAAACCCATGTTTAAAGAACTTTCCGACATAACAGGCAAATTTCTACGAAATAAAGTTTTGTTATTTTTATATATTGTCATAAAATATAAATGAAAATAAAGGATTAATTAATGTGATTCTTCCCATGTCAAAAATCCAAGATAGATACTCTTTACTAAAAATGTAGAAAACTTTTATATTTACATATGTACATATTATACAAAGTACAAGAAAAAAACAACACAAAACGAAACAAAAATCATTAAGCTACAGAATTATGTACATTTGAAATCCACCTATGCGTGATAAGAGCAATTATGCTGCTTGCAATTTACTTAAGTTAATGTATGTAATTTTTCCTTTTTTAGTTTTTTAATTTTTTTTTTTCTTGACAGTAATCATTAATCTACAGAATTACTAACCCTCCTATTTTATCACTATTTTCTCCTCTATGGGTGTTTCTGGAATTTGTGATAATGTCATCAGCTTCAGCTCCTTTTGCTGCCGTTGTAATTAATGCAATGTACAAGTAAATGGCTGATATGAGAAAGCTTTTGGTAAGCATTTTAACGAAATAGAAATTTATTAAAGCCTCAAGACAACGTTTAGCAAATAAATGTACTAATTTTTTATCACATTTAAAGTTTCATAGTTTCATTGGAATAGTTGTTATTTCTGCTTTTTTTGATCCCATACAAACTTCCACACTTCACTCTTGTAATATTACAAACTTTTAAAGTGACTTTTAATGACTGAAAAACGCATTTATGTTGATATTATAAAAACGTATTCATTTTGTATAAATATTATTATGTAGTTTTATTTTAAAAATGTTTTCAACTTCTTTCCACTCAATCTTTTATACATTATTGTATTTATTATTTTTTTATCAGAAACAAAAAACATTCCGAGTCTATAAACACTTGAACTGTGCTGTGGAGACAAAGTATAATTATCCTTTCATCCCTTACGTTAAGTTTTTGATGTAGGTACTTATACACTTAACTTTAGCAGGCAGCCATCAACAAACCAACCACCCCATAACAGTTGGTTATTTTCATTCCAGGCAAAAGCCGTACAGCGTTGCCATTGTTGAATGAGAGTTTTGAATAACATGCAATTCACACGAGATTCAGAATAATGAATTTGAACCAATCACTTTCCAATACTTTTTACAGTGCAACTGTTTATTATACCAACCTTGGCACACGCTTGAATTACATGAATTCTAAAATTTCAATTATTTTGGTTTTGGATTTTAGTCTGAGAATAGTCGTGTTTTACGTTTGAATTTTGATCAAATTTTTGGTATCCTTTTCATCTGATTTCTAACTTGAATTCTGGTCTGAATTTTGTTTGATTTTTGATCTGACTACCAGGAACATCAGACATCAAAGCTGTCATCAACCCTCTATGGTGATGGCAGGCCATATGTATTTTGGGAGATATTGATCAGGGCAGAGTCTTCTATCAAAAACTCGTCCATTCATCATCGCGGAAACTGTGTTTTATGGTCTGAAAATACGATTATTCGATTTTTGCCATTCTGAATGTATTTTGTTGGATAATCGAAAACGGTTGGCTGGTGACTATACTAAAGACTCAAACCGGTTCAACTATTTGATCCGTAAGCGCTACAAAGCATCATCTCAGTTGTTGTTGTTGAGCCTTCGTAAGAGATAGTAGACGCCTGCTGGTGGATGATTACTACCCATTTTATTTCTCTACCTTAAACTTTTAGACTCCTTAAAGGAGCTAAGGTATTAAAATTCATCCCTTCTTTATCCCTTATTTTTTCTTCAAAGTTCTCAAAAGATTATATTTTTCATCTATACGTGCAAGTTACTTACAATAATTATCAAATGGACGATGTGCTATTGCAGGTCTATGGCTCCCCTTGCAACCTTCATCAGAATTATAAAGACAAACAAATATCTGAAACAAATACAATTTAAAGGATTTTTAATGATTTCATTATTTTGCATTATATTACTCTTTGAAGTAATTAATTCCCAGCCATGAGTAATTTTTTGTTTCGTGTTCTATTTTCTAGGAGAGTGCTGCTACCGGAACAACAACAACAACCACCATAACTAGCAGCACAACATCATCGACTAGCAGCTCAGACTCATCATCATCTGATTCCGACAGCGATTCAGATGATACATCAGCAGAGAATGATCTAAAGAAACGACGTGAAAATAATTCACCATATACTGAAGCTGAATTGGAGAGCTTATATAAAATAATAATACGAAATTTGGAAGAATGCATAACACGTTTCCCTGAACACTACAAATCCATCTATCGTCTAGTGTATCATTATATGAATGGCCCGGCAAATCTTCGTGACATAAAACATTGCGAACAGCTGCTGCTGGATCAATATAAAACAAATTTGGGTAATCAGATTAATGGATTGTTTTACGATCGTAAGAATAATAATATATTTAATGGAATATGGAGAATACCATCATCGGAAATAGATCGTCCAGGTAGTTTTTCAGCACATTTAGTTAAATGTACTAGCCTCTTTATACAGCTACTAATGAAGATCGGCAATCATAAGTTACTTATCGATGTGGGACTGCAATTGTATAGGACGCCAGATCCAGATAAGTCAGTAGTAGCTTTAGATTTATAGAAGAGTGTCTGGAATTATGAATTTTCTATCTTTTTTGCAGACGTTACATTAGAGACGATGAACGCATCGAACTTTATCATCAATCCATCGCTTGCTGTGCTCAAATATTGCGTAATATCTTTAAGACTAACATGGAGAAATGCAATGATGAGGAAAATTTAAATTTACTCATTGATGTCTATAAGATACATAAAAAATGTGTCAAGTATATGAATCATAAGGAATTACTTTTCACACAGCTTCTAGTGGACGTCTACAAGTTCTATATACAAGATAAATTGGATTATATACCGGATAATTTGAATTTTTTGGATTTGAGCATAAAGTTATGTGTCCAAGAGATAACGTATCGTAAAAATCTTGAAAAATCATCGAACAACAACTGGCATTCAATGCAATATTTAGCGAATGTGGGTGCAAGTGCCGGTTCTGCTGTTGGCAGTGGCGTTGCTGGTGCTGAAGAATCACCATTTGGTTTTAGCAGCAATGCTCCAAGCACGTCTCAATCACAAGTTACCGTAAGTAATGATTCTGTAATCATAAAAAAAAGTTGAATATTTTAAATTATACATTAAATACCATAAAGTTAATACCTACAATGAATCTCAATTCAAACTAAATACTTAAATTGAAAGTTAACAACATTTCATTGGTATTGAATTCTAGAATTCTCTGCTAACTTCTGGATATCGATATTGAATCGAGCCTATGTACTATATGGTATGTATATGTAAACAGATGATGATGAAATTTCAGGAAATTTCATGCTGCATTTTCTAGTACAAGATGTGCTATACTAAGCAAACAAAAAAAGGATAAAAGCAGATGTATCTATATTATGCAAGTTTACAAAGTCTTCAAATAGATTATGAACGCATTTGAAGACTAAGTGCTTCCTCGCTTTCTATAGGCTCTGTCAATATTATTATTGTTGAGGAGCGCACTACAACCAATATAAGGTTCAATGTGCCTCTATATTGTACGTTCAATACTATCATAAGTCAAACATCCTATAAAAAATTTGATATTGACCTTGCTTCTATGGAGTAATCTGCACCTTAGCTTTGGTGCAGATTAAAGAGCTTTGCTACCTTAGCCGCCCCTTCGTCTTGCAGTTTTCCTGCTTCTTATTACTAATACCTGGCGATCAGTTTCGTTGAGTCCCCACAGGCTATCCAGGATTACGGGCGTATTTTTGACTTCCCCCTCTTGACCCGTAATGTTTTCTATGAGTGGCTTCACCTTGTACAAGCTGTGGCCCCTCAGCACTCAGTAACGGTCCTGATAAAAGAGAGGCAGCGAACTGCTTGAGGCTATACAGAAACTAGACGCGTATACCAGTGGCAACCTGCAAGAATGAGAATTTTGAGTTGGCTGACTGACCACATTCAAAAATACCAAGCAGGTATGACCAGAATATAATTCCAAAGGCTCCAAGGAGCACCACAATATCCCTAGGAACCAAATGCATAAAGTAGTAAAATTAATAACTGGTCACTACGTCTAGAATGGGTATACGAAGAGAATACTTACTTTGCTCTCCCTTGGCTATTTGTTGGAAAAATATTCGAGGTCAATACTTTCAAAAGGACCTGTCCTACTGGGGGTCGATTGATTTAGGGGACCAACTACCTTTAAATGCTTACATAACAAAATCCAAGCTGCTTAAATAATCAGGGTTCTTGAAAGGGGGTAGATGAGACACGAACGTGGTATAACAATGGACTGTCTTTTATCTAAGTGTGCCCTGATGTACTACCACTTAGTCTAATCTAAGTGATCGGATTACAGCAAGAGTTTCTCCACCACTATATTATTCGGTATGTGTCAAGTCTGAAACTTGTTTTACTGTTAGTTCAGAAGGTTAAGTTCCGCGGTATTGCAGGGCATTCTACCCAGATATAACCCCAGATGTAGTCTGAATATGCCAAATGAAAGATAGACCGTTGCCGTTAATTTTTCTATCACTCAGTGGGCGTTTCTGATGATGGGATTGAACTTTCTTTTTATGATTAGTGGAATGGCAATTAAAATTTATTTTTTTAAATTGAATATCAACTAAAATTTCATTGCATTCACAATGCCACTTGTAATTATGTACGTATTTTAAATTAAAAATTCTTTGTTTTTCAGCCGACACGTCAAATTCAAATACCTGGTTTAACAATGCGGCAACGCGTTCGCTCCTCTCTAGGTAAAACAGCTACAACTACGGCCAGCACAACAACCTTCGGCAACATGCCGCAAACGTTTGATAATCCTTTTATTCCAACAATAAATCCGACTGCTAATGTTGGTGCTGATTTACTCAAATCAACGAATTTATTGTCAATGATGAATTTTGCATTACCGTCACAAAGTCTACAAGATTCTATAGAATTTCAAAAACTAGTTGCTGAGTATTATAAAAAAATAATTGAAGAAAAGGCTGTAACTTTATCGGGAAATTTTAATCTACCCATTTCGAATGCATCATTATCGTTAGCTTCGTCTTTGCCGATTGAAACGACAATAACACCGGCACAGCCGAAGCATATTTTAAGCAGCAGCAGCATGCTCTCATCAGCCTCGTCAAGTGTACAATCATCATCCGCTGTACGCATTTCAAACTGTGATATCACAATAACACCCTCAATAACGAAACCGCTGGCAGCTTTTGATACACAATCATCGTCGTCCTCAAATCTAATTAAGCAATCAACTGCGCCAGCAACAGCTAATTTTACGCTGACAAAAGTGTCTCAAAGTAGCAGCGCAAGTAATAGCTACAATATTACGGATACCGCCATACCATTTAGAGATATTGAATTAAAAGCAATACCACTACAAATACAGCAGCAGCAGTCACTTCATACTGTTCCAATCACCACCACTACAGCAGCTACTGCAGTCTATACCCCCAGTGTTTTTGTGAAACCCTTAGCGAACTTACAAAGCCCAAAGTCATCACAGCAATCTTCACAGAATTTCAGTGATTTGTCATCGAAATCATTGACCATAACTTCGCTGCCACCAATGTCCAGCAATAACGCTGCATTATCACCCGATACTTCTAACAATGTTACAATGACTACCGCCAACAAATATCAACCCAAAGCTCCGCGTGTCAGTAAGAACAAACAATCGCAACAAGCAGCGAAACAGCAGCCGTTTAACCTTTCATCAAACATCGCTATACCAACATCCATTGCCAATGCGACATCCTCATTTCTCAATACATTCAATATGGATACTTACAATCAACAGGCACAATTACTTTCCACATACGCTGATCTATTTAAAAACAGGGCGCTGCAACAGCAATTCCAAATGCTCACCGCACAGCCGAAAGCGCGTGCTGCACCCAAACGGAAGGCGAAAGCAGCTGCAACCTCCACTGTTAGCGTTGAAACCGCATTGCCAGTAATTCCAACTTCAGCGGCAACAGCTGCCGCCGCATTTAGTTGCATGCCCGCAACGACACAGAGTCCCTTTAGTTTTCCAACCTTTGATTCGAGTTCGATTACTATGACTACATTGCCAGCCGCTGTATCTTCGAGTAATGTCAATACTTTATCCATATCGAAATCATCTTTTGTATCGTCACCTTCAGCTTCGCTGCCGCATACATTTACACAACAACAAACAATGGCTGCTTTCTTGCAATCACAACAACAGCAACAAATCAGTCCAACAAAGACGTTGCAACAAAAACTAGCTGAACGCCAGAAAGCCAACCAGCAGCAAAATGAATCGAATAAAACGATTTCAAACAGTGGTGGCGGCGATAGCAGCGGCACCGCTACTGAGCGAAAGCCCAGCATTGATGTCATTATTTTGGACTAATTCCAGGAACAGCTTGAGTATTTACTTACAAGTTCTAATTATATTTTATACTTTTTCAAACATTTACAAATAAGTAAGTCTTTGATTTTCTAATTTTTACGGTGGACTCGTATTCAGAAGATATTTCAAAATACACATTTATAAAGCTAATAAAAATAAATATTAATACATAGACATAAATTAGCATTACTTTATACTTTTGTCATTAAAGAAGGTACAAATATAAGAACCTGAGCCCTGTAGAATCAGTGTAATGAACAGGTTAGGTTACGATTCCAAATACAATGTCAGAGATGCTACTGTCAGTTGTTTAGGTCCTAGTTCTGACAACTACTTGGAGTGGCTTTGGTATGATTGTAAATAAAATCTTTGAATTAGAAATTCCTGGTATGCATTCAATTTTATTTGACTAGACCTACAACATAAGCTGGCCTTACACGATCAGTAATACTGTCAGTATTTTAATAAAAGTATCCTATCAGTATTTTGAATTAAGGAAATACTGATGGAATTTTCTGATTTTTACTGTCAACTTATCAGCATTTGCAGAACTGTTTCTCTACTAATTTGCAAATTTAATTTAATATTTCAAACGTAGGTGTTGCCAGCGACACAAGCTTTGTTTTCGTAGATTAATCGCAAAAAAATAAAAGCACTAACGATATTTTCTCTTGAAATCGTAAATAGTAATGAAGGGTTTCCTTCAATACAGTAATACTGATCGTGTAAGGTTGAATTTTGTTCGAAAAAATACTAAAGTTACTATGTAAAGCCAGCTATAGATTATGTGCTCTAACTAGTAAATTAGGGCGGAACAAATTATTTGTTTGTAAAGTATAAAAATTAAGATTATGTAGCCCCTCTTGACTGATACCAAGCTTGGAGTTTTAATGAAGAATAAAGGAGAAGGCAAATTAATGCCACCATTGTCTGGCAATAAATGCCCAAGACAATCCAATTTAGTACGATCAATAAGCCACCAGATGATTCAGCGATTAGAGTACGAATGAACAAGTATTCTGTAAGTCTTATAAAACTATTGTAAGTTTGTATGCTATGTGATGAGTGTTATGAAACTTTTCCATTGATAAGGATCCTTTATTGGAGAGAATTAGAAATTTCCTGCACCGCATTTCCTTTATCCGACTTCAATGGCCTTCAGAAATAAACTGGGATTCAGCACGAATTCAATTATTTTACGGAGGGTCACAGAAAACCATCTAGACAATTGTAGTCTGACACGGAAAGTTTCAAAATTATAAACAGTGAAACAGTTTCTCCCACTACTTTCGTTCGTTGAAACCAGTTACGTATGTTTAAAGCTTTAGAATATATTTCACATATTTCAATATGACGTATTGTTTTAGAAATTATATTTATTGAATATCATTCATTATATGTATGTATATATTTATAAGTATGTATTGTATTGTATATACATAAAGATATGTAATAATAATTCAAATGTGCTTTAGTACGAAATGTGATTACAAAATCAAAGTTTGGAATGTAGTTAAATAAATGACGAAAATATCAAAGTACATTGTTAATTGAAAGCATGCATTAAATAAGAATATATATGTAGTTGACTACATTTTCGAGAATATATGTATGTATATTGATAAAAAATAGATATTTCCAATTTTATACAATTTTTAAATTAAAGTTTTATTTTTACTCTTTAATCTCATTTCTATTTCTTTTCTTTAATTCTAAGTTAAACTTTGACGGGTATTTGTTAGAAAATTGTTACCAAAATTTAATATATATATATGTATGTATATGTATGTATATTTTATTTATACATACTTTTTGATTTCGCACAATACAAAATTGCATTGTGTGTATTAATTAAAAATGGGAAGAAATTATGCTTCAATAGTCACACACAACTAAGTATATTTTATTCATTCATTTGCAGCAAAGAATTAATGGTAGCATCCTTATTGCCACGGTTTGCCTCAAAAACAGATTTCACTACTTCCTTGTCGATATTGGGAAACATATCATGAATCTGAAAGCACGAACAAAAAAAAATCCTTTATTGTATGCAGCTTGGAATATGGAAATAAATGGAGTTCACCTGTTTAAAATCTTCTTCCGATAACACTGAGGGCGGTGCAGCGATCACTGTATTGTTGACATACGGTGGTTGTGGTGTCACAAATATCGGCATTGGCCTTCCAGGTGGTATCATTAGCATTGGCGTCTGACTGGGCATCGCTTGATACATATACGGTTGCATCGGTTGATTAGAGAAGCTCAGAACAATGTCAATGGTACCTTCAAGGCCCACACCTTGTTTGCCCGTTAACGGATACCATTCTTCATGTGTTTCCCCACGCAAAACCGTTTGCGGTATATTAATTTCACACCACGCTATCAATTCATCCATTTTGAAACTACATTCATCGTATATTTCCACAGAGATTGAATTGACGCCAGCAGCTAATTGACTGTGTATAACACGATTCCAGCGTGGACATTTACCGCCATTCGGATCGGTTTGTGTCTCGTACACGTAATGACCGACACGCATGCGTACGTAGGGATCCATGCGTGTTATGCCATAATTGCGTGCCAATTTTGCTTGAGCGACTGTAATGCTAAGGCGACCAACATTATTGGGAGGCTGGAAGGAAAGAGCAAACATTTATTTTATTTTAATTAACTATTGATATACAAAATATTGAGTTCCACAATTGCAAATCTTCATATATTTAAGTTAGAGGAAAGTATTTTGATGAAATAGAGTAGTTGTAGGCGTAGGTTAGAACGCATCTAAGCTTTAAATACCTAAGCAAGCTATTGAGCAAAATAGATATTATATTTTACGAAGATTGCTTCTTGGCATACTCGTATTTTGAATGTTTCATATTTCACATATAGTATATGTGAGTCATTATTATTAGATTACGAAAATATGTATGTGTAAGTAAATATGCAGGTGTAATTGTTTGGTTCGCAATTCATCACAGAATTATTGTTTCACTAATATTGAAAACCGCCTTTACTATTTTTTTTTACCTAATTACATTGTTCATAAGTACATTACACATTTAATTTGAAGTTCAGACTAAAGTTTTATGTGACTTCGAACCATTGAGCAAATATGGCTATGCAAATTAAAAAAATAAACAAAAATCAGCTGACGGCCAACGAATATCCAAAACATTAATTAACAAGTTATTAATAATGGCACTGTGCAATAGCGAATACTAACAATAGTAATATGTATTAAATGATTTGTTGCCCCTATAAAATTGATACGAATTTTTCCTCTTCTATGCAAATAGTATATCATTTATGATCGATTTGTACCACGGCATTGTTTGTTATCTACGTTGTCTGCCTTACCACAAATTGTAGATTCTGCTGATTATAGAGTGCCATTGCCGCTTGACGATCAGCGTCCTGCATGTCCCTTGCATGGTTAATACGCAAGAAGTCATCAGGTAGAGGACCCACCATTGCCTTAATAAACACGATTATATACAATAAGTAATGCATCTCATTCTTTTGCAGGCTTTTGTAAAATTTTTCATTTAAAACTCACTCTACGCCAACGACATGAACTCGGTTCTGTTTCTACTATTTCAACATCTGCTGCTGCCATTTTCTCTTAGACAAATTAAGTTTAAATCTGCAACCCAAGTCCACTTTTAACCAAAATATTTTATCTATTGCAAATGACTTATCTGTCGGAATAAATGAATAGCGTAGTTGGAAAAACTAGACAACTTAGAATTATGTGGAAAGTGAAACCAGCTACAAAAGCGCACTGTTGCAATTAATGGTAGTTCCTGTTAATGATTAAATAGTAGTAGTAGGTAATACATTTAAAACTGTTCCCACAAAAATCATGTTTTAATAAGTGGGTCAGGACCACAAAATGGAAACTGACTGCAATTCATATAGTGTTTTTCTTAGCAGCACAACCGAAATTGCTTCGACCTAGTTGTGCTTGAATTCAAAGTTTTGATGTCACCTTAAGATCATATGTCACGGATATTGGTTGCAAAGATTTATGAACTTTCATTACAACAAAAATTATATGTTGTTTCATATTTATGAGAAATGAGATGAGCGAATTTAAAACAGTTTAGAGGATACGAATTTAAAACAGTTTAGAGGATACAACACTGAATACGATACCTTGTGAATATCGTAATAGTAATGACAGTTTAAGTCAGGCTATATTAACATTGTATTTCTGTATTGAACGCAAGTAGGGTTAAATGTTTGTTTCTTGAGTTTTTTTAAGTGTAGTTCGCCAATGGACATTTTCTCTTATCAAATACAACCCTGCGAATTATGATTGAATAAGTTTTATTGTATAAAAACCAAATTAATTGATGTAAAGTAAAATGCCGCTGTCCGAGCTCATTGGCAGTTTGTCATCAAATCCCTACTTTAGTGCTGGCTTTGGACTCTTTGGGATTGGAGCTGGTGCAGCTATACTACGTAAGGGGCTCCAAGGTGGCTTGGTACTTTTTCGGCGGCATATGATGATAACATTGGAGGTGCCTTGTCGTGATAAATCTTATCAGTGGCTGCTTCAGTGGATTACAGTGAAAGGAGCGCGTGGGACACAACACTTGAGTGTTGAAACGTCCTTCGTCCAAAAAGAAACGGGACAAATACGAACTAAATATGATTTCATACCCAGTATTGGTAAGCATTTGATGCGATATAAAGGCGTTTGGATACAAGTAGAACGTACGCGTGAACAGCAAACCTTAGACTTGCATATGGGTGTACCTTGGGAAAGTGTCACGCTGACAGCATTTGGACGCGACAAAGGTTTATACTTTAATATACTCGAAGAGGCACGACAGCTCGCGTTGGAGGCCACGGAGGGCAAAACCATCATGTATACTGCTATGGGTCCTGAATGGCGCCCTTTCGGACATCCTCGTCGTCGTCGCCCGTTAACCTCTGTGGTACTGGAAAATGGTGTCGCTGAACGTATCGTCAACGATTGTAAAGAATTCATACGGAACTCTCAGTGGTATATAGATCGTGGCATACCATACCGAAGGGGATATTTGCTACACGGTCCTCCAGGTTGTGGAAAATCTAGTTTCATAACAGCACTCGCTGGCGAACTCGAGTATGGCATTTGTTTACTGAATCTCTCGGAGCGCGGTCTCACCGATGATCGTCTCAATCATTTGCTCAATGTAGCGCCCGAACAATCAATTATCCTACTAGAAGATGTCGATGCCGCCTTTGCCTCACGCGAAGATGTTAAACATCAGACTGCCGCTTATGATGGCCTCAATCGCATTACATTCAGTGGTCTGCTGAATTGTCTTGATGGTGTTGCTTCAACAGAAGCACGTATTGTATTCATGACAACAAATTATCTTGATCGCCTTGATCCGGCTCTCATACGACCGGGACGTGTTGATGTAAAAGAATATATTGGCTACTGTGATGCGCACCAGCTGGAGGAAATGTTTAAACGATTTTACTGTCGCAATGGTGCAGCATTGCCCATCACTTCGGCTGTAGAATTTGCGCTATGTGTGCTCGCTGACGGACGGCCAGTTAGCCCAGCACAGATACAAGGTTATTTTATGCGGCACAAAATGTCTAGCTCGCAAACTGTGCTGGATTGTGTTACACAAATATGGGAGGGAAGCTTAAATCAGCAGAAGCCAAAACAAGCAAAACTAGAAGAAATAACGCCCATAGCTGCAGCATAAATTCATATGTGCTAAACTAAACGAAACCAGTTGTAATTCTTAGTTAAATCGTAATTTTATTTGTTATTTTGTTTCTTTAAATAAGAAATGGCTTAAAGCTAAAAAAAGAAAACGAAATACTCAATATTGTATGTACATAAATCACGAAAAACCTTAAGCGATTCAGTTTTTGTTTTAAATAATGCCGACGATTAAATGGAAATTGATATCATCCAATAGTAAACTATGCTTGTTGTATGTATTTTGGCTCAGATGCATTTAAAACGTAGCGTTATTCATAATTTTTATAATAGTAGTTCACTAAATTGTGGAAAGTGGATGGTAAGAAAGAAGACATAAAAGAATAATATTAAAAACAGCTGAGCATATGTATGAAAGAAACATGAAGACATTTCACGACAACTCAAATTGACTGTCTGAAACTGTGGCTGACATGCATGCACGTAATTATATATTTTCGTAAAATTATTGGTTTAAATGCTATAAATATCTAAATCGCAGAAACAGATCAATTTCCAAGCGTTACGCTCCAAATGGAGCGATAAAACGAAACTAGTTTATACTACCAAAGTATTTTCATTGGAACAATTTGTTAGTTTATTTATAATTTTGTTTCAATTGAAGCTTTGATTTCAGAATTTTATTGCATTCACAATGGAATGGCAATTCGACCAAAAATTAATTAGCATTGAACAATGAGTTAAAATCTTTTGAAGGACCATTGGATTAGCACTGCTATCATTCAATGCCAGATTAAAATTCACAATGTCTGCAAATAAATTGTTGGGTTTGTTGTTGGACAAATTTTAGTCATGAAATGCCCATTTCACATGGTATAGGGCTCGTTCGTTAATGCAGTACTGCAGCACACATATTAGCAGCGGTAAAAAACATCACTGTATTGTACTGCATTACCGAACAAGCACATATCTTTACAGCACACATACTTTTCTGAGAAACTTGTTTGTAAATGCAGCTAGTATTGTCACGTTGTAATTATGTCAGTGTTACTGCTACTTTCATCAAGTATTGTTTCCAAGTTTGGTTCCTCTACTGCAGGACTTTCTGCTGTTTCTTGGAATTTCTTTTTGATTTCAGCTCGACACATTGGACAAAATTTTAATTGCTCCACGCAAATTTTGCAAAAACCTCTGTAAAAGTGTTAGTTAGAGCATTATATAAAAATAGTTCAATCCAATGTCATAATATCAAAGTACATATTTATAAACAACATACCGATGACCACACGGATCCAGTCTCATAATAGCTTTCCTGTCAAAGCATAATGTACATGAATCATCGCGTACACTAATTTTTCTCAAAAGATCTAAATAAATATGCCTCGGCAGAACAACCTGAAAATCAAAATTAAAATCAAATTGAATTTAAAAGCGTCATCTTTAATTAAAAAAAACTCCATTTAGAATAGTTTAATTCACAAAAAATCCAGGCATACTCAATGACCTATATATAGTAAGCTTCAGATGTTTAATCTATTAAATCTGCATATATTTAATCAAAACCAAGACTTTTTATAGTTTGTTATGTATAGGTCAAGGGGCATATTCGGGTTCAAACAAACTCATACCTTGTCATTTGATTTAAGACTTCCATTATCATTAAAATTATGGAAAGATCTTTTTGGAGGATAATGAAATGGTTCCAAGCCAAAGTTAAAACGGCACTGTTGAAATGACATAAAACTAGCAGCAGCGAAAAATCCTTCCCTATAAAAATAAACAATTTATTAGGTGTATAATACAGGTGTAAATAATTTTCAGTACATACCTAACACTATTAAAAACATGTCTATATGGATCTGTTTGTACACCATCTAAACTAAATATAACCTCATGATTGTCAAGATCCATTAAGCAACCCAATATTGAACCACTTTTCCATACGGGCAGGCTGTGTGGAATTGATTTGGCGTTATGCCAAATTAATTTACGGCAACCATCAAAACCAATGGAATATTTATCATCTCCAATACCGTAACCATCATCGCTCAAAAAATTCGATTCTTTTGTGGCCCAACCAATTTGCATAACACCGGGAGTTACAAGGAGAACCTCATAATACCAGCAGCCAGTGGTTGTCTAAACAAAAGTATAATATGTATTAGGGAAAAAATCAATAATACATAAACTCATCTTTTTTTAATCACACACATTGATAGTAAATAATACTTGCCTGGAATGTGCATCGCACACTTTCAAATGTATACGCATCACAACGTGCCTCCAATCCGTCTGCTGAGATTTTCAAATATTCGCTTACATCTTTTGTATTTAACATGGCATTGACAATTGAAACATCAGTTGTCTCATATGAATATTTTCTTCCCTCGATAGGAACTAAAAGAAGATAATAAGGAAAATTGTTTCTTGGCTTATTTCTAATATAATCCTTTATGTTTGCATTACAATAGTTATCCAGACACCAGCGTGCGCAAAAACCAATCTGTCGCAGCAGAAAATCGTTCGATGTTGCAGATTTTTCGAGCGTTGGTAGAGGATTTTCATCGAGTTCTGTTAAAGTTTTCTGTAAAGGTGCGGCAGGTATTAAACAGATCATTCATGTGGTAAGTACACTCACAATATCTCAAAGAAAATTCAAAATAACTTATCTGTTCGAGATATTACTAACTTTTATGGTTGCCTTATTTTCACTAGTCTGTGCGAATTTCTCCAATGCAATCAGAGATAGCAGTTTAACGTTTAAATCCACACCTTCGCACAAGTTTCCCACAAGGTATTTGAGAGTGGAATTATTCAGCAATGCGATACTGCTTGGACCCGCTAATTTCTCAGCTAAACATCCCAGAATTACACACATGTTACGTTCTTTACGAGGGCAACTGCGCAGTGAATTTGTAATCATATCGGCTACTTTCAAAACAGATTCCCTCGTTGGCAATGGACTATCATCCAGCAGTAATGCAATTACACTGGGACCCATGGGATGAGCGACAGGTACCACACGCATTAGCGAGCGCACCAATTCAATCCAACCTGAGGGTTTGTCCGTGATCATATGCAACATTATAATAGAATTTGGCGGCTCAGGCTCACTGCAACACACATCAATTCAATCAGTACGGATAGAAACCTTCATTATCATGACACCACAAAAATCAAGCATACTTATCAATTATTGTTCCGATCACTTCGAGCGTTTCATTAACCAACTTATCCACAGTCTCCGACAATGTCTTAATATTATCCGACACCATACCACGTTGCAGCGCATCAACACTATTCCGATATGAGCTTCTCCTCGACTCCCTAGGGAAACCGTTGGTGGTGGTGTTCGCAGTAGCATTGCTGCTGTTAGTCACAACTGTGTTTTCATTGTCATCATCGTTTTTGTCTCGACAAAGACAAGTGCCCATTTGTTTTTCAAGGAGACCAGTTGTTTAATTCCAGTTTATCTTTCACACGCGATTGATTAATCAATTGTTTGTTTGTCTTCCCTCCACAGATTAAACAATTTTTTATAATATTTTGTTTTCTTTTTAATTGGAAAACGTTGCAAATTCCATATAGCAACTCTGGATTTCCAAAAAGAAAACAAATTTTGCAACAGAATTATGCCAAAAGAGAAATTTCAATAATCTCCTGAAATGTATGCATTAAATTTTGTGCTACTTTTTAAAGGCTTGGAAAATGTGCGCTCTTATAAGCGGATATAAAATCATGGCTATGTCATTATGAAAGCAAAGAGGGGTCAGAAGATATGTGCCGAACTTATTGCACATTTTTGTTTCACAATACAGTTACAAACACAATAGACGCGGCAACGACATTGCGCCAACTGTCAATACTCACTTAAATACCAATTACATACTTGCTTGTTAATGTTATTTTCTTTGAAAATAAATAAATTATAAAGTTCTATTTAATATTATAATTTTTTACCGGTATAAGATAATCTGTGGAAATCGTGAGGATTAGAATTAAATTACTTTTGTCGTTGCCGCGTTCATTGTGTTCTAGTCGCAGACAACATGACGAAATTTGCTACGTGCGCCATCTTGTTGTCACGACGCTGCCGCAGTCATTGTGTTCGTGCCTTAATAAACAAGACAGACAAAAACAGAAACCGCCTTCATTATACTGTCGTTACTACCCAATTGAATGCGCTTTTTCAAAAACTTTCAAGAACCTTTACGTTCGTTACGGAATTAAAATAGCAGGATCACTCACAATTGTTCTAATTAAATGAAGTATCTGGATTATTGCGTTAGCAATAGAAAATTTTGAAATTTTTTTCGAAAACAGGTAATATATATTATATTCAATTGTTTACGACAAAAGCTGAACATTTTGTTAAATATTTAGTAAACTTATTGACCATAATTAAAAGAAACTTAATACCCTCGATAGAAGTGAAGCTTTTTTGGTAGTTCAGTTATTCTTCAACAAGCTCCAGATCGCCAGGTGTATTTTCTAGGGTAAATTAATATTATTATAAGGAATAAAAAATAAAATACTTGTAAGATGTCCGAAAATCATTTAGCGTTTGGTTTTAACGTCCATTTAATACTTTAAGATCTCTTTTACAATTCTTCTAATAATAAAGTAGTTTTATATAATCATTAAAAGCTTGATAATGAAATTGAAACTAGCTTTATTGTGAAGCTCGGAAGTTTTCAAGATATGTTTATAATATGCGATGCATTTTATTAGTAGTTTTTATAAGCGTTGGCACCATCAGTGTGGATCATTTTGGCATACGTGTGCCTGGACTAAATCAAACCAAACCCATAAGCAAGTTTATAAACTTGTAAAACTTTTAAGTCAAATGGCATCAAGGATTCACATTTCTAAGTAAATATCGCACACCTCATAGCAATGCATCTTTTACTTTAGTTAAATTCAATCAAATCTTTACAAATTGAAGTGATCAAAACTTAGAAACACTTAAAATGAAATTAATAAAAAAACATATTTATTTGTCATAAAATTTTATGCATAGCTTATTTTATAAATATTATATATAAAAATGTACATAGACTAAGTCCCTTAAAAAAGTAGATTGTGAATTTGTGTGATTTTGTATGAAAATTCCACATAAAAAAGGCACAAACGGCATAAATTGTGCACAAAATGCACGTTGTTTCATCACTGGCACACATTCCAATATTCATTTATGGAAAGCAAATAACATTGCTGGGTGCTGATTTTTTTCTCACTAGCGTCTGAGAAAAATATCGCAGATATTCTGTTCTTTATATTAATAATTTCGACAAATAAAATGCTTATCTAATAAGAAAAATGTGTTGTTAAAATATTGAAAAAACGAAAATCGGAAAGAAACAATAAAACACAATCGAATTGTTAATGGCAACCGTTCGTTGCCTATGACTTTCCCCCCGAAGTATGGGAACAGTGAAACACACGGAGTGAACTGCAGAGAAGAGTTTCTACTACACAGTCAGTTCTCTGTCGTCGCGGCCATTTTTTGTGCGGACGAGTGAACCTTAAATACAGCAGATTATACCTGGAAGCGGTAGCAGCTGAGGACAGAAGCAGAGCGCTGAGAAGTAGAAAAAAAATAGGGAAAAGGGGCAACGCCACTGTGGAAGGATATTTGAAAATTGTCTCGTTCGTAAAGGAGATCAACATTGTTTTTTTCGTTTGTTTGTTAGAACTGTGCTACGAATAAGCGTAAGCATTTTAAATTGCACAAAAGAGATACTTTGTTAAAAAAGGTCTGAAGAATTATTTTGGATTATCAAAGAGTTGCTGTTTGCTGCGTGGCGTCGCCGTCGACGTCATTTAAGGGAAGCATCGAACCAGATCATCATATTGGGTAGTCCTTGTGTGGACATAGATTTTGCTATTTTCTTGGCACTGGAAAAGTGGTAAGTGTGCAGGCAAATAATGTGTGAAAATTTCATAAAAAAGATAATGACTAATGTGCGCATTTGCAAACCTTTTTATTTGAATATTTTTTTTAGTGGAAAAAAATGAGAATTTTCTAATTTGCTTTGCAGTTTCAAGTCGAGCACTCTCAATGAAATTTTCGCACTGAGACCCATACACCAAAAACTAAGATGTTCTCAACTACGCTTCTGTAAAAATAGCACATAAAAATTATCAGCACTCAAATGTAATGAAAAAATTAGGACATTATTTGTAAATTGAGTATGTGATTAATTCAAAAGTATAAGACTATAAATATTAGTACGTTGCTATTGTAGAAATAGTTTTACCTGAGAGTTAAGGAAAAAAGAAATACACAACGCGATCTGCCGGTAGATTTTGAAAGAGACATAATAATTCAATATTAACAACCCAACTGGGTCTGGCCAGGCCAAATTTCCTCTCCAAAAAAGAAGCTGAATATCCATGACTAAGTTGAAAACAGCGAATTTCACCTACTTGGTCTGGCTAGACCACAATAACTTTTTAGCATTATACATGCAAAATAAATTGTGAGGAGCTAGACCAAACATTGCTCAAAAACCGAATCAAATGCTACAGTACTACAATGGAAAAAAGGCAGGACTTGACGCAATGGGATAGATAGGGTCGGGTTTTTCTTCTGAAACATTATTTGTAACTTCTAGATTTTTTTTTAATGATTCTTTGAGAGTATGTATGTTATAGTATATGTAGTTATAGTATAATATTTAAGTTTTTTTGTTTTTATGTACAGATTTTTTTTAATAATATATGGTATATTTTAAATAATCTTCCTAACAAAATGATTTTTTATTAGTTTTCTTCTTTTTTGGAATGTTGCTTATGTTTCTGGTAGTTTAAGATTTTTTTCTTTTGCTAAGATTTTTAAAAGATAGTGAGCTCTGTAGTGAGCTGAAGTTTGCCCCATGAGTTGTACATTTGCTTGAGCATTTTAAAGTTGCTACAATTGCTTAGATGATGTAGGATGTAAGATATGCTTCGTAATTTTTTCTACAGTTGTTTAATATCTCTGATTGTGGTCGATAGTTGTGCACAACCTCGATGAAAGTATGGCTCCTTTCATCTGATCGTTCGTTGGTAGCTTTGTCGTTATGTAAACACTTTAATGTCGTAGAATTTAATTTTTATATCGCTATAAAGAATATACAGAGGTTTTTTCACAGTTTATTGTAAGTCCATTGTCATGTGACCATCGCGCAATGATTTTGTGTGACATACCACTGTCGTCATGTCATCTGCCCAAATCTCATAAATTTTTTTTTTCTTAATTATTCCATTTTTTTAATTATATATTTATTTGTTCATCAGATGAGGAATTTATCGATATTAAAAAGCAAACTACAACTTTCCAACGCTGCTTTCTATCCTCAACTATAAGCTAAGGAGAAACAAATATACTTATTTGTGGAAAAATTACTACAGTACTTTTCGCTTAAAACGAACCCGTTTAAAACGAACCCGTTTAAAACGAACTTCCGCCTAAAACGAACTAATTTCAGAAGTACTTGTTTTATTTCTAATAAACCATGAAATTTTTTTCGCTTATTTAAAGCAAACTTTCGGTTATAACGAAGTTTTTTTTGGATGCAAAAGCTGTTTATTTTTCGGTTAAAACGAACCAAAAAAGTGGCGATATGACCAAAAATTAGTTTCCACTGGTAACACTGTTTTATTTTTCCAATGTTCTCGAATACGGGAATTTCCCTAAGTTTATTGTTTGTGCGTGTGAAGCGTGAAGGGCTGAAAATTACAAAGTTATTAAATGGACTTAGTAGCAGTTGGAAAACAAAGAAAGTGTTTTTCTTTAAAAGAGAAATATGCAATAATAAAACGCTTACAAGAAGATGTCAAACAAAAGCAATTATGCCAAGAAATGGGCCTCAGCAAGTCAACAATTGCTACAATTTGGAAAAATAAAAAAAATGTTGAGCAAAACTCCTCAAAAGTACAGAAGGTCAAAAACCCTTCTTTCATGGAACTGGATCATTGCCTACTAAAATGATTTACTCAGAAAAGAGCCAATAATGTTAATGTTAACCAATGCCGTTTTACAAGCGAAAGCAGAAGAATTTGGAAAAAAGCTTAATTACTGCGAATTTAATGCAAAATTTTTGTTAATAAATCAACAAAGGAGTTAATATGTGCATGTGCATATACATAAATGGTTTTGTTAAAGTCTTCATTTAAAGCGAACTTCGGATAAAACGAACCATTTTGCCCAGTCCCTTGAAGTTCGCTTCGAGAGAATTTATTGATTACACAAATTTTCTGACTTGATTATTGTGCCGATTAAAGTTTTGCCGACAAATTTGCGACATTATTTCAAAAAATCATCATATGAATTTTAAAATTCTTCTTATAGATTTTGACGCGTTGATTAGAAGTATGGTTTGAAGAGAAAGTAATCTTTCAGACCTTTTTAAAAGCAATTCAGTTCACGACAGTTTCTCGGAAACAAATATTTTGGAAATCGTTAAACAATTGTTGATTTTTCGGAGAGGTGAAATTTTAATGTGTTCGTGACAAGGATAAGGAAAGATATTTGAGGATAAAAATTTAAAACTGACATTTTTGTACACTTTTATTTAGAAACTATATACTATCCTTTTTATTAGATACACATAACGTTGTCCTTAAAGGATTTTGTACATTTTTAATGTTTTTTTATATATGAAAAATAATGTTTGCCAACTTTGAAGCTTTGTCAAACAAGTTACAAATAATCGAACTTGTATATACATACATACTTTTCTTTTAATATGGCGCAACAATCCACGGAGGGTCTAGGCTGAGTTTTTCGCGTGTATGCCTTCCTTTCGAGTTGTGCGGGTAATATTTGTACACACTGTAGGCCCTAGTTTTATCCAAAATTGCCAATGGTTTTACTTTCTTACCTTCCCACTCTTTGCGATTTGTATGCCCTTGTGAGATTGTTTGCTGAATTCGAATTTCCGTTCTATTGTAACCCTTTTGTAGATCATCTCACGTGTGGAGAACCATGTTGGACGGTGTTACCAGACTAGGTGGTGTTAAAAAGTTAGGGCGAACGCGGGCTAACATCAGAATGCGGTTTTAATTTGCTTGCTGATTTCTTATCTTTTCTGCGAAACCTGTATACATGAGACATTTGAAAGATCAATAGTTTAACTCACTGTAGGTTAGAATCCCTAAAATAATTCTTTCATTATTTTATTCATTATTTAAAGAAAAGTTTCCTTTCGCCATCCCCGAATGCTCTGAGCCCTCGAAAGGAGAGGAGTTGATGCTCCTGCGATGGATTTTGCATCAACTACTTCATTCTCTTCAATAGTAATATGCTAGGAATCCCACAGGGTCCGAAACCGATTATACAGGCCAAACGTATTGCATTTATCAAGGCTATTCATCACCAGTTTTGATGCAGCCCACATAGTGTTTTTTCTTTTCTTTCTAATATTTTCTTAAGAACGTCTGACAGGGGACAGTATCAATAAGTGGAAGGCTAAGTTTTATTATAACGGCCAAGTGAATATAATATTCTAATATAATTTAATTTTTGAAATTTTGAAAACTCGTCATAATAAGTATTATATTCCGAGTATGTCAAATCCAGACTCTGCACAGCAGTCACTGACATACTACATGCGTCACATCGACCATGCCTTATTGTGCCTTTCTAAATGAATTAATATTATAAAGCTAAAATGTGACTAACCTAACGATTAGTACTGAATCCTAAATCAGTGCCAATTTTACATAACATTTTTTAAGTACATATATAAAATTTCCTTTTTTTATTTTTTTTTGCAAATTTTTTATTTTTTGTAGAATTTAAAGCATCATAACATCATGGACGAGCAAGAAGAGGTTCAACAAAATAATATGATTTCAAATTTGCCGTTGCTCTTTGCAAACGGTTATCCAACATCGTTGGATAAAATAACCGAACCACAATTACAAAATTTTATTCCATTTATGGTACAGTGTTCACTAGGACATATAAATCTACAGGGAAAAATTGATTGCAGCGAACCAGAATGGTGGCCGGAAGATTTACCATTTACAACACCCTTCACAAAGCCAAAAAAATTTGCCGGGGTAAATATTCTAATTCTATGTAGTATCAGTATTTAGGCACAACTAATGTGTATTCAATTGTATTGTTTTTTTTTATTTTCTTTTCGCAGAATTGGATGGAAAAAATGAAGGAAATAGTTATTATCTGTTATCAATTTCATAAAAGTGTGTTTCTATTAAGATTTTGTAATGATTTGGCAGCATATGAACATGCGAGTCTTCGATTCATTAATAACTATAATTCCACAACATCGTTATTTGAAAGACGTAGCAATAAATTACTAGTAACGTTCCGCAATGAAAATATGGTAAGTACAATTTTTTGCATTTCATTTCCATAATCAATATCGAACTCAAAAAGTTTGTTTTGGTTGCCCATAACCATTTTCAATAGTAAACCGATATTTTTGTTTTTGTTATCCAATAACATTATGAACAATTAATGAAAGATTCTTTTAGAGATGTTTTTTACAATGTTTTTGTGTAAAATGCAAACCCTAATGTGAATTTCTAACAATAAAACTATTGGAAAGGCTAAAATATTTCATGGATTACTTTAAATCCTGGCCTTTACATTACTTTAAATCCTGGTGAATTTTTTTGGTCAGATTTTGTCATGGTGTAATTTTTATAACTAGTTTGTTTTCGCGTGACTATGTATGGGTAGCCAAAATAAATTGTTTGGCTACGATATTGGATATGGGTAAACAAAATAACATTTTATTAAGGTATTGACTATTATAAAATGTTGGTTGCGGTAATGGTTATTGGCAACCAAAAAAATTGTATCCCTTATGACCGTTATTTTGTAAGAAATATTTAAAAGGCTCAAAAATAATAGTTATCTGCTAACTTGTTTCTAAAAATTTCTCATAATAGTTACATACACACGTACATACGAGTATGTCCCTGGTTGAAAGGGGTAGGGAGATATTTCATTAGTGATTTTTTTCAACCAAAACAGTTTTTCCTAAATTATCCAATTCAAAAATGGAAAAAAAAATTTCTCTGATACTTTTATAACGTTTTTAAAATTTAATTATAAAATATTATTAAATCAGTAAAACTCGTATCGGGCGATTTAGTAAATTCTTTTGGTAGAACGATTGGAAATATTTCACTTGATTTCCAATTTTGTTTCATATTTGACAACATTACCATATCGATTTTTTCGCATACTCTTACAAATGTTGTGTGTGCCATATTTGCACATTAATGAAATTAATTATTGCTTATTAATTTTTTCTCAAGTCATATGATCAACCTCAACGAAGTCGCAAATGTTTGCTGCAGGCCAAATCAAAGAATGGACGTCAAAGTGGGCAGGATTTACAACAGATGATGGTTGAACCAGCGCCTTTTGATATTTATTTGTGTGATAACTGTGATGCTGAACTGTATTCAAAAGAAGCTATTTTGGTAATTTAAATTATACAATTACATGTACACATTTGGTATGCTATTAAATTTTGATATGTAAAATCACCAAACTCACCTCACTTGCCACAGGAACATGAAAAGACATGCATGGTAGACGACGATGATGATGTTATCTTATGCGATACCCCGGAACCAGCCGATGTTGATGATCAACAAACCGAACAACAACCAACTAATGAAATTGATGAATTACGGAAAAATTTTCTACTCAATTTTAGTCTGCAATGTCGGGGCGAAGATATAAGAAAAATAAGGAATATTGAAAAAAGTGATTCAAGTGGGACAACTTCCACAGAAGTTAAAAAAGAAGAAAGCAGTGGTTTTATGATTATCGATCGAAATAAGCGTATGCCACGAAGAAATCGAGCTGTGCATTCACTGACACGTTGTCCTACCATACCGCTATCATCGCCTGCCGGACAGCTACTACTGCGCACCACAAAAACAGTTCTGACAAAGGAATACCTATCGGAGCGATTGGACCGCATGGAACGATTTTGTTTAGCGCCGCTACTTTCGCGTTCGTCAAGTAAACCCAAATACTTTGACAAGAAGTTTCAGCTAAACTCGCCGCACTGCACATTCAAGAAACCACAAGATTATAGTTCACACGTTTATGTTTTTCCGCGGCGACAATTTTCACAGCGAAGGCGTGCCGAAAATTTCCTCTTCCTTAACTCGTCGCTGATAAGACGTTGTCGTCCCATTTCTGTGCGATTGAAGAAAATAACAGATAATGAAATGAAAGGAAAGCGAACCCTGCAAAGTCACAAGCTCAATATAAAGCTGACGCGCGATACTTCGCGAAGTTCCAATTGGAAAATATCATCATCAACATCAACTACCGAGGAGATTATAGTTGATACAATCGATTTGTGTTCATCGGAATCTGAAGACGATAGTAGTCCCGCTTATACAACAACCAGCAGCACCGCTACCACTAATATACAGTCAACGACGACACTGTCGCTGCAAACAGCGAATGTCGCCGGCAAAATTAGCGGTGAATTATTCGCATCTAGAACTACATTAACTACCACAACAGTGGGATCACAAGCGGGTGTGGCTGTTACGGCTTTATCAACAGCGCGAAATAATTTAAACATCGCTCGTAAGCAATTGGAACAACTCAGCACGAGTATTAATACTTCAGAGATTTCGTTGATACCCATACGTAAATCGTTTAGCAATTGCGGCGCTATTAAATATGGAAAGATCAATGTGGCGTCACCTCTAATTAATATAGTACCGACTACAACAAACGATACCTCCTCTTCTGCAGTAATAGCTGCTGCTGATAACAAAAGCATGAGCTCCCCTCTTTGTGAGGGGAATATATTATTGTCTTCTGCAACAGCAATCACTGCCGGAGATAGTGGCATAACGCTGGCTAAACCACTGCGACCAGTTTATATTTTTTCCAACTATTCTGCCAATCCGCTGGCAGCGATTGTAGCAAGTGAAATACCAACTGATACCACCACCGCTATCACCACAAATTACCGAAATCATAATCAAGAGAATCATGTTCAAAATAATACAGGTGGAAATGTTCCAAATAGTGGCAGTATCCTCATAGCTAAACGGAATAGCAATGTGGGTGGTGGTGGTATTGGTAGTCTAACAACTGCATCAGCTGCGCCAGTAACATCAGAATGGTATACGGGCGCTACTGCATCCAGTAACAGTAGTCCGAATCAATCTATAGAGCGGGATCGAGACCGAGATCGTGCGTCTAGAAGTTTGGCGTTAATGCAATCATTTGGTTCTCCCAGCAGAGTTATTTCCATTGATTTGACTTCCTAAATTTAATCTTAATTGCCCCTCCTCTAAACCTTAAAAATATTTCCTAGAACATTAAACATATTTATCCAATTATTTGATTTGCTTTTTGCTGTTTGTTACTATAACAGTTTATATGAAATCTTTACACTTTACACGATTGATAATTTTTAAACACTGATAATTTTTTAGCATTTATAAAAATTTTTAAACTATTAAAACAAAAACATCTTTGTTTTCTTTTATTCATTTACTCATTCGATCCACATCAATCGATCGACCTCTCCTCAATCGTTTGTTCGTTTGCTTTCCCTTTGTTCATGTTACCTGTAATGAATTTTAGTTATTTTTATATGAAATGAATAGAACAAATTTGAGTTTTTAAACTTCGAGTAATTGGACGCTCTGGGAAAGGCTTTAAGACTAATATATAGTTCTTAAATTAAAACATACTATATTTAGGTAAATCTAAAATTAAACAAACAAAAATTTAGAAAGTAAAGAGTCCCTATTTTTATTATTACAATTATTATTTCTTTTGTAAAGTTATGTATAGTTTCTTATTAATATTATTATTATCTTTAATAAAACGATAACAATAATAAAAATATTAAAAAACTCAAAACCAAAAAAAAAAGAAAAAAATTAATTACGAAAAACTAATAGATGTGTAATTAAGTTAATAATATGAAATCTAAGATATATATGTGTATACATATTTATGAACGATCATTTATACATTGTAAAAATCTGTGAAATTAGTTTTAAAATTAACTCCCCGCAAAAAAAAAGAAGAAAATAAATCAATTGGCAATTAATATTATTCTGTACGTTAAATGTTAATAACCGGCGCTATGTTACGATCGATCTGTAGGAAAAACATAACTGACTTGTCCAACGGAACAGTATAGAGCGAAAAGTCCTGTTAAAAACCACGTTATTAACATTGTTAAATTTTTTTTAGTTGCATTGTAACATAATGGCAAAAGATATGGTAACAGCAATAAATGTCAAAATAATTGATTATTAGTAAAATTAAATTTTATTTAATTTAGTTTTTATTTTTATTTAACAAAACAATTTTTTTTGTTATTACTAATTAACTGAAAATATTTATTACAAACTATCCTATGGAAAAATAAATATATACCATATAAATAAATACAAGCTTAAAAGTTTCTATTGAGTTTCTTTTAAAGCAAAAATGCAATAAAGAGAAAAACTCGGATTATCTTCAAGCCAAATGTCCTTTCTGGCCAAGAAGTAAGTCGATGTCTTAGAGATGCGCATAAATGCCAACGATTGATCAGAATGATCGTGATTCGATGCAGATCGTTATACCCGGATAAGTACTACAATTTCGAATTCTCAACATTTGTCTTTGAATTAATAGAATTAAAAGCACACAAAGAAGTTAGTCACAAATTATATTTTTCTATGTTAAATGATATATTTTTTTTAATTGAATATCAATTGGTAGTTTTCTTATTATTTAAGCATAGTCACCTACAAGATCTTTTTGCACCAACTCTATAAGGAGTCAGTACAGCTGCGTATATGCAGGCCTCAGGAAAGAGGTGTTTGGGGAGGGCGAAGACCCTCTTTCCCGTGCCAGTTAGATTTCAGACTAACCGTTTGGCTTCAGCTGATAAACCGATTTGATAGAAAAAGTATAAAGCGAGGCTATAATCTGTAATATACTCTGTTGTAATTAATATCTTACATTTTCGATATCTTCATTATTTGCTTAATATCAAAATTGTATAAGATGAATTTTCTTCCTACATCTATAAACTGTCAGAAGAATAATCTTTATATATAGATGTACGTTTCGAAAATAAAGGGCCTGTAAGCCGGTCAACCTCTTTTCCACCGGGCTCGTATTTTCTTTCCAGCTATCCACTTGTGAGTATACAATAATGTAAACTAGCCTTCTCTATTTCTCTACCTGTTTCAGCCGTCAAACAGTTATCTGCACTTTATACACACTTTAAGCTATTTTCTAACGATCCGGCAACGCCTGAATTATCAAAACAATATAGAAATAAATAATCGATTTTTTCACATCACTGAGTGACATTAGCTTCGAAGTTCGGAACGAGAAGGAAAAGAATTGATTGTTTCGCTGAAGTAACGAAAGTTTTCATATTTTTACCAGACGCGGAGGGGCATTATTATATCTATAAGGATCGCAAATATACCATATTTAAATTTTCCAATCAGGTTGGCAATTCAAATATAACTTTTCAACAATTTCATTTCGTTTTAAAATCTTGGAATTTATTGTCATGAAATTTCTGCATTAACACAAATTTTGAATTGTAGTATTTTTTTTTTTGTGACGCTTAATCTCCGAGGGAATGAGCGATTGGTCAAAATCACGAAAAAATTTGAATAACGCAAAAATCGAGAAGATGTCGGAGAATGCATCAAAATTTTTGGGTGGCATTTTGGGAGATATTAGCTCCCGATCGGCTTACTCCCAAATCTTAATTGGCGCTACATCGGGATGGTGAGTTCATTTACTTTTTATTGCTACACATGTATTTGAATGCAATCATATTTTTTCGTCTTGCAGTTTATATAATAGATAAAAGAGAATAAGTGTTGGTGGGGTATAATTTTTATTTGATGACGTAATTACCCATTCCTTGTATCTCAGATATATTTATCACAAATACATCTAATTTTTGTATTTGCTACATTATTTTAAGGTGCAACGTAATTTCTTTAACATGAAACTTTTCAGTATATAATTTGTGTGCGCCAGCTAATACACACAGGCATGAGTCAAACATGCCTACATATGTATGTATGTATGAATTTATCATGTGCATAGACTTTATAGGGGAAAAACAAATAAAAAAAAAAAATACCATTATCACATGAAATCAGATGAAACATTACACATTGACTAGACTTGCATACATGCAATATGAAACTTTATAACTAAAACAAGAGGACTGAGTGCTTGCTAGGACTGGCCTTCGACTCAAAATAAAATGATTTACAAATTGTTCCCACAAAGCCATAATGGTTCCAAAAATTTATATTTGAACAATATATATCGCTAACCTAATTTACTAACGATCTAACACGTATTTTTTGAAATTTCCAAGAGAAACAAAAACGGTTTGAAAGTTGTTCCTTTCAATAAATTGTAATTTAGTTAAAGTAAAAATGTATAAGTTGTTGGTGTAAGGAAGTAACATTTTTCCATCAAAACTTGATTTTACAGTTTATGGTGAAAAGTAAATGTCAGACGTTAACAAATTAAGGCAGTGATATTCATTCAACATTTGTAGATAACAGAATCCAGGTGTTTATCTTTTCTTATACAAATATTTGACATTTTATCACATGCATGGTATGTATGGATATGTATATTCCCTTGAGAATTTTGCTCGACGAACACTTCGTGCTCAGTGTGCGATACACCCAGCCTAATTTGCAATACATCCATGGCCTTAGCAATTATAATTATTTGATAAAATACATAAGCTTATCGAAAAATTACATCTTCAGTGTGCCAATACAAATTTGTCGGAACCAGTGGGCACCGAACGAAACGGAAAACGAACAGTTTCTAGCGTTTTTCTTCAAACGGAACGACAAAAACGAACTGGATACATTTTAGTGAAATAATATTCTAAAGAAAACGTTAAGAAAAGTAAAAATCGATCTTTCTTCATGGTCACAAATTTTTATCTAACACTTTGTAATGTTTTAGGAGAGTGGTTCTGGATGCGCCAATTTTTCTAGCATTAAATAATTAGAGTTTTCTTTTCTTCTTCATTCTTCTAGGTTCACTGGTTTCGCCACTATGAAAGTTGGTAAATTTGCCGCATTTGCCATTGGCGGCGGCATTATATTGATGGAAATTGCTCATCAAGAAGGATATATACAAATTGATTGGTCAAAAGTTACCCGAAAAATTGATAAAGTAACCGATAAAGTTGAAACTGCCGTCACAGGACAGGAGAAAAATTGGGTGGATAAGGTAAATAAATAATGTTTTATATTAAAAAAAAAAGGGGTTGTGTAGGCTGGAAAAATTTATCGATGAGTGAATTCAATAGTATACTGAGTCAGCTTATAAAAACCTACAGTGTGGGGGAAAACTGTTCCCAATAAGAGAATATTTTTGGGATACAATAAATAACCAAGAACACTGACAACAACATTTACTATTCTTTGCTATTTATCGAGTGGTGAAGCACTTTCTTTGCTAGCGGAAATTTTTACTCCCCACTGTACATTTTGTTAATTGTAATTACAATACTCGTGAAAAAGCTGCAAAATTATATTCACAATGTATACAAATTTAATTTATATTTCTTCTAAATAAGCATTAAAATTTACTCAGAATATTACTTCACGTCGATATATTATATATTCACGAAATTTATATTTATACTTAAAATTGGCTCATTACCTTAGAATATATCCGTAGAACTAAGTATTAAGTATTTCATTATCGTTGAAAAATGCAATCGTTGTGAAATCTCCATTTAATGGCATTGAAAATTTTAACAATAGGAAAAGAATTTTGCATTGAAAGATAATTATAATCTATTTGAATTAAAATTTATCATTAGTATGTGTAATTTAAAATTTACATGTATGTATGTATATTAGAATGGAGGATTTTTGAAGTCGAAATGGTCATTCATTTTTTTAAACATCTTGAAAAAACAAAAATGTTGATATACATTATTTTTTTTTTTTTTAATATTTTCAGTTCTATGTACCATTTGAAAGTTCTAATTTTGAATTGAAGTGAAAAACAGTGAACTTTAAAAGACAATCTTGCATCAATCATAACTCCACAGTGTGTGTGTTAAGAACAAACCCCCAATAATTAGATACTAATTCTAAATTTAAATTTTAAACTTTCATATGGACTTTGAACTGAAGGTCATTAAAAAACAAATAAATTATGGCAAAAAATGCAAAGATTAAGGAATACAAATTAAGAATTGAGGAAAAATTCACAAGAGTTAGAACTTAATATCAAAACGAAACTTAAAGAAATAAATAAAAATCAAAGATCAGAGAAAAGTAGAAAAGTAAAAAAGCGCTCGGTTGTTGGCAAGTGCCTTCGCTTCGCCTAATATTTTCCCTGTGTATTCTATGTGCTGTATGTGTACGTAAGCTTTGAGCGTCGCCTTTTCTAGTTAGAACCTTTTGAATTCCAGTCTAGCCGAACACACTTTTAATAAATTAGAAATACCATTATATATTTTGACAACTTTTGAAAGATGCCGAAATTAAAGTAAACATTGCATATTAACTATAATTGAAATGCCATTAAAATTGAAATTGCATTTTTCAAATGATGCTGAAATGAGCTAAGCATTTATTCAAATAAAACATTATTTACAGCTAGAAAAATAATATTTAATTAAAAACCCTTTCACCATAGCACTTCTGATTTTAATTAGAAAAAATTATGTAAATCAAAAATCCATTAGGGCATAATTCCTTTCATATGTCAATAAAATTTAAAGTAGTTGAAGGAATTTCTCTACATACTTAGTAGATCTGTACCATTCGCGAATGGCATTCATTTTTGCAGCCAAGTGGTTGCAAACTTTTCATTTCTGTTTTGCTTTTAAATCAGAGATGTTCCAACATTGACAACATGACATTGCTTCATTTAATTTTTAAAGCATATCTACACTTTGCCTCTTGCCCTCTTCCAATCTATTCTATTTTAAACTAATTATCTAAAACAATATATTTCTTAATTTAAAATCAAACTAATATTGAAATTTCCTTTTATTTGTCTTAGGGAAAAGAAATAGCCAGAACAAATTCACTTTTAACGGTTGCATTTATTGGTGGCACGTTTATTGGGTTTGGTTGCGCATAGAATATTTGTAGGGGAGGCTATTTGTCTCTGAGTGACTATGCATAAACGTGATAAAGCTATAAAGCTAATTTCTAATTTATTTCGATATCATTTTTATTGTTCTATATAATTTCCACAAACAACCTGTTTAATATCATCATATGTAATAAAATAAATTTTAAATTATTATTTGTAATTGTTTTATTGTAATTGTTTTGCATTGCAAGGAATGCGGTCAAGGCGAATGAAATGATGTATAATGTTATGCACTTACTCTGAGACAAATTTGATTTAGTAGCACAACATGTAACAATGTAACAATTAGAAGAGAAATAGCGAGCTTGATTTGTTTGTAAATTAGTGAGAATTTAGTGTAGAAATTCATACATAGATTTCGTATCTCATGGAATATGTGTTATATTTTTTTATATGTTTTCCATGGTCAATCATTTCTTGTAGTCAGATTTGAAGTTTGTATGTACGGGTATAAGCGGGCAGGAGCCAACTCTTGATCATGGTAATTTCTTTTTAATTTGTAGAGTTCATTTTCTAGTCTGTGTACAAGCAGAAAACTTTCAACTTCCAGAGCCGAGATGTCGATTAAAGCTCAACGTAAGCATTCGAATCTGGGTAATCTTAAAAGTATTTCGCTTGCAGCATTAGTAATAAAAATTACTGTTTTAAGGCTTTTCGCTTGCGAGCATTCAAGTTCATCCATTCACACACTTGACAAATTCTGTTTGTGCCTCTTATTCATTTTCTTTCTATAAAACATTTAAGTTGCTATTTTACATAGATAGCTACCATAAATCGTAATTTAAGATAACCTAACAGCTTTTCTATAAAATTAAATATATCATAATACGTAACGATTTTTTTCAGGCTGAACGTTTTGTCGATCGTAAACTTGATCGCGCTGAGGACTTAATTAAGGGAAAGGGCAAGAAAGCGAGAAAATGGTACAGCAAATTGATCGGCGATGAAGATGGACCAAAACTCAATGATTTGCACATTTTTCTAACAGCGTTTGTCGGTGGTATTGCATTAGGTGTTGCATCTGCCTAAAAATACACTACTTACGTACGTACATACTCGTACATAGAGATATGCATCAAATTATAAAAATAGCAGATATTGGTTTACACATTTTAAGTACGATTTTGTTCGTTTTATTCTTATAATTTTGTTTGTTTTATTTTCTGTGTGAGCTATCGAAATCTTAACGTATTATAATTTTTTTTTAATGAAGTTTTTATTCTAAATTAATATTGATTTAAATTATATACATAATTAATATACATTGCTAATAAAATGCAAGAAAAAATATCTGATTGCTTGAGAAATCAATACGAGTCGATAGAATCGGACTTCTTAATTGATAATCGTTAAATGGCACCCAGATCTCCTATGGACTTTATGATTGTGTTTCCTAATCGGCGCGACCAGGTCGGCCATATTGTGATGTACCTGCATTAAAAAGAAAGGTTTATGGCTCCCCTATGAAAAACCATTCCTTTGAAATGTTTGACTATCAAACAATCATTGCCGTTTGAGGGCACTTGAAGTCATTTGTGGTCAATTGGAATTTGAAGTCACTTGGAGCCGAGGATGTTAAGGCAATATTGACATTATGCTCTGGATTAGACTAAAAATACTTACATGCGGTGTATGAAACCGATCACTCTTATTCTCTGCTAAGTGAAAAACGAATGTTCTTTAGCGCAACGCGATATTTTATCACTTTGCAGAGAGAATCCTTTTCAAATAGCAAATAATTAAATATCAAAATTATGTGAGTACAATATTTTATAGATACTAAAAATATACACACATTTATTATCTACACATAGTTTTAAACAAATTAGATTAGATTAAATTACCCGGCAAACACATATTTTATAAATTATTTCCAAGTGTTTCGATTTCATTCAAGAAATATAGCATATCCGCTTCATTTAAGCACGAATTCTGTAAGACCAATCTGAAGAAATTGGGTAGCTCACGCAATGGCTGATATGTAATCATCATGGAACCCTTTTTAATCATCGCTTCTTTGACCTTTGGCGCAACAGCATGTAATTTGGCATTAAACTCATCATTACGTTCCATATTCCTTATGCTGGGCGGCACATACCAGAAACTAATATTTGTACATTCCGGTTGCTCTAGAACCAATTCGAAACCTGGACGCGCTCTAACTTTCTCCGTAAAGTATTCAGCCATTTTAAAGACTTGATTGATGTGTTCTTCGAGACCTCTGGTGCCCTTGGCCTTCCACATAAACCAAAATTTGAATACATCAGCACGGCGGCCGCACTGTATGTGCTTGTCTCCGGTATCATATGAAGTATCATAGAATTTATCCTTTTGAAAGAGATATGTGGCATTTGTTGAATGGCACTGACTGAGTACGTCTTTGTGGCATGTTAAGAAAGTGGAACATTGCTGGGACGCAGCCAGTAGTTTATGTGGATTCCAAGTAACTGAGTCGGATCTGGAAATAATTGAGCGGAAATTAGAATTGATTATTGATTCGACGTTAAAAAAGAAATATGCAAAAGTCTGTGTACGAGTACTTACCTTTCAATTCCATTTAAAAGATGACGATATTTTCTCGATATCAATGCACCACCACCCCATGCCGCATCCACGTGCATCCACATATTATATTTGTGGCACATATCAGCAATGCCATTTAAATCATCGAATGCACCCAAAACGGTGGTGCCTGCTGTCGCTGATACCATAAGCGGTTGACAATTTTCACTGAGGCATTTCTTGATTTGCTCTTCCAGTGCGTCCACGTCCATTTTGCCCACTTTGTTGGTGGCAATTTTCCAAACATTTTCACTGCCAAAACCCATAAACATGGCTAGTTTTTCCACTGAATAATGTGCATCTTCGGAAGTGAATATGATTAAACGTTTTCCGGCAAACAGTCCTTGTTTCTGATAGGGGAAAAGTTCAATTAGTGTAATATTTAGTCAGTCAATATAACTATGCAGGGGTCTATGGTATGTTTTAGAATGATTAAGGGATCAGTATTTCAAGAATTATAGTTGTGTTTTAGTGCTTAATGCTTTATCTTTTGAAAAAAAAAATCATATCTGTATCTTATAAACTCATTACGTGAGAAGAGTATTTGTATTTGTGACAAGTAAATGGAAAAAATTAAATGGGTTTTTCTGGTAATTTATGTTTTTGAGTGATGACAGTCTTGCATAGCATGCATATGGTTAAGCTCACAGATGTGTTAAATGAAATTTTGTGTGAAAGATACTGATTTTTTAGCTTTTAGCATATTACAGCATATCTAACACGTTTGGGTAATACGAAAATTACAACAAAAAAAGCTTCCAAAATTGAAACTAATTCGTAATTTTTTAGCACAGCAACCTTAATCATTTTCTTGCTAGACTTCCAAGTGAGACAAGTATATTGTTTGTAAGGGAGTTGTCACGCCCACTTGTTCAAAACGACCAAATACTGCCCAATACTTTCTACTAACATACCGCCTTTGCTTACAAACTATGGTTTTCATATGGGAGGTACCACGCCTACCTGCCCGAAACCAACCAAATTTTTTCCCAATAGCTATTAGCAATATACCGTCTCCGTAAATAAGCTGTCATTGTCTTCTCAACTATACTAGTTCCCCTATACTAGTTATGACGTTTCTAGCTTTTTATCGGAAGTGCCACACCCATTTGCCAAAATGACCAATGGTTGCCAAGGAATTACCAACATTATACAACTTCTCATACTGACTGTCATTATTTTCCAAACTAGAGCTCCTCGGTTATGTCGTTTCTAATATTTTGCTTTTGTGAGAGGTGCACTCTTAGATCTTTTTAGTCCACACGATCGAATTGGGGAAAAAGTGAGTGTTAATTTGTCTATTTTTGTTGTCCAGATTCGAAATATTCAGACTCGAAATACCCATAAAAAATGGGCTTTAATACCTTGGGCGCGGAGTACTCGTAGTTATCATTAGCATAAGTTTTTTTAATGGCACCACATGAACTTTTTTCGAGTTTGTAACCAGGATTGGAAACTATCGTTATAGAGTAATGAGATGGCATCATTAACTCATTAAACGTTAGTTGATATGTTAGTCCTCATTTTCTCATCAAAAGTCTATTGCTCAAAGGAGAACTAAAAGTATTTACGTTACATGTACAAGGTGGGCAAAAGTAATGTCATAATGTGGATTGGTTGCCATTTTGTTAGAAATGAAAAAAATTGGGCTCTGTTTTCACCGAAAGTTTATTTGAAGGTGTAGATTTGATGACATTAACTGGAAAAAAATGATATCGGTGAAATGCCACCTTCTGAGTTGATGCGCATTTGTGCTAGTTTTACGGCACTTTGGCTTCATATTGGTGTTTTGGAGGTTGGACTTGTTCCATTGCATATTCTCAACTAATTCTCTATTTCTCTGCCACACAAATGTCAAAGCACAATGACATTTGACGCATTATATCACATTCCCATTATAACACTACTTTTGGCCCACCTTGTACATATTGTACATAGTTATAAGTAAATAAAATGTGTGGCTCTAAGCCAAAAGTCCACGTGTCTGTCATCTTATATTGATCAAGGAATTTGACGAATGCACTTTTAACATTTCATAGTTCATTTTAATCTTAAATTTTGTTTTCTTACTCGAGCACTAATTGCATCATTCATTAAACAGATTTTCATTTGTAGGTATTTATGGTATTTATGGTATTTATGTGCATATATTAACTAGTAGACAAGAAGGAAGAAACGATAGCTACCTTAGTTTCTGGTGCATATTTAAAACGCGCACAGCTAATTGCATAACCGTTTGCAATGGAACCGCCCGGACAGAAAATACCATCACCGAAGCCATTATTCGGGAAATTGACAATACGACGCATTTCAGCCAAGACGGTCTCCTCCATGAGCGTAAACACGGGCGCCACCTCATACGTATAGACACTGGGATTGAGTGCATCGGTTAGCCACTGACCAATTAGGGCATACGGATCGACACCCGAGTAAAGTTGATTGATAAAATATGGATGGCCGGTTTTCACCGAATACTGTATCGTTTGCTTCAGTAAATCAAACAGTTGCGCATCGGACTCACCATCCGATTTCAGCGTGAAATCATATAATTGCTTCAATTCACTCGGGGCATGCCAGTCGACGACCTTGCTGGAGCGATTGGTGCCCGCGAAGACCGCCCTTTCAATTATCTCATCGACACATTCCCGTATAAAGCGATCGAATTTAATATCTGGATGGCTGGCTTTGAATGCCGCCGTCATATTCGCGCATTTGTCATCATCACTATCACCAATATTATTATTATTCATTTTATTGCTCCTCGATAATAATTCAAGTTCAACTGATGCTGATGCCGATGATAACAAACCGTTGTTGGTATTATTTGGTGTGTTAATAACATCACCGCCACTACTACTGCTGCCACTGCCACTGCCACAGACACTGTTATTGTTGTGGCGATGGTGCTGCTGCTCAATGGCGGAGGAGGAAACAGTGTTGCTATTGCTGTTGCTGTTGCTGCTGTTGATGTTGCTGGTAAATGAGTTCGTATCTGCTGTTTTGGCTGTTGGTATTGCCAAATCTTTGTCGACGACGGTTTTCAATTGCTGCTTCTTAAATATAGATTCATTGTAATGTGTTGGTAAGCTTTCGCTGGCGAGCATTTTTGCTTTTTTTTTAATTTAATTTATATTTCTTAGTTTTGTTTTAATTTACTCGCAGTTCAGTTGTATTTAAATTCACGTTGCAATATATTTGCTAATATTCTTGGATGAGGATCCCTTTGCAATATACTTTTATACTCGTACTCGGACTCGTGTATATTTTCAAATGTTGCTTCGTTCTTGTTTATATTTTTACATGAAAACTATATTGTATTTAGATGCACAAGAAAGAAGAATGAAATTCTTCACCGTCACCGCCGTGTCTGTCTGCTGTTGTTGCTGATCTTAACAATCATTCGCGAATTACCAAACTGATTGTCTGGCAGCGTATGTTGCTGCTTTTATAAATACTTGAAAGATGTTCGGTCGTCGGTGCTGGTGTCGATCGCGCAGAGTGAGTGATGATCGTACCGCAAACGCCTCGCCACCGGCAGCAAACTACGACTGAATGTTGTAGATTGGAAGAAGGCATGGCGGTGGAGGGGGTGTCTGCCTTTTTGCCTGCCTCTCTGCCTCCCTGCACACCTGAACATGTCGTGGACGTGGTCATAGCGGAATGCAAACACCTGCACTCACAATCTCAGCTGAATTTAGTTCTACAGCCGCAACCAACAGCCACATCCGAAAGCCTCTAAACTAATCACATTAGAAGAGGTTTAAGTATATTGTGTACGTCGTATTAAATTATAGGGTATTGGTTACTATTCAATTCGTAAGAATTGATTACGCGTGCACTCATGAAATTTGAGCATTCTATGTAACTTTTATTGCAATTATTAAATTAATTGTCGTTTTTTGCTTGTTTTCATTGTAAAAAATAAAAATTGAATATGTAGAAAATATTCAAATAATTATTTTGTTTAGGTATATTATATGTGAATAACATACATTATGTTGTACATTCCCACAATGCATACAGTGTAAAGAGTAATTATTGTAGAGCTTCTGCTGAAACATTACCAATTTTCTGAGATGTCAGCGTCTATTCATAAACATAAATGTTTAGCATTCGGTGAAAGTTTAATAGCGAAAATGAAGGGCCCATTTCGATGCTTCTTCATAGCTTCTAGTGATTAGTGATTGCTGTGGGCAATGTGATATGTACGTGAACTATAGCACATAACTTCTGGAATTTAGACTCGACAAATCCAATTTAGTTAAGCCCTTAAAACTGTAGGTCTTCAACACCACATAATTGAATGAAAAATGGTCGACTAACGCCCTCAATGAAATCTTTCCGGTCTTATCGGAAGTGTTGATCTTACAAAGCAATCAATGAGCAACATTTTTGAGCTTCCATGTTTTATTTTTGTTTTTAAGTATTCCATTAAATCGAAAACTGTCATGGTAATTTTTGAGTTGGAAAGTTTCAATTCGGGCGAGTTTAATGGCAGCTAGGAAATTAAATGAAATCTGATTGTTGATGGTCGGATTTGTAACCACATTTGGCAACTATCAACACACCGAGATCACTTCTTTGACCCATCTTTTTCTTATTCTACAATGTAAAGTAAAGGACAAAAAACAAGATAGCGATGGTAGGAAGGAAGATAGTGAAAGTTTCTGTATGAAGGTGAATTCTTATTGTTACCCACATATAATGTAAAGAGAATGATTGCAACGGTGTATTTGGAGAACCATATTAAGGAAAGCAATGAAGGTTTTGTTTTACGAAAGCAGTAAAATTGTAATAGAAAACCAGGCAGAATTAACTGTTTTTAGCTAAGGACTTAATAGCTTCCATACAAAAGAAATTTTTGAAACGGCATTTGTTGCAGGAATGAAAAATATTCATGAAGGCTAGAATGGTATTTGAAGGCAGGATGTTGGTAGTATTGACTGGGTGAATCTGGACTACATTTCACTAATGGAAGTTGAACAAATCACACAAAAGATTTGAATGAAAAGTACAGTGATTGGATTTAGATTGTGGGTTGTCATGTTTATTTGATCATTTCAATTGCATAGGGAATTCGGTTGTTTGTTTGTACGTTGCCAGGTTAGGTTTGGATAGTTTTAAATCGAACAGTCACGTTGATCACAGAGTAAAATAAAATAGAATTTGATATTTTTTGCCAAGATGAATCTATGTATGATATTTGAAAAGAAGATATTGCAATGACAAATTGCTCTGAAGATAAGTCCGAGTATTCACCCCTTTTCCAAAAACCGCCGTTACAGTTACAAAATTCTTATTCCGGAATCGAAAACAATTAGAATTTAAAATACGACACTAAAAACGATTCCGTTTAGATTTGTAAGGACGGATTTTGGAATATGGGTAATTATTGCTACTTCATCATATTTTTAAGTGGAGTTCATGCTGGTTAAATGATTGAAATCGATGAGTAAGTATACTATTTTTATCTACAACATTGATGTGTGCAGCAAAGTTCCTCGTTATAGAAAGTTAATAATTTCTTATTTCAATACCAATCCTCTACACGATCCTCCCAGTTTCCTTCTTTTCGGGAGATTTTGGTATAACATTTTTTTTATAAGAAAATTATAGCGGGCAAATGGTTTGGATTTCTTCAGCAAAATTGTATGAAAATAATGAAACGCTCGGACCTCAAAATTTCCCACTGGCCTACCGATGAAACTGGATAAATTTCAAGATATTTTTTTCAAAAGCTACCGGAAAAAAAATATGGATAAGAGGCGAAAGGTTGGTGGAAAACCGAAAAAGACAAATTTAGAACAACAAAATTTTTAAAACTAAAAAAAAAAACAGAACAAACCAGAAATTTTACTTTTTATGGAGAACCATTTTGCCTCAGACATTAAAGCTGTAAGACTTTCTCACTAATTGTCTACTAATCCACCGCCAACTTGAACTCGACATAAATCAAAATTAAAACCTACCAGCCTATTTATATGTGTCTTCGGAAAATCCATTAGAAAAACATCATTTCCACTCAGATCTCATTCGAGAGTAGTCAAATTTATGGTAAATGCACTGCGCTATCAAGTGCTCATTTAGTGACTTACATAAACCATAGATATTATAATTGTTGCAAAGAGTGAAAAAGAGAGTGCTTAAAAAGGGGAATACCACATAGATTTTATGCTTAAATATTATATGCCAAATACGCACTTATGTAGAATGAGAATGATTGGATAAGTGCGCCCTCAATCGGTTACAGCAAAAATCCCCTTCCTTATGTTTTTCCATCACTAGCAAACAATTAAATACTTACTTTCAACTTTTTCAGTTAACTTCATTTCTATAATATAATATTTAGAGCAAATTTATTCATTCAAAATTTACACGTCATTCGTTTAGCCGGAGCGATTCCAACACAAAACACAACGTCATAATTAAATTGGTTTTACGAGTGCCAACGTCATTTGCGGTTTTTGTTGTTTTTAAATGCATACTCAAAAAATAAGTGGTAATCCCCTTGGTGACGAATTCATTTCGGCAATAACATTGCAATAAAGATATTCTCGTACAAGCATCAAACCTACAAATTTGCAGAATTTGAATGCATAAAAGTAAGCAGTAGAACGAAAATTGATTTGAACTTTTACCATAGTTGAAATTTGTATGTACTGCAAAATGGTACGAGTGTAAACTGGTTAGTTAAACATTATAAATTTAATTGAATGAACATTGAAGTGATAATGTTGTATGCATGCTTGTCCAATGGTTAAGGTAAATCAACTTGTGACATTGAATTAGCCACTGGGAGGTGGAATATTATCGTGGAGAGACGCGAGCGCATAAGTCAAACAAGTCTATCTCTACCTGTGAATGCTGTACCTATGATTGGATGCATGATGTATAGATAATTACAGATTAATTACAAATCAAATCTTATACATTGTTTCGCATATGCTCTCGTAAATACCATATAAACTCACTAATTATATCTTGTTGCTAATTACACACTTTTCTGTGTACTTTTATTTCCGCGGAACAGTCAGAACAGTTCATTAAACGATCATAAATATTATACCATATGAACACTTTCGTTTTTGTGTTTCCATTTTTTTTTCATTTTTTTTTAATCATCTTGTCTCACTGACTAACCGTTTGCAGTTTGCTTGATAACGTACGTACATACTCGTATGTATGTAAATAGTTATAAAAATAAATACAATATATTTCTTCAATCATTTGATCTTTAGAATTGACGTTGTGTATACTCGATACGTAACTTCCTGAAATAAAATTTACAGGTTTTCGTTTTCATTTTCGTTGGTTTTAAAAACTTGATAAAATTTTATTTTTATTTTACATAGAAATATATAATTTGTTTATAATTACCCACTTCACTAGCTAATGTTATAAGCTTTTGTCTTACATTACAATATTCGTAGAACAGTGTACAGTAAATCCCGATTAATTGGTAGCCTGATACGCACTGTTGCAGATTCGAAAACTCACAGACACAGGCAAAAATCGGCAATAGATAAAATAATAACCTTTCTAGATGGAATCACTTCTTGGCAGGCACTTGGTTTGCCATCAAGAGTAGAAATTGTCTAAGAAAAGCTTTTAACTATTCGGATTCGCCGTGAAACGTGCATGAACAAATATAACTCGCACAACATGAATGCGTAAGCTCATCCATGGAGGGTTTACATGGACTGTTATGCCATTACGTTTGCGCGGTTTAACACGCAAAAGAAGTGAAACTTTTTAACGCCCCTTCCTGTTTTCGCCGTGTACCGTGCCTCTGATCAATTTAAATTCTCTACTGCTTCGCGTCATAGGATCCGTTTATAATGGTTGTATGTATGTAATACTAGAGATAGAAATCGTATATTTTTAGGCTTTTTGATTAAAAATTATTGTAATAAAATTTTTCCGTTTTAGCAATTTAGTAAAAAAAAAATAGTAGTAGTACTATGGTAGAGTAGTAGAAAATAGTTGTAGAACTAATAGTAAAGAGTCTACAAATAGTAGTAGAAAATAATAAAAGAAAATTTAGTAGAAAAGGTATTCTCAAATAAGTAGTAGTAGAAAGGAGTAGAAAAGTATTCGAAAGTAAGAGAAAATAGTAGTAGAAAATGTAGTAGCAAATAGTAGAAACAGTAGTAGAAAGAAGTAAAAAAGTTGTCAAAAATAGTTGCAAAAAAGTATTATAAAATAGTAGTAGACAAAGTATTAGATAAAATATTAGAAAATAGTAAAAGAAAATATAGTCGAAAATAGTAGTAGAACAGGTAGTAGCAAGTAGTTGTAGTAAGCACTAGAATAGTGGTCGAAAATATTACCAAAAAAGTATTAGGAAATGCTAATAGAATAGGTAGTAGATAGAGTATTAGAAAATAGTAAAAGAAAAGGTAGTAGAGAATGGTTATAGAAATAGGTAGTAGATAGAGTATTAGAAAATAGTAAATGAAAAGGTAGTAGAGAATAGTTGTAGAAATAGCAGTAGAAATTTTAGTAGAAATGGAATAGAAAATTTGTCCAAAGAAATATTTGTAGGAAAGTATTAGAAAAGACTTGTAGAAATAGTAGTAGAAAAGTTGTACAAAAAAAGTAGTAGAAATATTTGTAGAAAAGTATTAGTAAATACTTGTAGTAGTAGAAACTAGTAGAAGAAATAGTAGCGGAAAAGTAGTAAAAAGAGAGTAGTTCGACAAGGTACTTAAAATCGGTATTGAGCTGGAGCTCTCACAAAACAATTCATCTCTTTTGTTGTCCACAACACTCTACAAGATTACTTCCTCTCTCTATTCGGCTCTTCCACTTCCTTTGCGTTAACTTTATTGACAATACTTGAGCATAACTTCACAGAATTTGCATAAATATATTGACAGAAAGGATATGTTAAACTCTGATTGTAGCTGCTACAACAACAGTCGCTGAATAAGATTCATGAAGTTTTTCTATACTCTCTAAAGCGTTACAGCAAATTGTATTTGTAATAGAGGATATTCATTTTAACCGCAAGATTGAACCATTCGTGTTTTTAAATTCTGATCAAACCATTTTAAAATGCTTAAACTTTATGCATGCTAGTGATGACAATTCCGGGATCCCACACTTTTTAAAGTCCCGAAAATAATGAGATTAGACCATGTGAACCCCGGGGCTTCTTCCTCTTTTATTGGCACAACCATCCATGGAGGGCCTAGGCCGAGCTTTTCGCATCCATTCATGTTGTGCGTATTATATTTGTACATGAATGGAAGGGACCTACAGTTTAATGCCGAATCCGAGCGGCGAAGTGAAAAGCTTTTCATAGCAATTTTTACTCTTGTAGGTTTGCCGTGTTGAAAATTAGTTTCTTTTCTACTTTTTGATGTTGCCTGTGACGAGATTCGAGCCCCGGACACTCTGCGTAGCAGTTCAACGCATTACCACTACGCCACAGCCACCACATGGAATATCCCATTGGAAAATATAAAAAAAATTCTTATTTGCTTAACAGTTTCGTATGCGTAACGTGACCATTTTTTGTTTCGGCTTGTTTTCGGTCTGAGATATCGTACTTTTTGTCGGTTGCTATTACAAAAGCTACAAAAATAAAGGTTAAAGAAAAGGCAAAACGTCAAATTACTTGGCGTATTTGGTTTTCGGTTGTTTCCCTTTTCTATGTATGCTTCGGGTGAACATTATTAATAATTCTTTGAAAACACCGATCAATACAAGAATTACAGGATTTTACAGGAAAAACAATTGTTGGCATGATATAAAGTTTGAAACTGAAATCATTTGAACTAAAATAAAACTAAATTCCGGGATTAATCCCGGGATCCGAGGATTACATTATAAAATACCGAAAATGCCGGGATTAGTAAAAGCCCAGAATTTGTCGTACCTAATGGAGGCATATGTTATTTATACTAATTACTTTTACAAAGTATGTACATACATATGTATGTAGTTGAATTACCATATTACATGTCCGAGTATCTGCTAATTTGTTTTAAATTACAAGAAAAGTATTGCAGTTATTTAATTATAAAGTTTTTGGTATGCATTGTTACATTTAGAATTAAATATCAGATTTTCTTCCTTTACATACATACATACTATACATATCATACTTTTGGTACATACATATATCAAGTCAAAGTATTTTATTTATTTTATTAAATCTGTAAGTGTGTGGTACTTGTATGTGTCTGGAAAAGTTGCTTTCTAAAACTATCAAATTAAGTTAGAAAAGCAATATGACGATTGCTATAGCAAAGCTATTATGTTAAATATCCAATTTCAGCCATAATTGAAATCAATTGTGGAATTTTTTATATGATAAAAAATGTGTATTACTTAAAATAATACTCAAATGTACTCGTATTGTATAAACAGCAACAAGCTAATGAATTGGAACAGATTAAGATTGATTTCATTTCAATCTGTTATTCTTCAACGCAAAAGGAAAAAAACGTGCGGTTGTAATTTAAGGAACGGAACGAAATGAGAAAAAAAACAATAATTCCGAAAAGGAATGATACCATTTTAATAATTAAATTCAAATTTAGCTTACATAAATTAAATCAAATGAGAAGGGTCGCCTCAAAGAACATTGTAAGCGCTCACTGAATCAGTTCGAGTTAATAAGTGCAAGTTTCTTTGAAATCGGAACGATTGGAATTTATTCAGTTTTCGTTTTGTTTCAATAACCCGAAGTTAACATTTTACTTTACTTACTTTTAATGCCACAACAGCCCATGGAGGGCCTAGGCCGAGCTTTTCGCATCCACTCATGTTGTGCGTGTTATATTTGCACATGAATGGAAGGGACCTACAGTTTAATGCCGAATCCGAACGGCGGAATGAAAAGCTTTTCATAGCAATTTTTACTCTTGCAGGTTTGCCATTGCTTGCCAAGAGGTGGTGCCGTGAAGAAAAATTATTTTTTCTACTTTTTTTTTTTTGCCGAGATTCGAACTCCGGACACTCTGCGTAGCAGTCCAACGCATTATCACTACGCCACAGCGCCCCGAAGTTAACAACATGTTAGAATTTTACAGAACTTCAGTTAAGAATCAAAATTACTTATTTATAAGCGAAACATTGAAGCAACGATCGGAAACTTTTAAATTTGCGTTTTAATCCTGATAACCTAAATTTAACAATTACATATATCAAATTGAAGTGGTAAAGAATACAGGTAAGGCTACTAACCGGGGTCCTAGGGCTCTACAGTTTACAATTTTTATTTATATTGAGCTCCTTTAAAATATTTTTAGGAAATCGAGATTAATGAATTCAGTAGGCCTGTCTTTTGTCTTTTCTAGTGTTAGTTCCTATAACTAGAAAGTGTTCGTGGCTTATGAGTTTCTTGGCCGCTACCGTCCTTGCTAACCAATCGTCTACTTCGTTACCATGTATTGCTGTATGTGGACTCAGGGACCCAGGAAATAGCTACCCTGTTCGTATTGCCTAATTCATTCAGTAGCTCTTGAGGAGATCTCAAAGGAATCTAGGGATTGCGGCTTCACTACCTGAATAGCATACTGGCAAGGATTTACACTCGGAATTAGTAAGGATAGTTTTTATTGCACGTATAATTCACATACGTGTCCTCTGTTAACTTGCATGGCCTAGCCTGCGTACAGTTCAATACCACATTTCATTACCGTGCTCTTGGAAAAAGCACTGAGACTTCATTATTTTATAGACAGTGAGATCATCCGTGATAAGATAACATAAGATTGAAGGCGTATTCTTCAAATTCCTTTGGAAAAGCTAGGGTATGAAACGGAGACGGTTTAACCGGTAAGTCCGACCCAAAGCAAGGTTGTTCAGTGGTCATTCCAAAAACTGTCAGTTCGAGTGCACTTTATTGAATACGTAAATATATATCAAGTACAAATTGAGTTTACAGACACTTGTACTGAACTTAATATTCTTTTTATGAAATGCTTTTTCCCCCTATACTTAACTTCTCTTTTCATTGTTTGAGCACAGCGGCCTTAAACTTATGAACGAATTTGAAATTAGTTACGTAGAGCTACAAGATGGAGTCATTAACTCATTTTGGGGGGAAAAATGTGAGTGATAGTTTTTCCCCACGCTGCTTCACTTGAAATTGGGCTACTTCAATTGAATATCGGTGGATGATTAATATTGTGACACAACATTCTCTTCGTCTGCACACACAGTGCAGTTAGCAGCAATTGGTAAAGTACCTGCATACACCATCTATCTTCCCCTTCATTTATTACACACTATACTTGTAAGTAAGTGTTAGGTGTTAATCGTCGCGTTAAACCGATAAAGCTAGGGTATTTAAGTATTATTATTTTCATCCTAAATTTAAATCGACCGTACATAGAATTTCTCAGAAAAGCACTCTCTAAACTAATCCAAAGTATAGCTGCACAATTCTCTAGGAAATTTATTTAGTTAAGGTTAAACAGTAAGTATGTATTTACTTACCTACTTCAATGTCACTACAACCGATGATAGATCATAGGCACCTCTCTAAGGCTGGCGACAGTTGATAATGCCAAGTGTATTTAGGCGTGGCTGTACCTGATGATTCAAATGGAGGTATGACCCTTTTCTGCAGTTCGATCCACAACTATGCTTTGCATAGCAAATGCTAGCCATAGCGTTTTCTTGAATAGAGTATCCAGATCTAGCCAGCAAATAACTAACTAAATATATAAGCATGATAATTCGTGGTTCCATCTTCTTCCACATAAGCCGTCCTCACTATTGATTCATAGTTCTTGCGATATATCTTCCTTGCGAATATTTGTAACAATCTTTCATCACTGGTCATCATCTTTTTGCTTAATCTCAAAGTTGCATTGTTGATGGTGTTAATGTTGGATATACGAAAAATTTAACAGCCTCGAAGCTATATTGTTAATAATCACAATTTAGTACGATTTGTCCTGGTTCACCGCAAGACCCACTTGACGTCTGCTCTGCTAGGTTGGAGAATGCACTGCACTGATTGCCCGATCGTTGAGAGCAGGAAGCAACTTGTCAGCTTATTTTTGATTGTTTTTGGTGACAAAAATTTTATAATTTTGCGTAGACTGCTATTTGCGTACACTGCTATTATATTCATGAATGACAGCCGCTTTTGCATTCCACGCCTCGCAGCCATAGAGCAACGATGGTTTGACATTACAATTCCATCCACAACCTCTTGATACCTTGGGTGGCTGTAACAGATTTCATTATTGATCCATGCTGGAAGAGGCCTCGATTGAGGTTAGGTGTCTCACTTTTCTCACTTAAAACAAACCAAAATAATATACATAATTAACTATATTATTTTAACAATAGTATTATACTTTATTGTATTTTTTTATTTATTATTTATACTCTACGTGACAGACAATACATTTTATTTACATTAATAACATAATTTTATGAATGAATAAAAATTTTCTTCCGTATCACATCGCCAGGCAATAAATATTATTCTTGGTTTGTACTTGGGTAAAGAAACATCGTACCTTTTTCTGTTCAAAATAAAAAAAATTATACTCGTATATAAATAATTATGTATTGATTAAATATTGCAAGTGACGTTGCTTGCTCTTCTATTCCTGTCAAGTATGCATACCTGTATTGTTGTAAAAGTTTCCGCTAAGACTAGGTTTTGGTGGAAGTTTTGGAGTACTATCAGGAGCAATTGGATAGAAATCCTTTGGTGATGTACGTGGCGGAATTGGAATGCCACCAGAATACATCAATTGATGATGCTGATGGTGCAGTTGATGTGATAGATGCTGGTTCGGATGTTGCTGCTGTTGCAGATGGTGATGCTGGAGATTATGAGCTTGTTGCTGCTGTTGTGGCTGAAGTGAGGTGGAGGGAGATGATGATGAGTATGTGGTTGTCTTGAAACGCGGCGGCGCCTGCTGATGAACATAAGAGCCAGAGGAGACTAAAGATGAGTTATTTTCAGATATTTGATATCCAGTCGGAATGTGCGGGGAGATTGGGGTCATCGGAGTCATCGGGGATGTCGTGGTGGAGGAGCTGAGTGCCGGTGATATTGCCTGTTCATCTGATGATGTTGCAAATGTATTTAAATGACCCACACCTACGCCTAATGCATTTCCTCCTACTAGCACTACTCCTGCAGTTCCCGCTGCAACGCCTGTTATCGATGGCCATGGCAATGTTTTGGCTATTTTGAATGATGTTGTTGCCGATGAAAAACCAGATGCAGATGTTAAAGATGCTGACAATGCGGATATTGTTGGTGTGTCTGCTGCATTTGCATTTGATGTGTCATCATCCGCCACTGTTGCTGCTGCTGACCGCTTCTCAATTGCCGAATTGCGCCGGATCATAATACTGCTAGTATTTGGTAGTAATAAGTTATTACTACCAATAAATTCATTCGTCTGACTGCGTGGGTAGGTGCCGATAGCGCCAGCGCCGCTACTGTTGGTGGAATGATGTAGTCTAGGTGGTATTGGCGGAGGACTCAGTTCACCGTCACGTGGCGGTAGCTTTAAGTGATTGCAAAAGCGGGATTATTGGAGTGTATTGTGTTAAATGAATTACAAAGCTTACTGTTGGTGCATCGGGTGCTTGCCGCTTTTGCGCCAAGTCCGCACAGCTCTCTGTACGCTCCTTGCGGCGTGGCGGTAAAGGTGGTGGAGCTGTGCGATATTCGACATTCGGCGCAGTCGGTACATTTACATGTGGCGAAACAGGCACCGCTGGATTAATGAAATCCACCTCAGTCAACTGTTGAGGGCTTGCGGCTGCGCCAATCGACACTGTAGAAGCTCCACTGATCATGCTATCGGTTGGGCTGAAATCAGAATAAGAAAAACAAAGAAAATAATATAATATAATATAACATTTAATAAATAACAGGCTAAGAATAACAAAGTGATGGTAAGTGTTACCTAAAATGGCTAACTGTGCTGCTACTATTGAATTTACCGCTGAAGGGTGTAGCGCTTTGGAATGGTGAACGATTGCCCGCAGCAGCAGCGGCGGCGGCGGCGGAATGCATATCATGGCGTGGCTGTACAATGACTTTAGGTAGCGGCGATGGCAGTGTAGACATCGACGTATTCGTCTCTGTATCTCCACTTAAAGGGTTATTATTAATGTTTATGAGTTGTTGTTGTTGCGGATGTGTGCCTATTTCATCGGGCAAATTCCATACAGCTGTATCGAGACGTGCTGTATCCGAGAATGCAGGACTAAATGGTGAAGATTTATCAGCGACACCACTATCGCAACTAACGCCACTCATGTTGCTACTGCCACCCCACGATGAAAATGATGCTGCAGATGCTGCATATGCACTGGGTTTCTTTGGCAACTGTGGCACTGGTTGTGTTAATGGTCCTGCTCCTGCCATTGGCACTTCACCATTTACTTCACTCAGTTCCGCTGATATTCCGGAGTCTGTTGTCGTCATGTGTTTGTGTGCAGGTGTCGAGCAAACAGTTGTTGCGCTTGAGGATGTGCTGCCATTACGATCGGTCAGGGTAATACGTTCGGATAGACCAACACTGGAGAATAAGGAGAAAAATGCAACTTGCGCACTGCCGCCTGTGGGGCTTTGTTCACCGCCGCCACAAATACTACCGCCTTCAGATGGGGCGATTACTTGTGATCGCGATGATGAGAATGCCGTTAGTAGTGAGCTGTTATTGTTGTTGTGGTGCCGTCGCGGTTTTATGCCCGGAGATTTAAGCGATATGAGCGGCCATTTGCGGGACTAAAAAGAATTTCAATGGTTTCAGTCACTTTAAGTTAATGTTTATTCTTATTCTTCTTTTTTTGGATAAATATAAAAGTTGCTGCTAATCGGTTTTATTAATCGGTTTTTAAGAAATTCACTTCTTCTTTTGTGATAAATATTTAATAAATCCATTAATTAGAAATTTGTTTATTTGCTTATAAAATAATGGATTTTTCCAACATTTAATCAATTACACAGAAATTTAACCAATCGAATTAAATAACAAAAGAAGTCCTTTAAAATAAACGATTTCCAGAGTTTCAATCAAAAGGATGATTATAAATTTGATTATATTTGATTTTAATTTCATTAAAAGCATTTCACTTACAAACTTTGGTGGTTGCTTGCAACCTCTTGGCTCAATACGCAGACTCTCATGATATAAATAATTCGATATGTCCGTATCCGACATACCCTTAAATGGGTCCAGATTCTCTAAGAAGTTCTGAAAGTATAGTAATAAATAGGTATATAGTGAGTAAGGGTTAAACTTTAAGTCCATCAGAATAATCAAACTTCCGATTAAATCCTATACATATCTCAATATATATGATTAATCGATTAGTCAGATTTTTGATATGATTTAATATTAACTTAATAATCTGATCTCTCGTTACAAAACAAAACTTGACTATTCACTTTGACTCTGATTAATAAAAAAAGATTATAATATTTCTCGCAAATTTGTTTCACCTTTTTCATACATATGTATGTATATACATACGTATAACCATAATATGTAAGAATACATACATACCATATGTACATATTTTGTATGTATGTAGGTAAGTATTTCTTCTCATTCGCCACATTCACCAGGGTGTTGGTGTACCCTTGCACTTACCCTTATTGTTGAATCAACATCCAAGCAATACGGTTGATTTTGATACTGTTGTATTTCACCAATTATCGCCGACACCTTTCGCCGTTTCGAAAAATTTATTAGCTCCGTATTGGGCAGCAAATCCGGATTACCCTCTTCCAAATGCAATATATTTGTTAGATAACGACCGAAAAATGGCACACATGGGGGATTTATTGAACGTAGACGTTTTTGATATTTTCTCAATTGGCCATCGTTTAGTTCGCGGCATTCCTCCAGAAATTCTTTATAGCGTGCGGGCAATCCTTGAAATGTCATCTTTAAACGAAACACCGATGCACTGCCCATGGCCGCGATAACTGAGATTATACCATTGAAATTGTTCAGCTCCAACAAGACCATCATCACCTCAATGGCACGTGTTACCATTGCGACACGTTCATCATAATTTTCTGCCTCGATAATGGATTTCTCAAGCCAGCGTGTAACATTTGTCGTATGCTTCATGATTTTTAGTAAATTCGGGCTTTTGAGCTCTTTGTCTTTTTTAGTCCACGGTGAACCGACCAATTCGGAGGGATTCACATTTTTGTACAATTCAAATTCGAGTATTGTCAGCTGACGTGCCAACTCCAACGGATGCATTGTTAGTAGATTAATATCAGAGTCAGGAACATTCAAATGATGCTCAATCGGTGGTGGACTATGGCCATAAGCGTATACTATTTGTATGTGGTCCTTTTCGTGTTCATTCTTTGGGAGGAAAAAAATTTAAATTTAGACATAATAAATGGTAAATGGCAAATAGCTTGAAGAATGTGGGTTGACTTGTCTTACCTTACTTATTTTCCTATGAACAAATATGAGCACAGAATTCACCCATTTGCGCATCTGTTTGTTGTTAACATTCTCCAAGAAATGCAACAGCTTCTCCAACAATATCGGATCCTTCTCGAAATCGTAGAAATGTCGATCGACCCACTGCCGTAAAACATTCAAAACACGAAATTGCACTGGCTGCACAAACTCCCTTCGATATTTTTTCCAGTCTTCGCGTTGTGCATTTTTCTGTATTTTATCTGCATCGTAATTCACCAGCGCATCCTTATCGCAACCCCCTTGCTGCTGATTATCAAGATACACTAGACTTGGATCAGGTATATCGAAACGTTCAATTAACAATTCCAAAAGTTTTTGTGGCGTACAGAAGTAGCGATATGTGGTCAAAAAGGTACGCACGAACATCGGATCGGCGTAGATGTGATAAGTTAGGCGCTCGACTAGTTTACACAGCGTTGCACCCTACAAGTGAAAAGCAAAACAAATTGTAAAAAGTGCTGGCCAAAATGAGAATTGTGCTGCCTGCTACATACCTTTATCACTGGCACACCAATGCTCTCACGCTCCTCCAGTACAATATTGTCTAAGCTATCGGGCACAGCAAACTTATATATCTCCGGACTAGGCATACGCAAAGGATGTTTCTTTTCAATATCCACCAATATGCTATCGAGTGTACGATCCAACATCGACTTCGTATTTACCATTATGAGATCAGCCATCCAATCGTTTTTATGCTGTGGACTTTTAGCTGTGAGTATAACAGGTGCTTGCAGACGCGGTGCTATCTCAAATGAATTCTTCAATTCATCAGTATCGGCACGATCATTAATTTCCACGCGACGCATGAAAAACTGCTCCTTCAAGCGATAGTCGTAAGTAGGCGCACCTCCTGCTGAAGGCGCTTGCTTTTTGGGAATTACTTTACACAATACCATTAGGCCATCGAAAAGATATACCTTACGTTCCGCGATGCGTTTACTAGAGCCTAATTTGCCAAGGTAATCCTCTGTAGAGAAGGAAAAAAACCCACATTTCAACAATTTCATTTTGAAATTATAATTGAGTAACAAATCACTAACTAACCTCTAATAAATTCATTGCAATTCGTTCCTACATCTCGACTGTCCCAATGCTCGACAGTATTTTGTAGCTCACTTGTACGCTCAATGGCTAATTGGCGGCGAGCACGTCCACTCAGCGGAACACAACATTCCCTGTGCAAAGGAAAGAAAGTTTAGTGTTTAGAAACAATAAAATTAAAGAGTATTGTAGTTAGCCTCATTAGGAACTAGAAACTGAACGGATAATTTATATCGGCAAATCGTTTCAGCAAAATTGTTTGATTCTAGTAAAAACCTCAAACTTAAACTCAACTCACTGTGGGAACGATGCCACAATATTCTCGAGATCACACCGTAACGGATGCAGCAGCCCCTGCACTTGTTCAAAGCTTTCATTATCATCTTGCCAGGAACTGTTATCGCGTAACTTTTTTATATAATCAAAATAAACGAACGCATGCCAAACTGGCACTAGCAGCAGCTTTGGCAAATAATACTTGACAGCATCACGAAAACCATGACCAGCCGACATCAAAGAGTTTGACTGTAAAACAAAAGACAAACAATAAAGCCACCATTATAATATACAAAACGTTCTCAACTTACATCCGGTCTAGCCAAAAGCTTTGTCAGAGCATCTTTCGATTCCTGTGAGGTCACTTCGTGTGCATATTTGGAATACACATCGAATTCTTCTGCCTCGGCCATCTCTTCAAAGCAGCTACCAATAAATGGTGCTCCCTCTTCTGACATCTCAATGACATCTTCAATGGAACCCAACAACGTTGTTGACACCTCATAGATATCAATTATATTAGAGAAGATGGGTTCAAGTTCCTTTGGATCACGTACAATTTTGACAAGTTCCTCACGAAAAACACGTATAATCATGTGCAAATCACGTTGATATTGTCGCTCTTCGTTCATCAGCTCTTTAACGTCCTCTTCATATGTTGTGGTCGCCTGTTGCTTGGCCTGCAGTGTCGGCAATGGGCTGGGCACTACATTTTGCTTTGGATCACATTGATAAAACATGTCCATGAGCACTTTATCGGCACACATGGCCACCTCGATGTCTTCTTTTGTTATTTCACAATGTTTTATTTTGCGTACATAATTGCCAGCCAATTTGAGTATGTCCGCTGAAATGTACTCGAGTACGGCAACAATAAATGATGACATAGAGCTGTCGATTTTATATTGCAGAACATCCTGCGGAGGAAAATAAAAGAGAAGAACTTAGTATAGAAATAAGCGATTAAACGATAAATGAAGAGATAAATATAAAATAAACTTGGTACAATTTATAATTCAATACCAAACAATAACAAATTAAGATAGTATCGAGTAAAGGAGTAGTAGCAAAAGCCGGGCGTTGCAATGCACGCCCGGCTTTGTATTTTGTATTTAAGTATTTATAGGATATAATAGGATTATATATATAACTTTGTTAGTCTATAAAAAATCTGGTTCTCAAAAATAGACTTCGAATTTAAACAATAACTATTACAGATATAATGATTTTCTTAAAACTAATTAAATAAGTATGTAAGTAGCTATCTTAATTACTCATATTTATGATAAGGTAATTGATCTAAATGATTTTCCCACAAAATAATATTACCTAATAATGAATGTGTGTTACCTTTTGTAATAATGAATGTACACGATCAATAGGTAGAGCTGACTTCTTCTTCCTTGAATTCAATGTTTCTCTTGCGTCTTGCAGAGCCCAGTGATCAATAGGCGAGGGGAAATGTTTTTTAATTTTCTCGTCTACATCCTAGGTGAGGGAGGAAAGAAAATATGTAATAAAACTAGAAGTAGTTGTAGATAGAAAAAGGATATTCTATTTGTATCTGCAAAACCGCATACAGGTGCAATCATTTCAATATGTATTGAATTATCAATACTCAAATAAAATACCAGATGGGCAGTTTTGCAGTTTCAACGATAATATAAATAAACGCTTGTACTTCTGAGCAGAAGATAGCGGATACTGAAAATAAGATTTGCATTTTCATTCAATTATCGCACAATTCTTACATTATCGCACAATGTACATTTATTTACCTGTATAGAGTGTGGGCAAGGCTTAGACACTAATAACGCTAAAATACGAATACAAAGAGTCTCGACAAAAAACAGAGCATCCTCTTTGGCTGTTAAGCGAGGATGAACCTGTTCCATTACCTAAAAATTAAATATAAAATAAGTCCAAAAACAAAACTCTAAATTGAATTAAATTTAAGAATGTTGCGACGCACTCACCCTCTTCAGGCATGGTATAAATAAACCCTTCCAGCGCACTGCATTTTCGCTTTTTGTAAAATCGTATCCATCGGAATCGATGGTTCCACCATGTTGCGTGAACATTTCACGATCGTCGCAGTCTTCGTCGTCGTTTTTGTGATGCAGTTGTTGCACGCACTATACAAATTATCCGACATGTAATTTCGCATGAAATTTCTTCAAGTCTTCTATAGGACTTTCTTATAATAATAATAAATTGTTGTCTAATATATATAACTACAACTACACAAATGGTCTAGACATTTTAACAAATAATTTTCCATTCAAATAACGTTTGCTTTGTATGTTGTTGATTGCTGAACTTGCGCTACTGGAAATAGAAAAATACATAATTGTTGATGATAGAAAATTTTGATTAAAATTTTCAACTGAAATCAAATCTAGAAATAAAGGATTGAAATAATATAATTCGAATAATATGGAGTCTATGGCAAGGAGGCAGCCGACTACTGCGGTCAAGACATACATTGGCAAAGAGCCTATGATACATTTAGGAAAACAAACCATAAATAAAACTTTAAAGGCAGAGGAAGGGAAAAGTAGTTCATCCTATTGAGCACACTCCACAAAACTAGACAATCACAGTTTCTTATTGCGAATTTCGATCACAAAGATCACAAAGCCTTTTGTCTTCAGCTTAATAGAAACCAAATCAGATCTCATGGGTTTCCTCTAAGTGTACTGTAAACTGGGGAAGCTCATGAAGAACATGTTAGCCAAGTTAATTGGGAAACACCAGAACACATCCAAATACATGGCACTCACTCGCAGGAGAAAGATTGGCCACCGCGAGATTTTTCTTTATTTTAAGTTTTAGGTGTTTTGCAGTTTCTTCTTCCAGTTCCTTCTAATAGTTCATGATTCGTACTGCTCTTCAGCATTCTCCGTATCTGCCAATGTTCTGAATGCAATACTATACATTATTGAGTGTTTTATGGCTTTTTCAATTTTAATTGATAAATGTCACAAATTATTAACAGCTCATTCGTAATTTCGGTCGAGATAAAAACGTTGTAAATGATTTGAGAAAAAAAATAAAATCGCGCTGATTGAATGCATATTTCAGGTTGTAGGGTTGTCTAATTTTCAGGCTCAAGTTATTATAACTTGATATGCTGCTTTTACATTATTTTTGCTTTTTTCAAGTATTCATAATATTTTGATGTAGCAGCTAAAGCTCGAAAATTGTCTAGTTATTGTTGCTGGGATTAAGTCATCTGGTTCCTTTTTAAGACTAAAAAATCCGGCGACATCTATTAAATGTGTTCGAAGCACGATGTGGGTGGTTAACTCCATGCAGCAAAGCGACCCTTCATCAAAAGTCGATATTTTGTGAGTTATACTTGATTCCCGGATTAGACGATTAGACGTAAAATTTTTTGCTAGGACTGCTACTAGTTGTAGTAGCAACTGATGCATGTTACTGCACTTTGGTAAACTTTATTAAGCTCTTATTTATAGTTCGCTGTCGAGAGCAGTTCATCTACAGGATAATGCAAAAACACTAACTTTTAATTATATATTTTTTCACTCGATCTTTGAAACACGATTGTAAATATAGACTTTATTACCTGACCCTTTTAAGCGTTGCACATAATTTCATTCATGATATTAAAAATCCAAATGTGAGTCTCTACAGAATTTATTCCTCTAAACCCCAAAAAGAACTAAAATTATGTAAAAAAAAAATTCGATGCCTAGGTGTTGAAGCATTTGATTTCAATTTAGCATTGAGGGGGTACAACCAGGTCGTAATTGCGTTTTTACTAACGAAATTATTTCGGGGTCCATGTTTTAGTGTAAGTGCATACAAAAAATACATTTTCTAATTATGAATTTTTAGCTAAGCTGACCGACTAGACTACCTTTTTGTTATTAGCAGATATGACACATATTTCTTGGAAATGTTTATTACAAAGCGCCGCTAGCACATACTAGCTAGCACAGAGCGGATAAAAGAAAAACAACAACAAATGTGAAAAATCTACAAAATATGAATTATTTCTCTGCAAATCCAACAGCTATGTAATATTATTTACTGTTTGATTTTTGCACATAATTTTTTTTTTTTACTGATCCTTTGGTTGTTATTAAATTTATAAGATTTATATAAATTTTCGAGTGGAGTAAGTAACACAGTTTCCACATACATACGTCGTAAGGGGTTGAATACGAGCAAAAATAACCATGAGAATCTGTAATTGTTAAGAACGTTTAGGACTGCGTCGGCGTCATTTTAGGCTGCGTTGATGCTTGTCATATAAAAACGACGTAGTGCAGCGACGACGCGGTGCTCCCGCGAACGACGCAAACCCCGCTCACAATCGCACACACACACACACACACACACAAGATATCAAGGGGGAAGGCTCCCTTTTTTCTAATCGTCTAGCACTATATCCTCCTTTTTTCCGTATTTCCGTTTTTTCTCGATCTTGAACAATTCCAATAAAAATTTTCAACTGCTCATTGTTCTATTGCTAAAGTTTTCGTTAATATTTACCAAAATTGTCAATAATATTGCATGTATTTTTCTGCTGAGTTTTCCTTTGATAGATTCTGCATACATACAATTCTTTTCGAAGTTTTTTTTTTTGTTAGGGTGCGCTTGTTTTTTCTTCTATCTTTATTTTTATGCAAAAGTTTTGCTAGTTTTATAAGAAAACCACATTTTTTGTTTAAACCACTAGTTTAAAAAGCGAATTATTTAACACTTTAGGAAAACAACACAAATGCCATTATTATTATTAAATATTTTCTGTGTATGCTTACTGGTTGAAAAAATTAGAAATGTCACTTTAAAATGAAAAATATGTGTGCAGTAGAGTCGACAGTGTTACCAAAATATTTGTGGGAGAGATGTTGATTGAAATTGGCCGCACTTGTTATTAACTATGCAATAGGGATGCCAACCTATTCTTGCGTAGGCTTCTGTCTGACAATCTTTGTCAGGTTGAACTTAACGAAACGAGGATGAACGAGTAGAGAAAAAAAAAGGTTCTTATTTTCTTTTAATGGTGCAACAACCCATGGAGCCATCTTGGCCAAGGCTTTCGCACCCGATTGTGTTGAGCGTTTTATATTTGGACATAAATGGAAGGAGCCAATATTTTTTTTTGCCGGATCCGAATGGCGAGGTGGAAAGCTTTACTTAGGTAATTTTTACTTTTGGAGGTTTGTCGAGGTTTTGGCAAAAGGTGGGACGTGTTAAAAATTATTTTTTACTCTTATTTGATTTGTTCACATTTTCAACTACGCCGCTATGACCATATGTATGAGACTGGATAAGCTTAGAGCAATAATTTTATACCCACATTATGTACATATTTCAAATTTTATACTGGAACGTCCACATTTTAAAGAAAATTTTGCAATAAAAATGGATTTACCAGCTTGTGTATGCAAATTTTGATCGAAATCGGTCAGTCCATATTTGCCAGTCCATGTTTGTCTTTTATCACTATCTTTGATCGCAATATATTTGCTTAAAACTGAATATGGAAAAGAATTTGAATACATAGATTTTCACTGAATAAAATCATATCTCAATTCATAAAAGAGGAATTGCAATAGCTAACTGGAGTAACTCATCCGTAGTGTTGTAACTTTAGTTGAGTACAATCGATTTTTTCTATTTAAAACTAAAATTAATGTGTTTAATTTACACAGAGTTTTATAGGAAATGTAAACAAAACTTCCTCTTTTTGAGTTTGCTTTGTTCGATTACTGTCTGCTGAAAATAATTTCACATGTAGATGGCGCTGCTTAATTTTTTAAGCGGAAGCTCGAATTTAACTGATAGTTCCTTCATATGTGGGCATTTCCAGTCATGCGTAAGCAAGTTAAATAAAAGTTGTAACAGAAAGTATGGTAATTTGCTTTAACAGCACCGACGATTTTTTAATTAATTGTCAGGACGCCTATGTATTTTGCCATTTTGAGCACAATATTGTTACTTGTTTTTCAATCTCGGGATCAATAACTTGTTTTGCGAAGTTGCGAATGTTTTTAGTTTTTAAAAGTGAATATTAAATATATTATTCATAAAACTATTGAAGAAAAATCACATTATTTTCATAATTTTTATAAATTAATTATATTATTAATTGCACTCTCCATATTGATAAAATCGTTTACATTTTTTTGGTACACCCTTTAGTGTTGCCGTTGCGAACAATATGGTATTACAAAAAAAAACTGAATTTCGACAAAAAGCAACTCTGTAACGAACACCAATGTAAACACTACACCGAGCACGAGAGTACAATATGATGTGTTTGTCGAACAGCGAACGCCAGTATAACCAGCACCTTAGGGCCAATGTTTACCTCACAGCGATCCATAATTTTCTACCGCAATTCAGAATTACTGTTTCTTTTTCGTTTCATTCCGCATCCCTAATATTAACTGAGCACAGAGCAATCATCATTTCGGTATGTATGTTTTCAAAAGAAAAATCATTTTTATTTTAAAATTTTCGAAATAATTTATGTGTGTGTGTGTGTATATGTGTACGAGAGTGAAGAAATTACTTTAATTGCCCCCTTATTGCAACAATCTAATATTATAAAAATTGAGAAGAGCATAATTTTCATAATGTAATGATTTAGTTTTTGTTTGTACATGCTTTAAGATTTTTTAAGATATTTTTAATTTCTGTTTTATTTTTTGTATGTTTGCATGGTTTATTTTTTACTTTACTTGACCTATAACTAGAAATAAATTATTATTTGTATGTGTGTGGATGTTTTTTACAACTAATAATTATGTAAGTAATTGAAGTATTTTAATGTGTGTAATTTAATTTAATTTAATTTAATTTAATTTAAAAATTTTATTTTGGTTATCCTGATTGCCATACGAGTAACAGTTATCATCTGGAGCTTCTCCATAATTTTTTAAAGCCAATGTTAAGAGTTCAGTTCTATTCTTCAGAGCGACAACAACAAATGCACCATTTGGAAGAATCTCACATGTTGATATTTGGCCTGGCGGTTTATAGACTGCTAATGATTTGCCTGTAAATAGAAGAGAAAGAGATTCGTGTGAAATTCGTAATTCCTATTATGGTACATAATGGGATTTGTAGTATATTCACAATATCTACCTGTATTCAATTCCCACACACGTATTGAGTTATCACGCCCCTCGCTATCACGCGACAGCAATACTTTGCCCAATGGATCTAGCTTTAAAAACGTCACCGGCGCATTATGTCCTATCAATGTTGATCTACAATTTCCGGTTACCAAGTCCCATATTAATATTTTGGCATCCTCTAAGCCCGCAATTACGCAAGCATTCATTTGTGATATGGCCAGCGAAACGGTATTACAGGCCGGCTTCCATTTTTTGAATAGCGTACCGCTTTGCAAATCGTAAACCACAATGAAATTCGGCGTCGGTTCATTTAGTTCTTTGGCAACAACACACACATATGAGCCCTCATGAGTAATGGCAGAGAGTGAGGTTATGAAATCATGATGTGGAATGCGTAAATCGTACAAGAGTTTTCGCTGAGACAAATGCCAAACAAGCAGAGGGAACGGTTTTTGTGTTTCATCGCCACATACTAAAATGCTGTAGGAAGATAGATTGAAGATGTCAAAATAAATAAAACGATATAGCACTAAATTGTTTTACCGTCCATCTCCAGAAACTAAAAGAGAATTGAGAAAACGATCTTCACCAGCTTTAAATGTTGTAACACAGTCTCCAGACTCGAGATTCATTAGATTGACATACATACGATTACGTGAGAGGCATACTAAATGATTTTGATCATGCAATCCAAAATAGGGCATTTTCTGATTCATCACACCTTTGAGTGTTACCTAGAAGAATGAGGAAGGAAGAGCTCTTTATCTTTAGAAGCACTCACTGATGATATGTAAGATGAAAAGGACTATGTGGTATTTAGAATAGTTTATTTTCGTAGCGTTCGTAGCGTATTGAGAGGATATCATTGTCAAACGGTTGGCATCATGATTTTATTTATTTACCAAAGCTTAGCCTGGAATATTTCCTATATTACCCTTGTGCACTCACCTTAAACCTTCCCTCATCCAAGTTGATAACTCTTATTTCTCGCCTGCACAATACTGCCGCCTCATATGTGCCCACCGGGCACATTGCCGTTGGCTGCGGTATACCTTGTAGTTCTCGTACCCGTGAACAACTCTGAACATCCCAAATGCAAATCTCTTCTCTGTCCGTACATATGGATGCTACATAATAGCCTTGTTGTGGTAGATTAACTAGGCTGTCATAGCTATTTGGTGAGCTTTCGGAATCGTCGCCTAAATTGCTATTTAATATTTCCAAAAATGGTATTTCTATCTCATTTGTATATTCCAGCCACGAACGTATTTTCTCGTCATCTTTCAACGATTTATTTTCTTTTACTCGTGTTTTTAAATAAAATTTTATTAACGTAAAGAACTGATGGCCATCGTAGTTGAGCTCATGCATATATTTCTGAAGGAAATCCTTTAGAAAAGTGATATGAATGCATGGTTGTTCGATTGTATTTGATAGCCATTCGGAGACTAGAATATCATTCATTAAATAAACTGGTCCATTGGAATGAACTTTGTCGGCAATCCATTGCAGATCGGTGAAATAGAAGCAATTGAAGAGCATTTCAATTTTATCTGGAGCAGCATTGTCCTCGATTAATGCACAGAAATGATGATAAGGCAGTTTTAAGAATTTTTGACAATTATAACTGAAATGAAATAAAATAAATTAATTCAGATTATCAAATTATTATGTAAATAGCCAAAATGTGCGAAGCGAATCGACGCATTCACACACCGAAATACTCACGTTGTTCTTCCCTGTGTTGTTGTAAATATATTCTCTTGCCGATCGAAGTAGTCGCGTATTGATTTGTGTACCAGCCACCGTTTGTGAGCGTACTTCTTTAAAATGGCATTACGAAATGTTTTATCAGCTATTCTAATATTTTTCAAACATAAAAGCATGGGTCCCATGAGCCAACAGAATTTTGACCATATTTTAAAAGCGGCCTGCGCTTCTATTTGTGCATGTTTTCGGAATATACCTAAACAATCACTCTCGCGTACACCCCAATTGGATACCGCAACGATTAGTAACATCAATTCCAAGTGATCAGTTGAAAATTTCATCTCTAAAACTTGCAGCATTTTACTCAATACATCGGAAATTTCATTAATTGTAATTGATAAATGGCCAAGCCATGCCAGCCACCATAACGATTTCGCATCAAATGGTGTATGGCCATGTAAATTCTTCCAGTCTTCGGGTATTTTTAAAGCACCATTGGATGCATAAAAGTCACCACCGCCCGAACTTAAGATATCATTCCATTGTCGTTCCGTGAAATGTTTCATCTTTAGAAAACTTTTATGGGGTAAGCCACGTTCAGCGAGATCTTGTAATATGTCATCGCCAGCGTTGTCACCATTGTTCTCGACTTTTTTATCACTTTCCGTTACGGTTATTATAATTTTGGACAAACTATTAAGATGTATTGGTAGCCAATCTAGATTTTCTTCACGTGAGACTTCATCCAGTGAATCAATTATTATGACGAAAAAACATTTGCCACTTTCCAATAGATCTCGAATGATTTTTCCATAACTTTCTATAGTCTGAAAAAAAAAAGATCGAATGTGAGTGTGAAAAAAAACCGTAGATATATAATAATTACATTGTACAACAATAATCTTTAACTAGTGTCATTTTGAAAATTGGCAGGAGCTGCAGAAACTGACTTGGCGATCTGCTAACCAAAACTAATCTAAGCCACTCCACTTCTTGAATCCTCATCTAATCTCATTTGGTTTTGTTTTTACATATTCTTGTATTTACTTAGGGTTCCGTCCATATATTTATAGATTCTCGAGAAATTCCTCTTCTAGTATCAATAAGTGAATGCAATACTTACATGATCTGCTTTAACTTGACAGCCATTCACCAAAACTGACATTTGATTCGCAATAGATCCCAGCAATGAGGCTAAATCGGAGGACTGAGCAGTTAAGTTGCCAAATCTGAAAAGTTTGAACCATGAGATAATATGTAAGTAGCTTTTTAAAACTGAATCTTAAATAGTTACGGTTTTTATGATCTGCATAAAAGTAATGAAATTTCTTAGGTCTAAATTCTCTTCAATTAAATTCTTACAAATATTTTCCTGAATATCTTGTTCCCTGATGTAAGCCGAAAGACACTTCAGATAAGGTTAGTGACATATCACAGAACTTTTTATAGTGCAAATTTAATTTTTCCTGCATCTTTTTAAAGCTGACGTGAGTTGAGAAAGATATAATCAGGATCCTAATCTCGGAAGAAATAACTTGTATTCATGTAGATGATGTGATATTATTGAGACAGATATCTTTCAAATAATCACAAGTTTCGGCGTTGACTTCACCAGTGTGCAGGACCGAGGAGATATAATAACTTTCTATTGGAACTGTTTGTTGGATCAGCCTTCAAAGTAAAAGCAAAATTTTGATACTATCGTCTTTGGTTTTTTATTACTGAGGTATTAGAAAAATGTCAGATTTCTAAAATCTTAAAAGTCGAGTTCTCTTTTTACTACCAATTCTACAGCCCCTTCAATGGAGTTATTATCTACCTTAGAATCAAGTGAGTTTCGGGTTTCCATCTGTGAATATTTTCCATTACTTTGGATACTAAAACACTTTTGCCGCAACCATTTGTTCCAGACACAACTAGCGGATATTGAGTGTTATCTTTGACGTATCTGCAACAAAAAAATTATCAGTTAATAAAAACAAAAAACACACATGAATTGCTTCTCATTCTTACCGCTTCATATCATTCATAATATCAAAGTTAGCAGAGTTTTGCGCCAAAACCTTCGAATAATGTCCAACCACGTGTACTTCTTCCAGCAGGCAATTATCCACACCATTTGTATTGTATGGTATACTATTTTTATTTAAATGCTCATCGAATATCGAAGTAACTGATTTTTCCAATAAGTTCTCAATGACTGCAGTTAGTTCTTCATCTAGTATATTCATTGTAGGAAGTATGCGTATCAGATTCTTTTCCGATAAATTTATCTTCAGATCTGCATAGATTTTTGTAATACGTCTCAAAACTTCCAGGTCCAATTGCGTGGCATTGTCGGGAGCACGTGAATATTGTGCACCCGTCTGTATCCATATGCAGCGTTTAGCATGCTCCTGACTTATTAGCACCGTATTGTTGATTTCCTGCTCAACCACGGTCGTCATATAGGAATCCTTTAAGTCGTCCGAAAACAATTGCAACAGTACATCCAATAAATTATTCAATTCATCATTTACTTGCGTTGAGTAGGCATCGATTTGTTGGGTAAGCAAACGATGACACATCGGTTGATACGCATTATCAATGGTATACCATTTCTCCAGCAATACACGCTGTTCCTCGGTTGCAGCACTCAGTACCGATGTAAAATCTTGACTTTCAATCGTTAGCGGTAACATTGGCATACCTAGCGATGAACCCAAAAATAAAACGGGTATTATGTATGCTGAAGATGAATGTCTTGAGATTTCGGATAAACAATTGGCGGCCTCTTCATGCCCACCCTGTGCCTCGAGGGGACTTTGCGTCCAACGTTTCACTTCGAGCAGTTTACTATAATCTTTCTTTATGGTTGCTGACGTAGTCTCATTCGCATCATGTACATCGGATATGATGAAGTCGAATCCTTTACTTTGACATTTACTGGCAAATTGTTTATATACACTATAAATGACACGCTTGTGTTTCTTGTATTCGCTACTATTGTCCGCTAAAATATAAATCACAATTTTCTTATCTCGTTCTATTTTACGTCCAGGCGGTGGTTTTCCTTGTAGCATGGCTAGATTATTCGGTGTAGATTTTGACTGACCTGAGATATCAGTTGGAGCAGTTGTGGCTTGTGGTGTACTTGTCACTGAATCTGCGACGATCGGAAAAAAATAGCGGAATAATTATTAAATGAATTAAATATGAAAACAAAAATAAGTAATTAATCATTTTTGTTATTGTGATGATGATAAATATTATTATTGTAGCACTTTATGGCTCAATGATTTAATGTATAAATTAATAACTCAATCAGTGCAATAATTAATATCAGTAAAATAAAATTGATGGGTAGTCTCTATCACAGCCGATTCGATAGCATATAAACTTGATTTTTTATTTTTTCTACCGCGTAAAGGTTAAATATACGGGTAGACTACTATAATAATAAATTAATAAATTCGCAATTGGTTTGATTGTGAGATAGATATTGGCGTATCATTTAAATAACTAAGTTATAAATAGAAGTTTCAGGCTTGTTTCTGAAAATTTATTGCAAATTTGAGTTGTAGGTTCTTGTGAACAGAGGTAAAGAATGAAACAAGAAACAATCAATAGTACTGAAAAGACTATCCCAGTTCGATCATAAAGAATATCGCACCGATAAAGTTCTTGGAAACCTATTGTTTCATTGTATATAAATTTCTCACAATTCCTTAACTTATTTCAAGTCGAAATAAAAATGAACGTTAAACGTTATTTCATAACAAGAATGCTTCAAGATCTGGGAAGAACGATGTATTGGATCCGAAAGTTCTATCCAATCGGAGCAGAAACTATAATGAACTTTAATGAAAAATTTTGCCAGGAGAATAACCACGTTCATAGAACAGGCAGATCATACGATCGTTTCGGAATCCGGCACGTTTCCATTACAGATGGAACAAAACGATGGTGGCACGATCATTCACTGGCTTTCTAACCATTTTGTTTAGTTTAATTTCCTAATTGCTAATATTTTATAACCTTATATGACAGAGAAATATCTAATATGTATGATATCATAGAAAAACCTGTCGGCAATTTTACTTCCTTAAAATATCCTTACCATTGGCACCTCTATCTACACCTTGTTGATTTACTTTCCCAACATCAATATTCTTTGCAATGGACGTTTGTTGTTGTTGCTGAACTGCATGTGTAGTATTATTTTGTATGTCCTGCACTGGTTCAGGAGCAGCCAATGGTGCCAGTTTTTCATTATTTGCATTTGTTGATAATTCAGTTTCTTTATTATTGGATGCTTGGTATGATGGTGAGCTGGAAAATAAAAAATACATGTTTATTTTTTTATTGGTTTATTTATTAATTTGCATAATAAATTTATTAATAATTACTCATCCGATTTCTCTGATATGCTGTCTTTTTTCTTTTTTTGTCCTGAACTGCAAACGTTTCCCATTTTTATCTTCTATCTTAAAACAATTTTAATATGTTTATGCGTCTGATTTGTCCTGGAAGAAACAATTTTAAATTTATTACATTTTTTTATTAATTTTGTTTCATAAAAAAAATTACTTAATTCATTATGACATTGACATGAGTTTTGAGTTTACATTCTGAAACAGCTACTGAGGAACCTTGCATTCATTCTATGTAAATATCACCAATTTTATGCTTTGCCTTTCTACATACTTAGTTCGACTAAAATGGGTTAAGGTTCTGACACCACAGAGCACTGATTGTAAATTGTATTTTCAATATGAGCCTGAAAACATGCTTCATTTTTAACTGGTCTCGCTTATATGAGTCCTAGAGAAAATTTCTACTTAAAATCATTAATCATACAAATCAAGGATTAAACCCACTTCGATTGAAGATGGTATTTAAGATGCTTTCTGCCTTCTTACACCTCGCCCAGACAATTCACTCAATTTATGTATACAATTTTATGTATAAGTGTTGAAATAAAAGAAATACTTATAGATAGTAATTATTTGAATTCATTTTCTGCACGTTTGCGAACTTTATTTAAATTTATTTCGCTTTTAGAAAACATAATTAGGAATAATTTCTTTAGGTTAACACTGATTGTTAATATAATATACACTTCAAGTATTTTGTAGTAGTGTAGATCCAGCACTGAAACTTTTTGTTATTATTTTCCGTTTGCTTCAAACTTAAACGCTTCCTTTTCTATTTATGTACTAATATTTATGTATCTTTTTTTAGTTTGTATTAAATAATTCAAGTTTTAATAAATAAGATACCAAAATATCTTTAGACCTTTCCGCACTAAATTAAAAGAATGGTGTGAAGGAGCATGGAGATGCCCTTACTCTCCTCTCTCACTTGTGAAACATAACTGTGTACACTCTACTTTTCACTTACGCATCCTTCAGTGAGTGTTATTCTCTTCACAACAGGTCAAACAACAACACCACAACAAAAAGAAAACAAAAATTGAAATTAAACGCAGGAGAAAAACGCATGCTCTGATTATCTTTATAGATATTGTATTTATTGTATGTAAGTGGAGCAGTGTAGAGCAGCGTTGGGCTGGCAGGCGTTTGCTTGAGAGGGCGGTGGGTGGGGGAGATGTGTTAGTTGAAACAATTTTTCATGGGGCTCTGATTTTGTGTACACACAATGTTGTTTTTCAGTGCAGGATTTAATTTTTCACTCTATTTTTTTATATCGTCTAATTTTCATTTAATTATGCATGAAGTTCTCGTTTTTTTTCATTAGTTGTTTGTTGATTTGATTTCTAAAATAGTTTATCATTTTATTTTCTTATTTTGTTTTTGTTTGTCGTATTTTTTTTACTAATTTCTATTAATAACATCACTCAATATCATTTTGTGTGTTTTTTTTATAATCGTTTAACTTTTTGTAGGTATACCACACATGAAGAACGAATTTTCTTCTTTTTTCGTTTTTCTAAAAATAACTTTTTTCATTTGTAGAAATAAAACTTTAAATAATTAAGTTAATGACATTAATTTGATATTACTTCACTTCTTTGCACACAATATTATCTAAATATTTATTGTTACACAAAAGAATAATTGGTGAAATGCCGAAAGTGTTTTTCCTAATTTTTACTTGCTATGTAAGTATGTGCACTCGTATTACTTGTGTATATTCAAATTATGTATATATTTTTAATTATTTGTACTAACTTTTCTTCTTTGGTAATTTTTTTCGTGTTTTTTGTTTCTGGTGAATTGTTTGTGCAGGCAGATAAATAAACTAATTAAAAACTAATTTTTTATCCAATTAGTTTTTTCATTTAATTTTAACTATAACATTTTGGGATTATTTTTTATTTTTTTTTGTTTTTATCTGGTATTACTGTAATTTAATTTTCACGTCTGTAACTTTTCGACTACACTTTGATATCAGAGAATCAAATAAAATAGAAATTTTCATACTTGTTCAAATGTTGTATTCAAAGTTCCTGCTGAAGCTTTTTATTTTGGTGTATTGTAAGCTTTTTTTGAGAAGTAAGCATGCAAACGAGCGCCATACGATGGAGAGATTATATGAATTTTCCGTTTGTAAATACCGCAGTGAGAGCGCCAGAGCGAAAGAGAAATAGAGAGAGTACCATTCATTTATTTGTTTTCCTCCTTAGCTCAGCATAAAATAATCAAAATACCCAATGTACGTGAAAATCATGCAGGCTCTGTTGATAAAGAACTGCGCACATTATTGCGCTATCTTTTATTGAATGATAGCTGCATTTTTACAAAAATACCGTCAAAGTAGATTTCCGGTTCCATTTTCCGATGTTGGATTATTTATTTAGAATTTAATATGATATTTTCGGTTAGTTTAGACATACGAAGTTATGGTAGTTAAGGCTTGAGTTTTAGAAGTTTAATTTTATGCCTTATTCTCGTTCTAGGCGATAAATATATAGTTGTGGCCTTAATCGCGACAAACTGAATGAAACTTGGAAGATAATCGAATGGGAAACATTTGTAAAGAGCTGAAAACAATATTTTACTTTTTGTTTTTCGGTCCTTTTGCTGCCTTTTCGCGTGATTTATTTATTTTGTTTTACAAAGAATTCCTCTACTCTCTTCCTCATAAGTAATAACATACATCACCTATTAATGCAAACATCTCCATGGAAGAAAATTCGAATAACTTGTCACTACTGGTGAATTAACGCCAAAGCCGCTCTCAGACATTTTCAGATCTTGTCTTATTGGGGTACAAATCAAAAAGGGCGAGCGGAGACAGACCCATTATTGTTTTGCAGCCACAGGGCTTTCTAGATTTTGCTTTCGTTTGACGACAAATTTTAATTTCATTCTATCTTACTCCATGCTTTGACAATTACATTGCTGCGTTACTTAGCTAAAGACCACTTCACCTGGCTGATCCTTGTCCAGCCGAGGCATCAGCTGTCTCGTTCTGCCCAATGCCATCCTGTCCTTTGGCCGATATTATTGGCGGCACAGTCATGGACTCAATCTCATTCGTGTTCTAAAATCTTCGTTGAGGAAGCGGAAAGAGGAAATGCTATAACTCTGTATTCATTTAATTTTCTCCCAAAAGCTTGTGAATTCTAAAAATATTCTCAAGACCTTAACAGAAGTTAGGGTCAGGGGAGATAAAATTTGTAGAACTTGAGAGATCATTCATACTAATATGAATTCCGCTAATAAGCTTTTAATTTATAATTTATCAATCATGTCTGATTGATTGAAGTCTTTAAAAATTTGAAACTATTTAAATAACTCAACACTTTAATTTTACAATTAACATGACATGGCTTTAAACTTTATATAGCATTCTCCTAATATTTCCAAAATTGCAACCGTATCAATCTCAAATGGACCGATTATCTGTCTGCCATTCGAATTGCATTGCATTTCTGTGTGTTCCTTCAAAGTGTAAAGTTTAAACTAAGCTACCAAAAAAAAAAAAGGAACAGAAAACTAAGATATTTTTAATTTTATTTTCAATTAATATGATCCTAAAAAAATTATTAAAATTCAATTAAATTAACATTGATATAATAAATGTCAAAATAAAAATTAATATTTAACAAAAAACAAAAACAAAACAACAAAAAGGAACTAATTTAAAACGCAAATATGAACAGACTCCTGGTCCATTGCTTGATTGCAACTATATTTATCAACAAAGGTACACTGTTTAAATAAAGTATACACGCTTTGATATGCTTTAAGCGTTTGGCAAATTGAAATTACATTATTTTGAAAAAATTTTCACATTTCAATGGCAAATATTATGAATGCAGTTTGGAGTTAAAAAAAATTGTTGTACAGGTGAAAAATGTATATTCCTTGTGTTATATAAGAAAACATCTTGTGCGCAGGACAATTTTCATCTTCAGAAAAATGAAATTTTTGGTAGTAAAACAAACAACAAAAGACACTGACTACAAACGTACATACATACTACATATGGTATGTACATAAGTATGTATATATGTATGCATATGTATGTGCTCATATGTATGCATGTAGGTCAATGTTTTCATTTAACAGAAATTTGAGCCAGACGAAAAGCAATTTACAGCATTTAAAATGTCCATGGGTAGAATCCCCATAGAGCGTTCTGGAAGTTTTTGTACCTACATAGACTTGAAAGGGTCGATCTAAGGTTAACTTGAATAAGAAGAAAAATACGGGTTAAGTTCAATTGTCTTGCGGTAGGTTAATCGCATCACATGCCTGGCGGTAATTACTCGTAATACATTAATGAAACTGAAGCTAGTGAGCATAGTGCAAATTCCAACCAGATAGAGACGGAGAAAGGGTAGCTAAATATGTAAAATAAAATTTGTTATATTAGAATATTTGACAAATAGTAGGATGGGTTATGTTCATCTTGTGACAATAGGATTCAACCTTAAAAATTAAAAAAAAATAATTTAAGTAAACGACAATTCCTTGAAGTAGTGAAGTGAAAATAGCCATGAGTTATACTTTTATATTTTTGAAACCGACTCTACATAACTTAGGTTCCTGGAATTTAAGAAAATTTGTATCTCAAAGCTAGCTTCTTCTACTTCGTAAATAGATCTTCCTATCCCCCGAATTCATTCTGTATTAAATAGAAAAAATTAAAAGTGATATATGATCCGAATAAAAGTTTTACCTCGCACAGAACTTTACCGACGTAGATAAGGTTAGGTTAAAATAGTTGCCTGCGGATGGCGGCACATCTAAACCGAAAAGTCTCATTGTGATACCATATGAAAAGAAATTAAGTCCCTCTATTTTAGGTCGTTAACTACTCATTAGACTAAAACGTTTAATACGAATATCAGTCAAGTATTTGATGTAATACTGTGCGACAAATTTCTCGGACTTGAACGATTTAATCACCAAATATGTCTTCGATTTAATGACAAATTTCAGTTCACCGTTTTGATCTTTAATGAGTCAAGTACAAAAAAACAAAATACTCAAAAACTCCAAACAGTTTGGGCTGGTCAGTTACACTCATTTTTTTATGAGTACCTTATGACTTGTAGTTTTATATAAGGCACTTGTATTTGAATATAATTATAAAATAAAAATTTTATTCCCAGCCAATTAAGAGATATAGCTCATACAAAAAGCTATAGAATTTAAAAAACTATCATAAAATCGCTTGAATATCAAAAACTACAAGAGCTGATAAAAAAATTTGAAACTGACCAGACCAAACACTGCGAGTTTTTGACCACTTTCATTTAGTGCTTGAAACGTTGACATCAAATTGTTCGTATGTGTCTAAATGTTTCTTCCGTAGCAAAATCAGAGTTTAGCATTCGTATAGAAGATAAGTTGCAATTCCAAATTCTTTCTCGTTATCACAGCACAGGAAGAACATGTTTTTCTGCCAGGCAATATCCTGTGGTCACCCAAGTCACTTTACTACTAAATTCGTAGAAGTGCTTCCGTCAAAAATTTTCTGCTATTCAGATATTTGACAATTATTGCCGACACTGCATAAGACCCTGCCGAGATCAAGGTTTGCGAGGTTGAAAGTGGGAAATCCAATTAAAATTTAGTCAAAAATTATTCATTCAATTCATTATAGTCCCTTCAGACCCAAATCTTTGATAAGATATTGTTCTCATGACATAAATTTAGTTGGAGAAATGATAAAGGGTCAAGAAACACATTTATCATGAAGTACATATTTAGCAGATAGTGGTTCAAAAATATTGTTTCCCTATGTTAATTACTTGTTCACCAGACTCTCTCAGGCCAGAGAGGGACGATTTTGATACCTCTTGGATGCAATAAAGGGCCTGGCCCTTTAAAAATACCTAATTACTAAAATTACTTGACCTTTATGTTTCACTAGGTCACCTAAATCGACTGACCCTAAGTCGGTATCGGACAAGTCGTTCAGAAAGTATTGGCATAGGATATTCCCCGAAAAGGATTCACTTCAGTCTATTCAAGCTCTGCATGTAACGCATTGAGTTAATGATTAAAGCCTTTTAAGTTCGAAAGAATGCTAGACTTAACCAATCAGATATTTTCACGTATTTATTTGGTAAAACCCGCTTGACCTAGTAGCTTCCCTGCTCCCAAAACTTGCCTGATACGCTTCACTTACCATATATACATATTAAATTGAAATCACCTTGCCACCAGAATATCTCAATTTTTCTTTTTAGTTTATTTTATACCATATATCGTTAAACAATTCGTTAGCATTTTAATTAATTTAAGGAGAAATATTTAATTTTAGTTATTTCCGTACCAACAACAGCACAAACAGAGCTACCACAAGACGACGAAGATGATGATGATTGGGATGATGATTCCTCTGAGGCAGATGATGATTCAAGAATTTATAAAAATCCCCGAAATTCACCGTCAACAGAATGTCCACGTGATGAGGAACAAGCAACGCTTCTGGGCCAGAAATGCTTAAGAAAATGTTCCTCCGATGAGGATTGTAAAAGTAAAAAGAAGAAATGTTTATGTGATGGCGTATGCGGAATGTCGTGCATAAAACCAGGTATGAAATCAAATATGAAATTTTTAAACTTGTAATATCTCTCTCTATCTCTCCTTCTCTCTCTCTTATCGCAGATCGAGAATGTCCCGAATTGGCACAGCCATCGTTAGGACAAGTTTCTGTGGCAGGACGACATTTTGGTGCACGTGCTTCATATTCCTGCCCGCATGGTTATCATGTGGTGGGCTTGCAAAGTCGTTTATGCCAGGCCGATGGAAATTGGGCAGGCGCTGAACCAGCGTGCAAACAGAACAGTATGTAAAACATATTTCTAAATTTAGGTACATAAATAAATTCTTTAAACATTTATATGTAGTTTATTGTCTTAAGCCGCCAACAATTGAACATGCGCGCCATTCGGCCCTACCCGAACAAGAGACTTTCGATTTGGATTCTACGGTGCAGTATCATTGTCATACTGGCTATGTAACAAATGGATTTCCGCGCGCAAAATGCCTGGCCATTGATGGGCAAGCCAGTTGGTACGGGCCTGATATACAATGTGAACGTAAGCGCATCATATTTTTTATAGAATTTTATCGATATAATTTATTAACATATATGAAAATTTGTATGCTATTACAGCACGCTCCTGTGGAATACCACAAGATCCCGCAAATGGATGGCATGCCGGTGAATGCTATACATTTGGATGTAAAATAACATATAATTGTGCCCCTGGCTATGAATTGGTGGGCAAACATGAACGCTATTGTCAATCGGATGGCTCTTGGGTGCCTAAAGAGTTGCCCACGTGTGTCTGTAAGTATTTAAAGTATTTTCGAGATTATTTGATCATATTAAAATTTGATTTTCGTTTCTGTATTAGCTACAAACGAACATAATAATACCACCGTAACAACAGAGTCTCTCTAAAAAACAAAATCAAATATTATCCAAAAAAATATATGCTTATATATATAAATACATAAAAATTTTAATTAGTAACTAATTGATGAAGTAAGAAGTTCTCGTTCTTACACACATCCGATGTGTCACTACTACCATTAAGCATTACCTATCAGGATGCGTTTTATTCGTTGTTGAAAACTTAAAAACTTTAAAACCAAACAAATTTCCAATCCTAAAAAATGTTGTTAAATCAAACCAAAACAGAAAATGTTAGGCAAAAATGTTGTCAATAAATAAAGTTACCGCAAATTAAATGCAAAAAAAGTTGTTTTATTGCTGGAAGAAGATGTGAGAGAGAATTGAGAAATAACTTGATTTGAATAAATAGAAAGGCTCAGTATTCATTTATAGTAACTTTTCATATTTGCGGTAACTTTTCGAAGATTTTCAAGGTTCTGAAAATTCGGCTTGAAAATAATATTAAAAATAGGAGAAGCTAATTTTTTTAGGCGGCACCAAAGTTTACTTGACTCACTGACCTGTTCTTAAAATGAACTGGTTCTTTGAATCCTACAATGACTATTTGTACCGAGATTTATTTTTCCACTAAGAAGTTTCGGTACGCTGACTTCTGTCACTTTTGATAGTCAAGGCGAAGCTAAAATGCTCACACACTTTGTAATAGTTTGCCAAAAACCTGCCTACAGTCTATGGACTTTTTCAATATCAAGGAAATAATTGTAGACTAACTTATTCTAAAATTATAACTCAATAAGTTTTGTTTTAGAATCTGATCAATCAGTTATTAATTTTATAATAATAATTGAATATTGAACAGAAATTATTTCTAAAACGGAGCCAGCAATCTTGAGGGCATATTTGGCCGAGACATTATTCGGATACCCATGTTCTATGGTTCCCTGAGTTCTTGAGAACACACTAGGTTTTTGAGCCAATAGAAGATTTTAATTTATTTATTCCGAAATCACGTTGCTTCTAGATTTGTTTTGATTAAAACTTCCAATTCTTTTAATTGATTGAATTTAAATGCGTTCATGTTTTTTTAAGTGGTTACCTCGGTTGTTTGCCCAACACCGGAGAATCCGAAAAACGGCAAAGCCACCCACACAACATTAGCTTACAACTCAGTGGTAAGCTATGAATGTCGTTACGGCTATACGCTAGTAGGTGAGAGTTCCAGCAGATGCGGTGCTGATCGCAAGTGGAGTGGCACATTACCAATGTGTAAGGGTAAGTATTCCATTAAAAACTGAAGATATCATTTTGTTTCGTTACTATGTAATATATGCACTACCGCACTACCTTCTGCATAGAAATAAATTGCGGCCACCCTGGTGTACTCTACAATGGATGGATTGAAAATATTGAAGCTGGTACTGGCCTCGGTGCCAGCATCATTTTCCGTTGTCAACCGGAAATGTTACAGCATGGCCACTCATCGAGCGTTTGTCAAATCGATGGCCGTTGGCGTAATTCATTGCCCGAATGTTTGGCACCATGTGTTGTGCCCACAATATCACAGGGTTTCGTTATACCAATTGAGATAATAACCGATGAGAATGGCACAACAATAATAACATCAACTACAACAACAACGCCAGCACCCAACGCAGTATCATCACCAACGATACCGGGTGGAGTGGAGAAAGTCAAGCATGGCATCGCTTTGGAAGTGAAATGCGATGAAAATTATGAGTTTCCCGTGTCGCTGCTAAGTCCGCCAACTTGCAATAATGGCACATGGAGTATAATACCGCGTTGCGTGCCCGCACGCTGTAAGAGTATGCCGAAACCACCAAAACACGGTATGGTGCTGGCACCGAAAACCGAGCATGGCATGAAAGCGCGATTTAAATGTAAAGATGGTTTTAAGCTGATCAGCCCAGAGGGTAAAGATGTAACCGATCCGAATGATTATGTGTTGACGTGTTCGTTTGGAAATTGGACGGGTGAGACGCCCCAGTGCCAGGAAGTGTTTTGCTCCTTTCCCGGGTATATACCAAATGGCAAGGTGTTACTGGTCGGCAATATGGGACTATACGATTATCGGCCGTATGTAAAGAAGGTGAGCGATGGAAGTTCTTGATTAGCCAAAATTCGCAATTAACTTATTAACAAAATTTTATTCAAATACACAGATTGTAAACAACAAGCAAATAATGTACGATTGCGATAAAGGTTATGTGCTGGAGGTGGGACCGCCGGGGGCGACATGTGTCGGTGGCAAATGGCGTCCATTAGATTTGCCACAATGTTTGCTTGGCCAACATCCACGGCTGCGTTGGAATCGTAAGCGTCGTTCGATTGAAATGCGTCATTTACGTTCGCTATATCTCATGAAGACTAAACGTTTGTTAAGGAAGCAACTGGAAGAGTATTCGAATGATTCACAAGGATCATTAAACGCAGCATTGTCAAGGCGTGCCTGTGAGTTAAACACACTTTGTTCGTTCGTGATTGAAATTTCCCAGCAAATTTACTCCTATTTCTCCTACAGATTCCGATCTAGTTAAAGTTTCCAAAAACCGAGTTCAACGCCGAGTTAAACGCAGTCCTTCTGAAATTGAGAAGGCCTACTCGAAATATTATCAAAAAATCAAACTGAAGTATCAGAAATATGTAAAAGATCTACTCGGCTATAATCGGCTGCATAACTCTCCGGACTTTCGGAATCCTACCAAGAAGATACAAGTACAAGATGGACGCTGGTATAACACCTACAGTAGTCCTGATCTTTTAACACGCTTCAAGGCAACACATAAATCGCGCACGCTTGCAAACGATTTCTCTTCCATGGACTATGATGAGGGAGGTGACCGTGAATATTTGCCACAACGATCGATTGCCAAAATACCAATGCCAAATATCAATGAGAACTCTAAATATAATGCTCACAAGACTAACGTCAACAACAGCAATCACAATCAGTACAATAACAATCCCTTCAATTTCTTTGTGAATAATCTAAGTGTCAACAAAAACCACAACAACAATAACAACAATCATCAATATCCTAGAGTTCGGAATACAACTGGCGATTTAATACAAATATTAAAATCACAAATAGTACGTCGTGGTAAACGCAATACCAGTCTACCGCCCTCACCGGACGATGACTCCATCGATAATTTAGATACGAAAGAGGGTAAGAAGCGTTTACGCGGACCATGTGAGGAACTCGATTGGGATTCCTTTGCAAATATTTCAGTTGTGCGGCCAGGCAAAGTGCCCGGTAGAAATAGTGTTGGCATCATATTGCATTTAGAGTGCAATGCCGGATTTAAGATAAACATAAAGACGGAAAATTCAACAGCGCGTTGTATACGCGGCATCTGGAAACCGGAAACGCCCAAATGCCTTTCAGGTAACTACAAGAAAAAAATTGTGCCATAATCGATTAACCGAAGTACATACACAAGCCAATCAGAATATTGGTTAATCGATTAATCGATTAATCCCAAAACAGCAGGAAATTTGTAAATTCTACTCGAATATTTCTCAAATTCTCCCACTTTCTTTTTAGCTCCATGTCTAGTTCCCGCTGTCGAACATGGCAAATACTATAAAGTCGAACCGAACACTAAAACTTTAACTGACAAGCCGTCCTTAACACCTTTATCAACATACGAGGAGATACAATCGAATGAATATATTACATTAGAATGTGAAACTGATTTTAATATTCAAGTTAGGTATCCCCACATTGCGAGGTGAGGCTCAACACTTAAGCAAATTTTCTACTTTTGTTTATTTGCAGGGTTCGGCTCAATTGAGATGCGCTCATGGAAGTTGGTCTGTAAATGCATTTTCAGAATGTATATCAATTCCATGTACACTACCTAACGTACCGGGAGCACTTTTTGAGGTAAGAACTTGAAGGACATACCTTTAAACCTGGTGTTTGATAGGCAGGAAGGATCGAGTTCAATTAGCACAGAAAAATATGATAGGAATGAATCAGGAACGAGTTCGGAAATAATCACGAAAGAGTCAATCTAAACACAAATCTTTTTCAAACCCTATGAACTTCTTTAGGTGAACTTCTAAAAGGATGTGCAAGTTTCTGAAGTTATTAGATTTCGATCTCAAATAAAGTTGAAGCTTAACCAGACTAATATCACCTATTCCAGCTTACTCTAATTTCCAATCTTCGTTTTCAGGGTGGCTATCGTAGTGGACTAACCATTGGCCACGGTAGCGCTGTAAATGTACGCTGTGATCATTCTGCCGCACCAATTGAAATGACCTGCTATAAAGGTGTATTAAGTCCAGCAACTATACAATGTGATACCAAGGGACTGCGTAAGTCTCGCGAAGAATTACTTCCTGAAATTGAATTGGTTTCGAATGAGAAGACATCGCATAGTATCATAGAAACATTACCAAAGATAGACGACTCCGATGTCGACGATCCAATGACTAATGCTACGGAAGAAAATGTTACCGAAGAAGTGAAAATGTGTGGCCCTCCTAGTATATCAGATGGTGCTTTAGTTTATAAGTAAGTAATAAGTAAGAGAAATGAATTAGAGACTTGTGCTTTAATAACATAACATAACTTGAATTTTTACAGAAATGGCGATTTGGATATCGAAGGAGTTTATGAGAGTGGCACTGAAATTTATTTCAATTGCATACCAAGCGCTGCTGGTGAAAGAAATACATGGAAAATTATCTGTGAAAATGGACAATGGATTGGGCGGTCATATAATTGTGGTAGGTATCGAAAAGTATATTCGAGTGTGACCAAATTGTCATTGTTCATACTTAATCGTCTTTACATGAAGCTAATGGCACGTGTCTCTTCAAAAATAATGAACCTAATGTGGTTAGCTTCTACAATGATTTGGAAATACGTGAGGATACAGTGGAATTTCCACCAGGTGCAACCATAATATCCAGGTATATTAACTTTTAACTAGGCTCTTTGCACATGTAATTAGCCTCGGTCTTTATTTTCTCCTGAAAAAACTTGTGACATGAATTGTTTCATTAGAGGCGTTCATATAACTCATAAATGCATCATTAGCTTATAAATTTGAAAGTATTCTTACGAGTATACGGTTTGCGAGGCAGTTATGAGTTCATATGATCCCCACTATTATTTTATTAATAATTTCAGATGCACAGATATTGGAAAATTTGAAATGATCGGCAGTAATGAGCGAACCTGTATACATTCGGAATGGACAGGCAATAAGCCCGCGTGTTTCGGTCTTAATCAAGAAAATGATTATGCAAGTAAGTATCTATGGCTTAAGAAGTGATAGGAAGCTTAAGGTTTGAGTTATTGGCTGAAAATTCAAAATTGAGAAAAATGGAGGCTGGTCTATTTTCAATGGTCTGTGCCCTCAATCAGGCGTTAATTAAGACCCGACCAGCTATTACCATAACTATTGAATGTGATTTTATTCATACTGAAATTATATGGTTTGCCCTAATATTTTGCTTAATTATATAGTGGAAAAACCTCCTACCATACTATTCCGCCATCAAAACGGCCCGATAGCACAAAGCAATGATGGAAAATTAATAGTTTACCCGGGGACAACGTTACACATGGAATGCCTATGGATGCGACGTTTTGGTAATCCCAAATGGAATGTTAGCCATGATTTTAGGTAGAGTTTATATGAACTTAATACTTTCATGATTAAGTAACATTCTTTTTTCTACATAGAAATTATTCTGAAGGTTGGGTCACCGAAGCCGATGAAGGACGCGATGCGTCACTGGAATACAGGCTGAGCATTATAGGTGCCGTAGACGAGGACACTGGAATATATTCATGTCAGACACCTGCACGGCATGAACATGCAGTCGAAGTTGTTGTGAAGGCTATCAACTGTCCAGAGATTCCGATACGACGTGGACTAATCGTTAATACAAACGATACTAAATTGAGTACACGCGTGCTTCTCTCGTGTGCTAATGGCAACTCATTGATTGGTGCTTCAGAGCTATTTTGTTTGCCCAGCACTAATTGGAGTGCACCATTGCCTGTTTGTGAAAGTGTTGAATGTGGTATGTTACCATAAAGTTATATGCAGAGCAGATATATTGTTTACTCTGTTTCTCTCTCTTTGTGACATGCTTCAGGTGACATACCCTTACCGAATAATGTAACTTCTCCGCGTGTTTCGGTGCTATCACGAGAAGTTGGAGGCCGATCTGCGTTTTCATGCTCCTCGGGTTATGGTTTGCGTGGTCCATCCGAAGCTATTTGCCTTCCTTCCGGTGAATGGGCTACACCTTTTCCAACATGCGTGGAGGTGCAATGTGAAAATCCGGGGGCCCCACAGAATGGTTATGCCCAAGGTTCAGCTCCGTATCGTGCCGGCGATGTAGTGCAATTCAATTGTAATCCCGAGTACATGATGCAAGGGCAACCAATAATCGCCTGTCAAGATAACGGCCGTTGGTCTGGCGGGTTGCCCAAGTGTGTGCAGGCTTGCTCGTATCCTGGCACTGCAATCAGCGGCCGCATGTCCATTGTTAAATTCTACTATGCTATTGGTGAGAGTGTAACGTTCACCTGTGATGCCGGCCTTGAGCTTCGCGGTTCTAAAATGCTGAAATGCATGAAAAATGGTAAATGGTCAAATGCTATACCAACGTGCGTCACCGAAAAGGCCAATAAAAGTAATAATAGTCTCGCTGTAATGGGATAGTATAATCAAAAAATTAATACGTGCAATTATTATTAAGGCATAACGACGAAATGAAATTGTGAAAAATATGAAAAACAAAGAGTATTTTCGTGTTTTATCGAATCTTATGTATAATAACGAAATTTTAATAAAAGTTAATAGTAATAACAATTGTTGGTTTATACTCTGAAATCAGAAGAATTGGAAGTTTGCTAGGAATCTGCATACCATATATTTACTAGGACAGTGCCCTGCACCTATGATGAGTAGCAAACTCGTGGAAGGCGTCTAGGTGACCATCAACCAGATGTTGCAGTGTACTGTCCGACAATACTAATAGGCCTCTTTTCTGATTGTCGCTTCAAAGATCTATAAGAAGCCCATTTGACCAACAAATACGAGTATTTATGATATAGATTTATCGAGCGAAACAAAATCAATAAAAAAGAAAATTTCTGTTAAATATGACAGCACTTCAACTCTTTGCTCGGAATTGAGTTTTTGATTAAAACATTTTCGAGACAAGAACCTAAATAATAAAATATACTGAATTTTGCATTTAATTCAGCAAAAACGATTAAAAAAAGCGACGCAACAGTTTCTGTGGAGGGAAATGAGTTCTACTCGTGTGGAAATCTGACGCGATCGACTAAAATTAATCTATATTGGCAACTGTTGCCATTGTGATATCGGTCTTTGCTCTTTTCATACCCTATTCTTTTAATACCTTCCAAATACATACGTACCTCCATATGCATGTATGCATTTTAGGGATCATACAAATACAACCCTGTGGGTATACCTCATTGTGTTTGCTTCCAAAAGCAAAATCAAAAACAGTCACGTCAAAAATGTGTAAAACTCGAAAAGGACGAGGTTGCTGATGCTGATTGCTGCTGCTGTTGCTAGAGTGCACGGTGTTAATACTTTATTGTTTTTTGTAATAGGTTTATTTTATGTACACGCGTTTATTATTGTTAGTTATTAGGAAATAATAATTATTATTAGTGTTTTTGTTGTTCTTCCGTACGGCTCTCTACGACGATGATGATAGCAGAAAAATTTGAAATTGTCATGTAACAACACACAAAAAAGAAAGAAAAAACAAAGAACAAAAAAAAAACAAAAGTGAAACAAGAGTTTTAATGAAAAACGAGGTGCACGTATTTAAAACAATTTCCTCCATACCAACATAAAACCACATACTAAAAGAGGTAAGAATTAAAGAAAACAATCAAAAAAACCAAAACCAAAACCAAAAAAAGCGTAAAAACAGGAGCAGTATTTGCAAAAATTCCAATAAAATACTAAAAGGTTATAATAATAAAGTGCAGCAAATAAAAAAATATAAAAAAAGTGGAAACATGTAAAAAACGGTCAGGGTTAACGTGAAGGCACATTCCATTGTCAACTTTTCTAAATATTAATGCTAGCCTTTGTTGTTTTTGTTGTTGCTGCTGTTACTGTGCACTTTTAAGTTACTCTACTTGTGACCCAAGGGCGACGAACCGCAAGCACCAAGGTCAATTGCGCGCTCTTTGTCATCCACATCACTCATATTTTATTCTGTTTGTTTTGTTGTTTTGTTACAATGTAGTGTAAAAAAAATTAAAAATAAAAGTAAGAAGGGTGCAAAGGGGAACATATGCAATGTTAACGGTATTTCGCTTTCTTGCTGTTCTCATATCCATACGTATGTATGTTTGAATATATGCAGGCATACCAGAGATTAAAATTCTGCGAGATCATTATACGAATTCCATTCTGCGCTGCTTTCATATTCTCTCCCTCGTGTGCAGCAAGCAGTCGGTATTAGCATGCTACAACAAACAAGATTTGTATGGTGTTTTAATCAAAGTTCGAAAAAAAGGCAAATAAAATAAACAAGTTCCCGCTAAATACAACTAAAATATAAAACACATATGCATACATAATTATGTACTATGTATGTACACATGTATGTTGTTGTAAAACTTATCAAAGTTTTTCTTGAATGTCGCACGATCGTCGTTGTTATCTGTAAATAGTACATCTGAGCAGATACTGTATGGTATAATTTCTCAATCCATGTGTCGTGTGTTATTTTCAAGTGATTTTGTGTAGTAGATACATAAGAATGTATAAGTAAGTATGTAGTATGTATTTGCAATTCAAAAAGGAGGTCACTAACATTTTTCATGTTCCAATTGTTTGTTTGTAGCTGAAGTAATTGAAGTGGGGGAACGAGCACGATATACCATACTTGTGTGCTATTTTATTAGCAAAATGAATACCAAACAAAACTTCATAGATATCATAAACATCTTCGAAAACAATGGAAAATCAGTTTGAACTGCTTCGAACAGGCGACCAAGACGTCGCCATCGCCATCACCATTTTTCATGGCGATTGCCTCTCATATACATACGCACTTCATGATTGATTTGATTTTGTTACACGGAATCAAACGTAATTAAATTTACGATTGTTTGTCATCACTGAGTTCTTTGTGCTTCTCTCCCTCTTTCTCCAAATGTACATATATATATATCTGTATACACATACTCATAAGTACCGGCACATTCCCCCATACGATACTCTGTACAGCCGCCCATTTTAAATTACAATCATGATGAGAAGGCTGCTTAAACAGCGCCACAGCAGCAGCGGCTGTTCGTGTCTTGTTATTGTTAGCAATGTTTTCGTTTTCTCTGTTTTGTTTTTTAGATTAACTCTAGCTGATTATTTGTTATGCGTACTAAAGAAAAAAACAATAAAAATACAACTTACACGTTCCACTCTCTATCTATCTACTCATATTATCAATAATAATTTTATTGATTCAATGATGTAATGTTTTGTGTGAAATTTTCTACACTTGTTCGGCTTTGCCTCTTGCATTTATCACTCCCATCATATCACATCCCATTGACATGACCCACACGTACACCTCTGCGACAGCTACATTTTATGCTTTCGTTGGTCTTCACTTCAGAATGTAAGTAGGAAGTTGAACGCTGCCTGACTGCTCGAAGACGAACAAATGGTTTTGCGTACATTTTATCTGTTAATAGAAATCGGAAAAGGCATCTGAAACTTAAAAAGAAATTTTTAAAATCCTAAACATTATTAAAAGCAACAAGAAATATATAACAATAAACACAACTGGAATAGACCATGTGCTGACTGTTGTGGCGTTATAGCAGCACACTCATCCCACCGCTCAGAATTTCTGTTCACATTTTGTTGTCGTTGTAGAAATTCATTCACCCTATATTTAAACAATATTAACAATATTTACGTGTTGTTTTAAACGTTTGTGGTTTTAGGTACCTACTACTCGTATATTGAAAACAAGATTCATGTTAATTATAATAAACAATATATTTTACGCAGTTCATTGGAACAAAAGCACTGAACTCGCTCTGAATTCACATGAAAAACATATTGATCAAAAAGGAACATACAAAATTCCCCACAATGTGGGGAGCACTCAAGCAAATATTGATTCAAGTTTATTGTAATCGATTTGTTCATACATCGCTACACGCATATGCTAACTAACTCGAGTAATCAATCAAAACGTTTATATAGTCAGTCACTAACCCTTTGTGATTAGCCGACTTTGTGTGTCTATTGCAAAATAATGAAACTTTTTCGTCATCAATTGTTATTGATAGAGCACATTCATATGTATTGTTCCATATTGAAATATAAACAATTAAAGTACTTCTATTATCTATTACTTTTATTTTAAAAATTTGAATTTTAGTAATCGATGTGTATTAAAAATGTCACGACACGACAACGACGGCCAAAATTATAAAAGTTAATCTTTGGTGGGCAATTCTTCAAATGAAAAACAACGGCATTGTTGACTGGAACCGCTTTAATAATAATCCCTTCCCTAGCCATTAATACCAGTCAATTCTTACTTCCTTAAAATCTCTTTGGAAATATATGCTATATTCATGCTAAATTCAGTTAGATCCTGGTCAGAACCTTTCATAGAAAGTTATAAAATTCGTTTGCAATTTATCTCTTTAACTAATAACATTAACTACACCCTCCTTATACCCTTCTTCAACAATAACTTTATCACTTCTATTCCTACAGGACAAGGAGTGAATTAGAATCGATGCCAGCAGAAGGGAACTGTCGATACCATATTTAATGTGAGGTTAAATGGAAGAGTATTTCCTGATTAATAAGGTTCAAACTTGCGTCTTCATCTTCCTACTTAATCAAAGAAATATGTTTTAAGTATGAAATACAGGAAACAGCTAAAGTACAGTTATAAACTTCTGGTGCATAAAGTATACATTTTCCTAGCTAATTTATCATTAACCTCAGAGGTAACTTGGCACTACTGGTACTCAATGAGCCTAAAGGCATAGTGATAGACAAGGAAATAAAAATAGCTGATGATAAACACCAGATTTCAAGTTAAACAGAAACCCATGAAAGAATGATGAACAAAGGATAACTATTACCTACCCCATGCTGCATGTCGTAGGCATTTAAAATCTCCTGCTACTTATTCAACAATTTAAATTTCATCTATATTTTCTGTTGCATAACATTAATTTGCATTACACAGCATTTTTTTTTAATAATTTGCGATATGTTTTTTTTACCTAATTTCAATACAAATTATAAATATTTTCCTTCCTTTCATGACGACGTTCACAGAGTGAAAGTGTAAATGTTTACATAAATTTGGTCATTTAATGATCTTAACGTGAAATCTAACAATTCAGTTAAAGAATATGTAGGCTTCAAAAGATGAAGATTTTGTCAACATAGATTATGTCAAGCATTTATAGTAAACCCTGCTTAAGTCGGAGGCATTAAAATCTTCAGCTACTTATTCAACAATTTAAATTTCATCTATATTTTCTATTGCATAACATTAATTTGCATTACACAGTATTTTTTTTTAATAATTTGCGATATGTTTTTTTTACCTAATTTCAATACAAATTATAAATATTTTCCTTCCTTTCATGACGACCTTCACAAAGTGAAAGTGTAAATGTTTACATAAATTTGGTCATTTAATGATCTTAACGTGACATCTAACAATTCAGTTAAAGAATATGTATGCTTCAAAAGATGAAGATTTTGTAAACATAGATTGTGTCAAGCATTTATAGTAAACCCTGCTTAAGTACCTCAGCTGAAGATGTCAGACGCCGGTTAAGCGGGGAAGGTGAAATTTCTATGGATATATGCAGAATAAAGTGGCAAATTACGAGCACTGAAGTGGAAATAGCACTTAAGAGAGGAGATACTTAACCGGGGCTTACTGTATTAGCTTTCACTTATTGTGCCGTACAGGTCAGGTGGTCAAATAATGAAATGAAAGAAATAAGTCAGCTGAAGTTTAAGATTAAAAATAGTCAAAACAAATCATAACAAGAGAGGAAAAATATTTTTGAAATAACATTTTAATTGGACTACTTCAATTACAAAAAGAAACCATCTTTTTGTTGTTGGTAAATATCGAGTTTATCATATTTTCTGAGAAAAATAAATTAGCAAATACATTAAATGCCCATTACATTTATAAAAATAAGTCAGATTATTATTTATTGAAAGGGATATACATAGTATCTTTTTTTAATGTACATGCATAGACTAAATAGCTTGAAAAAATAAAATAAAATAAAATTTGTATGCTCTCTTTAGAATTTAATCGAAAGATTTTGTCACATATCCTTCAAAGATAAGAAAATATTGTTATTTTTGCCTAGTCGTTTATTTTTTATTTGACTGTTTGTTTGTTTGTTTATACATACATATGCTGATTTAGCTTTCTACAGCTGCCTACAATGTAAATATTTGATATTTTTATGCAAACGTACATTTCTTATACAACCAATAAATTTAAACTACTACATAAATTGTTGATGTTTGCTTATTCATCAGACGTGAAAGTGAGAAAATATTTCATGGTAATCTCTCAATTTTGAAATTGTTGTTGTCGATTTGCATTTGGGGCGATATGGGTTAACCCTCCACTACACGTGTTCTTTTTCTTACTCAATGAATATTATTGGAATGGAAAACGATAACAGAAAGGCTAAAAACATGACAAACGCTGAGTTTTATTCACCAAGTCGTCGTTAAGCATGTGCGAATAAAACGATCAAGTTGTTAAATCTCTTCTACGTTGTATTGCCATTCAAATCATGAATTGAATTGAATTTTTTTAAATGAAACTATCCATCTGTACAATAGTTGTATACTAAGTATTTAAGTGTTGTTATCCATTCTTATAGGCCACAACCAATGGAATGGGGCGTATCTCATTTTGTACAGCACTTTTTGTGTTGTATTTAGTTAGAATACCATAGATCTGATTTGTTTACTATAAATATATACATACTCGTTTATTTGTACCTACATTTAACAATTAAATAAATTTGTTACTTACTTACTTACTTAGCTGGCACTACAACCGATGATCGGTCTTGGCCGCCTCCACAAAGCTTCGCCAGTCACTTCTGCTATGCGCGCTCTGGCGCCAGTTGATAAGGCCAAGTGCAGTCACGTTGCCCTGCACCTGGTTTCCAACGGAGATTAGGACGTCCCCTTCTGCGTGTTCCTCCACCGTGGTTTGAATAAAACACCCTTCTAGCGGGATCGGAGCGCTTTCTTCCATTCGCTCAACATGACCCCTTGACTATGTCAGTGTCGGCGTACAGCTCAAACAGCTCATCGTTCCATCTTATTCGATACACGTCGTCCACGCATACTGGACCGTAGTTCTTACGGAGTATCTTCCTCTCGAACGCTCCTAACAGCCTCTCATCATTGATGGTCAATGTCCACGTCTCTGCGCCATACATTTTGGCGGAAAGGATGAGGGACTTATAGAGCGTTATTTTCGTCGGTCGAGAGAGGGCTACTTCTACTTCTCAATTGCCTACTGAGCCCGTAGTAACACCTGTTGGCAAGAGTTAGTCTCCGCTTGATCTCAAGGCTGACATTATTGTTGGTGTTTATGCTGGATCCTAGATATACGAAACCCTTGACGACTTCAAAAGTATAAAATAATAAATTTATTATATATTTATGTGCGACCAAAAAACCTATTCCATTTAATTATAATCGAGAAATTTTCCAACAAATTAATATTCGAGGGTCCATAAAGTTGTGTGTGTATTCCCAGTAATAAACAATCACAATTTATCAAATACTACACATTAATTATAATTTGTTGTTTGGCTTTAAAAAAAAAACTAAAGCTTAAATTAAAATTAATAAAGGAAATGAAAATAATTTCATGTATATTCAAACATTTACACATTTAGAGCATATACGAACGAGTATGTTTGTAGAGGTACCTATAATTGTTGCTATTCCATCACATGTTATAAATACAAAAACAAAATCTTTAGTACTCATGCAAACAGATATGAACATTGAACTGATATATATGTACATACGAGTATACATACATGTACATACATATGTATACAATATTTGCGGTTCTGACCACCACTCATCACAATACACTCTAGAACAGCGTTTCCTCAAATTCTGTTTGTTTGTCTGTCTGTCTGTCTGTTTGCACTCTTCTTTCACCCGTATCGACCTTGATTAATAAAAAAGAAATTCAACTTAAAAAATATCGTGTATTTATTTATTGTTATTATTATTGGCTTTTTCACATATACATGCGTACATTTCAATTAGAGACATCGAGCATCGTGAAATAATTGAAAATTATGTAGCTGAAAATGTATGTATGGTAAAGAGTTTTTCAATAGGGACATAACAATTTTTTATTTAAATAAAACTCAGAATAATGGAGATATCGGTCAGAAATTTATTCCACGTTTGCAGCGATCGATTTTTTGGAGCGAATTTTCCACCACTCACCACACATATGTGCCGGAGCGTAATCAATTTCGCTTTCGATATTGTTCCTGAGCTCCTCTAAAGTTATTGTCTTGTTGGGCATAAATCAACGACTTAATATTACCCCATAAAAGTAATCAAACGCCAAAAATTAGCTTCATCGCTGAAGATGATTTTCAGTTCGGATAAGTTTTCACTTCTTGTGTAGATTTGTGCTTGTAAGTGTGTACGCCAAGATCTTTACGCAAAATTCGCCACAATATGGACTGACAGATTAACAATTCCTGTGAACGGCGTGGAATCGACTGATTTGTCCCATTTTGAACTGAAGCACTTAGTTCTGCGATATTGTCGGTACTTCGACCGGTACGTTGTACCACTGGGATAGGAACATTCAATAGTGAATATGTTGACTTGAATTATTACGACCGAAAATTGGAGTGAGCACTCTTTAAGTTACGACCACTGACTCAGAATTTCGGTGGTTATTTTTAATAGTTTCCAAACGTTGCTCGTTCATTAGCCTCACCATAGTCAAAATTTACACCATGAATGACGTTATGATGATGCCAGATCAAAAAAAAAAACAATAAATTGAAAGGTGCCTGTGTATTTAAATACAAAATCCACTATGTTCCTATTGAAAAACCCTTTATGTATAGCCCGCCATATCTTTATGTTATTTACATTGCCTTTTCTGCCGTTGTTGCTTTCTTTTTTGTTCCAATTAAAATTTTATAAAATAAAGAGAAACAAAAGAGTGTGTTCCATATTGCAATTGACTGCTTAATTGATGACTTGAGTTTATTTATTATTTGTTGCAATAGTATTTGGTACTACAAAATCACATGTTTCCCTTTTTCATACTTATTTTTTACAGGCAATGGCTAGGGACAATGTAACTGTTGCCATCAAACAACAACAATCACAATCACCACAAACAACTACTAACAATAGTAACAAATTGAAAACTAATGGAGCATCAAATGAAATTTGTGATAAAGATAAAACAGGTAAGATTAAAAAGATCGAAGATATAAACACTTATTACTATTATTAACGGTATTCACGATCTGAAGTATATGTAGTATTTTTCTAAAAAATTTAAAATTTTTACTACAGATTTTGAACGTTGCTATTCTGATTTTTAGTATCTGTTGTATGATTTTGAAGAAGAACAACATAAAAAGCTTACAATGCAACAACTGGAACCCTCCTCCATGTTGTTTATTATACGAGGAGTATGTTTATTTGCAATGAATTGAATTGCTGTGAAATGCTGTCATAGCAAAAAACTCAAATCCACACATTTTTATACAATGAGCTCTCGCCTTTGTATTTTTGATAGTGGTAACATTTAAGAATAGGCTGGTTTTTTGTTTTGAGAAACATTTAAAATTTACTACAAATATCAAATTTATCAAAAATACAGAATACAAGACCATTCCAGTTCGTGAATATCGCTAATGTATTTACATCAAAACCATATAAAACATGATGACCAGTTTAACAGGATGATGTCACCTCAAAGAGCTAAAGAGAGCAGTGTCAAAATTACAAATGTTTTTGTTTTTGTTCAACATTGGTTTTTTATATTTTACACTAAAAAAACTGAATGAACTTTGAAATGACTCCACCCTGTTAAATACGCCTTGATGCACAGTGAGAAAATATTTCATGTTATGTTATGAGCTCAAATTTTTTAATTTATCACAATCAAATTAATCTCAATCATGCGAAAGCAAGAATAATAAAAAACAAATTACGCATTTCCTTGGTCAAAAATTAAATCTACTGCGCATTTACGTTATACCAGATTCTATGGTGTGATCTGATTGGTTGCAGTGTGGTAACAGATTACGTTTTCACTTGACGTTTTCAAAATGAAAGATTTCAAAGAGAATCTAAAAGCCCCTTATGTACTCGTCTGTATACAGACGAAGCGAATTTTACATGGTCAAGTCACTTCAGAGACCTGAAGCTAAATCTTGTCCAAGGGTGTCAAGGCACCCTTTTGTGCCGATTAAAAAAAAAAAACAATGGTGCGTAAAAATTAGTTATTTAAATAATCAAATCCAATCAGTAGCGTAGATTGAAGCTGGAATGGGGGAGAAGTTTATTTTTCTCATTCCATACAATGCACAGTGATTCGATCTCATACAACGGCTGGACAAAAGTCGAGCGAGTTGCCAGATCTTTATGAAATTATACATACTAATAAATTGTACAAATATAACAGGCACAACATGAGTGGATGCGAAAAGCTCGGCCTAGGCCCTCCATGGGCTGTTGTGCCATTAAAAGTAAAGTAAATAAGTAATAAATTGTAGGCTCAAATAGTTATGCAACCCTTATAGTTTGGCAAAATAATTTAGACTCGAATCTGTGATTATTGATCATTTTTAGCAATATTTTAAATCAATTTAGTTTGTTTAATGGAGTCAACATATTTTATTTGAAAAAGTTAGTCATTTCATTTATAGTTTATATATTATAGAAAATGTTTCCTTTATGTCCTTTATTGGTTTACACAGGGTGTTTTTTTTTAGAAGTGTGGTTTTCAAGAAGAAATAAAACGGATATTATTTAATGTTATGGCAAAGAATTTAGCTTTATTATAAAGATAAGAATTTGCCATTATGTTTTAAAAACGATTTCGTGCAATTGGCCGCCGCGGCTGGTTCGAATAAATTCTAGCCGAGGGGCCCAATTTTCGATCTATTTTGTGCATCAATTGGGGCCGTATGTCAGTAATAACGCGCCGAATATTCTCTTCCAGGACGTCAATCGTCTCGGGCTTATCTGCGTAGACAAGCTACTTCACATAACCCCACAAAAAATAGTCCAGCGGTGTTAAATCGCACGATCTTGGAGGCCACGCCACAGGCCCACGGCGCGAGATAATGCGCTCACCAAAAGTTTCCTTCAATAAATTGCTTGTGATTGTTTCGTTGGCTGTATGGCATGTAGACGGCGGTCTTGTTGGAACCAAAGGTCGTCCACATCAACATCCTCCAATTCACAATTCAGGCACGAAAAAGCCATTAATCATGGCTCTATAGCATTCCCCTGTAACATTATGACCGGCTTCATCTTTGAGGAAATATGGGCCAATGATTCCCTCTGCCCATAGAGCACACCAAACAGTGACTTTTTGAGGATGCAATGGCGTCTCAACAATGGCTTGTGGATTATGACAATTTTGCTTATTAACGTACCCATTCAACCAAAAGTGAGCTTCAACGCTGAACAAAATTTTCTGGTGAAACCATTATTTTGGTAATAAATTTGCACGATTTGCAAACGTGGTTTAGGAGTAAGTCTATTCATTAGAAAATGGCCAAACTGAGCATAAATCGAGTGACAGCTGTCAAAAAGACCAACTCCGAAAAAAGTATTGCCAGATTGAAAACCTAACTTCTAAAAAAACACCCTTTAATATAATATTTAAATTTTTATCTTTATTTCCATATTTTTGGTATTTGGTTCACGTGAATTAATTTCCAATGAAAGAATATTTCATAAAAAACCTTCAATTAAAAATTAGTGGTTTCTGTTGGTTTTTATAAAGTTTCCATAAAGTAAGTAAAACAAAAACAACAAAAACGAAGGGAAGAATAGAATTACTAGTTTTAGAATTTGATTAGTGCTCTCTAAAATCAAACGGATCAATTCAATTCTTTCTGTCTATCGTTTCACATTCTTTCTTTTCGCTTGTTTGTCTTTTTTAAATCTTTTGTTTTGATTGTTTCATTCTATTTTCTGCTTTCAATTGATTTGAACAATTGTTGGTTTTCATATAATGTTGATTCCCTTGAGATTAGGTTTCTAAAATACTCTCAATACATGCCGAAAACTTAGGTTAGAACTGGTGGGCGGATGTTACACATAGACTGCTAGGTCCACAGTGATACCACAAACTCTCTTAAGTCAATTTTAACTTCGAACTACATCCGCCAATTTATTAAGAGTAACTAGATTCACGCTCTCGCTCTCTAAAATCAAACTGATCAAACCCATTCACAATAACAATTCTATTCTAATTTTTACTAATTCATTGTTATCGCATAATTTTCCACGAAAAACAAAAACTTTAATAGATTGCTATTTCCACTTTTTGTATTATCTTTGCGTTTTGTTTTGTTTTGTTTCGTTTTTTTTTCGTTCACTTCATCTAATTTTCCAACGTACGAGTAAATTTTGTAGTCATTTATCTCCCCCACAGACTGAGTGGACCAGCTACATAGAAATCTATGTATTACTCGGGGTATACATACATATATATTCAATGTGCTATGTAGGTAGATAGGTATTTGTATCTGTGGGTATGTACCCACCCATACATCTATTTTAAATAAAATTTTCCAAACAATCAGAAGTATAGCTTTCTATAGCAGGTTGGCCTGTTTGTTGTGTTGTGTATCTTCTTGCTGACAGTGCCAGCAAATGTGACACCGATCTATTTCCAAATTGTTAAGTAAACACTTGAAAATGATTTAGAAACTTTAACAACAATATTCTTTTGTAAACGAGTGGTGGAGAATGGAGAATACTTTTTCTTATGTCTGTCAATCTACGAGTATACAACTGATAAAATTACAGAAAACAAATAAATAAATTTAACATTTGCTGCTGCTTTGCAGTGAGTGAGAGAACACCTGATTCAGCATTTTGAAATAGTATTTCGTTGTAGTTTTGGAAGGAAAAATACTAAAAATATAAAACATTTAAACATATCAACTCATTACCAAGCATATGTATGTATGATTTTATTTATTTATTCCACCCCAGTGTTCTACCCCTCCTTCCCTCCTTCTCCCTCAACTCAAATGGTCTGACTTCTTCTTTTTATTACAATCCATAAGTCACCTAGTAATCGTATGTAGAAGTAAAAACAAACCATTTAAGTAATTACGTAATTGTCACTGCAAAACGGAAAGAACGTAAGGCGATATAAGTATACCATAGTACATATTATAATGTACTTTAAAATTTCAAGTGATAGCAAAATTCTTAAGAATATATGGTAGATTATATTTGTAAAGTGGAGCATAACACGTGGTGGTTAAGTTTTATTTCCATGATTTATATCTTTTTCATTTCTATTTTGTTTGCTGCTTGTTGTTTATCGATATGCGAGTATTTAATAGTATACCATAGAAATAGAAATACTTATTCGAAATGAAAACGTATCCCGCATCCAAGGCCAGGAAGGTTTTGCTCATATGTCAATTTTCAATTTGCTTGAGAAGTGCTTATGAATTTTACAAGTACCTACTCAATCTTGTATAAAGAATACATATTTTGAAAATCAATGGTGGTGCAAGTCATGGGGAATTCATTATTATGTAACGTAGATCGAAGTTTAATGTATTCAACCTTGAAAAACTAAAAATATATTGACGCTTAACCAAAGAAAAAGTGTGGCCAAATTGATGTATTCAATTAGAGATAGTAGAAAAAATTTTCAGTGATGGTTATTGTATGTAGTTTAGTGAAGACTATGATGAATTTATGATAAGTTTGTTGAAGCAGAGGCAGAGATTAACCAAACTAATACTAATACTAGTCACAAAATGCCTTTTAGAAGCTCTAAGCTCCCTAGAGTAGAGTTAAGAAAAACAGGTCAAAGCAAAAAAAATTTTAGCTAGCATGGGAGTAGAATTAATTTACTAAACTTGAACAACAAAACATGTTAGGTGAATATTAGAAATCGAACTGCAAGCGATAAGGTGAGTGAGGTCAGCTTGCGGGGCGACGATCTGATTCAGAGTAGCTTGGGTTTAGATTAATTTGCAGGCAGTCAAGTTGCTTTTAAGGCTCCAAAGTTAACGGTATTATCTTCGAGATTGTTGTATCAATGTAAGAAAGAAGTGTAATTTCTAAGACTCAGACACAGTACATTACTGCGCTGGTTTGGTATTACTCCACTAGCGGATTAAAGAAGAGAGATGACGCCTTTTTTCTTCTTCCCTTCCTCCATTAATAGTGACGCATCTGTATGTATGTCATCAGCCACGCCTGCTTTTCATCTTGTTCGGCTTTCAGCTGTCCCCAATCGTTAGGTCCTTGTTTCTTTTTCGACAATTTTTCTCCACGTCTAATTCGGTTGGACAAATTCTCGTCGAAGCTGCGAAGGCCTCGACGCCAAAGATTAAATAGCTACTTATTTTTTTCCCATTCAGTTCTAGAACAAGATTTGACCCGTTACACTTACCATTTCGGAATGACCTCTTGATTTAAGATCTAATATTGAAAAGACTGTTAATAACTAAACTTCACCAGGTGGGAACTTGTGCTTATTTACCCAAAACCCGGACATGATAAAAAGATTAGGTTATCGAATCTGTGTTAAAAATTATTTAGTCCCGAGCTGCAAATCGTAGGCCCGTGTAATTTACCACATTCTAATAATATTTTGTAATAGTTTTTACTTACTACATATACATACTGTACTTTCTTCTTGTTGTTTGCTTTTCTTTTCAGTTAGCTTATTAAATTCAAAACCAAGCGTAGATAGTAATGACTATGATTTGGTGCCACCGGATGGTGGCTGGGGTTGGCTGGTACTGCTCGGCTCGATGATGGTTAACATTTTAATACCGGGTACAATCAAAAGTTTTGGTGTACTTTTTATCGAATTTCTAGAAGTGTTTCATGCATCGCCGGCGACTGCAGCGTGGATTCCAGCTTTATGCTATTTTCTTTATAGTTCTTTAGGTAAGTGCCAGTGCAATGCATATTTCAATATTCTTTCTTATTTCTTTTTCTCGACTAACCAATTCAGTTTCAATTCATCTAATCTAGGTCCCGTGTCTAGTATTCTATCTGTAAAGTATTCATATAGAACAGTGACGATTATTGGTGGCGCTTCAGCGGCGATTGGTATGATTTTATCCTTTTGGGCTTCATCTGTAACATATTTGTACTTAAGGTATGTGTGCCATGATAGCAAAATGTTTCCTACCATAAATAATAACAATAATAATGTCTAATAAAATGTTTCCCCCCATTACAGTTATGGTGTTTTAGTGGGTATCGGTGCGGGCTTATCATTTCCACCCACAGTGTATATAGTTACATCGTATTTCGTTAGATTTCGCGGTCTTGCTAATGGCCTATGTATATCAGGCAGCGCGCTCGGTTCGATTATATTGCCGCCTGTATTGCGTTGGCTACTCGAATCGTATGGATACAGGTAATTTTGTTATAATTCGCTTATTCGCTAATGACCTCAAATCAGTTATCAAAATGGGAAGGAGAAAGCTTTGCACGATTTTGTTAGCAGTGTATGTAAATTATTTCCTTTTGTTGCTGTTTTATTTTAGCTGTAATCAATCAGTGGTCTCCAATAATTGTTACTTAAAATCCCTCGTCAAGCAATATTCTTTCTGTTATCATTATCCTCGTGAGTGTGAATGATTGTATTTAATTAATGGTGAAAACATAGAAACGAAAACTTTTTTATTTATGCTGTTGAGTTGAGTGGAGCGGAGCGGTGGAATTATCAATTGTAGAATCATTAAATAAATATATTGACAAATTGTGTCAAATTTATCATATTTGTTAAATAAATTCGTATTGTAAGTAATTCCGATCTTCTAGAGTGTTGTCTTTTTTGATTTCTCAAGTGTTTATTAAGCTAATTATCACGAAACTGAAAAGTTGCCGTAATAATTTACTTACATATAATATGAGTATGTTTTCATTGATGGAATGAGAATCAAATCCAGCAGAAACTTTTATATTTTTTTATTTAACATTGATAGTTATGATAGTTTTTTTTCTATTCTATTCTATAATTCCTTATTATGTTTCGTTGATGTTTATTTTCTGCTCAAGTGCACACAAGCTATGCTGAAATGTTAAAATTTCTGATTTATCTTATGCAAAATCATGTCAAAATGTCACTACTATCTACATACTCATAATGCTGACAAATATTTCAGTTCGATATCTCAAAATCACCAACTTCAATCAATTCACTTACGAACAGATAATGTTCGTATTAGGTTTATAAAAAAAATATTCTATATCTCAGTCCGATATCGCCAAAAACTTAACCATATTTCGTACGTACACTGTTGAATTTCAACTCGAGACAGTTTTTTTTTTATCTATCTACTCTAATGCACTTAAAGATTTGTATATAATAATGAAAAATTTCTTTCAAAACAAAAAAAAAATAATAATCTGTAGTTAACTGACTAAATTCGATGCTAAAGAATTCTCTAAGCTGAACCGTACATATTATCTAATATCCTATATATTTGTCTTCCTCTTGGTAAATTAGAAAAGGTATTCATTAAATCTATTTGCCTTCCTTCCATAATTTAAAAAAGGAATTTACGATTAATTTAACGAAAATGTGATCAAAAAACGGACTAAGAGAACTGGCATCAATTAAACTCAAATCAAATAAGTTGCCCCGTATAAATCTTGAAATTTTAGAGTATAGTGGATTCCTTCTACACCCCCACTACACTTCAATCCTGAAAGCATAACCTGAACGCATTTGAAATTAAGCCTTCTAAAAATTATTAAAAAATTACTTGTATACCATTTTCAAGCGCTGGCTTAATAATTGATAATTTGATAATTTACTGTAGGCATGACCGTTTTTGTGAAAGATTCCTCCAGTCTGAATTCTTGCCAACTCCCTGTGTTAAGTAGTGTAGGGAAATCTCCTTTATTTTCGAATCTGAATCTACATTGAAATTACTTAAATAAAATGAATAAAAATCTATACTCGTTTTCTTTTCAGAGGATCAGTGCTGATCATGGGTGGCGTTACGCTCAACGTTTTCGTTGCGGCTCTCTTCTATGAACCCGTTGAGCAGCATATGATACGAGTGCCGAAAAATAAACGCGCCCTCGACGATATCGAAGAAGAGGATATCGGCATTGTGCTTAAATTTGAGACGGTCGATGAGGCTGAATCAATTCCGAACAACGATACCATGCATCATCACGATGAAACCAATAAGCAACTAGTGCCATACAGTCCACCGCTACTATCGATAGATAATCAGTTTGTGCGTAGCGCATCGGCGGCGGTAGTGCAAAGCTATGGCAAAAATCAGGATGATTTTGCGCCGGTATCGCGTACGCGCAAAATTAGCACACCCGTACGCTTGCCACAGCGTAATCAGACGTTCACGCCCGGTCAATTGAATTCACAGTCATCGCTGTATGCGGTGCCGGAAGCTGGACGTTCGAACAATAAACTGGAACGTCTGCATACGTTGCGAAACAATTCCAAGGGACGCCTCTCACGTCGTTCACCGTCGACGAGTAGTTTTCAGTACATTAGCACGCCCTATCACGGCAGCACACTGTCATTTCAACCGAAAGAATTCTCATCACATCTGTCGTTACGTTCGATGGCGAGTGGTGGTGGCGGTGATGGTGTCACATTCGATGACACCACACGCGGCGAGGACACCGAATCCGCTTCAGGAACACGCTCAAAATTCTTCGATTTAACTTTACTTAAAGATCCAACATATCTGGTGATTCTCATTTCCAATTCGACCAACGCCATCGGCTACACAAACTTCATCATTTTACTGCCCGCTTACGGTGTGGCATTGGGCTTTGACAAATCCCTAGCGGCATATCTTATTTCCATTGTCTCGACGACAGATCTTATCGGACGCATCGGCGGCTCAGCATTATCGGATTTGGAACTTATACCGAAAACGTGGTATTTCATTGGCGGTCTAGCGGTGTCCGGTGTATCGTTAGCGGTGCTACCATTCTCGACAACTTACGGTATGGTCAGTTTTTGGTGTGCTGTATTCGGTTTAGCCTCGGGCACATACGTCGGCATCACTGCGGTCATTATGGCCGATATGCTGGGCACTGAACGGCTAACATCATCATATGGCATCAGTTTGTTCATTAACGGTATACTGCAGCTGATTGGGCCGCCATTGTGTGGCGTCTGGTATGAGGCGGTACATAATTATAATCCACTCTTTCACACGTTGGGCTTAACACTGTTGTGTGGCGCAAGCCTGTGGAGTTTCATGCCGTTTATAAATAGACAAAAAGCCAAAGAGAAGTACATGGAAGAAGCATGTGGTGACGAGTAGATGCATTAAATAATGTGTAATTTATTTTCTTACAAACAGTTTTTTCCGTTTTTCTTTCTTTCTTTTATTCTTACTAAAATAATTATTAATATAATTATATTTTGATTTATTTTTATTATAAGTATAAAACTACACTATAAGAGCCAATAGTTAATAAAAATATTTTGTATACAAATTATAAAACAAAAAGATGTAAATGATTACTACAAAAAGAGAAAAAGTTTGTTTTAAGTCTGGTAAAGGATTTATTTAAGCCGGAAACCGCTATGGGGCACGGTCCATTAGGGGGTAAAGGAATCTGCCATGCAAAGGAAATACAGAAAATCACTCGAATTTACTTACTACTTGATTCATTTTTTATACTTTATTGTGCAAAGCGGCAAAACTATCGACAAAATTCCAAGTCAATGTATCCATAACGGCCCAGAAGACTACTCGAAGCGATTTTTTTCCATGTAAATGAAATATTTAATATAAAGACTGCTCTGTTGCGAAGAATGTAAACCATATTTTAGTTCCAAAAAATACTAAAAGTTATAGAACTTGAATTCTTGGGATTATATGTACTTAATAGCAAGCTTAGATGGAAGCGGGTCATCAAGCCTGTCTCAAGCGCGGTTTGAACTAGATACGCCACCTTTCACTCTTAGAAGTGTATCTCAAGAGTACTGTCTACAGAAGAAGTACTTCCTCTACAGAAAAGCTCAATTCTAACTTAAGTACTGCAGTTGCAGCACCTAACAACTGCAAAAATAAAGGAAAAATTAGAACAGAAAGAGCGAAATGGCTGAGATTCTAATGAATACAAGAGTTTAGAAGTGCTCAGGTTTTCTGAGCACTTCCCTCTATCCCAACCAAGAGTTTTCATCATTTAACGTTTCTTTGTTGCAAATGAATAATTTAATGCAATTAAGCAAAAAATTTGCAAGTTCAAAATTTTAAATATTTCTAAATCAGCCCGCTGCTAAAAACATTTTAAAAATCTTGAAATTCAAATTACATCGTATTCGTATGTACTTATTTTGTACAGCACACGTTAGTCATAAGTTTTGTTCAAAAATAAATCTTTTTAAGCAGCACAAATTACAAACTAACCAATAAGAAATTATTCTGACAGATGAATTCATTTTTGCACACAAGTATTTATAGACGCGAAGTATGTGGTACACAAGTATATTCTATAAGTATCAAAAGAGACATTGCCCCCAAAATCTACTTTATCTACTTTGACAAAAATGCTTTACAATATGTATTTATTTAAGGTAAAACTAAATATAGTACATTTTAAAAATGCTTTATTAAAGTGTACAAAAATACAGACATTTTCAATTTGCATGCAAAATATTATAAGTATTATATGTGTGTAAGTAATGCACTTATTTATTATTTTCATTTAGTTTATGTGTATATTTTATGAGTGTTACATTTCATATAGTTATATTAATTATTTTTTAATAATTTGATTTGGTTTTATAATTCCCTTGGATCGTAAATAGCGTACGATGAATGGTGTTGCGGCTAAAGTTATGCTGATTCTAACTGGTGCGAAGACTTTATGTATCGCATATGCTACAACAAATGTACTAGCACCAGTTGCTATCTTAGTTGAAAGCGCTGACGAACCCAATCCAAGGTAATTTAACACTGCCATCATATCTACTCCGCTGAAAACGAGTAGAAATTGAAATCACATCATTAATAAATAAAAGAAAAAATTAGGTTTACATTATGAAAAATAATATTATGATTGTATAAAGTTAAAATAATTTAGTATTAGTATTACGTTATAAATAAGTATAGTTTTTTTACTGAGCATGCATTCGCGCAAAGAGGTTAGATAGATTATAATGGGGGATAGTTTACAAGTACTACAGCCATGAGGTGTATTGTAGTAAAGAGGATAACCTTTTTGTACAGCTAACCAGTTAACAATTTTTCAGATCGCCGAAAAACGTCTTCTGCAGTAGACGGAATCTGCTACATGTGAGGCCCAGCCATATACAAAGTGTTTAACAGTTTAATCTAACTATTGTACTTTTGTTGCAGCTTCAGTACTAATCATTAAAAGCGATGCCTGATCTAGATGCATGAATCGTATTATCCGATTTCCTAAATTGACAGAAGTTAATCAGACTTGTTCAGTTCGGGAATACCGGTCATTGATTTTTGATGAATTATAAGACACACATTCTCTGCACTTTTAATTGTCATATCATATGACAATCACACCTTTAGTTTATTGGTTATACGAAAAAAGCTTGGATATTCTTCCGAGACACTTTTTTATACCCATTTTTATATTGAATCGAGCATTGTTATATACTAAGGGAATTTTTTATTAAGGAGGAACGCAAAAAAATGTGCAATGTCGAGGTATTCCTAATGTCTTTGGCTAATTTGGAACTAAATTCCACATTCTCCCTGTCGGATAATCGATCTAAGCAAGCCTAAAGCAATCTTTATAAACTAATTTGTCTAATACATTAGTTGTGATAATGGCCGCATTACAAATGTAATGAAACTTACGAAGTATGAAAGATAGACTTGAAAAGGCTTATTGACCTGACGGTGGAAGACATGGAACATCCTTCTGCTATTGCAGTCTGTATACCTAATGATTTACTGAACGTTTTTATCAGTGAGAATATACATAAATCGGACGCTTCCCGCTAATCTACTGCTTCCCGCTTTCCTATTAAGTATGTATTAAAATTATAATGATTACATAAATTAAATAATCGTAAAAATGTGTTTTTGATGATTTGATGTTCTCTATATTATCGCTACCATTATCACCAGTAGGAGAATAGGATACACAAGTGGGTGGGTATATAATTCAACTAATTATATTTACATACCCGGAAACTAAGAGATAAGAGGCGCCAAGTGAAGCGAGCGAAATGGCAACATGAAATACAATCACAGTAGCGCCATAATCTTTGAAGGCTTTCTTCAATTGTTCCTTTTTGCTCAGTTCGGGCGCAGAAGGTTTCTCATCCAACTTCACTTTAGTACAATAGTGACGTTTATGTAAACTATTCCAGTTTGTTAGTATTATTGATGCGGCAGCTGATGATGTGTCGGACGACATAGCAGCTACCGCCGATTTTGCTGCTACTGCTGCAATATGATGAGCTTACATACTTAAATTTTACATACATCGATATACGTGCAGCAAGCGAGCAAGCAAGCGAGTTCAAAATGCGTTGCCCTGCGCTGCTACAAGCATGCAATTGAAACATGCAATTCAAAAATTTGTTTCAATCAATTTTCCAATTGTATTTTTCTTTCATACCTTTTCCATTGTTGGCTTTGCTGATTATAGCATTCTGATCGTATTCGACCCAATCAGCACGTGCCTGATCACGCAATGTGGTATAGTGAGAGCTGTGCAAGTTCTGCGATGTAAATTTACTCTCTTGCGACCATTGTCCACCGGGCATATTCAAATGTGAGAATTTATGCATACCGCCGAACGGTGTGGGAACATTGCTTTGCATCGATGAATTCAAGCTGACAGCACCAAAGCAATCGTATGATTGTACATGTGGATCGTTGCTGTAGTTAGTTAAGGAGTTATCGGCAGTAATGTCAATGGATGGCATTGCTGCCGATTGGTTGTTGTATTGTGATAGTATGACCGTTGCAGAGATATCACGGGAACGATTCGGGGAGAAACGTGTCGTTTCAGCAGCATCGATATTATTCGGTATTGGTAGTATAGCGGTAGCAGCTAGAGCCGAACATGCTGTGGTAGTATGCAATTTCTTGGTGGTTGGTGTAGAACAATCTGAGGGGGAAAATATTGAAATTATGCATTATTTGAAATAGATGAAATTAAATTGTTAGGCGAAATCAATTGTAAAATATTTAATTTAAATTCTAGTTATAGTAGCGATCATATTGTTTAATACAATAATTAGTATTAGACCCAGTTAAATACATGAGTCGGGGTTAAAAAAAGACAAGATTCATCTCCCCATCAAAGTACCACAGATGCAATGCATCTATGAATTAAGAGCGTATAAAGCTTATTAAAATATTAATTACACTTCATTTTTATCCTTATCATCTATTTTACATTTTATTAAAATAATTGCAATAAAAAACTTCTTTGAACCAGAAACTATTATTCTATATTAACTTTTATTAAATTGCCTAGCAACATGTTGCGAAAGTGCATTTTTATTAAAATGACCTTCGAAACTTGCAGCGAAATGTGTTTCTTTGTTTGTTTTTTATTTCAACCCGAATCGCTTGAAATTGTGTTGTGCGGTTTATTATACAAATATATTTACCAATTAAACTATTAACATGATCAATACGATATGAGAGATTTCTTGTTGCGAAACGGTTAGCAGTAATTGCAAGTTTTCTCGAATTAATAAACATTTTTATTCCGCCTTTCTCACTTTATTTTTCACAAAAATTGAAATGAACCCTCCTGGTCGCAAAAAGAAATTAAAAATGTCCGTGTTTGGACAAAGTTGCAGAGAAGTGTACGCTTCAAATAGTACTATTGTAAGAAGAAAGCACATTGTCATAGTTTAGCATAGCTTGAAACCAAAATTATCTCGAGTTATTTATACTGATATAATCATATTTGCGTACTGCATACAAAGAGTTATATTACTCAGAATTAGTTTTCATTAAAAAGTTATTTGACTGGAGAAAAGAAAAAATTTGTCTCTTACAATTCAATTTTTTTAACAATGTAACCCTGCCATTACACTCATTAACGCCAACTTAATAATGTTAAATTTCCCAATACAATGGGTTGCATAGCTGAGAAAGGACAGAAATAAAAGTGAAATTTTTGAGTGAGGAAGAAGAACCACATACCACAGAAAATTGTTTTGTTTTGCAAAATATTTAATTTGCGTTCTTCTTATTTCAGCAATTTGAAAGTAAATTTGAAACATTTCGAATGCTAAAAACTACAAAAACGACATACAAACTGAATATTATATCAAAAAAGAGCGAAGTAAATTCGGGGAAGTTTGTTGCAGTAGCAGCAAACAGCAAGAAGACAGCGGCAGCGGATTACTTGCTAGTTACTTGATTTTGTGTTTTTGGTTAATTGGTTGTGGATGGTAGCTACGCAGTGAAGAAGGAGGCGAGGAAGGTGCTGCTGCGGAAATGATGTGAATGTGTTAATTGTACGCAACCTACATGCATGCGAAAAATTAATAGTTTATTTATGATTTTCGGAGAAACAGAAAAACACAAAAGAAAATTAAACTGCCATCTGTAGTTTTAGTTGTTGTTACTACGACCCCGCCCCAGCTACGCCAATTTCCACACAACAAAACACACAAAGAAGTGAATGAGTGAAAATGTCAAATAGCACGGCGATGCGCAGTGGCACAACTCTTACCGCTGGCAGCGATATGGGCACCACGGCACATCTTATGGAAGGACATCATGGCAATAGCGGTAGCGACCGTTTGAGCAGACAAGGCAGCCGCCTGCAATCATCACGATTTGCATGCTTACGGTGTTGCGGCAATGTTATCATGAATTTATTGCGTCTACGCAATACGCCAGAAGAATTGGAACAACGTTACAAATCTAAAGAAATTGATAAAATTCTGGAAAAGGAAAAACACAGTTTTAGGCGACAGGTAAGAAGAGGCGTCAGTGACGACAACCATGTAGCACCATGTACGCACGTTAATTCGCAGCTTGTGTAATTACGCGGTCCATGAGCCACGTACGAACATAGCTATGTATGTATAGTTATTATTGTTGTCGTGTATTTGTGGCATCTTTCTGTTTAACTAACCATTTAGCATCGATGTTAGCACACATGCATACATTGTATGCTCCATCTCTAACTCACTGCACGGTAGTAGTTTTTACAGGCAACAGCTTAGTCCATAAGCTTTGATGACGCGTTGGTTTTTCATTTTTTGTGAAATTCAAATACGACTTCATTACAGTTTTACTCGATCGTTGCTTTACTAAAAATTTTTTTTAATTTATGTGCAGCAAAACCTCTGTAGACATGTACACATGAACTTAAAGAAATCAAGCATAATTAGTTAATACATGCTGGATGCTGCTAACATCTAACATGAATCATACTATTTTATTGTTATTATTACTTTGTAGATAATTTCCCAAATACAAACAAACTTGTTTACTTGCCGCATACGGAATTTACAAAGGTTCTAGCGAAAATGTTAAAATGCAATAGTGCAATAGAACTGAAATTAAACTTCATTAAAAACGTTCTTTTTGCAGAAACCGCGCTCTTGCGTTGAGTTTTTGAACTTTTATATAGTAAACATTTACTAAATCTTAATAAAAACAGCAGGTTATAAATTAAAAAATAGTGAGGCAGAATTATAGTTATTTCTATTTTCGTATTCCTTATTAAATTTGTGGGTACCAACACCAAAAACAGCGAATGCTTTGAAGTACCTACATATGTATATCGCTGATTTCAGAAACACATTTGTAATTCAGAACCTTCACAACATGGAAACGTTCAGAAGTATTAAAAAACGTTAATATAGAATTTATGTAATATAGACTTACATATGTATTAAATTTATATATTAGTAGCCCTCAAGCGATAGTTTTTGGATTACTCTTACAATCCCAACGTCCCGATTCTGAGGTGCGTTTACATATAAAACTGCCTGGTATACATTTTGAATTGCCACCGTCCGGTAGCTACGCTTGTATGCGTAGCTGATGTTCGCTTAGGGCGGCCGGATTGTGTTCGTGTAACTTTTGAAGTTTTTTTTCGGAAGGCTATGAAAAGAAAAAAAGACGAGTACAAATTAAGTTGAAGTACTTTAAACGTAAAACATTTTCGGGTCGACCATGACTACTGAGAGAGTAAAGAAAAACTGATTATCGTTTGTTTGTGTTTTAAGTACAAGAACTTGATGTTCTGGTTCGCGATCCATGTTTTTCGATAAACATTTCGTTTACAGAAAAATTAGTAAATATGTAATAAAGATTTAATGTCCCCTGCATTTAAAAACAAATGCCAACTTATTTACTCCGTTTTATCAAAAAGCGATGTCATCATGGGGGTTACAAAATCGGTCCACTTTATTATATAGTTGCACATCTTATATATAACAAAAACAATTAAAAATTATTTTTAATGTCAATGATATTAGTGAAGTGGTCGCTGAGATGAAAGAATAACGCATTGCTTTTTTTAAATTTTTTTGTTATATTTTTTTATTTAATTCTGTTTAATTACTCAATAATTCAATTTTGTTTGTTAAGTTCAATCCACCTAGGATCACTAGGTCAAGATGGTGGCGCTACCGAAGGATTTATTGCTAGCGCTGTCAGTTTAGCGATTAGAGCGTCATTAGCAGTTGCTGCTTCATTTTCCGGCTCTTCCCATTCTGTGTCGATATCAGACAACAGATCTACAATCGCGTTAGTAGATGACTGTGGATTGAGAAGGATAAAAATTATATTATTTTTAAAATTATAATAATTTGGATAAAATTTGTATAACTTACCACAGATAATGTCGACAATCCCGACATTATTGATTCCGTGTCACTTACTGAATCAGTAGAAGATCCACTTTCGTCATTTGAAGTTTTTTTTGTCATTTTGAAGTTTTTTGCTGCTGCTGCGATTGTTGGTGGTGCTGGCGCAAATAATTCTATTAGAAACCCACAATGTTTCTTTTGTGGGGTTTCGTCGTGTGGAAGTGAGTCATCTGCATCTCGCTTACGCTTTGTTGGAAGCTGTTCAGTAGTAGTCAGTGGATGTTTTAGAAATCTTGCCATGGCTGCTGTTAAAGGCGATTTTCTTCTAGAATATATGAATCTATGTATATATGCACATTGCTACTGACGATGTCCGATCACACATAAAGTAGACTTATGCTCCGTTCGACGGTCTCAACTGGAATAAAATCTTTGCGCGAAGTGAACTGGCACGATTTTTTGAAAATTTTGTAAAAATTTAATAAGCGAGACTAAATAGAAAAATGTGTCATTTGTACCTAGTACCTACTTATTTACTTACTGCTATATACTCAGATTCTATTGCTATCCTTTTCGTCGTCTTGGTACTTAGTTACCTGTTGTCACGATTTAAAAGGATCTCAGACAAAATTTGATTACATTTTTTCTAAGCACATACTCATAAATATTTTTGTTTGTACTTAGAACGTACAATACATTTTAATATATGGCAGGTAAACAATTCCCGATTTGGTATCTTGCAATTACTGCGCATCGACGCAATATTACTTTTTTCCCAGAAATATTTTATTGCCTCAGAATTGCTGTTTTTTTGTTTGTTTGTTTTGCTCTTTAGGAAACGAGGAATTTAGAATTTAAGAACAGAATATCAAAGAGATTTATGTATGTACAGTCACTACCAACATATTGCTACGTCTCTTCTTCAACTACGTATCTTTATTTTAGACGAAATGAGTTTTTGTTTCTATCCTGTTCAATCTTGTATCTGTGTACTTAAACTTTCAAGTTTATCGAAAGAGAATTTTTTTTCGATTATTTTTTTAGATACGTTATACATGAATTGTGGTCACTGTGGCGTAGTGGTAGTGTCCGAGGCACAGGCAAAATCAAAAACTATGAAAATCTTTTCACTTCGCCGTTCGGATTCGGCATTAAACTGTAGGTCCCTTCCATTCATGTACAAATATAACACGCAAAACATAAGTGGATGCGAACAGCTCAGCCTAGGCCCTCCATGGGCCGTTGTGCCATTAAAAGTAATAGTAAGGTTCAAGAATAGAGGTCTGACTGATCGATTAACTGAAGAACTGGGAGAGTTTTTAATTGAGGAAATGTGAGGTAGAGTGAGATAAAATATGTGGTGGAGTGAGAGATTAAGTTACGCTGAATTAATTGTGCTTCATTAAGGATTAACTTAAGTTACCATAAGTATAATACTAGGCAAATTTCAGTCTTCACAATAAAGGGTAGCTCGAAGATTAAAGGAGTTGGCCTACTGCCATTGTAGGTCTTCTTGTGGCATTAAATGCTAATTTTTGTATATGGTTCTCCTTGTTCTCGGGGAGTTAGCTCCATTTACTGGTAGTCTTAATCAAACCTAACCAAACTGTAATACGCTAGTAGAAACGAAAACAGTCCAGCACATACTATTTATGTCACGGCGACAACCATTAATATTTCTCTGGTGTACCTAGTTGGTAAATACTGTATTTGCCCAGAAGGAAGATATATTCACTATCGATTTCAAAAATATAAAGCACTGTACTGTGGCTATATTTAACCCGTCTTGAACAATTGAGCGCTATACAGATGTCATTTGTACCGCTTTTTTAGTGCAGGTAGGCCAAAAGAATAAATTCTACTAGTTTTCTTGAAGAGGACTAATACAGTTTTACTGCCATTAGTACTTAACCATATCTATTTCATCATGATGAAAACTACTGTATCCTGATTGCTTCAGACGTAGGGTCATTTCTGCTACAACTATGCTTCAACGAAATGGCGAAAAGTCTCCATCAAGGGTACCAAAATTTAGATAAAATCTTTCATTCATCTCTGGACTTTGTGTGAGTTCTTTGGATCACGTCCTCTAGCATTGAATCTAACCTATAGCCATTTAAAGGAATTTTATTTAGTGGCACTTATGTACCTTAAGGCATTGCTTTAGTACAAAAATTCAAATTACTTTTTCAAATCTTAAACTTTACAGGTTAAACTTTTACTCTTGGGCGCTGGCGAATCGGGAAAGTCAACATTTTTAAAACAAATGCGCATTATACACGGTGTTAATTTTGAGCCTGAATTAGTACGTGAATACCAACATGTGATATACCAAAATGTAATACGAGGTATGTAAATCAATGTTTTCTATTTTATTTACATTTCCATATTATGCATTTTATGTTTTATAGGAATGCAAGTATTGATTGATGCCAGAGAAAAATTAGAAATTCCATGGGAAAATATAGAACGTGAAAATGATTCAAACGATGCCAAATTTATAGAATGTAGCACAATAGAGGCAGAAAAATTTGTACAATTTGCTCCACTTATCAGACGACTCTGGCAAGATCGTGGTATTAAGAGGGCATACGAGAGGCGAAGGGAATTTCAAATTGTAAGTGGAAATTATTTCAAGTGTTTTAATTTACATACAATTTTTTACTATTATGGTACATACATACATATGTACATGTATAATAATTTTTCTTCCTTTTCATTGTAGAGCGATTCAGTTAGTTATTTTCTGGATGAAATTCATCGTTTGGCAGCATATGATTATCTACCCACGCATAAAGATATATTACATTGTAGAAAAGCAACCAAAGGAGTTTATGAATTTTGTGTGAAAATACAAGTAAGTGATGATTGGATGGGAGGAGTATTGATTTTTTGACGTAGTAGAAATGATTTAAATTAATTTGAGAACAAATGTGATATGGTGATCATAAAGCTACTTCTAGATTTACTGTCTTTACATCTATGTAGCAAGTCTATTTGTTTATCGGTGTTCTGTGGTTGCATTCCCTCTCTAATTCTCCCTCTTTCTTCCTCCTACCTATCAAAGTTCCTTCCAATCAACACAATGCTCTGCATCTAGCTGGATATATAGTACACTTTTTCGCGAACCACCGTGCTGGAAATGAGAGGGTTAAGAAAATTATAAATACTTTGTAACAAAAGAAGTTGTCATCCAAGCACGTTTGAAATATCTTTTAAAGCACGTACAGTGAAATGGTACACAAACTTCTTATAGAAGTTTGTTAGCAAGGAATAAAGCTGTTAGAACAATTGACCTAAAATGTTTTAGACATTTAATATATAGCTCGATTTAAATGTACATATTTGGAAGACCATATGACAATAGATCATCCCACTGGACTCAAATTCCTAGACCTAGACAGTTAATAATTGGGTACTTTAATTTTTAAGGGTAAAATCTATGTCTTAATTTAAGTCAAAATAACCTAAAAGGTATCACGAATTTCATCTCAAGACACTATACTGAAGTGGAAAGGTGGGCGACACCATAAGACATTTTGCTTATTTGATTAGAACACGTTTTTGTTACAGGAAGTTTTGCCATTCAGATTAGTTATGGATGGCAGAAAGTAGTAGCAGGTCATCTAACTGGATTGAAGTTTCCGCCTTTTAAATGCATTCGCGAATATGTCTGTACTAAAATCTTTTTAATTCTAATTAGGCCTTGTATTTATGTACATACAAAATCTCAGAAGCTTTTACGCACGTTTTCTGTCAGCATTTGTTGCATCACGAACACGAGGTAAAGAAGTGATGTAGTACACTTCTTTACCTCGTGTTCGTTCTCTCTCTCATAAATGATCATCATTATAGAACATTTCTATCGATTTCTAGAGCTCAACTGTTTTGGTTTCTTCCGTTTCAGAACATTCCGTTTGTGTTTGTTGATGTTGGCGGTCAGCGTACTCAACGACAAAAATGGACTAGATGTTTCGATACATCGGTTACATCAATTATATTCTTGGTTTCTAGTTCAGAATTTGATCAGGTTCTTGCTGAAGACAGGTATGCATATTTATTTGTTCGTTTTTAATGTTCAATGAAATGAAATTTTCTATAATTCCTTCTTACAGAAAGACCAATCGACTGGAGGAATCTAAAAATATATTCGACACAATTGTTAATAATAACACATTTAAGGATATATCGATAATATTATTTTTAAATAAAACCGATTTGCTTGAGCAAAAAGTACGTAACCCAGAGACTGATATACGTTGGTATTATCCACAATTCAGCGGTAATCCACACTCGCTGCTGGATGTGCAAAATTTTACATTGCAAATGTTTATGAGTGTACGACGAAGTCCACAGAGTAGAATATATCATCATTTCACAACTGCCATAGATACGCGGAATATAAATGTTGTTTTCAATTCGGTAAAGGATACGATACTGCAACGGAACTTACATGCATTAATGTTGCAGTGAAAGAAGGAGAGAACGGCGAAGAGGAGACAAGCTGCGCTCCTAAATAATTACTATAAATATACGCTTCCATGCTAACTCTACCGCGCACGCCTCCACTGTCAGCATTTGTTGCATCATTTTCAATATTGAGCATCTCCTTCCGCAAAATGTAAAGCAACAATGGAAATATCAGCGACTTGCTAACGCTAACTAAAATTGACATAATATTATGAAAATCATGTGCCAGCAACCTTTTTTTATTATCTTTATATATCGAAGAAAGGTCTTCCTGCACCGTCTGAATCTGCATATATATACGAGAAAGATACATATACATAAATATTTAAATCGAAGTGAAAATGTTATTTTTGTATTAACACTAACTCTTAATAAGCATGTAATATTTTTTTAAAATTTAAATGTATATAAACTCTTTCCAAACACTAATTAATTGTGTATATGTAAACAAATATACATAAGCATAACATATATAATTATATACGTATATCATAAATTAGTATATATATATATATTTTTTAGTATTTTTATTATTTATATATCGTAACATCGAATGAAAATATACATACATACATATATAATAATATATTTACCAATATCTATTCGGTACGTGTTATTTAGTAATTTCTGGCATCTGAAGATTTACAACATTTTTGCTACTACATGATATTTTTATATACATATGTACATATATACACAGACCAGTTCCAGTGCGAACAGGCCCGACGCGCATCTGATCTGCTCATTAATAGAATATTGCTTGTGGTGGTTCTATTGTTATTTGTGCGTGTGTGTGCATACTAAGTATTGCGTTTTAAAAAATATGAATTACTCATAGAGTTATTCGAATTCAAATCTATACCAATAAATGAAAAACAAACAAAAATTTACTTGAAATGGAAACTGGTTTTAATATTTTTAGCCACTAGCATACGCCAGAGTTAAACTAGAAAACGTTTTAATGAACCAGGGAATAAAAGAATATATTGAACTATGTATGTACACAAAAGTAGCTTTTCAGACTTACTTCGTAATAGGTCTGTGAAAAAGTAAATGCATTGATTGACAGTGACCGTAACATCTATCGATCTATGTACAACCTTTAATAGCAGCATTGATGCCTCCTAACGCGCGAGAAGTTGTTGCAGAATCGATAAAGAAGACATACAAAGAAAAAATCTAATTGAAATTGAGAGAAAGTTACCCACTCTACATAGTATCAAATAAATGTTAACACTGACATTTTGCATCTTCTTGTTAATTGATTTCCTGTCGTCCTAAGTTCTTCAGTCCAAAATTTCCTCATTTTCTATCGTTCCACAGTCCAAACTTCTTAATTGAGTTCATTCAAGTTTTTTAGTTCGCCCTTTTAAATTTATTATTATTTCAGACCGTTCATACTTCTGCATTCCCATCATATCAAGTACCTTATATTTTCAGTTCACTCTTTTCTATTTTCCATCATTACAAATTCTTGATTTAAAACGTATTCATTCCAAGCTATAGTGTTTCACTTCAAGTTCTTCAGTTCAAACTTCTCCATTTTCAGATAAATATTTCCTAAAATTCCAAATTCTTCAATTAAACTTATCCATTGCCATTGTGCCAAGTTCTTCAGTTCACTCTTATATAATATCTATAATTCAAAGTTCTTCTATTTACACTTCTTTCACATCGTTTCAATTCTGCATTTTATTCTTTATTTACGGTCGTTCCAAATTTTTCAGTTCAAACTTTTTCATTCAGATCATTCCACGTTTTTTTAGTTTCCCTACGTTTTCTATTATTTCAGATTCTTAAGTCGTTATGTCGTAATTCTTCATGCTCACCATTCCTAGTTCACACTTTTTTTAATCTTCTATCATTGCATGTTGTTACTAAGCCATAATCATTGCCACCACTTCTTCATTTCCCATTTTCATTCATTTTCTGTACAATTTCTGTACAATTTCGTCATTCGTCACGCATTCCATATTCAACAGTAGAAAGTTTTACATTTTCTCTGTTTCACATTCACTTCTATCGAGTCATTTGCACCTGCTTTCCTTAAAATAAAATCAATGTCTTTTTAATCAAAGTATCTATCAACACTTTTTATTATTATTTTGTAAATATTTTAATGGAATGTTTTGTGTCAATAAAATTATTAAAGATACTAAATTTAAAATTAATACAAAAATTTTTTTATTTTTAAAAATTGCATTCAAAATATATACTACATAAAAATAATACATAAATTCATAGATATTTGTAAAAGTGTGCAATTGTTACAGTAAAATTAATTATAAACTTAATACATTTAAAAACACAATCATTCGTGTAAGTAGTTTTAACACACTTGGTTTTAGCGTCATTATCAAGTAGCAGTACATTTTCTATTCAATTGCTCAAACAAAATTTTATTCACAAAGTGATTTTCATTTTTTGCGTTTCTATACGTTGTCATTTGTGAAGAATGAATGATGATATTTAGAGGATAGTGAGGCATAATTGCAAACAGCAACTTCAATTAACATTTTAAGTGCTATTACTGTTCGACGATTGACTAGAATTATTATTGCTGAAACTGCTGCAGCAATTACTTTGTGACGCTTTTGCACCAATACTGCCCAGCCCAATGGCATCTGTTGCACCGCCACCGCTCTTATTTGCACTCGAACCGTCTTTGCTGCGCGCCTGATCGATTAGCTCGGCAGCGATTTCATAAAATAAACGCTCTACATTTTCTGCTTCTTTTGCTGATGTCTCCAGGAAGTACATATCATGTTGTTTGGCAAATTCTTCACCGATCTGTGTCGGTATCTCGCGATCATCACGATCAGTTTTGTTCCCCACCAATATTTTTAGAACTTTCGAATTGGCATATTCTTGTATTTCGCGTAACCAATCGGGCAGACAGTCGAATGTTGGCTGGCAGCTTATATCGTAGACGAGTATGAGCGCGTGTGCAGATCTATAATAGCTTTGCGTGATCGAACGGAAGCGCTCCTGCCCCGCAGTATCCCAAATTTGTAGCTGGAAAATGGACATAAATTTGTTTACATAAATCTATGCAAATATGATTTCCTATTTTTAATTGTTTATGTGCTTACCTTAATTTTTTCACCTTCAACTTCAACAGTTTTTATCATAAAATCCACGCCTATGGTCGCTCCCTGGCCGGGAGGAAATAAACCTTGTGTGAAACGACGCACTAGGCAAGTTTTACCTACGCCTGCATTACCGACTAAAACGATTTTGAATAGGAACTTGTAGTCCTCCATTGTCTTTTAGAATTGAGTTTTGGTCTTCTCTGGATACCGAAATGGAAATAATATAGAAAGAAAATATTAGCAAATTAAAAAAACGCTTAAAAAATAACTCCAATCAACTTTTTCAAACTATTTCAAATATATTTATCTTTTTAAATATGATACAAATTCTACTCAAAAACTATAATCAGCTTCATGTACAGAATTCGAGTGCAGATTAAAAGTTACATTCAAAATTTTGTCAAGAATCTTCTGTACGAAACGGCTCTATTTTTATATATAAAACCCCGGGCAATTCTGTTAAATATGCAGCTAGTGCCGATATAAATTTAAAATCATATAAGTACATATGTATGTAATATACAAATCAACATTAATCTTTTTATTCATAATATTTTTATTATATAATAAATACTCTTACTGGAAATAAATAATTCTAACATTTAATATCGAGAAATTTCAAAAATTCATAGCTGTGTGCACATTAATTAGTGGCATGCATATTTAATAATAGTAATAACCAGAAACCGAACTAAGAGACGACAAGGAGAGAACACAGTCAGCAATTTTATTCCAAAACGTGAAAAACTGGAACATACATAAAAAATACCGAAATCCAACCCAAATATGCACATAAACTTGCGAAATTGCGTTGCACGTTTGTAGAAGTTGCATATGTATGTATGTACTCCACTATGTGTACATTCTTAAATAAATGCCTTGTAAACACTCTAGCCAATGTTCCATAAATACTTATGTACATCGTAGTAACTACTGGAGCATAAAGTTATGAGGGAGGGCAATGTAAAATATTACTTCTTTTGGTTTAGGAGAGGCGGCGCACCCAAAGAACGAATGTGAGCGAGAAGTTCATGGAAGATTTCATATTGTTGCTGTTGTTGTAGGCAACTCACCTGTCCCTTTTTGTGGTGGTGTGCTGATGATGATATTTTTTGTATGACTCAACGCCTTAAATTTGCCACAAAACAATTGCACGGACAGACAAATGCGTAAATGGTGAAAACTTTTTTTTTTTTGTACATTCACTTCAATTAATTATTGCGTTTTTTTTTACACATATTTATATTCATGTGTAGACTTAAAAGTTTGTATTTATAAGCAGGAGTGGTTTTTGCATTTAGTATGTTATCCTTTGCAAATTTTGTAAACAAATATATGCGAAAAAATGCTCCTTCAGATAAATCGATTAATATTTTGTTGGTTTTTTATAGTGATTACACCTGGTTGATACAAATGTTTATCGGTTGGTTGTTGTTGCACTAACAGCTGTTCTGCCCAAAAGTATTATTTTTGATTAGTAAACGCGTTCGGAATTTTTTGTTATAATCTGGTATAATGTTGCATGGAGCACAGTTGGAATGCTCTATGCCATTGAGACTACCCTAAGCTTTTGCAAACTTGCTTAAGAGCTGGTTATACTGGTGTTCGCTGTTCGACGAACACATGATATTGTACTCTCGTGCTCGGTTACATTGGAGTTCGTTGCACAGTTGCTTTTTGTCGAAATTCAGTTTTTTTTGTAATACCATATTGTTCGCAACGGCAACACTAAAGGGTGTACCAAAAAAATTTAAACGATTGTATCAATATGGAGAGTGCAATTAATAATATAATTGAAAAATTATGAAAATAATATGATTTTTCTTCAATAGTTTTATGAATAATATATTTAACATTCACTTTTAAAAACTAAAAACATTCGCAACTTCGCTTTTCTGCATATGAAAATAGTGATGTACAGGTTTGCATGTTTTCCTTCAACTTTACATACATTTTTGTTCTTTTTTTGTAGAATAATTCATTGACACCCTGAATACTCGGCGTGCTCGGTGTACATTTCACCCAGCATATCGTGTTCGGTGTGAGAGTGAGTAAAAGCTCTTTTTTCGTGTTGCATGGTGTTCGGCGAGTAAAATTTGAATATAACCGCAGCCTTAGTAAGATAAAGAATGGCCAATGTAGTAGAGGCCGATCGATAAATTGGCATCAGTATCGGAAAATCACAACAATAAAAAAGCAAAATAATTTATTATTTGCTCAATGTTTTTAGATAGGAGCAAATAAAATAAGTGGTCGCTGTGGCGTAGTGGTAGTGCGTTGAGTGTTAGGGGTTCCAATCTCGACAAGCAAAAAAAAAAAAAAAGTAGAAAAAATAATAAAATAAAAATAAAATAACATTAAACTGTAGGCCCCTTCCATTCATGTACAAATATAACACGCACAACATGAGTGGATGCGAAAAGCTCGGCCTAGGCCCTCCATGGGCTGTTGTGCCATTAAAAGTAAGTAAAGTAAGTAAATAAAATAAATAAGAATAAATACATTATTAAACTTAAATTTTCACATATATCATACATATCTTTATATATGTACATATGATTCACATCATTGGTTCGGCCAAAAAAATCGGAAACTATTGCAGCAGCCCTTACAGTATCAGTATTGTCATTATTTCCATTATTATTTTCATGCCAGACTTTCACGATCATTAAAAATTACATTATTGCAAGTATTGACGTATAAAATCAGAAATTTCTGAGTTCCAGGAATATTTCCCATCACTTATTATTCCAACTAATGAAGGGATGTTTGGCCTTACAGGATCATTAAAAATTTCAATATCTATCAATATATCTCTAGTATTGACCATGTAAAGTCTCTTAAAACACTATACAATGTAGTTCTTATGTCCGCATTAAAATAAACTGCAGAAAATGTTTGTAATTATCGACAATTATCGTTAAGTCTCCACAATTGTCGATAGTTACCGATAGTGCTGTAATCGAGTCTCGAAAAACTTCAACACACTACGCTTTAACTTCGTGTAGTACATCGTTTGACGTCGTTCTTTGCCGTGCTTTTTTTTTGTGGTGAAGAATATTGGAAGGTTCCACGCTTTTTCTTCAGTTTTTACATTAAAAATTAGGGGAGAAAAACGTTATAAACTAACAAAAAATTACATTGAATTGTAAGTGTAAATTGAAACAACAATTCGAATCCATTTTCTTAACGAAATTGCATATATTTATTGTGCAATTTTGTGTGTGCGTTCGTTCAAATCAGTCGCCAGCATTCGATTCAATCAGTGTGATTTTCTTCTGCAGTTACAATAACAACAGCATTAAGCAAAAGGAACAACTGCACTAAAATCACCACCACCATTTAAAACCAAATCAATATGGCCGAAGATTTTGATGTAGAAGCCATGTTGGAGGCTCCATACATAAAGCATAACGTAAGTAATCGCCTGCAAAGCGTGTGTTTCATCTCCAGCGCTCATATCCTTTATGCGCATATTGTAAAAAAAAAAAACAAATATGAAACTTAACCAATAACCACGCGTTAAGTTCTTTTACATCATCACTTCTGCTACGTTCACATTGGTTTCTCGTGAATTGTTCTTTCTACATAGTTTTGTGTTCTACTTTTACATATACATATGTATTTACTCATCACTATCAACAACAACTACAACAACAACAAAGTGTAACTCAGGTACCTTTGAACAATTGACCTTCATATCCTTGAAGCAAAACAGAACAAAAATCTATATATTGATGTGGGGGTTCTTTATACCAATGTAACTTTAATTGCGGGATCATTTAGAAAACGTGTTTGAAAATTCTATCAATGAAATATTTTATTTCTTCTCAATGTCATAGTTAAAATTTTGAGGCCTTCGTTGCGATTGAACAGCTTTGTTAAGCTTTTGGAACAAAGTTCACCTTGCATACATAAATGTATGTGCGCCTTACAGCCCTTTCCCAGTTAATTTTTATTTATTAATGCATGATTTATATAAAAAGAATTTTTTTTTAATTATCGTCATCCTTTTATTGGTTTGAATTTAAGTGTGTATCAATGTGCAGATGTGCAGAATAATTAATAATAATATTTCTCTTAATCGTTTTGAATCGTTGCAATAATTTTTTTTTTGCAGGCATTTCTTATGGTTCAATTTCTTAATATTGTAGTTCACTCGATAAAAACATCTACTTTAAGCAGAAGATAAAATGTCATTTCGTCAAATGATAGGATTTAAAAATATCTTTCAACTATTCGGATACCAGCTAGGTTGGCTGGCAGGCATCTAGATTACTACCTCTATTCTTTAAACTTGATTTCGACAGCACTTAAGACTCGATCGTGGTCTTTTCGTATTAACGAATAGCTTTTGTAAAGGCAATACAGGTTGGAATTGAATCCTGTTTCTGCTCAGATAATATTAAAACTAATTCTATCAATGAATTACTTTTTTCTGATTGTAAACCTAGTCGCTTGTAGCTACAGTTCAACAATGAACTTTTAACCAACATTTATATTAATACCTAGTTTATGTTTAAAGCCTACGTTCAGCTATAGTAATAATAACTTTTATCCGATTTCTTAAGCTTTATTCCCTAGATACTTAAAACGTAACCATTCTTAAAAGCACTTGAAAATAAAATATTAAACAACCAATGTTAAAAAAAAACACTTAACAGAAATATCATTTACGTAACTTCAGTTGCAACTGATAATTGTAATGAGTTGCTGCTGTTTCCGTCTGTATACACTGGCTCTCAATATTGATTACGCTTTTTTACTAGCACATGATATCAACGTCATAAACTTTTTTGGAGTGTTCTACTCATAAAATTATTATTTTTTCATTCTCCATGCTTCCTTCCCACTGTCGTAGACCATATTTGTATATTCATGAACGAACTAATAATTTTAATTTTTGCAGTTACTATTACGCTATTGCATAAATTATTCTTTGAAAGAATTTATCTTTTATATGCTAAATACCAGTTTTAGTGGAAACTGTTATTGAAGCTTTACGATTCCTAGTGATTTTTACCCAGCTTTTGTTTTAAAACACCCGTAAATTCTTGTTTTTAAACTTTAGGTTTATTTTACCAATGTTTGGTAAAAACATGTGATAATTAATAAATTGAATGCAATTTTTGATATTTTTTTGTTGTTGATGTTTGAAAATAATCGTGTTACACTGATATCTATTCTAGGGTTTTTTTTATATCATTCCATTTATCTAATCCAATCATTGTAGGAAGTGCTAAATATAGTAGCACCACGTTGAGGTTGAGCTGCTAGAATTTTGTTTTATCGCATTTTTTTTTCTCGAAATACACAAAACAAACAAAGATATTTTAATTTTTAGTTATATTTGTAAGCAGCGGTGGTTTAGTTTGAGATTTATTACTTAAGGCCTTTGAAGAAAGCGATAATTGTCAAGCACACGTAGAGTCGTCGTCATCGTTTGCAGACGGATCAAATATTCATAAATCTTAAAAAAAAAATTTTAACAAGATACGTAAATATTTAATTCTTGCTAGAAATTTTAAAACATTTTTTTACATTTGATGTAAATAGAATTTATCGGAAGAAGGTATTCGACAAAAATCTCTTAACCGGACCAGCAACGTAGTAGCGGTGGTAGGTATTATCTTAGGTTAGGTTAGAATGGCTGTCCTATAGTAGGACGTATTTATGAGTTATGATCTTACGCAGGATTTATATTGTCCAGATGATACATTTACTTATTGTAATGACTTATGTATATTAAGAATATAAGGAAACACTTTGCTCAAGAATTTGTCCGATTATTGAAGCTGCACGTGTGAAGAGCTTTTACCGTGTTTTTTAGTAAGTAATATTTGGCTACTTACTCTATAGGTGAGATGAATGAAAATCCCTTATTTTTGAATTCAATCTACTAGAACTTGTATTTTATATGCGAAATACTTAATTTATTAGAAAAAAATTAATACGACTTACTGTTGGGTTCAAGTTTTTAAAACTTCGCAAGTTTTGGTTTAAATGTTGGGGGGCGGCATTTTCATATTGTATTCAAAATCTTTGGAAAATATTTTTTTTTTTTTTTTTCATTAAAGAAATATACTCTTAAACAAACTACATTTTAATTAAATTTTGAGCACAGTTTGATTCAGCAGAGTTGAGCAGAAAGAAAATATCTCTACGTTGGTGTGCTCTCAGCTGGTGTGCAGTCAGTTGCTGCTGTGGGTCCTTCATTTACTCTTCCTCACAAATTCCGAGAGAGTTAAAATCACACAAGAAGTGCAGCAAAAATACGAATCAGTGATATTTTTGTGATTTTTTTTTACTTATTTTTAATTTTTAGGCTTACTTGTTGTTTGAGAAACGTGAAGAAAAAAAAAAACAATCGATGAATAAATATTCGCACTGTCTAAATATTAATGAAAAACACAATGGCAAAATATCTGCGTAAAATTCTCGACAGGAGTCGAATCGCTTGATCAGTCAATGTACTACTCCTGTTCTACGTAATTCATTGGATCAAAATATGCAATTCATGAATCCGCCTCGCATAGTTTCTTTCAATCACAAACAACTCTTTCCATAATACTGCTACCAAAATGATATAATTCTACACTCACTTAGTGGAAGCCAACGATATATTCTCTCTGCGTTTGCTGTTAACAGCCATCAACTCTGAAATGAGCTAAACTTAATTTTTTAATGTAATGCATTCAAAGAAAGCCAAATATGAATACAACGAAAATATTTTCCAAATGAGGATATGAAAAGACTGTAGAAACAAAACTGGCATTCATTTTCTCTTAAGTAGTTTTCTAATTTCAACCACACTTCAGTTGGAAATATTTCTAAAAAATACAAAAAAACAAAAAAATATACAACACCACAAAAAAAGATAAACAAAATAATTCTCAAGGGTGAAATGTCTTTGCAGAAATCGTATAAGCTCAATTTGTTGCTAGTGATTGTTTTGGTCATTCTAAACACATAAAGCTGGAGACCATTTGGTAAGTTATGAATGCGCCAGAAAAAACTCGCCTAAAAAAATAAAAAAAATTTAAAAATAAAAAATTTAAAAATAACTTTGTACCAAATGCATTTTTCTATATCAACAAATATTTTAGTTTTCTTTTATCTGATACTTAATTCGTTTTAAAAAATTAAAGCAAAAAATTTAAAAATTAAAAATTCTTTACAAAAAACCGTTATTAAAATAGAAACTCAACCTGAACTAAATTTCAGATAATCTCGTACAAATTTGCGTCTCTGTGTGTGTGGGCAGCACTTGTCTTAGAAACCAAACAGGATTAAACAGGTGTAAAAGGCAAAAACAATTCACATTATCTACTACTATCACCCAAAATAATAAAAAAAAAAAACAGAAAACCAAAACAAACTATTTACGTAGAATCACATGAATTGCATGAGAATATATTTGTGAGACTAGTTCGCCAACGAGCGGCGAGGTTCCAAACCATATTCTTCTGAAAAACAAACCACAAGTATATATACCAAAATTGCAAAAACAACTACTACTACTACTACTACTTCAACAACAACAAAAATATAATTATTAATAATGTAATGCAAAACAATGGAACGTTCATTGATCACGTTCATTGTTGCACTTAAGAATTTCATTTTATATTTACAGAGAATTAACTAATTCCTTTGATTTGCTTTCTCTCATTCAATCAACTTTTTTTACGACACAAAAAATATATGAAAACGTACAAATTCTGTACCTCTTTATGCGACTTCCCCATTCCAAAAAAAAAAATCATATCTAAATAGAATGCCATCGGTGGAGGAGGAAACCATGCTGGTGGCGCCGCAAACAGAAGCAGCTCATCGGAAACGGAGACGAAGCCGTCGCGTAGCAATCGCAGGGGTTCAAATGCTGAAGTGAATGGGCGCAAACATCGTTCAAGGTAAATCGAAATCGATCGTTTTATCAATATTATATTAATGGTGGAAATTGTAGCAAGAACTTATATTTTATCTTCTTTTAGAAGTCGTTCCGCAGATGAGCGCAAAGCTCGCCGTTCAAAAGACCGTGAACGCACACGAGATCGTCCACGCGATAAAGAACGTGTACGCGAACGTGAACGTACTGAAAGGGGAGATCGTGGTGGTGATCGAGCAGTGGAGCGAGGGGAGCGACGCAGACCATCGCGTGAGCGTGAAGCACGTCGTTCCAAAGAGCGCAATGATTCTCGACGTCGTAGCCGATCGAAAGAACGTCTAGATCGCCGTGTACGCAGTCGCTCGCGTGAGCATCGTATGAATCGACCACAGCCCGAACGACGTCGTAGTCGCTCGAAGGAGCGACATCACAGTCGCTCCAAAGAACGCAAAGTCAGTCCCGTCAAAGAGACCCGACAGAGTTTTGGTCGGCAAACGCATTCTAGAGAGAGAAAGTAAGTGAATATTTGATCTTAAAGTTTAAACGTTCAATTCAACTCATTTCAAAATACTATTCTCTTTTTTTACAGCAGTCGCCGACGCAGTCAATCACCGCGTCCCTTCCGTCGCGGTCGCACACCGCCCAACGGACTCGGTGATCGTTCGCCGCGTACCGATCTCAGTCCAGAAGAGCGCGATGCTCGTACTGTTTTCTGCATGCAGCTTTCGCAGCGCATTCGCGCACGCGATCTGGAAGAATTCTTTTCGAGCGTTGGCAAAGTGCGCGACGTGCGCTTAATTACATGCAATAAGACAAAACGCTTCAAGGGTATCGCTTACATTGAATTTAAAGACCCCGAATCGGTAGCACTAGCGCTGGGTTTATCTGGACAAAGACTGCTCGGCATACCGATTTCAGTTCAGCACACACAGGCGGAGAAGAATCGCATTGCGAATGCGGTGCCGGTGTTCGTGCCCAAAAATCACACTGGCCCCATGCGGCTTTATGTGGGTTCGCTGCACTTTAACATCACCGAAGAAATGTTGCGTGGTATTTTCGAGCCTTTCGGTAAAATAGATTCCATACAGCTTATTATGGATAATGAGACCGGACGCTCGAAGGGTTATGGTTTTATAACGGTGTGTTTTTCTTTTGTGAATACATTAATCTGATAGAAATGTACTAATTGCATTATTTTTTGTTTTATTTATTGCAGTATCACAATGCAGAAGATGCTAAAAAGGCATTGGAACAATTAAATGGTTTTGAATTAGCAGGGCGCCCCATGAAAGTGGGCAATGTAACTGAACGCCTCGACATGAACACAAGCTCTCTGGACACCGACGAAATGGATCGCAGCGGCATTGATCTGGGAGCTACGGGCCGCCTGCAGCTTATGTTCAAATTAGCCGAGGGTGCAGGCCTCGCGGTACCACAAGCTGCTGCTAATGCGCTGTTGGCGACAGCACCACAACCGGCGCCACAACAGACACAAGCGGCAGCACCCGCTATTGCAACACAATGTTTCCTGCTATCCAATATGTTTGATCCGCGTAGTGAGACCAATCCACTGTGGGATTCCGAGATACGTGATGACGTTATCGATGAGTGCACGAAACATGGTGGCGTATTGCATATATTCGTCGATAAAGCCTCACCCACTGGTAACGTATACGTCAAGTGTCCCAGTATAACGACAGCAGTGTTGGCGGTAAATGCGCTGCATGGACGCTGGTTTGCCGGACGTGTCATCACTGCGGCCTACGTTCCACTGATCAACTATCATTCATTGTTCCCGGACGCTATTACAGCAGTGAATTTATTAGCGTCGACACGAAAGCCAAGCGACGAGTAGAAGTAGTAGAGCGTCGGCTATAATAATTTTGTTAACGTATCACTTTAATTTTGCACAATTGCGCATTACTTTTCTTTTACACCAGAAACCATTAAACAACGACGGACATTTTGATAGCAGCAATAGCGCGTTCACTATATATTGGGCACATGTAATCGCAAGCGTGCACGCATTCCCGCCCTTAGGCTTATTTACTAGTTCTGGATCAGTCGGAATCAGAATTGTCTAACAATAACACACACATACATACACTAGGTAGTTATTTTAGAACTATGAAAAACAAAATCATTTAATATGTAGTTCATTATTATTAACTATTTGGGTTCGTAAAAATTTGTTTTGCATTGTTTTATTTAACATATTTTTTCTTCGACATAATTTTAAATTAGAAACTTTAAAATTGATATAAACAATAAATAATAAACACGATGGTCATGAAATATTTACTATGGAGATGAATATAAAGTGTATTGTGTTTTTAGTTGCATATTTAGCGTGCAGGAGCGGGAATTACTTTGTCAGGATGCTCGAAGTCATTGGCGTTGGGAAATTTTAAGCAATAGAAATCAATGTAATTAACATTATTGATATTGCACGATGTAGTTCTAATGCGAGTCTCAAATCATTTGCATTGAAAGAAAAAAAAAAACGAAATGCTAGTGGAATAAAAATGCATTGCTAAATAAAATGGAATGGCAATGAAAGCTCCTTAGCATTGGCATTGGAAAATATAACGCTAATGAAAGTATTGCAAAATGTAACAACAAAAGCTGCATTGCATTGGTAACTGGAAAAAACATCGCTTACATAAGCTTCGTTGGCATCAAGAATACAAGCTCGACATTTTGCTTAGCAGGATCTCTTGTTCTTATCTCTCTGCGGCAAGTGAAAACGTACTATGTGTAGCCAATAAGATCACATCATAGGGTCTGGTATGACGGACATGTGCAGTAGATTTCATTTTTCACCAAGCAACTGCGCAATTCATTTTCTATCATTATTGCATTGGCATTTGTTGAAAACCCACTCAAGCCCTTCAAAGCAAGTAAGCAAAATCAAAATTTTACATCAAATACATTTGAATTATCAACCAACAAAAAAACACCACAACAACTTAAAGTAACTTAATTTAAACATAAATATTTACAACTATTTTTATTTACTAAATTACTTTAGTTTGTGTGAAATTCAGTGTTCAAAATTGATTGAAGTATTGATTACTTTGATTTTCGGAGATAAATCAACATTTGCATATTATATCTGATAACAAAACAAAAACTCCATAGTTTTATTTTTCTACTGCTTTGTTTATTTCGTACACTATTATTTTTTCAAAATCCGAACTGAAACGTATAGCGGAAACGTGCCAACTATTTAAATCATCAAAGCCGACAATGTTGAAATTAATATTTCCAATACGTAATGTTAAATGCTGGAAAGAAATTACCAATTTGATTGGCGGTGCTCTACCCAGCCACCGCCATCAGAAGGACGAGCAAGCAAAGGATATGCAATCGATGCATAGAAAATTCCGACCGGTTGTAAGTTGTACATATTTGTTTTTGAAATTCCGCAGGTGTGGCTGAATTATTTCTAGTCGCAAATCATTGACTTTAAGTCTAACAACCACAAGAGGTAAACATCATAATGAAACGAAGACCGTCTGATTTGTAAGAAGGATCGCCCCACCAAGCAGGAGAGCCCATTTGATTTTGCAGTGGGGGGATTCTAATTGCTTAATATTAAATAAAATTATGTGAAATAAAATAGTGAAATATTAAACTATTTTTGTGCAAACACAACAAAATTATCGCATTTGCCCCTCGGTAAATGTCAGTGTGCCAGTGTCATACCGGCCATAAACCAAGGCTGCATATTGCCGCATCGTTTTAAAAAATTATAATTATTTTACACACATAGCTTGCAAATTGTTACACTGCGACCCTAGCCGTCGTTCATATCATACTTTTCATAGTATGAAATATTGGATCATATAAAAAGTATCCGCGGTTTTTTGGTATTGGTACCCACAAATCTGGCAACACTAATCCGATTATGTCAAACGAACACATATATGAAAGGTGGCATTTCAGGCTATATTTTGTGTGTGTAATTCGCCGCTAGTGTAAAAAGTTACATTGATTTGAAAATGAGTGAAATAAATGAAGAAATACGCTATGTCGAACATGCCGAAAAATTTGTGCGATTTACGATGAAGATGCTGTGAGTGAACGTCGGACGTCGATATCAAAGATACACTGAAAGGGCCGAAGAAAGATCGACATGCAAGCTGTCAAGAAAAGCGGAGACACTAAACATCAACCACATGACAGAACCAGATTTCGCTTATAGAGTAAACCACGGTTAAGAACATCGACTAGAGATGTCAAACTTAAGAGGGAAAGGAGGAAGGCACTTAAAAGGGGTGATTTCTCTGGATATTTGCAGAAAAATTATCAAATTACAAGCTTTTCAGCGGGCAAACCTACAAGAGTAAAAATTGCCTATGAAAAGCTTTTCACTTCGCCGTTCGAATTCGGCATTAAATTGTAGGTCCCTTCCATTAATGTACAAATATAACACGCACAACATAAAGGGATGCGAAAAGCTCGGCCTAGGCCCTCCTTGGGCTGTTGTGCCATTAAAAGTAAGTAAGTAACAATTAATAAAAATTACAAAATATATATTTATATATATATTTTGTTTTACCATCGTTATTCCCCTTCCACTGTTACACCCTCGACCTAATTGTGTAATATTTTTTTAATCGTGTAACATCACAGTCCCTAGTGATCGTAACGATCTCCTTTAATAATCCAATATTTAAAGGTAACTATGAACATTATGAAGCAATTAGAAACATTCATGAAGCCTGTTATAACAAGCCAATTTCTTTCCATATTTGGAAATGATTTAAGATTTCCGAATTAAAAACATTAAATTATGAAATGCAGTTTGCATAAATTTGAAAAACCTATCAGTTACATAATTTTGAAAACAGACATACAAAACATGAAATATTTAGTTTGTGAATAAAAACAAATAAGTACTTTATTTGAAAATCTCTTCTGTGAATCTATGTTATCAAGAAAAATTTTTAATATATATCATATTTATCTTTAATTAAACGATTTGTTTTAAGATCCCATTTGATGTTATCGATTTTAAAATAAAAAGTTTATATGTAGATAGTACAAAAAAAAAAGATAATTTAGTACTCAATAGTGCAACTTGCTAAATCTGACAATTGATTACACCGCCGCTGTACTCATGAGAAAGAGCTACTCGTCATCTATTAAACAAAGCCAGCGAGTTTAGTCGTTTTTCGTTGTTCTTCAGTTGTGCAGTGTGCGCTGGAGAGTTTTTTTAGTTTCACCAAAATCGTTTGAAGAAAAACATACAATTGTTATTGAAATTTGGTGCAAATTAAATAAATTTAACTTATGAATTAAGATTTTATGATTTAGAGAATATTTTTTTATTTTTCGTACCTAAAACCGTGTTTTAAAACTACAATACAACGAAACAGTAAAAAAAGAATTACACAAAAAAAAGCATTGAAACGAGTGAGATTTGCGAGTTTTGTACATTGGTCAAAAAGAGAGATCAAAAGAAAAAGAGCAAACACAAAAAGAAACGCAAAGAAAAGCAAAAGCAAAAGCAATAACAGCAACAGCAACATAGGAAAAATGAGAAATTAATATAATGTGGATAAAAATGAAAAATATAGGAAAATTCGATATTTTCCGCTGCCCTAAAAGCCTAACTATACTATAGCCTTAACTATATTGATGTAGTTTCCCCAACGCTGGAGGAGTAGTTGGCCTAATCAGTTGTGAGGATAATAATAAAAACAATACATAGTTGGAAAATCATAAATACAAAATGGTAAATTTTTCTTCTTTACATGTTAGGTTTAAGTTAACTTTTACGTTTTATTAGTTTGTCACGACACGGCAGAAGTAAAAATATAAAATTGAAATGCTAACAACAACAACAAAACACAGGCGTACGTGAAAAACTGAAACAGATTTGGAAAAGTGATTTTGTAATCATTTTGTCGAACACCCACACACACTCATTCTTAGAACAAATACTTTTGCACGCCTACGTCAAATTTAAATTTGAAAATATGAACCTAGGATGACCTTTTTCGTGTAGTAAGATCGCCGCTTTGCATTGTAGTTTCAGTTTTCTTCGCTGCTGTTCCTTGAAGATGAAATTTGTTGGTCATTTCCTCGATGACCTTAAATGTTTTTGTTATTTGTGTTGCAGCGAAACTTTTAACTTTGCTTATTCGCAAATATTTAACAAAAAACAAAAGAAAAAATTCAACAACTAAAAAAAGCGCAGTAATGGCGGCAGCGGTAACGATATGTTCGTCCATTCTTCTTCTTTTCTTATATAAGAAGTGAAAAAACGCCTTGCGCTATATTTGCAAAAGCTTAAACGTTTTCTTTTATATTTAGTTTATTGCCATTGGTTTTTGTTTATTGGATAAAAATACTATCCACAAACCAAAAAAAAATTTAAATTGCCACAACTTTGTTTTGGCAGAAAAGAGCACAAAGCAGCTAAGAAAGCCGCACCGCTTTCCGTCGGTTTCGCTTGTGTCGTTGTCGCACATTAAGGATTTGATGGCAAATTAATTTTAGAGCATTATGCCATCTATTATTGTTTTTCGTTATTCCTGTTGTCCGCTCGCATTAATCTCTTTCACTTTTTTCGTATATTGTCTCGGCTGCTCCCTCTTCTTCTTGTTCTAAAGGTCTTCCACATTTGACAGCTGACGTACTTTTTGTTTTTTTTTTTTGCCTTCCTGTGCATGTGTGTAAGTGCGTGCATGCTTCTTCATTAGGTTTTTTCGATTTCATAGAAAGAAAGCTTATTTTGTTTGTTGTTTCTAAATTTATGCTCTTTTTCTTTTACTACACTTGATGCGTTCTCTCAAAGAGTTACGCAATTAATTAATAAAGTCAAAACCATCATTATTATTATTATTCATTACAAAAAAACAAAACAACTATAACAGTAGTGGGGGCACACCTTATTGAAATTGCAAATGTAACTCTCCAGGTCTTCAAAGTTGTTCTGCGAAGTTAGACATTTCCAATCATCATTCTACTCGATTCTCCTGAAAAGAATTTCGAAGAACACAGCAGCGTCGTGTTGGGGCTTGTTAAACTTAAAGATCTATATTCTATTTTTAACAGATATTTTTCTTTCATTTACTTTATACTTGCTGCTTATCAACTATTCCCAGATTTTTAACAGTCCAAGATGATTATCAAGTTTTGCTCTATAGTTAAAAGAGACGGAATTTCTTTTCTATTCTGTAGATATCATTGCTTATCCACAGTCAGTTCAGACATTTTGAGGAGTTTTTTATTCCTGTAGAATCAGAAATTGTTATCGATTTGAGATCCCTTGAAGAGGTTACTGAAAATTACTGAATTTTACTACTTCTTTTTCGGTGTTTAAATCGTTTCCTTAACATTCTATATATAATTTTTTAAATAGACTATGCCATCTTAAAATTAATTTCTTTGTAATAACGGACAGTTGGTATTCACTAAGGTTGGTTTTCGCTGGAAAATTACATAATATGTGTCGTGTTCATTGTTACTTAAGCCTCCTGTCGGCAAAGCCAACTGTGTAACTCATATTGTTCAGATACATAACACTTGAAGTTACCATGGCTGTTATTAAGCAGTAAGTCGGCTTAAGATGATTCGCTCAAAGCCAAGAAGGTTTTTGACTATACTGCCTAGAGATTTCTATAGTCTAACTATCGACTAACTGCAGCTACAACTTTTTAAATGCAAGCTTTGCCAAATCATTACCTAAGTAGGAAAACTGTTTAGAAATTCCTTGCGGCTTTCCTCAAGAAATTTAAACTCGGAAATAGAAATGTGTTTGGTTTTTGAGTTTGATAAAATGATTCATCATGGCAATAATAGTTTAATTTGTACTAGATAACCTCGAATCTAAAATCTTTAATCACCACTTGGCTGTTAGAATGTAAAGCAGAATTTCTTAGAACTATTGCTTGGAAGATAAAGTATTTCAGACGAAATGCATTATGATTGATTTAGATATGCTGAATATATAAGGGGAGAAATCCTGCGGTCCACAATGTATACCATAGGTGAAGCGCGAGAATATCACAGCTTATACTTAAACTTTATTGTAATACATTTTAAATTTAAGCATTCAGAAATTCTCATTCAATAATTGCTCTCAATTTTCTACCATTTCTTCATATTTTCTCAATAATTTAATAATATATTGACCTAAAAAGAAAGACGCAGACACACTTTACGTTATCCGATCCGATTAGTAATAACTACTTTTTCCTACTTGCAGACATAAAGTTGTTAAGAGTGGAAGAGTTGAAGGAGAAGTATGCGAGTATATGAAGTTGTATGTACAGTCAACCTGTTTCTTCTTTTTCTTCTTATTTAGATAAATAAGTTCACGTATGCCACATTCAATCAAGTTTTTTCTACTCCTTATATGCAATGATTACTTTTGTATGATTACTTTTGTATTATTACTTAAAATGTTTTATTTATTAGTTTGCTATTATCTGTTATGTGTGCGGAAACATGCAAAATTGAATAAAAAAACAAACAAAAAATTATCTCTATTTCTGCACGTAGACACTTTCAAGAGTAGAGTTAGCGTTAGAAGGTGTAAAGTAAGTTTGCAAATTCGGCATCGGTAATATTGAGCTAGATAAATGATATATGGTTCAACTATCATCTTTGCTCTTTTATCTCATTCATGTTGAGGAAAGTGTGTAAGCATACTTACGTTGCGCCAATTAAACTGACATCATAAGTGTTGGATACTCATTGGTTTTTTTTTTTAATTTTACTTTTGCATTAAGCTGGCATTGATGGCGTTTTTGTTATAGTCTTGGAAGTTATTTGTCTTCATATATTTATGAAGTTTCTACTAGAAAAACAAATTTCTATGGACTTATTTCTCACATCATTCATTTCTCTATATCATTCATTATCTAATTAATATTTGACTTTGTATAAACAGTCAACAGTTATTTTATATTTGTTTGTTTATGTATTAATTTAGTCGCACGAAGCTGTCCATAGCAGTGGGTATACATTTTTTTAACATATATTCTCTCTCTATCGTACATAAATTTTGAAATAATTTAGAAGCAGCAGCTGCAATTGGTGGCGATCTCACATGACAAACGAACTACAACAAAGTCGGAAATACGTCATTTATGATATCGAAATAGAAGGTTTCGACTAAATCAAGTAGCTACTACATATACAATGAATGATCACTACCGAATTAGTATTATTTTTACAATTTTATTTTGTATTTTTAGGAGATACCATATTTTGATTTTAACTTAATTTACTAATCTAAACTTAAATGCTCTTAAAATATCTTATTTTGTTGTTGAACAACAATATTGGTTTGGTCACAGTAGTCGGACAAATTCTCTTTAAAGAAATCTTTTTCAATTTGATTGGCGTGTTTTTGTAGACAAATTCTAGATAAACTCATATCTTCTTACTCAGGCAAGGATTGATTCAAAAGCTACCATATGAAGAGATCAGATATTTTTAATATAAAAGGGGTTATAACTCCCGCAAAGAGGTTGTTAAAAAAGTTGTATGATTTTTGTGCGAATCTTAGAGTTGAGTTCGTAAATCGAAGCTATACTGTTAGTGATTATACTCTCGCTCGACTCGAGGAAATCGTAGGCCAACTTTTTGACCGTTTAGAAAAAATTGTATATTTGATTTTTGGATGTGTCGAGTCGCGTACCCAAACACATGTAAAAAAAAACCATGATTTAATTTACTCTCTACGTAGTTATGCTATTCCCTATTTTTTGACTATTAAGTAAGATTTTATATATGATTTTATTAACAACTAGTACCCTTTTGTTTCGAGATATTTATATATAGAATTAAGAATTATGCCGAAATTATGTAGCAAAAAGCTATGCATTTTTGTTAGAAACATTTTTGTAATTTTTGTCAATAAACACGCCTTTCTAATCATCCGCCATGCTTACATATCTACATAGTAGTTACTAACTATACATATAAATAAACAAATACACACACGACACAAAAGTATGAAATGTTTTGTCTGAGAGCATTACCTCATTCCAGTAAGGAAATAGTATGTACCTACTATTTTACTTTTTAAACATAAACACTAGTCACAAGGGGGTGTGTGTTGATGTAGGACATGCTTAAGTAGTTATGTATAAGTTTTATTTCCGTACCTTTTTTTCCTATACAGTAACTTACAAAACTGAACGCTAAATAGTCAATAATTGCGACAAATCGAAAAGTAACAACTCAGATGAACACAAGAAGAATACTATTTCTTAAATTACTTAATCTACTGGCCTCTACTGGGCCGCGACAGTTACGAAATTTTTGATTTTCAATTCATAAGCCTCATCTGTTACCCTTTATAGTAGTGGTAGTGCGTTGGACTGCTACGCAGAGTGTCCGGGGTTCGAATGTCGGCACAGGCAAAATCAAAAAAGTAGAAAAAAAAATTTTTCTACACGTTACCACCTCTTGGCAGGCAATGGCAAACCGACAAGTGTAAAAATGGCCTATGACAAGCTTTTCACTTCGCCGTTCGGATTCGGCATTAAACTGTAGGTCCCTTCCATTCATGTCACAACTTGCTACAATGGCTGCCTATCTCTTTATCGGTGTCCTGTGTGATCACGTTCACTCTCTCATTCTCTCTCCTTCTTCCTCTCACCTATCAATCTTTCTTCCATTCAACACAATGCTCTGCATTCATAGGGGTACACCACCCTGTGTGTCGAATGTAACAATAAAAAAAAAAATTTACAAATATAACACGCACAACATGAGTGGATGCGAAAAGCTCGGCCTAGGCCCTCCATGGGCTGTTGTGCCGTTGAAAGTAAAGTAAAGTCAGTTACCCTTTATAAATGCAACAGTAATTTTTCAAATCGCATTGGTGCCGCCAGCTGTTTAGAAGTTCTGATAAAAATTTGTACTTTTGACCGCTGAATTTTTAAAAACTTCGGAACCATGACGATAGTTCCGATAAACATCAGATTTGAAAAAAAAAACTATTTTTGCATTATGTTTTCCTTTATAAAGGGTAATAAGAAAAGTGTGAGTTTTTAAAAAACAACTTTCAGTGAAAATTCTGAAAATTCAGAATCTGTGGTCATTATTTCGGATTTCTTAAGACCCATGCAGGGTCTTGGGATATTATCTTATTAATCTTTCCGATTTCTCCATTAGATAGTGATAGATGTTGGCATGGTTCTCTCTCGCATGTTCTTTGAAAGGTAATGATTGTCTGCCCTTTTATCTCGTCTGGATTAATAGCTTTAATAGATGCTGCCATTTTCATTTGCAACCAGTTACTATTACATAATACCTACACATATTAAATAGTAGTTTATAACTGATACTTTCTATTACTAGTAACAAAATAGCATTTAGTAAATATCTTAAAAATAAACAGTACATATTTTAAAAAGCGTGATGATTGTAATGTGTAACAATATCATCTTTGTTGTCTGGTTATCTTTATTGTTCTAATTTTCTTTTATTACTTTTATTATTATTTTATATTTACAAAACAAAGACCCAGCAAAAAATTGCGGTTAATTTTATCATATGAACATTTAGTTGTGTTTCTAAAAATGTTTCCCTCAAATATTGAAAATATTGAATTAAATTGATGAAATTGATGAAATTGAAAAATTGTGAAAATGACGATTCTACAAATGTAGCGTTTACTATTATTGTCTCTCGTTTTATATCATTCCATTCACTTGGAGATGACATCAATGATGACGAATAAGCCGCAACGAAGGCAAAGAGAGAAACATGAAAAGTTTTTGATTAGAATATTTTAACATTTTAATCAAACAAAGGGCAACAAATAAACAGAAATGTATTGTGTTAATTGCGTAAAATTTAAAACCAATTTTCTTTCTCTTTATATTTTCAGGACTCGGTCTTATTTGTGCGTTCAGCACCTTTGGGGGCGTCGAATCCACTCAGCCCATCAGCACAAGCGACTCTAAGTAAACATCTTCCCAATTTATCAACGAAGCGCCTTATACAACAAACAAAACCAACAGTACAAACTGCTGAAGTCGCCTGTTTAACTGGTAACAACTAAATGAAATTAAATTCAATTTGCAATAATTCTCACTTGCGTTGAATGTGTAAATTAATTTATTTGTTTGTTTCCATTTTTCACTTCAATCTTCATAGAATTATGCAGCAGTGAAAATTTACCAGAAATTGAAATATTCTCACTTTTAGAAGAGCAAATACCAAAATATAAAGTACGTTCCGATTTTCTAACAGATTTTGCTGGCTACTCAAATCAAGATTGGTTTGTACCAGCGCCAGCACTTCTAATACCCACCGAAGGTTTGGGTTTAACCAAAGAACAGACACGCGAAACATTAAATTATTTTCGTAAGTATTATTGCAATTATTAGTATTTTAATTAAGTACTACGAATATATGTCTGGCAACTGAGCTTGGTGCGTTCGCTGTGGCGTAATTGGTAGTGCATTGGCTTACACTACGTGTCCGGGTTTCAAATCTCAGAACAAGCAAAATCGAAAAGTAGAAAAAATAATTTTTCTATACGGCATCACCTCTTGCCAGGCAATGACAAACCTACAAGAATAAAAATTGCCTATGAAAAGCTTTTCACTTGGCCGTTCGGATTCGGTATAAAACTGTAGGTCCCTTCTATTCAAGTGCAAATATAACAAGCACAACAGGAGTCGATGCGAAAAGCTCGGCTCAGGCCCTCCATGGGCTGTTGTGCCATTAAAAGAAAGAAAAAGAAGGAGCTTGGGTACATATGCACCACTCATCATATGTATATGTATTTACTTATTTTAAAAGTTGTTTCTACAAAAAAAGAAAAATACTTGTGAACTAACTATAAATGTAACTTAGTTTAGTCTTCATTGGACATGTTTGTTTTTCTTTCTTTGTAATGAATATGATGTGTGTAAATATTGTTTAAATCTGTTTAATATACATAGTATTTCAGGGAGTTTATGGGTTAGTCTTCTTTGAAGATGGATTATGTAATTTTTTTTTATTATGCTGAGTTTTATGCATTCACTTATCTCATATCATTTCATTATTTCTGATTTTCTATGGATCACAATATAATGGTACTATTAACTAGCATTTCGTTTAGATGCTGTAATAGATTGTATGCCAAAAAACAAATATATATATCGGGATTCCAAACGACATAGAATTTTTCGACAATGATTTGTGTTTAAATCTTATTACTCAAGCTACTCTGAATAAAGCCGAAATCGGTATTAAAAGGCCAAACCTTTTTCCAAACCCTTAGTGACACTTATAATCCCAGGGCATTCTGTTAAAAAAATGCCTTGGTTCAATGACCTCTGACATCTCATCAACACTCAATTGCTTGTACTCAGTTTTCTCTAAACTAGTTTTTATAACCTAAAATAGATGAAGAAGCTAAAATTCATCACGTCTATTCTTTCTTCAATATTTTTCAACTAGATATAAATTTCTGATTTTAGTGCCTCGTAAATGTAATTATAGTTTACTGACTGGCGCAGTTACAAACAAAAATGAATCTGCTAGAAGCAGTAATAACTCTGATGTGAAAGAAATATTAGGATATTTGCAAATATTGGCACATGCATCAGTGTCCAAAGCTAGGTAGAACTAGGTTGAAGAGTTAAAAAGTGTTGCTTCCTACCCTGTTACTATCTGTGTGCTCAGCTTCTGTTCCTTTCTGTTTTAAATTAGTTTAATACTAATTTGGCTTACTTAGAACTCTTTGCATAAACTTCGTGTACTTTCAAACTGGAAACAGTGTTGGCGGATGATGAGAGTACTCATTGGTTATAGAGAGTTTTGGTAGTAGTGTGGTACTTGCCGGTTTTTTTAAGTAGTCGTCTCTAATTTAAACTAACCTTATCATATGTCGAAAATCTGACTGAATTTTTACTGTTAGGCAGTGGATTCTGCCAGAAATAATGCATATCATCTATTTTCTATTCCATACATTTTTTTCCACACCTAATTGAAAGTAGAGATTACGTAATAATTTTTATTAAATCATCAACTAAAAATAAAGGAAAAACTATATACGAAAGACGTACCGTATTCATCACCTACCTCACGTGCCTCTCCCCCAAGATACCATAAGCTATCAAGATAAGATATTCTTTATTTATTGATCAATTAAGTTTCTATGTCATTTGTTTTAAATAAAATATTTGCGGAAATTCTTATCACATTTAACTAAGTACATAGCTACTACTAAAAAGGTTCGATGAGCTTCATGTTTTATTTATTATTAAATTAATAGGAGAAAGAAAACCCCGATTTCCCAGAAGGTGTATCTTAAAAAAGAGGTTTAAAGGTTTAAGATGTGAAATAATAGAAATAAATAAAATGAATGATATTTTATGTAGATTAAACGTATTAAAAAGTTTCTTTCGATCCGATCCGATTTTAGAATTGGGCATTGCACATGGGTTTGTTTCAGACCAAACCTATCAAAAATGGTTACCTATCGGTAAGGCTGTGAGTCCATCGTCTTTTACGATCAATCTGAAATGGCTGATCTACATAAAAAAGTTATACAAAACGTATAAGTGAGTAGTTAAGGTTGTGCCAAGAACGAGTAAAAATTATAATTTGGGAACCGTAAAGGGTGGCCGCGGCCCCTGACCTCCTCCTGAATTCGCTTTTTGTTCTATCTTTATTTAATTCCTTGATTTCCTGGCGTGTTCTAAACCTTTGTGGAGTTGTGCAGTCAAGCGTTAAGTGCCAATATGGATAGTGTAGAGCATATTGTTTAAATCCTGGCTTTTACCGGCTTTGTCCTCCATGCAAATGTAATATCTAGAAATTTTTAATATGCTTCCGTATATTGATTCTACTTATTTTAATTAAAATATTATGTTCACTTGCTCTCACCTCACTTAATTGAGGGGAATTGTTATTCATTCATAATAGGGTTTGGTTTTAAATTACTTATCATAAACAAAAAACATTTATTTACTTTATTTTATTGTGCTGCTTTTGTTATTAATCATTATGGCTCATATTTAAGACGTTTGTATATTTCATGATTCCAGAGACATCAATTTGCAAAGCATAAACTAGAAAAATTATCAAATTCTTCAAAATACAATACTGTTCTATTCCTAAATATACATATGTACATATGTATATTATATAATAAAATACACATGTGTATGTGATACGAAAAACTCAATATTGAAAATACTCAAAATTTTATACTGAGTAAAATAAGCTTGCTGAAAAAAGCTATATGCATTTCTGTAAACTATTCTTCATTGATGTCATTTCTTTGTTCCTGACAATTTTTGGAACATTTCTAGGAACACTTTGTTCTGAGTGTCTGCCCATCAATATCCGGTCGAAGAAATATGATCTCAAGAAATATGCAAGAACTGATTTTATTTTTCTTCATTTTTAAGAACAAAATATTTATATTATATATTTATTTTTTGAAAGTTTTTTTTCTAATTTTTTGTAAGTTTCTTTTTAACCTTTTGCCGACGATAGCAAAATATGCTTGTGCATAGGTTTTTTTTTGTTGTTTTTTAGGTTACAGGTAGGTTACAGAGCATTTTTAGATGCTCTCTATAGCGCCCTCTTTTTAGTGTGGCATACGCGGCATGGTTTTTTGGACGCGTTGATGCTCCTTTATCGTTCCCGCATCATTTTAAATGCTCCCATGTACCCCATACCCCAATGGTTTTCTACAATGCCCATTGTAAGCACGCGTGCAGCATGTCATAATACAAATTTATTACACGCTAAAGGAAAACTGAAGATTTTATTAGTTTCATAGTTTTGTTTAGAAGCAATTATGTATTTTTTTATTCGCATACATAATAATTTTTGTTTCTTCGTAAAAATTTAAATTTTTAAAAATAGTTTCAGTACCAAATATATTCATTTACATTTCTAACAACTCATGAATTAATAATACAAAATATTTGTATTCGGCTACATTTATTCTCATTCAAAACAAAATATTTAAATATTTGCATGGACTCAATTAAAAAACTTTTTTTGTTATCGTAAAAAAAACAAACAATTTTGCGCGAAACAGTCATTCTATAATTTTTTTTTATTTGTGAAAGAAAAATTTTTATGTGACAAATTATGTAACGATTTTGAATGAGATTTTCGTTTTGCGCATTTTCAAAAATGAGCACACACAAAATAAGAGAAAATATTGTTTATCATGTATGTATTTGTTTGGCGCAGCAGTAAATTCTAGTTTAGGGTCTAGGTTGTGAAGGTTGCGTGAGTTGCTGGCATTCCTATTTCCGTTAATGTATTCTACACAACTTAGAATATGTTGTAAGGGTGCGCGATTAACCATAAAGAGTACAGCAGATTGAGATCTGTGATGTCTCGCAATCCTAAATGAATTCTACTGTCCCTCATTGACACTTTTTTTAGTGAACAAATTAATGAATAAGTTCATTAAAACTTCTAAAAATATATGTGATCTTGGACACTTTCTTATTCTCATTCAGTTCCTATCGGTAGGAATATCTGAAGTTTTATGAGACTAGACTACATAAAAAAATTTTTTTTTTTAATTTTATGTGCAAATTCATTAATTCAATTACGGTTTCATTGTTATAATGCAATTTTTCATTAATTTGCTGATTTTTAATTTAATGAATGATTTTCATTAATTTTCAGTGAACTATTTTTTTTCCATGTACTGCTGGCGTACCTCATTTACTGTTGCCAGAATGTAGTTTTAAGCACGAAAGTTACACTTTTCGATGGTCTGTCGTCACATTGACGTATGGGTATCCTGTATAGTTAAAAATGTTGGTATATATATATAATTGTGGTCGCTGTGGTGTAGTGGTACGTGGTGCGTTGGACTGCTACGCAGAGTGTCCGGGGTTCGAATCTCGGCACAGGCAAAATCAAAAAGTAGAAAAAATAATTTTTCCCTGAGAGTGGGAGGGTTAAAAATGATGTTTCTGAGGACGACAATTTTTAACTTTCCAATTTAGAAGTATGCTGGTTTTTATTGTGTACTAGAAGATCTTCGTTTTTCTACATGATCATATTTTATGCTTAATTTATTCGATGAAAGTAAAGTTTGTATTCGTTTTGTCTGCTCTTTGGCTTAAACTTAGGAATTTATACACTATTTCGGAGTTTTGTGCAAAATTTAGGTCTCTCACTCACTCGATTCCACTCACTCTTTCCCATCTCTATTTTCACATTTTTATCTCAGTATTTATACAGTTTTGTTGCTGAAAGTATCACATTTGTTGGTCAAGGTTTTTTAAAACTAAATTTAATATCATCATAGATAAAAATATATACAATACAAACATATAAAACATTTATACATATGTATAGATTTCAAAGTTCGGATTTTACGTTGCAATTACTTAAGTTCTGATAAAACTTTATTGTTCAAACCTAATGGGCAATTCACGAAACGATTATGAATAAGCGATGTGCATATCTATAAAGTGTAAACGGTGAATGCCACAAATCTAAATAGTAAGTACTCATTCATCTCGATTAAATTTGAGAAATTAGCCCTTTAAACGCGGCTACTTCAACCCGAATATTTATATGTAATTATTAAAAGAAATTAATAATATAATTTGTTTTAAACAAAGTTCAATATGTGCTCTACTTGAGTGGAGCTTAATGATTTCCGATTAAGCAACTCATGAATTTAATCTTCATATATAGCAATACTTATTTATGTAGGTAGGTACATACTTACATATGTACAAAATTTCTCTCAATTATAATTTTAACTATTGTAAAAAGGTGGTTAACATGTGAAATATAAATTTACAGGTACAAGAATATGATATAAAACTAAAATACTTTCTAAAAAAATTGGTAAATGATTTAATAAAATTTTGCTTTCATTCGAAAAATGCTTTCATTTGTGCAAATGGTATTTCTGCTAATTTTTCACTAAAAACAATATTAATATTTTTCTTTCGTTTATAAATGGTCATTATCATTTATTTTTTTTTATTGTATTTTTTTCTTTTGCAACTATTTGCTTTTGCCATGTGTTAAAAGTTGGTGTTTCTTTTACTTGAATGCATTTATTTTTCTTCAAAACCAGTTTATTTCATTCTATTCGGCTAAAAACGTTTTTAGCCTGGCTTCAAAGAAAAACAACAATACAAATAAAACAAAAAACTCAAACATGAAATATATAATGCGAGTAATTCACAATAGCCGATCAGTTTTGTGTTAGATTCTTATAGTGTTGCCATATTTATTATCTAGTTCAGAAATAACCGGTTGAAGTGGTAGGAATCCATCTAACTATTTGTTTTTTGTCTTTGTTTGAATATAAACTTTTTTTACAGATAAAAAATTTTATTTTTAACCCTTATCAGTTATTTTTGATTTAAGTTTTCGACAAGTGCAATGCTAAAAAAAGAGCACGTTTACTACAAAGCGTTTTCCTTTTTGTTAGTTTCTAACTTTTATTTTTTATTGAATATGCAAAAATATTTTTAAAAAGTAAATTTAAACTTTGATCATTATTTCTTATTACATTTTGAAATGTAAATTTTTAATGTGTTTTTTGGATTAATTGCACTGCACCAGTATATTTGGTCGATGCCGATGAAAGATTAGGAAGACTTGGGTAAAACAATAATGATTAAGTACCTACATGAGGAGGGGACACTCAAGGATAAGGAATATACATGCAATATGTAACTCTTAAAATATGAATGGATACGAAAAGTTCGGTCCAAGTTCAGCCTCCAATGGGGTGTTATGCCCAAGTGGTACTACCTTTGTCTTTTCAAATTGGACGTGATTGGACGAAGTAAGAGGTGAGAAGCAGGGTCAGTATCGCATACTCGTTACTTTTGGTAAACATTTTTTAGGATAAGTTAGTTCTTTATATTTATAGTGCCATCACTTATACAAATTTGTAACAAAAATACTGAAACTTTTCTTGTATGAGTTAAATTGGCTCCAGATTAGTAATTTTCTAGCAATTTGCATCTCAACATAATAAATATCATGTTAATCGAAACTTTTAATTTGTCTCTTAAACGAGTATTCGATACAAGTACATATTCAATATTTGTTTTCGTTATTTTTGGGGGCATCGATACTTAAAAAAAAAAAAAAAGTAATGAGTAAAAGTCTTGGTAGTAAGTGGGTATCGAATCAACCCTACTTGTTAGAGCTTTCTACACAGAACGTGAAAAGAACGTTCAATCTATTTTTAACTTCACTTCACCCTAATTATCTGGTCCTTATCAAAAGACACCGATATACAAAATTAAATATAAAAACAATATCAACTTATCAATTAATAAATCAACGATTTCACTAAAAAAAAAAAAGAATTCCCTTCTCGATTTTATTACTTGAAAACGCAACACTGTATACGAATTGTCAAATGAAAGAAATATTAATTCGTTTAGTTCAGTTTGAGTTTGGATTGCGTTTAGTGTAGCGGAGAATCGGTAATTTTGTTCCACACTTTCCAATGTTCCACACACACACACACACAATACACGCTAGACAGCAGTCTTTGGCTGCCATTCGTCGCTGGTGATGGTATTTTTTAAGAGCTGGTAGTTTTTAACCCGTTCAAAAGAAAATGTGCCGCCAATGGAATTTTAAAAAGTAAAAGCAATTAAAATATAAAAATTAACGAATACATATGCGATTTGGGAAAAATTTGATTAAAAGAAATTAAAATTCATGTTGACAGTGCAATACATAAATCGAGAAGTGACAACAAAAATAAATTAATTAAAAAACAACTCGTGTGTGGTTAGTGATTAACAGCATTTGTTGTTTTTGGTACGTGGTATGGAAATAGACATTGCACGGACCACAGACAGCCGATTGTTAATATTTAAAAAACTACAGAACAAAATCAGCTGAATTTATAATTTATCTACTTTACCACACCACTAACAAGAAGAAAAAGATTTAACATCGCAACTTCCTTGTACCTATTACCCTGCCTTCTTACTACCCCACGAATTATCAGCTTAAGTTTCTATTTTTAGGGCAGCACCTTAACGTTGAAAATATGAAAAAGAAAAGGCGCGTTTAACTTATCGTTTCGCTTCTTCTTGCCTTATTGTCTAGAGAAACATTATTTAATATTTTGCTTGTTTGCTTTTGCTCAAATATCATTGCGTTTTTTCCTTCAATTGTTATGTAAAAGAATTTCTTAATAATTCTCCATACTAGGTAGGGTATTTGCTGCTTACTCAGTTGATTGTGCTAATGTGAGTGCGAAAACTTGTGTGTGCCATGTGGAATCAGAATAGGGCATACATTTTTAAGATATTGATAAGAGCTCATGAAAAAAAGTAACATAGGAAATGGACTCTAATCTTAATTGAATATCCATAAAGTTAAATTTTCAATTCCAGAGCGTGTCCATCAACATTATTATTATAATTCCTAATCATCATCATCAATCATTGACGTTCGGTACGTTTTGTATGGCAAATCACACGCTTTGTAGTTGTATGTTACTCATACGTCCGTCCAACCGTCCACTTGTCTCTGTTTTTTCTTTTTTTTTTTTAGCAAATTTGCTTTGTCTCGCTTTTTCTTTATATTTTACTTAAAATTCAATTTGAAGTGGAGTGCAGCAAAAAAATATTATTGTAAAAAAAAATCAAGTAACTTTTCCACTCTACTCAAGCACACACATTCTCCTGCTTGCTTTTCTGGTCGTTAATGAACAATGTTCGTGTGTTCCTAATACTCAAAACCGTGGATTAATACGGTAAAATGGTCAACATTGTCATACGTTTAAAAAGCAGTCAATCCGTCTTGCTAGTGTAAAATAATATCAGCGGCAACAAAACAACTTCATCAGCAGGTATTTTCGCTGTTTTCTCTTCTTTCGTTTTTTGAAAGCACAAGCAAACAGGAAAAACGGTCATTGTTCTACATTCTCGAATTGTTGTTGTTATTGATGGTGCAGTATATTCCACATACACTCCACGCCACCCATTTGACATGTTTCCATTACGTCATTTTATTGGACTAGCAGCATTTGTTTCTTCAGGGTTGCATTGGTCGTTATCACACTGGCAACTGTTGCCGATGAAGAGACAAATTGATGTTTTATCGTATATGAAATTATAAAACGAAAGAGAAAGAGTAATTTTATACACTCGCGATGGATTTGCACACGTACCGACCATTGTAGCTTCTTAACACCAAAATTTTTACGATATTAATAATTATGCCCATAAAGCCGATTATAGTGTGTATTGGTTGATGATCACTACTTGAATACAAATAGCTCAAAATTGGGACATGATTGGGCAGTATACTACAAATAGATATTAGCTGTACATAAGTGAGATTGAAAGGCATGTAAATGTAAAATTTAGATGTGTTGTGCTGACTTTTCAGCTCTTAAAATTTGCCAAAATTACATACAAAATGTGCTTAAAAATGCGATTTGTCCGAAAAATTAGTTCCCGCAAACATTTAAAGATTTACGCGTATTACGACTTATATTTAATTTTAAAATTGTCATAATGTTTGTTTGCTTGAGCATTTCCTTAAGAGGTGGAAGAAGGTCGCCTTTATGAGGTACTAAACATAAATGTAAATGATATTATAGGCTTTTTTAGCGAGGAATTACTGATTTTTCACAACAAAAAATCTTGTGGAATTTTAGATACGGCTACTTAATTAAACCTCTCTGTTGTATGAGAGATGCTCTGTACTAGAAATAAGTCCAATCCACAAATAATTAATATCTCTTGCATTAAAGAAAGATTGTTAATATTGTGTAGAATATTTTTTTTTGTTTGACAGGCCATTACCTGTTTACAAATTACCGTAGTCTGTAGAAAAAATCCAGTATTGTATTTGACATAGTTTTTTTTTATCACATCTAAGACGTAGTATTTGAATTATTTTTTCCGAATGGGATTTTATTTTATACTGATAAAAAACAATAATATTTAATAGAACACTTCATTAATATATTTTATTTTTAAAAGAAAATAACATAAAATGCAAATTGTAAAATGTCACGATTGATAACTTGTATTTTTTTTTCATTCTGCTACATATCAAAATAGCATTAGATTGAAGTCGACGACAACAGCAATGATGCAATGTCGCAGCCATTATGTTTCGTCTCCATAAGAATTCATATTATTTAAGTGTTGACACATGGCATGGCGCAAAGTCGTTGCTGCGATGTTTGTATTAGTCCCTTAATCCCTAAGGTTAGCTATATATGTGTTAGAGCCTGTGGGGGATTGTTACCCACTTTAAATTACTGCCCATTTTAGTTATGACATTTTCCTTGCCAGTCGTTTTCTTCGCTTCGGACGTGTCTACATAACTTTAGTATTTTGCTGTGTGCTAATTTTTAATAATTAATACTTTGACAAAATAAGATAATAATTAAATAAAATTTTATCTGAAGAAAAAGTTCGTGCCAAATAAATTAAGAAATTTAATTATTAAAAAAAATTTATGTGGGAATATAAAATATATTTATGAATTCGCGCAATACTGAGAAAGTATAAGAAAATAACGAAATATTATAAATTTTAAAGAGTCTGATGTGAACCCTAACGACATTAATAAAACACATGTCCATTTCCAATAAAACTCTAAACATGAGCTGCAACAGTAGCAGCAGTAATAACCCGAATGGTGGCAATAATGCCGCCATGAAATATGGCGATGCGGATGTTTGTTCCAAACGTCGGAAATTACTACAGCAAGAACAAGAAACTGTCATTAATACATCAGCGGCAGCAGTAGCAGATAATGACTATTTGCATTTCGAGAGAATAGCCAGCGAAAATTGTTTGTTGAATAGTTCCTTTCAAGATTTTAAAGGAGGTCTTGTTGAAAAAACCTCATCATCGTCGTCCTGTTCATTGTTATCATCAACGCTTCCATCTTATCATCACTTATCATCAATAACTCACTCCAGCATTGCCGAAGAAGATGAAGCGGTAGAAGAAGGAGGAACAGATTCCATTGCCAAAAATACATTAATCATTACAACGAAACCATCCTTGTCTAGTAAAGGATTTGAAAATACATTTAAGATATTGCAAAGTCAAGTTGAAAATAATAGCCAGAAATCTTTAAACCTAATGCAAAGCATAAATTCGGGTAGCTCATTGTTATCAACTCCATCATCGTGGGAAATTGAATCACCATCAGCATCTTCGTCATCAGGTGTGCTAAGAGTGGGGTTGATGTCGGAAAGTTCGGAGGAGGAACCACCCACACGATTGGAACTTGAACTGGAAGCAATGCAACGAATGCGCTCATTATTGATTAGCGTGAAACAAGAACATCATAACAATATTGTTACTATAAAAAGAAAGCATGAAATCAGAGACGACTGTGTTTCTACTACAACGATTTCTACGCCACTTTTATCCTTGCTGTATGATTTTGTCTCAAAAGGACAAAAATACAACGATGAATCTCAATCACCAATGATAAGCAGCACAGATGGAGCAGCCTACAGTTTGCAAACAAATTTAGACACCGATACTGAAACGAGTACAGATTTTATATATCACGCCTCTAAAAGTGTCGATGGCAAAAATTGTCTACGAGTTGTAAGGAATTTGCTACGAGATAAAGGTAAAATTGCTCATGCAAAAGCTTATTGCTGTCTTTTTAATTTACCTATATTTTTTATGGACATATATAATTTCTTTGGATTTTTTTATTAATCCTTTTTGTATCATTAATGAAATACAAAAATCAATTTTGACTTTATGATATCAATTCGAAGAACACAGTATGTGTAGGACTGTAATCTTTTTAAAGCTATTTATATACCTCATATATGTACACTTGGTATTTTTTATCATTTATACACAAGCGTAAATAACAAACAAGCAAATAAACAAATACTTGAAGCAACAAAATTGCTAGATGGACGTGTTTGTTTACACGTAGTCAAGTTCTAGTTCCCGATAATTTCAAAATATACAGTAAATAGAAATAAAGCAATTGGCCAAAAATCAAATAAAACATATACCCATATTATACATTTGTTAGAATTATATAAATTTATTTCCGAGTATACCATAAATATACATATGTATGTATGTACTCAAGCTCAAGTACTTTGCCATTTCTGGATCCATTTCATACGCCATTACTTTATCTGTAATTTTTTGAATAAAAATTGTATGAGTACCTTCGAAATTTCGCTAAAGCTGAATATTGAAAAAGCATTTATTGTGCAATTTCAATATGTCAAAATAATTATTAGTTTTTTTTATTTATTTACCTTTAACCCTGACCAAAACAGTAACACAATCATAAAATCTTAAAATATCTTATCTCTAGTCCATATTTATGGAATTAACTATAGTTTACTTAACTCAGTCCTGTCAGCCTTTATACTACTTACAAGCGTAAAGCAAGAATTCGTCTTTTCATCTGATTTCTTATTATTGTACGTTCCTGAAAGGTTTCGGCTATAAAGGACTTTACTCCCTAAACCTTTCATCTTGAATTATTGAAAAAAGTTTTCATATAAACTTGAATTTCTTACCATACTTTTGATTAAATTTATTTTTACTTTTATTCAGTTACCTCTTTGTATACCCTCTCATAACCAGAAGCCAAGCATATTGTTACTGTACTGTGTGGTAAGAGTACACTGTAACAGGAAAACTACAATCGATTTACGTTACGAGCTCAAAAATAGCGAAAACAAATAAATTAGATTAATTAAATAAATTTTTATATCTAGTAATTAGAGAAAAAAAGGAAAACCGTAAAAGTATCACACGTCGCAATTATCATATTTTTCTAATGCGCTTTAATAATAATTTCAACATTAAGTTGAAAACATTTTCATTTTACGGTATAACTGCAGAATACGAGTTTGAATAGAATTGGGAATTAAATAAATAAGCGGAAAGTTAATTATTCAAGTTGTTTGACCCTGAATGATCAAAATTATGATTTATTGTTGCCATCTTCAGTTCAGCTCAACAAATTTGTTTTCCGAAAAAAATTCCATAAAATTTAACGCTGCTTTTGTGATTTTTTTTTAAGAAAATAAATATTTTAAAAGTACGCTTTTAGTTTTTATTAATTTTATTTACAGTTAATGCATCACTGTTACACACATGTGACTTATTGTCAAAATGAATACATTCCATATGCTTAGTGTGGATTGTATTCTGTACATTGTTATTGGAATGAACTTTTGCAATCTGCGGCGTGAAATTGATTAAAATTTCATTCGATACACAAATTCATTTTTTAGAAATAAAGTTCATTGTTGCAGCAGCAGCGTAAATAATTTGTGGAGTGAAATATTATAAAATTTTATGTGCTTTTAATGTGTGGCAGTGAAAAAGTAAGAACAATCATATTAATCCAAATGGACACAAAATAAATGTAGAAAATATGTGTGCTAAATGAAATTTAAAAATAAAATATTGAAAATAGCGTGAAAAAACAATTGGACGCTATATTTTGGTATCGAAACAGAATATTTAAGATTGTGTTTTCGTCTACATTTTGGTGGTTATCTTGTATTTGCTGTGTATCTTTGCTACTGTTTTTGTGCAGCGAAAAACATCACGAGTATTTCTGTATTTGACGGCTTTGTTCCAACAAATAAATATATATATCTATGTGTTGTGCGCTGATTACTCATATTTGTTTAAAAGCGACTTAACCTTAATCAGAAAACGAGACTGTTACCTTCAATTAAACGTTTGGATTTTGAGACTTCTGTTTTGGGAAGTACTTAAAAAAAGGAAAGGAACATTTTTGCGATGTATTTACCAGAAATCCTAGGGGTTTTCTCTTAAATTTTCAAGTAAGTTTTTCCCTCTCAAAGGAAATTATTCAAGGATTTTGTATCAAAAAAAAAAAAAAAAAATGTTCATAGACATTTGGTGCCGAAATGTTTTTTAAGCTTGTGTGAATATTTTTTTTCTAAACATGTTTTTTTTACTTGTAATTTGTTTTTCCTTGCTTGACAAAAATATATTAAAACAAAAGAACATATCTCTAAAATCTATACCCCGTATCCACCCCACTGTAAAAACCATTTTTTTTTATTATTAATCTCCACCTTATTCATACCCATACACCATTTGAAAGTGATTGTGTTAATGTCTCTCTGTATTATTGTTATTTTTTAATGGGGGGTCATCAAAGGCGCAAACGCAAAAATTCACCACTCCCTTGGCTCACTCAAAGTCACGCTCAATAAGGGTTGCCGCTAAAAATGACAAATTTTGTACAATCTACTAGTAAATGGTCGCTGTGGCGTAGTGGTAGTGCGTTAGACTGCTACGCAGAGTGTTCGAGGTTCGAATCTCGGCACAGGCAAAATCAAAAAGTAGAAAAAAAAATTTTTCCACACGGCACCAACTCTTGGCAGGCAATGGCAAACCTACAAGTGTAAAAATGGCCTATGAAAAGCTTTTCACTTCGCCGTTCGGATTCGGCATTAAACTGTGGGTCCCTTCCATTCATGTACAAATATAACACGCACAACATGAGTTGATGAGAAAAGCTCGGCCTAGGCCCTCCATGGGCTGTTGTGCCATTAAAAGTAAAGTAAAGTAATATTCCCATCGAAATTCAATGCAATAAGGTAAAACAGTTCACACACAGATAACGCAAGCAACATTCAAAACATATTCCTTTTTGTTAATTTTTTTTTGTTTGGTCAAAAATCTACCTTTATCGAATCTACCTTTATTCAATAAATTTATACCAAGTGGTAACTCTGCACTCAATCTTCTTTTAATTCGTGCTCTCTAGAAAATATTCAATTCCTTTACTTGCTTTTCTATTCTAAAATTAACAACAAAGAACACCAACCACTCACTCAGTCAGCTATTAGCTTGAGAGCGAGAGAGTTTTGTTCTGCTTTTTGTAAAGCTTCATGGGCAGTGAGACAATAATTCATCATTGTTTATTATTAAAAAAAAAAGTTAAAATAACTAATATTGTTGTTTATTAATAAAAAAAAGTAAAAATATATATATTTTTAAGCATAATGAAAATGAAAGCCCATGTGAAAAATTAAACAATTAAACAGTTTTGAATGCTGTTCTAGTTGATTAAATTCTTCCTCTTCATCCCTTAACATTGTGTGCGAATTGTGTAGTATCTAAGAAATATAAAACGAACCGAAATAAGAGTTCAAATATTACATAATCTAAAAGTATGTAATATAAATTTGAAATAAACAAAATATTAAACAAACAAAAGTCGTATCATGACAGCAACAAGAACCTTGTATTTCGTTCACTGCAAATGTCAAAGGTCCACTCTCTAATACAATATTTCGTACATTGCATCAACTTCCTGAAACTACTACACTGAACACCCACATCTTGAACTCTGAGCTAAAATCATTGTGCCATTGTGAAATTTCCTTTTTCTTCTTTTTTGTTTTTCTGTTTGATTTTTTTTTATTGATGGAGGAGAGCATTAGTGCCGACGTAGGTAGTTTTGTTGCTACTGCCAGTATAAATGGCGACAATACCAACTCCAGTAAAGGTAGCAAATATCTGGCGCCAGACAACGCCGGTGCGGAAAATCGATTTTTCCCTAAAATTGACACTGCAAATTTAACTTCACGTACCACAGATTTAGTCGCTGCAATCGGCACTGCTGCTTCTGCTACTCCTGATCAGGCTCATGTTGTTTCTCTAGAAGATTTAGCTATTGATTCAGAGCCAGTGTTGCGGCAGCATATGCGTAACAGTGATAGTATATTAGAAAATTTAAATTGGTTACAATTCTATGATGAAATTAATCCACCACAACTTGAATATGAAGATGAATTATTGCTCTCGAATTTATCACCAACATCGGCCGCTAGCGAATTATCTACGGGCATTGGTAGTGGTATTTCCTGCCTGAATATTACAGCAACACACAACAATGAGAATGAAAGTCTGATTGCAAATGAGCAACTACTATTTGAAGGTAACAAAAACATTATAGAGTTGTGATAGTAAATATTCTTTCTTTTTTTTCTTTCGAACTGTTAAACTTCCATTGCAACCAATTACACAAGTTATTGAAGATCTTTTGTTACAAAGAACTTGTTCTTCTATTTATAAAGAGAAGAAAATTGTGCAATTAATAGATAACATAATATAAGACATAACCATAACTACACTGTGATAGTTGAAAAGATAAAATAAGAAAGAATAATGAGAGAATAAAATAAATACAAGCAAAAAAGAAAAGCTCTAAATTTTGTACCTACTTTTCGCTTTACTTTTGCTGGAACATAATGCAAGAGGGATATGTTGAAATATCTTCGTAACCAACCACCATCAAGCCAAGAATCACGGGTCACGTTGTTCACTCTTGTGCCACACAAAAACAAAATTCAAAAATTATACTGCGTTTTAAATTTGTTTAACTAGAAATGTCGAAATATGCATGCGATGTAGTGAAAGATGTAGAAAAGCTTATAAGAAAAGGTTGTTAGAGGAAAATAGAAGAAGCTATCAAGATGGGTTTTTATTGTTGTTGTAAAAAGCTCAGTCCATGCACTAATGTGAAGTTGAGTAGAAATGTAGCAAAAAGAGAGGGTATTGGGTAACTTTAATTTGAGTTCTGTTTAGAATAAAGCAATCTTCAGTTTGCGAAGTTATAACTAGTTCTAGTTAGAGTTTAAGTTAAAGAAATACTAAATCTATTAACTTAAGATCATGCACTTCATATGAATAAAATTGCATGTAGAAGTCATATAACTATTTTTATTGTAAATAAGTTCGTGTCATTTCTCTTACCAAAGAAGGAAACATAAGTTAAATATTGCAACGTGAAATATCTTTTGTGTCAAACTTCAAACTGCCGATATTCTTATGCAACGCCGAACCAGGTCAAGAAATTCACACTGATTGTGAACTGTTGCCATCCTTACACAGACGAATTCTGTTTTGTCAGATGGGTAATTTTTCAGAGCACATAGTGTCCATATATTGCGCTATTGCAAACTTTAACTATTGTTTTTTTCTTTTGCTATCCAACTAATAAGAGTAGTGTCACTTGATTATCCTTATCTTTTTATGATTTGTGCAATTCATTAATCATTCATAACATGATATTTGCCTCTATAATATGATGTAGACTTTTTATTATAGTAACACACATTCTATTATGTCACTTGGTGCTAAATATTCTTCACGTTGGTGAAAGAAATGAAGAATTTACTTTTATAACGGCCAAACCCGTTTTAGTTAAACGTGGACTCGTCGGTAAGACTTTTGAGCGCTTTCATTTTGGTTTTCAAGCAATTGCTTGTAAAGTAAATAACATGCGATTTATTTGCTCTTCCGGCAGGGACGCGGCGTTCTTCCCCGGTTGGGTTAATTGCATGAACTTCGCCCAAGTGGTTCCCATAGTTTTGCAGGTATTGAATGTTGTTAAAATTGGCCGTTGAGTGTTTGATACCACCGTTCCCTCCAATTTATTTTGCCCGGTACTATTCTTGGTAGTTTTTGTATTCAAGTCTGACGTAATATCCTTCAGGATTCAGTTGCTGTTGATTTGCCAATAAGGAAACGGTTTTATGTTCCAACGAGAAGGAACTCATACCCGGGGTTGTAGCTGCCGACGAATGGTAATTAGAATAAATGAAATATCGGATATCGGAAAATATGCAGAGCTTCATTTCTGAAGTTTATTAAATAAAAACAACTAAGTACATGTAATATCCAAACAAAGCAAATTAGATAAATGAATATACGGGTACATTTCAAACATTTAGTCATTACACTTCTAAGAAAATTGAGACAAGTAATTTATAAAATTTCTTCATTAAATGGAGTATTACAAATCAATTAATGTTAATTAGTGTTTCTAATCTGCGAAATTATAGGATTCCAGTTCAAGCAAAAACTTTATAATGTTGAAGGTTCAGAATCATGGGCAAAGTTATTAAAAACGTTTCTTCTATGAAACATTACTCAATCCTGAGGTGAAAAAATTAAACTAGTCATCTACTTAGTCCCGGAGTTGAATCCATTCGAGTTGATTAAAGCTGAATTCGATGCATTATTGGCATTCGATTACAAACTTTTATTATAGTAATTATTAATTGGTCGCTGTGGTGTAGTGGTAGTGCGTTGGACTGCTACGCGGAGTGTCCGGGGTTCGAATCTCGGCACGGGCAAAATCAAAAAGTAGAAAAGATAATTTTTCTACACGGCACCACCTCTTGGCAGGCAATGGCAAACCTACAAGAGTAAAAATTGCTATGAAAAGCTTTTCACTTCGCCGTTCGGATTCGGCATTAAACTGTAGGTCCCTTCTATTCATGTACAAATATAACACGCACAACATGAGTGGATGCGAAAAGCTCGGCCTAGGCCCTCCATGGGTTGTTGTGCCATTAAAAGTAAGTAAGTAAAATTATTAAAGTTTGTTGTGGTTAATCTTCTCACTATCCCGCAGTTGAATCATTAAGAGTATCTCACACTATTTTGTAAGTTCCAGAGATTTATTGGGAAAAGTGTGTGCTGTCTATGCAATTAATGCACAAGCTTTGCCATATTAAAAAATCTCATTTATTAGCAAGCTATTACCAATAATCACATATTCTATGTATCTACATATTTGCCTATAGATGACGTAATGCCATTGGTTTTTTGTCTATGCACCGCAATATAGGGTGTGCTAATTCATGTCAATGTACACTAGTTGCAAACCAGTTTTTCTTTAACTTTATTAGATTCCTTTTACAGAAATTTTCTTTAAGCTTTATATTTTGAATAAAAGATTTTCCAACCGATAGATTGAAGACACTTGGGCATTATTATTTCAATATCAGATAACTCTTTTGCAAACTTTAACTTATGTTTATATATTTATTAACAACTTTATTCCTGTCATTGTATTATAAAAATTTGAATTACAAATGAAAGTAAACTTTTGGTGATTTATGTTCTTGCCAATCACTAAAAAATATTTACATTTTTAATTGTATTCTATAATGAAGTAGAAACACAGTAGCTGTATAGCGTACTTCAAATGAAATTTGAACGAATAAACGTTGTTTATTAGATTGCCTTTATAGAAATTTTCTTTAAGCTTTAATGCCGGGCATAGACAAAAAATGCACAATTAAAAATATACGCTCAATTTTAGCGTGAATATTTCCTTTTGTCGCTTCTGTCCATATCTTTGAAATATGCATTATTCATAAAACAAAAATTTCGCAAAAGAAATATAAAAATTTCTATTCCCTCTCATTCATATTTACATACACAATCGATTGTTGTTCTCTTATTTGATGAAATTATATATATGTATATTAATTAAGTATATTATATGTAGAAACATATAATAAATTTTATGGGGTGCTTCACAGCTTCTCATATGAAAGTAATACAAATTATGACTATTTTTACAATTCATTCAATTAAAATTTAAGCATGCTGTAGTAATTAGTTAAGCACTTTCAATTGGCATATGTGCGATGTGTCGGTCGATGTGGTTCACAAAATCGTTGTTGAACACAATTAAATTTACATATGTATGTAGATTCCATTTAAATTTGCTTGCATAATTGTATATAACATTTGGTATTTTTATATACAATACATATATATATTTTTACAGTTCTATGTGGTAATCGTGTCAGCCAGATGACTCGCTCATATGATGACATTGAAGCTGTGACGCGTCTCCTTGAAGAAAAAGAAAAAGATTTGGAATTGACAGTACAAATCGGCAAGGAGCTGCTAACGCAAAATAATCAACTTGAAAATCGCATTAACGAATTGGAAACAGATCTAAAATCAGCCAACGATGATCGTGCCCAATTAATACATGAACTGCACAAAAAGAATGAATTAATAGCTGTGCTAACAAGTGATGCAGATGATGGCGGTGAAAATGGTAAGCGAAGGAAAAATGATATATAATATTTTGAAATTACTTTCCCAACTACTTAGTTTAATCTCGAATAGATCAGTACATGGGGTAGTTACTTTTATCAGATCGGTATTTGAGACTGATCAATCCAAAGTTATTATGAGGTGAGGTACTAAGACTGATGCAGATCGCATTGGCGCAACAGCCCATATAAGGCCTAGGCTGAGCTTTTCGCAATCACTCCTGTTGTGCGTGTTATATTTGTACATGAATAGAAGGGATCTATAGTTTTATGCTGAATCAGAACGGTGAAGTGAAAAGCTTTTCATGGGCAATTTTTACTCTTGTAGGTTTGCCATTGCCTGCCAAGAGGTGGTGCATGGTAGAAAAATAGTTTTTTTACCTTTTTTTTTTTGCCTGTGCCGAGATTTGAATCTCGGACACTGAGCATAATGCGAATGCATTACAAACTACACCACAGCGACCACTTTACTTTACTTTACTTTACTTTTAATGGCACAACAGCCCATGGAGGGCCTAGGCCGAGCTTTTCGCATCCACTCATGTTGTGTGTGTTATATTTGTACATGAACAGCGACCACTGTGTTTTGAATTCAGCACTTCGAAATATGTGCATATGTATTCTAAATAAATTGATTCAATAGGCCTAAGTTAGGTTAGAGGTGGTGGCAAGTGTCTCAGCTAGAACGTGTGAGGCATTCGTGTAACATCTAAGGTATTTTTTCATAGCACCACCTATGCAACACATCTTTTTCCATCGCGGGTCTAGAATAAAATGCTGTTTCCAATTTGAAATAACCCGTAGTTAGTGTAAAGTTTGTTAAACATGCAAGGTTTAAACTAAATAGTTGGGTCAATTTGGGAAAGAAGGATTGGACTTCCTAGTGTCCTCAATCTAGTCCTAGTCTTATTTAATGTTCAATATTTTCCAAAGTTTCCGTCATGTCAGAGTCATTACAGTTTCTCTTCATAGGTCGTTCTCCTGCAGTTCAAGTTTCGTTGGCGGGTTACTTCAAAAAATAATGTCCATTAACTACACCAATCAGTAAACTTCATCCGTCTATTGTATTTTCTATTATACCCTTGAAAGGCATTAGTTAGTGTGTTTTGCTCATCAGTTTTGTTTTGTTATTTTCTATAATTTAAAATGTAATATGAAAATTTCAAACTCAATCGGCTTGTTTTCTTGCATATTATTGTGTGTATCCCGCTGCTCAATGATTTCAAAATAAATACGCAACATAATAAATATTTACTTTTGAAGACTCTAAGAATGTTTATTTAAATGGTGTAGAGCATTTTCTAAAATATATTCAAATGATACGAGTATAAATATGCAAGCTTTCACAGTTTGATCCCAGAAAAAAAAATAAAAATAAATACAAATAAAAGAAATATAAAAATTTTTCTCTATAATTGAATGAGTAATATTAAATCATCGGCCGGCCACAAAGTCATAAATGTTTTTGTTTTAAATTTAAATAAAACAAAAACTTTTCTTCCTTCCTCATTTCTCTCGATGTTTTTCGACTGGAATTGTATATATAATAACATTTTGCTGTTTTAAATTACTGAACAATCAGTTAAACAAATTGCTTAGCTGCTCTTTTAAACGATTTCTAAATGAGTTTTGATTTGAATGGTTTTAGTTTGAAGTTTGTCGTTCACATTTGATCGATCACATTTTTTCATTGTTCGCATGAGGTGATCGGTGTCACGCACACCCTCAATTACGTTTGGCGTTTGGTTGTAAGTTTCATAGAATCCACGCAGACTTTTCAAAGATTATCCAATGTTCTTTATCTCTAGATAAGGTTATTGCTTGAATTTGGGGTTTGATCTTACTCCGGTCGATCATTTAAGAAATGTGAATTTGATGAAAGCTAGGTGCAAAGGACTGGACTTTATTTAATAATTGAAATATCAATTTTGAAACTGATTGTTTTTTACTTTTCTCTCGCTGCAAATAACAGATACACCCACTCTATCCAAATCGATCACTCTCGACTTAATGCAGAAGAAAATTGCAACGCTGCAGGACGAAAATAAATCTCTCAAACTGGAAGCCACACAGCTTGTCACGCAAACCGATGAGGTTGAGGCGCATGAACGTCAACTCATGGAGGATATAACTTCGCAGCTGAATGATGCCAACAGCCAATTCGATAATCTCAATCTTGAGTTGGAGCGCCAGCGTGAAGAGAATCGCCTACAACATGAGCAAATCGTAAGCTTGACGGCCCGTTTAGCGGAGGCTGAAATGCGTTTGCATCAGCTGACGCACGATAACGACGAACACGTATCGCTGCTAAACATAACCAAGGAGAATCAAAATTCACTAGCCATGGAGCTGGTCGAGTTCAAGCAACGTTATCAGGAGGTGCTAGCGCTCCTGCAAGAAACCCAAGAGCAGCTGCGCAACCAACGTAAGAAGACGTTGCCACAGGCACGTAGCTCTTACATATCGAACATGGGATTGCTGCAGCCCGAGTCACTGCAGTCAGAACTGATGGAGTCCTCGTTGTATTCGGAGAACAGCTTGGATTCGGGTATATCGGGTGATAATATACGGGCCAATGATCGCGTTGGGCGACTGATGTCGCAGCTACCCGGCGCTTATGGTGGCGCCTCCGGTACAGCTGGCTCAGCTTATGCAATCGGTGCAGCTGGTGCTATTGCTGGTGGCATAGTGCCACCATACAAACGTGTCTTCGAAACAGTGCGTAGTGCAAGCAAGAGCGGTAACTTTGCCCCAGACAGTGGCAATCCATCGTCGCAACTTGGTGCTATGTCCATGAGCAGTTCATCGGGCCCACGCATGTCAGCGATGGCCAATATGTCTGCTAGTTCATTCTATCGCAGTTCCTCGGGCTATGATGGTACAATGGGTGTCAAGACATTGTCGTCTGAGAGTTTAGCGTCGGCGTCGGATGATGGCTACCCGGCGGCACCATCGGGTGTGCCCGGTGCTCCAGGTGCCAAAGATCTTGAAGCGGCGCTCAAGCGTCTGACACCAGCCGAAGTGTTGGCCCGACGTGCAATGCTATCGTATGCGCCGGTAGGCAGCTACAACTATGACGAGCCTACGCAGCAAGGCGCCACCATTCCGCAAGGAATACGTACACCAGACAGCATCATGTCGACAGGTTCGTCTGGCATATCTTCGTCCGCGACGAATATGTCGGCATCCATGCAGCAATGGCGTCTTCCGGATAAATTGCAGATAGTTAAGCCGATGGAGGGCTCTCAGACACTGCATCATTGGTCACGCTTGGCCACGCCTACGCTCAGCGGTTTGCTCGAGGAGCGCCCCGGTGTGACCATACGCGGTGGCCGTGGGCTCGACGATCTCGGCTTGCAGATGTATACGCTGTCGGACGTGGAAGAGGACGTAAGCGATGATTTGCCTGGCAAACAGTTCGAAGCATCCGGCTGCACGTACACATACACAACAAGCATGATTATGCATCCGTATGATGGGCTCATCAATGATTTATCGTTCCTCTCACAGTCACAAATGTCGTCGCGCATGGCCTCGGCCTCAACATCACGTCAACCCAGTTGTCCACCGACACCACGTGGCGGTCTATCGCGCAAAAACTCATGTTCAACATTTTCGGTGAATTTGAGCTTGGCGGGTATGCTTAACGAGCGTGGCATTAAAGCGGTAACGCCCAGTGCGCTGAATACACCAGCGGGCCCAAACTTCTCGCCGACAGTGACGCCATGCAACAGTCCAGGTGAGTTTAAAAAGGCGAATTTTGGCCGAAACACATTTGCCTTTCTTACTTATTAATAATGCCTTTACTTATCTGCTTCAACAGAGGGTTCACCACCACGCTCACACTCGCCCGAGCCCCTTTTTGGTCTGCTATCATCGGGTGCGGATATGATACGACGTAAGTTGGTCGGTGATTTTGAACGCCCCAATCGCAATCAGCAGAAGCAACAAAAAATTATGCTGTCACGATTAGAACGCCGTGCGTTGCGCTCATTGAAGCTAGTAGAGAAGGTCGAAAGCATTGGGCTGGAGAATATCATAGCAGCACAACCGAACGCCATGTCACAGCTTGCCAGTGGCATTGCTAGTCGTAGCGCCAGCCCTATGGCACAATTGACCAGTCTCCAGCACATACACACCAATGTCAATAATGTTACGGATGATATACACTTCGATCGGGATCAAATCAAAGGAGTGCTGCACAAGGGGCTCAATTCACCGAGACCAACACCAGCGAAAATATCGTCCGAGGGCAGCAGCAATAGTAGTAGCTGTCATAGCGATCGGCAGCCATTAGCAGCATCTACGAAATTCTCTACACCGCAACATAGCAGCAGCAGGTGCAGGAGCGGCAAAGGATCGAGGGAGGGCGGTGATGATGCACAATATGCCAATAGCACTAGTACAAGCACCACAGCACCATCTCATTTAACGTCGTCATCGACAGCGTTAACGCAACAAAACAGCGCCGTCGAAGCACGTGTTAAACAAATGCAGCGTCAGAAGTCGCGTCGCAATTTGAAGAACGGCATTGCAACGCAGCGTCCTGATTTGGGTACAATTGGCAGTGGACGTGTACGCAATGATTTGGGTAGAGTAGCAGGAGCGAAGAGTGTTGGTGGTGGTGGCAATGCCAGTGATAGCGGCAGCAGCAGCAGTGGTAATGCTGCAGCCAAACAGGATAAACCGCGCGAAACACAAAGTTATACACAAGCTTTTGTTGGCTCGGTGAGTTCGTTGCTGTTTGGACGTAAAGGCGGTTGGTTGTAAAGTGTAGCGCTGTGAGCAATCGCTTAATGGAAGACACATAAATATGCTGTGCTGTTTATATTTCATTTTCTTCTTTTTTTTTTTTTTTTTTTTTTAGTTTTTAGTCTTCAAATTGATATACTTTATATATGTATAAGTACCTACATATTAAGAAATAGAAATGAATGATAAAATTCTTTAGCAGAGACAGAAGAAAGAGGAAAAGGAGAATTGCAACAAAGCGAAACAAAACGAATCAAACAAAGAAATACGATACTAAGTTCATTTTAGTTAAAAAAAACTTATGTGCTTAATCCAAAGTAATATTGAGTATGTATAGTACTGAAACTACTGGTGTGTTAATTGATGATAACAATGATGATGGTCATATAAAGATGTTGTTCGATAATGAAAATGAAGATCATATCTAGTGTAATGAGATTGAAGATGTTTGTTTACGATGATGAAGGTGCACTTATTTACCACGCATTTCTTTAATCAATATACATATAAATATTTACATATAATATAGTTTAAAAGAAATTGAAACCCAGATACAACAAAGCAAACAAGCAAAGAAACAAACAATACCAACTACCTTCCTATAAATTAGACACCTACATACTTTTATGTTACATACAGAACTTTATGTTACATTTCCTAAGAAGGAGAAATGAGAACGAATAAAGCAGCACCAGAAACTCCCAAAATTGCTTTTTAAACGGAAACCAGCTATTTTTTTTTTTTTTTAATTATAGTCCAATATTTTAATATTATTTTATTTTTTGTAATTATAATGATTGAGTGATTCAAAGAACATATTAATTGTTCGTTAATGTATTCAAAAATTGTCGTACATAGTATATATATATTTTTTATAATTAACTTTATTTATAAAACTAAAAAAACAAGCAGCAATGAACTTTGTTTAATTGTTAATTTTCAATTTCTATTACTATTAATTTACAATGAGAGACATGAGAGACAGACATGCTATGATTTAGTTTTAAGATTATGATAAAAGTCATAAAGTCACAAGGAAAATGTTTTGAAGCTTTGAGATCGAAATCTTATTAAATTTTTATGTCTATAAACTAACCAATATATAATAATATGTATAATACCAAAGTTAGGCTAAAAACTATACTGCAATGGAAATATTTAAGCTTTAAGTGCAACAACAGAATAAATTCTTATATGTTCTAATATTCCAATCTAATTAGAAATGAAGTTCACATCACAAATCTAATATTTGGTTTAGATCTAAATGATTTAAATTTATATCCTTAAGCATTGTTGTTTATAAGATCTGTATTAGATTAAATTTGATGGTGCTTTGAGGTCAAAAGTTGATAGCAATAATATTTGGATGAAGAAATTGTACGTATAACCTGGTACAAATGTTTATCTGAAAAAGATCTGTACCACAAAAACATGTTAAGAGAGATCCTGCTGAAGTTTGACTTTTAGTCGAGAAATCTAGATCAATTCAGAATTATGGTCATGAGTTTTTTTTGGTCTGCACTCCTGGAGTGAATTTTTTATCATCTTTAATTATGTGTGAATCATCTTAATATCACTACGCCTTGAGCCAGATTGAACCTGATTTATGGTGATCTATAGTCAAAAATTATCCATCTTAATCATACTTCACATTGATCTTGAGTCAAAAAAGATCTTGACTTTTACTTTACACTTGACCTAAATTCTAAATTAACTTTTTTATTATATATAGTTGAAAAATATGTAGATTTATTTGTATCTGCCAACTTGGTCTAGATTCTGATTAAACTTGATATACTGTTATCGATCTTGATCTGTGCAGATTTGGCTTAAGTTGATCTATCCGAGCTATAGCTCTGGATTGAATTTCTTCTCTCCTAAGCTATTGTTATTTATTTTTATATAAACTTGATTTAATTTTTCTGTACAAACAAACACCTCCCCAGTTGATATAAAAATCATATTGATCTTGATTTCAAACTAAAATCCTAAGCATGTCTGTTATTATTTTTTATACTGTATTTTTTTTCTTTAAAGAAATTGGAAAGAAAAAGTTGGTGCTTTTTTTAAACTTGAAATAGCCAGAAATTAATGCAATTTAAGGAAGGAAATAATTCAGCTGCCGCATCTATATAAAAGAAAAAACGCTTTCTAGTCTATTTTCAATTAAGTACGAACTAAAAACCCAACACTTTTTAATTGTATTTCAAGCAACAACAGCAACTACTATTCTTATTCATATTATTATTAACTACTTTAATTATAGCATTAGGCGCTGTCGATTCAATAACATTCTGGTGCGCTTAAAGTCGCTTGTTCTTGTCCCAGATTTGTAGGGCAGTGAATACAGCCGTGAAAAAAGCTGTAATTGTTCTACAAACTTGGCCACAAAGGTGTCTAAGTAGGCCACAGAGTGCTGCGTCTCGAATGTGTCTATTGTATTAAGTGCTTATTATTGTTGTAAAAGCGAAAATGTATTTCCTTAAGCAAAAGGCAAACAAGTTGCAAACACTTTTCGCCAAACTAAATATAATACATAAAAGTTTAGTTTGCGCTGCAAAGGTAAATCAGTAAGAATTCTAAAAAAAAAAAAAAAAACTACAAACATACTATTAGTATCTAAAATAACAGCAACAAAATGAAAGAAGAAAAGCACTAGCAAATGCATTTTGTTTTATAAAATAGTTCGATTTTAAAAGTCAGCAAGATCAAAACAAAAATAAATAAATCGAATGTCAAAACTGCGCAGACACCAAAGTGAAAGCAAGCAATTGTTGGTCTTGTTCGATTTTTGCGTTTATCATCGAGAACAAAAATAAAAACTAAAAGAAAAAAATTGAAAAGCTAATGAAATGCGTGTGATACTTTAAATATATTTTACCATAAATTAAAAAGAATAATTACAAATTAAAAATTAGCTGCTTGCCATTTCTGGTTTGGTTCTCATTTAGTTGCGCACATTCATCTACATCGATGCAAGCAAAGCATTCAACACACAAAAATGGCAAGCATATACATACATACATACATACATACATACATAAAATCACTTCAAATAATGAACAATTTTGAAGTTAAATGAAGTTAAAAAGAGATATACATTTATTTTCTTATATTAAGCAAATAGTTAAAAACAATGAAAAACAATATGAAAATTAATTATTTATGAGTTTTAAAAACAAAGTTATCAAAAACAATTGAAAAAACACGCTTATTTCAAAAAATAAACAATCACAAAATAATTCAACATAATTACACTTAAATAGTTTGAATAGTTTTGAGTTGAAAATTAAAAAAAAAAAAAATTTCAAAAACAAATAAGAAACTATAAAATAAAAGAATAGAAATCCCAAAATGAAAACTCAGAATAATTTTATGTTATAACAATTTTTGTTTAGTTTATAATATGCAAATAAATTCTTGAAATCGTTGAACACAATACGTTAAAACAATTGTTGTTTTTTTATTCGTATGAAAACAAATCGCAAATTGATAGCCGAATAAAAATCGAAAGCAACCAGGTGGGAAAAGGATTTCTTGAGATTGTTGAAGTTGCTCTTTTTCGTACTTTCTATTTTCATGTTTAATTTTGGCTACCATTTGAAGCCAACCTCAAGAAAGCGTGAATGATATCAATATGCCAATCAGTGTTGCCAATTCTTGTATTTGGAAATACACCAGATCTATAAAAAAGCGTGGCAACACTAGTTAACAGATTAGTTTTTTTAGACAGCTTTCTGATTACATGGTTCTAAAAAAAAGCTTGTAGAAGCAAAAAATATTTTTAACTTTTAATATTTACTTTCAAAATATTGTAATTTAAAATCAAAAGAGAAACTGACGACATGTCGTAAGTATAGATTAAGGCATCCAATCCCGGAATGTGTTTGAAAATCCCGGGATTTCCGGATCCCGGGACTGAATGCTTTAGTATAGATACAGCCCTATCCTCTTCCTCTTTGACGACATCCCACCTACTACTGATTTCTGTGCACTTGGTATATTGTGAGTATTAAGAAATTGTATAAACTGCATTAAAAAAAGCTTAAGTGAAGACGCAAACCTGTGCCTCTTTTATTGTGTGGGCAATTGAGCTCTGTTCGCTTGGTACTTTGTGAGGTATTTATGTTTTTGGTACAAAAATAATTGCTCCGATGATCATGACGGCTAGCAAAGACACAAATCTTTCTTTAATTTAATGTTCTATTGACATTTTGTATTTGGCACAAAAAATCGCTCCCGAGCAGGTCATCCTGTAGCATGGACTCAAACCATCTTCTCTTCAAAATTCTCAACATCCACTAACAGTTGATTTCTGTGCGCCTGATGGATGGAAGGCGCTTGGTATATGTGGAAAAAGAGAAAGATTACTTATCAAAATCCAATATGGTTGGGCCAGATTAAAACAAACGGCGGTTTATCCAAAATAGCTGCAAATTTTGAACTGTAGTACTCCACTCTATGAAAGAGAGAGAAAGAGAGAGAGAGGGAGATTGAATGGAAAGCCCCAAATTACACCCGCCCAATTCTTATTTAAAAACAAAAACCAAAATAATTACAACAAATCCCTAATTTATTTTAGAAATTTTGTGTATACTTTATTTTGCATATAATCTTGGATTAGGGATATGAAGTTGTACAAAATGATTAAAATATTATGTAAATGTTAAAAATGTATTTCTTTTTTTTTTTTTTTGTTTTTGTTTTTGTTTTTCTCTTTTAATATAATATTAATAATTATGAGTAGGATTATTCGCATGTAACGGGAAGATCCTGTGTTGTTATTTCTGCCGCAATATTTTCCTTCAAATCCGTAGCATTAGCGATTTCCTAAACAGTTGCACGAAAAAACGAGTAGAAAAACGAGAAATATTAATTAAAATATATGACATTAATTAAAATATATGAATGCAAAGATAAAAATAAAGCATTTGATTGAACGAAAAAACCAAAGCAAAGCAAGAAAGATTAAATACGAAACTTTTAAGCAATACGATAAAAAATAATGAAAATAAAAGCGAAAAATGTTTTTTTGCGCTGCTGCCAAAATAATAAAATTAAAAAAAAAAAAAACAGAACATACTGCATTCAAAGTGAATGAATACACAAGAACAGAACAACAACGATGACAACAGAAAAACCACAGTAGAACGAGGAGAAGGAGGAGCAGTAAAAAGAAATAAGCACGAACAGCAAACAAAACAAAAAATGAAGCATTTAAAAGAGGGGAGCAACAGCAACAGCAGCAGTAACGGTAACGGTAATTTCTGTATTTGTTTTATTTCCCTTTTGTTAAATTAAGTGACATTGGCACCAAGCTAAGCTGGTTAAGTTATACGGCATGAGGGGGAGAGCGACACTGAGCGAGTGAGGGAGGGTGGGAGTGCAAGAAAGGAGTGAGAGGCAGCGGGAAGTTGGTAGGCGAAAAGGAGTAAGTAAATGAATGGCGATGGTAGTAGCAACACTTTGCACGCGTATTCGATTTAGTTTTTATTTATTTTTGACATGTTTATTTGTTTTTGCTATCGTTATTTGGAGTTGCACAAAGTTGAGACAAAGACAATAAAAATTAAACTCCTTTGTAATTTGTTAGTGTAGCGTCGTGTGAGCGAACGAATGAATAATGGTCGCTGTCAATGTGTGCATGCGTGTGTGTGTGTATGTATGCACATATATAGGTTGAGTAAAATGAGTAGGAGGTAAGGAGCGTTCAGTTGATTGATGTAAAGGAGAGTAAGGTGCAAGGTGCAAGATGATGTGAAGCCGAAGAGAGTCTAAATGAATAATCCTCTCTTATGACATTACAATAAATTACAACAATAAAAATTTGGTATGAATATGAGCGAGCGATGGAGGGAATAAAAGTTTAGCTCACACGTTTGCCACTTGGTGTATGAGTATGTGTGAGTGTGTGTGTGTCTGTGTGTAAATATGGTAGTTAGAATAGATGGAATATGAATGCGAAAAACATAAGCACCACCCAGTAGTAGTATGGAAATGTGTTTTTGTACTTTTGTCGGTTTTCCTGTATTAAAATCTCGTAGCAATAGCACTAAAAATGGTAGTAGTAGTAGTAGCGGTGAAACATTTGATAGTATTAGTAGTAGGTACGACATTAGTAACGTTTGAAATGATTTATTTCTTCTTTTTTTAATAAATCAGTATAACAATCGATCAATGAATTAGCCAATATGTAACTATTTAATTATGTGGTAGTGGTAGTAGTAGGTAGAGCTAATACAGCTATTGAGCATGCACAACAATTTCTGTAAGCAAACCACTTTTTATGGTAGTTGGTAGTAGTAAATAGAAAAAGTAGGAAATGTAGGTAGAGGTAGCTGTAATGCGTTTCTATCAATCAAATCAAATGAATCAATCAAACTGTAAACTTGTATGGTACGATTGTTTGCAGTAGTAGTAGTAGTAGTATAGTAGTAGTAGCACTAGTACGAGTAGTAGTAAAGGTAGTAGTATTCACCTCGGTTATGCTAATATCTTTGATAGCTTCTTCGTCGTTGCTGCTCAGCGCAGGTTTATCAATTTGTTCGTTAAGAATATGCATGCAACAGTCTTCTTTATCAACAACAATAATATCATCAATATTCGTTTGCTCCTGTTCAACTTCAACAACTTCATGTTCGATTGGAGTTTCGAGAGTATCATTATTACCGGTGGCGGTTATAGTTGGAGGAGTAGAAGTTATAGTGACAGTACTCACAGCAGCATCAACAACATTCATCTCTTCTTCATCTTCATTTTCAACTGCATTTTCTTCTTCTTTGATCACTTCTTTTTCGGCACGTTTTCGCGATACAATTTGCATTGTCTTCATTAAATCCTCCAGCTTGTCTTCCATTTGCTCTAATTTCTGCTGCTGGTGTTGCTGCTCACGTAGATCTTCTTGCAATTCTTCAAGCTCTTGTTGTTGTTTCTCTTGCGCGTGCTGTTGCTGTTGCTGTAATTGTTTTTGTAGCTGTACGTATTCCACAGCCTTGTCAGTTACATCATCAACGACCGCAGTAGCAACAGTAATAAATGCATCAGTCTTCTCCTTTTGTAGTTCTAATTCTTCAGCGGCAACCACAACAACAGCTGGGACAACAACAACATCAGACGTTGAGGACAATGTCATCGATTCGATGACAGCAGGAAAATCAAATTTCGCTTCAATAGAACTATGGCCACTAATAACATCGTCTTCTTGTGTTATATCTGCTGATGGCGGAGGAGGCGGCGGCGGTGGTGGAGAAGAAGGAGGAGCACAAACTGTGGCAGCTGTAGTGGTGATGACAAAACTAACATCATCGTCACTATTGCTATTGAGTTGCTGCTGCTGCTTTGTCGATTCAGCTTCAATTCCAATTTTTGCTCCTTCACTTTCGACAACAACTTCAGGCAATAATATATGTTGTTGTTGCTCCACTTGATTCGTTCCGTTGCTGGTTTCTGGCAACAATGTGATTGTTGTTGTTGTTGCAGCAGCATTAGTTGGTGGAATATCTTCAGTGTTGTCATTATTAAAAGCAAATACGGATACCTGGGACGGTGGAGGGGAAACTGGAAGTGGAGGAGGAAGTACAGTAGCAGCGGCCGCTTCAGCGGTTTGGGTAGAATCATCATCAGTCGTAGCTGCAGTTGTAGAGGATTGTACATTTTGTACACCCACTACACCCACCCCACTACACTCTTCATTTCCTATTTCTTCTTCAATGATTTGTTGCTCTGATTTTTCTTTGTCTTGTGCTTCTTCTTGCGTTAAAAATTCAACAACAATTACACCAGCACCATCACCACCACCATCGGCAGCATTAGAAACGGGATCAGTGGCGGCTGCACCGACACCGGCACCAGCCTTAACACCACCATCACCATCAACACTAGTAACTCCATCAACTGCAACATTGATTGCTGTTGCTACCACTGCAGCAGCAGCATTATCATTAATGACACTCGAATCGTTTGATTCAATAGGGTCCGACATTATTGCAGTGATGGCAGCAGGTGTTGCTTCAGTAGTGGAGGAGGAGGACGTTTGGAGAGGGGATGTAGAGTAAGCAGAGGCGGAGGAGCAAGTGTTGGAGGAAGCTAAATTTGTTTGTTCTGTGCTAGTAGTAGTGGTAGTAGTATTATCAGTAGTGTTCATCTTTACCTCAATTTGCGACTTGTCAATTATTGCCGATGATGCTGGCTCAGCTTCGTCACCGTTCGTGCCATTTTGATGTGGTTTTTCATCAGAAGCTGCAACATCAACAACAGCACATGATGATGCATGATCGTCATTCATAACACTTGGAATGGTTTTGATTTTTTCAACGACGGCATCAGCAATGGTAGCGGAATCTGCTGCTGTTTTGTCTACTACTGTGACTTTGATATCATCACCATTATTGGTGGCTTCTGTTGGTGATTGTGATGACGATACCACCACGCTATCACCTGTTACACCATTCTTTTCAGCATCGGTGCCAGCACCATTGCTTATGAATGCAGCAGCTGTCTCAACAATTTCGGTGACAGCAACGACGGCGGCGGCACCTTTGGCAGCAGCAGTTTCGATGGTGGGAACGGCGGCGGCGATAGCAACGTTGGTGCAAGTGCTAGTAGTAGTAGAATCCTTGGCAGCAACAACACATTCAGCAGTGGTAGCAGCCGTCTTTTTATCATCCTGCTGTTTTTCTCCGATTGGTGTTGAAGTCGGGGTCTTTTGTCCGTTCAGTTCATTCTCAGTTGCGTCACCATTTTCAGCGGGCTTTTCATTCAACTTTTCTGCTGCTGATACTTCAGCATCACCACCAGCTGCTTCATCTTTTTTGATTGATTCGTTTACCTATTCAAAGAAAAATAAAAGAAATTGTTTAATACAAAGGAAAAGAAAAATATTAGCACACCTGACTCTCTTCTTCAACACTTACCCCCTCGGCAGATTTTTCTGCTGTGCTTGCTGCTGCTGCAGCATCACCGTTTGTGGCCGCCGCTGCTGTATTTTCAGCTGTTGTTTCCTCAGTTTTAGCCGGTTTCTGTTTGTCCTTTTTCCCAAACGAAATACTGCGAAAAGACCATTTCTTTTTGACCTTCTCTTTCTTCGCTTTCTTGGCGCTTTCATCAGCTAAAGGAGAAAGTGGCTCCTCAGCGGGAGTAGTAGTTGCGGCGGCAGTAGTTGTTCCCTCTTTAGCAACAGCATCATCCTTTGAAGTTTCTGCTGTTGCGGCAACAGTGGCAGTGGTGGTAGTGGTCGTATTTTGGTCCCCATTATTAGTAGCGCCAGCATCGCCGCAAGCTTGTGCAGCTTCAGCAGCACTTTTTTCGGTTGTCAAGTCTTTATCGTTCTCCGTTTCATCGGTATCTTTTTTCTAAAACAGCGAGATACAAAAAATACGTAGATGAAAGAAATAGAAATTAGTACAAGAAAGTTTCTTCTTATCAAAGTAACGTTGCGTTTTAATAGAAGCAGCAACAGCACTTAAGCAAACTTTTGAATTTTGATATGCAAAATCTTCAGCGTTGAAGTTTAATTCACAGAAATTGCGAAATTGCCATAATTACAAAATTTACGTAAGCGCCATTTTCTCTCGCTTTTCTTATTTTAATAATAAATTGGCCTTTAGTACGAAGGATACATTTTTACACAAATTTAATTTTGTTCATTCTTTTAAAATTACTATTTCGCACTAAAATCTCTCTCTGAGAGCGGAGTATATAAAGTAAATTAAGGAAAGTGGCGACCCAATTCAGAAGTTGCCAACGGATATCTTTGCAAGAAAATTAATCAGCTGATATCTGTCACCCTCTCAAAGTACGGTAAAAGTTGAGAGTTCTCCAACTTCTTGCGCTACTTCAAATTTCTTCACTTTATTCCCGAGAAAATTTAACATTTCAATTTTAATTCCCAAATCCAATTACCCTTATTGGAATTGAGGAAGCATTTAACAGAGGGGAGCTTAAAGTAATTACTACAACTTGGGTTTGCCCATATGTGATAAATTGATTAAGATTAACTACTCTGAACGTTCCTTGCTGATCTAAATTACAAAGCATATTCAGTATATTTCAGTATACTTATGGACTCTAACGGCTCTGGATATATTTATATTCTTACTTTACTTTACTTTTAATGGCACAACAACCCATGGAGGGCCTAGGCCGAGCTTTTCTCATCCACTCATGTTGGCGTGTTATATTTGTACATGAATGGAAGGGACCTACAGTTTAATGCCGAATCCGAACGGCGAAGTGAAAAGCTTTTCATAGCAATTCTTACTCTTATAGGTTTGCCATTGCCTGCCAAGAGGTGGTGCCGTGTAGAAAAATGATTTTTTCTACTTTTTTTTTTGATTTTGCCTGTGCCGAGATTCGAACCTCGGACACTCTTCGTAGCAGTCCAACGCACTACCACTACACCACAGCAACCAGCTGTGTTATATTCATCGCTAATATTTCTATTAAAATATAAATAATAAAAGTTCTCTAGAGCTAGTCATAAGAGTACTAAGATTTGTATTGTGTAGCGTCAACGTCCGCAGAAAACGCAACATTGCTCAAAAGTATATTGTACTCCGCACCGCAAAGGGATATTCTCCTAACTTAATTTGATTTTAAGTTCGCCCATATCCTTAAATCTACTAGAAACTTATATTTGTTTATACAGCAATCAACACTCAGGAGGAAAGATCTGGGGTGGTTTGAGTAGGTGCATGAATGACTCGAATCTTTGCAAACTTGCTTGCAGAGCTTCGATCGGATAAAGGTTGGAAAAATCTTATTTATTCGAAAGGACATGAGCAGATGAAATGCACTGCAGTTTCATCATCTTATAGACATACACGTCACATAAGTCCCAATCTTTAGAAAACCGTAAACTGTAATGTTTGTAAGAGCGAGTAAGGAGTTCAGTGCAACATTGAGTAAGGTGTTTGTTTTTTTGTATGGTGAGTTGATATTTCTACTGAGCATATTAATAGAATTTGACCACACTCAATGGGAAAACCAACTGCTATATTCTCATGCGCATTCAAATGTGCCTGTATGTTGCTAGTAAATACCTCTCCATCTGCAGCAGCACTATTATCCTGTGGTGTGGCATCACCATTCACTTGCTTCTGATCGATATCTTCGATTTTTTCCAATTTGCCAGTAACTTCTTCTTCAGGGCCCTTTTTAGTTTCGGTGGTTATATCAACTGATCGTTTGCTTTGAGTTTTACCCATTTTGCCTAAAAGAAATATTGAAGAAAAAATACACAAATTATTATAAAAATAATATTGAAAACAAAAGAAAATAAACCAAAAATGCAATTATCTTATAGAAATAAAATATGAAGCATATAATAGTGACAGCATACAAGCAAGCACATGTTTGTAGATACGAGTGCGTATACTGTTTCATATCTGAAACTGGCGCTGCCAGCCACTCCGTCAGTCACAGCATCAAAAATCTTATCTCGAGACCAAAAACAAAATTTGTGAGTGAAGTTTCGCATGAGCTTAATAACGATAAAAAACATTAACACAACAACAAATCAAATGAGAAAAAAAAAAGAAAAAACAAACACAAAGAAATATAATTTTGTTTTATCTTACGATGAACGCAAGTATTTATGTAGTAAGTAAGTAATAAAAAATAAAGTACGCACGCAAGTCATGCATGCGGCCGGCAAATGTGTTCGAGTACAACAGACAGGCAGACAGACTGACAGACGAACATACCAAGAAACAAACTCTGAGAAACTGTGACAAGCATGGCGCAGCCAAGGCAAGTAATCATTCAGTCAGTCAAACTGGCGTTGTTTTTAGTTAAAAATATCCATTTATTTTTAAATGACATTTTCACCAAAGTAGCAGCAGCAGCAACAATTTAGGGGCAAATAGCGATAGCAGCAAAGAAACAACACCACATCACTAATCGTATCGAAAGGAGCCTTCTCTTCTTCATGTTCACCACACAAGCGATCAGTGACCACCACCACCACCATCACCACTACCAACTACAGCAGCCATGCAACAGCATCTATCATTCCTATTCGGTATACGTACATACATACATACAATGACCATCCATGACGACAACGACAGCGATACATACATATATGTATGTATGTATGTACATATGTAACTAACAACTTCGGCGACGGATGTTAAAGTGCCAACATCGACAAATTGATTAGAAACTGCAGCAACATCAGCAACAGCAACAGCAACACACACTATTCTGATTCGAATTTCGATTGTTGTCGTACACATAAAAGTGCATCATTGCTGCGCTGCATTCGTTTGCCTTGCACTACTGACATCCACTTACGAGTACATACAAATACTTTACGCTTTTCTATTGAAAACCAGCAAAACGCCGGCAAAAGCGGAATTTCATTATACAAAAAAAAAAAAACACAAACAAAAGATTAAAAAATTATATTTTACATAACAATGCCATATGTATTCCATAGAAAAATCTATGCATAATTTAACACTTTATAAATTATCTGCATTAATCTGTTGTAATATTTACTCATTTGAAGTATATCCCCTTTATTACTTACATACATTTTATTTCGTAGTAATGTGTCACATTATCCGGAATATTCCAATTCCAGAATAATGACGCTTGTATGAAGGCTAATGGGGGAAACTAAATTGTAAGCAGCCCTACAGCCCCCTATTTGAAATTGAAACATGAGAAATATTATCTTTACATTTTTAACTTCAATCAAAAGTATTGAAAGTTCAAGCAGACGATTATTATATATATCACGAAAAACAAATAAACCACACCATTGGCGCCAACAATTGTCGGAAATGCGATTATACAAAAATTGTGTAAAAATATATGAGTTGCGAATCTGGGAGAGAATACTTCCACACTCGCGTGTCACAATTTCTTTGCAAACCAAAACAGATACCAGAGCACAGCAGTGGCACAGAAAATATCATCTGCACATTTATAAAAATTAAATCATCTACATAATGTTTTGCGTTTCGGAAAACTCTCGCAGCAGGCCGTACGCGCAGGTTGTATTCTGGTAATTAGTACCACATCTTTTGTAGTGATTTTTAATCGAAAGAAGATTTGATAGAAGACACAGAAATCTAATGAGTTAAGTCCGGTGGCGAAGAAGGACAAAGGTCTCCATTTTTAACATAATTTGATGCTTGTGCTGGTGCAGTCTTTTGACAAGACCAAGTTCTCATTTTCAAATAAGTTTGGAGCATGTTACATGATCTTCCGATATTTGCGATTTGTAAGATTTGGCAATCATTTCGACTCCTCGTTCAATGAATTTTAAGGGCAGTTTTTTTTTTAGACATTTCGGCCCTTAACATAACACCTTAAACGATCTGGAAGCTTTGCACTGCTCTAATATTTGCAGGAAAGTCCAGTGAATAGTGTCGGAATAGGATCTCATGACGTCATGAAGCCATGAGTTCGGCGCCGTTTGCAAGCTTTATGCTCCAAGTCATTGCGGTGCATGTATTCCATCGTGGACTTTGAAGTATTCGTTGCAGTGCGCAATTATCAAATCAAATTAAGTATTTTTGTTCCGATGTTAGTGATTTACGCGCAATTTCCACGATATAACATAACAGGGAAGCAAAGGAAACACCGCAGCCGAGTTTCATAGAACTAAAATTCCAAGTCCAAGTCAATGACCATTATTTTATTTTTTTTTTTTTATAAATTAAATATTTTTAATTTAACTTCAAAATGTAAAAATCCATATTTTTTGACCAGGTATCGAGTCAATGACCTTAAAATTTTCCAGTGTTATGTGTGAATTTTTCCACTTTCTGCTTTGCAAGAATAATAACGACTCCAAATTGTAATCACTCTGATAATTTTTCAAATTCTGTTCACAGTGGAAGGCCAAAGGCATTTCAACTTAACTTCCTCACTCCAAGAAGGCTAGATGTTAGAGATATGTATGTATGTAGTATCAAAGTACATACCAATGACATTCTTAAGTAGTAATACAAAACTACCTGAATGTTTTCCCCATAAATAAAAACGAATCTTATCAATAACTAACATTTTTTTATTATGACTAAGAATTTCTATGTAATATAAATAAAAATAAAAAAAATGAAAATATTTAAAAATAAATAATAGAAATGATTGTTCATAACTAAATATTGAATCGTACACTTGCATTATCCGAATACAACACAACACATACAAACTCAAAAACCAAAGATTGTTGCTGCACTTGCCCAACGTAAGCACTGATAAAACGCGACGGCGACGGCGACGACAACAACGACAGCAGGCAGGCAGACAGGCAATAACAGTCAGTATCAAAAATAATAACCAGCAGCAGCAACAACCAAAACCAATACAGAGCAATAGCGTGTACGGCGGCTGGCGATGTATAAAAGTAAATTGGTGTCTGAATGAATCACAGTAAAAATTACATGGAAATTATATGAAAATTGGGAATGCGTCACTTTCGTTCAACGATATACATACATAAACAAAGCATGAATGAAACAGATATGAAGAACAAATATTTTACCAATTAAAGTTTCTTCTATTTTTTAGTTGTTTTTAATTATAGTCAGATTTATTTTTACGGCAATTATAAATTCATTATATATAATTGCATGGGTACACGACGTTAGTTGCGATTGAACGTGGAACGCTGCAATGTTTGTGGAAGGAAGTTTAGTTCTGACGTATGTAAATGATTCCTCTTTGATAGAATAATTGAACTTTATGAGACTATCATCTCATAGTCTCTCGTCTCCATCCAGTCAGTCTTCTGTACTTTCTTCATTAATTTCTCTTAAGAAATGAAGCTAATGGATATGGACAGTGTACACTTCCCTCACTACACTGCTCTACACTCTTGTTGATATCTAACTGTCTGAGTACTTATTACTTTTCGAATTAGGCTGTCTCCTTGTCCATTACAGATCTGATAAAGTCAAAGCCATTTAATTAACTTTATATTCTGTCACCGATGAAGAATCATTGATTTGAGATTATCGGTACAGTACTTTACTGTCAAGCAGAGATACAAATGAAATTCAATTGCTGAATGTATCATTTACAGTGGGCTTGATGGTGAAGAAGGAAAAAGTACTACGAAGTCAGACTTTCATTCAGGGACAGTCGATTCAGGAACTTGATAAAAATTTCGTTGTCATGTTCCTCGGATCTGTTCAAGAAAAATTAGCTCAATAGCATGATTTTGTAAAAATGTTTTGTAATCAATCTTACTATTCAGAAAACATTCAAGGGAGACATGGATTAATTTATATACAAATTACGAATATTTGTACATTAATTTTGAAAATATTTCAAAAAATCATGAATATACTTTTTCCCAAAAGTAATTAGGACTTAGTATATAAGTATATATGTATATGTGGTCGCTGTGGCGTAGTGGTAGTGCGTTGGACTGCTACGCAGAGTGTCCGGGGTTCGAATCTCGGCACAGGCAAAATCAAAAAAAAAAAGTAGAAAAAATAATTTTTCTACACGGCACCACCTCTTGTCAGGCAATGGCAAACCTACAAGAGTAAAAATTGCTATGAAAAGCTTTTCCTTCGCCGTTCGGATTCGGCTTTAAACTGTAGGTCCCTTCCATTCATGTACAAATATAACACGCACAACATGAGTGGATGCGAAAAGCTCGGCCTAGGCCCTCCATGGGCTGTTGTGCCATCAAAAGTAAAGTAAAGTAAATATAAGTATATAATATTGATTTATGTGAACGCATTTACAAAATTTATTTAAAATTATTAAGTCAAAAAAAAAAAATTTCATAATCAACAAAAAAAAAAAGTAGTAAATTTAATGAAAAAAAAATAAACTTGCTGTAGAAATTACAACCTCACTGGACCCCATAAATTTATTTTTCTGCGACATCAGCTGATCAAAGTTGTGTAAAAAAAAAACATTGAAAAATAAGTGAATTTCAACAAAATTGATATTTTCCCCACATTTCGCTAACATAACTTAAAAAAAGGAACCCTTTTACTGGTCAATAACTACTAGATAAACCGAAAGGAAACCTAGACTGGCTAGGACCGATGAATAGTCGCTTAAGTAGTTAAAACCAACGAGTAGAAGCATACTCGTACGATGCCTGAGCCTAGTTACAACTAACGAGTAAAAACCATTCTTTTTGTCTCTGTCTACTCCACACGACAATATCTTCTACCTCATACAGAAGGACACGGGGCGATTGGACTCGCATACATGTGTTGGCGAAAACCAATGTGTATGCGTCACACACATGCACGTTGATGGTTTGATATTTCGCGATCCGGGCCAAGTCGGGCAAGAGCTTGATTATGAATTTCTGTCCGAACCCCACATCAAGATCAAGTCTGTCCAGTCGGAAAGTATTCACCGTCAATTCAATTTAATTTTCTATTACAGATAATTTATGAAATTGGCACTATTATTTAAATTGCACACCAAAAGCGATTCAACAACTCACTTTGAAAAATTAATTACTTCGAAGAATGTATTTCAGAAATGCTTTCCCACACTTGAGAAGTGTATTTTAAAACTTTAATTACAAGCTACAAATCTATACACAAATTAACTAATTGTCCTTTTTCTACAATAAACTTCAAAACTGCATAATTTTAAACACGTTTAAAATGAACAAATTTCCAAACTTCTTGACTACCTGAGGAAACAGAATAAACTAAATGATAAATTTTGCTTTTTCATCCCCACAAACACACATATAAACATACACCCACGCACACAAACACTTAAATGCGAACAGCATAAAATGGACAATTTTTGAGGAAATGTGGAAGGAAAAACCTGATGACGCATCAAAAGGACAACAAATGTCTGCTTGTGTGTATGCGTGTATTTGCTAACATAAATATCTGTATGTATGAGTAAATAAATTCCTCGCAAAAAAAAAACACAATTTAGAAAAAAAAGAGGGAAAAAGGAGCGAGTACGAATAGCATAAGAGTGGCGACGACGACACCCACTGTAGTATTCACCACATAACAACAGCAACAAAAATACGCTACAAAATTCAAGAAAGAACAAAATAACAGCAACAACTAACACAACGAAATTAAAAATTCGTTCGTTTCAAAAGAGAAAATTCTCCTGCTCGCTACAAAGACACGATAGAAACAACAATAACGTTGGTCATTGTACGTTGCCATGGTAATTGATAGATATCTACTACATATACATACAAACAAGTTCGAGTATATAGAAATGCGCCCTTAATAATAATAGATATATTGATAGAAAAATTGAGAAAAAGAAGAAAATGCAACAGCAAGAAAAACAACTGCTGTTGGTACCACATACAACAACTACAATATTAAATATACCACCGCATGTTAATGACAATGGCTGATGATGATGTATGGTAGGTATGGAATATGGAATATGCCTGCGTTAGAAGTGTAGCAGCAGGCTGGCAGGCAAGCAGACATTTAGTAACAATTGCACAAACGAAGCATATGAAAAAAATTTAAATAACTTTACAAAAATATATAAAAAATTTGCACTTACTTTTGACAGTGCAAGTGTAATAAGTTTAAAAAAAAAATAGAACATTAATGTACATTCAATACAACAACTTAAACATACATACATATGTACATATATTAATACGATGTAATTTAAATCAAATAATTGAATGAAAGCTTAGTAGCAACAAAAGCTGCGTCGCTGCCGTTTCGCGGCTACTACGTGCTATTCTGCCTTTCAATGCATTTTTCTGGTCTCCTTTCCAATTGTACTTCAATTTTGACACTCTCATTTTTTCTATATATGTATTAGTGAGTGTGTGTTATGCTCTTGTAAATTAAATTTTATTGTTACACATTCATTTTTCATTATTATATTGTGTGGACAGCAACAATGACAACAAAAAAAAAAAAAAAAACAATAACATTTGTGTGTGACCACATCGCTTCGAGTGGTAGAGAGAGAGAAGAGAGAGAGAGAGAGAGAACACAATGACCAAATGATGACAAATGCCGGTTGATTTAAAGTTATTTGATATACACAAAAGTCGATATAACAGAAGCTTAAGCAGCATATCACAGCGCCCTACGGCTACTGTGACGATGATGATTATGACGATAGATACACAACAATGGATGGTTTGATGTAGCAGCGACAACAAAAACCAACCAAAAATACTAACTGACTATCGCTGGCCTACGCCGCTTCGGCCTGCCTTGTCCGGCTTGCGTTTGCTGTCTTTTGTATTAAAAAAAATAATAATAATAAGTAATACACACTGTGATGATGAAATTGAAAATTGAGGAGCACATAGCGCACACAAAAGATAAAACCAACGGCCGCGTCGTTGCCGCAGAAGTTTGAGGATATGACATTCTTAATTTATTTTCAAGAAGTAAGAAGAAAATGTAGAAATATATTCTTTTCATGTTCGAAAAGCAAAAGAGAAAAATATATTTAAAAAAAAAACCATATCACGCTGAGAATTCTTTAGTATTCTTTTTTTGTGCTTGTACTTTTTCTTTTGATTGACAAGAATGTTTGTAAGTAGTAGCAGCAGCAGCAGCAGCAGCAGCAGCAGCATAAGATAACTACGAGTATCTACAGTTATTTTTACACACACACACAAGCACTCAAACCTCCTCGCCCAGATAGATAATGCGCGCCCTAATCAAAAGCCAACAACAATTGTATATGAATCATTGTCAATACAAGTTCAGCCATAACAATGAAAACAAAAAACATCTACAATTTTTCATAATCCCAATGAGCATATATTGTATGTACTTATGATTATTATTAAACAGGAGCTGCTTCTCTGCTGGGAAAAAATTCATAAATTAAGTAATATTTTTATACATTATAGGTTTGGTTTTGAATAATGGCGAAGGCACTTTAATTTCGTTTAATTTCTCATGAATTGCATTACTTATACTAATATTGTTGCTCTAATACTAATGGTTGAAACAACTAGCGATACTAGTTAATATTTACAGTTATTTACAACATATCAACTCCTTAAGCAATCACAGTCGTTAGTCTTACACCGACAAAACCAAGTGTTCAAGAACCAATTAGAAGAGAGCTCCTCTCATTTGAAACTTTCATTTTATAGGAAACTCCGAAATATGTTTGCATTTATCTTTTTGCATGCGTATGAAATGTAGCTGTTTCAGAGGGAAATTCATAATAAAAACTTGAAAACTTATCACATGTGGTAATAATGTTTTGCCTTGTATGGGTTAAGCAATTATTGATCGTTTCAAAATTGTATCTGTCTATCATCAAGGTCCAAAAAGAAAATATTCGAAGTTATGCTTTCCACTGACCAATCATGACATAGGCAATAACTTTACTCAATGGATTATGAGTTTTCCAAGTCACTGTTCTCTCGATCAGAGAGAATAGAAATAGAAACAATAGAAATTCGTTTTGCTGTAGGCGTCGATCTTTTCTCTTTGTTATTGATCTTCATTTGGCAGATGCCAATAACATTTTTCATTCATACTGCTCTTCACAACTCTGGATCCCGTAGTGGTTCGTCTTTATAAGGGATTCCAGAGGCTGGGATATATTTTCCTGTTATGATTTTACGTTAGCGAATGTGCTATCAAAACTACTGTTTTAAGGCTCTTAAAGCCAAATCATTTTTGATGCAAATAAGTTTTTATTCCATTCTGATATTAAATCTTTTACTTTTCTAGAGCTTTAAAAATTTCATCAATTAATAACAAAAAACATATTTGCCCGCTAAATAATATAAATCCGCTAAATCAGAATTAGACGTGCGATAATGACCTCATTAATTTCAGCAAAAATTTCTACAATCACTCAGTTCATCACATCGGGATTAGAATTGACTGTCACGGCTGATAACGCCTTATGGTTTCCGAATTATATTTGAGATGCTGAAATTATTTTAAGAAGGCGGTAAGGTAAGGGGATTCTATTTAGTTTTGTCATTTCTCCCTTTTACAAACAACAAATACTACAAAATTTAAATTTGTGTAGATCAAAAAAAAACCTAATCCCATTCTAATCTATTTGCATTACTTTATAAATTTCAATGTTGAAAATTGGAAAAATTGTTTCAAATTCAAATGCCTCAACGTTTCTACTTAAAATGGAAACAGAAAAGGCTTAAATGCATTCAGAAGAAGCGGCGGATGCATAGGGCGACGACAAAAATATAAACATTTTCAAATTGATAGATATGATTTTATGTGAACAATTAAAATGGCAAGTGTTTTTTTTGATTATTGTTTTTGAAGAAGAAGAAGGAAAAGTTTTCTATAATATACATACATTTTATTAAAATAAAAAATGTATTTATTTATTTATTAAGCAGGCAAGGCAGGCAGCAAGTAAAAATTTCATTTATAAATTCATTCACTCCCTCATTAAATTGCATTTTGTTTGAAATTCGTCTCATAATTTGTCTCAATATCAATTAGGAAGTTTTAAAATTGCCATTTCCGGTCTCGTCAACGTCCGCGTCTCACGACGGTCGGGCCGATTCGTACTTTGCTGCATTGTAACTTTTCGTATTATATATTATATACATTTTTTTTCTTGGTTACTACAATTTCACTTGAATATAATTGTAGATAATTTCGTTTAACATTGAACACTTGTGCGTTCATTCAATACTAGAAAGATATACAACAACACTCTTTCTAAGAAGCCTTCGAGAAGAGTGCTGAAGTTTTACATACATAAATACACAGTCGTATAAATTGAAGCTTTAAAGGAAAACAAATAGAGAGAGAAAAACAACTTAGTGATAAAAAAAAACAAAAAAATTGTAATTTAATTGTATATTCAAATGTACCTATTCACAGAAGTGGTGGGCTTGAGAAGCGTACGAATAAATTAGTACCTATACGAGTACGAGTACATACATATATTTCTCATGATCGACGTCGTTTCCTTCGCATTTCGGAATAAACATACTACATATGAGATAACTTTGCAACGAGCAGAACATAATGTGTCATCACTGACTCGATTGTGTCAAAATATAATTACTTAGTCATCGATATTATAGCGCACATACTTTTCTTGCCATCGAAGATCTTGTCTCGCAGATCACTGATCGATCAGTGCCTGGGAGAATGATCACTGATCTGATTGTTGTTTTTGTCAGGGAAGAGACTTTTGATTATTGATCCTGTTAGGGAGATCGATCTTGTCAGCGAGAGTGACCATAGCTATTGTCAGATAGCCTCATCGTTAATCTTGTAAGGGAACTTAATTATTTTATCAGGCAGACTAATCAGTGATCTTAGCGATACAGACCACAAAAATTGTCAGCATGCCAAATCACTGTTGCTTGCGATTTTCATCATTAATTTTTACCTAAAACTGATCACCAGAGTCTGATTATACAAATTAATAGATGTACAAAACTTTTCAGGGAAAATGTTCAGTGAGCTCTTCTGGAAATAAAACAGACAATCAAGTCAAGCGAAATATGACATCATTCCTGTCACAGTTTATAAAAATGCTTACTTCTTCTACATAATTAGTATCTACTTTAATACTGATTTCTACCGACAATCATATCAATTCTACTGTATATGTACTATATTTTTGTTGCTGTTATTTTCTTAGATACAATTTCGTTCGAAATCAATTAAACAAATAAATAATGTTTCATTACTTACTGCAATGTACATTTTAAAATAATAACATATTTTGTTGCTAATGCAGACAATGAATTAATACCCTGAATTCAGATGCTGTTTGGCCAGCTGGTGTCAGGCTTATTCTCAGATTAACAAACCCACAGAAGAAGTTTTTACAATTCTCCGATTACTTTAATCTACTTGATGAGTGCCAGTAGCAGCAACCGATAGTCTATGATCTTCTGTATCTGTAAACAATTAGTAAACAGTATCAAAAATGATTTGTTAAATATTTACGTACTTAATCTTTTTAATTGTCATTGCAAATATTTTATTTTCTTTACTACGTAAGTACATTTGAAGATAAGGTCAGATTATTGGGAAGCTTATTATCATATGAAGCAGTAATCATAGATTTATCTTTTTATGTGACGAGTAGAAAGTTAACCCATTAATCTGTATGTGATTTTGGACGATGTATTGTATTTGGCCTGGTGGAACGTATATCGGTGATTTTACTCTGATTATTGGAATAGAAAATTCTTCTTGCCGCCAGGTTTTACTCTAGCTAAAGGGTGGTTTTTCTAGAAGTGTGGTTTTTAATCTTACAATACTTTTTTCGGAGTTGGTCTTTTTGACAGCTGTCTATAATGAATAGACCTACGCCTGAACAATGTTTGCAAATTATTGAAATTTATCAAAATTCATGCGCTGTGAAAAGTGTCTCACAAGCTACGTCCATTAAAGGACGAGGCTCAATTTTGGCTCAATGAATACGTGAATAAGCAGAATTGCCGTATTTGGAGTGAAGACCAGCCAGAGGCAATTCAGCAGCTACCAATGCATCCCGAAAACTGCACTTTTTGGTGCGGTTAATGGGCAGGTGGCATCATTGGGCCGTACTTCTTCAAAGACGATGAAGGCCGCCACGTTATGGTCAATAGAGAAAGGTACCGTTCGATTATAACACTTTTTTTTTTGCCGAAAATGCTAGAATTGGACTCGGCCGACATGTGGTTCCAACAGGACGATGCCACATGCCACACTGCACGCGAAACCAAGCATCAATTGAGAGGCGAATTTGGAGAGCAATTAATCTCACGTTTTGGTGTAGTCAATTGGCCAGCAAGACCGTGTGATTTGACCTCGTTAGACTATTTTTTGTTGAGCTATGTTAAGTCTCTTGTCTATAGGGACCAACCACACACGATTACTGATTCCGGCCGAAATGTGTGAAAAATGTGCTAAAATTGGACCTTCAGAATGGACCACTTGAAGCGTAGCCGCGGGCAACATTTAAGTGAAATTATCTTTAAAAAGTAAATGGCAGGAAATGATTTATCGATCAAAATAAAAATTTCATTCACTTTTGTAAAATTACTGTTTTTTTTTCATTTTCAAAAACTAAACTCTTATAAAAATCACCCTTTACATAAAGAGAGTTGATTTGATTCTTTCGAGTTCTCTTGGCTGAACACGTTGACATTCTAGTCGAAAATTAGTTTGAGGCTAACATTGACCTGCGAAAGTAATTATCTTCCCTAGAGAGTTAAGTAAGTTATTGTAATTTTTTTCTGGATTTTTATTTAAAATTAAATTTTATACCATATATGTATTTACAATTATCCATATTCAACTCAACCTAATCAGTATTGTTACGTAAGTAGTAACAGATTAGTATAATTCATAGTTTTGACAATTTGCTACCAGGAAATGACAATGATTCACAAATCAAATTAGCGGTTTCCATGTAGGCATGTATGCCTGACTAAAGAGGCAAATATATCAACATGTACGGATACACACGGGCTAGAAGCACAAATTTTAAATAAAATAGAAATAGAGACTACTGTAAAATCGCATTTGAAATCAAAAAAACATTGTATACGATCGATATGTATGAATGAAATGTGTATATGCAAAATAACGCGCGAAATGAAAATATTTGAAATATTTTTTTTTTTTACATTTGCCTTGTGTGTCTAAATTATTTTGAATAATATATTTAAGGCACGTACATAGATGTCACTGTTGAATAAATGTTAAAATATTACTAAGATGGAATAAGAATTAAGAAAGAAAAACAAATAATTACAACTACGCAAATAAATAAAATATTTAATAAATAATAAAATAATGATAATGTAATGTATGCAAGTGAGAGAGTGTGAAGATGAAGTGTAAAATGAGCTTCATTTGGCAAATAACAAGCAAAAACTAAAATAAGGCTAAACTAATTTAGTCCACTAAATTCACTAGTTTTTTAAATAGTTTATGCAACGTCTACCTTTTTTTTTTAGTGGTTGAACAGAAAGGCAGTGATCAATCACTTTAATACATAAATACTATTCGGTGAAAATATTGCCTTGCAATTCTCATCTACTAACTTTATAATATTTTTCAATTATATGGAATTTTATATTCAACTTTTCTTTATAATGCAATTTATTTATTTAATATAGTAGGTAATTAATCCTAGCACAACAACAATCATTTTTAAATTATAGTAAGTAGTCACGAACGGAAAAATTCCTGTTTCTTCCATATACATACATATGTATGTACAACTGGTTACAAAACTGAAACAATTCGATTAGTCTACTAACTATTCACAAAAAACACGAATCTTTCAATTAGTTGAAGATTGATTGGTTTACAATCTATTGCAAAATTATCTATCTACTAACTAGTTGACAAGATATGCAAGCCTGGACAATTGACTTTTGCCAGTTCGTGATGAGGGAATAGTTGTGGTGTTCAGTAAACCAGTTTATCGACTGACTTTAAACCAGTTTGTTTCCATACAGGGTAGGTACATATGAAATTTTGTTTCTAAGCAAAGTGCGGCGGGTGTGTTAAGATCAGCGCTTGTAGAGATTTTATATCGCCTGTTTAAGTTATAGAATTTTATTGCTTTTCAAATGAACTAGTGCCAAAAATAATAAAATACTTATGTAGTATGTATGTACATTCTATTTACCACTTATACGGAAAAATACTCTTTTTTCTTTGTTAGAATCAAATATAAGAAATGCATAGGATTTAGAAAAATTTTAAGTATTTTCCTTTATAGTTATTTTAATAAGAGAAAATACGCAGTAAGATCAATTGATCGAATCGTGTACTTTGTTTTCCGAAAAATTTCAAACTATCTACTTTTTAATAATTCATAAGCTATCGCCATTGATTTCCGGTACGATTCGACATACATACATACATAGATATCAAGTTAGATACAGGAGGAGAACCAAAACAACAACTACTATACTAACAAAATTTTGTACTTACACGACACTGTTGACAGTGAATGAAGCCGAACAAAAAGAAGAAGAGACCCACGCTGCTACTAGTAGCAACTACAATAGCTTAACGAAAGAGACCCACTGGAGTAAATGTTTTTGGGATTAAGAAACTAAGTGCATGCGTGTTGTTGTTCTTGTTGTTCATGTACGAAGTATTTATTCTTTTTGCCAGTTATAACGAATTATTATGGTTCGAATGACGGACAAACAATCGATCACATACAAAAAAGACAATTCCGAACAAATTTCACAATTATGTAGCTTTACAATTAAAATATTAATAAAATTCCAATAAAACGAGGGAGGGAAAGAAGAAATATTATAAACTTGGATTAGGAAGCACCGTTAAAGACGAATGAACAAAACCAACTAGCAACAACGAAAGTTGAAGAGAGACACAAGGCAGCAAGAGACGAGTAGCAAATTGAGTAGCACGCTTATGTATTTTATCGAAAAAGAATACAAAATATATATATATTAATAAAAAAAAAAAATAGTTGCGGGTTCATGTGCCAAGGCAAAGAATCATCAAATTCAAAGAAATGAGCGCACAGGCAGGCAGACAGGAAGAGAACATAAAGTCAATGAAGTTGGAAAAACTGAAGTAGCGACAATCAACTACAGAAGTATGTAGTGATGGTGGTGGTGGTGGCGGTTAATAGCACTTCATACATGTGAAGTTGGCAGCGGCAAAATCAAATAAACTTACTTCACTATACGTTACGATATTTAGATATATCATAAATCGACAGTCAAAAATTAGTTTAAATATTCGTACGTACGTTCGTTCCTCTGCCCCTACCCCGCTTACAAATGCCGAAATGCGGGTAAGCGGCTGCAGGCACGTTGTCGTACAATGACCATAGATTACGAAAAAACTAAATAAGAGAAACAAATGAATGAATGCGTAAACAATGAGAGTACTCGGCGTACACTATGTAGCATAATATTAGGTACGCACACACGTACACACAACTCGAATTATATTTTGAACAAATGAACGCACCCAAGGCACAATTGCCCTGCAGCAGTTAGCTTCATTGGCAGCCAAAACATAATAATAATTCGCTGACACTGACATTCAATTCTTTCAACATACATACGTACGTATTATTAAAAAGAAAAATATTTGAAAAATGTCATTAAACCAAAAACTAAAAATACTAAAAGGAAATGCCTAATAATATCGTATATATGTATGTTTTTGCGAATCGAGAAGCAAGCCAGCAAACTAGTCGTGTCGTCAAAAAGTCAAGAAGAAAGTGGCGCGCAGCACCGCAACAAATGTGAAATATATGGAAATTGCGCACATTTTTTAACCCAGCATTGCATTTTAGTGTGTTTTTTCTTTGTTTAGTACATATAGTAGCTAGCGTATAATTAAAATATTATTTTTGTTGTGTGCGCACTTGGTGGAATTTGAAAAATTTTATTCGCTAAATTTTTAAGTGTCCATTCATATTACGCGATATACAAATATACCATATAATATTATCTCCATGTATTAAGTTTTCTAAAAAGTCTACACATACCTTCTTTATATGTAATTAGTTGACTGCATATAACAGGGTTAATATTTCTACTGCCCATATTGAGAGCAAATATTATCTATTGCTCTCATTGAGAGAATATCGTGAGATATATTCTCTGCTCTGTTAAACATGGTTAAATGGTTAAATGTTTCAATTGTTTCTAATTTCAACAATATTGGAGGAGAAGAGACAAACCTTTATTATGGTAATACTTGATATGTCACTATATTCAGTTACATATTTCTTTAAAGTTGAGAAATTGTTTAGTTGTGTACTTATGTAATATCTGTGGTGTTACAAAATAACAGTTAAAGTGTAATTCCTTGTTGAGTGAGTTTGTTTGTTTGCTTTGAATGTAAATACTCGTACATATAATAGAAATTATGCTAATAATCCAGAAGACCTTCTATTCAAGTCAAAGGTTATTCTTTAAATTATATGTCATTTAAATAAACTTTAATTGAAGTTTTTCTTACGTTTAATGCTCTATAAAACACTGTGACGTGTCGTTACAGGTGGTAAAAGTTGTTGGGCTTTAAATGACATTGGTGGAAAATAATGTACCCGGGCGTTTCCTTTACTAAATTAAAGAAGTATTGGGCTATGGAGACCCATCTCTTTTTGTTTTTTTTTATTGATACATTATACACACAGGGTGTATCTCTTATAAATGCATTGTGCTGATTGGAAGAAAGATTGATGGGTGGGAGGAAGAATAAGGGAGAATGAGAGAGGGAATGCAATAACAGGACACCGATAAACAGATAGACAGGCATTGTGGCAAGTGTTATGCCTTTACCACAATGAACTTCAGTCTATCAATGTCGATTATGACCGCATGTAGCGCCAAAGGCCGAGCTTTCTTTAATCTCTAACAAATTAGGTGTAATCCTAATGTTTGTCAATAGAATATTGCAATGTAATATAGAACATTTCATGCCCAGATAAGCTGATTTTGTATTTAAATAACGAATTCAAGTCTTAGGAACGTCGAGAGCTACAACGCTTAAATTTTGCAGTTCAACTTCTATTGCCCATGAGAGTATCCTGAGAGATAAGAAGTAATACGTCATGTTGCAGTAATACCACGGGCGTGATGTAACCATCCACTACATTTTAAAAACCACTTTATTACTCAAACCATTTGAATTTATGTTTTTTAAATCGACCGACCCTAATTCGAATATGTCTTTAGAAAGATTGCATATTGACCTTGCATATTTTTCTTACAGAAAACAAAAGCTAGGCAGTAGCTATGCAATTAGAAATGGATCTTTATATCTTAATCGATTCATTGCAACTCTAGTTAGTCATTTCTTTAATAAATTATACTCAGTCATATTTCCGTTGCTCTCTTTTTCAGTTGATTTTGAAATCCTTGCATATTTCTTTACAGAGCATAGAAATAAAATGCAGTGCATGAATTAAAAACAAATTAATTTAAAAATAGATTTGAATATTTATTATGCGCCAATTTCTTCGGTTTTTTGATAAGGGTTTTCGGTTGTTATTGTATGTAAAAAAAACAAAAAACAAGGGGGAATAACTACGGAGCTACATGCTACATGCCACACACTGTATTCATTACAATAATTGCTACTCAAAAAAGATTGTAATCAATAAGTTTTGCGTAGTTTTCTCATTTTTTGTGTGTGCTGCTTGTAATTCAACGCAGCAAAAGGGCCGCGAAACCAAGAAACTTAACACTTTTTCAGATACTTTAATTCTATATTTTTTTTGTTCAAATAAGATAAATAAATAAAATTGTATCTATCCGAGAAAATGAGGAGGTTCAGTGCCAATATAGTAAGTTACTGCTGGTGTTTCTGTGGTTATCAAAACTTTCAAGCGTAAAAAAAACTAACCGCAGAGGGGCGAAACAAACAGTAATTGTAGCTGCTGTAGAGCACCACACCAGGCTTGACACCAGCACACATCGAATGTTGCTGCTGCATGCATGCACTTGGTTTATTGTTTATGCATTTCTTTAATTCAATAATAAAAATAAATAATAATATATTATAGAATAATAAATAAAAGTATGTAATTCAATGCGATGCTTTTTGTGCAATTTTCCCGCTTAAGAAAATAAACAAATAAAAGAATTCGTTTTTTCCCTTCAAATAAAATGCTCAATTAAAGAAAAAAAAATTCATGTAGTATGTATGAAAATTATTGAAGAATGGAATGAGACTTGAATTTTGCATTGAAATCAATTTTCAGTATGTTTCATTGTTGTTGTTACTTTCAAGTGCTTTGCTGCTGCTGCACCCAACTTCAACTGGTGCTGTCAACGACGTTATTGAACGTCGTCTGTCTGTGTCTACCTAATGTTTGAGATGTGGTGTGCTAGGGAGCGATGTTGGGAAGGAAGAAGGCGAGCGTAAAATGGGGTGTTGGTTGTTCGTTAGTTCTCGGGATGATCGGAACGAACATGTGTGCGCCTTGAAGATGAAATGGAGTGGGGGCGGAGAGGAGAGCGCATACCTACAAAGACGTAGAAAGCTGGAGCCATGGCAGCTAATTGCGTAGCAGCAAATTTATCTTCCATTCGTTTATATTATTATATTATATATATTTTGTTTATATATGTATGTAAGTACGTATGTTTGTAGCTTTTTAAATACAGAGACATTTAATATTTCTGCGCATTTTTTTTTTACTTCTACTAACTGTGATTGAATCTATTATCGGTGAAGGGGAAAAAGGCTACTGATCTGTACCTAATTATAATAAATGAAAATAAAAATGTATGCACCTATAATTCTATCAACCGAGATTTTCGATTTTCCGCGATGAACTCGGTCCAGCACATCACGCTTTGACGAAGTGATATTCAAATACGCAAGAATTAAATAAATAATCATAAGAATAACAATAAAATGACTGACTTATTATAGTGCCAGAGCAAAACACGAACAGTAAGAGAGCAAGAACACCAAATGATAGTCAGAGGCAGTCTTTGTTGGAAACATTTTTCGCAAGGAAAATAAACCAGAAAATGTAAAGTATAAAATTACAGAAAAAAAAATAAAAGAAGTGAGAAAGACTGCAGATAACCTCGACCGACAACAACACAACAGCAATACATACAAACTCGCACACAAAGAAAGAAACATACCAACAACACAAAGCCAGTTTTGAGACAGAAGAACAAAAAGAAATAAAAGGAAAAGTGAAATTTGCATGCAATTGGAAAGAGTAGAAGTTGTGTAGTTAGCAGCAGTAGGAGTCTTATTAAGTAGTTGTACCATGTAGTAGTATGAACGAGTACTTATAGTATGAAGAAATGAGCTCAGAAAAAGAAAAGGAACAAAAACCGATGGCTGATGATATTGATAGCAGCAGTCATAACAGGGCACAGGGTGGCGGCGCTGACAACGAAGGACGTAGTAAAATGAACGAACTGAAAACCAACGAGTAACGATAATGGAAAATTACAACGAGAAGCGAATAAAAAGAGCAAAAAGGATAAAAGACAACTAGAAAAAAAATCAAGGAATTAAATTATATAAAGTGACGAGTAAATATTGTCGTTGAACAACTTCAATGCTGAACGAACGAACAAACGAAACGAATAGGAATACAACGAACGAACGTACAAAAAAAAAAAAAAAAAAAAAATAAAAGACAACGAAGCAAGGCGACAGCGATTCAAAGTACAACAACAACAAAGGCAACCAACATACATATACACAGGCTAGGTCTCAGCCACACCGGCGGCTGCGGCGGCGCCGCACGCGCGACTGCAGCAGGCACACCCAAACTGAAACTGAAAAGAAAACGCGACAGGAACTGAAGAGTGGAAAAATAAAGTGAGCTGCCGTGCGGTGAAGGAGTAGCATGAAGGGTATTCAATGAACGATGCGAAGAGGGATAGGGGCGAGAAAGGGCATCTTCAATATCAGTAGCGTATATGTGCATGTTTGTGTGTGTGTGTGCGTGCATAAATTGCACTCCAAACTTCAATTTATACCACGCGCACACACTCCACCCCTCCCCCCTATCACGTTTTTCTTCTTTTTTGTAATGTATGGTGCCAGCGCCCTAGAAAAAGGAATTCTTTTTCAAGAAATTTTCACAATATTAAAACTACGCTCCTTCCTTTTTTTCTCTCATACAAATCCTTTTTTTTTTTTCTTTTCTTTTAACACACACATTTAAACAAAGAAATCTTCATACTTCCGCCCTAAAAACGAAATACAAAAAAAAACCCAACTGGATATTCACAAATTTATTCCTTTGAAATATTGAAATATAAAAAATGTTACTACGATCCTCCTTTGCACACACAAATCGTTATACATAAATTTTCTCCAGCTTCATTTTCTTTTTTTTTTTTACTTTTCTGTCTTCTTTCTTTTGCTGGTTGGTTCAAAACTTCTATGCAAATTTCAAAATTCTTGCATTTCGCAAGTTATAATACATTCAATTTACCTGCTTCTCTTTTCAAAGTGGTGCAAGTTTTTCAATTTAGATTCTTTCAAAGCTTTGCAATAAATTAATTTTTCAACACAAATTTCAAAGTAACTCCAAAATTTTTCTTTTTCGTTTTTATTGTATTTTTTGTTCCTTCACTTTCAATTACTACACACTTCACTTTGACACCGTATTTAAAATAAAAATGTCTGCTTGTTTAAGCGAGCGTAACTGAAGAATTAAAGTGCGGCACACAACAAGAGTGTAAAATCAAAGACAGACGCTAACAACTTTACGGCTACAGTCGACTACAAAACTACAAAATGCATTGCTCGTTCACATCAAGTTCGAAATATGTTGGAAAATGGCAAATTCGAAAGACAGTGTTGCCATTGTGTGCATATGCATATGCAATGGAAAGACAAATTCCTACATTCCTACAAATGAAAATGTGAGTGAAAGTGTGAAATAAAATTTTAAAAATGGTATATATGAATTTGAATGTTTTATACCCGATAGATAACTAGTAGCATAGAATGTTCTTCTTTAATTCCACCTGTTTTTGTAGCTCTCGATTTGACCTCACTTCCACTACGCACTATTTCTCTAAAAAAAGGTAGAGTTTGTCGATTGAATTAATTTGCAAGATTCGTGAATTTGCAAGTAAGTGAATTGTGTGAAGTAAAAAACCTTTTTAAAAATGAAGCATTGGTGTTTGAAAGCTTTTATTATTTTTGAATACAGTTCTTGATATATTTTTTAATTCTTAAATTCTTTTTGGTTCCAATTTGTTTTTAAATGGCTTGATATACATATACAACTTCAATTTAGGTTCAAGTTCCTCTCATCTGAGCATATATTTTATAGTATAGTGAGTATACATTTTATATTAAAATGTTCACTCATATTTAAAGTTTTTATAAAATGTATGATTTGATGTTGGTGGTGTTCCGGTTTGTTTGCTCGACTCACATAATCGAACTTATGAAAACGGAATACTAAGCTGTGGGTAAAGTTTTGTACGTCAAGCTAACTTGTAAGTTCAAGTGTTAAGGTCTAATGTCTTAATAATTTTTCCAATATCTTAAAATAGAGCTTCTAGCTCTTCAGGCTCCAAAATGATTAGGTTTCCTAATTGGAACAACTTTACTGTATATCCCACCAGATTGCATGTATTAAACTCACCAGAGAATCTGCGAAATTACAGAATTGCGAATGAATTATACGCCGATACCAGAAAATTAGTTTTTAAAATTTTTATGCAAAAAATTTACCTTCGAAAAAATAGAATATACATTTTTCTCATTGTGAATAGACACGAGCGTTTACCTCAAATGGCAATTCTCTATTCACTGTAATTGTTGTTATCAGCATACACAATTGTGATTGGCAAGCACATACAACTTCTGCATTGTTGTGAATGGGTTTTCCAGCGAAGAAGGCATGAGAAAAATAACAAAATCAAGTTCTTAAAATTGTTGGCTAAAGAAAAGAAATAATGGGATGTATAAGCACCAAAGAACTAAATCCTAATTTAAATACCACAGATGAAAATGCTTTCCGCGTGCGCGTGATTCGTGTGGTCGATAGTCGCAATCCGCCAACGCGCACATTGGTGCGCGGTATATTAGAAATAAATCCGAAATCTCTGATTTTCGAAGCAAAGCATGCAGAACCAGTAGTGTGGGAGCTGAAACGTCTGCGACGTTACGGACTGAACGATAATGTGTTTACATTTGAGTCGGGTCGCCGTTGCGCCACTGGACCGGGCATTCATGTATTTCACTGCTCCAATGCAGAGGAGTTCTATGGAATCTTTCGTCACTATCTGACTACGGTATTCGATTTCCGCGATACTTTTGCAAATGGTAATCAGGGTCCTGTTTTCGATCATCCATCGCGTACTTTCCCCCTGCCAGCTGCAGAGTCAAACAACTATTTGGAGCCAGAACCAACGGGCATGTGCATTGGGCTGGTGACAATGGTAGACGATGCGGGCACTATTCGCACTGTGAGTGCTTGCGGAGGTGCTTGTAGAGGCACAGGCGTTTGCGAAGCTTCTAACAGATTTCTCCTCTCCACATTAAACGAACCATTGAGCCCCAGTCCAATAAGCTTGGATACACCCAGTTCTTCGTTTACACCGACTGACACGCTATGTCACAGCCTACAACAACCTACTACCCCATGTGGTGCTGCTGGTGGAGCAGTAGTCTATGTAAATACACCACCTGCAAATGGTAATTTGTACTTGGATCATCCATTGCATTCAACTGCGCAGTTGCAGTCCAATCACAGCGGTCACAGCGGTGCCTGTGGTGGCAGCATTTGTGGTACCAGAACGCTCAAAACTGTAATAAGAGACAGTTCGTTGGACGTGCCGCCCGTTGAGTGTGCACCGCTGTGTGCGCCCACCATAACACCCACATCGGATCGACCGCACATGTATGCAAATATCGAAGGGTTGGGCGGCAGTAGCAGTAGTGGCTGCAGTACGCGTGAACGTGATCGTGAAAAATGTCTGGATCTTTCAACGGAGCGTTGCTATGAGAACTTCAAGAGTGCCGATTTAGCATTACTGCTGCAATCGTCCACCACGCTGGTGTCACCGAAGGATGCTGGTGCAATGAGAAAACCAGAACTGAATTCACATCGCTCCTATCCTGATTCTCCAATGACACCGGTCACGCCGATGATAGCAGGAGCACCAGAAGTCAATTATATAGTACTCGATCTGAATACACCAAGCAGTCCCACCAATGAGCAATTTTGTGCTTCATCACAAAGCGAACAGTACAGCGGCTTAGGAAGCGGCCATCCATTGGCGGCGAGCTTAAATTGCACAAATGCTGGGGCAGTATCAAGATCAGCAAACACAAATACAACGGCGACGAGCGTGTTAACGCCGGCATCGAGTATAGCACTAAATGGCACGATCGGTGCATTTGGATCGATGTCGTTGAGAACCACAAGAACCACCAGTCTGGCGTCAATGAAAACCAATGACGCTAATGGAACCGCAAATGGAAATTGTTCAAGATTAATAGCAGAAAGGAAAAAGGAAGCGCCACTTGGCTATTCCACCATTGACTTTATAAAAACATGTGCACTCTTTAGCTCGAGTAAGCAAGCGGACGAACTAGATTCATCGTTGGAGCATGATGATGGATCGACACGGAAAACGCGTCATAGTGCTGCTGCAGCTCGGCTCATTAAACGTAAGGCATGCTCAATAAGTGAATAATGGTGGCAGTGGCGGTGACAGCGGAGCACCACAGAGCGAGAGACACCTATAAAGGAGTGTTTACGAGAGGAAGGAGAGAATGAGAAGAAGGAGAAGTAATGTTGAGGTATAGTGAATATAGTCTTGGTTTATAAATATTAAAGTGAGAGAGAGACAACTTTTCCGAAAACAAAAACAGGTAGAAAGCTAAGTCGGGCGTGTTCGAAAACCGTTAGAAATATTAATCACCTGTGAAGGAAGTGACTTTCTTAGAAGGTATTTTCGTTTGCTTAACCCTGTATTAACATATTATTTTTAAAGAAAATCTCACTTAGGTGGTTTTGAATACACCTCGTTTAAAGAACTTATGTGGGTTGGACCTTAAGCTTTCATGTTAATTCTGAATTCCGATGATTTTCACAGGATTTTATGAACACAAATTAAAATTTCAAAATACATCAGTACAATAATTATTTACTATATATTAACAAATTTGTTTTTAGTGCCAATGTAATGTTTTCGTGTTTAAGGTTGTAATGCAATTGTGAAATACATACATACAAACATATCCTCTACCTCTGTTCTTCAATAATGTATCTCCATTTTGGAAGAAATTTTTTTTTTTTTTGCTTTAAAAGTATACAATCATTTGAGAATCCAGAGAGAAATAATGGAAGTATAACAAACAAAAGCAAAAATAATGTTGAGCGACCTCGTATCTCCACTTGAGCACTAAAGTTTATTTTCAAATCTTTAGTTTGTTTCATTTTTTTAAAACGGTATGTATGTATGTATGCACTTTTGGAGATACGTGTTTGAAGAATAGAGTTAGCGACATGTTAATTTCTATATATAACTAAAGTTTATTAATTACATTTCTCGCTCTCTATCTCTCTTTGTTTCAGAGATGATATGAAACCACAACTAATACTGCAAAAAAACACAACAACGATTTTGGAAACGGTTTCGCCCGCAAACAAATGCAAAAATCACCCACCCACTCATACATATACGGTGAAACAACAATAACATAAATTGCCTCACATTTGCTAGTCAAGCATAAAATTTGTATGCGTCTAATTTTTGGTATATGCAAAAATTCAATCTAAAATAAAAAAAAAAATAAAAAAAATCAACGAATTTGTAAAGAAATGTACTTAAAAATATACATTAATACTGCTTTCTCTATTTGCCAAGATATTTAATAATTTTCATTATAGGCTTAATGAACGTCAGGGTTGTCAGAGAGAATAACAGCAATGTATATAACACAGGCAGAACAGACGATCGTTTCGGAACCAGCCACAGTTACCCATTAGTGGTCAGTGGTGAAACTACCACTAAGATTGTTGTTACTTTGTTGTTATTTATACGTTCATTAAGCTCTTTTAAATACGTTAGATATACTGTAACTATCTGAACTTGCCAAACTCGGAAATACTTGCCAAACTCCAAATTACAAAACATAAGTAAATTTTCAATTTAATAATTTTAACTATAAGATTTTGTTTTAAGACTATGCTATCTGTTTTGCACTTAGTATTTAAGTATTGTACAATTTTTGTTGCATATATGCATAGATACATAAATGGTATTATTTTTTTATATAATTTGAACTCAGTATAGTTTTATGTTTTGCATAATTACTTATTTTTCTATTTACTAGTCATTGATTTTATACACATACTACATGTACTTATTCCCAATTATTTTGCTTTACTATATATGCATTTTTTACAACTATCAATTTTATATGTATGTGGTAAGCTTTATATGTATATTTGTAGCTTATAAAATCTTATATGAATTTACCAAAGTCCCTTTTTTATTTGTTTTTTTATTGCAAGGGATTTATGTAAACTCATAAATGCCTCATATAACTTATATATAGTCAAAATTTATATGAAATTTCACAGTTTTCTTACGAGTGTATGAGTTGATATGGTTTGCGAGGCATTTATGATTTATAGGCATCCCACTAATGTTGTTATTTAAATACAGCGTAAGTTTTAAGAGGCATAACAAATATTATTATAAACAAAATAAACATTAAAATATTAAACATATTATGTGAAGATAATTGTATAATAAAACTCTTTGTTTAAAATATTTAATTAATTGAGATATTTTTCCGTTGCATTTATATTGAGTAAGTGAGTTGGATGGTCGCTTCAAATAATGTTGTAAGCGTCCGCTGATTCTAAGGGGCGCTTACCGAAGTAATGGTAATAAGAGCCAATCAGAGAAGAGATTGTAGGAAATTGAACTTTTCATAGATGTGCCCAAAAAAGACTATGAAGTTGGTAAATCCTCAATTATTCTGAGTTTTGGATGAAGGGAGTGTTTTTCAAGTCGAAAATAGGGAAGCGTGCAAATCACTGGCTAAAATCAAGATTGGACTAAGGTAGCAAAGCGGCTATGAAATCTTTGAAATAGTAGTTCCACAAGAATATTGAAGACAATGTAAGAGGAGCTGATGCACATATTAGTGAGCCGGGCAGCATCAGTTCTAGACATTGCACAAATGCAATCAGTAGAAAGATTCGCTTAAGCCTAGTCTTAAATCTACCCGAGATAGGAAAAATTCTCCCATGCCTTAATAACATAGTGTGATTTATGTAAAAGGCAATAAATATCTGGTAACATATTGAATAATTGTGTGAGACTATTGACCCATTCTTCCCCTGGATCCACCATAAACTTGAGCTGTACTCAGAGAAGGTCGCTTCGCGGAAGTGATCGAAGCCTAAGGCCGACACCATTAATAAATAGAAGATGAGACCTTAATCTCTCTTCTGTTTTGTTTTTTTAATTTGATCCCGTCAACATACAGGGAGTACCCCTATGAATGCAGAGCATTGTTTTGATTGGAAGGAAGATTGATAGGCGGACGGAAGAAGGAGGGAGAAGTAGTTATGAGCGTTTGCTTTAAATTTGCAAGGGTCTAATAATCGGGGAAAGTATTCGTAGAGAGCTTATTCCAAATACGCGCGGTAATGCGTAAGTGTTGCGTCTTAAGTGAAGATATGCAACTGTAGTAGTTAAAGGGCGCAATCATTAAATTAAGGGGGCGGGGGGACTGTCCCATTCACTGTTCTATGACAGAGGAACTAAGAGTTATAGCCTTAAATAAAAGAAATTGAAGTCACTTAGAGATTAAAGTCGAAAGAAACAGTCTCTCCTGACCCCTCCTTCTTATGTCAGCTGCTGTACTCAAATACCCAGCTGTAGTAGCTGGACATCAATGGACATTCCTACATCAAAGGTGAAAGAAACCTTGGACTTTCAAGTAAATGATAAATCATTTTTGCCTGGCAGGCAAAGATAGTTTAATTTTAGTTACTTAACATCAGAAACGTGTGAACTTAATTTTAGAACTACCACAAACTAAAAAACTGTAAAATTCGGGGCAGTGCTTTCAAATACGTGACGTCTGGTAGACTTTAGTCACATCATGGCGAATACGGGACAATTTCTATGGCAACTCTTCATTGCGGGACGAGCTGCTCAATTCCTGGACAGTCCCTTCCAATCCAAGACGTCTGCTAGCTTTAAAATATCTACACATATGGTACTTACGAATACAGATACCCACAGTGCATCGAATGATAATGGAGGCAGCGTGCCCCACTGTGCAATAAACCTGACCTACACCGACATATACGAACTCGTACATGAAGGTTGCTGCAAATAAAACTTTATTTACTTACTACAATGATATATGGCAATTTACATACATACATACATACATACATACATACATACATACATATGTTTACATATTATTAAAATTCATATATTCATTTATTTGCCACAGCGATCGTCTTTGCAAAGAACATTTCAAACGGTTTAATCTAATTGATAAGCTTATGAAAAAGACCCAGTGGTGGGAAATCAAAGTGTTCAATTTATCACAGCATTCAGTGAGCTCATTTTGTTGCATTAGGGCAAGTTATGGAAAATGCAATGCTAGGTTTTTTTAGTTGTACTGCGGCCTATAATATCTATTGTAGGTCCTCCATTCTTAACTACTTCAAATATAACAGTCTACCAAAAAAAGGGGGGAGGGGGGGAGGGAAGGGTTTAATCGGATCTTTCAATGTTAGTTCAGTAATGTGCAATTGTTCCTTTCTTAGACAATTATCATTTTCTAAATGTGATTATTTGTATGACTGGAGCCACGTTTCAGAGTTGGTTGTTGTTTCGTTACAATGATTTCACACTTTTTTATTTAAAATCGATTTTATTCGCAAAACAATGGAAACCTAAAAAACAAAATATGATTCTATCAATGCAGTAGTGCGCTTTGGAAATGGTATGATCGTAATTTCAGATAAAACAAGAGATATAAAACATGACAACTCTAGATTAGGGGTACACCCTTAGTGTTAAATGTATCAATAAAAAAATAAAAAGAATTGCATTGCTGCTATCGTAACCTTGGCATACCGAGATAAACTTAGAGCCTAAAAATCTGGGATAGGGAGGCGTTTCATATTGATTATGAAAAGTTGAAAGAAACAAAAATGATGGCGAGTAGGCTCAAGATTCCATGAAGAATTAAGGAACCTAAGTTAATGAGTCATAACATCATTAATTAACATCAGCAGACAAATCATTTCACAAAGTCGGCAGACAAATCAGATGACAAAGTCAGCTCGTTTGAAGCCATATACTCTGAGAAGTTTTATTGTACCGCTGGGCTTTTTATAAGCAATATAAACCTAGCTCTATTGTTGCATTAATTTGATGAGCTCTTTGCCACTTTCATTGCCAGTTTATCAAGAGCGCGACTGCTAGTGATAAGTCAGCGGTATATTTTATAAATACAATAAGTAAAAAAAAATTCAATTCAAAATTCTCGAGTCGCACAATTCCGCAATGAAATTTGTATTAATATTTTTTGCTGCTGCTCTTGGATTATTAACCGCAACAGGTGATTAATGAAACATAGAAAAAATGGATTAAAGAAAGGCTCATCGTTCACCCTCAATCCCCTTCCGATGCTTTCCAGTAATATCTCTAGAAATTCCACAATATTTGGTGCCCGAAACTGCAGCATTCGCACAAGAGAGAGCGGTCAAAGCTTTAATAAAACGGACAATTGGCGAAGATGCAGCGCATCAATTTCAGATCGAAGTCGACAAAACAATGGAGCTCAGAAGTTTCACGGTAAGTTAGACAAATAAGGAAAATATCTCGCAAATACAAGTTGAACAATTTCAAAATGGCACAGCTCCAAAAAACCGGGCCCAGGGAAATACACATTGCTGCTTCGGATGGTGTTTCGGCGGCCAAAGGATTTCATCATTATTTAAAATATTATCTGAACCAACACATAACATGGACCAATCTACAAGTAACGATTCCTACAACGGCTGCTGAATTACCAAACGTCACGTTAACATCAAAATCGGCAAGCGTTATCATTTACTATCAAAATGTATGCACTTGGAGTTACAGCTTTGCATGGTGGAGCATGCCCGTGTGGCGCCGTCATATCGACTGGATGGCCATGCAGGGCATTAGCTTAACTATAGCCCCCATACAGGAGTACATTTGGAATGATATTTACGAGGAGATGGGCTTAAATAAAACTGAGATCAGTGAACATTTCGTGGGGCCGGCTTTTCAAGCGTGGTAAGTTGAAGTCGTGAAAAATTGCAGATATCGTGTATGTTGAAAGACAGGTAGACAGGTAGGTAGAGAGCTTATTATGCCAGACTTACCTACATACTATATATGAGGGCCTTTAGTACTTGCAACAGCCGTCAAGATATGATGCATGATAGGTTTATTTACTTCTGTGATTTGTTTATGATTTTTAAAGTTGATTCCGTTCTGGTTCAATGTTCGTTTTTAGAATTACCAGTATCGAAGCCGTAGGTGGAAACTTTGAAAGAAACTGGAAAAATGTGAAAAGCTTTTGCATTTTAAATTGGAAGTGTTTTAAAATTTATGGGATACTCTGACTTACTTATCTTACCGGAATCCTTGTAGTTATATCCCGGGTCTTTGAGAGGCGAACGTAGGAGTAGTTATGTAATTGTGAAAATCCTCTGTTTTCAGGTTTATCAAATTCATTATTGCCACCGAGCATGACATATCCTTTGAAAGCTTTTGACTTTTACTATCCACTGCTTAAAATGTATTAGCAATATCTGAAGATGTTTTTTTTAATAAAATGTCTTGAGTTTTTGAAGCTACTAGCCTGTTCTTTGAAGGCCTGCTCTAGCTTAAGCTGCTTCAGGGCATTTTTAAGTTACATATTTTTCTCTTGTCAATTTTTTTGATTCATGACCAGAGCGTGAAATATTTATAATGATGGGAGCGGGCCTTATGCTTCTAGGTAAGAAAGTCCGGACAGATACGGATATAACTTCTTTTTAGTAGAACTAAGTGAGATAATTTCAATCAATTCTAAGAAGTTTCTCTAATTTTAAATTGAAAATCATTTTCCTAGCTATAGCTCCCACATAGGACGACAAGATTTGGAATGATATACATGAGGAGATGGGCTTAAATTTAACTGAAACTGAGCTTGTTGGTCGAGTATTTACCCTCGAATTATGTAAAACTTGGTTTCTTGTTTTGTATTCGTCACTTTACAAAAACAAAACAAAGGTTACGCAGAGCCCCTCCGATTTCCGTTTTACATATTTTTAGGGTTAATATCTGAAAGGCTTGGGGCACTGCTCCGGTTAAGAATCTAATCATTTCATTAAGAGTTAAATTTATACATAAAAACGTTTCCTAAACCGTTTTCAACGCTACATCTCTTTTCAGGCAACGCATGGGTAACATACGTGGCTGGGGTGGGCCGCTGCCACATTTCTACATGCGCATGCAAAAGGTGCTCCAACAAAGAATCCTGGAAGCTGAACGAGATCTGGGCATGATAGTGGCTCTGCCAGCATTTGCTGGACATGTGCCCGTAGCAATGGAGCGACTCTATCCGAACGTTTCATTTACAGCGGTCGAACGTTGGAATCGTTTTCCCGATAACTATTGTTGTGGACTGTTTCTCGATGCCAATGAACCGCTATTTCGCGATATAGGCTCACGATTTCTGCAGAAAACCATTGACCTCTACGGGAGTGACCACATCTATTTCTGTGATCCCTTCAATGAAGTACAGCCGCGTGAAGCTGAAGCGAACTACCTCAACTCGACAGCTTCCCACATATACGAGACAATGAGAGCGGTGGATGCGAAAGCCGTTTGGCTGCTACAAGGTTGGATGTTCGTTAAGAATATATTCTGGCGAGATGAGCTAATTGAAGCATTTCTCACCGCGGTTCCTCGAGGTAAGATGTTAGTGTTGGATCTGCAGAGCGAACAGTTTCCACAGTATGAGCGCACGTATTCTTTTTACGGGCAACCGTTCATTTGGTGTATGCTGCACAACTTCGGCGGCACGCTGGGCATGCACGGTTCGGTGAATGTGGTGAATGAGCATATTCGTGCAGCGCGCCAAATGCCAAATAGCTCAATGATTGGCGTAGGCATTACGCCCGAGGGTATATATCAAAATTACGTAATGTACGAGCTGGCGTTGGAGCGTGGCTGGCGGGAGGAAGATTTCGATTTGGCAAAATGGTTCGATACATTCGCTGATGTGGAGTATGGCGTTAAGGATGCACGTTTGCATCAGGCATGGCAACTGTTGCGCAAGTCCGTGTACTCTTATTACGGGCTGAATAAGCTGCGCGGAAAGTATACAATAACACGCCGACCTGCGCTAAACCTGAATCCATGGACTTGGTACAACATTTCATCTGTCGAGCAGGCATTGCAGTTGTTACTATCGGCCAATGCCAGCATACCGCTGAGTAATTATGCGCAGTACGAACACGATTTGGTGGACCTAACGCGGCAATTCCTGCAAGCGATGTCCGATCATTTGTACGTGAATTTAATCGGTGCCTACAAGAAGAAACAGTTGCAACCATTCAATAATATCGCTGAAAAGTTGCTGAGGCTCTTCGATGACTTGGAAGCTATACTGGCCACAAATAGACATTTTCTACTCGGTCAATGGTTGGAGCGTGCCAAGGAGAGAGCACGCAAACCGGCCATGAAACGGCTCTACGAGATGAATGCGCGCAATCAGATTACCATTTGGGGACCTCGTGGTCAAATTTTGGACTATGCCAATAAGCAATGGTCGGGTATTGTGCGTGATTACTTTCGGCCACGTTGGTCGCTATTTCTGGACATGATGCGGCAGAGTTTGCAGGAGCATCGCAAATTTAACACTAGCGCTTTCGTTCATCTAGTAAGCGATGAAATTGAGAATCCATTCACTGTTCAAATGCAAACGTATCCCGTGCACGGTGCGGGCAATACTCATGACATAGCGCAGCGAATTTATAGTAACTGGAGTTTGCTATCAAGGGATCCAGAGTTTGTGCGCAATCTGCCACTAATTGTGCGATTGATTTGAAGCAGAGAGAGACAGCGAGTAATTTAATGTGAAATTCTTTATGTCATGACATTTTAAAAATATTTATTAGATTTCAAAAAATTAGAAAAATTGGCTGTATAACCTAGACGTCTAGACAATTGCTATGACACTTCATTGTTGATTACGCATGTGTTATGTAATTTATTTGTACTCGCATTTCACATTTCCCTGAAACGTCAAAATATTGTCAGCTTATGTCAACATATAATTGTCTTCATCACTGTCATCGGAAAATCCGAGACAATGAGGAGACACTGAAAAAAATGTATTAATATTGTGTGGATAAAACTGTCTGGTGTAGACATCTGAAATAAATTTAAGCCTCTGAGCTAGTTTTGACAAAGAGTTGCGGAATAAAATTTTATATAATAGAAGAAGATACTGGCATCAAAAGTAAGTAGCTGGCAAAGATTTAAAATGATATCAATACAAAATAACTTAAATAAGTTTTTGTACTTAATTGACTGACTTTTGCAGGAGTTCTTCGATGAAATTTTGAAATTTAGAACGAAGAAAATTCTCTAATTCTATAAATAATAAATATTTAAAATCTGCATGGATTTCTTTAGATGAAAATAATATATCAGAAGCGGCTCTTCGGTGACAGGTCGAAATTCTATTTACTTAGTCGTACTTATTAGCACTTTCCCCATTTTTTTCATTTCTCAATTTAATGCTGGATAGTGCTCGACAAATTTCTTTGGGAAAACATTTTGTATTAGCAAAGAAACGAACTGGGTTAGGTGAGTTTTTCCTGGTGTTGTTGCTGTGGTGTACTTGGTGTCCCGGGTTCGAATATCAGCACAGACAAAAGTAGAATAAATAATTTTTCTACACGGCACCACGTCTTGGTAGGCAATGGCAAATCTACAAGTGTAAAAATTGCCTATGAAAAGCTTTTCACTTCGCCGTTCGGATTCGCCATTAAACTGTACGTCCCTTCCATTCATGTACAAATAAAAGAAGCAGAAGTATTTAATTTTTTATTTTTAAATGATGCCAAATGAAATTGCTAACGATTTTCCCTGCCCCGCTAAAAGAGAAAAGATATTTTTATTTTTTCAAAATAAATTTTTATTCACGTTTTTATTTTTTTTTCACTTTTTTTCAATAAATTTTGTTGTTTTTCTTTTTTTGGTTTTTTTTTCAATTTTAAATTTCTCATAAATTAATTTTATGCTATTAATTTATTTTTTTTAAATTACTCTAGTAATTATCATAATTAATTATCGTCAATGTGACGAAATTCATTTGGGGTCTGTCAATAACGCATATCGACAACAGACTTCTCAATTCAATACTTAATTTTGTGTGTGTGTGTGTGTGTGTGAGTGTGGTTGTGTGTTTTTTAAAGATAATTATATAATTATAATTTTGTTTTTTGTTTAATTTTTACATGCAATTTGTTTTTCTAATTTTTTTTTAGCAAGAGCGTCTTAGTGGTTTTGTTTTCTATTAATTATGCAATAATTAATATAATAATTATTTAACTTGTGGTGTGTTGTTGTGAGTTAATTTGTTTTGTTGAGGGGTCGCAAGTTCTTGGGTTTTCTTTCAATTATTTGTTTTTTGGTTTAATTTAATTAATTAACGATTTGTTTCTTTTATTACATAGTAGAATTTAATTTAATGCTAATAATTTTTAATTTATATATATATAATTAATTTAAATTATAACAATTAATTTAGTTTCCTAGTTTTTTATTTTGTTTTTAATTAATTTAATATAATTCTTTTTTTACTCATGCAAAACAAAACAATTTTGTTTTTTTTCTTTTTTTATTGAATTGAACAAATGCATTTTTTCGTTTTTCTAGAATTTTATTTACTAACATTATTGTACAGAATTTTTAACTGGAAAGAATGACATTTTTACATTGGTTTTCTTTACTTCTTTTGCTTATTTTTTTTTAGTTTTTTTCATTGGTTTTGTTGTTGTAAACTAGCTATTCTTTTAATTAATTAATAAACGATATCTTATGTATTGTATACAGGGTGTCGAGCAATGTTCTCGATTTTGAACTTATAAACTTATAACGATTACCATAAGAAGTTCTTTGAAGATTCTCAAAATAATAAAGTAATTCAGAGTATTGAAGCAGGGACCTTTAGAGATTACAGAATTAGTGATTGGAATAAAATTAAGGCTTGCATAAGATAGGGGAAAAGTGTGTCCTTAAAAAGTTACAAGTATTAACTCTATGCAGTTCTTTAGTGGAAGTTTTGAGTATAAGTATACCAAAAGTACTGAAAAACATTTCAAGTTAGTTTTGAATCGAGTTTTTTCAGACAATTCATTCCGATGAGAGATCTTTAGAATCTATACAAGAAAAAAGGACTCAAATACTCATGAAATAATCCTTTTGAAATTTTATAAAATATAGGTTCATGAACAAAGAACTAAAACGTGAATTCCTAATACGGAGTTGCACTAAGAAGCTTCGTGAAGTTCTTCAAGGAAATTTTCCGAAGTAGTCATTAGTTGGAACAAAGACCACAAATATTGGCATATTGTATATTATTAAATGAAAATATTCGAATTTATTGTGAAATTTCCATATCTTCAGAATGCGGTGGTTTGGTAACAAGTTCCAAAGAGTTCTTAAAGAACATTTTGGAATACAAGTGTAAAAAGTTTCAAAAGATTTCAAATTGCACGGAACTTAAGTGAGAACTGTGATGAAGGAAAGTGAGAAGTTTACTTGGAGTTATTTAATGCATTCTCAGAATATAAAACGTTATAAGACTTCGCTAGTGGAGATTCTCAATACGATATTTTTATTTTTTGGAGTTTAAATTCTTAGTTAGAGAAACGTTATCAAGTTTTAAACGAGTTTTCATAAAAGCTTTAAGCTTTAAGCTTTTAGGGGTTCTTTAACGTATGTAATTTAAATTTCCAAAAATATTGCGTCCGTAAGTTAAAAATTCTCTCTTCCCCCGGGCAAGTATATTCTTTCCACGTACCTGGATATGCAACTGAAGTTTGGGCGAAATAAACAAGCTGTCATGCTACGCAATGGTTTTCTGAATTTAAGATGATACAGTGGGAGATAATGAGAGCTTTTTAACGATTATCGGTGAGATTACACTACCACATGTTTTTTGGCTAAGAAGTGAAGGCCCCCGATCGATACGATCCTGCAAAATCTAAAGATCTTCTCGTTCGCTTAACTTCTGAGAGGGATTCAACCCTTCCATAAAGATTTTTCAGAAACGCAGTGTCTAATTTCTTTTTGCTAAGCTGACATCTGGTAGTCATAATGGGGAAATTATGGGACCTTATTTCACATAATGTCTCATTAAAGATTTCTAGATAGATTGAAACAAAAATATAATATGTAGAGTTTTATTAAGAAGTCTCATTGAGTTCTAAAACGGAGTTCCATGGAGTTATCTCTAGTCTAATAAAGGAATTCCATAGAATTTTAACACAGACTTCGAATAAGAAACTTCATAGAGTTCTAATAGAGGATTTTATGAGTTTTCTTAAGAAGTTCTATTAAGTACCTCAATTCATAGAGTTCAAATAAAAAGACACCCACAGTTTTTCAACGATATTTGTACACATAAAAAGTACCCGTAAATATGAACATGAAGCTGTGAAAACATTTTCAAATCTAGCTTTCAAACACCTTGTATGTAAGTAAATAAAAATGTGGAATTGTGTGTGATTAAACAAGTGTTTTTTTTTGTATTTTGCAAATTTTTTCTTAAATATTTTTGTTTAAATTTACAAGAACATCAACAATTATTACCAAAAATAAAAAACAATAAATCTAATTGTAAGTAGAGCAAATGTCCCAATTCTTGCATTGCAATTATATAAAAAAAAATCGATGTTGTTTTTGTTTTTTTGCGTTTTCATGCACGAATTTGTTTAGAAATAAATTTGAATATGTGTGATATTCTCTCTCAATTGATTATTAAAAATTATTTTATACCTCATTCATTATTACCATGTAAAAGTATTATGTAATACATGCTTACATAGTTCACATTTAGTATTTAGTGTCTTGCATTTTAGTTAAATTCGTCTTTAATATCCTCTTTGTACAAGAAGGACTTTTATTTTTAAAATTCCATTACATCTATAATTTATTCATTTAATTTTTATAGTTTTACTTCTCATTTTACATGTAGACTTTGTTCAATTTTAAATAGAAAATTTTATTGCTAATAGAAAATATTATATTTATCAAAAAACATACAAAAAGAGTTTTTTCTTATTATTTTACGAGTTTTTTTTTACACGCTAATCGAAACTTCTCACTTCTCTTAACCCGCGAAAGAGCAGCTAGCGCACGCATACTAATTAAATGCATATACATACGTTGAGGGAGAATGGGGGGGGGGAGAGAGAGAGAGAGAGTGAGAGTAAAACGCGTGCGCTCGTGTGTGAGTGTTTCTGTGCTTATCTGTGGTACGCACAGGTGATCTACAAATAGTCTAAGATCCCGATGTAAAATTTCGGGAAATTCTTTTAAAATAAAATATTTTATGATTCCGTGATGTGCCAAGGCAAATTAGCACACTAAGGTCAGTTATCAGTTATATGAATATTTACATAATAACGGAATTTTTGTGAGAAACAGTAATCATTTATTATTATTCATGTCAAAGTGTAGGTGAGGTCACTTTCGAAAAACTGGGAAATTATATTTTTCAATGTTTGAGGTACTCACTCAAACGAAAGGTGCTTCCATACTCTTTCCACATATGTTGGTGTGCCAAGTGATCACGTGGCAAACGAAATTGAGTTATTCAGTGGGCAATAGCTGACATAAGTACGTTGATTAGCCCGGACACACCAGGTGTTCCGTCCCTGTCTATGGGCAAGGCGTCACACTAATTTGTTCTTTTTTTTTTGAATAATAAATTTGTCCCGGAAATTTCCATCGGATTCTCGTACTGTTGTATAAAGAGCGCATCAAATGTTTGCCTTAGATTTATGTAAATATCTACGAATTAAATGCAATATGCATTCTCTATGTTTTTTGTAAATAAATAAAATAAATAAATATCAAAATAAAATAAATAGACGCAATAAAAAAGAATTTTTCTAAAAGCAAAAATGGTTTCTTGGAGGGATTTTTCTTTTTGTTTTTGGTATATACATAAATACAGGTATACGTAAAAATTTGTGGGATTTTATGTTTTGGTTTTTTATATTTTTAAATATTTTTTTAAAGTCTTTTTGGAAGATTCTAACGTTTTCGTAATAATAATTGTATTAAAAATAATTGGATAGTTAAACATAGTTTAAAAATTGTCTGGAATACAGTGTTTCATTTACTGATTTCACATTGTGGCTTTTATCTTATCATCTCAATGTGAGTGAATGAAAGAGAGAGAGAGAGATTTCACAGGGTTGCATTAATTGAGCTCACAGTTTAGGTTTTATCTCGTGCAGAGAGAGAGAGAGAGAGAGAGAGAAAGAGAGGGAGATTTAAAGGCTAGATGCCATTAAATACATAAACACATTTAACCCATTAACATCTAACATCAAGCATCTTTCTTTTTTTCACCGGATTAATTCTAGAGCCAGTGTACAAAGACAAGTGTACAAAATTTCACAATTCTACCTCTTATTGCTTACGCTGTTCCCTACTGGGTAATATTATATTCAACAATTTCTTAAACCCAGAAAAAAGTTCATAATAATCTGACAACAATTGATTTTAAATACAATATTTAAGTGAGAATTGTTTGTACCTTAGGGAAGTGCTAGTCAAACCTTTGCAGTGAGCCTTTCAAATGCTACTGCCAAAGCTCAAGAACAACCTGGAGGCGTACTGTAAAAGAGTAACTTCAAAATTGAGAACACACAAGGGAGACTAAGCAAAGGCAATATCACAAAACCGTAGAAGAAGTTAATTTTTAATTATATTCTATAGAGACTGAAATCCATGTAAGCCTAGATAATTTAGGAGTTTTATGATTTCATGGAGTGCTCCAAGGAGTACATGTATAAGTAGAAGACCCTAACGCAAGCAAAAAATGTATATTTTATGTACTTTTTCTAGGTGTTTTCTGGATCTATGTACTTGATATCTAGGGCTGAAAACCGTTCGATAAGACCAGGCACTCACTTAACCATTGATATGAACAGTGTGTGTAAGTTCTACCTTCCAGAGATTGTTTAAATTAAGCTACACTTGCATGGTTGAGCCTTGTCTACTTTTGAACTATCCAAACTAACGTTTTTGAAGTGATACTTCTTATGGCGCCGCGTTTGTCAATTTTAAGCGATGAGAATAAAATTGGAATTTTACGCTGTAAAAAGTATGCACAAGTTTTTCCTTGTAATTTAATACATTTGCTTATCGCTATGGTTGTGACGTCACATGTTTTCTCCATAGCAGTCTAAGAAAATGCACAAATTTTTCCAATTAGACTGCTATTTTTATACATTACAAAAACAAATAAAGTTAATCTGTTGTTCATGAATGTATGACGTTTGTAGACGTTTGTAGAAAAAAACAAGATGGCCGTAAGAAGTTTCATTTTTTTCTTTAGTTAGTTACGAGTCCCAGGGCCCACCACCTGCCAATCCGACCGAGAGTCTGACTACTTACTGATTACCGAAACAGAAAACTACGCGACAAGGTGGACTCTACTATGTATGTTCCAAGGTTTGACTTTAGTGTTCGCTATCTAGTGTTCTCTTATTATTTTTCAGAGTCTATAGGAGAGTCTATGGGTGAGCAGTTCCTGTTCCAATTGAGGCATAGCTTTTAGGTTGTAGTACTCGAGTCCTTCACAGTACCGAATATCTTTTTTTTCTCCCTCTCTCTCTCTGTATTTCTCTGGATGGCATATGTGGAAATGAAAAGCTATATTATAAACATTAGGAACCTTTATAGCTTAGATATGTAATAAACTTAAAAAATAAAATAAAATGTTCAACAAATAATAAAAACAAACAAAAATTTATGTTATGAAATTTATGTCTAATATTTTGTTACAAATTTTCATTATTTGTTTTTTATTTTTTAACAACCTTGTAAGTTAGAATTTTTAATAATAAATAGTAGAAAAAAATTGTTGCATTTTTTGCGTATGTATGTATATATTATATACGTGTCACAAATACATACATATACATTCCGTATATGTACATTTGGGGGAGGGGGAGGGAGATTTGGGAGGTCCGGGCAGAGTATCGTAGTTAAATTTAGTAAAAGTTTAATAGTTAGCCATCTACATATAGATGATAAGTTTTTAATATATTTAGTTTTTATTAATTGTCTTTAATTTAATCCTGTTTTTATTATGTAACTCTTTATTTCAATTATATTTATTATTAAATATTATTGATTTTGTTTTTGTTCTTGTCGTTCTGTTGGTGATTGTGAAATGGTTTGGATTCTATACGAATCAGCTTTTTTTGTTCTTGACAATTATTATTATATTTAATGAGCATCTCATGAGATAAGTAAGTGATATTTTCATGCACTTCATTCAATACGACAAAGGTTAGTTCTGGGGTCTAATAGTCTGTTCGATCACTCCGAAATTCATACAGTTTCGATAAGACTCCTGGCACGATTGTTGTTAGACGCTCTCGTTTACATAGATTTTCCGTTTCGATTTCAAATTGATGGCTAGTGTGAATAATCAGCACGATCTATTGCTTTGTTAGAATATCCTTGTAGTTAGTTCGTTTTTTGTCGTTCGGCATTGATTAGCATTCTTAGCACCGTTTAGTTGACCGTTTCGATTGTGTAGTTTCGGTTTGTGTGAATCATCTTTTTGCTCTTTGCTTTTAGCTTATTCAAAAAAGGTCTGCATTGGCCTCTCCGTTGTCATATTATCTGCCTTACAATCCTCTATGGAAATATCTTATCGTTCCTTGCCGTTTCGATTTCTCACTCAACCATTTCAGTATCGTGCCGGTTCCAGATGTATGAATCGCCATCCTAATTTCATAAATTTGTCTGATGTGTGAGTGTGTGTGTAATTATTTAAAAAATTAGAAAAGGCTACCAAGCTTAAAATTATTATTATTTTTTTTTCGATATAGTTTTAAAGTAGAATTCTGCTTAGAAAGTTAGTTACAACATTTAGTTAGCATTTTCACACTTTTCATTCTTTATTTTCATAGATTATCTTTTCAAAATCATTGGTTTTTTTCGAGTGTGTGTGGTCGTGTTATTTATATTTCTTTCTGAGTTTGTTTTCATTTTTCTTTTCATACTTAGAGTTTAGCGCGAAAATTCTTGCTTCTTTTTGAAAGATAAATTAGTTTATAGTTAGATTTTCTTGTTTTGTTGTTTGTGAAATCAAAACCATTTGCAGACATTTTCTTCAGCAATTGATTTTTGTATTTGAAAAATCTACGCTACTTAAGATAAAAACGTTAAAGAAAAACTAAGAAAAAAATTTAATAATTTTATGTTTTTGATAGGCGGCAGTGTTGCATTTTTTTTTCCTTGTTTTTTATAAAAATTTGTGTGGTTTTTCCTTGTATTTTTCGTGTGTTCACATCGTCATATAAAGAGGTAGGTTTATCAATAAATTTCTTAAGTTATTTTTTCACAAATATCCTTTTTTTTCGAAAAATATTATTACAGAATCTTATAGGTGGGTTGTTGAATGTAGCATAGCTAGTAATTTTGTATTTAATTCGTTTAATTTCACTGTTTTCACTATAAACACAAAATCTAAAATGCGAACAAATGAGAGGCGGAGAAAGTGGAGTTTAAAAAAGTTAGAGGCCAGAAAAATTGTGTGTGTAGTTAAATTAGCTGAATTTTTAACTATTAACACAATAATAAAAATGGTCCTTAGTCTTGTGTATCAGTGTTTTAGAGTGGTGAGGAGATACTACCTGTCTGATGATTAAGTTTTTAGACACTACAATCTTCTTTGGCTGACTGGTCTGTAAGAAAGAATATGAAGTTAATAATACCTACTATAGTTAGTAATATATCACAAATTGTTTCCACATATTTTCATATACAACTGATTCAAATCTACAATGGTAACAAGAACAAGTTTCAGGGATGTAGAGTCCATAAGACGAATCTCCATTTCGTTTGACGAAAGCTTCGAATCTCGAATTACTTTTAATAAACAAAAGTAAATATAAAGTCAGTTACTTTTGAGTTTCCTTGGGAATCTACCTACTTTTGTTTGGTACTGATTTGTTACGAAGTTTGATGCAAGGTGGCAAAACTAAATACAACAATGAGTACCTGTAGCTTTTTAATTTTTGGAGCAGAATAAAAATCATTGATGCGTGAAAGAGAGTGTAACGAAAATTCCATCACGAAATTATCCATGCGCTCTGCACATTAGAAATGGAGTAGGCCTTTCTCTCTATTGCATAGTGCGTGTCTGTATGTAGTATGTACCTACAGTACCGAGAGCTGTTCGTATGCGAATAGGGAAATGTGGCAGGTGTAGAGAGTAGTTAAAAAGAAAGTCCAAAATACGTTTCATTTCTTTAGTGTGTAGCGACTACACGTTTAAGGTTTGTTTTTATTACAGAGAATATAAACATTTCGATCGAGGGGGCATTGGGTCCAGGGATTAAATATTACCAGTAATTGGGTACGTATCCCATATATCCCAGGGTATTTCACACATACAAATGGGGCCCGTTTAATATTAAAACAGCTGTCGAAACGCTGAATGCCTGATGAAACTGAATATTCTATGCCACACAAATAATTTTAAAGCTTTATTGATTCCTAAAATATAAAAATAAAATGGTAAGTAGCCCAGGACATGAGTCTCTACTCAATTGAAGAGTGTTTTAGGGATAAGCTTATTTTTTTAAATTATATTGTATAGTATTATTCAGAACTTATTAAAATGTTCTCTATTTAGGATTCATTTCTTTTGAGTTTCCGTAACTCTTTCATTTCTGATTGGCTATTAGCATTAAAACCCACTTGTCGGATTCTATGCTCTCCAGTAAAATTTAGGCGGTGTTTTCAGATTTCTAGGCAAGCAGTTATCAAAGTTCTGAATGCCTGAAAAATCCCTCGTTGGCTAGAGGGGAGAGGGTAATTACGTTGAGAAGTACTCAGAAGTGGGAGAAAAAGGCAAAATAATTGATACATTGATAAGTGGATACATTGCAAACTCAATGGATATGTTTAGAAAATGTTAAATTTCTCGGGTAGAAATTTATCATCGAGAAAGTTGAAAACCCTAGAAAATCGTAATAGGCTAACAATTTACATGCAGCTGACGAAGCAGAATACGAATTTGAGAAGTTAAAACTTAGAAGTGCACAAAATTATTCAAAATAAGATTTACCGTTAAAAATTGCTTGAAAATTACTTATTCGTGGGTATGGAAGGTATCTATTATTATTAAAGTCTATTCCCTGAAGGCTTTAATTTCTGAAATAAGTGTCAAATATAGAAACTGAAGACACACAGTTGCGTTAAGGAGGCATAAATATTGTATGTCCAACTCCACTAACTCATAAAACGATCTTGCTGTGATTAAAGGTCTCCCAACGGATATGAGTTGGGCTTCTTCCAGATTTCTGGCTTCACCTAACTCTTAATACTAGAAGTCTTGTCGGAATTGCGCTTCAAGTAGTAAGCATTTTTGAAATTGCTTTTTAGATTGTGAATTTTTTTAGATCGATTAGACTATGTAGAGATTTTATGAAACGTAAGTAGTAACATAAAACGAAGTTCAAAACTCTCAAATAAAGAATATTATATTAAAGATTTTATAAATATTTTTTTTTTACTGCATAGCGTGTATTTTTCAAATACATTTCAAAATCAACAACTTCAACTGAAATTAAGTTATTAAAATTAAAAGATCGAGTGCTCGTGTCCTTGTGTATCAGAAACCACTTTGAGGTCGGTATTATTTTTTGTTTTCAGTGTCTTGAATTTTCTTTTGCTTGTCTCTGATTTTGAATATTATAAAAAATATCTCCAATGCATTGTAATTGTGTAGATATAAACATTGTTTTTCACGCTTTAATGAATTAGAGTTTTTATTTCATATATGCGTTTATTCATTTGTTTTTTTGTTGCATTTGTGAATCTATTTTGTTTTGTGTTATTTCATTTTCAACTATAATTTGTTTTGCTTGGATTTTTATCTAATTTTTAACTATATTTTTTGTTTTCTTTTTTTTTTTTTGTTATTTTCTTATTATGCTAAAATAACAGATTTGCAATATATAGTTTTTGTTTCTTTTGTTTTTCTTAATTATTGTATCTCAATTTGTTTCCTTTTGTTACACTTAACATTTATTTAGATACATTATTTATGTATTACTTTTACTGCACTTTTACGCTTTACGAACTATTACTCTCAAACATTATGGTATATATAAAAAAAAAAAAAGTTAACACAAAATATTGAGAACATAATTTAAAAAATATTAAATGGAAATTAACTAGATAAGTATAGGTATATAAATTTTTCGCTATTCCAAGTCGCTGAGCGCTTTCATTTCACTCTTTCACGCTTTCATAATTATTTGCTAGCTTACATTAGCTATATAGTACATTTGTCTCTTTCTAAAGTATGTTTGCCATTTTTAACTTTTGTGTGTAGTTCATTTCTTATTTTGCAGGTTTTCCTTATTTTCTAGTAATTTCTTCTCTTAAATTTAAAATTAATTTTCTATTTCCATTTTATTTCATTTATTTTCGCATAAGTGTATAATTTTTCAACACATGTGTGTATGTTTGAGTGTCTTCATGTGTGTGTTTTTATGTGCATTTGTTTTATGTTTACTATAGGTTTATTCAGTAAGTGTGTGTGTGTTTCATAGGAACAATCTCTGTCTCTTTTCAATTTATTACTATTGGTAATTAATATTTTTCTATTTTTTTGTTTTTCTTTTACCTTTTCACTAGAAATAAAAAAATAATTAACAAATGCCTAATAATTATATTTGGGTTTTCTTCTTCTTTGTTGTTGAAATTACTTAAATCGTAAAAAAAATGTCTCCGCAATTGTTTTTTTGTTTTGTTTTGTTTTGTTTTTCAACTTGATTTAATTTTGTTCACTATTTTTTTCATTTCATGCTTGCTTAATTTTAGGTCATGTATTAAATTCTAAAATTGTTTCAAATGTATGCAAATATATCATTTTTTAAATTAATTGTTTTCTTTGTAATAATTATATTTATTTTTAATACATTTGGTTTTTTGTTCGGCAGTTATTTATTTTTCTTCATTTTCTTTTTTTCCTCATAAAATACTTTTTAAGTAAACCACTTTTGTTTGTTTGTTTTTTTTTTGAGTTTTTTCTTATATGTTTTGAAATATCTTAAAAATTTAATTAACAATTTTTTTGTATTTATTTTTTCACTATTTGTTTTTAATAAATTTAATGAGTTTTTCATTTTTCTCTTTATATATATATAATATATATATATATGTATCTTTCTAAGATTTTTGTTTTACATATGTGTTTTCCTCCTAAAAAAACTGAAAAATTTTGAATTGTTTGTAAACTAAATAATTTTATAATTAAGAATCCTATGCCTTAAAACTAATTTGAATGCAGCAGCAGTAGAGTTTTATTTAGGTTTATTGCACGATTATGTGCGGAGCCGATAGCAACACGGTCACCGTTGCAACAATTGTAAAGAGCGTGAAAACAATTAAACAAAATCTGGAAGAAAGAGAGCGTGCGGAATATTGATTAATGATATGTAGAAACAAACTGGTTTTCTTAAACTAAGCATTGATGTCAAAGCATCATCCGAAACTGAATCAAACGCCGAATTGCTTTTCTCAGATCAACTGCTTTCCATTTTCTTTCTATCTTAACAAAAACATTTTGTAATAAATTTTTAACTTTTTAGTCCTAACTAAAAAAAAATTATAGAATAAAAGAAAATATTTTTATGAGAAAATAAAGAAAATAATAATAATTGAAGAAAAGAAATGAAACGGAAAATAAAAATGTTCCAAACATTTCGATTACGTAATACTCTGACTTGAACAAAAATTAAGCTCTATCAGTTTCTTTCAATCGAAATCCTTCTTTCCAATCATCTCAAGAATTGAAGTTCCGGTGAAAAAAAAGATGCTCAAACTGAAATACGACTGAATTTCAATCAGAACTTAAGCTTTTCTTTTTGCTTTCTAGTTTTTGCATTTTGGTCCGATTTTGGTTTAAATTTTGCCTTTTTATAGATTAATTTTACCTATTATTAGTTTTGTGCTGAATTTTGGTGTCCAAATTTAATTTTATTTTGGTTTTAATTTTGATTTGAATTTTGATTTACAGAAATATTTTCTTTGTTATGAATTTTCGTTTAATTTTTAATCTAAATTTGGTCACAGTGCCGGTCTGAATTTGGTTTAAATTTTCATTTCAATTTGATTTGAATTTTTATCTGAGTTAAAAAATTAAGCTTTATCAGTTTCTTTCATTCGGAATCTCAAGAATTGAAGTTCAGGTACAAAAAAAAAAAAAAAAAAAACTCAAACTCAAATACGACTTTTTAGTTTTTGCATTTTGGTCCGGATTTTGCTTTAAATTTGGTCCCATTTTGTTTATTTTTTTATAGTTCAAATTCTGGTTTGAGTTTTGGAATGAATTTCAATTTGAGTTTTAGAGCGAGTCTTGGTTTTAATTTTAACTCTTTTCTAGTCAATGGTGTAAGGTTTGAACTTGGTGTAAGTCTCGACCTGAATTTTGTTCAAGTTAATGGTCTGATAACTATCTTACAATTAATTAAAGTAGACCATCTTTAAACTAATATTGTCAAAATTATTTGAAATTATTTATCGTAACATTTAAACGAAAATTAAAAGAATGGGGTTTTTTGTTTTGGATGTCCATCATCATGAAAAACAAATTGATATCTATCAAGCGAAGGGTTAAATGAAAGGAAGAAACATACAATCAAATCAAGCAGCATTACGTTTTCAGTTAAAATATTAATATTTGTTTTATAGTAGCTTTTCGTAATTATTTGAAGAGTGTTTGATAAGCTCAAACGCGTTTTTTATTCAAATAAATCCAGTTAGCGATAACTAACTGGAAGTACGTGCAACTAAAGTGAAATGAAGTGAATAAATAGTTAATTTACTAAAAACAAAAACTAAAACACTGAATTGCACACTTTGAACGTGGCAAATAAATCCCCTAACCAGTCCCCCAAATAAATTCCCCTAACCAACGAGAAATTCTGAAAATCACTATATCTCGATATTAGAATAAATTAAATTCGATTTTATTTCCATATTTACATATGCATACATACATGGTGTAATATTATTATTAAATCTTTAAAACTCAATTAATTCAGTCATTCATTCAAATCGACATACATTCATACATACATACTCGTACATTTATGTAGCGTGCTGATGTAAACTGAAAAAGCAATTTACATCATTTTTTGGGTTTATCAATCATTGGGTGTCCACTGAATCCAATAATTAAATACTAATTAACTTTATCATTCACTAAATTGTATCTATCTGTCTATATGTAGATATGCATGTATGTATGTATGTATGTATGTACATATGTAAGTGTTTATCATTCATTTTACGTAAAATTTGCATATTAATTGATGGTATTAGATGGTACATACATATGCAAAATAAAATCAACTTATCAACTCATGCTTGCTGCCAACTGAAATCAACTTCTTTGTATGTGTTGCTTCCCACTAGAGAATAGTGTGCATGTGTGCGTGTGGGTGTGGGTGTGAGCGAGAGAGGGACACAGAGAGGAAGATACACAGAGAGTGCGTGTGGCAAAAGTAGAGTGCTCTCACAGTTTTATTTAATGCACAAAATTCCCCAACTGAAAAACACATGCATACGATTACATAGTAGCAATACAAAATGACACAAATACACAAGGATCAATTAAAATGTATGTTTGTGTAGAATAGTCAATGAGTTGGTGTGCCGGAATGCGAGTGTGTGTGAGCAAGTGAATAATATCAACATAACAATGATAATTTATAAAGGTAGTACATAACGGGCTTCCAAAAGGAAATTTTCTCATCATCATCTTCATTCAGCAATTTGCTATTGCCGTTGCCAGCAAATGTCACCAAGTGTATCGGCATCATGGTCAACGGAAGTGGAACAGTGGAACAGTGACACATTAATATACCAGTAGTGATACCTAACCCTACATAACCTATACATATACTCAATCATATACCCATGTGTGTATGTGTGCGTATGTCTGTCCAACCAGTACGCATTCAGGCAAATAACAAGATTACACTTAATATAATGTACTCAAATCTACACGTGCTCACTCATATACAAATAAACACATTCGAACTCACACAAACACGCATACACACACATCAACATCTGGACAGGAACTTATGCAATATTGTACTTATGATTTAACTTCGAGTCAGTTAATCGCTGAAGCTTCTTACATCTTTAGCGCTTAAATAACTCGATACACTTGTAGCCTACGTTTGCTACCACCGTGACTGCTTGCCTGCTTGGCAACCATCATCATCATCATCATCATCATCATCATCGGAGAGTGTTGCTACAGTCATTGTCAGCAGCAGCAGTAGTAGTAGAGCTGGTGCATCATCGTCTTCAGCAATACCTTTCAAGTGTTACTTTTTATCTTTATTATACCCTTAAGGATCTCCTGTTTCTTCTCACTTAGTGCAAGTTCTTAGTAGTGTAAGCGTTTCTTTCTCTTCGTAGATACATATGCTGTTGTCCTTTCGTTTTTGTGTCGTAATGTCTTTTATGCTCTGTGCTGTGCTAAATGCGATTTACTATTTATTATTTCGTAATCCTTTTCAATTCATGATTAATGTCTATTACTTTTACATTTGTCAGTTGCAATTTTAAGCATTTTAATCATATACATTACATAATTATGTGAAAGTATTTCCTTGTGTAGGGGAGTAAGAGAACATTGTACCATGAAATGTGATGAATTGACAAGATTTTTGGGATTCATTTTCGATCAATAAATGCCTTCATGAGAGAATATCAGCGGCCGCAGTCTCTCTCATCGCCGCTCCTGTAGGCCTCTCAGGAGACTTATCGAGGTCCTCTAGCACTCTAGTACTCTAGGACACTAGCTGTGGAGAGAAAATATGAAGATATGTTCAGTGTGAACTATCATGGGGCTCACATTTCATGACTGCCCGAAGAACTTTATGGAACATTGACATTGCATTTTCGTTGTTTTCAACGTCCTGCTTTAGTAATGAAAAGCTTGATATCGAAACCGACACCCAAGCATTTGAATCCAGTGGAGGGTATGGTATTAACTGCATTGATCACTGTATGTACTGTTTCATTCTCATAGTGACTAGTATCATCTCTTGTGTGTCTCTAATGTGAAGCAACACATACAAAGAAGTTAATTTTAGTTAGCAACAAGCATGAATTTGTAAGTTGATTAGTACTCGTACTTTGGTGTCAAAGCAAGGGCAACTTGCTCAGACTACTATCAACTGCTAGACTGACTGCAATTGTTACGAGACATTGGTCTAAATATAAGTGCTCATTGCTCGTTATCAAGTAAACATCTAGTACCTAGTATAACGCCTTAAAGATAGTAGTCAAAAATATCCAAGATTACAATATATCAAAGTGTGAACTTAGTGACTTCATCTCAGAAATTGAGACAAAAAAATGAACTGAATGATTTATGCTTGAACGCTGACGATAAAGTAATTACAATCCTTATTAAAAATTCAAACTTGTCGTTAACTTTCATATACATATACGAGTACATATGGAAGTACATACATAAGTTCATAAAACTATAAGTCATGCGCTTATGGTAAATGAAGAGCATCAGTTTACAACGTACCTTCGTTTAATTTTTGGGGCGAATACATATACTTAATAAGTAAATAGTTTCAGAAGAACTATGTATATATAAATTCTCAAAGGTAAACTACATCTAGGTAAATGTTTGTATGTATGCATGTAGTATATCTGTGTGCATATAGTATGTTTACACGAATACATTCATGCATAGTTCTCGTACACACATACATATGTAAATACGCTATGGCAACATATGAAATATTGTTATGTGAATTGGCAAAGTGAACATGAAAGTTATACCATAAGCTTAAAATTTGCAACAATTAATGAAACACATGTTTCGACATGTTCACGCATACTCACACACAGTTGCATACCAAAGGGAACTCAAACACACACACATACATACCACAAATGCTTATCTAGATAAGCTTTATGCTCACATAACTATGCTACAATTTATGATGCACATACAGCGCGACTGCTCCAGCACTGCTTTCAACTTCCGAATAGTTGCACAAATTTATTTAATATAAAATAAATGTGAATGTAATTTGCGCACATAGTTTTTAAATAACTTCAAAATGTTTTAATGCGTTTTAAGTGGAAATTATATGTTTTCGGAATGGAAGAATAAACAATTCATCAAAGGGAATATTATATCTATCTTATACCGAAAACGGGTCGAAACTAGATTAAAAAAATATAAAAATAAAAAATTGTCTGGCATGACTACTGATTCACTGGCTGAGTCATCCACTGAGTCACTGACCATTAAGTCACCAGTTATGATATTAATTAAAAAAAAAAAAACACTAAACTAATTAGGAAATTCACTCACCTATCCACAACCATTGCCGCGAATTTCCAATCGCTTATCAGTTCCGCTTCATCGTCGGCTTTACGCATACGCGCCGTTATAAATTGCAATTCTTTAAGAATTAAATGTAAATCTTTATGATTACATCCTATTGTATTGTGATGCTGCTCCTCCACCGTCGTTGGGCGACCAAAGCTTCTATAAATGTTTGTTATAAATAATGAAAATTACATTGACGACTTGATAGTTGAACACTTACGCTGATGACCCGATCGCCGTTTGTGAGCCAGATATTGTATGCCGGAAATCATCATCAATATCAAGTACGTTGGCTAGTAGTGATTTGGAAGAACGTTCTTTCAATTCCAATTCCTTCATGCGATTGCTTAGTAATATTGTTTTACGTGTAATTTTACGTCCTGGTCGACCCATACGTAAAAACCATGGCAGCCATTGCAGGAACACGGATTTGATCTAATTTGGATGAAGAGTTTTGGGTGCGGGCAAAGAAAACAGAGTAAAATATTATTTTTTATATAATCGAGAAATATAGTAATCTTAATCTTCACAATTGATATTGAATTTCCAAAGATCTATCAATCTATCATGTATCTTGAATTGAATTGTTTCAAAAACAACATTTCTAATTATGTACATTTAATTTTAATTCGTTTGTTTATTTCAATTTCATAAAAAAAAACTTTTGGATTTAAGAATGCATTATTTTATAATGTTTCATAATGTACGTTAACAGATAATCTGAAAGGAAAGGGATAACTTTTGAAATAAATGGAATTTAAAGTTTTAGTTAGCAATTTACTACTACAGCATGAAAATTTCGATTCTCTTAATGCACATATTTCATTTTAAATAATTCGTATTCGAACCAAATACTACAGGTTATTCGAACCAAGGTGGAGGAACACGCAGAAGGGAACGTCCTAATCTCCGTTGGAAAGACCAGGTGCAGGGCAACCTGACTGCACTTGGCCTTACCAACTGGCGCAAGCGCGCGCATAGAAGAGGCGACTGGCGAAGCTTTGTAGAGGCGGCCAAGACCGATCATCAGTTGAAGTGCCAGTTAAGTAAGTATTTGGTTAGATTAGAGTGGCTGTGCGGCTAGACCGGCCCACTGATATACCACATGGTTGGACCTTCATTTTAACACCGCTTCCAAATGGCGCGGTGGTAATTTATTATCACTTGGTGGTTTTGCCATTGCCTTCATACCGGTAGGAATGTAGCCTTCTTGTGATTGAAAATTAACCACCATACCAGGACTGGATCGACTATCGAGATTCTCTTATTATATGTATGTTTTTTAATTAGAGAGAATGCTATTTTTCCACACTCAATCTTTGATATACTTATGATTAAAAAGTAAATTTTTTATAGTGTCTGAGTAATTTTGTCTTTAAGGAGACCCATAAACGGCATCAGTAATTGTAAAAGGAGCTTCAAGCTTGTAAAAAGTTAAGAACTTCTATGTTAGATAAGTTGAAGTCCTTAGTTTAGGTCAATGGTGCCAGAGCCGGGGATTTTGTCCACATTTTGGGGTTTCGCACATATTTTGAAATTGTGTGTCAAGAAAGAAATGGGATATTTGAGCCTAAGTATTTTTTTTATTTAAGTAATTTATTATCAATTGCAAGTTCTCCATGAAATGTATTTAGTTCAATTAAATTTTTCTTATAATGAAGATCTTAACCAGTTAATAACAATCAATATTTATAAAAAACTTTACTTACTCACTTTTAATGGCACAACAGCCCATCGAGGGCTTAAGCCGAGCTTTTCGCTTTTCGCATCCACTCATGTTGTGCCTGTTATATTTGTACATGAATGGAAGGGACCCTAAAGTTTAATGCCGAATCGGAACGGCGTAGTGAAAAGTTTTTCATAGACAATTTTTACTCTCGTAGGTTTGCCATTGCCTGCCAAGAGGTGGTGCCGTGTAGAAAATTTGTTTGCCTGTGCCGAGATTTGAACCCCGGACACTCTGCGTAGCAGTCCAATGCATTACCACTACGCCACAGCGGACCACAAAAAACTAGAAATATTTTATTAGTCTACAACGGTTTGATAGATTGTTTATAAAATACACGTTATTTAGTTAATAAGTGTGAAAATGATTTTTCCGGGAGTTTTTATTTCTAAAATGGGATAAAAAGGACGTTTTGCTGGATCTCTTGTCAACACTGGTTTATGTTGACAAATAAAGTGAATGTAAGGAAATATGGAAATCATCTCGCATGTGAATGCGACAGATTGAAATTGTCTTTAGAGTTCAGAATACTGAACTATGATAATCTAACTAAATCATTTATGAGACATGGGAAGCATTCACCATAGCTTTGGTTGTCTTCAGATCTTATGCTCAAGCTGATTTTAATCGAATTGAAAGGCTGAGTCAAACTCAGAGCGATAAAGGAAAAGTTCAAGCACTTTATGTAGGCAGCTTCCTGATATATGTAATACTTAGTAAAAACTTACCCATGGAGGCATTGCATGTATATCCGCTGTACGATGATGGTAATTGAGTACAACAACCGTAAGCACCACCGATGATGCCACCATAAACATGATGCAATTGAAATAGGTGCCTAGAGTGAGTGTTTTTTGATGATGGTTTGATTTTTGATTTTTTGTTGTTGTTGTTGGGTTTGGTTTGGTTTGATTTGGTTTGGTTTGGTTTGCATAAAAACACATGCGTTTTAAAATGAAAAGTAATAGAAAAAATAAATAGAAAAGAAAAATTTCAATTAGTATTAATATAGAAAGGGTCTTCAATTTTGTTTAGAATATAAAAATACAAAAAAAAAAAAAAAAAAAAAAAAATATCATATAACTTTGTATATTTATATATTTTTTATTAATAATAATATGTATTTATTAAGTAGTAATTAAATAAGAGAGTAAGTAAGTAGTTAGTTGGTTAGTTAGTAAGTAGAGTATTATTAAGATTAGAGTATTTCTTGTGACATTTTTTTTTTTACTATTACGAGTATATTTATAGTAAGTATGTATGTATGGTATATTCTATAAAAGTGAGGTAGTGTTACAACAACAAATAATGCCAATTTACGTATCTATCTAAGACATGTACTAGCACGAGTAAATATGTAGACGATTATACATAGACACACATTAGTTTAAAGAGTCGCAGTGTAAGGCAGTAATGTTTTTATTGGAATGCATTGAGCGAGGAACAAGAAAAAGTAGACATGTAGACATGCAAATTGTTAAGGCTATTTGATTTCACGTGCAATAGGGGCCGCCGGGGCCTTGTGGGTGAGTGTGTGCCTGAGTGTGAACGTGTGTGTACAGAGTATTCTTCTGTGATTGTGTGTGTGTGTGTGTGTGTGTGTGTGTGTGTGTGTTACATGAAAATATGATTTTGGCATGCAAATCATAAACAATATAAACAAATAATTTGATTAAAGCATTAATCTCTTAATGTTTTATAAAATTACCAGCAAAATGTTTGATTTTAAAGAAGAAACAAAAAATATACTCTTGCGATTTCTATTTTCAAATGATGACTTTTATTTGAGTTTACTCTGATTTCGGTGCAATTAAAATGCTACTTAATATCTTTAATAAAACTTAAATCTTTTATTAATAAGGAATAAAATAAATTTGATACCTAAGTTTTACTATAAAAAAAGGTTTTTTGGATTTTCTTGCGATTTTAAGATATTTTTAATGAAATTATTGTTTTATAATTATCAGAAAAAAAAACAGAAATTATTTTACAAGGTGTTCGATATTTCATGGAAACTTTTTATGCACTTCGGTTGCCCAAAACGCAGATGCATCATCTCGAAGTTATGTGTGCTTTGAAGGTGTAAGAAAATTGGTCCAAACGGTACAGGCACCTTGAACACCGGGTGTACTCTGGCAATTGTTCACTCTTTCTAAGTTTATTTACGAGTATTCTAATTTTATATTGAAGTAGTACTTAATTGATCACTAGAAAGCCAGGGAGATCCAGGAAAACGCCAGGGGCTATAGGGATTGCAAACTCTACCGAGAGTATCCACCTTCAAACTGTTCAAATAAGCGCGGACTACATCTGAAAGTTTATGGTCAATTTATGGTTATTCTACTTCCTAGAAATATTTTGGTTTGTTTTTCATCTAATTTCTGATCCGATTTTGGTCCGAGTTTAAGTACCATATGTATTATTTTTATTTAAATTTTTGGCTGAATTTTGCTTTGACCTTTCTGGTCTGATTTTTGTTAAAGTTAGTTTTGAATTTTGTTCTGTATTTGGTTTGAACTTAGCTTGAATTTATGTCTTACTTTTAACTGAATTTTGGTTGGACTTTTGGTTAAATTTTGATTTGAATTCGGGCCAAATTTTTCTGCCTGAGTTTGATTTCAATTTTTGTCTGAATTTCGTTTGAATTTCTATCTGAGTTTTGGACTGCATTCTGAACAGATTTTTAGACTGGGTCAAGGTTGTGCTTTCATTATTCAGGTTTAGTTTTTTTGGTCGGCATTTTGAATTGATAATTATCATAGTCTTCCCAACACTTGAATTCCAAATCCACTGTTGCCGTTTCTTTCTGTAAATCTGTTCTTCAGCACCTACACTTGTGTTTATGTAAACTTATATTTTTGTCTTGGTCTTGTATGTTTTAGATGGAACTACTTTTCCAGTAATAAAATAAAGCTCTATAAGTCCCTTATCCTTTCCGTCCTAATATATGGCGCCGAGATGTGTACACTGACCATCAATGATGGTCAAACTAGGCTGCTAGGAGCGTTCGAGAGGAAGATGCTCCTTAAGATCTACTGTCCAATATGCGTGGACGACGTATATCGAATAAGATCGAACGATGAGCTGTATGAGCTGGACGCCGACACTGACATGTTTTTTCACACGCCGACAAGCGTGTGAAAAACCAGCGGCTTCGCTGGCTGCGTCATGTTGAGCGAATGGAAGAAAGTACTCCGGCTAGAAGGGTATTTTATTCGAACCACGTTGGAGGAACACGTAGAAGATAACGCGCCAGAGCGCGTATAGCAGAGGCGACTGGCGAAGCTTTATGGAGGCGGCCAAGACTGATCATTGGTTGTAGTGCCAGCTCAGTAAGTAAGCGCTTTTCCAGTTTATCGCGTTCAACCTGATTGGTTCCATCCAGGAAACGAGTTTTCGATTTACAATCTCAATTTGGCAACAGATACGAGATATTTTCTATGTCTAAATGAGAATTTTGCGATATGTTTTCTGAATTAGAATTAACGTTAAAAATTCCAAGGAAAGTTTGTTCCGTAGTTTGCGTAAAACTCTAATTTTTCAGGGCCCGTATAATTTTAGAGAGTAATTTGTTCTAATGTAAGCAATACATAATTTTACCAGTTGTAATAGTTTTTGTTTTTGAAAACTTCTCTTACAAGAAGGACACAAAATGGGAATAGAGTTGGTTCAAGTTTTAATATAAGAAAGGTTATAAAAACTTATTTCAAGTTTGAAAAAAGAAAACGAAAGAGATAACTAGAAAATCCAAGAATTATAAGAAAAAGTAGAAATAGAAAATAGAGAAAGATTTTTTATTTAGGAATAAATGGAAAAAAATTAAATATGAAACAAAAGAAAAACTTAAATTAGCACATTTACCAAAACATTGAAGAAGTAGAGGCACATCCATATTTAGTTTTACGTTTTTATTTTAAATTATTTCTATTTTGCTTAATTGTTTAAGTTAAAAGTTGTAGATACTTTATTTTTATTAATATTTTTTTTTATTTAAGTAGTTGTTGTTTTTATGCTTTTTTAATCCATTTTTTCTTTTAAGTGTTTGTTTATTATTTGTAAGTGCAACGGGGAAAGAAGAAGAGAAGAGGCATTCAACATTCAAGGCACATTCCAGTGTAAGCAAGTGAGTACGACTATTGTTGATATAAGTATATTATATATTTATGTTTAAGTACGAATATTTGTATGTATGTATGTATGTATGGAAATATATATATATATATATATATACATATGTATGTTTTGTAAATATTTATGTGTATAGTATGCACATTATTGTTTTCGATTATATTTGTTTTCTTCATGGTTTATGATAATTACTTAGTTGTGCATTCCTTGTTTATTGTTTTTATTACTTCTAAATATTTTTATTATTTTCAAGTTAATTAAAAAGATAATAAGATTAATGAAAGAAATGTAATAGAGGTTTCTTTGATTTTCAAACAATTTTTAAGTTTAGGCACACAAACTATAAATTTTGTACGATTTTTGTACAGTTTTTTTTTTTGTTTTTTTCGAGTTTCCTCTCTTGCTTTTGATTTTTGTGTGAGTGTAAATTTGTACTCAAATTTATTTCCTGAACCAAAGAGAGAAAGAGAGAAAAGGGGCAATGAGTTATTTGAGCGTAAAATAGATGTCAAAGATAAACTTACACCCAAAAAAAAATGTAAGTCAAAGATTAGAAAGTTTATAGCCAAGATTTGTGGGAAAACTTAAGTTTAAGATAAATACTAAAAGAAAGTTAAAACAGAATTTGGTAGTTTTAGATTCGTTATTTGAGGAGTTAAATTTAAATTTCAGTTCAAAGAATGACAAGTGTTTACTCCTGGGAAATATGTTTCGATATTTGAGGTTCGATGAAAAGAACAAACTCAAGTCTAGTTCAGATATTTGAAGCTAGAGTTAAACTTAAACTTAAATGAAGACAAGGTAAGGCTTAAATTGAAATGTCTAGCTCCCATATATTTGAAGTAATAGTCATCGATAAACTCATCAAAACGCATCAAGAAAAGCCAAAGATAGCGAAGTCTATTTAAAATAAAGTCATATTTAAATTAAGTATATTAAGTTTTGTTAAGCTTAACTTCAATATTGGAGGTTAAATTTAATGATATACTTAAGGTGAAAGAAAGGAAAGACATAATCCGGAATACTTACTTTAAAACTTTGAGGTTAGAATAAAAGATAAGCTCAAAGAAATGCCAAGTAGGCGGGGGAGAATTGGGGTTAGAGTTAAATTTGAACTTAAAAATTAATGGCAAGTCACGAAGATTTCAGATTAGAGTTAGAAATAAACTCAAAGAAGTTAAGCTTAGGTTAAGTAGAGTTATGTTGAAACTCAAACTCATATAAAGAAGAGAGAAGGGCTATTATTATCTTTTCGCAGGCAAATTACCTAAGTAAAGCTTTTCAGAAGGAAATTTAGTTCTATGAATTTAAATTAGAGCTAATTTGAAAGCAAAACTTAAATCCAAAGAAACGCAAGTTGAGGTGTCTGCAGTTTGCTACAGAGATTTTAAACTAGATTAATGTTAAACAAATTCAGACGGAAAATAGATGGGGAAGTATAGTTCCGGTTTTTTAGGCTAAAGCTAACAAGTTTATCAAGCCAATGTTTTGGAAATTCTAGTAAGAGATTAATTTAAACTCAAAGGTAAATCATGTGTCATAATTCCGAGTTCAGGTTAGAGTTAAAAACAAACTTACACTCAGAGCGTCAAATATGAAGATTGTTTTTGGAAATTTGGGTACCTTAACACAATAACTGACTTTTTTTATTAAAGATTAATACGGAAGTTTTCTTATTTTTTGTTTTTAATATTTTATAATTGTTCTCGTAGTTATAAGGATTTTTATCTGAGTTTAAGTCGGAAATAAGTGAGAAAAATATAATGGAAAATATATTCAAGTGCAAGGATAAGCCAATATGTATTTTGCATATACGAGTCGAGTCGAGTACCTGTGATATAATAAAACTATCCAAGCAGCTAAATTTCATATTCACACACGAATTCAGATCAGATGCATGCAATATAAAAATTAAAATAGTATAAAACAATACAAATTTATAGCTACTGAATTAAAAAAACAAAATATATAAAATATTAAGTATAAGCATCTAAATGAAATCTTCGTAATTAAAGAACCGAAACGAAAATAAATTAACAAGAATTTAAATAAAAACTAATAAACATTTTGTAAGCAAAGATGAGCTGATGTTTGGTGCTAATTGAATATTTGCTCTTTTTCTGAGAACGAAAAAAAAACTACATATGTTTTTCATAAAAAAATCGTACTACGTTTTTTTTTTTAAGTATGCAAGGGTGTTGTTTTTTTTTATTTAAAATTACTTTGTTTGCAATTTAAAATGAAATATTATTGTGTAAGAAAAATAATTTGCAAATGTAATATATTCGATAAAAAGTATAATTAAAATTTAAATTTTTCTACGATGAAGAGAGTTCTGTTTTATTTTTGCAGTTTAATGAAGAATTTTGGTTTTTACGAAATTCTAGCTACTTGGTTTTTTTTGTTTTAATGAAAAATGTTTTAATTTATTTGTATTTTTTGTTTGGTTCTTGTTTTTATGATAAAATATTTTGAATGTATGTTTACAATTTTTTCAAGTTTAAGCATTTAATTTTCATAGATAAAAGTCATCTTTGATACTTGGAGAAAGAGGTTTTTGTTTTTGTCTCTGACATAAGCTCGTGACGTAAGCTAAAAAGTTCGTGAAATTTTGCTATTGCTACTTGCCAATAAAACGTTTGGTTTAAAATAAACAACAACAAAAAAAAAACTTTGCTGCTTTAATTGAAAGCAAAAAGAAAGCAAAAAAAAAAAAAAATTTTCTATTTTTTCGTTTTTAGCATAAATTATTTCAGCATTTTGTTTAAGGCTTCAGTTAAATGAATTGCAGTTTCATCCTACAAATGCATGATTTTCGGTTTTTTATTTAATGCGTTGACTTTATTGATTTTCTTTATTTTATTTATTGTACATACATATATTATTTTTTAGTTTTGTGTTGAAAAGCTGCTTTAGTTTTTAAGTTATGGCTAATTCCAGAAAAGCGTTGCATCTTCCCAGAGAAGAAGATTTAATTAAAGTATTTTCAGAAATATTCAAAACTAAAATACAAACAAACACAAAGAAAAAAAGGATTGAAAAGTTTAATTAAAATTATTTGTCAGTTTAAAAAGAGCGAATAATTTTAATGCACGCTTATGATCAGGGGCCAGGTGCAGGTGGAACCTTTTTTAAGCAGAAAACAAGTTAAGCTGGGAAATGAAAACCGACCTTCGTGTTCTAGGTCTCTCGGTTTCAGAAAACAAATTTTCTATTCATTTAGAAGTATTTTTTGATTTCGTTTTATTACCGAGAGCTATAATGTTTTCCTGAAAGATACAGGGTGGGCTACAACTTGTTTTCAAGGCATAATCATGTCTTGCGTGTCCTCGACCTAATGAGATGAAGAAAAACATATAGCGAGCAATTTTCAGGGGATTGCAGTGGCATGAGGGTCGGATGCTCTTGGGCTTTTTAGGATTTCAGAGACCTCCATTTCTATTTATTTTAAAACTTTGAAAAAATAATTTTTTTTTTAATTTAATTGTCCTCGTGCTTGGAATTTTTTTGACGTGTTCAGGCAACATTAATTTTTCACACAAGAATGTTTCAATTTCAATTTATTGGAAGGAAATTTCTTGTTCTCTGAAGTTTTCCATAATTATATGAAAGCGGATGCAGTGGAAGAAAGGAACAGTGTTTTCAAGAGTAAATTTTCTTGTAGTAGTAAAACTTTAACTCATTTGGCTAAGCCAAAAAAATAAAAATCAATACATAAAAGTCAAGAAGTTGATTAGAAGTTCGCGAATTGTTATAAACTTAGAACCTAAACGGGCCAATTACTAGCAATTCATAATCAGAAACCTTTCTCTTTCAGACTATATGATTAGTCCCTCATGTTCAGAGGATAAGAAGACAATCTATTTGAAATACGATGGTGCAACGATTAGAAGAGGTAGCTCTAGTCTTTGTTGGAATTAATTAGGGTGATTGAGGCAATTCTTTAAAAGCAACCCCAAAGCAGTTCAGCAGCTGGAGTGTCAAGGAAGTACACTCATAACTTATATTTACTGGTGTATATCCATATACTTTTATAAAGAATATAAAAACAAAATTCAGTTTCTTCCTTCGTTGGAGAATAAAAATAGATACGGAACATCAAAAAAGGGAAGGCCCAGAAATTATAAAAATTTTAATGAAAATCCTCGGGTTGAACCAAAACTCATAAGGTTTTGATTAATAAAGTTAGAATACCTGCAGATCCTATTATAGGGGGCAACAAACTCGGTGAGCAGTTTAAGAATAGGGGCACTGTTCCCGAACTAAATGTTTGCAGATTTGGTATTAAAGAGACGGAAATATTCGTTTTGTCCTAGACAACGATTCCCATAACTGAATACATGTGAAGGGGAGAGGAGATTCTTTGGAGAGGCCGAAATTAAGTTCGGTAAACCTTCATTACCATATTAAAGAATTCCGAATGTAGAAAGTGTTTGGAGCAGTGGTTCGTAGATTTCTGTGTTAATTTTTATGGAACTGGTTTCAAAGATCTGTGATTTTGCTCACTGCATTTCAATTGTAGGTATATAAAGTAAATAAATTAAAATTAATATTAATAAAACCAAATATAGTATTTAAGATTTTTTTATTTGCTCGTTTGATTTCTTCCAATTCAAGTTTTATTAGCGATACAAATTCTTTAAAATTTATTATATTTTCATATGTAAGAGTATAAGTAGATAAACTATATAAAAAAAAAACACATATCTATATATATATATATATTATATATATATATGTATGTATTAGTTTCATATCAAAAATATAAAGATTTTATGTAACTGGTTGTTGTAGTTTTTGTGGAGCGAAATAATACTATTAACTAACTATTATTAGTGAAAGCTTCTACTAATTTTTAATTTTTCACAGTGTACATATTCAGTAGATTCAACTTAGAGCAAGAGCAACTAGTAGAAGGAAGAATTTGCTAGTTATTTGCACAGGGTGAGGGTCGGGTCGCGGGAATAAGGGCAAGGCAAGGGGGCAGGTATTTAGAAGAGAGGCAGGTCAACATGCGTGAAAATTGTTTAAAGTCTACATTGCTTTTGTTTAGTAAAAAACTGACTGGCATAAATGTCAGTTATACACTACTTTTAGTCCAAAGTTTTAGATTTTTTAAATTTTTTCAATTTGAAACTTTTTTTTTTTTGTTTCTTGGTTTAGTTTTATTTAGTTTGCAAAGAAGTTAGTTAAAAGATGTTATTTTTCGTTTGTTATTTTCTGGACACGATGCAGTATTACAATACAATAGTAGCATTTTGTGAGAGGATAATTTGTTTTGTAAGTATTTCAGTTTCAGACTACGGCTTCAAATACTCTGTTTTTTTTGTTTTTTTGATTTTGTTTTTTTTTGTTTTTGTTAGAAATAAGAAATTTTACATTCTTTGAAGATTTAGCATCTATGTAAAAGAGAAGAGATTTTTGTTTTGTTTGTTTATTTAGTTTTAGATTTTTGTTTTTTTGGTCTAAGATTCTTTATTTAGTTATAAAGAAAAATAAAAAGGAATAAATTCTTTTAATTTAACTACCTAACAATGGTACGGCCTCGCTCGTCTTTGTGATAACATTACCGACCAATAAAGAGAAAACTGTTTGTGATAGTAGAATTGTAACACCTGGAAAAATGTTTGAAAAATTTGGAAGTTTTGTTTTGGTTTTTAGTGAATATATTTAAATGTTAAAAATGCTAAAAAGAAAAATTTAATTCGTTTTCATTTCAGCGAGAGATTTTCAGAGACAATCTTACAATATGGCGCTTGAAAGAGAGTGTTCAGCTTCGTATACTAATTTTCGTATCTTCAGTTTGTATATTTATGTGTATAGTTGTAAAAAAAAAAAGTGAACGCAATGGAGGGCGAGAGAGTGAAGGAGAGACTAAGAGTAAGTTTTATTTGTTACATAGAAATTTCTTTAAGGGTCTATAATATAGTTTTCTATAACTTTATAGAGTTTTAGATACAAACATTAAATTGAAAAAATAAAATTATTATATGTCGGATATTCACAAGGTGTCTCATTCATTGTCGTATCCTCTCAATTGCCATTAATTCTATAATTTCTCATGCAAATATTATATCAATACGATAAAATAAGATACCTTGTTAATACCCCAATCGTAGATTAAAGTGATAGTCAAATTGTAATTAAAGTTATATATATCTAAATAAAATAATAATGTGTACCAAAATCATGTGTGTGGGATGGTGTAATAAAATATGTTTAAGGTTCAATTGAAGGTCTTATATTTATTTCAGTGTTACTTAGTATGGTAAGCATTAAAGTAAATGGAAACTAATGTAAAAGGATTGAGGACAAAATTTTGACATTTCTAGATAAAACATTTATTAAAAGCGCTAATTGTGTTTTTGGAAACTGGATATAATTTGCATTCCTTCAAAGTGAGTTTTGATACAGGAATAACGATTTCAGCTAAATATTCCTGTTAATTATGACTACAGGAGTAACAAACTCCTTCATAAGGATGAAGTTTTATGAATCAATTTGAATACACAATCTAATGGGTAAGTAGATCTTTTCAATGAGAACTTCAGATGAGCGTTTTTAAACAGGTTGGGAATTAGTTTTTGTCTATTATAATAGAATTGAATAACTTCCTATCCTGGAGGTCTTTCAGTGACAATATTTTATTGTCTATTACTTAGATAATAATAAGATAATTAGAATAATAATAATTACAAGCAATGGATGACATTGTATGGAAAGTTAGAATACGACCAGTTGGCAAGTTAAGAAAAAACTAATTATCAGAGAACTCATTTAGAACAGAAGAATGTGCCGAAATTTTTCATTTCTTGTTTTCAATCATCCCTTGAAAACCATAATTTTGTAGGTCTGCGCCATGTAAGTGAATACACATTTATATATATGAAATGTTCTTGAACTGCTAGGTTTTTCTAGCTGATCCACGGGGGTTTATAGAAAGGAGTTTAGACTACTTCCACTTTTCATAGCGGATAATAAATTTAATTCCCAATTTGGGCACCATATTTTCATATTCTAGTGGCAGAGGGAGAATCTGAAATACTTTTGTAAATTGTATGGAACAAAAAAAAAAACATCTAAGGTACATAGTATGTACATACATAAGTATATGAAAGTTTTAGTACTTTTTAGTGCCAGAGCACATGCTTTCCATAGCAAGACACCATTTCTCTTTGTGTATAAAACATGTAAGTACTCAGTAAGTGGTTAATATAAACTGAGCGTGTGAGAGGACAATTTTTCTTCAACTGTTAATTCTTGTTTTTTCTTTTGGAGAGAGAACGAAACTGTCAAGTACGAGTACGTTTTTGTTTCTCCAGAACATTTTGTTTTAATAAGCATATTTCTGACAGTGGAATTAAATGCTCATTTAATATTTAAATAATTTCATGAAGATATTGCGGATTTAGGATTTTAATTTTGTGTATGTGTGAATTAATACGACAATAAATTATTAATATTTAGTTATTTAGTTTTGTGTTTTTGTTGGTCTAGATATTTTTGATATGAACCTTTTCTTTGTTGTACATATAAAATTTTGCTATTTTCAAACGCTTATATTTGAATTGAAAGTAATCGCACGATTTTAAGTAATCAAGATAGATATAGTATATTTATAAATAAATGTAATTTAATTTTGAATTGATTTGGCAACTGGAAAACAGTAGAAATTTTAAACTATAAACAAAATTTATTATAAAAAGCAAGAAACTATGAATGCATTCATCGGCCAGAGCGCCCAGTGAGCAGGCATCATTTTAGTAGCACCTAATCATTGAGCTGGCGCTCCTATTACTGCAAAGCTGCTGAAAATAGCCTTGACAATCACGGGCTGAGGTGCCATCCAGCTATTTCCCTGAACTGAGTAACTGCTCAGTGAGCGCCTAATGCACGTGAATGCTCCCACGCAATATATTAAGGAAAATATTGTTATTATTAAGTTTTTTCTTTTTTTTTTGGTAAACGGAAACTAAACAAATACAGAAATTTAATTAAAATTGTATTATTATTATTGTTTTTGATAAAATCTGTGGTTCGATAGCGTTAGTTTGTTTTTTCAGTATTTTAATAATTAATTAATACGAAAAGGCGAGTAATAATAAAAAAATTATTTTGGTGCGATATTTGTGGATTAAATTGAAACAAGCTTAAAATTGAATGCATTTAATGCGAACGTCTATAAACATTTGAAATATTAAGCTTGTTTCATGTGTTTATTTGTACATATTGTTGTTAAATAAAGTTATTTGGACATTGAAGCACTAAATAAGAGTTAAAGAGTTGAAAAAATTTAATGACACACGATTCACAAATACATACAATCGACCCATTTGCTCGAAACATATGAAAGAAAGAACAATGAAATGATATTTTTATTTTCAGCGTCGCTACAGTGACGCGCATTAATATGAGTACACACAAGCAAAAACATTTTAAACATTCAATTACATATATTTAGTTGTTTTTTGCAATATTTGTGAACCGATTTGAGGCTTACAAAAAAGTCTCTTCAATAAACTTTAAATAAATCTAATTTACAAATTTAATTGAATAATTAAAGCGTACGATTTTCCTTGTTTTAAAAAGTAAGTACTTAGATTTTGTGATTTCTCGCTTTTTTTTATTTAGTTGAAAAAAAAGGTTCGCTATCAAAAAATATCATTCCACAAAAAATGGGTCAAAGTACACTTAGAAATAAAAGGAAATATAATAAATATATTTATAAGTAAATATATATTTGCATATTATATGTGTGAAAGAGTTGTTGGTGGGTGATAAAAAAAACCAAGTGATTAAAATTATGAATTTAGTAAGGAAAAATAAGTGCCAAATAAAATTAATAAAGAGAATTTTAATTGGAAGAAAGAAGAGATAGAAAAAGAGAGTCAGTGAGAGAGTGAATTAGATGTGACGAGAGCAAAGTGTTATCGTCGAATGGATCAAACGAGGCAAAAACCAGCTACTGCCATGGCCGCCAGTTGCTAGCTGAAGTCGGCGCAGCGGCGCTCTCAAAAAATATGCTCAAGCGTGACGTACATGGTTAAAATACCATCATACATATTAAAGTGAGTGTGGTGAGGTGATTTGTGGTGAACTTATTTATTTTTTTTTGTAATTACTGAATTTGATGAGGCAGCTCGTGAAGAATGAACAATTTATTTAAATAAATAAGTAAAGAAAATATTGTTGTTTTATTAAAAAAAAGCGATTTAATACTTATATATGCGTCGTGAAAAAGAGCGAAAGAGTAGCAGAAATAAAGATAGGCAACAAGACAGAGAGAGAGAGAGAGTGAAAGATTAAAGTAGACGAAAAGAGAGTAGAATTTATATGTACGAGTACTTATATAAGAAAAACCCTAGTTCACAAGTATATTCCCAAATCAACTTGTATTGAAATCTGTCTCATAAGTATCTTTTGTAATTGCTTTTTAAATATTTTTTTTATATTAATTATGTTTTATTATTATACGAAGTTAAAAAAATTTGAAGAATTCATTGGAAAATCTTATAAAAGTTAATCTTATTTGGAAAATTTATAGAGAAGCATAGAGAAATGAAATAGAAGAAAGAGCGAAATTGTATAGGAATTGAGCATATGACAGACAATTATCGAATTGAAAGGAAATTATTGAGAGAAAGAGAGGGTGAGAGAGTGGCGGAATAACATGGAACATAGTAGAAGTAGATAACGATAGCATTTAAAAAAAAGACAAGGTTTGAAGAGTGGGAGCACGAGAGCGCTGAAACGTTAGTTTGCTGAAAATTTCGGTAGAAGTTGTTAAAAGGGAAAAAGAAAAATAAAAGTTTCGAGTTCGAAAGAAATGTGACACAGTTTGATGTCGCCGCGAATATTGATTCCAATTTGGAAAAAATTCGAATTCGAATTTGAAAATTAAATCAAATTGAATAGCAAGGTATAAAAGCAAACGAAAAGTTGAAGGTCTCTTTAACACACATTTATACGCATTAATATAAAAGTAAAAACACAAACAACATATAAAAATTTTAAAAGAGTTAATCATAAACATAAAAACTTAAACAAATTTTAGTTAACTTTCATTTTTAGAAGAACACACGTATCAACTTTACAGGTTTTTCATTTAAACTTTTGAAAGTTTATTATTAATATATTTAAGTTTTTATTAGTAGCAGTAGTAGTTAGTAGTTAGTAGTTAGTATGTAATGTAAAAATAAGTAGTGGCAGTAGAAGACGAAAGGAAAATACAAAAACAGAACGTAATAGAACAGAGCATTTAAAAGTTTTGGCACTTAGTATCATGTTTTTGTAAATTAAATTTTTCTTTTTAAAGTTTTGGTTTAAAATTTGTAATTTTTAGCAATATATATGTATATATATATATATGAATATATAGAGATAACAACAATAATAAGTACGAGTAGTAGTAGTAGTAGTAGTAGTAAGTAAATAGCATAAGTATTTAGTATTTAATTTTTAGTAGATTAATTTTTGTTTTTCATATTTTTTTGTTTTGTATAAAATTTGAATATTTGCATTTTTAAATGCAATCGCTACCTAACAAGGGGATTGCATCAGATACTTGGGGCAATGTCTCAGCTACAAGGTTGAGAAACACTGTGAGCGATAGAAGAATTGTAACTCCTGAAACAAAAGATATTTTTTTGTTGAGAAAAAAATAGGAAGATAAAATTAAAAACAATATGTAGACAAATAAAATAGAGTAGTAAAACTAATATTTTTCTTTGTGTGTGTGTGTTAGTTGGTAATTGGGTGTTTTTTTCTTAACTTTTTACATAATTCTTTTCTTTTTGCTCATGTCTTTTGATGAGTTTAATGTCAATGTGAGACTATGTTTTTATAAAAACTTTAGTTAATTCCTAGTAACGATAAACTATTTATTCAGTTATAATAGTTATGCTGCATGATTGTATATATTTATAGGGTAAGAATATAAGTAAGTAGGTAAGTAGTTATAGAGTTTGAATGTATGTATGTGGATTTGTAATGTAATTAGTAATGTAATGATTTCAAATAAATTATTATGTTAATACTTATATAATTGATATTCGAATGCTTTTCAAAGTTGACTTATTAAAGTGACCATAATTTTTTGCTGGAGTGGTGTGTAATTTTTTAACATGAGAGCAAAAAGCCGAAAGAGAGCGCGTTGCATAATAAAGGCACTGCTACTGTGGAGGTGACAACACTTTACATTACAAAAAATGTTTCTGTGTATGTGTGAGAGTGAGAGAGAGAGAGAGAGAGAGAGAGAGAGAAAGAGAAAGTGGTAAAGATAAATACGATGTGGAAGTCGTGAGAAACTCAAAAATATTTGAGTCTACCTCTCCACTTAGATCTAAATTTCGGGCTGATACTAGAAACTATTCAGTTCTCCTACACATGAGAGAGAGAGAGAGAAAGTGGTAAAGATAAAAACGATGTGGAAGTCGTGAGAAACTCAAAAATATTTGAGTCTACCTCACCACTTAGATCGAAATTTCGGGCTGATACTAGAAACTATTCAGTTCTCCTATACATGAGAGAGAGAGAGAGAGAAAGTGGTAAAGATAAATACGATGTGGAAGTCGTGAGAAACTCAAAAATATTTGAGTCTACCTCTCCACTTAGATCTAAATTTCGGGCTGATACTAGAAACTATTCAGTTCCGCTACACATGGACATGAAATCTGTACAGAATCAAGATAGAAACAATACTTTCAGTTAGATCTTAATTCTAGACTGAAATTGGAAAATAATTGAGGCCACGTTTACTAAGATTTAAATTGGATACTTACTGAAAAGGGAAGGAAACTGGAAAATAGTTCAGTCCTCTTCTCTGCCTTCTTAAACCAGAGCTTCGGACTGAAACTGGAAATGATTCAGTATTACTCCGCTTAGAACTGTTTTCTACACTAAAACTGAAAAATTATTCGGGCTATACTTAGTTAGATCTAAATTATATACTGAAAAAAGAATGCAGGACACCTTTAGAACTGAACTTTAGACTGAATCTGGAAAATTAATTCAGGCCTTCTCCATTAGACTTTAGATCTGAGTTCTAGACTGAAACCAGAAATTATTCTAGGTATTCTCCAATTAGAGCTGAATTTTAGACTGAAACTAAGAAATAATTTTGTGATTTTGTTTTGCCCAAATTTCAAGCTTAGTAAGAGGCTATAAAAAAGAATTGAAGAATTTTTTGAAGTATTTTAGTAGTATTTTGCATAAACTAATAAATTTGCTGAAATCAGAAAGTTCCGAAGTTTGCTTTTGCAAAACTGAAATTATTTCATAGTGGAATTTTTCATAATTTAATTTCTTCAAACTTAATTCTTCATTTCTTCTTTAATCTGATTAGTTCCATTAAAATGTAATATCTGTCAGCCTCTCTTGCAAATTATCCTTATTTGCAGCTACTTCAACTTGCCGGATATTGCTAGTTTATTGTGACTGTTGCATTATTGCATACCTAATTAACCTTCACTTTTAATTTATGTATAAGAAACAGAACGCTGAAACCTGCACAGTTAGAAGAAAATGAAAAACTGGAGTATTTTGTATTGTTGTTATACCTTCCTTCTGGGAATTTAGTATATGACAGTTTTTAATTTCGTTATAATCAACATCATTAACTCACTACCAATTTTATACAAGAACGTAGTAAAAATTATGGTAGATATTCGTGTTCTATGTGGGTAAGACATTTTAAAATCACAGTAAAAACCAAAGACCGAGACGAGAAAGAAAAGATGAAAGAGATAGAACTATGTACTGTATATACGTGTATATGTATATGTATGTAGTAGTTGCAAAAAACCTAATTTAAAATTTTACACAACACTCTGAAATTAACTTTTTCAACTTTTAAAAAGCTTTCGAAGGCGCACTTCCTTCCAACTTCATGGATACAGGAAAACATCATCGAAGTTGAGAGTAGGAGGATAAGGAAATGAAGCTTAAGAAATGAAAAACTAAATAAAAAAAATGAGTGAAGAGTGCAGAGATTAGGAGGGAAGGAAAAGTTACGAAATGGGGGAAAAAACTAAAACAACTTGTGATCATATTTCCGCAAGGTGAAATCGAAGTAGTGTGTCTAGTATTAGCAGCAGCAGCAGTAGCAGTAGTACATAGTTTCTTAATACTTTTTCTGTTGTTATTGTTGTTGCTGTTTTTTCGATATCAGTCTAGCATATTAAGGTGGAAACTAGATACCAAAGCACGAAATGAAAGTATTAAAACTTTAATAAAAGCATGTCCTCATTGTTGCAGTTGTTTTTATCTTACTTTAGTTTGATATTCTTTCTGACAAACTGCCGCAAAGTATAATATATATTGCAAAGAGAGGCAGACCCAGAGAGTGAGAGTGTTCAGAAAACATACAAGAGAAGAATAGAAGAGATAAAATCTCAAGCATACTTTTGGCATATGCACGAGCATTCGTGTGGTGAATATAACGCATACACCTTCCTTCATACACGCACACACACACACACACACACACACACACACACACAAACATTCGTCATTTCGAAAGAGGAAGTTAGTTACTGTTTGTCTGTTCGTTTTTGAGGTTTTCACTTTACTCATATGCAGACGTAACAGCTAGTGGTGGCACAGAACATAGCAGTTCCAGTGTTGTAGCACACAATTGTGAAGAGCAAGAAGAAAATGTTCGGTCAAAAAACATGAAACTGAAACCCACAATATTCAACCATATTTGCTAAATGCTTCATCACTTGCAATCCATACTTAAATGCGTGCATAGGCAACCGCTCACACATACATACACAGATAACCCCACATTCCGACACACGCAAATGCATTTAGCAGATATTTTACTAGTGGCTTCATAGCATTGCAGTGGCGAATTCTTATAAATACTCTATTAGTCTTCTACAGTGGTTTATTTAATGCCCCACACAAAAAAATTAAACATAATATTTTAGGTACATACTGTACTTAGTTAATGTGACCAAACGACCAACCACCGCATTGTTTTCAGCAGTACTCGTATAGTACTGTTTTTTGAACTTTTATGCTGCGGAAAATAAAGAATAAATAGTTTTAAAAAACAAGTCCAACATTTACAATTTATTAAAAAAACAAAACCTATACTTTTTCAACAAATCAGGTGGCATGGAAAACTATGATAAAACTATCATCAAAATTCACATAGAAAAAATTATGTACAAAAATATGTATGGTCACGTTGTATACACTCATATTTCATTTAGTCATATTACTGTTGGTAACTCACAAAACCTCTCCAAGTCCTTATGTCGATTTCTTCAGTACTTTGGTTCAGGGTTGCCGGGTGATGGCAAAACTCCTATTTCAAACTCATGTCAATCACTGTCATAATTACAACACAGCGTCACAGAATTTCTTCTAAGTAAATACTTTCTGTAGTATATCTCAAGAACGTACATGACTAAATTTAAAATGTTATTATTTTTTACTTATTTTCTATAAAATGTTTTTGGGATATTGCTTTCCTTTCTTTCTGTCTTCTTTGTGCACTGAAAAACTAATGTAAAACAAACAACGTCATGACATTTTCGAGTGCATTTAATTTACTACGTGATTTCTGTTTTACATGGTATGCTGTTAGACATAGTATGGCAACTCTATGCTAAAGAAGTTTGTGGGAGCATGAGAGAGAGGAGGAAATAGAGAAATACTTACGTGCACTCACGCTCATAGCACCCACATCAAAACACTTACTTAAATACATACACACCCACACATACTTACATACATGATGGAAGGAAGAAAAAAATGCATTCGTTCGCTCACATACTTTTTCACATTCATGCGAACAGATATACAGAGATTGGGTAAGTACCCTACAGTGTAACCAAGTAGCATGGTACGTATCAACACATCATTGATGCGTAAATTTCAAATTGACCATAGTGAGCACTAGTGAACAGGCTAACGAAGGCGGCTGACTGACTAGATTAGATTAGATTACTTCATTTTCTCTGCATTTTACTTTTCACAACTTTTCACCTATTTCTATTTACCCTAACCTAACCATTGCCTATGGTTTCCATACGAGTGACAAGCAGACTAGTGTTTGCCTGCTACTGCTGCCCATACTTTTCAATCATACCATCTCTCATGCTTGTATAGAAGGGGGCCGGGGGAAAGGATAACTTAAACTCCATTTAGCGATTCTCAAATAGACATCATCATGAATTCAGCAGCGCACTACATACTTCATTTTTCTCCCTTTTTGTTTTGTTCTTTCGTTTGTGCTTGTTTGTTTATTGCTTATTTTGTTCGCCGGTCCGTGCGTCCACATTGGAAAACGCATACACCATTTTGCACTCACTCAATTTACTTAACACTTTTAACTGGTACGCAGAGCGTGAGCGTCGTCATTCAGAAAATATTGATGCTGCTGCTGTTATTTGTCCTGTTGTTGTTGCTGTGACCAGCGGAAGTTAAATTACGAAACTTTCACACTGACTGTTTCGCGCGACCAATGATCCTTTGGGCCGTTTGCCTCTCTCTCTCTCTCTCTCTCTCTCTCTCTCTCTCTATATATATATATATATATATATCCACATCTCTTTGAACTGCAGCTATCTGACTTTGTCTATATATGCATGTGTGTTGGTATGCGTGAAAAAGTGTTTGCAACTCTGTACGTTGGTTAACAGATTAGTTTCTTCTTGTTGTTGTTTTTGTTTCAGCGTTGCAGTAGGAAATATTCATTTCATGAACGCAATCAAGTTAACCTTGTATCAGCATGAAGACCAGCTCAGTTGAGCTTAATAACTGGTATGCTCCAGCACTGTGTGTGTGTGCCGGAACGCTTTTTAGCTACATTCACCAGAAAATCATAAAGATAAATCCTTTGAAGAGGAAGGGATTATGTAGAAATGAATCTTAGAAAGCTAAAAGCTCTTCTCAAATATTTGGCAATTCAAAAGTTAAGTTCTGGCATATAAATTTCTGAGAATGATTGCTTCAAAAAGCTAAATACGAATTGGACGGTTGATTTTCGCGTTAGTGTTTCGCAGCGGAAATCTCAAAGGTGAAATATTTAAGTAACAATCAAAATTTACGGGCACAAATTTGAAGTAAAGTGTGTCCAGGTATAAAACAACGAAGTTCTTCCATTGGAAATATGAACGGTAAAATGAAGGTATAATCAAATCGAAAGTGGTAATCTGAAGTCTGCCTCATGTTTTAACTAGGAAAAATGGAACCGGCCATGTACATTGTACAATCTCGGATAGGTCTATAGAAGTAAACGTAAATATGAGCGTTCATACGAAACAGCTGATATAAAATCACAAAAAGTATGAAGTACGTGAGACACTAACACCTCATGTCAAGTGTTGCCTTGAAGTCTACTTGATTTTTCAACTAGAAGAGTGAGCCGGTTATGAATAAGTATAAATAAGCGTGGTACGGCGTCTTCAAACAGAAGAGTGGACAAGCCATATACTTCTGGAGTAGATTCGTTGAAGTGGCTAATATATAAATATGTATTGAGCACGAAGTTGTCCATTTAAATATTGATTGAATATTTAACAACATTTGATGATAGATGAATTTTTAATTGGCCTAAAGTTCATTAAAAATACATCTGTTGATGTGACATCTTTTCATGTGAAAAGTTAGATACAAAAAATGAGGCTTGTCACAGATCAGACGATTCAACCTCTTATTTCATTCCTGTCAAGGAAGATAGCACATATATGATCTGTAGAGAGTTTCGTAAGACCTCAGTATTGAAACTGGGGTCGAATTGTCTCTTCTGTCAATGTACTTCCGTCACCACGTAATTCTCTCCGAAATTGTATAAATATCGGAGTAAATTCCATGACAAGCGGTACGTTCACAGAAGAGACGATTTGGCTCCTGGTTCCCAGGAAAATGTGAATAGGTGTGAGTAAGGTATGCTGGAAATGTTTATACCCCGTACTTACAATTCTAAGGATCTTAAGTTTCATTCGATGAGACCAAATTTTATTCATATATCGTTTCATTTACAGATGAACATCGTTTACAAAATTTCCTACAAGTCATCAAAAAAAAAAAAAAACCAAGTCTGCAGGTTACAAGGACAGAATTAATACAAAAACGCTAAATGGATTTTCAGCAATGATGGAACAAATACAGCAACACCAACGTTGGTTTCTACATTTTTTTCCCGTTGACACTGTGAAAGTGTCCAAAAACAGAAGAAAAAAAAATTAAAAAAGTACAGTAAATTAAAATGGGATTTTAAAAGCATGATTGCGTACGTAGAGGTCGCCACTAGCCAAGCAGCATCCTCGCGCCATACTGGATTGATGAGACTGACTAAATGACGCGTTCATGACAACATGACAATAATTTTCATTCACAAATACACATTCAAGTATGTATGTATGTATGTATATGGCAGTACGTTGTTCGGTCTGTTCGCGAGTAATGTGCGGAAGGGTTGACCGAAATGTAAACTTACATATGTACTACAGTTTATTCGTATATTAACAAAAACAAGGAAGAAAACATTTTAAATATTTTACAAAAGATAAATTTGATATTTGCGTGAATGATAAAGGAGTAAAAAAACACGAGTACACGTGAGTGTATGCGTGTTAAATGGTATTAAAAAATTAATTATATTAAAACAAAATTTGGAGTACAAAAAAGTGGGAGAGTAGAAAACGATTTAGTGTAGAGAGAGAGAGAGATGGAGAGAGAGAAAAAACAGACAATTGAAAATAAATTTAAGGTGAAAATCTATAAATCGCTAGAAACTGAGTAATATGTACCTAATGTTTTAAACAGAATGACGACGGATCAGCGGATCCGTCGGAAAAATACAAGTAGACTGTCGTCCAACGGATGTTCATTAAATAAGATTTGTTTGAAAGAGAGAGAGAGAGAGAGAGAGTGAGCGAAAGAAATATTTAAGGCTAAAAAGTGCCTAACAGTTAAACGCTTAAGTAAGAAAACTTTTCTTTCGAATCAGTTCCCAGTTTTACTATTTGCGCCTTTTTGTAAATACTGAAAATGCAACCTTGTAATACTGTTTTCAAACACCAAGCCCAATTATGTTTTTTCTTTCAAGAAAAAAGAATAAATTCATTATTTCTTGAAGTGAAAGTGAAAAAAGTAGTTCCCAATAAAAAATGAAATGATTTCTATGGGAATTTTATGGAAAAGAGAGATTTTGATTTAGAGCAGTGTTAAGCAAAGTGCATTACGTTGCATATGGAACTTTAAGTTTTCAATGTACTTCAAAGCTCAAAAGTTGTAAGTCGCCTGGGAAATGGGCGTGTTGAAGCATTCAAATCTAAAGTGTAGGCATAAATCGCATCAATATTATTGATTTAGAGCGGTTAGGTCAATTAAAGCTTCAATTGTAATTGGCAGCTTGAGCTACTAGTTGTTATTCTTTTGAGTAAAAACTTTGACCTTTCAGGGTTTGGTAGGAATTATTGCTTTAAAGCTGAACCTTTTGATTTGAACGCATTCAAGAAGAGTAAAAAACTTAGTAAAAGTTTTCGAATGGTTTAGTGGATTGCTGGACAAAGAGCTTGAAAGAGCCTATCAAGCTGTCCATGTATTGCTACTGAGAAGAAGAAAGCTTTTTCTATGCCATCATTGGTGATGGTTACTCATACTGATTTAAAGTGTATGTAGTTATTGACATTCCAGAAAAGCTTTTGCACATATTTTATTTCATAGTAAGCTTTAGGCTTACTATGCACCCTATATTCTTTTAACCTTTTTTCAAAAGAATAATCTAAAAAAGATGATGATTGATCTGTGGTATCTGTGGTTTGAAATTGGAAGTCGAGTGTTTTTGCCGTTTTATTTATTCATTTCATTTTTGTTGTTTTTTTTGTATTATAATTTTTCTTGTTGTGATTGTCATCGCTGACATTTGATATTATTATTGTTTTCTGAATGACATAATATCGGAAATGCATGAAAGGATGCAATGATATTATGTGGAGTTGCAACTCTACCATCTTGATGATGATCTTGAAAGCAAATTTCAATCATTTTTTAAAATTGAATTAAATAAAAAAACAAAGTTTTTAAGCATTTGCTAATTAAGATTTAATTATTTTTAAATTTTTCTTATTTAAATATGCACAATGATTTTTTAACAATTTTCTTTGCTTGGTTTAATATTTTGAATTAATTTGTTTTTAGTTAATTTTTTGAAATTTAAGTTGAAATTAAGAGCATTTGTTTTTGGCTAGTGAAAAATGCTATTTAAAATTATTATTATTAATTGTTAGTATTAATATTTTCATTTATATTTTCATTTTTTCGTCATCTATGTAGCGAAATGGTAGGTGCAATTAAAATTTTGGACAATTTAGAAGAAAACTTTCTTATAAATTTGTTTGTGTGTTGGTTGAAGGTTTGTGTTAATTTTTTTGTGAGCTTGTGTTTTTTAAATCTGTACAAAATGTTAATTATTTCACGAGTGGTGATTTTCTAATATTTTTAATTGGGCGTGGTAGGGGCGCGGCAGGTTTTGTGTGTGCTGTTTTTCTTGCATGCGTATTGCAGTTGGATTTTCTTTTTCTATTTTGTTTGGTTTTTTAATTTGCGAAATACTTACGTAGGATAGAAGTTTGAAAATTTATTTGTATTAACTTGTTTTTAACTTTTCTATAATTTATTTTTGTTTTTGGGACAAGGTAGTAGTGTGTGTTTATATACATGGTGTGAAGAAATTTTTAGTATTTTATTACTTAAGAAAATTGTAATAAAAATATATTTTTTTCTTATTTTCATCAGTAAAAAGTTTTTTTTTTGGTATTAAATTTACATAAGTTTTTTTTTTAAATTTTTGAATTGAAATTATTTATTTTATTATATTTTGGTGGCAAAAATTATGGCCTTATAATTGGGATAATAAATACTGAAGTTAACTTGGACGCATTTTGGCTTTGGCAACTATGTAAATACGAAAAGTTTACATAGGTAGAAATGTTTGAATTATTTTGTACTACAAAGCCTCCTCAGCTTCCATTTACTCTACCTACTCCAACCACTTCGACATTGATTGATGCAGTCTCATATCTAACCCACTTACTTTCCTTGCTCACATTAACAACACAATTTCGCCACATGCCCATCAATTAGAAAACAGATAAAGGCAACGCCGCAACGAATTGTTAAAAGGAACTTTAAAATTTTTGCCCAATTAAAATGGACTCCAATGCATTCAGACCATAAAAGACGAACGCAACGATTGTAGTTGACATCTACGTGTGCTGGGGTTTTGATTGCTTCATTAATGCATCTACCAATGTTGCACAGTGTTCAACGAACACCAGCTACCGACACAAAAAAAAAAGACTAAAGCAACTTTAGATTGACATTGTGATGGACTAACAAATATAGCAATTGGTGCAATTACAGTAACAGTTTAACTTAATTTTAGTTTGTTCGTACGTGGGAGCACAGAAGAAACTTGATTTGAGAATATCAGTGGCTTAAATAAGTGCGAGGAAATACTGGTAAATGCACTGAAATACTGGTGAAACCACTGAATGCAGAGAGGAGCAGGGGTACACTGAAATCTGATCTTAAACATTTACCTATTCATAGTTTGTATAATTAATACAAACGATGTGGAGAATGAAAATGAGAATAACATGGCGCGCCGTGGCTAAAGCTATTCTCATTAATTTAATACTAGCAAATTTATAGGGGTTATTCAATAAGGAGAGTGGAGCTGTGAAGCTTAAAAAAGTATTTTCAAACTGATTTTGAATTGTTGAGCAACCATCATAATATCTTTGATATTTACCATATAGTGTAGAGGGAGAAGTAGAGTCGGGGCTGGGGCTGGGGCTGGGGCAGAGACAAATTGGAGTGTTATCCCCAAACCCCTTGCACAAGCTCATCTAGAATCATGAATCGTATTTCCAGATTAGCAAATTTTGGGGAATTTAGTGCATACATTAAAATGTTACTCATACGCACTGATAAACCAATAGAAACTTTTGTTAAAATTCTACACTTCCCAGTGTTTATTGATGCTCAGTAAATAAAATGTGTGATCAGGGGATAGTGTATTTTCAGTTTTCTCTTTCTCATCTGGTTGACGAGTTGTGAACATTTTACAGCATGCTAACTTTTGAATTGATTTTTGGTATTTGTTTTAGAAATGTTTAAATTTTCACATATCCTTTTCCAAATTTTAAGTCGGCCGATGAGCACAGCGGAATTTCTTAGTAGCGCTGCGATTACGAAGGCACATTCAAATGTAATACAAATGTATTTTCTCGGTACAATTCGAAGAAGAATGTATGTACCATATAATGACGTATTTAGTACAATTTTGTACTAAAAATAATATATTAAGAAAAAATCGAATGATTGTATTCTTTTACAAACGAGGAAGGATCTTATAAGGTTTTTTACTCACTTCTAAGGAAGGAAGGAGTCCCTGATTGAAATGTAACGTATCGGGTATTTAATCCCTAAAACAAGCAATTTAACTATACAAATTTTAAGTAGCTATTTGTTTAAATCTAATTTCCCATTACGTTCTAAAAGTTATAATTCCATAATTTCACCACCAGTCTCTAGAAATGTTTTTTAATAATTTTTAATTTAATAAAAATGCCTTTTACTGCAATATCTTAAAAGTAAGAGAGTTTGTAAGAGTTTTATATTATTATCAAAATATGTAAGTATCAAAAGAATTAAAGAAATACCTACCAACGCAGCTTAAACTACACTATAACGTATGAAAAACAAGATGCTGTTTATTTGTTTTCGTTCATGAAAAAATACCCTTTAAAAATATTGTAGACGATGATTGTCTGGATTTACTTTCTCGATATAAATAAAGCGAAATGGAAGAGAGTTTTTGTTTGTAGTAGTGTTTTCAGGTGTACGGAACGAAACGAAAAAGCGAACAAAGGTACTAACTTTCAATTTCAAAGAGATTTTAAAATAATTTGTTCCACTCTAATGGTTTTTTTTTTATTCCGGTTTGAGTTGACTGACTATATTATTAATTGAGGGAAGGAAACCTTTGATTATAATTCTTAATAATTATTAATGTTTAGTTTGATTCAAGAACTATTGTTTTTCAACATGCAGAGAGCGAGAGAGAGAGAAAATCTTTCTGTGCATACCTAATGTTATAGAGAGAGACTTGTATAGTACTTGCCGGTACAAGAGATATTAATTAGTTAATTCTGACATTGATTTTAATATCGTGATAAAAGTAAGTTCACTTGTATGGGAGGTGGTTATTTGGTTAGGTGTGGTTATTTCCCTATATTGACAATTTTCAAAACAAGCTAATGGTTTAATTTGATTTGCTTCAAATTGCATTTCTATGAAAGGCACCACTTGATACTCTTGAATGATTTCGCTCATTTACTAGGCTGGCCTGTGCCTTGTTGCTAGCTATAAGAAATATTTGTACCAAGTTTGGTTCAGTTCTGGTTTACAGAGACACACAGACAGACAGAAGGGCATAGCTAGATTAACTCCTTTATGCACGATGATCATTAACCTCAATCAATGATCAATATCAATACATAATAAAATCAAAATTGTATTTTATGAGCTCTTTGCGTGAGAAGAGTATTTTCCGTTTAATTACCAGTTCTTCTCCAAATATGTGTTTTTCGTTTCATTCCATTTCGTTTCGTTCCGCACAAGTGATATCTCATATGTAGCATAAGTATCTTGTACAAGTAAAAACCGTGTTTATTCATGGTTTCCCTATACACACGCACACATTGTAGTCTTATTTCAACTCGTTTCATTTCATTTCATTTCGTTTACATTTTTCTTTTTATCAATACGTAAATTGTTCCTCTCAAAATACCAAGTATCAAATGACATATCGCAGCGATACGCCTGCGACGTTAGCGAGCGATATTTGTATGTAAATTTTATTCGATGGCGTTTGTATAATTGTCAACTTTTTGCATTTCTGTTTTTCTTGTGACAATGACATTGGTTTGTATTTTTGTTTGGTTTGTAAATATTTTATTCTTTAATAAATGTAGCTTGAGTGTTCGTTCTGTCGTTCTGTCGTTGTGATTGAAATATGAGATTTTTACTTCATTCTTCTGCTGTTATGAATTTGTTTTTCATTTTAGTTTAGTTAGTTTTTTTGAATTTTTTTTTCATATTGCGATTTTTTTTCATGTTTTTTATTTTGTTTTCGAAAGGCTTTGTGAGCGAGGGAAATGGGGGAAGACAGTGGGTGGTTTGTGAATATCGTATTGCAATATTGTTGATGTGAAAGAATGGCGTTTTGCAATATATGCAGTTAATTGTTTTCATATACCATATTCTTCTTGTTATTGAAATTAAATATGAATTTTGTAGTTGTTGTTGGTAGCGAAATAAAGGCTTTTGGATGGATTTCTTTTTGTATTTTCGTTTTTAATATTTACTAAATACACATATTCATTTTTAATCTATTTATTATGCAAGTACTGTATACTGTATGCTTTATGGTTTTGTTTTACTTGAATTGTTGTTTCCATTAAAATAATTTAAATAATAAAAATTAACTACAGTTCAAAATTTATTGCCTACTTTTATGCGCTGAAGTTGTTTCTGAATGCTGAATTGTTTTTGTTATGTTTTGTTTGTTATGTTTTGCTTCTAGGGAGAGTTTCGGATATAAATGTTTTTTTCTGAATTTTTCGTTTTGAATTTTAATTTACAAGAAAAAGAATATTTACATATTGCTTGTTTTTTGTTTCTTTTTGATGATGAATTTTTCGTTCGGTGGAAACAGTTTGAGAATTCGTTATATATACGAATATGTTTATGTGTGTGTGTGTGTGTGTCTCATTAAGTAAATGCTACTCAGAAAATTCAGAAATTAAGAGCGAAATTATAAAACAAAAAGTTCCAATACATATATTGAGAATAAAATTTTATAAGGTCATTTGCTGCAGCGTGCTGAATGTGAGCTATTTACATATGAGTCTAACAGTGCGTTCTAGTTGAGCGTTTATAGACAATTTTCTAGTTTTCATGGCCAGCATGATCCTCAGATATTTAATTTCCATTTAGATCGGAATATTCTTGTTCTAATCGGTTGATTTCTAGACTTGCCTTTATACTAGGTTTTTTGACTTAACCTTACAATTCTGACTTGATTGACTAGAAATTAGGCTCAGAAAACATTTTTCAAAATACTAAAAATCGGCATTCTTTCATAGATTCGGTTGATCTAAAAAGAGATTTGAAAGAGAAACTTCTCTGAATCAAAATAGAAAGTTAAAACTTATGCATTTGTTCTTTTGCGGATGTGTTCTCTGTTAAAAAATTATTAAAAATATAGAAATTTGTCCTAAGGAGAATATTGTTTTTGGGTCCACTAAAACAATCTTTTGAGATATAATTTGTTCCCTCATATTCTGCTCCCTTGCCATAGAATTAAATGCTTAATATGATCCTTAGGTATTTCTCATCCCTGAGAATAGATTGATAGTAGAGGTAGATTTCAGAAATTCAGTTTGAAGTTATAAAAAAAATGTTGAGCTATCCAAGGAAAGTAATGAAAGTAATGGTTATGATTAGAGGCATGAAATTTATAGTTTGGTCCTCAGTACCCAAGGCAGACATTTCGGCCTAAGTGTGTCTGATATAGAGGGACACTCCAATACTTCATATTTATAGTCTTATCATCAGATAACTTTGCTGCGTTGGTTTCACAGTAGAGTTTCAGCCAAGAAAGTCAGTTTCAAGTTGTAGAAGAACATGCAGAGTTACTTGGAGAGTATTGTCTGGTACAACAGAAATTCATAGTGCCTGATCAACTTTCCAATATTTTTGAGACTAAAATTCTCAAGCAATTTATAAAACTTTAATGTTCAATTTTTTCTCAAAATTAACTTAAAAAAAACCTGTGAAATATACAAATGAGTTTATATACAAATATGCACTTGTGACCTTATAAAGTTCTATTACTTCAAATATATAAACCCAAATTTGTGAAAGCATATATCATTGATTCATTCATTTATGTACACTCAAAAACAAACTAAATTAAAAATAAAAAAACATAGAATTCAAAATTGAAATAAAAATTGACAATCAAAAGAGAGATAGAGAAAATAATGAAACGGATCGCATCATATGAAATGAAGAGAAAATTTTGAAATGTCATCTATAAAATTATAATAAAATTTTTCTTTTGGTTTTTTTGGTATTGTTTTAATTTTTGGCATAACCATATTCAAGTACAATTAAAAATAAAGATATACAACTAAAGATAAGTACATGTACATTATATCATTTCAAATGGCGCTATGGTGTGTGTGTGTATGTGTGTGAGAGTGAGAGGGGGAAGGGGAAGGGAGGAGGGCGAGAGAGAGTGTGTTTAGTTTGTATGTGTTCGAAGTTGTGTGTGAGAGAGATTGAGTGTGTGTGTGGTGAATAAAAGTAATTTTCTGGGATGGGGAGTTTAGTTGTGTGTTAAAAGAGAAATCCCTTAGAGGTGGAGGTGTTGAGAAGTGTTCGGAAGTATGTGTGTGTGTGTGTGTGTGCGTGTGCGTCTGTATAATTCATAAATACCAATTATATTAGAAAGATTTGAAATTCATATATTTGTTTGATTTAATTTGTGTATGGAAGTTTTTTATACAAATTTTCACGATGCATTTTATCTTTTCTTCGGTACTGTTTTTGATTTCTATTTTTTTGTAGTTGCTTAGAAATCTAAATCTAATTCATACGCACATACACACATACAATTATAGAGCATAATTATGGGTTTTCTTTTGTTGTTTTTTTTGGTTTGTTTTAGCTGATAATAGAAACACAATGCACAATTTAACTGAAAGGGAAATTTCTTACAGTGCCGAAATAAAAGATAAAATGCTGTGAGTCACCAAAAACCGTTTCGTTGTTTTCTAGTTATTCATTTTCGTATTGCGTTAAAAGACCAAATGCTATGTCGCTTTCTGCTTGAGTTTTGTATGCATAAATCTCTGTATTTGTTTCTGTAGTATCTGCTGTAGTTTGTTTTTTGTTTGTTTTTCTAGTAGTTAGATATTTATTTATTTAATAAAAATCAAAATGCTGCTAAACTTTATTAGTTAAAAACTAAAAATTTATTATCTATTTGTAAAATTAATATTTAAATTGCATTTCGGATTTCTATTTACTTAAGAATAAAGCTATTGTCATCATTATACATAATCATGTAATCATTATAGTCATTCAGAAAAAAAAGTAGATATTTATTTAAAAAAGTATTGAAAAATATTTAAAGTTTTTATTTTTTTTTTGGATTTTTGTTGCATTTGCATTGTAATATGTATAAACTTGAGTTGGCATAGTAACAATTGCGAAACACAATAATAATAATAAACAAAAATTACTGTTAACATTGTGCCATAGTATGTTAAAACCAGAAAACTTTCAACTTTTCCAAGTTAAACTTCGAGTATGAACACAATGAAGGGACGACTGCTAACAACGAGGAAGCATGTATGGCAATGACCCAGTGATAGCCATGATTCTCATACCAGAGATGGTAATTAATATAGCACACAGCCACTAGGCTGCTACAGTATTTACCTTGGAGTTGTGTGATTTCAATTTCTGGGGTACCTCAGACTGAAAGGATGTTGGTAAGATAAGTCAGTTACAAACATTTCCGGATACCCTGGGAAGGTTTAAAAAGAAATTTTATACCGGAATTTAGTCTTTTCTATAACATTTCTACTTTATTTTCACCATTTGTTAGACCGGAAAATGCTTTGAACTTGTTTCCTACCCTCTATACGTAACGGAAAGAATAATTTGGGTTAAGTTTTTTCCACAAATAACTAATTATCACTCAATTCTTAATTCGCGGTAATCCTGTGATTTTTTATGATTATATATTATAGTATTTTATCAAGAAGTTTTACACGAAACACCGTAACACAACCGCCCCAAAAAAGCCAGGCACAAAGTTGCTTGGTTTTATTGGTTACACTCCAGTATGCAAGGCTTTACTAGTGTAAACTAGTCACTTAAGTAGTCTGTAGGTTTTTTAGGTGTTCCGAGAAAGTTTAGCTAGAAGTCCAAGTCGGTGAAATTATTGATTCTTTTTAGATTCTATAAAATATTTTTAATTAGATCTTAATATCCTCTCAGTGCATCTCCTGGCCTCCACGGGTATCGGAAGGTAATTATCACTGTTCCCTTCTCAGTAAGGTCATGAGCAATTATCATTATTTGATGCACCTTTTCTAAAGTTAAATACTCGATATGAATTCTGATAATCGATAGAGTTTATTGGCGGATCCAAGAGGGTCGTGGGGAGAGGATAGGGTTAAGCCCACTAGATTTTTTTTTTCAAAAGTTAATATACAATACTTAAGGAAGTTTTGCAAAAGAACCATTTGAAAATATTCCTTCTTTATATGCTCAAGTAATACCCAAGGATGAGGGTTAAATAAGTAATTTATGTTGGATGAAGGTAATTTGCGCATCGTCAGAGGTTTATGATGGATCCAAGGAGGGCAAAGAGTGGCAAAAACTTACGCCACAAGTCCTTATAAAAATTAAAACAAAATCTAATTTTGACTTACTGGCTAAATCAGAAATTGGTTACCGCCATACCAGGCAATATCCAGAAGGTTCGGACCTTATATCCGGGATGGATATACGAATATATATTTTATATATAAAGGCGGGATAATTAGAAGATCTAATTAATAGTGCGCTCCGGCTAGAAGGATGTTGTATTCGAACCATGGTGGAGGAACACGCAGAATGGGACGTCCTAATCTCCGTTGGAAAGACCAGGTGCAGGGCAACCTAACTGCACTTGGCCTTATCAACTGGCGCCAGCGCGCGCATAGCAGAGGCGCCTGGCGAAGCTTTGTAGAGGCGGCCAAGACCGATCATCAGTTGTAGTGCCAGTTAAGTAGTAGTAATTAATAGTGCTTGATTTAAAGCTGGGTAACCTTGATTAAAGCATCCTGCGAAGGGGATAATCAGCGAAATAGAAAAGAGTGGACAGCTATTAATTATAATGTCGTCGTGCAGTGGGGTTACCTAATCTCAAAATGAATTTGAAGAAAATTTAATCTTTAATAAATCCCCAGAGAGTTTCAAACCAAAAAACTTCAAAGCATAGGAATGAAAAAGAGTTGAAAAAATAAATATTAGAACAAAACTTTTAAATTGAAACGAAGCAACTGCTCTAGTCCAACTCAGCGTTATGTTGCACAGACACGAGAAAGACGAAAAAACTGACATGACATATAGTTAGATAGAGAAAAATATTTCAACCGTATGAGAATACAAATTCAAAAAAAAAAAAAAATAAAAAGAAAACCGAAACAAAAACAAAAATGTCACTAGTTGTCATTTGCATTTCCATTTTGCATTCATTCAAGTTTTCTTCTATCTAAATAATTGGTATTTTGATGTTTCTTATTGTTTTCTTTGGTGAGATTTTCGTTTGGCATTCCATTTTTTTTTTTTTTGTAAATTTCACTTTTATGTATATGTTTTTTCTACGACAAATAAAAAGTAAAATTAAAGAAAAATGGTTTTCTGTTTGCTTTATTCGATTAAAAATAAACCAAAAATGATTTTTTTCTTGTGTTTGTTAAAAAATCTTTGTTAGTATTTTTTGTTTTGTTTTGTTTGTTGCAAAAATTTTAATTTTCATTGAAGTTTGTTTCTAATTTCTGGTTTTGTATTTGTAAAAATTTTGTGTTTTTTTTTGCAATTTATGTGTACCTATAAGAGGAACAGCATCCGACGTTGTCGGCATGGATTCAGCAACAAGATTTAGAAATACTGTTAATGACAGAAGTATAGTTACGCCTGCAATACATAAAAGATAATGGTCAGAGATAAAAGGCCATAAAACGAACGAAACTGGAAAACAAGAAACTTAAAAACTACTGAAATTTTATTAAAATACAGTTTTGGAAATTTTTTATTTTTTTTATTTTATTTTCCTCTTTGGTTTTTAGTTTTTACACTCAGCAGTTGTTGTTTTTTTGTTTTATGGGTTTTAAATTTTAGTTTTAAGTTTAGTTTTGATAAGCTAATTTATTTTGTTGAATTTTATTTATTTTCAATTAATATTAAATCAATTTAAAAGTTAAGTTAGAAAATAAGATATTCTTGTAAACGTTTGAAGCCAAAATTGTGTTTGGCGACGAGAGTTTCTTTACATTTCTGATGACAGAGCTGAAGAGAGAGAGAGAGAGAGAGAATGCAATCAAGTAGTCTCACCTGGCAAAAGTTCAAAATGTTTGCACTATGAAGAAGCTACTTTGGAGTTTGAGTCTAAGTTCTCTTAGAAAGTGTTCCATTTCTCTTCTCTGGATACAAAAAAAAATTAGATCAATACCAGTATAATGAATTCTCAGTGCAGAGAGTGAGAGAAAGAACTGCCCAAATTAAGTTGAACTCCTTAGACTTCGTAAAGAAAGAGAAGAGAATGGGAGTGACAAAAATAAGAGAAAGAGTTTGGACAAACGCCGATCTAAATCTAACAAGATCAGTTCAAAATTAAATCCAAGCGAGTCTTTTAAACGAACGATAGATTTAATAGAGAAAATTTTAAAATCAAGGGCAAGCGGTCAGTTTTATGATCATCCAAAAAGATTAGAAAACATCGATGCGTGCTCAAAATTGTATTATCTTAGTGAAAGGGAATAATAAAAATTTCATTGAGATTTAAAATCAAAGGTAAGCAGAAATACGATCAGATGAAACCCGGATCGGCACATCGAAACTTATATCATAATCTGATTATCGAAAGCCGCTGTGGCGTAGTGGTAGTGCGTTGGACTAGGCCCTCCTTGGGCTGTTGTGCCTTTAAAAGTAAAGTAAGTAAAGATTATCGAAAGAAAAAAATTTTTAATTAAATTTCTATGAAAAAGTGAAAGATTTCAAATTTATTTAGTTCAGATCGAAATGGAAAATTTTAAAATAATCTATCAAAGATAAGCAAAAATTCGATCAATTCAAAAACGAATCGAAACGTGAGTCATTAAATAGACAGAAAAGAAAATATTTGATTGCATTCTATTTACAATCATGTGTGAAATAGTAAACGAATTTTAATCAAGGCGAATAACGCAGAATAACGATCACTAAATCGCAACGATTTCGGAACTTGTTCAAATCATAATCTGATCTGAAAAATTCAGATTTGATTAAATCTCGTACTTTACACCAGCCTTAAAATCAAGAGGAAGCAGAAATTCGATCAGCTCATGATCAGTTCGAATTTGAAACTGTTTAAGTATATGATCATGTTCAAATCATAAAACTGATCAGAAAAAGTCAAGACTTGAACGAAATCAATTTGGTTTTTATAGTGTAAGGAAAAACTACAGGCTAGAATGAATAAAATTATTTGCTTTGAAATAGTATAAGGTTTGAAATCAAAGGTTTGAATCACAAGTTCGATCAGTTGAAGATCAGCTCAATACTGGATGACAACGTAGAGAGTTTGAAGTACATTACAGTTAGAAAACAGATACCAGCTTAGGTCTTAATCTGAACGTTGAGATTTTGCCATCTGAATTGATCAAGATACAAACAACTACACTGAAATATTTCTAAGTTGGTCACCCTCAGTACAAACATTTTCTCGTTTTCTTACTTAACTTTTAAATACTATTGTGCACACATATTTTTGAAAGGCAAAAGAAGTGCTAAGTTTCAAATGTTAATTTGCATTCTTTTAAATTAATTAATTACTAAAATTTAATTTTTCTTTAACTTTAAATATTTGTTTTTAACACAATCCAGCATTTCCTCATTTCGCTACCCGTCGCTGCGCTGGTTACAGAAAAAAAAAAACAATTCTACACTTAAAACAATTCAGGTACAAGTAAAAATAGTTCTTTAACGTTTACACGCGTCGTTATTTCTCGATTACGATTTGTATTTCTTGTTTGTGTGTTTAATAAAATTAACACCTTTTTACCCATTTTATTGTTGGTGTAAAGTTTTACCGCTGTAAAATCAACACTTTCTATAGAAGATTATTATTATTATTATTATTATTATGTTACACAGTGAGAAAATATTTTAATATAATCGGTACATTCTTTGTAATAATATTTATGTATGTATGTGGTAAGTTAAGTATTTAAAAAAGAAAAAGTAGTGTTTATAAACATATAAACAGAATTGTAATTAAATTGCCATTGCCAGTACATACCTAATGTTAGTTTTTCGCCCGAGTCGGGAGGTAGTGTAAATCCTAATAAAGCCATCGATGATATCAGCACACACGGCACAATTAAATTGAAAAAATAATATAATGTACGTCGGCGAATTTGTATCGTAAATGTAACGTCCACATACGGTTCCGGGCAGCAGGCATAGACGATTGTGTTCTTTTTGCCCGGCATTGCTGCGGTAATTTCGTGGAGCAATCGCGCAGTTTTATTTGAGGTATTGAGAAATTGGGATTTTGATTGGTTCGTTGGTTGTTATGGCAGGAGAAAGAGAATCGCAATAGTATTAAAGAAAGTTAGTAAAAATTATACATATTGGATTTTGTATTCATACATACACACATTTAGTTATATTTTGAAAAAATAAATTAAATTTTTATATATTATTTAATTAATATACTATACAATATGTATTCGTAATTAAGAAAAGAATACGTAACTACAAACTTCTAATTAAAACAAGATTAAGTTAAATAAAAATAATTAACGCTAATTTCATATGAAATATTACATATAATATTTGTATATAAGTTTTCGTCAATAAGGTTTTTTTGTTGTTTTTTTTTGCACGAAAAGATCGATTGAATATCGTGATTCGATTTAATCTAAACGACTTTAGTTTCAGTTTTAGTTTCAGTTAAGAAACTGAAGCTGATTAGGAAAAATATTTGGCTGAAGATCGTTTTTCCATCCCATCTAACTGATCACTGTGTTTCAATCACAACTAATCGGATTAAAAGTAGAAGTATAAGATGGAATCAAAGTATCGATAATCTGACACTTATCTAAATAATCTGAGTTTCAGTGATAAACTGATTAAAAAGTATTCGTTTTAAGATCAATGATCAAAATGATCAGCAAACGATAACGGAAATAGTTTCAACATAATTTGATCAGAAAAAAGTATGTGATTGATATAAGGCAACGGATCAATATCGGATCACAGTGGATCTCAACGATTATAAATTCGAATTTGTTAGAAAAAATACATAAAAATCCATTAAAATCTAAACGATCTTAGTTTCAATCATCATTTTATTCTCAAAGATTATTAGCAGGCAATAAATGGTAAATCTACTAGAGTAAATATTGCTTATGAAAATCTTGTCACTTCACCCTCCCGATTCGGCATAAAACTGTAGGTCGCTTCCATTCATGTGAAAATATAATACGCACGACATGGGTGGTTATGAAAAGCTCAGCCTTGGCCTTCCATTAGCTGTTGTGCCATTAAAAGAAATGAAAAGAAAGAATATCATCTCATAAGAATAGGTAAACAAATCTTGATCGTCATAATTACTAGGTAGGTCTGAGCTGAACAAGTCAAGGTTAAAATAAATTGAATCTCAAATGTCATTACGTCCGGGTCACAGATTTAAATTGGGATATTATAGATCGTTCAAACTGATGAATATAAGAATAAGATCGGAAAGGGAGTCAAATCTAAACGATCACAGATTTTGCCATATTCTTAAGTATCAAAAAAAAAGATAAAGTTCTGCTCTTCATGTTTTCATAATATTCTAATTAGAAAAAAAAATTCAAGTTCAGGTCATAATGAAATATAAACTAAATGTGATTTGACCAAGTTAAATTGATCAGCAAATAGAACTGCACTTAAATTGATCAGTTTTTCGATTCCATCAATTCCAAAGTGATGAAGGTTCTTCCATCATGTTTCATTAAATTCAAGTCTAGCTCAAGGTCTTAATTGTTCCACTGTTTCAACTGAAGACTAAGTTTTTTTCCAAAAGAAATGTCTTCTTTATTCATAGCACTTTTGAAATTCAAGACAATTCAAGTCAAGATTCGGTTCAATACTATTTCGGAAAAGTGTGATAAAAACTTATATCTGCCCTTATTGACATATAAAAAATATTAACTTTAAAAATAATTGATTACTAATTCAACAACACTACGATTGTATTTTCTTTTACAAGTTTACTGCTAAAGTTAACTACAAATACAAAAACAAAATAAATAATTGGCAAAAAAAAATATTGGTTATCATTAAAAAAATTAAAAAAACCGAAAAATACACATTGAAAAGACATGGATAAATATAGTAGTAGTAGATGTAGTAGAATAGAATAAACAGATAATAGTAGTAGAAAAAGTAGTTATCATTTACTAACCAAGCAAATACCACTCGCCATTTGTTATGAAATCGGAAAGATCCCCTCCATCTTCGGAATTCAAAACCAAATCCAACTATATTTATTTTTTTTATTTTTGTTGTTGTTGTTTTTATTTTTAATCATTTTCAAAAATCATGAAAATTTCAGGGTTGTATTTTTGGAAGGTTTCAATTGTTTTTGGAGTTTTTGTGTATTTAATTTGAGGGAGGAAAAAAAGAAAGAATTATAAAATAAATATTTTTTCTTGTTGTTGTTCTTTTTCTTATTAACATGTTTTTTTTATGTAAATATTATAGAGAAAAAAGTTGGCAAAAAGAAGTTAAGGACAAGTACAAAAAACATTGAGAACGACATTTATGTACAAGTAGAGGAAGTGAGTGTGTGTGTGAGTGTGGGTGTAAGTGTTTATTTGAGTTTAGCTAAAAGTGTATTGAAGTGCAGTTTGTATGTGTGTGTGTGTGTGTGTGTGTGTGAGGGTAAATGTAATTCAAAATTTCTTTGAAATTATGCGGGCAACAATTTTTATTATCAAACATTTTTTGTGTGTTTTTGCAAAAAACTGTTTACAATTTTTTTTTGCAGTTTATTAACACCAATAGATTTCTTAAATGCTTCATAATAAAATTTGATTTTTGCTTTGTTTGTCTTTCATTAAGAGTTTTTACAAACGTCCAAATTTTTTCTGTTGCTTTTATTTTGTTTTGCTTGTTTTTGTACAAAGAAATTTTGTGCTTAAGCGGAAAATTTGGGCGTGGTTCAGTTCTGCTTCTCCATGCAAAATAGTTGAAATGGTAAAATTTCAACCATTTTCGTTTTTCTATTACGAAATAAAATTCATCATTTCACACATGATTCCAATCAGGACGATCGTCGTAGTTTTTCCATCATTTTTCTATTTGGTTCCCTAATTTTTTCCAGTGTACTTGCAAAATTATCAAAATTTCATTTTGATAACTTTGTTTACACTTTTTTGTTAGTATTTTTTGTTGTATATTTTGTTTATTCTTTTTATAATAATAATTCTATTTGTAATCTGGTTTTGCAATTCACAAAAACGCAGTGAATTATTGCATTGAAGGTATCAAAAATATAAGTACAAACTAAAACAAGAAAGTAGAGGGAGGCAGTTAAACAGTTTAAGGTTTTCTGAGTAATGGGAAGTAAAAACGTAAAAAGTAGTAAGTAGTAAAAGTAGTAAGCTGTTGATTATTCTCAGTGTATGAGAGAAAGCGCAATGTTTGGAGCATAAAATGAAACATTTTATTGCGGAGCATGAGGGGACTTTTTACTGAGAATGTAACGGAAAGTAATGGGTATGAAACAGTAGATTGAATCAATATGGCGCAATGTGAAAATTACGAAAATACTTTAAAGAAATTGTGAAATTGTGAAAATTATTAGTAGTTAATAATTATTATTATGATTTTTTTTTTTTTTTGCAATCAAGGATAAAAGCTTTACGTAGAGAATTGAAACGGTGTGATTAATATGCAAACTGAGAAACGAGAGCTTTTAGTTTCCAGTTGAGCAAGTCTTAACTAAGCTGAAGAAATGACAGAGAAGTTAGTTTCGACAAAACGGTCTCCGATTCAGAACTAGTCAAGAGGAAAACTAAATAGAAAGCACACACTAGATGGCACTATAACGAAAGTTTGTAAAGCATTGAATTGACTTCAACTAAAACTTTCAATTTCAATTTCAATTTAACTTTCAGTTTGAAAGCGAAATTTAAAGAAAGCTGTAAAGCAAGAGAGTAAAATTACATTAGAAATGCTCATTTCCTTGGGGAGTTATCATAATTTGTATTTTTTAGTTTTGTTTCATTTCTCATTGCGTTTATTAAAATAAACCTTAATTGTGTGTTATTATTTAGTGTGTAGTTAATGGTGGTGGTGTACATTAAAAAAAAAAAAAAAAAATTATATAGAAATTCTAATCGAAAATCGTTGTCTATTTTCGGTTTTCTCTAATTGATTGATAGATAATATGCAAACGAATTTTGCATGGCATTATTGAGTTACTTTAATACATATTTGAGTATGTACGAATAAACAAGCGATTATCTAAAAGTGTTGTTGTTTTTCTGTGTACACTTTACCTGATTTCCATCGTAAGTCCAACTACCGAATTTCATTTCGCAGTGTTGGTCATCAAATGGGAACCACGTGATGTCTATCTTGCATGTGCTCTTGAAGATACCAGGGGGCACGTACAGACAACTGCCGTTATGTTTGACCACAATGTTGGTGTGATACGTGCCATCGAATCCCTCATCCGCGCTAAATTACAATTATGGGGTATTTTTTTTGTTTGTTTCATTTCATTTGATTGTATAGTATTTAGGGATTGGTCATTTTTTTTGTTTTTTTCAATTTGTTTTTGTATTTATGATGTTATTTTTAGTGATATTTGTGTTTGTTTTTGTTCGAGTACACTACGAAAGTGTTTCAATTCTCATAATATTTCAGATGAGAGTTGAACTTGCTTTTCCGTTGGGTACGTGTTAGTTTTCTAATTTATTTTCTATGGTCTTTTTTTTCGTCTATATTCTTTCTCCAAATGTATTTGTATATAAGCCAATGATATTTGGTATGTTTGTTGTTGTTCTTGTTGTTGTTGTTATTTACTTTTCGTGGTAGTGTTAGTAAGTAGTAGTAGGTTGTGTTAAAACGAAATTAATTGCATACTTATAGGCGTGAAACGTGATATACTTAAATCTTAGCTTAATAAGTATATAAAAAAGATAATTTTTGCTACACTTTATGTAGACTTAATATTTTTATGGAAATGAGATAAATACTTAGGTTGTTTTGTTACTATACATAGAGAAATTTATATTTGAAAAACACATTTCAGTTGGACGGTTAAAAAAAACAGTATAATATAAAATTTTATTTCCAATTTTGTTTTTCAATTTCATTTAAATAAAATTTGTTCCAGTAAATAATTTTAGTAAGAAGCATAACTAATACTTGATAGAAAGTATAAAAAATTATTTGTTATCAATAAAGAAATTCACAAATAGACGGTGGCGTTGCGAGAAAAGTTTGTAAAGCATTGAATTGATTTCTGCAATGACTGTCAATATTTTGATTTAGCAGCATTATTGATTGATTCTATAAACATTTTCTGTTTAACAAAATATTTCATAGACATTATTTCATGGGAAACACAAAAACCTCTCCTCATTACAACGAAATGTCACTAACAGATGTCAGTGCAACAAGAGTTTTTGCATTGTATTACATTGAATTAGTTTCAATTGAGACTATCAATAATTGATTTTAATTCGTTAAATTTTTGATTCGTAAAGTATTTGTTGTATCAAGAATGACTCACAGCTGTCATTTATTGGCAAATATGAAAAATTACTTTCATTTGGTATAGAAATTCCCCAATAGTTTTTAATGTGAAAAATGTTTCACTGATTTCCGTTGATCGAAAATATGAAAAAGCAATGGCGACTAGTACAGAAACTCACCACTAGATTATTTTGAAAGAGAAGTTTGAAAGGTATTGAATTCATTCCAATATGTGAATTCAAATCCATAATTTCTTGATTAGATTCATTTATTTTATAAAAAGAAGTTATTCGATATAAAATCGGAGAAACCATTAAAGATGTAATGTATCGAATTGATTTCCGCCAAGACTTTCAACATTTGATTTTTAATGTCCTTAGCATTTGCCACAGCAAAAATGTGACATGAAAAATCACTTGCCATTAATATAGAAATTCAATAATCAATATTATGTCGTTGAAACGAGTGTTTGAACTGATTTAATTTGACATCAAAATATCTGACAGATGTCCTTTGATGGAAAGTTTTTTGTAAAATGAAATATTAACATTGAATAGAGAATAAATACATAATGCTTTAGGGGATTCCGTCAGGATATAGTTTCAAACAAAACATTACATTACTAAGAATAATATCAGTTAAGAATTTTTCAATTGAATGTTATCATTTATTTGAATATCACAAATACTTAATTCATAGCTATCGTTTGATGATAATCAACGCATAGCTTTTAGCTACCAACTGATAGATGGAGCTGCACCGAAAGTTTGAAAAGCCTTGTTGAAATAGAGTGGAAGCATTTTCAAATAAACTAACGTGATTTAGAAGTTGCTTAACTATTACATAATTGAATTGAAGTGAGTTTTTTTTCATGTAGTTTTTTTTTTCCTGACAAATTAGTAAATATCATTCAAAAACACGTGAAGCCATCCACTAAATACCCGCTCACTCACTTATTTATGTAATGAGATACGGCGTCGGAAATAAATTATTAATGAATGACAGCAGCATTTGATGAAATCGCATTACCAATGAAGTTACTATAATTCAAAGCAGCAAGGAATTACAATTCACAGTAGAAGCAGGGGGAAAGGGAGAGAAAGCGAACCTAAAGAAAAAATAACGCATAAGGGATAAATTACGTGTACACGTGTGCTTCTGTAGGTAACCTACCCAACGTAAAACTTTTAAGTGCTTCCATAAGATGCACTTTGGGAGCGCTGACTTTGTGCTCCTCTGGATACTTATAGGAGAACTTAATAATTTTCAGAGACTGAGCCACATTTGTTTCCAAAAATTGCCAAGAAAGCAAATGATAATAATTTTTAATAATATAATATTTAATATGAGTAAGATGCTCTCTTTTTGCTCTGCTTATAAGCGCTCTTCTTGAGGTCTTTAGGAGCGTTCATTCGGCGCTTCCGGGAAGCTTCGTACTTCAAGCATTACTTCCTATGCCATGCAATATAAAAAGTATATGAGCTGTAGTATAAAGAGGGAGCGCTTCCATTCCCGTTGGCTGTTGGGTAGCTACTAGCAAGAAAGATGGTATCGAAGTACATAGTACAAACAGAGAGAGATCGCTCTCACCAGAATAGCAAAGGTAAGCAGGCATAAATCATCTGTGTATTGTGTGTATGTAATCCTCGAAATAAGGTTTCGTTATTTGTTCGTATTAAATTATTGTTCTCCATATCAATTGAGCCATATTAAATTTAATACATCAGCCGCAAATTATGCTGGCATCACTTCAATTATAGCATGTATAATATACTAATTTCTCCCTTCTTTTTGGCTTTTGGCATAAGAAGTAAAACACATTCTCGTTTCTCGAATATCGAAGAAATATGATATGTTGAAATCTATCAAGAGTTCAACGCAAAGTATCCCATATCAAAAAGTCACACAAAGTAATAATTTAATAACCTGGCTACTGTATTGCTGGTGTGCTTCCTTTTATTCCTTATGCTTTTCTGATTTTCCGCTTTTTTTCTTTTTTTTACTACATATTTCTTTTGTTTTTTCTGTTGATCATTTCTTTAGATGCTGGCTCGTTTATTGCTGCTGTGCCTGGAGAGTTTAACACACAAACGCACACGCACACACACAGTCGCACACACACACTCGCATGCATACATCAATATTTTTTGCGTTTCTTTCAATAATGTTTCTGTTTAATTTATTTTCATTTTCTTCATTGCTTTCACACATAAATCAAATAAATCACTTCACCCTTAACGCCATTTATATTTTTTTGGCTGCTGCTGTATGCTTGTCGTATAAGCTGCGATTGCTTTCACTGCCATTGCCATTGCTGTTGCTGTTGCTCTTGGTTGCTATTGCCACCATATTGCTTCTGCTCATTTTACTTTTTTGCCTTTTATACCACACAATTGACTTGTCTTTGCTTTTGCTGTTTCTTTTTTTTCTTCATATTTTTCCTTGATTCTTCCTCTCCTCTTGAGAGTCGACGTAGTTCCAGTGGATTTCTGGCTTTTCTTGGGGCAGTGTGTGGGTGCGTGTATGCATGAGTTTCTTTCCTTGGATTTTCATGCGCTGTCAATTATTAAGCCTCATAAATCGCTTTAACAATTTCAGCTTTACGTCTTTTCCGCCCCCTCCATCCACTTCACCCTCGCCGGTTTTCTTTGTATGAGCGCTTTTGTTTTAACGCTTCATTCACTCACGCTTTGCTTTCAGTTCAGGTTTCAGTTTACATTTTTCGTTCCCCTCTTCTCTCTTCTTCACCTTCAATCTCTTCTCTTTGCTCGGCTCTGCTCTCCCCTATTTCTTTATTACACTTTATAGCAACCAATCAAATGTTCTATTCAATTTATTGTCACATGAGTTTCCGCTTCCCCTTCCCTTCCCGTTGCGTTGCCTCTTCTCTCTTTGTTCGGCTTTCGCTCCACGCTCAAATGTTCAATCGTTTAGATATTGTTGCATACGAGTACACACACAAACGCTCGGATTTATGTGAATATTTCTTATAACTAGTATATTTTTTGTAACAAATCGTTGCAATTTGTTACAATCAAATCAACGATGACGATGTCGTCGTCGACAATGAGGACGTCGACGATGACGACGTCGATGTTATTCATTCAATCATTCATTGATTCATTCAATTGACAACAATATTATTATTGGTGCAAGCAGTGCTCTATTGCAGTCAGTTAGTAGCAGAAACAGCAGCTGCAGCAGCACAAAAATATGCAATAAAAAATCCACTTTACCCAACTTTTACCATACATTATCAATTTGATTACACTACCTTTTCCTACCCACGCTGCCTTATCTCACTCTTTCACTCTCTTTCTGTTTCTGTTTGTGTTTCTGTCTCTTTCTCTCACTCTCTCTTTCCTCTTTAACATTATAATATAAAGTTTTAGTTATAATTTTTTCGTTTGTAAATTTTGAATTTCATTTCCATTATATTTCTACTAATCATTTTAAGTAATTGATGATGCGATTTGCTGACGGCAATATTGTTGCTGTTGTTATTGCTATTGCTGTTGCTATTGCTGTTGCTACTATTTCCATTGCTGCTGCTATGACATGGTAGTTATCATCAATTAATTGCATTTTGGCGTTGGAGTGTGTGTGTGTGTGTGAGTGTGTGGGTGCCAAAGAGGGAGACCTTTCAGTTGGCTCCTAGCTCAAGCTATAGTTTTACCAGGTCGCTTCCAGTACTGAACCCCCTCTAGTCTACCCAATCGCCTCATAGTCCACCCATTGCGACAAACTTATATGCACATGCATACATATTTTATTGAAATTGTCATCGCCATCGTCGCTGTTGTTGTCGTTGTTGTTGTCGTTGTTGTTACATTAAAAGCGACATTGTGCATATTGCTAGTGTAAAGTGCATATACGAGTACATTTGTTGCTTTATAGTATAAATTGCACTACTCATACAAACACATACATACATATTGTACTTTTACACCCACTAACACACACACACACACACACACACACAATCACGCATACTCATAAGTTATGGCAACAATATTTCAATGGCTTAATATAAGTACATACTCACTCGTACATACATACAAACATACTTTCATGTATACAGTGCATGCAGTGGTGGTGGTGACATGTGAAATATGTAACCTGCATTTGTAATAAATAACTACTAAGAGTATACATCTCTATACGTATGCAAATGTATATGTGCATACATATACTCGTACTCACATACATACCAACATAAATACATATCGTTAATCTTACGTCAATGTAAAACTATTGTTAAAAATTTTTCGGCAGCGAAATCTCTTATTCATTGCTCTAACACAAAACAAGCAAAACAAAAATTTTGCTTCACATCACATCGCATTCCATTGCATTGTAAAATGTTTTTTACCATGGCATTATGCATGTACTACATACTCGTATGTTTGTATTTCATTTACAGCAATGACACACCATTATCCTTGCTCAATTTTGCTGCTGCACATACAAATTTTTCGCTGTCAATTGTAATTTTTTTTAGTAGTTGCTTTTGTGCATAATTGAAAATACATTGCTTCAATTTAATTAATATCAATTCTGTTCTCTAATAAATTACACTGACTGTAATAATGCATTTGAATTTTTTATTACAAATTGTTGGCAATTTCGTTAATAGATGGCGTTGTGGGGAAAAGTTTGAAGGTATAATTCATCAATTATACCTTCAAGAAAAGTAAAATGATGATATTTGCTTGAAACTTAAGACTAGTTAGACTACTTACAAGATCGAAGGTGAGTAGAGGAGGAGTGACCGAGCAAGATTTAACATTTACTATTCTTCAATAGATCGCGTTGTGGGGAAAGTTTTGAAAGCATTTTTGAGAAAGAAAAGACTGTAACAAATAATTGTAGAATAGTTTCTGTACAGGATTTTAGCTTTAGACTTAAGACTTTTCAGCAAGTGTTTTGACGAATAATCAAAGCGAGATGATAATTAAATTTTTGAAAAGCTCTAGGTAGTGTTGCTGCTTTCTGAGCTTACCTTCATAAGGAGACACTTTTCTTTGACTTAATTTTTTGAATCACTTCAGGATTCTGAGAAATCTATTAAATATAACGGGATATGAGCCGTTAATTCCAAAGCGTTTGATTTAAAAAAATATTAATATGATTCCAATAGAAAATAGGATAGAAAGGAACAACTAAATCTAGCCAAGTAGTTAAATGTTTCTGAGAAGTATTGCCGAAATTTCTGTTGAAAGACTTTCATTGTGACCCATTTCCTAAAGTCAGTCTTGTTAGTGAAAACAGATTTTTAAACGCCGGACAGTTTCGAAGTCATTAGAAAGTACAATAAATAAATACTTTTAAAAATATTAAAAAATCTAACAGAATTTCATCTTACGAACCGAATTCTCATTCATAAAGGTGCTAGGGATGAGAATTTACCAGGGAAATATTTAATAAATTCCCCGTTGATCTTCTTTTCGTGACACGTGGTTCAATAAATTAGGGTTAATGAATCGGGCTTTGATGAATCGTGCTTTGGTTAATCGTGGTTTCAACAATCATGGTTTGATGAGTAGTGATTCGATCATTCGTGGCTGTTAGTTCTTGGTTCTTTAAATCGTAATTTGAAGAAACGTGAATCGTAGTTTGATTATTTGATGAACCGTGTTTAATTAGTCTTGCTTTGATAAATCGTGGTTGGATGAATCGTGGTTTGATGAATCTTAGTTTGATGAATAATAGTTTGATGAATCTTAGTTTGATGAATCATGGTTTGATGAATCGTAGTTTGATAAGTAGTGATTTGATGAATGGTGATATGATGAATCATAGTTTGATGAGTCGTTGTTTAATAGATCGTACTTTGATGATACGTGATTTCATGAGTCGTGGTGTGATAAATTATATTGACGAAGAAATTCATAACAACCATTTTGGAGGAATCAATTTGGAGGAACATTCGTATACAAACACATGACGCACAATATCAGGTTATACGAAAACCTCAACCAAAGCCGTTAATGAGTTATTGTGTCATAATAATAGTATGTAGTATGATGAGTCACATCATAACCTGGTTTGGATTTTTGGAGTTTCGGGTCATACAGGAATAATGGCGATGAAATAGTTAAGAAAGGAGTATCAACACCAAAGAAACATGTACTGAGAAATCTATTGTAGAACAGTGCAACCCATTTCTGGATACTCGAGGCGGCCCAGAACGATCATCGGTTGTAGTTCCAACTTAGTAAGCATAGAAAGCTTGACTATCTAATACTAGACGTCAATTCGAATTCCATAGAGGTAGTACCAATACTAAAATTTCTTTCGTAGGTTGGACTTATGGAAGTACATGCTGTAGGTCCAGTTGGAGGTAGTGCGTTCCCCAACAGTAATTATGTGGTAACTATTTGATATAATGGACTCTTATGAAATTGTCAGCAATAATTTTCGAGAAGTAGAGAAATCGTTCTTCGGATTTTACTTCCAGCAAAGGCTAGTGGATGTTATAAGTAGTTAGTAATTTCTAACCCAAAGCCGTGCTTGATATAAGTGAATCGATTAAATAGAAGAGAGAGAGAAAGAGAGAGAGAGAGAGAGAGAGAGAGAGAGAAAGAGAGAAAGAGAGAGAGAAAGAGAGAGAGAGAGAGAGCGAGAGAGAGAGAGACAAGTTCACGTTAAGAAAAACGATGATTGTTAGTGTCGTCGACTTAATTTCAACTTAACGTAAAAAAATGTGTCAACAACTTTTATTAGCTAAAATAACAATTTTACACAATTATTTTAATTTATTTGTATGTAATTCTTTTGCATGTAACTAGGACAATCTGTGATCACTGTCTTACGTACACATAAGTAAAGAAATTTACTTATTCAAATACTTCCTCAAAGAATCAATACATCCTTAAACTATTTTCACATAATAAAATATCTATTAGTTTTAAGGATTTGACAACTTTTTTCGACCAATGTAAATAAGGTCGAATGAATGTGTGTAAACCTAAGGCAAGGAGAATTGAAATGGAAATTGTTAAAACTTTGCTTTCAGCAAATGTTCGCAGAACAACATATGCACGCCAGATAAATAAGTAAATATCTAATGAAAAAAAAAACCGGGGACGAAGAAGTGGGAGGAGTGATGTAGGTATGTAGCTCCTTCTTTCAAGGAAGAGTAAGTTTCTAAGCAAAAACGGAGAACTAATATTGTAATAATTTAGAAAAGAAGACAGTCAAAGTTTTCGAAATGTGTAAAAACGAATACAAGAATATTTGAACACTTGCATACACACAGCATTTGTAAGCATATGCAAATGTGAAATGCAAATTGCATATAATCTATACACACACACACTCGCACAAACACATGCATGTAGACGCATACAAATTCTTCTATGCATGTATGCGTGTGTATCTACAAAGGAAACTATAGTGCCATTGCTGCGAGGGTGAAGCTCAACAGAAAATAATAGAAACAGAAAAGTAACGAAAATTCTTGACTTCTAAGTTTGAGGGCAGAAAAACTATTCGAAAAAGAAAAAAGAAGAAGGGGACCAAGTATGTAGCAAAAAGAGAAAAGTATCGAGACCACATAACAATAATGTTTGTATACAAAATACAATAACAAACAATGTAATGTGCATATATCAGGTACTTATATGGAAGGAGCAATCCTCTTTATGTACCTAACACATAAGTATGTACACATACACACACAGTGACGGAATAATCCGCTTGTGAAAATGTTCAATAAACTGAAATTACATAAATTTTGTGTGGCACTGTCTCTGGGTGAGAAGAATGCGGCCAGAAGTTGCAGACGACGACGACGACGAAGAAGAAGTTCAGAGTGCTGTTGTCGAATAAGAAGAAACTTTATTTTAGAACAAAACTCCTGATCTAATTGAAAAATGTGCATTGAAATGTTGCCATATCATAAATATATTATTTTACGCTTCTTTATCGAATATAAACGGTTTCTCAATAAGGATTAAATAAAGAATAATTGAGATATCGGTCTGCAATTTATTCCAGGTGTAGTACATATGCTACATAAGAAGTATGGAATTCGTTCGAGTTTGCCAAATAAGTGCTCGTAGGCCATTAGTTATACGTCGTTATACGACGCGAGCCAAAAATTGATATAGAATTATTCGGCAACTCAGCTGACAACGGATTGTTCGCACTCATCGTAAGGACGCAAATTGCCGAACCCGCTAACCCAAAAATGAAAAAGAGCAGTTTGTAGAAAAGTAAGCCTGTCAAAAAATAGTGGAGGAAGAACTACTAGACATAAAATTCAGAGCAAAGAAACTAAACATAAAGACGCGAAGGTGTATTGGATGACCTTGCATAAGAGCGAAAGAATATATATAAAAAAAAACTAGGAGATCAATAAAACTATATTCCAAAGGTCTTTAGGACTTTAAAAACTAGTTTCTTCATATGATCAATGTTGGTGATTTTTTATATTTGGAATGGGTAAATTTTCTTTAAATCAAACTCCTAAATCAGACTTCCCTCAATCTATGCATCTTCTTTTTTTCTTTTAATGGCACAACAGCTCATGGAGGGCCTAGGCCGAGCTTTTCGCATCCACTCATCTTATCTTGTACGTGTTACATTTGTACTTGAATGGAAGGGATCTACAGTTTTATTTCGAATACGAGCGGCGAAGTGAAGAGATTTTTTTCAATTTTCAATTTTTACTCTTGTAGGTTTACCATTGCCTGCCAAGAGGTGGGGCTGTGTAGAAAACTAGTTTTTTCTACTTTTTTTGATTTTGCCTGTGTCGAGTATTGAACCTCGGACACTCAGCGTAGCAGGCCAACGCACTACCAACTATACCACAGCGCTCATGCATCTATGCATCATTTAGTTGAATATCTCCCTTTTGCAATCACTTACAAGCTCTTCATATAGCGACATCTGCTGGTAAATTTCCAAATCAATACTAATCTTAATGATTAAATTTTAATTAGATTTTTTAGACATTTTCAAATTCAGGAACATTCACGTTTGAAAAAAAATGAAGTATTTCTAAAATTGCAATCCGTTGTTCCAATTCAACTCCAATGGCAACTCTATTCCTAGGTAAAAACTTAAAACAATGGAATTTGTTTTTTGTTGTGTTTTATTTATTTGGCATGTTTTTAAAGAAGCGAAAAGTGTTATAAAGTTGCAAACACTCGCAAGTTTCTCGACAGTTTTAAGTTGTAGTTTTTTGTTACAAGAAACTGAGGGTGCGAGCGAGCGAGCGAGCGAGCGAGCCCTTCTCGTATACCTCGAAGAAAATTATTAAAACGATGAACGAGAGTAACAATTTTTAGCATTAAAGAAGAATATTTAAGGAGTTTTTTGCTTATGCTGTTGTTGTTGTCGTTAATTAAAAAGCTTTTACTTTTTTCGTTCTAGTTAGTAGATAGTAATGTGTGAGTGTGTGGGTGTGTGGGTGTGTGTGTGTGTGTGGGTATAAACAATTTACACACTTGATAAAAGTTTGCGCTCTCCTGCAGTTGACGAAGTAAGTATGTATGGTACACATGTGGGAAAAGTGAAAAGTTGAAAATTGATAATTAGCATGGGAAAAAATTGCAAGCGTAAAAGCATTAACAGGCTTTTACATGCTTTTGCCACGTTCACGTCTTGCAGAGCTTGATGTTGGTGGGATAACATAATAATTAATAACAAATACGAGCACGCACCCACGCACCCACGCACACTTGCACAAATTAAAGTGAATAAAAAATCACGCACACATATACGAGTACCTACCTGCACCTACTTATATGTTTATACTTACATATATAAGTTCGCACACTTCCATACGCACACATACACACATACACACATACCCGTGCATGGTAAATGCTAAATCCTGTACACTAGTGAGTGAATACGTGTTATACGTGTTAACTCCTCTAAATATATGGTAGGGATGTGTTTGCATGTGAGTGTACATATGTATGTATTTTTTTTGTATACACATGTAGGCATGCATGCATTTATTTGTGATACGTGAGGAAATTGCATGGTTTTTTTTACAAGTAATTAGTGCCTTTAGCGGTCAATATATGTTATATGTCAACAACTGGCAACATTCGAGTATCTGCATACCATATATCAAAGCTAGTCCTGTCATGTTCGTATATATAAATTTATATGGAGTTATATGATGTATGCATACGTATGTGATTTCTTTGGGCAAATGCATAAATATTTTAGATAATTACCAAAAAGTTAATATTGATGTGGAAAATGGCAAACATACATATGTTTGTACGTTAATGTTCGTGCTCAATACAATCAGTAAATTTATTGACATGCTCGAAGCACTTAAAGGCTAGCAACTTTAAGAGTTTCAATTTTAAAGAGCACACACACAAACAGAATTTTTCTATTGCATTTTTTCATTGAAATAATAAATATTATTCGTCGCTTGAAATTTCCATCAATACGATGAATATCTTTCGTTAAACAATTTGATATTCCATTTCTGCAATTAATTAAGCAGATTGAGGATTGCTTTCATCAATCTAATGAATGAATTCATATACATAACTAATTTATTCATAACATTCATGAATGTAAATTTCAAATTGAACGAAAGTAAACGTTCTTTTCGGAACGAAAACGCTTACTTTTCTTTAAGCTTGCCTCAATCTATAAGAATAGTTCACATACCAAAACTTCCGATCGGTCAATATCTTCTGTTCTAGCTTTTCTTCATTAATTTTTGAAGCTCAAACTTTTGTATCCAGATTACTCTGAAAGTAATACAATACATTTGTAATGTGTATAGCTGTGGAAACATTCCATTCCCACAGTAAGTTGCTATATGATACTCTGCCAGCCTGTATAATACTATGCCAGCCAGTTGGCCAGTTACTTAGCTGGTGCAGACGCTTTCGTCAGCAATTCTGACCCTCGTGAATATATGGACATTACTCTCTTTCCTCACACATACTTAGATTTAAGCTAAGCGATTGTGAAATATACTTAAATATAAATAATTATGGTATAATAAAGAGTCCTATCGAAGCAGCCAACCAAGCAGGTTGTTCTTTAGTTACAACATCAATTAGGAACACCACAAAGTGATAATTTTTAACTCTAAGTATATAAATCTCTACTTTAATAAATGCGGTACAGATTTGTTTATACAGATTTTATGGGCACTTTTCATTAACCTATCCTAAAATAAATATCAATTGCATAGTTTTAAGATTGCATAGACCCTGAAAAAGCAAAATAGTTTATATAACCACCTAAATGTATGCGGTTGTTTTTTTTTTCTAAAGATAGAGACTATTAACTTCAATTGTTAATTTTTTACAACTGAGTCTGCAAAATCATTATATTTTAGTTAATTTTTCTATGTAGAGCTATGGAAAAATGTTGTGCGAAAAATAATTACTATCATGTATTATTTTTATACTTTTTCTCTTCAATATTTCGCAAATACCTAATTCTTTATACTGAATATAATCCTCGCTGACTTCGATAATGTCTCTAATATAACTTTAATAAATGAACCTTAAAAAAATTAAGTTTTTGAAAATCTACAATATGTTTTTCTATTATATGCAGTAAAAAAAAACACGCCTAAATGTATGCTTTAACTAAAGAATTAAGTCAGTTTCCTTTTAGCTGCATGACTTTATTAGATGTAATGATGGTTATTGACCAGACCAATTCAATGAATGTTAAAAAAAATAAACCACACTAGCTGTAACCTCTCTACGTGCTAAAAAAAGAAAACAAAAAGCGAAAAGAAATCTCTTTTGACATTTCAGCCGAAGCCCAAGCGTGGAATTGTCATTTTTCGACTTTTTGTTTGTTTTTAGTGGGGTAGGTACTTTTCCGATTTTCTTTACATTTATAAATTCAAATTTTTTCCCGCTGCATTTTTATGTCGCACGCAAACGAAAACGATGAACCAAACGCAAAATATAAACTTTTGCCTCTGTGTGTTTTGTGTGCGCGCAATTAATCTAAAAGCTTTTTTAATTTTGTTTCCATTTACTCGATTTTTTGTTTTTTATTGGATTTTATTTTTTTCCACTACATTCCAATTTTTCTTTTTGTTTTCTTTTGTGATGCTTTCTTCCACCGCAATTTTTTCCTGTTCTCCATTCTTTTTCCGATTCTTTTGTTTTGTTTTTTTTTGCGGCTTTCAATTTCTTACGTTACACTTCAGTGATTATTATAGGCAATAGCAATAGCAGGCAATAGCGAGGAGCGGCAAAATGTAGTGAGGGAGCTTCCTCCCCTAGTGACTCCACATTCCGGTCGGTCTCTTGGCAATGCGACGCGCGCCGTCAGTATAAAGAGCGTGAAAGCCGCATAACTTTGAGGCATGTTTGAAAAAACCTTTTTTACTTGGTTTTTCTTTTTTTTTTATAGGTATATGTAGAGATTTTTTATTTGATGATTTTTATTAAAAGCGAAAGGTAAAACTTCCAAATTTAATAATCCGCTATGTAGTTTAATCTCTTTTAAGTATTAAAGCACATTTGCGGTTTTGCCTTAAAAGTTTATCTCCTCTTCCTTTTTCTTTTCCCATTGCCGATCTGTTGAATTTCTGTTTAATTTACCACTTCTGAAACGTGTGCATTACGCCATAAAGTATGCAATGTATTTTTCGATTCTTCTCGCATTCTCGTTGGTGTTGGTGGCATTGGCATTGGCGGTGTTGATGGTCTGCAATAATCATCAGTGTGAGTAGTTGGTTGCACACATTATTTTTATCACTTACAATATTTTTTTGCGCTTTCATTTACTTTTCTTGTGTCTATTCATTCCACTGTGGTTGCGTTGCTGCTGCTGTTTGCTTTCTATAAACACTTAAGTATAAAGTACCTTCATACGTGTAAACGGTTATTTATTTAAGCATATCGTATTTCTCTTTTCAGGTAATCACATTTTAAAGTATTTCTTCAATATGCGCAGTAATCGTGTTGTGCAAGTTTAAAGATACTTTCTTCTTACAGTAATTTGTAGCACAGTAAGCAATTTACGAAAATACCAATGAAATTTAAGCTTAAAGAGGTTAGGAAAACATAAAAATTTTATGGTATTATCAACACCTGAGGTATTTGGGACAACTACTAACTTTCAAAGGACACGTAGGACAGTGTGGAGAGAGATGTCTGAGGGGAACTAAAGATCAAGTATAGTGAAGTGAATTTTCAAACTAAAAATAGTCTGAGCTTGATAACGAAACTGGAAATGGAAAACCTGAACGAGCTAAATGCTTTGCGACAAGTGATGATAAAAATAGAGGCTCTAATGAATTGATGCACTCTGTGGGTCTAGATGCCTGAATTCAGCCATCGAAGCGATAGCTACTTTGTGAGGACATTGGATTAATGCTTCCCACATGGATATGGCAGAAGTTACGCACTACGCAATGTATATGTAATTAGATAAAGAAAGGACTATTAGGACTATTCAAGTTATCAAAGGGGTGCCAAGGAGATGAAATGATGTGATGACGACAAAAATTTATTCTTCAATATTGTTCCACATATTGGCCATGAAAAGACTTTTGGTTTATTAATACTGATCTTCAAAAATATTATCCATCAATAATTAGATGGCGTTGTTAGTTTTGTTAGTGTAACAACTAAAAGTTTCATTGCTTGGTAGCGTTTAAAGTTTGCCTACATTTAACAAATATAAATTTTCTCAAAGAAAAAATAAATCCCCATATTTAAGTAAGGAGAAGAAAATAAATTCATGCTCGATTTAAGTGAATTTTTGTTTTTTATATTCCAACAGAAATAAACTAGCTAAACCAATGAACAAATCCAAAGTAAGTCCGAAAAAGTTCATGCCTTCCACACGAGACGCCAAATTCAATAGCAATAAATCTCGAAGGTTTCGGCTTTAAATTTAGTAAATTATATAACAATTTTGCAGTGCATTAAACGATTTGATAAAACTACTAACATTTTATATTGAATGGGAACAGAGCAGCAATTGAAAATATCAATGCAGAAACAGCTTAGCTCGTTTAGTTTGAGCTGTGAAAAGTTGAAGAAGAAGACAGCAAGAAAAACGTTTACCTTAAACTTAATGGCACTCAAGAAGAAAGAAAGAAAACTTCGTTTTCACTTGGTAAATATAGACTTAACCAAACCAAATTTATACTCGTACACTCGCTCCAACTAACCTTCAAAATTACGGGCAACTACTAAATGTTAATATGGTAAATCAAATACAGAAATTAATCAGCAAAGATGTATGAGCTTCAATGTACGAGTAACTATGTACATATGTGTATGAGGGCACCGAATCATTTGTTGGGTCTAGGGGGCAGATTGAGGTGGGGGCGTCTATTTATTTCCAAAATAGTAACCTAAACCTTCTAGACCAAGAAGGTGTTGATATATTGCTAATAACGCATTGAGCGCAAGTGAGCGAAAACTACGGAAAAATCGGAAACGGAAATGTTGAATGTACAAAAAAAAAAAAAAAAAAAAAATCTTAATAGCTAATGCTAGCACTACATATGCCAGATACAAACATAGGTAGACAAATGGCCTTGCAGCAGCCGGGGCGACCGACCAATAACTTTGTTGCCGGATATCCGGAGTTAGGCGGGTGAAGTTCAAAAGAGAAAGCACTAAATAAAACAGAAATGAAATTAATAAAATAAAAACAAACATATGTAACTATGTATGTATGTATTTACATATAAGTATGTATGTTATTCGAAGAAAAACAAAAAAAAGAAAGAGATACAAAAATAGATATAGGCATGAAGCATATCGAGCTTTAGAGGACCACACATAGAGGCTCACTCACGCATACTAACAAACTTACTCGTACATACTGTACAGTATACAGAAACTAATACATCGATAGTTGCTTGTAAGTATGTATTTATGTACAATAAATATGTTTGTGCGTATGCACACGTGCAGGTTCATTAGGCATAAGCAAATCCTGCCGACCTAATCAATACAAATTTATTGTTGCCAATCTTCTTCTGTCATAGAAAAGCAAACGGGAATTTGAGTTTGAGTTTGAGTGTGTTTGTCTTTGTGTTTGTGTATCTCAAAGATGCGGGCATCCTGTGATTTACAATGACAAACTTTATACCATGTGTACCATACATATGTATGTATATACCGACCATATATTTATCTTTCTATACATGTGAGTTTATTCACAGAGATATTCAATGTTCTCTGTTATTTATTTATTCAAGCATATTTATCCAATCAATGTAATGAGTAGAAGCAGATATTCATCCTTGCTTATGTACATACTCGCATGTACGTAGGTATATAAAATATTCAATCAAAACCAAATGAATGCGAAAGTACATATACAAATGTAAGGAAAGAGACAGATACTCGTCCATAAGACATAAATGCCTGAGAGCGCCAGATATTTTCATATGTAAGTATGAATATAATTTAGATAAGTGATAGAAGATAAGTAGATGACATTAAAAATGCAAATAGTTATGGTTATTGATTAACTGGCGAAACGCTTGCGGCTTTGTATTTAAAGCAGCTTCAGTGGACAAATGGAGCACAGCTATTTCTATCATCAATGTGCGCTTAAAAAGCTGAAATGTTAAAAGTACAAGAAGTGGCGCTAAAGTCGGTTAAGTATAAGCTAATTTAGTATTTTTGTTGATGTATGTGGTAAGTGGTAAGTGGAGTTCTCTAGCAGTTGGATATGAAGTTTTCATTTAATTGATACATAATATTTGGCCTCCAAAAACATTTGAAATTATTATTATATACTGCAATATTGGGCATCAGTCAATTAAGTTGTATACAATACATAACGATTTTGCGATTTTTGCTTTGTATGAGAGGTGCCCTCTAGTGGTGAATTTTGATGTTTAACTAAAAGCATTTGCCGCAGAAAACGTTTTAACTTCTCTAAATTAAATCAACGTAATCAAATAAGCACAACGAAGTTATCACGATTTAAGTATTTTGTTTGTATGTGAGGTGCCCTCTAGCGGTGAATTGCGTACTTGTATGTGATTATTAAAATTTGACGCCCAAAAACATTTCAAATACTTCAAAAATCTTACAGTGACTTAAGTATTATGTTGGCATGGAAGGTGCCCTCTGGCAGCGCCCTCTCGTGGTCGAGCACTTTGGTGTTCGATTTTAAGTAACATACATATATACGGTTACAAAGACAAAGGGCGTGAATAGAATTTTTGGAAAACTATAAAATGCTATTGCCGCTAAAATATTTATAATGTACCCCTAAAAGCATACCATAGTTATTCACTTATTTGTTATGCAACTATGTATATGTAATATGTAATTTGCTACAATTTCGAACAAAACTACACACAAATTATTTCACATTTACTTTTTGATCTTTCTATGCGTGAGTGGGTGAAGCCATTTTGCAAATTGTATAGATTAATTTTGTATGCTACCCATACACAAACAGACACACACATACACACACTTGATTTCATTCATACATGTATGTATTTATTAAACGTATGCACACACATACAAACAACCACAATTCGCAACGGTAAATTAACTTTACTGAATGCATCTCTTCTTTTAGAAAGGTGTGTCTGATAATTTGTTGATATTATAATAATATGTGGGCGTCACTTACACACACACACACACACACACACACAGAAGGGTGTGGGGGCTTTCATCCAGGTTATACATATGTGTATGTGATTAATATGCCAATATAGAATCGGCTATTTGTAAATATGCGATTTTTTTCCTTTTTGTCAGTTAATTTATGTTAAAATGTTTAACGCTTAAGCTTTGATTATCGGAAATATACAGACACACACACATATATATTTACACACAGACCCCACCCTATGCAAAAATGGCGAGTGCGGCAGCAGAGACACACGAGCAAGCAGCAAAAAATGGAGAAGGAACAGCGAAGGCGGTACACACCGCAACAGAAGGAATCTGGGAATAAAAGGCGTGAGCAAATGAATATTAAAGGAAATAGCAAAGCGTCGGAAAAAACCATGGCAGTGGTCCTAACCGTGAAGTGGACATACGTCGGAAAGGGCGAGAGTACAAAAGAGTGTACTAAGAAGGAGGCGAGCAAAACTGTGCAGGAAGACAGCGAGGTCATAGCACACATGATGACGCAAGTGCGAAAAGACTAGCATGCATGCAGCGAGGCGAGCAAATAATTACATAGAGAAGTGGGTCGAAAACATTTTCCTACCCCGCGAAGTAAATCTTTTACTGGTAGTACCGCGGGACACACAGTTCAACGCTCGTAGGAGGTGGGTTTAATCCGTTGGTGCATGGATGCGAATCGGGCATGTGAGTAGTGCGGTGCTACTCATATCTACGAAGATGCCCACCTACCTGGTCGAAGCCGAATAAAAACAAAAAAATAAAAAAATAAACATTCAACCACATTCATGTGTGCTACTCGTAGTTTACGTTCAGCTAAATTTTTCGTTGAATGAATTTTTGCCAAAGTTTTAATTATGTAGCAGCTAAAATTTGCTATTAGCGTTTAATTAAATATTCAACCAAAATTTTAATTAAGTTGGCAGAGGAGACATACGCACACACACATGCACACATACAAATATAATTTACATTTTCGTGTTATGAATGAAATTTACCTTATGGGCAATTCAAGCGAGCTTCGACTAAAGTTTGTTTTAGACACAGCTTAAATTGTGATGGTTCTTTGCATGCTGACTAAGAAAAATTTAGAATTTAAGAAAATTATTTTTGATTTGTTTCTGATGGTTCACTCCAAGAACAAGTGACAAAGAGTAAATGTCGAAAAGCCGGAAACCCTGTGATACTTAAACATTTTATATGGAGGACTAGAAACAAAAATTTTTATTATTCTGCGAAATCCCTGAAATTCATATGCTAACAACAACAAGGGTTAAATTAGTGTCTCCAATTATATCGTATATGGTAATAAATTCATAGTTCATACGATAGAGAGGATATGACAGTGGAGGATGTTTGTTGGTGGGGAAAATTCGTTTCTTTTCATGATAAACAACTTTCTCTTAGACATGAAACAAGACGTTATGCCTTTTCGCTCGTTCCTATTCTGCATTAAACCAACAACATCAACAACAAAGCCACAGTCAGATGTGACAGTAAACTGCTGCTGGTTGCTGCTATTACTGTTGCTACTCTTGATATAAGTATAAATATATTTCAAAATTCATATCATTCATTCAACCTTATGACCTGACATATTTTAAACTGTTTTCTAACAGAGATAACGAAAAACTTTAAACCTATTTTTAAGTTGTTTGTGTGTATTTAACTTTTTAAGCCACTTACCTAAGTAAACTAACATATACAACAATACAACAACAACAACAGAAGCAGCAGCAGAAGCAACAGCAACAAGGATGACTTAAAACAAAAACGACAACTATAAACTTTTAAAGTAGCAACCACTAAATGTGCAGCGCGGCCAGGTATAGGAAAAAAAAAGTGAATGCAATGTAGTAGAAACAGTACAAAGTACATGAAAAAATATTTATGTATGGCATTTGTGTGTGTGTGTGCGTTTTTAGTTATAAGTACAACAAATAAATCACAATTTAACTCTGGCTGCCAGAGTATGTAAGAGTGTAAAATAGAAAAATAGTAGCAGAAGAATTGGGGGGGGGGGAGGGGGGTAGAGGGGGGGCGGCAGAAAGACAACAGAGCAATCCTTATGGTTAGGGATTTTCGTAAAACAAGTTGGCAACATTACCGCAGATTACGATTGCACTGCATGTGTATTAGTGTGAGAGTGTGCCTTACGAATAAAATTTATTTATAATTGCAAGTGTTGCTCAGTGTAACGAACCAGTATCAACAGTATCGAGGCTACAGGGTTCGAGGGGAAAGTAGAAAAAACTGCACACAGATGGCGTGTCGCACGGTTGTATTTATGTTTCAATTATGCTTTTGTGTGTGCAAATGTGTTGTTGTTGTGTCACTTGTAGCTTTAGTATGAAAAAACAAAACTCTCTGTTCCGTTTTCTGTTGCGTGCAGCATTTAAGCGCACAAATATTTCACAGAAGATTTAAAAAGGATTTAATGAAAATAAATCTATGGCGAGAAAGTATAAAGTAGAAAATATTTTTTGTACTAAAGTGGAAATTTCTTTAGAGCGCACAATTTCTTAAGCAGTGTTTTTTTTTTGACTGTTTTTCTTGTTTGGCTATTCGGAGGTAGGAGTATGGATGTGAGAGTATCGCTAAGTGTGTGTCTGTCACACGGCAACGAGCTAAACAGTTGCATGTCAAAAGGTATTTGTGCTCTGTGCTTTCGCCTGACTTTAAAGATATTGTACAGCAAAAACGATGTGGTGCGCTTGTGGCACCACCACCACCACCAGCACAGGTGGGCAGATAAAAGAAAACGCACATACACCCACACACACACACACACACATACACACAAACACACACACACACACACACACACACAAACACACACACACACACACAAACACACACACACACGTTGTGTGTAGCAGTTAGCAACTACTCCGAACGAACCCACCACCAGCACAATCTCTTCCACCACCAACAGCGTGTGGTGGCCTCCAACTTTTTTCGTTTCCTTTCGTTGTCTCTTTAATTTGTTGTTGCTTAGGGCCTGTGTATATATTTATCTTTCAATTTCTTTTACATTTACTCAAGCATAAAAGTGCAGTTAAAGGATGAAGTTCTTTTTTGCTTGAAATTTTTCGAAAGAAAAACAAAATTATATATGTCATGTGTAGTATGTATGTATGAGTATATGGTATGTTGAAAACAAATATATGTACATGTGAGACATACTTGTATGTGTGTACTTAAGTATGCACTATATGTACGCGTAGACATGTACGAGTATGTATGTATGTATGTGCTGTCAAAACAGCTGACATATGAGTTTTTAATCTCATTAAGATCTTTTCATTCTTTTCCCTTTCTTTTTATCTCCTAAAAAGAAAAATTATAAAAAGAAAGTTTTTTTTTGAAAGTTAAGCATGTGTTGTTAATATATTTAGGTCTAAACACAAATATTTAGCTGAGCATTTCTTACCGCACAGAAAGTTTCTTTCAGCTTCAGCTTGTTTTCTTTCATTTATGTTTTTCCTATTTCTGTATTTGTTTTGTAGCCATCAACAAAAAATTCTATGCAGTTGAAAAGTTTAATTATGCATACAAATTTTTAAGAAATTTGTCTAGTTTTCTATTTATCGTTTTCTTTGATTTACTAATTGCTAAATAAAATTGAATTCGTCTGACAAGAAAATTTATCGTTTGGATGTTATACAAAAAAAAAAAAAAACAAAAAACAGTACAGTAGAGGTTCAATATAACGAATTTCATAACTCTTTGATGGATTTTATTCACATATTTGGTGCAAAAATTGTTAAAAAACGGTTTTAAAATTCGACAAAAATCACATTTCCTTCCTGTTTCACTGAAGTTTACCACCTATATTTTAAATGCAATGGCAATATCTTCTGCTCAAGGAAATAACAAATTTATCCAAATAAAACCGAAGATCTTTGTCAATTTGAATGTAGACCTCTAGATATTTCATAATTTCAGCGAGAAATATACAAAGCAGTTAACAATAACCGCACAACATGAGTGGATGCGAAATACTTGGCCTTTGGCGCTACATGCGGTCATAGTCGACACTGATAAATTGAAGTTCAATGGCTGCCTATCTCTTTATCGGTGTCCTGTGTGATCACGTTCACTCTCACATTCTCCCTCCTTCTTCCTCTCACCTATCAATCTTTCTTCCATTCAACACAATGCACCCTATGAATAACAATAAAAATAAAAAAATCAATACTCAGAGGACATTTAATACCCACACGCAACTGACCCCACTAGCACCGGTTTTCCAATTCCCGGGGTTAATGGTTAACAAAAGAGTATTCTTTCTTCGGGATTGTTTTTCACGCAAAATATTCACCATAAAAAATTAGTTTAGTTCTGAAAAACAAACCCTCCAGCAGAATTTGTTCGTGAAAAGTAATCCTCATAAAAATTAGATGAGTGTTCTAACAATAAACTGGTTCTAGTCTCTAAATTTTAGGGTGCATGACTCGCAAAGTGAAATTTTTCCTAATATCACCTCACAAACATCTGTGGTCCTCCATTTACTTTTTAGTGGAAGTGCACCTATATTTACGTTGGGTAAAAGAAAACCTCTTCCTGCAGGCAAGTAAACAGTAACTAGTTGACAGGAAAAATACGAAAATTTTAAAACTATTACGCAAACAAACAATGATGAACTGATATAACATGAATGCTGCACTTCCCCCAAAACTAAATAAATACTGAATTCACGTGATGTTCACACTTTAGCTATAAGCTGATGTCAGGACATCACAGCTTAAGTACATATGCACGTACTTATATTATTCTTTACAGCCAAAACCAAAATGTGTTTTTCATACATATTTTACGGTTGAAGAAGAAATCAAGTACATATCACAGAGATAGTAAACATAAACTATTTTAATAATGAAGTCATAAAAGTGCGATCAAGGAGCGAGAGAGCGCATAAAAATATATTTACATAAATACTATTTTGTTAGTTATAAATATGAAAATTTTGATATGCGCTCAGCGAGCTTAATAGTTATGGTACTCGTTCGTATATTGGTGAAGGAATACGTAAACATAGTTTTTATAGCGCCGAACGTGGGGCGGGTGTGTATGTAAAAATGTTTATTTTAATATACTAGATATACTCGTAAGTATATAAATACCATATGTATGTATAATATTATATATAATAATAAAAATAAATATTATGCTTAAATATTCATTAAAAATCATAAGGTAAGCAAATCACATTCAGCAAAATATTATTAAATTTTTATAAGTAGTATGGTATGTAATACAAAACTTATATACGAAATACATGTACACAAAATACAAAATAACAACAATACAACAAAAAAAACCCCCCAAAAAAAAAAAAGAAAAACAAAAAAAGTAGTACAAATACGAGTACATTTAAGACAAGACGTTGATGAAAGTTAATGAAGACAACGACGACGAAGGCGCATTTATTTATGTTTGTTTTATTTTATGGTATATGCAGTATAGTATGTATGTGGTGTGTATGTATTAGTGTTAGTATAATACACAATGAAAATAAAACACATTTACACATTGAATTTACATTTATGGTAGTTAAATACATTGGCTCTTCGTTTTATACTTTTTAGTTGTGTTTAGCTGTGTTTGCTTGCCTGCTTAGCACGAGTCACAGTAGAAGCATTTGGCATGATTGTGTGAGCATGAGTATTTATGCATGAGTAAATGTGTGTATGCAGTGAGGAACCACAAACAAAAAACTAATACAATTACATATCGACAGTGTATTTAGCACAAATGTTGCGATTCACACACATTTACAACAAAATCGGAAACATTTAAGCTTACCGCGTTAAATTTTTAAGTACCCCTAATATTTATTGTTGGTTTTTTGGTTTTCTCAATTTCTAAAATACTAACTAAAACAAATTAGCGCCATTAAATTTTGAAAGCACACATTTCAGTTAACATTGAAAACTAACTACGAAATGCGTTAGGTTACTTGTGACGCACTACACATTGATTGGTTAAATTTTTAGTTGCCGTTTTTCGTTTTCAGTTAGTTTTGATGTTTGAAAATGAGAAACAAAAAGAAAATGTAAGACAATGTAAGACAAATGGAAAAAAATAGAAAATTAGTGAATATGTTTTTACTACTTATGTATGCACATTAATTCCTTAAATTTTTTAAATGTTTCGAAATAAAGAGTAAAGTTAATAAAAATTTCAATGAAAACACGGCTTGACTTTTCATATGTATTAATTTTCCGAAATAATGCAAATAAGTAAATATGGTAGCTAGTAATTTTTGTTATACAAGTAAATCCGAAAAGTCTTTGTTAGAATGGAAACTACTAAGGATGTTTTTACCACTTGGATCAGCTAATTTTTGACTACTTACTTACTTACTTACTTTTGATGGCACAACAGCCCATGGAGGGCCTAGGCCGAGCTTTTCGCAGAAACTTAAATTCAACCCACGATCTTCTTTAGTAATCATTTAAGTAATAGAATATTTGAAGTTAAGTGAATTGCTGTAGTAGTATTCATGTAGTAGAATTAGCTAAAAGTTGACTACAACTTACAATGATTTTCTTATTACTTAGTTCAAAAAATCTCCATGAAAATAGTAAACACAGTTATAGAAAACTATAGAGATATTATTTCAGTTTAGTTTTGTGTGTAATTGTTAAAATTTAACTATAAGTTGTAGTCAATTTGTAAAGTCAGTAAAAATTTTAGGCAAAGAACAATGTGTGAATACTTGATTTGTTGTTGCTAAAATGAACTAAAAATTTAATTTTGTTAGTACTACATTCATGTACAAATATAACACGCACAACATGAGTGGATGCGAAGAGATCGGCCTAGGCCCTCCATTGGCTGTTATGCCATTAAAAGTAAGTAAAGTAAGCACAGCGCGGCGTTGTGGTAGTGCGTTAGACTGTAACGCAGAGCGTCCGGGGTTCGAATCTCGGCACAGGCAATATCAAAAAGTAGACAAAAAACAGTTTTTCTACACAGCACAACCTCTTGGCAGGCAATGGCAAACTTACAAGAGTAAAAATTGCATATGAAAAGCTTTTCATAATACTCTAGGTCCCTTCCACTGATGTTCAACAATAACGCGCACAACAAGAGTGGATGCGAAAAGCTCGGAACGCAAAACTTAGCCTAGGTCCTCCAAGATGTGTTGTGCCATTAAAAGAAAAGAAGATGAAGCACAGCGCTACAGGGGGAAGAGAAGACACGTAAAACCGTTTTTCTTAATATAGTTTTTGACCATCATCAATCAGTTCCTTAGTTCTTTCCTGTTGGAACATAGGGTCGCATTTTGAACATGAATAAAAGTGTTTATTTTTAAGTTGATTCGTAAAATAATTTGTCGTTAAAGTTTTCCCCCTTTTCCTGACTGCGTTAGCTATGTTTAAAAACAACACTATTTTTATTCGATCAAAGAATATAAGGTTGCCTTCTTCACAAAAAATTGACCTACTCTTCTCAACTTTTTACTACACTTTTGTTTACTACCATTTTTCAGTTAAAACTAAAATCTTTTTAGAGTTTTTGCTTTCTATATTGTTTTGTTCTTGTCTCTTCTACTCTAATAAGTATTTAATAGCAATTTAATTAGAAGTTTAGCTTGTAGTCTTTGGTCGTCGCCGGTCGGTGTTGTAGTCGAAGTTAGTAATAAAAGCGCAGCAGTGTTGTACAAGTATAGTACTTATGGGCTACAGCGTACATTTTTTACATATTACTTTTACTCTACATACACTCGCTTCCTGCTTGTCTCATTTTCTATAATATTCATAAAAATAATAATATTTTGGGGTATAAAGCGGAGCGTACTAAAACGCTTTGGTATACCATAGTTATAGCTATGGAGCACGAGCTGTCGACATCCGCTGTACCCATGCACTTGTAGAGGGCAGATAGCGTGTATGCTTTTTAAAGAGTGACTCAGTGTGCGTGTGTGTGTGGTAGGGCTAGTATGTGGAGCCTTTTAACTCCAAACAAACACACACACACACACACACACACTCAAACGTGCACTTGAGTACATGCACAACACAACGAAGCATTTGCACGCAAAAACGAGCAGTCTATGTGTGTGTGTATATGTGTGTGTGCGTGTATGAAGAGTACCAATTTTATGTGTTTCACATAGATGAAAAATATGCTAACTAGCAAGTATACCTTATGCTATTTTACTACTACGAATATAACGAGAATGTGTTTTTCTGTTTGCGTTTGCTTGCTGGCGTTCAAGTCTTAAATGGTGTGCAGCAGTGAATTGCTTGCTATTGGTCACCTCAACCCTCGACCTCTGTTAAATAGAAAAGCGGTACTGAAGAGCTACTCATTGTGCTCACTCTTGCGCTTGCGATTGTGTGCAGGTTAAATCTATGCAAGTGTAGCCCGAACTGCCACGTTTTCTGCATGTGTACGTGAGTTTGAACATGGCCAGCAAGTTTTGGTGTGCATAGAACTTACTTGGGTACAGTTTTTGGTTTGTTTGAAAGCATGTAAGCATGGAACAAGCAAGAGCAAGATATTTTTATGTTCAAAAGATTTTAAAAACACATTTCGCATGATGAGCGAGATTTTTATTACACTCTGTTGGCGCGCTGTGATTTTGTCGTCAAGAAGAAATAAATGCATCTTTTAAGTTCGTAGAAAATTTGTTGAATGGATTTTTGTGAAGGACAGGCAACCTCAGGATTTCTTTTTGAGTTTTATCATTAGCTGCGTTTTTTTTTCGTTTTATTTTAAATGAGAACTAAGTACTATTTTTTAAATTATATTTAGCTGGTTGCCAACAGATAACGACACTAGCGCACACAGAGAATGCGGAGGGGGTTGTCAGGGGGCTTTTAATTCTTTTTGGTCGTTTCGGATAACTGAATAATGAACAATGCCAGTTCATCCTGTCCAATTATGTTACAAAAACCTTTTTGGGGACTAAGTATTTCTTAAAAAAAAATTGAGCTCGGCTGGTTTCGACCTTCATTTGACATTTGTACACGAATGCAAGGGGCCTAATGCAGTTTATGCCAAAGACTAACGACAAAGTGAAAAGCTTTTCTTAGGCAACTTTAACTTCTGGAGGTTTGCTATTGTGTTTTAGGATTAGTGGTGCTGTTTAGTTTTGACATCTCTTTTTTTTATGTTATCTTGTGCCGCGTTTCGAACTCGTGGACATGTGTCCAGCACACTACCAACTATGCATTATTAAGTGGTAAGAGGCTGATGTATGTAGACCTGTTTATAGACTTTAGGTCGAAGTGAGGATTTAAATTTAAATGAGGAGGGGTGTTGTGATCTTTAATGCGTTTTTTTTAGTGAGTGTGAGGATTTTTGTTTTACTGAGACAGTGAGTGCCCACATGAGGAGTGTAGACCAATTCATAATCGTTGCAAAATTCATCACTTAAAATAAACTCTTAAGCTGTGTAATCATGCATCGCGTTGCTTTCAGGTTCTCCGAGGCTGGAATTGAGGAGCTCAGTCTGTTATTTTTAAAACTTAAAGGAAATATAATACCATGTTGGAATTTTGGAAGTTTTGAGTGAAACGTAATAATTGATATCTCTAGAATACCACTTAGAGGAGGACTTCTCACTTTTCCAAGGCCTTTGGTGGGGAGATAAATCTTTGTACTTTCAGTTTTTAAATCGAGACAAAAAAAGTTGTTTGAGCTTATTATCATCTACATACTCGTACTGCGTTTGGTTATTTTACCGAGAAAGCTAAGCTTGGCTATATTCATAAGGTATGGATCAAGGAGGGATCGGGGTCAGTGGGAGAAATAAGATAAAATTTATTATTATATTATACAATATAAATATGAGAGATACAGGAGATTTCAATACCTTTTTGAATTGGCGATGGAATCAACCTACGCCTAGACAATTCATATGGAAAATGGAAGTCTTCCAAAAGATAGCAGCAAACTTCGAAAAGTCTATACCTATTTTCGGAAGTAGAATGGATATTGAATGGCAAATGCATAATAGGATGCGATGGACAACTGACTATTACCACATCTCGGTGGTACTTAGGGAAATATCAAAATATTCTCAATATAGAAAAATTACGAAAGTTCCTATTTCTAATATTCAAACATTGAAAGATAGTGATGACATAGGCCATGAATCGGTACTGAGGACGCTGGAACTTCAGTCTAGTACATATTCACTAGGTCACCGAGGTGTTATATGAGTGTTAGATTAGAGTTACAGTATGCTCGGAATCGACTTTGAGTATGATCTTGTTAGAAATTATGCAGAATTGTAAAATTTGTAAATCGAACTGAAGGCGTTCGGCGAAAGGCCCCAAGTCTGAGCCACTTTTTCTATAAACAATTTTCTCAAGCCAATGCAGCATACTGCTTTACTCTTAGGGCCCTCACAAATCACTACGTAAAATATGATTTTTTTTTTAACTGATCTGAAATAAAAAACGCAGCTATGATTATTTTTAAAATTAAACTTATGCATTAGTTTAATTTGATTTGATTTCACGAATGTGAACTATTTAGTTTTCTCTTTTCTCTTTTGTCTTTTGTCTTTTGTTTTTTCGGTTTTTTAATTTATTAATTAAGTTAGATTAATTTTAATTTTTATTGCTATTAATAGATATTGATATTTTAGAAATAATAACTTGCATAACTAAGTATATAAATATAAATATAACTATCAAAAATTTAAGTAATTATAAATAATTGTTGTTGTTATTATTTTCGAAAACAGTGAGATACACACAACTTTAAAAGTCCATTAAAAACAAAAAGAAAAACATAAAGCAATAAAAAATGAATTCATAATAATTAACAACAAGAAGAAGCCTTAAATAACGTTTGGTTATGGTTTGAACAGTTTTAAGTTTGCATTTAATTTAGTGTGTAATTTTAAGTATTTTGTATTTTGTTTGATTTTCGTATGTCAAAGAGTACGTGAGAGCGGCGTTGGTGGTGAGGACGGGTTAAAAAAGTCATCATTTTTATTACGTATTGCATGAAAACGAATGCACGCAAATTTAAATTGTTATTTTAATGTTCTTGTTTGTTTTGGCTTTATTCAGAGGAATTTAAATATTGTGTTTTTATTTTATTATGTAGGTATTTAAAGTATTTAAATTAAGTTCATTATTGATTTATTTGCTATTTGTTTTTGTTTTTGTTTTTGAGGGATTTGATTTATCATGCAATACTTGCAATTTATTTCGCCCGAACGTATGCTTGAGTAAATAAATTCAAGTATTGACTGTTTAACCAGATATATTACACCAGCGTATTGTTTTGAAGTTAAACATTCTTGTTTGGTTTGTATTCGGTTTTCTGGCTTTTTTGCTTGTGAAATAAAAATATTTAATTTTTTACATATTTTGTGGCAATTTTCGTTTTTTTTTTATTTTTTTTTATATATATATATATTTTTGATTTTTTCCTTTTTTTCTGATTTAAAACAACAACTCGCGTAATATTCTGGTTAAACAAGTTTGGTTTTTTAAGATTTGTTTTTAAAAAAGCAAGTTTATAAAATGATTTTTAGTTTTTTAATGTATATGTGAGCGTGTGTTTTTTTTGCTGTCTTTGACTTTAGTTCGAAGTGTGTAAATTTGTATTTAAAAATGTTCCTTTTATGTGAATTATTATTTTATTTTGTAATTTTTTATAGTTTGATACCAATTTTTTGATTTGTTTTCTTTTATTTTTCGGATTACATTACAAAGTGAGGCCCACATAAACGGCAAGCTGACAATGTACACTCCCACTAGCCCACTGCATGTAAACTACTCTTATTGAAATAAAACAAATTGTACTCTTTTCTCATAGTATACTTTTAGGCGGTTTTTGGTTTTGTTTTTGTTTTATGGGATAAAGAATTGGGTTTTTACCTTTATAAACTATAAATCATATGTTTTTCAAGGTAGAATAATAAAATTAAACAATTTAACACAAATAACTATAAGTATTTTTTACAATTATTAACAGAATATCTGTGAATAGATACGAGTAGTAATAATTAGTAGGTAGATGAGATCGATAAATGCGCGCATAAATAGGCTGTATTTGGTAGAAGAAAAAAACTCAATGGTATCAAATAAAAAGGAAAAACAATTGTACGATTGATTGTAAGTATTTAATCGGCTTTATTTTGAATATTTGCGCTGTTATTGCACAGAATCGGAATTGATTTTTATTTTGAAATTAATCTTTTTTTCACAAAACTGAGAAAAGTATTTCAGGAATTATACAGAACTACAGATGGGCACAAAAAAGAGTCTTGAATTAAAACATTAAAAGGTATGTAGCACACCTATGGGCTTCAGTAGTTGACATCAGAGTCAGAACATTTTATAAAGTTTGGAGCGTGGTTTGATATAAATAATTTTGGTTGCCTAGTGAGATTCAAGACAAAGGCAGTTAAAGTCAGTGTTGACTCAATCCTTACTTTAAATTACTTACACCTAGGGTAGTCAGATTCATTTTCAGATAATTTCTGACCCGGAATGAAATACAGGTTGTACTTCTAGAGAATTTTAGTACCTTGACTTGCTCATTGTACTAGGTCCAATTAAACAAGGAACTTGCAATTTCTTAAATGACATTTGTTCACCATTTTTTTCTTTACTTTTGGGACAAATTCTTATACATACTAAGCACTTAAGTTTTATAGTTCTAGCTTTCTCTTTAAGTTATCCTAATAGTAATGTGATATGGGTCCAGTGAAGCGGCAAAATTTTCTATGTGCTATAACAATCGACCGACAAAAAGAGACTCCGTCGGGTGGCCTGACCTTTTTCCATTCCAAAAATGAGTTCAGAGTGGCACGTAGTGCTCTGACCGCCAAAAGCTATAATAACAGATTAGTCTAAGAGCCCTAGGTTTTTTATACCGAAAACGTGTATAGGGAGGGGCATCTTCTTTACTTACAATTTTATAAGAGTGCACTACTCTGTGGTCCCTTTGTTATAGATCAACTGATGATTTCTGGAAAGCGGGACGTTTGTTATGATTAATCGTTTGGCATACAATAAACCTTAAATTCTATTTTAAACTATAAAGATTTGAACCGCCGCATCCTGGCTAGCAGTCCAGCACACTAGACACCAACGTATATATTATGTCCCGCTATTGAATAAGCTCCTCGTGAATGAGAGACGTCTTCTCTATTCATAATTTCAGAAGTGCAAGTTGTACATCCGAGGCTCTCATGGAGTTCAAAATCATCTCTTCGGACAATTTCTAAAAAGCGAGACTTATTGCTATGGCTTGGCATACAAAAAAACCTAATCTAATTCCTACTAAAAGACTAAAAGACTCAATATGGAGTCTAATATCTTCATTGCTGCCATTTTGTGAAGTGCTTTAATTGCTACTAAGACATGACATATAACAGATTACTCATGAAGTTCTAGGCTCCCTCTCTCCTAGGCTACAAGTCTCCTAGACTAGGCATATAACAGATTACTCATGAAGTTCTAGGCTCCCTCTCTCCTAGGCTAGAAGTCTCCTAGACTAGACATATAACAGATTACTCATGACGTTCTAGGTTCCCTCTCTCCTAGGCTAGAAGTCTCCTAGACTAGATATATAACAGATTACTCATGAAGTTCTAGGCTCCCTCTCTCCTAGGCTAGAAGTCTCCTAGACTAGACATATAACAGATTACTCATTAAGTTCTAGGCTCTCTCTGTCCTTTTCTCCATCAAAAATGTCCGATAAGTCTCATGGATACTTAAGTTTTCACTACTTAACCCTTCTGGGTCGTACTGGTGACTGGTCCCAAAAAATTTATTTGTCCTTTACCTCAATCAATGAAGCAGCTCTTGTTATATTCAATAGTGACTGCTTAGGTTAGAATTAATCTCTCTAGTTTTAAAAAAAAGGTATAAAGGGTATTGAATATATGATTTTAGACAACAGCCCAGTAAAAATAAGAGTCTCACTCTATTTTTGAAGAAAGCCTCTACTCACTTTGAACGTTTTTACCAAACGCAGCCAATTACAGTGTGCGCATGAGATTCTACCGTACTTACTTGTGAAATATACAAAATGAAAGAGAAAATGAAGAGAGTTCAGAAGAAAGGAAAACGGAAAACTAATAGAAATGTAAAGCGTTTTCTTGAACAGCTTTTCTTCTATTTTGTCGGTTTCTAATTTTATATAATCAAAAATAGCGAGTGGATATGATGTATTTAGAGAATATATCTATTTACTTTTATGTAGCATAGAGAATCGGTTTGTTTTTATAAATTTTTTAATTTTCGAATATTTAAAGAATTGGTTTTGAGGTAGGTAGGTAGGTAGTATATGTTTTGAGAAATGTTTTCAATTTTTAAATTAATTTTTTCGTTTTTATTGTACATAAAGCACGCAATAAAACTTTAGAAAACACAAAAATTACAGAATTATTTAACTGAACATTCAAAGAAATGAAAGAAATGAAAGAAATGAAAGAAAGAAAGAAATATATATCATATTTATGTATTTAAAAGTTGTCAAATATAGATAAGTATTTTTTTTTTCGGGTTGATTTCCGGGAAACGAAAATAAGGAAAGAAAATTCTTTAAACAAATTATGTAAAAGAAAAGTGGTGCATGCTTAAAAATATAATTTAAACTTTGAGCGTATTTACTATTTTTATTTCTACTCAAATTAGAATTTAATCAGAACTTCATTATTTGATTTATTCATTTATTTATTGATTTTTCAGTTTAAATTATTTGTTTTTCTTTTTCATATTTGCTACATATTTTTTAAGTCCCTGGTATTTATTTATTTTTTTTAATATTTTACAAGGTGCATATTTAATGCAGCAAAACAACTAAGATAATTTTTTGGTTTTTCGTTTTCAACAATATTTACAAATTAAATATTTATATGGTATGTTAATAATGGTTAGTAGTTAGCAGTTAGCAGCATATACACGGTATAATCGCATAAGTATTTATTTTATATGTAGGCAGTATATGAAAATGCAATTAATTTACATCTAAATAAATGAAATGAATATCCAAAATGAAATACCATAATAAGTTGCAATAAAAATAATAAAATATATTATTTATGTAGTTAAAATTTATAGCATAAGTAAATCAATTTTGATTTTAACGAAATGAACTGCAGCTTACCTTTTCTGTATTTTATGTTTTTTTTTTTTTGATGTTTTATTAAACCTTTCTATTTTTGTTTAATACAAAATTATGTTATTTCTAGAAATTGGTTGGTATGAACAATATTATGTAAATATTAAAGCATATAAATAAATGATAAAAATATTTCATTCCCACAATTTGCTTGTACGAAGCATACTTAGTTGGTTTTAGTAATATAAGTATAAGTAGTAAATATTATACATGAAGAAATTGGCTTATACGAATTTTTGTAGTAGTTAGTAAAGTTAGTAGTTTTGGTAGTAGTTAGTAGTAATTTCGGTAGTACATACTTAGTACTTAGTAGTTTTTATAGTACTATGTAGTGGTAAATCTAGTAGCAGTAGTTTTTCTCATTGTACAACTTGCGGTAGTAGTTTTAGTAGTAGTAGTTTCAGTAGTAGTAGTTTTAATGGTAATTGTAATTGCTTTAGTGCCAAAGAATGCTTTCTTTTAGAGCCAGCAATAATGCAGTGATATTGATGTTGAAGAATTGCTGCACATAATTTTCCCTTTTTTGGTAATTCATTTTTAAAGAATGCATTCATTTTGATGTTTTTTGATAGACTGGTAAAAACTAGCTGAAAGTTTCTCGTTTTTTAAATGGTAAAAATATCCACCAAGTGAGAAACATAGAAAATCATCGATGGGATCAATTCATAAATGAATGCATTCTCTTTGAAAACTTTTTATACTGAAATGAATTGAATTAATGGATTTATGGGTTCTTTTGGCATGAAGAAAATATGGAAAATAGATGCCTAAAAACCATAAATGAATTGAATGAATGAAATCCTTTTTTCCCCTAGTTTCTGATGAAGGATTCTGCCTATACTCATTCATCATTCATCATTCATTTGAGTGAAATTAATAATAACAATAATTATTGTTAGCGCTCTTTAGCACCTCCGCTTTTCGGATTACTAGTTAGTATGTCTTATGCTTGATCTTTCTTTAGTTAAGTATGTAGTATGTATGTATAATCCATGTTTGATTTTATTATCTTTTTATTGTATTTATTGTTGTCTGTAATTAGTACATAGTCAGAACCCATGACACTCACCTATTGTACATAAGCACATCCGGTTTCCATAATTTATTTGGCGTTATTCGTAAGTCCTTGACACCACCGTATTCTGAGTCGTTCCAGCGTAAATTATAGTCATTCCACTCCTATTTTTAGTTGAGTTTGATGTTAATTTATTTGTTGATTTGATGGTCGCGTTGTTGTTGTTGTTATTGTTGTTGTTATTAATAGCAGCATAGTGGAAACACACATAGTAGATACGATGAAGAAATATAAATATAAAAATATGTTAGCTCATATATTGCTGATAAGGTAAATAGATGCATTTTAGAGACGAGATACACGTTCGATTCAGCAAACATTTATACACGCTTACAGTCGCTTAGTCATAAGCGAGAATGAATAATTGGAAATTTGTGAATTTAAGCGTGTAGCATGCATATTACGTAAATCGAACGTGCTTATAATTCAAATAAGATTTCTTGTAAATTTTGTAACCATGAAATCGCTAGCGACTAGTTTTAAATGAATGACGGATTAATTGCTCTCGTTAATCATTAAGATTTTTTAACTATCCAGTATCTATAACTACAGAATTATGTTATACTTTCAACTATTTTATTTTTATACACACAATTGCTTTACTACAGTATTAAATTTCAATTTGACTTGATGGAGCAAGGGACTCTTGCAAAAGGTAAATACTATAATTAATATAATTAAGTCAATTAGTGTCATACTTAGGTATGTATGTGTGTGTAAATAATGTGGTGGTAGTAATTGGGCAAATTATGATTTATTACATAACTACAAACATTTTCTTATATCACATTTTCTTTTTATAGATAGATAATTACTTACTTTACAACATAAATATTGAAACGTGATTAAAATATGAATTTATTGCTTTGTGAGCGAAGAAAAATCCCTGACAAAAATTAATTAACAAGATATGAAAAAATATTGTAACGCATAATGTTGTACCTAGTATGATTGAATTTATAGAATGAACATAGTATTGCATACCTTTAGGATTATATATAATTAAGTTAGGTATGGTAAGCAACTGAAAGTTTATTCGACCATTATTAGGTAGCGAAATCTGGAACTTCTAAAGGGCAGGCAATTTGAATAAGCCCATTCAAGAAAACAATTAGAATCTTAACAAGTTTTCACAGAATTTTACAGATAATAAGTATGCTTTGTTACTATTTGAGCGAAAACCTCTGCTAGCCATAGTTCAAGTCTAAGTTCTTTCAAATTTTCACAAGAAATCTTATCAATGTACAAAAATAACTATTTCGTATATTAATTAATTAATTAATTAATTAATTAATTAATTAAGTGTTTGAATAGATATTTTCTTATTAGCATAAGTATAATATACGAATATTTTATATGTTAAAAATGAAAATGCGACAATATTATTTTAATATAATATATAGAAGATTTTTCGATAGTGATTTTTTGAAAAAGTATAACTAAATAACTGTACATAATATGTATGTAGTATGAAAAAAGAAAATATATTTTGAATAAGGAAAAGGAATAAAACTGAAATATGGCATGTAAGAAAGGAAATTAACTTGATTTGTTTTTAATTTCGTTCTTGGCGAGCAACTACTTGTACAATATTTTATCTAAATTAAAATTGAAAAATCAATAATATTGAATAAAAGAAATTATAAAGATAAACGGAAACGGAAACAAGCAAAAACAAGCATTACTTTTGTAGTTTAATTCACAGTTGATAGTAAATTTATTGTAATAACGTAGAAGTTTAGTTGAACAATTTAGAAAATACATGCCCAGTTATAATGGAACTGTGAATTGAAGCAATACATTTAATTTCAAAAAAAGTTAACTATTGCTATTGCGCGCCGATAGAGAGAGAGAGAGATTGATATCAATCCAATATTTAGTGTGTCAATGCCGTGGTTAAGAGAGATAAAGAGAAAAGAGAATATCTTAAGCTTGACCAATCAGCGTGATTGGTATCCATTGAGAGGGCGAGAGTAAAATTCAGACATTGGTTTCCATTGAGTGTAGACAAAATTCTACCTCTCTCTTGCTCTCTTAGCAACTAGTTTCCATTGAGTGAGAGTGAAACTAGCTTCATATAAATATGTATGCTCAATATCAAATAAGGAGTGAGATCGAAAAAATCGGATAACTTTGAAAGAACACTGCTTTGAAACTCTTCATCTGAATGAAAAAATCCAAACAGTAGGCTTTGCGTTGGAGAATTTCTGATGAAATACAATCACATCTTTTTAGACTTGTGAACTTTCAGTTGAGTCATGGCATCGGAAGTGAAAAGACGCGAATTACTTGTTGAATTATTTCGAGAAAATCCGCAGTGGAGCTAGAAAACCATTGCATATAAGATGAAAGTTGCACAAAACACTGTCTCGATGATTCTTAAAAAATTTAATACACACTTAACAGTTGCTAGAAAATATAATTCTGAAAGGAAATGCGGTTTCGTGTTCCACAAAAGGCGAAGAAAGTCGTTGCTCTCTCAGAGAAGAATCCACCGGTGTCTAATCGAAAATTGGCGGAAAAAGCGAGGTGCAGTGAGTTTTTAGTTCGTAAAATTAAAAAAGATGCGGGCCTTAAAGCATACAAAGTGCAGTCAGTACCCGACAGGAACGCTAATAAGAACTTGGTAGCCCAGAGCCGAGCTAAAAAGTTGAAGACAGATTTTTTCCAAAAATTCGATTGCTGTGTTATGGACGATGAAACATACGTGTTTTGTGTAAATTTTCTCAATTGCCTGGTCAAGAGTTTTGCACCGCAAAGGAACGAGGAGGAGTTGTGGAAAGATTTGGGTTAAAACAAAAGTCCAAGTTCCCGAAGAAGTTTCTGGTATGGCAAGCGATTTGTAGTTGTAGGCTAAGGAGTAAAAGTTTCGTAACAAGTGGCACTGTTAACGCCGAAATTTATGTGAAGGAGTGCTTGCAGAAGAGATTGTTGCCCTTAATTAGAAAGCACAATGTATCTACTTTCTTTTTGCGTGATCTAGCCTCCTGTCACTACAGGAAAGTAACCCTTAAATGGTTCGAAGACTAAAACATCAAATTGGTACCAAAAATCGGCAACCCACCAAATTACCCAGAACTTCGGCCTATCTAGAGATATTGGGCTCTAGTGAAAAGAACATTAAAGGCAAGAAACAAAGAAGCTAAAGCCATGGAAGATTTTAGAAATAAGTGGAATGCTGCCGCCAAGAGAGTCTCAGAAATAACAGTAAAGGCGCTAATGGCAGGCATACCGGAAAAGCTGTCCGAATTCTGTAAAAAACAACAAACAAATTGTGTTTTTTTTGATCATTTTATCAGAAATTAAATTTTTCTTTTCAAAACTGTTTACATTTTTTTATTTGCATAAGGGATTTCAATGCTAGGACAATTTAAAGTTGTCCGATTTTTTCCATCTCACTCCATATCAACTCTCTTGAAACGAATTGAATGGAATACAACTTAGAAAATTTCTTTAGTCATATAAAAACCACTAAATAAAAAACAATAAAATATTTATGTTAAATGCGAAAACCAAAAAAAAATCTCAAAAATAAATTATAATAAATATTTAAAAATAAATTCAAAATATACAATATTTAAAAAAAAACAACAACATATTTTATACACGCACGCATTCAATTACATACAACTACATAAAACGAGCAGACGAGCTCAAAACTCATAGCGCATAGCACATACCAACATACCACAAAATGCAAAAATGACTAGTATTTAATAACACTAACAAGAAAAAACAATATCAGTTGAAATGTTGTATTTAACTTTTTACGCTATTTACGATATTAATTTTAAGGCACAAACAATTACAAAACATCAAAAATAATACTTTTTTCCTTTTTTAGTTTTATGGTAATGATGATAATGTTATTAGATTTTCATGGGAGTGTGTAATGAGTACGTATGAGTATGTCCCATAGTATGAGAGTATTACTCTCATATGTAAAGTGCATATGTACATAAAAATGAGTATAACAAAAGAGCAAACAAATTAAAGTTGTGCTACAACGGAAGAAGAGCAAGCAAAAATATGTTTGTTTGCGGTTTAGTTTATAGTCGATAAATTTATTGTTGCGGAAGAGGAAAGAGTGACTGTGGATGTGGCAAGCAGCAAGGATAAGACGATAAGACATTGAAAGGTAGTGCATGAAAGACATATATAATATTTAGTATGTCAATGCCGTGGTTATGCCAGCAATTTTCAATTGGTCAATCAAAATGTTCTTTAATTCCATAGATACCTACTGGCCATTCCCTTAGGAGGACCTCTTCAAGCTTTAGAACCTTTTAAGTACATTTTCTAAAGGTACAATCGTGTTCCTAAATAAGTACTGAGAACTGGTTACTCTGTTTTTGGATTTCCTTTTTGAATCCACTGGCTGATACTCTCTGCTCCCTTCTGAAGATGAAATCAAGCTATGGAATGCAGTTGTTAGTCATTATTTTATGAAGACACAACTCGGATACTGAGTAGTGAATACTGGTTACCTTGTTTTAGAATGTTGCTACAGTTTTGAAATGCAGATAATGGTCACTCGGTTATTGGAAGACAATATCTAATATGGGATTACAAATGTCAGTTAAAAGGCAATATCGAAACTTGGAATACAGATATTTGTCACTCTGTTTTGAAAATTAAAACGGACTCACAACATACAAAAATCTGGTCACTGTATTCTAAAAGTTAAATCAGACACGAATAGTGGTAATTCAATTCTGAGATTTAAATCGAACTTCGAATTTCTGATACTCCGATGCCAGTATCTATCCGAATCTGTTCTGAAACTATATCTCGCCCTGCACATCTTGTCTGGAGGAGGTGGACAGCACAGAGCATTTTCTCTGCACATGTCCCGCCTTTGCCAGAACGAGATTGCGCATTTTGGGTTTCGATGTCACAGGAATGGACAAAGTTCACTCCTTCTCCTTCTGCGATCTTCTGAGATTGGTGAGAAAATCCGGAAAATTTGCGGAAGAGTAGCCCCCCTATAACCCTTTTTTCAACTTTTTCGCTCTTTTTCCCTAACCCCTTACTTGCTGTCACCCCTTCTTTTTTTCCTAGGCCTTAAGTACAATGGGCTACATAGCCTGAGTGCTTGAGCAACTGTCCTGCACTCGTAGGTCAGTTTCTCGGCCTTCTTCACACCCATCCATCCATCCATCCATATCTCAAGATATGAGAATGGTGGTCATTCTTTTCTAGTTTTAGATTCTCTACCATATTTTGAAAATAAATTCATACGCCGGAATATAAATAATATGCGGCCTGTTTGTTCTCAAGGCTATATCTATAACTTCGAAATTTAGGTGACGGTGAGTTTATTTCTTAGGGCTCCGAAATACTCTAGCCTACACGCTATTCCGAAGCGAGGAATACAAGTACTGGACACTCTAATGTGAGAAATAAGCCATATCAATATCATCAATATGATTATTGAAAACTAAAAGCTAAACCGAAATTCGATTTTCCAATATTTGTCAGCTAGTTCTTAAGGCTTCATAGAAGAGTCCGGGTCTTTTCTTCTTCTTCTTCTTCTTTAATACCACATCAGCCCATGAAGAGGCGCCTCTATTCTCGAAGAAGCGTTTCTTATGAAATTTTCTATTTTCGAGTTTCGCCGTTATTAGCCAGAGGTGGTTTCATCAGTATCGAACTCGGCACACTTCGTAGCAGTCTAGCATCACACGATAAACTACTCATTTTCCCTCAGATAATTCAGTCATTATGATCTTAAAATATTGCTTTGAAGGATATCGCAAAATTAACTTCGATAATTTCTGGATCCAAGTGTCAAGTTTTGAACCCATTTACAGTGCGTAGCAGTCCAGCGCAACACTTCCAACTATGCTCCGGCAACCAAAGATGCAAGACAGAATCTGTTTCCTTTCAGAAAATTAAATTAAGTTAAAAAAAAAAATCTCAAGGAAAATAAAAATTAACCGACAATCATTGAATCTGGTTGAGTTCTTGCAACATCTTTGTGGAAATATGACAGCATAGAAAACATTTTGCTAGCATAACCACGGCATTAGAGAGTTACAGACTTCAAAGAAAATAAATAATGGTTTACTATTTTATTAACAGTTCGGTTAAAAGAGAAGTAAAAGAGAAGATTTCTTTGTATTTTTAACATATTTGTAGTTGTCGTTCCGTTCCTCTGAGAAATTACAATGTTATGTGAAGAAAGCTGAGTATGGATGCGGGTGAAAGAGGGGAAAGAAACGTACGAAGCGAAACATATGAGTTTTTATTTTGAAATCAGAAAACCACTTGATGCATTTATAGCAGTGTTTTTATTGTTTCCTTCATTTTATTTTTGTTTTATATTCTCATTTTTATTAGGTACGATATAATTTAGATTATTTTACTATTTTTTTTTATTTCACATTCAATCCATGGAGATTCATTAAAAATTTTATGTAAAATACAAAAATTATAAAGATTTTCTGATTTTTTATTACTTTTTAAAAACTTTTTAATAGTTTCTTTATTACCAAAAGGAAAACCACACGCTACATAAAAGCACACACACATATGCAACACATAAAGTTGCTCACTATTACTCTCTCTCTCACACACACACTCACACTCGAATTAGATTTGATTTTTGTTCCTGCTGACAAGTACCGACTACATACTCTCAAATATATACACACTATGTGTATGTACATAAATTTATTAAGCAAATCTCGTTTTTCTCTTGTTTTTAGATGTTATATCTTTGATGCTTCTCGGCAACTTGTGTACAAGAAAAATTTTGTGGTATAGTTTTAGGTGTTTTGTATTTTTCTTATGTTTTTGTTTTTATATAAGGACATACAGTAAACTGTGCGTGATTTTGTTTACATGCAGTTATTGTTGTGATGTTGTTGTGGTGCTGTTGTTGTGATGTAGTATTTTTGTGTCATTTGTGGTTATGGTTTTGTTTTCGGTGTGTTTTCTGTGTGTGTAGTTTGTTTTTGAATGTTAGTATTGTAAACAAGCTGTTTTTGGTGATATTGTGTTTCGTACAAACACCAAGCAGTAAATATAACTACACGAAAATAAAGGCAGCTACAGAAGTAGAAAAAAGTAAAATAAAAAAACGGTGTAGCAATTGTGGTAGGTGCTGGGCGTTTGAAGTAGAAGCTAAGTAAAACATGAAAGTTTTCTTCTCACAGTTATTGTCATAAAACATTTTTGTGGCGCATTTAAAGTTTTCAGTGTTCGGTGTTCATTGTCCGTTTGTGTGTGTGTGCGTCTGTGGGTGTGTTATGCCCAGAATGTTTGCCAGAATGTGTGCCAAAAACTTGAAAAAATCTAAATTTACCCATTTCGGGGTTTTTTCGTTTGTCTTTTATTATTTCATTTTATGTTATTATGTATTTTTCTGGTTTAAAAAGGAAAATTTCCTCCTTTGCACTTGTGTTTGATGTGCTTTTGCTTTCTACTTTGCCATTTTGCTGCTGTTGGAAAAACTCATTTTGAGCTAAGAAAGTATGTGGAAATGGCCTGGTCGTTATGTAAAGAAAGCTAAAAGTTTTCTTGTGGCAAGTGTGAAATTTTTACTGCTTACGTTAAGTAACAAAAACAACAGAAAATTTTCTACATAAGTGTAAAGAAGTTTTATCTAAATGAAAAGCAGGAAGAAATTGTTTAAATAATCTCAAAAACACAAAGTTTGTTTTTTTTTTATTATATGTTGTTAACTTGTTACTTAATTTTGAAACGTGAGTACTGAATTTCAACTTGATCTCACTGTGAAGGATGGATAACTTTTAATTAAAAATACTTTTGAGTGCATGTATTATGATGCATTTTCAGACTGGAGTTGGGAAACGTTTTTTAATTGAAGTTTCATACATATTTTATATGCAGTTGGGTTTCTAATGCAAGTGCCTTAATAAGAAATAAATGTTCGAGTGGATTTTCAAAGCTACCATATTAGTATATAATAAGTATGTAGATAAGCCGTATTTATGAGCTTTCTGTTTTTTCACGAAAACCATTTCGCTTTATTTTTCACCTTTTCCATTTCAACTATTAGTTACTTAATATAGGTAAAAAGAATTTAAATGCAATGCCTTTTATATTTCGAAAAGCTTTTGAGTTTACTGGCGAGATTTCAATGTTCGCGTTGAGCTTTAAAGCATTGATGGCATTACCTATTTAAGTACGAGTTTTTGAAAAATAATTAAAGTAATGGGTGATTTTTTTGCTACTTAGTTTTTGAGGTATATATTTTTGATAGTTCACGCGTGATTCTTGACATGTGTCAAAGTAAAAAATGCTCAGTTTGGTTTGCCATTTCATCATGAATAGACTTATGCCTCAACAACGTTTGCAAATTATTGAAATTAACTATCAAAAATCGTGCTCTGTGAAAAGTGCGTTTAATCGCAAAATTGTCTTCAGCGAAGGGGCTAATTTTTGGCTCAATGGATACGTGAATAAGCAGAATTGCCATATTTGGAGTGAAGACCAGCCAGAGGATATTCAGCAGCTATCATTGCATCCCGAAAAATGAACTGCTTGGTGGGGTTTATGGACAGGAGGCCGCAACGTTACGGTCAATGGAGAAAGCTAGCGTTCGATGATAACAGACTTTTTTTTTTTGCCGAAAATGCAAGAATAGGACTCGGCCCACATGTGGTTCCAACAGGATGGTGCCACACTGCACGCGAAACCATGCATCAATTGAGAGGAAAATTTAGTGAGCAGTTGATCTCACGTTTTGGTGCAGTCAATTGGCCACCAAGATCGTGTGATTTGACCTCGTTAGACTATTTTTTATGGGGCTGTGTTAAGTGTCTCTTGTCTATAGGGACAAGCTAAACACGATTGCTGTGTTGGAAGTCACGTCATTGTTGAGATTCTGGCCGAAATGTATGAAAAAGTGTGTCAAAAATGGACCTTCTCTTCGAACAATCAAATTGAGATTTTTCAATTAACCTGAGATTCTTCCAATTAAACTGAGACTTTTCGAATTAAAGTGAAAAACTCTTCAAATCCAACAAAACTTAGCGTTTTTCAATCAATCTGTGATTCTTCTATTGTACAATAATTAAACTACTTATTTACTTTCCAATCAAACTGAGATTTTTGAAATAAAACTTAGATTCTTTCAACCAAACTGAGACTCTGAGAATTGATTTAACCCAGACTTTTCAGAATCTAGCAGAGTTTCTTTGAGGTTGAATGAAACAGTGGATCTCAATAAAAATTGTAATTCTTCTAACAGACCTGAAATTATTCTTTAATTTAAATTAAGTTTTTTCGCATTATACTGAGATTTACCAAATTAAACTTATATACTTCTATTCAACTATTCCAACAGAGATTCTCTCAATTGAATGGATTGGATTTGTATTTTCAAAAGAATAAAGCTGTGATTCTTGCAATAAAACTGAAATTGTTTGAATCAAGCTAAGATCCCTCAAATCAAACTGAGAAAAACTGAGATTCTTCAAATCAACTAAGACTCTTTGAAATAAACTAAAATTCTTCCACTCAAACTAAGTTTACTTTCGAGTTTTCCTTTCATCATTTTCTAATTATTTTCAGTTTCTTCAGATTCTACAAATGTAATTGGAATACTTTCTATATCACAAATCAATACAGAATATACATAGATACTATTCAGATATGCATGCATTAAAAACTCGGTTTGTCATTTGATGCAAGGTTCCCTTTCTCCCACAGGGAACAGTTAATATGATACAAAATAATTTCTAATTCACTTTATGATATTATAAATATTTTTTCCTCAAGTTGTTATAAATAGAGCGTTCCGAGCTCCGTTTAACAATATTTAGCATAAGCCAAAGATCAGCATAAAATTTCATAATTTTGTATGGATATCAAATATTTAAGATTCCTGGCGGTGGATTCTATCTTTCCTCAGATAATAGCTAAGCTTATTTTGTTTAAGGTCACTTATGTTCTAAATTTATTATAGTCCGAGAAGGCTATAAAAAATGCACAGTATATTTCCAGGCGCTTTCATATTTATTTACACTTAAAGTAAGTAGAAAGTAATCAAATTGGTAAATCGATATTAAAAAATTAATGTTTTCTTAAAGCGAAGAGAACGTCAATTCGATAACATTGGCATACGCATACACACACACACACACACACACACACACACACACACACACACACACACACACACACACACACACACACACACACACACACACACACACACACACACACACACACACACACACAACATTGAAAAATCAGGAACAAGAAAGAAAGGAAGGAAGAAACCTCGTTTCATATTTTTATGCGGATTTAATATTAAAAACAAACAAACTGAGACAAATTTGCAATTTTAATTATCGCTTATTTACAGAAGAAGTGTGTGGGTATGTGTGCGTTTGTGTGCGTTTGTGTGCGTTTGTGTGCAATGATGAATAATGCAAACAAAAGCATATAAAAACAAAGCATAAATATTTATGCGAATGTGTAACTCTTCTGTCTGCTGTGTTGTGCGCTTCGTCGAGGGCTATATATTAAATTGATTGAAGCACCTAAAAGTATACTACACATGCATATAAATATATTTACTACACACATACATACATTCATACACATGCTCATATGTATTCATAAGTATTGCCGATACAAGGCACGAACGAACGCACCACGGATTCACACAGATACTCACACATAAATGTACGGGTATGTGTAGGTAAATTTAGGCGGCACATGTGCCTGTGCTTATGATAAGTTAATTTCATTTTATTTCATTCACATTATTCTGTGTTTTCGTTTATTATTATGATATTTTATTATTTTTACTTCAAGTTTTTTTTTTTTTTTGGCCTAGTATTTATTTTTATTTTTTCTCCTCTCTTTTTTTTGTTGGTTAACCAAAAACACATAAAAAAGTCTGCAAAGTTAATTTAATGTTTTGCTTTATATTTATATCTCGTCGACATTATTTTATGCTACACTTTTACATTTATTTTTTTCCCCCATCTTTCTTTGCTGTTGCCTTTTTTATAAATTTTTTTTCTACCTCAATTTAACATTTTATGTTTTTATCGAATTTCTATTTTACGCACCAATGTGTGCTTTGCTTCAGCTTACTTTCCTTTGTCAGACTGTGAAAAATGGCAATACAGACAAACTCACACACATACAAACTCACAATCACTTATACAGACACGCTTTTCTATAAACGAAATAACATCATTCAATATACGAGTACAAGTATAAATATTGTAGAATTTATGTAGGTATATGTGCTTCGTTTCCGTTCATCATTCTTTTCTCTTTTTTGCTGTTGTTATTGTTGTTATTGTTGTCAAAGTTCTTGTTACTTTTGTTGTTGCTGTTGTTGTTGTTTGGTTTATGCATTTTGTGTACATGAACAATGAAAACTGTCTCCTTTCCCCAAACATACATAAAAAGGCATCAATTCACAATAAGCCTTAAAATATGCAAAACTGATTTCCTATGAGTTTATTATGAGTGAGTGCGATTGAGTAGCAGCAGGAGCAGGAAGGCAGCTATGCAGTACCAACGCCTATTCCTATGGCAGCAACAGCAATGCCTTTGAAAAGGCATAGAAAAGTGGATAGTGCATACTTTCCACCAATCTTAGCTACATTTCTGAGAATACATAAATTTTAAGTTTTGTCAGGTTGTTATTTTCTGAAACCTGAAACCGTTAAGGAGCTTTAAATTTTCCTGTAAATTTAAATTTTTTCTGCAAATTTTTTACCATAAATATGTATTTAATACATATCGAAATTTATATTGCATACTTTAATGTTTCCAAATTATATCATTAATTCCTTAGAACTAGCAGCGACTTAAATAAAATAGATTCTTTTCGAAAATTTTTAAATAAATAAATGCTCCCGTCAACATAACGGTTGTTTTTTTTTAGAAGTGTGGTTTTCAAGAATAAATAAAACCCATATAATTTGATGTTATGGCCAAGAATTTATAGATAAGATAAGGATGATTTCAGCAAGTGGCCGCCGCGGCTGGTTCGAATAAATTCCAGCCTAGAGGCCCAATTTTCGACCACTTTTTGCAGCAATTGGGGCCGGGCCTTATGTCAGTAATAACGCGCCGAATATTCTCTTCCAAGGCGTCAATCGTCTCGGGCTTATCTGCGTAGACAAGCCACTTCACATAACCCCACAAAAAATAGTCCAGCGGTGTTAAATCGCACGATCTTGGAGGCCACGACGCGAGATAATGCGCTCACCAAAAGTTTCCTTCAATAAATTGATTGTGATTGTTTCGTTGGCTGTATGGCATGTAGCGCCGTCTTGTTGGAACCAAAGGTCGTCCACATAAACATCCTCCAAATCACAATTCAGGCATTAGAAAAAGTCATTAATCATGGGCATATAGCGTTCCTCATAATAAATTTGAACGATTTGTAAACGTTGTTCAGGAATAAGTCTATTGATTATGAAATGGCAAACCAAACTGACTGAGCATGAATCAAGTGACAGCTGTCAAAAAGACCAACTCCGAAAAAAATATTGTCAGATTGAAAACCACACTTCTAAAAAAAACAGCCTTTGCAATTTTTATAAAATTAAAAAAAAATCATTGCCTTAGTTTTACGTGTCATTGATATGGTTTTTAAATTTACTTCAATTATATTTGTAAGTTACTTACGACCGATTTTAATGGAAAAATGCCACCAATGAAAATGAGTATGAAAGATACTGAGTTTCAGTCTGAAAGATACTGAATATCAGTCTGAAGGACAATGGGATCAAGAATGAAAGAAATTTGGAAAACATTACGATTCAATGATAGCCTTCAGTTTGCTAGCCTCTGGGATTTAGTCTATTATTTTCAATCTAAAAGACACTGGTCTTTAGTATCAAAAGATACTGAACTTGGTTTAGAAAACCACTGAAATTAAGCTTGTAAAATACTGGGATAGAATATTTAAAGCTAAAGTTCAGTATGAAAGACGCCGCTATACTAGATTTAAGTTTAAAAGCCCCTGGTATTCAATTTTAAAAGACACTAGGTCTTGAATGTTGAAATTCTCTAGATTTCAGATTGAAAGCCACTGGAATTCGGTTTGAAAGAAATTGGACATCAGTCGGAAAGACAATGGCACTCCATCTTCAAAGACACTTGCTTTAGTGAAATAGTAGGCGCTTTAATATAGAAGATGCCGAGTTCAGTTTGAAAGACATTGATCTTAGGTTTAAAAAGTACTGCTATTTAATCTAAAAGACACAGGTGCCTTCAATCTAAAATATTTTAGTATAAAAGACAATATCGTTGAGCTTGAATGCAATTTGAGTTCAGTCTAACCGTCAGTATGAAAAACACGGGCCTTCACTTTTAAAGATACTTGTCTTAAGTCCGAAAGACACTGAGCTTAACGCAGAAATGAGGGTCGCTTCAGTTATGACGACTCGTCAGACAGAAGGAGAATTATGGAACCTTTTATAATTAAGTTTCCAAATTTTGGAGTCATCCTGTACAATGGCTACAGTCTACACGCGATTACAGTTTGTTTGGACCATCCATTTGATATGAAAATGTAACACTAAATTAAACAACAGTTTCTGTTGACATGAATTTCCACTTAGCTTGAAAAGAACCGAAAGAATCCGATAAGTAACATAAAAATAATTAAATATATCAATCAATGTCAACTGAAATTTTGATGGTTTCCATCATTCTACATTGATTGCGAAAAATACTCAAAGTGTTTTTTTTGGGTTCTTTATTTATTATTTAAAATTTAATCATACTTAACCAGTTGACCAAACGAAAACAAGTTTTAATTATAAGCTGCAGTTCAGAAAAAGATCAACATCCGGATACATTGCATTATCTAAAATGACATATATTTGACATTTGTCAAATATGTCAAAGGAAAAAATTCGAGACCAGCAAAATAAAACAAACAAAAACCGAGCATAAAAAATTGCGTAAAACAGACAACAAAATCCGATGGTCGTTATTTTTTTTTTGGTTTGGTTGTTAACCAAAAACATGACATTAACAAACCTTTAAAAAACATCAGCACCAACAACAACAGCAGCAGCAACAGTGCTGTTGCTGTTATTATGAAAAAGCCAAAAATCACATAAATTATTTGAGCTACGCAGTGGTAAGTGGCAACCCCTTTTTTTTTGGGTTACTACTCACCTTCCTATTTAACAATATCATTTACATATTTATAGCACAGTAGGTTTTTCTTCCACTGTGATATTTTTTGTTGATATCATTTTAAATAAATAATTTAATTACTCTTCCCGTTGACACAAATTCAGCGTTTTTAGTAAATCGCGCAGCGCGCAAATTTATCAACTCGTCATTTGGGAATTTTTATGGCGACACAAAATAAGGCAAAGCAAAAAAAGAAAAAAAAAAGCAGAAGCACAAAATTCCCTGTTGTTTTTCGACATATTTTTTTGTTGCTGCACAGAATTTCCCCCATGTGGAAAAATATGCGCGTAAACAGTAAATATGCAGTAAAAATAAAGTTGTCGAGAGAGGAGCGAAGAGCAGGGGAAATGGGAAAGAGAAGGAAGGGGAAATGCATGTATACTTCCTACCTATTTTTCCAACTTCCTTTTTGAGTTGCATACCAAAATGTTTTGGTGTTGTTGGTGCGGTGTAGCAAGCGGATGGCTGAATGCAGTGATGCTATGATGTGGAGTAGTACCACACCACCAATATTTAGTATGCAGAAGTAATGCCCAGTATAGAATGGAGGGCAAAAGATTGATTGATATAAGTATGTATTATATAATAAAGTAGAAATTAATGCTTCAAAAACTACTTAACAATTAGAAAGATTAAAGAATCAAGTTATTTTAAATTTCTCCCATTGTTGGCCTTAGCAACAATCGCAATGACATTGATTTCAGACTCAACTACGAGGGGTTTCCCTCTGATAGTTCAATAGTGGATAGTTAGTGGACCTCGGTTTGAAAAACCCTGGACTTTAGTCTGAAAGACAATGCACTTTAGTCTTAATTTGCAATTGGGTTTCAGTCCGAAAGAGAATATGATTTAAACTGCTCTCAAGTCTAAAATTTGGAAGTCAATGGGTTGCAGTGTGAAAAACATTGGGTTTCAGGCAGAACGAACACAGGGTTTTGTTGTGAGCGACGTTTGGCATCGATCTGAAAGTCGCAGAACTGCAGTATGAAGGAAATTAAGACTGGCCACACGAGAGTAATTGCACATGCAGCATGTTTTACATTCTTTGCAACAGGTTACTGCCTGTCAAAAAATATTGCACATAAGTTTTACCCATCTGATGTAGGAAATTGCGTTTTAACTACACAGCATAACTAAATCAGAGAGACTCTAGGTTTCAGTCTAGAAATCACTGGGCTGAAATCTGAAAAATACTAGACTTCAGTTTGGAAAACGTTGGGCGTCAGTTCGAAAGACACTGGGCTAAATTAGAGAGAGAAATTGAGCTTCAGTCTGGAAGTCGCTAGGTCACTCGCCTTCAACCTGACATGCACTGGGCTTCAGTTTAAAGGACGCAGAGTTTCAATGAGAATTTTGTCCGAAATCCTTTGTAATTCAGTCTAACAGTCACTGGTCTTCAATCTGAAAGTTAAAGCACTGCAGTCTATTAGTTATTGAAGAGCTTCAATCTGAAAGAAATTGGTTTTCAATGAGAAAGACACTGAGTTTCAATCTGAGAGAAACGAGGCTTAATTACAAAAGGAAACGGAGTTTCGGATTGATTTACTCTTGGCGGCTTCAGTTTGAAAGACCACTGGACTTCGGTCTACCATAAAAGACAATAGGCTTCAGTCGGATTTGTGTACTCTGATTTTCACTGTGAAGTACACTGAAGCTGGATCTGAACAAAAAAAAGCCTTCCCAGGTATACCAAAAAGTATTAGCCAATGAATTAATAAAAATGTAATAGGCACTGAATTAGTTCAATGCAAATGAACAACTCTTTAATTTACATGAAATCCTTTCAATGTCAATAAAATTGCCTTTATGTTACTTTTACATTGATTTTCTTTAGTTTCAATTAAATTAAATTTCATCTCTAATGCACAATAGTTTTTATTTTATTTAATGCGTAAAAAATTTGATTAAAACAGTATTAAATTAGTTCAATGCATTTTGAGTTTGATTAGAAATAATTTGGAGTTTCTGAAGTGATATTGTTTTAGAACTGGTTTTTAAAAGGTCGCTTGCAGTTCCTCTTTCCGTGCTGGGATAAAAGTAAATACTAAGTAGGATTTGTTGTTTTTGTAAATGCGGTAAATAATGCGTGAAAAAATGTAACAAACATCAACACATGCATAGTTATGAAAAATTTAAAAATAAATAAATATATAAATAGATATTCAAATATTAGATTATTTTATTATGTGTTGGTTGTGTTGCGCTATATTTTCATTTGATAAAAGCTGTGTTTGAGTCAAGGGAGTGAGAGTGTGAAAGGGAGAGAGAGAGAGAGAGAGCGAGAGAGAATGGCAATCATTGAGTGTCAACAAGAGAGACTGTGTATTGTATTCGCTGTTGTGTTCTAACTAATTTAAGGTCACCCTAATAACTAAACAAATTTTTAAGCTATTTTGCATATTTACATTTTTGCAACTACATAATCAAATTTGTATTAAACATTTCAATGCTACATTTTTTTTGAGGGGACTGATTTAGTTTAGGTAAATATTTAATGAACGCTGCGTGCGTGTTGAGTGAGTTTTATAAATAATAACTAATAAATGTCTAAACTAAAAAACTAGAAGGCAACTGGAGATATTCAAGGATCCGCATTGTTCTTTGTTAGCCTATAAGCTGTTTTCACTTAGTTACTTGTGTGTGTGTTTATGTTTACGTGTGTTTCCTTTGTACATGTATCGTAAATATTTTACAAAATAGTTAAATTTCTTTTATTTATGCAAAAGTTTTACACAAAAATTTAAAAGCAAATGAAATGAATATGCTTAAAAAAAATTGAATTAAATCGAGTAAAAATTGTGCATTTAAAATCTGGGGAGAAATACTCGTAAATGATTAAAAAATTATATATTTTAAATTTAATACATTGAGAAAGATTTAAGAGCATATTTTTGTTTGTTGTTTTTTATGTAATACTAAGAACTTTATTAAAGCATTCATTTATTTAAAATATTAAGTTTTAAAGCATAGCTATAGATATTAAAGGTTTAATGAGTGTAAGTACCATATATGATCTTGTATAGTTTTACGATTTAAGTTTTTTTTTTTCTTCTTAACTATAAATGTTAAATAATTTAGCACACACGACTACTATTTTCTGTATTTTTTTTGTATTTTGTTGAAGTAGACATTTTTTAAATTAAATTGAATTAAAAATTAATTATTTCAACTAATTTTTTATATTTTTATTTTTTGTTATTGATACATTTAACACACAGGGTGTACTCCTATGAATGCAGAGCATTGTGTTGAATGGAAGGAAGATTGATAGGTGGGAGGGAGAATGAGAGAGGGAATGCAATTACACAGCACACCGATAAAGAGATAGGCTGCCATTGTGGCAAGTGTTATGCCTTTACCACAATGAACTTCAGTTTATCAGTGTCGACTATGACCGCATGTACCGCCAAAGGCCAAGCTTTTCGCATTCACTCATGTTGTGCGTGTTATATTTGTACATGAATAGAAATGGGACCTACAGTTTTATGCCGAATACGAACGGCGAAGTGAAAAGCTTTTACTTGGCAATTTTTACTCTGGTAGGTTTTGTCATTGCCTGCCGAGAGGTGGTACCGTGTATTAATTTTGTTGTTGTTGAATATTTTTTTGATTTTTTTTGTTTTCAATTTGTTTGTGCCGAGATTATAACCCTTGACACTCTGCGTAACATTCCAACACACTACAGCGACCACTAAAATCCTAGGGATTTAAAGAATGAATAATAATAAGTGATTCTTCTAACTGAATTTATTGAGTAAACAGACTTGTGTGGACAGGAAGGTCGGAACGGGGGGGATTCCCCTTGGTCCCGAATTTTTTTAGAAGAGCCCTGCTTCTTCGGAAAGTCATCGAAAGCAAAATTAGAATATTTTTGAAGCATAGTTTCTGTTGAAATTTCACAATTTTTCCCTATTGTTTTGGAAAAGTTTGGACGGCTCTAGACACTGAAAAATATATGGGAACCTGCGGGTTTTAAATTTCCATTTCGAGTTGTTAATTTATCTACTAGTGCATGAATTATACTAGTATATGGACCTTATAGACAACCATAACCATGTATGTTTACCTGAACTTTTAACAAAGTACGACTTAAAAATTTAAAGTTGTTTAAGTGCACTTTGAAAGCCAGAATATGCAGAAACATTAAACCGTAGTTACTTTTGCTGAAGGTTATTAATGAATTTTCAAAATTGCTGTTAAATTTATAAAGGTAGAAGACTGTCTAAGCTTTTCGTGCATATTTCAAAAATACTTAGGTGGTATGTAAGCTGAACAACCTCTTCTCTCGTTGTTACCTATTTCATTAATGCCCCATGAAGGGCACTAGTTACTTAATGTTCAATGTCGATGTCCCAAGCATAGAATATTTTAACGTATTTGCATTAGATTCTTTTAATGCCAATATCAGTTTTCTGAATTGGATTTAATTTTAATTATTGCCAATTATATATCAATGCCAAAATCTCGGGAGGGAAATATTGCTAAAATTTTTCAGCTCAAATTTCGTATATGTTGAATTTGAAGCGAAGTTTCCCAAATTGAGAAACCTAGCGTACTAGAAAAATTCCTCATAATTTATTGTCATTTGATTGCGTTGTCGTTTGATTGTGATTTCACTCGTAATTACAGAAATATTACATGAGTGATATTTATATAAATGAAATACAGGGTGTTTTTTGTTAGAAGTGTGGTTTTCAAGAAGAAATAAAACGCATATAATTTAATGTTATGGCTAAGAATTTAGCTTTATTATAGAGATAAGGATTTGCCATTAAGTTTTGAAAACGTATGTCAGTAATAACGCGCCGAATATTCTCTTCTAAGGCGTCAATCGTCTCGGGCTTATCTGCGTAGACAAGCGACTTCACATAACTCCACAAAAAATAGTCCAGCGGTGTTAAATCGCACGATCTTGGAGGACTCTCAGGAGTAAGTCTATTCATTATGAAATGGTTAACCAAACTGAGCATAAATCAAGTGACAGCTGTCAAAAAGACCAACTCTGAAAAAAGTATTGCCAGATTGAAAACCACACTTCTAAAAAAAACACCCCTTATAAACATTTACTAAGTAAATTTAATACAAATTAGAAAGTTTTAATACACATTGGAGTACTATTGGCAGCATTTTTCAAAAATAGTGTCAGAATAGTATGCAAATTGTTGAAAAAAGCTTTCCATTGAATTGGAGACTTGCCACCATTAAGGTAATGTATACATAAAATAGAGGAAACACATACTTCCTTGCTTTAGATCAGTGTCACCTATTCTGCTAGGATATTGATTTCAAAAGTATGTATGTAGCTACATATATGAAAAAAAAACCAAGTAAAAAATCTAAATATAACAGTTTTGAGGCATAATATCTAAAATTACAGGCACAAATATTGCAAAATTTTGTTTTATAACTTTGTAGACAATTTTCCATTCAAAAGATTTCGAATTTTTCCTCGATTGAAACAGTATGTATGTAAAGAGAGAGCGAAACTATCTCTCAATCGTTTCAATATAAGAGTTTGTGCAGAGAAAATATTCGAATATTCCACCGCGTACTCTGAATTGCTGTGTCAAAAGAAAGGGAATATATTATTATTTTTTTATTGCAACCCAGCCAAGAATGAAAGAAAACAGATTGAGCATTTGCTTGGTCAAAAATTAAATCTGCTGCGCATGTACGTCATACCAGACTCTATGCTATGATCTGATTGGTTATAGTATGTCGACAGATGTTTGTTTACGTTTTCACTTAAAGTTTTTAATATAAATATGGTATTAAATGCGTAATGCCTAAAATCTTGTACTCTATCATTCTTGCAAATAAATTTGGTAAGTATGAGAAAGTTATAGGGTGATATTTGCGTATTTGGAAAATATGTACATTTCAGTGTATCTATTGTTAAAAAGTAATCTGAACTCTTTAGTTTTACTACTAAAATTAGTTAGTTATTGAAATTGAAATGGTAAGTACGAATTGGGTTCAACTATGCAAAAGATGTGGAAATGAGCAAACAAAATTTAGTCAATAGCAGAAAATAGTGTGTGGTAAGTAGAACGCCGTGTGTGTGTAAATTAGTAAATGAAAGAAGAATATGCAATGAAGAATTCATATGAGAAGGAATAAAATAGTAAACATTTTTGTTGTGGTTTGTAAGGGAAACCAGAGATGTAGAACGAAGTGAACAAAACATGGGAAGTTCCGAACGAGAAAATCATTCCAAAGGAAAATTTGGATCAGAATGATGACGGATTTCACCCTTTTCATTCTCGTCATACCGGAATACTGGCAGAATTGATTTTGTTTTCATTCCTGTCGTAATGGAAGACTAACTTAACTGAGACTAAACAACTTAGAGTTAGTCTATCCCACATGAATTGGAATGAATTAAGAACTATCTTTCTTCCTGCCGGATTGAAACAATGAAGAATTATTTCATTCATATGTTTTCTTCCTTTCAAATCGGATGGCTGGCAGAATGGATAACTTATTTTTGTTGAAACAGAATGCTGGTGAAAATTTCTCATTTTTGAAAGTTTACGAAATTGATTTTTTTTGGTTTCTGAGAGTTCGCAACCAGGAAGAATTAAATTTTTATCATTCCTCTCAGATAGGAAAACTAGGCGAATTGAATTCATTTCGTTCTTTTCGAAGAATTGTAATCGTTTTGTTTTGTCAACAATGGAGAGTTCGGATTATTTTTGTTTTTCGTTTCGTTCACTACCGGAGTAAGTCAAAAATGTTTATTTTACTCCTTTTTTGTTTTTGAATTTTCCAAATGATAGTTTTTATTTGTTGGTTTTTGTTTTTGTTTAAGAAAAATTTAAATGATTATTTGACTTTATGAATAAATGTTATTAAAATATTTAAACTTTTGATTTATGTTTTTTGTTTTTCATTTTATTCTGTTTAAGTTGAAACTTACCAACGAAAGCCAAAGATTGGTTATAAGAAGTTGATTCTTCTCGTCCTACAAACGCAAACATTTGCACAAAAAAAACAAAATAAGTTAATAAAAATATAAAACAAAATAAATGATAAATAAAGAAAATTAAACAAAATTAAAAACAAAACAAAATATTAGCAAACAATTTTTTAAAAGTTATATTTTGAAATTAAAACACAAAACAGACGAAAAAAGAACAGAGCATAATAACAAATTGTTTATTTAACAACAATTATTTAAGTTTTTGTTTTGGTTTTTTGTTTTTCGTTTTTTTTTTTGTGTTATTATTTTACTTTTGTTATTGATATTATTTATTTTGTGTGTTAGTGAAGCATTTATTAATATTAAAATATTTTGTTTTTTATATTTTATGCACTTAATATTTAAAGTGCGCACGAGTAAGTTTTAGGTTTTTGTTTTTATTTTAATTTCTAGTTTAATATTGTATAAAAGAGTTATGAGAAAACAGCGCCATCTAGAGGTATTTAAACATAAGCGTGTACGGTAATTCTATAAACCGAGACAGAAAATAATATCGAACTAAAACATTTTACGATATTTTTTTAAAAACTCTTGCGTATCTCGGTATTGGCCCATTACTGTGTAGCCTAAGACACTGGGTCCCAAAAATTGCGCTGTCTTTCTTCCCATAACCCTCCATATATCATATATTCAAACTTCTAATGCTTTAGTATATAAATACATAAAAAAAAAAAAAAAAAAAAGCTTAAGCGTTCAAAATTTGTAGCTGCCTCATTCTTACTTATTATCTTCTTGAATAATAAGTAATTATCTTTTACCACAAAATTCAATTTTATCGTTTTTTATTATTTCAGATTATGAATCAATTTCTTTGTTTGCAACTTTCTGCATATTTCATATTTCAAGAAGATCCTGGCAAGCAATAAAACAAGTGCTTACAAATCTTAGTTTTCTTATCAAAATAACATGATCAATGCTGCTGCAAGAAAAGGCAAAAGAAACATCTACATGTTAGGGTTGCCATCGCACAGAGAAAATCAACAGTCGCCAGCTATAGTTGTTTTAAGTTGTAATAATAATATTATTGGTAAGTGCGTGCCACTAGCGATTGCAATCATTTTACAAGAATTTAATACTAATTTGCATATGCGATTATGCCCAGTGGCAAGTAAGCGAATCGCTTCAGGGCTTAAGTGCTTTTGAAGTGTGCTCTTTAAACGAACAGTGAGTGGGAGAGTGAAAGCGTTTTCTTCGTAATTCCCGCAAGTGAAAATACAAAATCGATTTACTTTCTCCTACTGGCCTACATAAGATAAATAAGTATATGCGACGGGGGATACGGATTTATGAAAATATTCGGGCAATTAATAGGTGGTCAGTGGATGAATTGACATAAGTATTAGATATTTGGAAATAAACTTAAATCCAAAACCGAAATCAATTAGAAACATTCAGGATAAAGTTTCCCTTTTATCTCTTCATTTTGTCATGCCTCTCCCCCTCCCTATCATACCATCAAGAGTTGCACGCATATCTGCTGCGCTGTATTTAACCGCTGGGTAAAGGGAAAGCCAGCGTGCGTATGTACTGGCGTTCAATATTTTTCCGAGAAGAAAATTCCTTTAGATTTATGTGATTTTAAAATTTATTTTATATTCTTTTTTTTATGTTTTGTTTTTACTTTTCCCGCACTTTTTGCAATGGGATTAACAATTTTCGAAGCAGAAATTATTATACATAATCCCTGTAGTAGTAGTATAAGCGACGGAAGGGCAGTCCGGGCTGCCACTGCAGTGCTGCCAATTAAATAACTTTTCGGCATAAATGAAATTGTCATGCCATTTCAATTTAATAAAATTGCTGTGCGCTCCCTTTGCATTCAACATTTTCTGTGTGGTAGCTAAGGACGGTTGGCTGCTGCTGGCTGGGAGTTGCCTGTTAGTATGTACTTATATAGGAGCAGGAAGAACAACAGCAAGAACAGCAGGAAGAACAGCAGCAACAACAGCAGCATTGGCAGCAACACAAAAATACTCATAATTGTTGATTTGTGTAAAAATTCCATATCTTTTTGTGGAAATCATTTCATTTATTTTAATTCAAGTGGAATCAAGATATGGGTGTATTGAAACACACACACACACACACACACACACATACGCACACTTGTTCAGTACGACGACAGCAGCATCAACTACTCCATAGTGAATGCGTGTGCAAGTGCAAGTGCAACAGCTTACCACCAGCAGCAGCAATAGCAGCAGCTAACAACTACATCGTTACCATTTAGCATCGTCAGTTGTAGCAAAAGTTTCATTCTTTTATTGTTTTTGCTAGCTCTTTCTTTTCTTCTAAGAATTGTGTATAGAAAATTAAATTAACAGCAGAAGAAGAGGAAGAACTAGCAACAGCAGTACAAAAACACTTGAGCTTTGTATTAAGCAAATATTTTTATATCCTTCCGTTTGCCATTCTTCTCGAGCTTGTTCATCCTCCCTGTCTTCTTTCTCTTCTAATTTCTGTGTGTGTTTGTATGTATGATAATGCGATATGAATGGCTTCAAGAATTTGAATATAAATTTTCCGCATCTTCCTTTCCTTGATATTGAACAATTTTCAAAAGAAAAGTTTTCATTTGCGCTAATTAAATTTTCCTAAGTCTTATTTTTTTCTGCATACATTTGTTTTTACTTCGTACTAGCTCGAGCTGAAAATTTTTCAAAAATTGTTTCGAATTAATTGTACTTAGTAACATAAAGAAGCTACAACATACGTAGATAGAAAAGAGACTCGCCACTCAAGTGTGGCGGTTTGAGGCAAGAATTAAGTGTTGCCCGTGCCGTTGCTGGTGTTCTTGGATGCGAGGAAGGCTTTAATTTGAAATCTCAAGATTATTTGTCTATGAAACAATCAATTAGATTACGTATTGAGAAGAATGGAATACGAAAAAACATTTGCTCTCTCATTTCTGATTTGATAGTAAAAAATGGCATGAGAACATTGAATAAGGTCAAGGTTAGAAGCGGCTAGAGATGTTGTTTGTGTTCTAATTAACCAATAAAACTAGCAACGACGTCCATGATTAGATCTAAGAGAGCCTCAAATATTGCTGAGAGTAATTTAATTTGTGCTCTCAATTTATCTGAAATTTTAGGGTCATTTTATAAGTGTCCTATTTTTGGAGGAGCTTTGTCTGATTTTATAAAAATTTTACGCTGCTTTTGCTCCTAGTTTTAGTCTCACTTCTGGTTTGAATTTTGATCAGATTAGTTCAAGTGTTGATCTGGATTTTGGTCTGGCCTGCTCAATTTATCTCACACTGCTTATGAGAGCATGTTACTGTCTCGGATGGCTTCAGAAGACCCTTTAATGTATATGATTTTATTGAAAATAATAAAAAAACACCTCTTATGATTTCTGACTGCATTTAGTTGCACCTATACCTTCCTCATATGGCTTCTGAATTTCCCTTATCATACCTTACGCCTTTTTAAACTGCCCTTGACCACTAATTATCGTCTTGTCATAGGACGTCGCAGACTGCTCTTGACTTATTTTTATTGCCTGTGGCTGCTTCTATCTGCCTCTGATTACATATATATTCTAACTCCCGATAACTAAATTTGCATGCCACTGACTACCATTTATTGCCTTTATCTACCCTTAATTAATTACCCTTCACGCTATTTTATACATTATCTTTGGCAGTCGTGTAAAATCTTAATGTGATCCTTAATCTTATTATCTCGATGCGTTTCTCATTGGCAAAACCTGCTTCTGGTACCCTTCAATTGCCGTTGATTGCCCTTTGTTACTTCTGATTGCATTTCAATATCTCCTACTATACTGGCTATATTAACTTCTGACGGCTCTGTATTGTCGCCGAATGCCTGTAGCAGGTCTTTTCCGGGTATTTTGATTTTTTAAGCAAAAAATATAATACTTTCAGGTTGTCTGTAAATGAAAACACAATCCGCTTGGTATTAGGCCCATAAATTAGGCTTGACTTACACTGCTTGTTACTGCTGCTTCTAATAGTAAATTAATGCCAAGAACAAATCCCCCTTACTTCTGACTTACAGACTTGGGAATTTTTTTTTCATTACTCATATGGACTTTCTGCGAATAGCCTAAAATTTTCTCTAGTGGTTTTTAATGCCCCTGACTGCTGATAATAGCGTCTTATTGCTTCTGATTGGCTTCTTAAAGCCTTTGGAAGTACTTTTTTCTACAACAGTCTCTGACAGGAAAGAAATAAACTTTAAACGATAGGAAACTTTCGCAATGGGTATTTTGATTTTTTAAGCAAAAAATATAATACGTTCAGGTTGTCTGTAAATGAAAACACAATCCGCTTGGTATTAGGCCCATGAAAGATCTGAAATGTTTTATAAGAAATTCACTAATTTCTGATGTTGTTTCACAAAAAAACTAGAAACAGATTTTTGAAAAGCCTTGCGCTCTTTCTGGCTCTCTCTCTCTCTCTCTCTCTCTCTCTCTCTCTCTCTGAATGCATATTAACGACTATGATTGTTGAATTGAAAGCTTTGCCTGCGTCAGTTTCTGTCATACTTTATTGTTAATAACATTGCTGTTGAATAAAATATTGTAAAAAATCGCACAAATAAAACATCCATAATTAAAATAAAATTATAATTGCTTGTGTATCACGTTAATTATAATCAATTTATCCTTGAGCATTAAAAAGGGGTTCAGTGTGTCAAAAAATCTCTACACTCTCCTCACCTCCTTTCTGTGACTTATAGTACATATTTAAAATTTGGCAACAAATTTATTATGGCTTTATCTTTTCAAGTTAATTTTCGTAACAAAAATTTTCACGCTCATTTAATAGAAGAATCTAAAATCTCATTAGAAACTCATTTAAAAACAATTTGCTACAACACAACGAGGACGCGAGGACGAGGATGTTGGTGACGAATATGAAAATTGAACTAGCGAAACATAATCATGCGGTTGTGTTAGTGTGTGAGTGGGAATGCTGAGCTAAAGCAGCCGAAAACAAAACAGATTACTTAGCTTAGTGAGTATATGCGATAGAGTGTGTGTGTGTTTGTGCTTCGTGAGTGTGTATTGCCCGTCTACGATGATGACAAAATCTACGAAAACTTGGCTTAAGTGCTGCTCCCTCTCTTAAGCGTTGAAGGGGGAGAAATTACAATGAAAAAATACTTTTGATAAATTACAACGACGTGCAAAATGCAAGCAAACTTTACATATCTCTCAACTATTTGTTTGCAGGAATGTGATTCAAATTCAAGTTTTAGTTTGAAAAAAATTGCATTAAAAGCTTTTTTATGCTTTTATGGTTATGCTGACGGTTATGCAAATGTGATGTAGGAAAAGAGAGAGCGAGAGAGAGAGAGAGAGAGAAAAAGAAAAGAAGGAAAGTGAAATTACCAAACGAAAAGAAAGAACGAAAGTTTTTTAATAATAATTTTCTTTCCATTTGTTTGCCCAAACAAAAATTATATGCCACTACACTCAAACATTCAAGCTAACAGTGTGTGGTATAATTTATACTCGTCAAAAGAATTTATCCCAAAATTTGTTTTTGAGGGTGCAGGGAGTAAGGAGCTCAGCTCCAAAAAATTTGATGATGATGAAAAAATACTGAAAACAAATTGACAGCAAACTTTCTTTATTTTTTCTCTCTGTTTTTCCCTATTATTGTTTGTTCGTTTATTCACTCGTTCATTCATGCATTTGCCGTGTGACAAACGAGTAACCGAATAGTACGGCATTTGACAGTTAGAATGCTGTTGACGTCGTTGCTTTTCTACTTTTCTCTTTGCAATAGCAGCAGCCGCAGCAGCAGTGGCAGAAGCAAAGCAAGAGCAAGAGCAGCAAAACTGTCATTACGTTTGATATTCTCACTTTCTCTTAAGTTTCACTTACAGCTGTCATAAACATAAAATATGCATGAGCACATACATACACACATAGGGACGCTATGGAATATGCTTATGAATTTATACCCGAAACTGCTCGGGGACTTTAAAGTAAAGTGTAAAGTGCTTGCCAGTAGTTTGAAAACTTGCAATGGCTGTGGTTAGTGTCCGCCCCTTTTTTATTATCTCAGTCGAATCTAAAATTTAAAAAAAAATTTCAATCTACGGGTAATTTTTTTCGTTTTCGAGAAACTTGTCTAGTGTTGACTTTCAGAGTTGGGAAATCTTCCGTTTAAAATTACTTTTGTATAAGAAAAGCGGCTTCTGGAGGTGACTTTTGGTATTAACAAATGATATACTTATGTATGTATGTATGTATGTATATGCAGGAAAAATTTCAGACTTGTTCTAGTGAAGTTTTGGTTATAGCTTCTCGTTCGTATGGTCGTAGAAGTGCCCTAATCGTGGTGGATTTTTGTTCTCACAGAACATATTTTCCAAAATACAATCAATTTTAACCCATGGAAGAAAGGTATCTACTCGAGAAGTTTTATGATCCAAGTTTAATCATTTTAGACTCATGACTCATTGTTAAATCAATGACACATATGCATAAAAATTGTAGGAAATAATTTGAGAAAATATGAACTGAAAGAAATTTCAGTAAACAGCAAATTACTCACTTTGATTCATAAGAGTCAAGAGAGTCCGTCAGTTAGGAGTGATGTCGTAATGTCTATATACAATAGACAAAGCCTGAAGCACATTTCTAAGAGGCGTCAATAGCAATCACAAAAAACAAAAAAACTTGTCATATTTTTCTATCTCATCTCCCTTCCACCAACCGATTGCATTTCCTTCATTTGACTATGTGCATTTGAGTGTAAGAGAAAGGAGAACAACAACAACGCCAACGAAAAAATAAAGTATAAATTGATCCAGCGCATTTGGGAACTGTCAACATTGTTAACGACTTTAATCGACAGTTTTTCGGGCTGCTTAGTTTTTTCACTTCCCATCACTACGTTTCTTTCCCGTCGCCTTCTTCGCTTACCAACTTCATTTCTCAATGTCTACCTACAGATCTATACCTACACTTACATACATTCCTTCTAGCTGGCACGCTCAACGTTTCGGTGAACGTAATGCTAAACCGTTAAACGTTTTAAGTGTCAATGTGTGACACATTATCGATATAACGGTTTATTGAATTGCTTATGTGGAAATGTCACAGTTTTGACTGAAAACAGATTGTAAGAATACGAGAGCAGTACCAAACTGAATGAGAAGCAGAAGGGAAGCACATAAAAGCTGAAGGAAGTAGTAGAGTAGTGCAAGTTTTGTTTGGTTTTTCGGGGGAAGTAAATCATACAGAGGAAAGAAAATGCCAAGCAACAACGTAAGCAAAACAGTTATGACATTTTAATGACTCATGTCGTTACGTTTTCGGTTTGTTTCCTTCAATTTTGCTGCTTCGCATATCTTTCTCGTTTTTGCTTATGCATTTGAGTTTTTACATATTTTGTCCCAGATGTCTACATACATACATACGAGTACATACATATGTATGTGAGGGTGTAGCTGTAGCTGTATCTGTAGCTGTATGTGTGTATGTATGAAAATTATTAATGACATATTTTTGCAATGACATTTCTGCTTTCACATGCAAATTACGACAATGACGGTCGCTTGTGCATGAACGATGTGAATATAGTAGTAGTAAAATTTTGCAAGCTCGTTTCTCTTATTGCGAATTGTTTACGTATCTCCATAAAATTCAACAATACCTTCCAACTATGAAAATAATAAAACGCCAGAAAGCGATGATAATAAAAAATAAAAGAGAATTATGTTCGGATTATTTCATTTGCAGATTTATGACCCAATAGGTTTTCTGTGATGGAGAAGAAACGAAAAAGAGTACGAAAAGAGTAAAAGTACACTCAGTGGCTACTGGGGGGTAATCGTATGCAACTTCGGAAAATATGATCCGATAATTATGGATAATTAAGTGCCAAAAGTATTATGCATTACTTATATTTGCATAAATATAATATTAGAAGAAGATAAAATAATAAAAACTGAACCTTATGGAATCTTTTGCAGTAAGGTGACAGATCTTAAAGATTCAGCTCGGCAATGAAAAAATCTCCAAATCTGTATGTTCTGAAAAAGGGGAAGAAGAAGAGAAGGAAGAAGGAAGAAGGAAAAGTATAATTCAAAGGAGGAAGGAATGGGGGGAAAGTAGAGAGAAAGACAGAATTGATAGAAGAGAAGATCTTTCTCTCAGAATACACAAAAAAGTCTCTTTCAAAAATAAGAACAAAAGAGAAGAGAGGTCAGAAGACTCTCGAAACGAAAAGGAAATTACGAATTTTTTACGAAAGACTAACAAAGAAGGATTTTTTCGACAATAAAAAAAGAAAGGTCTTTCTAAGTGGAAAGAGAAGAGAATATCTTCCTCTAAGTAGGAAGAAATGAAAACTTCTTGAGAGAAGAGAGGAGAAGGCTTTTACCTGAAACACGAAAAGATTTTCCTCTGAGAAGGAAAAGCTGATGGTTTTATACTGATAAAGCGAAGAATAAGAAAGGCATTACCCTCAGAAAGCAGAAACAGGAAAAACTGAGAAATCAGTCTCTTACTTATTTTGAAAGTTTACTTACGAGCGAAAAATTTTCATGCGATAGCCAGACTGAATCCCCAATCATCTTATATGTTACAATGTTATTAACCCTAAAAAGACTATTTTAAAAATTATTTATTTATTTTACATAATTGAAAAATCCTTGGGGTCTTCTTTAAGCTACTACTAATTTTATCCCAACGAACTCTTTGCAATGCCAAGCCAAAGCAATGAAAATACCATTGATTAAATTTAATGTTTTATTTATTAAATAAAGACTAAGTAAGTACCTCAAGAGTTGTAAAGCGAACCAAAATGAAAACATTTGCAATAAACTTGCACTCAAATATTTTTATGACTTTTGCGCGGCCCTTAGCTGTCAATGCGATGTATCCACCAACCATATTCTTAAAAGTAATTCAACTTTATATAGCAACAAACAGCAGCAACTTTTTTATATATGTATAATATTTGTAAAATGACCTTCGACGTTACACTTAAAAAAAAAACAAAAACATAAAAAAAAAAAATCATATTTATGCCCGTTTACATTTTTGTGTTTGCGAAGTGAGTGTGTGAAAATATCTTCCTTGTGTGCATAAAATATATGTAAAAATTATGGGCAGGGACAGCGGAAAATGTAAAAAACAACAACCATAGAAATGGCAAAATAACGAATACAACGAAAAAAAAGAGAAAGATACGTTAAACTGTGATACAAAATGTTGTTGTTTTTGTTGTTGTTGTTGTTCCTGTTATTGTTATATGCATCTGATAACCACCGCCATCATATACAAGCGAAAGAAGAAAAAGAGCAAGATCTACATTACAAAGACAGAGTATGAGCAAAAGTGTAGAAGAGCGGCACCAACAACAACAACAACAATCAACGAGTCAACCAACAAAATGACATCCTTAGTAAAAAGATCCGTCATGTATCATCAACATTATGCAAACAACAAATTGTACAACAGCAACAACAACAATACAAACGAAAAGCAAAAGAGAATAGTTAAATCTGTTGAAGAAAAAAGAGCAATAACAAGAACGATGCAAAAAAAAAAATGCAAAAGAAAATATGGCACTATCAAGGAGGCGTAAAAAACAACAGCAACAACAAACAGCAAGTGAGAATGTCAACAAAAGTTGACACATGAAACTCAAATATGACGCTAGATGGCGTTTAGCCAAATATCAGTTACAGCAGGGCAGCCTCAACACAAAAAATCACAACAACAGTAACAAAAAATATGCACCACAATTGTTTTAAGCGTTGATTTTACAATAACAATAAATAAATAGAAAAGAAAAAATCGGTTGTAGCCTTCGTGTTGCTGTTGCTGACTTAACTTGAAGTGATGCGATGCGATGCGATGTTATTGTTGTTGCTTTTATCTTCTAGTTAAGTGTGTGTTGTTGTTTGTTTATGACGCATGCAAAAAAAAGAAAAAAAAACAACAAATTGTAAAATGCTAGAGGAAATATACAAAAGCAGGAACGGAAAAATGAAAGACATAGGGTTCAAAATCAGTCAGAAAGCTCAAATATGTCAAGCAAATGCATTTTTAAACTGAAAAAAAATGTTTATGACAGTGACAAATGTTTTTTGATTCAATTTTTTCGATTGCTCTTTTCGGAATAGGGCGCATAATTTGAGAAAGATGAAGAAATGCTTCGTTCAGGCTAGTGGAAGCTGTAGAAAATTTTAAACTTTGGATGTCCCTGAAGATAAGAGAGAGAGAAAGAAGTGAAGGAGAGAGAAAGATAGGGAAAACAAATATGGTGGGAGCTAATGAAAGGGAAGGAGGGGGCGAAGGAGAAGGGATAGGGGAAAAGTTAGAGGGAGATACGGGGAATTATCGGTCAACCAATGAAATACAATCACGCCTCCTCACCTTGAATCAGTTAGTGCCATGAAGTATAAGGGAATTAAGATAAGAGCCGTAAATAAGTTGAATATCATTTATAACAAAAATGTTACATTGCCACAATCATAAACTGTTTTCGTAACTTTGCTTTATATCAAAAACCAAAATTGCACAGTCCTATGTATTTAACCCATTAGTAACAAGCGATAACGAGAAGAGGTAGACTTGTGAAATTTCGTACATTTGGCTTAAGTGGTTCCAAAATCAATTCGCAAAAAATAAGGTTAGGCAAAATTTATTTACCATATGGTAAGGAGGGGAGTCAATGGGTTAAATGTTCCTATAAATCGATTAAAATCATATTTACAAATTTCACAGAAACTAAATTTTATCATTCAGACAAATCTCGTGGCATTTACACAGATACCAAATCACGCAGGTAAATACTTTAAAGTTCGTCAGAAGAGCAGAGAAGTTCCAAAGAAAATTACCAAATTTGCATGTGTTAAAAATATAAAATCAAAAGATTTCCATTATTAAAACGCATGCATGCAAAGCTCTTTTACCTTTTCAAATCTTCGCCATTCTACAGCTTCCAAAGGAGTTCAATAAATTAAATATTAATTACCTCTAGCGAACAGAGAACAAGAACAACAGGCACTAAAGTACCAGGAAAACTTTTGTAAAGAAGATGAAGAGAAAGAAGAAACACTTTTATCAAACAAGTGAAAAGCTAATATTAATGAGAGAAGCAAGCAACAGCACTCAGTAGTGGAGGATTGGAGTAGCAGCAAGCAAACAATCAAGCACCGACAACAAGTAAGCAAGCAAGCAACAGTTTCAGCACTTGAAACTTTCTTCAGTTGCGAACACAGAGCACGTCAGGAAGATTCAAAAACTTCTTAAACTAATCTTCGACTTTCAAATTAACTGCTCTCAATCGAGTAGTTTGAGTGTTAATAAAAGCCAATTTCACACATACATACGAGTACATACATACATACATACTCACCCACTAACTGTTTCCTTGCTTCTCCTTCCCCCCGTAACTTGCATTATAATGAGTTTAACTTAATACATTGAGCTTTCTAACCTCACTACTTATGCAAGAGAAACACACACTTACAAATATACACACACACATACTACTTAGCTAGCACCTGTATACTTTCTTGAACTACTCCTTTCTCTTTTCTGATTATCAACCTCTTTGCAATTTCGTTTTCGTCGTTGTTGTCGTTGTTGCCGTTAATTTTTGTTTTCTCTATACACTTTTGCTCACTTACCTAAAGTTAACGCTTTTCTTTTGATCAGTGTGTGTGTGTGCCTGATGTATCATATAAGTGTGTGAGTGTGTGAGTGTGTTAAATACCATTAAAACACCTTCACCTCATGGTGGTGATATGCCAAAAAGATGGTGTGACAAGAAAGGTAAGATACAAAAGGCAAAAGCAAAAATGAATGTCATATGACGAAAGCATAAGATATAAGATAAGAACCACAAAAGCCAAAGTCCTTAAATTGTCGACTAACATGAATGTGTGCGTGTGTGTGTTCATGTAAGCATGTATGCATGAGTGTGTGTGTGTGGTCTACCATGATTAAAACGCTCGACAAGTGCTGCCTGCCGTTTCTACTGCATACGTCTTACCACTTTCTCGACTTCATCGTCTTCGACTTCCTCCCTTTCTTATCCTTAATTTGCCTTTTCATGTTTAATTTTTTTTATACACTTTCTTTGTGTGTATATGAATACTCGTAGATAACTAGAAAGTAAAATTCCCACCGAAAGTGTGACATTTAAGAATTTGTCTGTCTATCTCAGTCTTAGTCTTCGTTTCTGTCTTGAAGCATCATGATATGCTGATTGGAGATTAGACCTGCGCCATCACGGTGTCATATAATAACACAAATTGTTGTAGAAAGCTAAATATGAAATGAGATTAAATTGTGCAAATGAGAGTTTCACAAAGAATTAGCACAAATTTTTTCCCTTCAATTGTACATAAGTAAGTTGTAATTCATTTAGAAATATTAAAGAATTTTTAATGAATGGATGAAATATTTACAAAGCATAATTTTCTCTTTTTCTTTTTGCCAGGAGGTTGGGTGGGAAAGCCATGAAGGAAGGAAACAAAAAGTAATCGAGGTTCGCAATTGCTTTTTATTTAAATCACCACTTTTATTGATTTTATTATAAATATTCAATATTCATAACTACAGTATTGGTCGCTTATAACGAACTTGTTTGGAGAGATTTATCAGTGCCAGCCATATAATGGAAAGTAACAACCTACCATAGTTTTCTAGTTCACTTACATATAGTTGGTTAAAGTGTGCTTTCAGTTATAAAGTGTAATTTGAGCATTAAAAATAATTTCATTTAAGGCGAGCTTTGCAAATAACGAACCATTTTTGTTACTTTCTTAAAGTTTGCTTTAAGCGAAAAGTACTGCATGTTTAAGGTACTTATATATATTTCTAATAAGTTGACATTTATCCAGCTCAATAGTTCTCAATTAAATAAAGATCTTGATAATTTTGCTACAAATCAAGCAAATACTTTTTTAATATTTAAATAAGTTTTACTTTACGCAAGAAAAGGCGGGAAAAATAATTTAAATTCATTAGCATCCAGATAAAAAGCTGATAAAATCAGGCCAAAAACTAATAAAAAGATTTGAGTAACAAATCAAACCGAAAATCAGAGCAAAATTCACAGTGAAACTGAAACGAAAAGTGGAACAAAATTTAAAATTTAAATATTAAATTTAGATTAAAAACTGATTAAAGGTTAACCAAATTATGATTATGATTATACCAGAATTATGACTAAATATCAGACCAAAAATTAATTCAAAAGTCATACGAAAACTTAGAAGTGAACTCAGACCAAAACTTAGAATAACACCTGAATCGGAAAAAGTTTAAACCTCACATTAAAAAGTGACTAAAACAGGGATCAAAACTTGGACCCAAATTCAAACACAATTTTTTCTTAAAATGCAGAAGTAGACCAAAACTTAGATTAAAATTCAGAACATAATTTGCATTAATGACGTAGATAATAACTGATACAGCTGGGCAGTGGGGGATAGGGGAAGTTTTTGGTCTAACCACAATCTCACCCTTACTTTTCGGATTAATTCTCAATTTTATATTTGGCCCAAAACAATAACAATTACACTGGAAGTTTTTTTTTCTTTTACTAAATAGAATTTATTTGAAGAACAATAAGTTTTGCTAGCTTAATACTGCTCTCATAGTATGATTTATCCATTATTGATCCAGGGCCATGAAGAGAAAATACAGGACGGAGAGGTTAGAGGTTAGAGGTTGATCAGCTACGGACCCCTATTTGAATGAATCAATATTAGACATACATCTCTAGCTGAAGGGAAAGAGATTACGATTAATGTTGAAGTGCAACTTGCACTGGCCCCAATATAAAAACTGCCGGTCTAGGAGAATCTCTCCGTTCATTACCCTCCCATATCCTCAGGCATGACCGTGCCACATATTTATGACATACCTTATTGCCAATCGTTATGGAAGAAACAAAAGCTAAGAAAATTAAAGTTACTACTTAATTCAAATTAAATATTTCGCCTTAACAAAATCATATCGTTTAAGGGAATTGTAATAAAAAAGTGATTTCATTTTATATTTAAAATAATTTGCAACGACTATTTCTCTCTCTCTGTCTCGTTGTTTTCTCTCTCTCTCTCCCAATAACATCTTAAATGGCACTTCAAAATAAAAAATTAATGAAAAACATACAAATACCATACATTTAATTTCCATAAAACCACACACGAAAAATGTATAAGGAATTTTGGGGGAAAGAGAAATGTAATGTGAAAATGTGAAAATGTCCATTCAACACTTTGCCTTAACCCACTTTTAAACCACTCTGTCTGCACTACTCAGCACAACTAACACTGCATCTTCTGCTTGCTGTACGCTTAGCTTAAACTCAGTGCCTTGCTGCAAAATTTTTATGGCTCTATCGGCATGCACAGTGGAAGTATGCAGATGCAGAGCTAAAGTAATAATGAAAACATGAAAGTTGAAAACTAAAACTGGTAAAATATGGCAACACTTTCTTTCGACTTCTGCCTATGTTAACTTGTGTTCTGTGTATAGCAATTTTCGGAACTTTTTCTTTTCGTAATTATTATGACAGGACTAACACAGGACGGAAGACACTTGTGTGTGAGTGTATGTGTGCGTGTGTGTGTGCGTATGTGCTCAAGTCAATCGTTGTGTGTGTTTATCTGTCCCATCACTGCCAAAAGTCATCAACAAGCGTTCAAAACAAAAATTATAACAAGTATCCTTGACAGCAACATACTAAGCGACAGCAACATTTGTATAGTATTAGAGTTTGTTGTGTAGTTGCCGGCCGACAGTGGCGGATTTATGTAGAATGTGGGATTTTTGCTAAATAAAGCGAGAGCATTAACCATTGAATATACATTAACCGTTGGTATAAAGAATGTTAGAAAAGCTAATCCTCAACCAATCGAGCGGATTTTTTTCCACGGCGGATCTTGAATATGCTTTACATTTAGTATTAAAATTTACTTCCTATCTCAACTCCGAGAACGAGTAATCTAGACCAACTAAAAATTATAAATTTAACATATATTTTGATACTTGGTCCAGTGTGCTGCTCTCATTTCCTCTCCATCCTATACTGGTTGTATGCATTATTGGTGTTGCTGTTGTTTTCTTAGTTGTTATTGTTGCTTTGCTAGTATCTCATGTGTTATATTCACTTCACATACATTTGGTAGTGTCGGAATATGGTTACAGAAAAAGTGAAAGGCGGAAGGTGACATTATTTTTAATGACAGCTTCTGAAACTCATTGCATCCATGCTTCGCATCAAGCAGGAGCGGCATCATCATCAGCTACCTCTACTGTCGTCAGCAACAACACATTTTCATCGTCGTCGTCATCATCACTCTCACAAATTGGCAACACTTGCTCATTTTAATGTGTGGTAATTGCTTCATAGTTCCTTGCAACGTTTGTGTTTTCCACTTTCTACTGCTGTTGATGTATTTGTTCTTGCCGCAAAAGTGTCAAAAGTGTTGTTGCTATAGCTGCAACATCTCGAGTATCTGTTAGTTCCACCTACTATGGCATACAAACTAACGTATACTGTCCTCTGTGGCATAAAAGTTTTGTTCTTTTCGTTTGCAATATTTTTACTTTCATAAAACTCAGTCTCTCGGTCTCTCAGCATACCTCGGCCTCGCCCTGGTGTCGCCATTTCTTGAATTTTCGAGTGTTGCCACATCAACTTTACTTCGTTACCTGTACTTCCTTTTTCTACTACACAACCACTTTGACGAAAACGTGCGCCGGCAGCCTACGCAAATTTGCATTTTTAACATTTTAGTGTCATTCAAGTTACGAGCCTACGAGTACTTCGTACTTTCTTTTTAGGTGGCAGCTACTACACTTTCAATGTTTCTGTTCCTTTCATCTCGCTCTTTAAGTACGAAAGTTTAAGTTAAATGTTTAGACGTTTACAAATAATAAATTAAAAAATTGTAAAGAAACTAAATGACAGATCGCTCAAACTTTACGTCAGTGTAGACGACAGTGGTGCCAACTTTGCGAAATAAATAATTTTGACAATCCCTTTAAACGGGCTTTTTAGATGATCAGTTTCCGGTACTTTTTTGGACAGAGGTACTGAATTGATTGTGATCACGAAATAGAGGGCGTTGTATTAATAGCTTAGGAGGTAAGTATTGAGTTGATTTTGAGTACTTAGTTATTAATAAGTATAGAAATTGAGAAATTTGTAGTAAAACTTTGAGACTGTATGGATTTGAATAAAATTCCTGGAATGGAAAATCGATATGTATAATATTTAGGGAATTTTCTTTTCATATCAATCATTGCGAATGATTCGATTCTTACTTTACTTTACTTACTTTTAATGGCACAACATCCCATGGAGGGCTTAGACCGAGCTTTTCGCATCCACTCATGTTGTGCGTGTTATATTTTTACATGAATGGAAGAAGGGACCCTACAGTTTAATGCCGAATCTGAATCCGAACGGCGAAGTGAAAAGCTTTTCATAGCAATTTTTACTCTTGTAGGTTTGCCATTGCCTGCCAGAGGTGGAAAAATAATTTTTTTTAATTCGATTCTTACATCAAAGTTAAATTGCCTAAAAATGTAGCCTACTAAAATTACTGAACGCTTAAGCTTTGTTGTGCTAATGTTTATAGATTTTATGGAAAAATAATTTTCAATAAATTGTTTGAGATCAACTTAATAAATTTAAAGCTGTATTAATTAATGAGCGTAACAAAACCAGAGAATATAAAAAAAAAAAAAAATGTACAAATGAAATTAATGTAAATATTTGATATTAATTGAAATATCCATGACAATGCCAACAGATAGGGATTTATATTATGTGTATCTACTCGTACGTTTGTATAATTAAATATTTGTTTTTTTGTAGATACATACTCGAATATGGAAATAAATTCATACAATTTAAGTTAAACTTTTGTTTTTTGTCAATTTGTTTTTGCTACGCTCTTTAATAATATTTTAATGTTAACGTGTTATTAAGTTTCGTGTATGCAAATATAGAAATATGTACTTTTTAATTGTTTTATTACACCAAAAAAAAAAAAAAAAAAATATTAATAAATAATAATACTTATATTGTTGCTTCTGTAGCATGCAATTTATGTGGCTTTTCATTTTGATTCTTTTTTTATATAATGTTAAAGTTTCACTTTTATTTAGTATGTTTTTGTTTTGTAAATCTTTTCTTTGTTTTTGTTTTTGGTTATTACTTTTATTTATTACTTTTTTTGGTAATTATTTCTTGTATACGTTTATGACATGTACCCAGAGTAGCGGCAGCAGCAGCAGGAGCAGCGCAACACAAAAATGTTTTAAATTTGAACTATACAGAAAAACGTGTGTAGTATATTGAAAAAACTATGTATATATAAATATATTTAATTGTTAGCGCCGACGCACACACACATATGCATATGGAAAATTACATAAATTATAATGAAATTCCAAAAAAAACCAATAACAAATAAAATTCAATATTTTTGTTAGTTACGGAAAAACGAAACGAAACCAAAAAAAAAAACCAAATAAAAAATAATAAATTATAACAAAGAGGCAGGCAAAAAAAAGGGAAATTTATTTCATTTTTTAATTTAGCTTTTTGTTATATTTCAACATTTCATCATTTCAAACATTTCCGTCATGACATTTTATATGTGAGTGTTCATTTGATTTCAAGTGTTAATTGATTTTATTTCCTCTTTTACTTTGTATTTGTAATTAGCTCTCAACAACACAAAACTCAATTCAACAGTTAAAAATAAACAATGAAAAAAAAATCACAATCATTTAATTACGAGTATAGTTAAATTATTATTATTATTCATCATCAAATACGCACATAACACAAACACAACGACATAAAACTCGCCTATACGAGTGCACATATACATACACACAGTTATGCATATGCTCTAAAAATATTTAAATAAATATGTAGAGTAGATATGTGACAAAAAAAAAAAAAAAAAACAAAAAGGAACCATAATTAAAACACTCAAGTACACACACAGAGACACATTTACGTAAATACTTTTTAAATAATATCGAGTACGAAAAGGCAATAGTTTTTTACGCATTTTCGAATTTTCTGATTTTCGGATTTTAGATTGAATTTTATTTATTTCTTTTTAATTTAAGCTTTTATTGCATCCGTTTGTCAGACCTTTGTGCAAACACCGATTTAGGTTAAATTTCCTGTTTTATAACATTTCGTTTTTGTTTCAATTAAATTGTGGTTTTAGTTTTGAGAATTTATTTAGTTAGAAAAAAAAGAATGAAATCAAAAATAATTTTTAATTAATTGAATATGTAATTAAAAAGTTGAAAATTTATGTAAAATATAATATAAACTTCATGAAAAACCCGAAAAAATTAAATTATTGTTTTCAATTAACTTCTAAATCTATGCATTTGTGCGTGATCCTCTAGCGTTTATTCACAGATACGGAATATGGATCTGGGGGATACAAAAATAGATTGAGAAATATTTTATCTGTAACCTGAATTTCTGTATTCTAGAAGAAGTTAACTCTACTCGTTTATCAAATCTCACTACCTTACTAACTAACATATGCAGTAAATGAAAATGTAAATAAAGCGCCGAAAAGTATACTATTAATTTTGAAAATTGTTCAATATAAATCTCATGCCTTCTAATCTTTTTCCGTGATTAGTGTTTTAGTTTTCAAATTTTGCAAGCATTTGCAGTGCACAAAAGAATGCTTATTTTTCTACATCAAATGGTCGCTGTAGTGAAGTGGTAGTGCGTTGGACTGATACGCACAGTGTTCGCGGTTCGAATCTCGGCATTGGCAACATCAAAAAGTCGAAAAAAAAACAATGCCTGAACCCCGGACACAACAGACTACGCCACGGCGACCACTCATATGGGGCACTCTCATATGGGGCACTCTCATATGGGCCAAAAAACATCATTCGATTTTGCAACCTTATTCACCCATCAAGTTGAGGTGTGCCGCATTATCTCAACATGGCTGAAGTCAGGTCGCTTGTTGAAAGAATATAAGTGTTAAATGTTGCTGCCATCTGCAAAGAAGTATATATTGCATTAAAAGTTAATAACAGAAGAACAGTTCATTAACGAAAATTAAGAAGAGAGAGGAACACAAAACCGTGCCCTGCGACGCACGGTTGATGGTGTATTCACCAGAATAAAAACGACATCAATTTACGTAAGAACAATTTGAGAAGTCACTAAGAAAACTCATTTAACTACTAAGGCTCTATTAGAGCCTTGGAGATAGCCATAACAACCATTTTGCTTTTGCCCAAGAAATATAGACTTTAACTCAAAGATTTGCCGTTGAATCTCCGGTAGGATGACATTCAGACCAGAAGACTTATCAGGCTTTCAAGATTTACACATTTCTTCTGACTTGACGTTATTTCACCTGATTTCCATAAATCCTCTTTTCTATCTAAACCTCCATAAATTTTATCCCTTTCTTCTGGTTTAAGTTCCCATCACTAGCTTTTCATAATTTCAGAAAACTTCAACCTCCGTCATGTGATAATTTTCGCTTCGTAGTGCTGATCTTTCTCTGAGGCTGCTTACATGGGCGCAAGCATGAAAGACTGTGCGAAAGAGGCAGGTAGAAAAGTAAGGTACTTAGTAAGACAGAGATAGTTTTGCGATTTTGTTTTTGCAGTTACTGAAATAATAGTTTTACAAATTTTAAAATTCCAAGCATCAAGAATAGGAATATCTCATTTCAAGTTTGCAATTACAGCAAATTTAAGATTTAAGTCAGAAAAAAAGCAAATACAAAATTTTCGATGCAATCGAATAGAATTTAGTGTTTAATATTTTTGCATTTTCATTTGCAGTTTCGGTTTTGTTGGCCAATAAATTTTTGGGAGCAGTTGTTTATATTTTGTGGAAAATTTTTATTGCCATTCCAAAACGAAGAAATTCGATACGAATATCATCAAAGTTGTGGTCGAAGCACAGCTGTGTTTCGCTTGGAGGTTGTCATCATGAATACTCGTACTCTACTTGCTAGAAATGAATAGATTTCAAATGAACAGACTTTGTCGCTTGTATATACCATACCATGTCGCACTTTGAAAATTTCCATATATGTACATATGTACATATGTACTCTTACGATTGCCATATTCTCATGCACATACCATATGTTTTTTGTTGTTGTTTTATTGAGTTTCAATTTGAACTCGGCAACATTTTCGCGCTTTTTGTTCTATCATATTAGCATTGGTATAGTTTTGATTTTGATTTATTGTTACAATTGATTTTTGTGATTGTAGATACTTTTTTTCTACGCCAAAACTTTTATTCAATTATAATTTCCATCAATTTATCATTTGAGGTGCACGTGAATAATGTTTTCTGGCTCCACAAATGTTTTCATTTCTTTTTTCTCGCAAAATAAATATATTTTAATCGCATTGAACTTATTTGCATCTGTATGGGACATACTTATGCATTTAAAATAAAAAATTATAAATGAAGAGAGGCAAATTTCCAGTAGAGTTTAAGTTTAAGTTCAGTTATTCTATTAGAACCGGCCTGGTAGAATCAATTTCATCTTGGCTTAGATTTGATTAAGAAGGAATATTTGGAAATGATTATTGAGTTGATGCTATTCCAAGCACGCTAAGCTTTTCTTTATCCTTTGTTCTGGAAAGTTTCTGACTACTCTCTAATCTATTATGTTGTTGATAGTTGGGAACATAAGTGGCGAAATCTATTTTAAGCATAAATGAACAACTAAACGTTGTATGGGTATTGCATACATGCATTTAGGAGAGATTCTAAGGATATCAGGAATAGCTTGTTCCAGAACTTTTTAGGTCGGAATATTCACTGTAGGATTATTTTTGTTTTTATCCAGGGACATAACGGTTTGTTATCAAAACTGTTTACTAAGGTGAATATTAGATCAATAGAGAACTGGTTTACTAAAGGCCTTCCAGGTCTCTGTAAAATTTCGTAAATGTAAAGGAAACATCAACAAATAACAGAAAACAACTAAATATAAATAAATAAAATATAGTAAAATAAAAAACTTAATAAATATTAATAATAATAATTAATATAAATAATTATAAAAAGTTCAAAATAAATAAAGAGACTAAAAAAAAAATATCACAAAAACTAAACACAAAAACATATCACAAATCAAAAGATGAGAAAAATTGAACGAAATTCAATTTCGATTCAGTTTAGTTTAACTTTTATTTATTTTTCATGGTTTTAACTTTAGTTTTTTGTTTAAGTTAGTTTTAGTTTCTGTATTTGATTTAGGCAATTTTTATATGTTAAGTTTTTGTTATTGTGATTTTCAACTAACACACACACACACACATATATATTAAAGTATATGTATATAAAAGTATCGTTCCATCAAACATCAAACGCCATCAATAATATTGCATGAAGAACACACATCGAGAGAAACATTTACTTATCATATCATATCATTTTTTTTTTTTTTTTTTTATCAATAAAATATAAAAAATAGAAATTAAAGTTTCAAAAATCAAAACATATTTAAAAATTATGGTAAACAATAAATTCAAATAGGGTCGCTTTTCATTTTCACGCTTATTACGTATGTCGTATTTGGTTTTTGTGTCTTTCTTTTTTTTTGTTTTTGTTTTTGTTTTTTTGAATAAGAATAGTAGTAGTATTTGTAAATAGTAGAGTAGAAAAAACGGGTACATGTCACTTACCAAATTTAACCACGCATTTGTGGTCAGAATCTGATTCTTTTCGTCCTATAAAAAACGTTTTCATTATTCATTATTTTTGATAAGTGCGTTGTGTGTTGTGTGTGAACAGAAATTTTGAACATAAATTAATTAGTTGCGCTTTCCTTTTTTCGATTTGAGGTTGTTGTTTTTCTCAGAATTATTCATTGACGTTGTATTAAATTGTATTAATTTTTTTTTTTTTTTTGTGTTATAATTTTTGATTTGTAATTTTTTATTTTATTATTAAATTGCTCTATTGATTTGGTATTTTTGTTTTTGTGGATTTTTCAATGGAATGGGTTTTTGGATTATCAGAAACTCACCACATCGATGATTTGTTGCAGCGTTAGTCCAAATTTTACTTTCAGCGGTTCTGATTCGTTGGCAACTGGTCGCTCTAGTGTATTATAGGTAGATAGCAGGTGGTTGAGTAAACGTTTTTCGTGGGGGCCTTGGCAGCTTTCTGCAATGAAGAGGGGAAGAGAGAGAGTTAATATAAAATATTAAGTAGTTTTTATTTATATTTATTTATAACTAAGTATTTATTATTAGATATACATATGTCTTTTTAAATTTTTTATAGCCCTTTATTATTTGAGATTATTTACTAATATTAAGTTTAATTTTTCGAGTTTCTTTTAAACTATTGCAAAGCATCTATCTTAGTCTGAAAGTTTTCGATTTAGCTTTCCCATGAATATCGAATTGTTCTGGAACTAGTTGTTCCCAATATACTCAGGAGGTTCGCATCTTGGAGTAACCAAGAGCAGCACCCTCTCGAAGTGTTCTGTAGGTTATTATTTCTTCTTGCAATTGATTGGGCTGTGATTTTACAAACAAAATCCTTTCTAGTAGGTTCTAAACTTTAAATGTTTAGCAAAGACTTTAAGTTTGAGGGTGCAAGGATTTGAGCTGTGTGCTAATGAATCATACCGTGAGTCAATGAATCAGTCAACATAAACGTTTTCCTCTAAAGAGAATGAAAAGAATAATCTTCGCCGCATAACTGAAGACAAATACACAATAATAGCGTGCAAATTTACTCTTTAATAGTTCCATTTCAATTAGTTTTTCTCTGTGAATCAGTTTGTTTTTAATAAGACACAACTTTAAGTACGGAACTTGCCTTCTTTATTATGCAAAAAATGTAAAGTATGGACAAATGATTTTGAAAAAATCTTAAAAATGAAAATATACCATTGCCACGCCCATTTTCAGTACCTAAAATTATAATTTTCAAATAAAAACCTTTGAAGTATGTATGCACTAAACTAATGAAAGAATGTGCTTCCCAAATCTCATGTTGTAGAATGCAGTATGGAGGGCTGTACGATAATGAGTCACTTCGTGAATCAATGAATCAGTCAAGAATAACGACTTTATTTATACAGAATGACATGAAAGACCTTCGGAATAATAATTAGGATAAATTTGTAGATGACAAATACTTAGAACATAGAAGGTTAACAATATATACATTTTAATGATTTTTCTTCTTTTTTGTGAATTAGTTTGTTTTTCCACAATTCCCAACACTAAGTAAAAAGTAAATTAGTCCTTTCTAAACGCACACAATTTGCCTTCTTTAATGTGTCAACAATGCAAAGTAGGCACGATAACTGTAGGTAAATAAATCATAAAAGTGAAATTAGTTAATAGCTGAGAGTTAAGTATTGGCAATGCCAAGCAACTAACTGCTTGCCGTTGAAAAAATACGAGTAAATAGGCACGCATTCACCCACTAACTGCTACAAATAGTGAAAAATAATGATGGCATTGAAAGACGAAACTCATTAAGCAAATTTTAAACAAATAAATAGACTACCAGCAACAACGAAACGAAAACATACTTTCATAAAACTGACAAGTTGAAATTATAATTTGACAGCTTAGCACACACTAATTGCAAAATATAATTACAGTGCCATAGCGTATATTTTTTGTTTTTAGGTAAATAAGTAGTTAGGCTACATGGTTATGCAACTCTTATCCGGTTTTCACTAAATTGTTTGGTCTTTCATGCTTATGTAGGATTGTTTGACGAAAACTACAAATATTTGACACGTAAATAAGTGTATCAAATCAGAAAAAATTTAACAACTCAATTGAGCATGAACAAAACGAAATGAATATGAATAATGAATATTTATACAAAATTATGATGAGTGATTAGCTTGAGAAAAGTGTTGGAGAGAAGTGGACATAGAAACTTATATTTGTTTATAACTAGTATAAAGCCATAGGCTAGAAACTTCTAAACTTGGTACTCGTAAAGTGTGAACGAATATTTGGAGCATAAATATTGACATAGTTAGAAGGAAGCGAAATATGATTGAAGGTCATCGTTCAATAGTAGTTACAACACACTTAAACAAACTTAAATAACAATGTCTGGGCTCACTTACTCACTGCCCTTGCACTTTTACTCTTAGCGATTCACGATTCATGATTCATGCCTTCTACGTCTGTACATCTTTCGGTTGTGCGCTCATGTATTAAATTTACACTGTTCCAGCTGTCAGCTTAAATAAAGTGAAGTGATGCGTATTTGACTGATTTGTGTGTATGTGTTAGGTCGCTCGAGTGTGCTTGTATGCCTGTGTGTGTGTTGTGTGTGTGCTGTGTTTGTGTGCCTGTGTTTGTAAGCCCATATATGTTTGCCCGTACACTCATGTGCTGGCTGTCAAATTAAATGCATTTTCGCAGATGTCAACAATATTGTCAGCATTGCAGCAATTGTGACACATCACATATGAATGAATGAGTACATGCATACATATTCATGTACGAGTATGTATATGCACATATATATGTATGCATGGATCTGTGAATGTATGTATGTATGTTGACAGGCATGGGTATAATACAGAACAGAATACAAAATACATATAGACACTCATACTCATACGCATACATACAAGCGATAAATTATATTAATGCATATTAACGTAGTTGCGAAGTCTGTGAGTATTGCAAGTTTTGAAATATTTCTCATAAATGTATGCATGCATGAGTGATGACAGCAGCACAATAGCGATAACAGCGACAACCATGCCAGCCAGCTAGTAGCAGCAACCACAACACGCCAAGCAACAGTAGCAATAATAACAACAAGAACCCACAACAAGGCAACTGATATAGGTTACCCACTAGCAAGTGTGACCATTACTTTGTACAGAGAACTACTTTCAGGAGTATGTACTTGCATCAGTGTATACATTTATTGTACATATGTTTGTATGAGGGCGTATACGTAGAGATTGTATGTCAATTTTGACATTTAACGAATGAAATTTTTCGAGGTTATGTTTATTGTTGTTGTTGATGAAACGCAGGGAATAATTCTAGGAAAATCAGCAGCAAAATGTATGCAAATGCAAATTCTAAGCAATAAGTAAATATATATATAAACGAACACGTGTATATGTATGCGTTTAAATGCATGTATGTACTTGTATATTCGTATAGGTGTGCACAACATATGTGTGTGTGTGTGTGTTTTTGACCCAGATTTACTCTTGTGGCACGTCCTTGTTGCCTTTTAGTTTTTCAAACGTGTATAACATGTTATGCTTCGGTTGCCCTTTGCTACTCTACTCACTACAACTACAAATACACGCATATACTTCTCTGTAAATACATACATAAGTATGTATGTATGTAAACAGGTGTGTATGTACACGTATTGAAATTCACTTTCACTCACATGTAACTAATTATGTAATGGATACACCTTCGACAACAGCACTTAAGCTCACCAGCCAACCAATAGCGCCGCGACCATGTTTGGGAACTTCTGCTCTTCAGTGTTTTTTTGTGTTTTGTTTTTCTATCATTTTATATTGGCATGTAAAGTGAGGTTAGTTGTTGTTCGTTTTGCGTGATTCACTTCGCTTTCTCTCTCTTTCCTTTGTATTATTTTAAAAATTCATCATAACCTTGTATTCACTTCACATATATTTCCGTCGCACTCGACGCTCATATGTGCATGAGTCACTGCATGTTACAGTGTATGTATGAGTGCATGCGCCTGTGTGCGTTTAAATTGTTGATTAAGTTTGTTACTCTACAATCTCAGCTTTTTGTAATTTCACATTCTTTTAATTTATTCTCGTTTATTTAAAATTTTGATGCAGTTTATTTCTTAGTTCAGTTCTGTTTCATTTTTCCTGTGTTTAAATTACGTATCTAGTGTACGAAATATTATTTTACCTAATGAATTAAAAAATAATTAACTATGCGCATTAGTAATTTGAGTAATTCTGTGAATGACAACGTAACTTGATTGACTGATTCGATCTAGAATATTAATTATTGACCCGTTCAATTGATTCATGAGAAATATATTTATATTTTGTTTTCCTGGAGAAAATTTAATTACTATAGAGATATACAAATTTATTCTGTGCACTATTCCTGAGGATATTACCATCAACCATTATAAATGAATGTGTTTGAATGGATTGATTCAAGGACTGATTTCTGATTAGCTTGTGACCTTTTGGCTTACAATTATTGACAAGCACACTAAACATTCATCTCTGTGAATAAACACATTTTTTATAATATTAGTTATGGTGGTCGCTGTGGCATAGTGGTAATGCGTTGGACTGCTACGCAGAGTGTCCGCGGTTCAAATCTCAGCACAGGCAAAATCAAAAAAAAAAAAGGTGGAAAAAATAATTTTTCTACACGGCACCACTTCTTGGCAGGCAATGGCAAACCTATAAGAGTAAAAATTGCTATGAAAAGCTTTTCACTTCGCCGTTCGGATTCGGCATTAAACTGTAAGTGCCCTCCATTCATGTACAAATATAACACGCACAACATGAGTGGATGCGAAAAGCGAAAAGCTCGGCCTAGGCCCTCCATGGGCTGTTGTTCCATTGAAAGTAACTAATTAATTATTTATTAATTTTCAGACTGATTCAAGAACTTTCGACTTGAAATTATTAGCAAATTCAATTTGATCGCTACATATGAGGAAATTACCCTCAACGGCTGCAAATGAATCTTTGTCATCAAAGATTTACAGACTGATTTCTGACTGACTCATGATTTTTTGACAAGCACTCTAAAAATCCCTTCGAAGTAATAGTTTTTAAGATACGCCCCTCCATATCTATGAATAAATCAGTTTGTCCTAATTAGACTAATATCTAACCAACTTATGAACTTTTGATACGAAATTATTACCGAGGACACTACAAATTCAATCGGAGCACTATTCTTGAGGATATTACTTACTCACAACTGCTGTGAATAAACGATTGTTTTGGCTGATTCATTTATTCACGGACTGATTTCTGACTGAATCATGAACTTTTGACTTACAAAAGTTTATGATTCAGTCAGAATCAATCTCAATCTTTTAACTTATTCATTGATTCACAGACAGATTTCCGAGTGATTCATAAGATTTTGACTTGAAATTATTACCGCGCTTGGTGCACGAAAGTAAAATACGAAACAAGCAAATGGATTTTTGTTCATTATCACAAAAACCACTTTTTTAACTCATTGTTCCTCCTATCACACCAAAAAATTTTAACAGAACGCTGTTTCTAATCTTATTTGTACTTATTTGGATTAATTTTAATTTGGATTTAATTCATTGACTCACAGCGTCACTTAGAGGCCTCTTGCATAAATGGGTAACTGCATGAGTGCCTAAGTCCCTTATCAGATGGAACTTGATGCAAAATACATATAAGCACTTAGGAGTAAATCGTTGTAGCATTGCAAGCAATACTCATAAGTTAATGAATCAATAGCCTTCAACTAATTGATTCAGAATGTAATAAACTTAACTTCGAAACTCAAACATAACTTACAATAACGAGGATAGCACAGCACTCGAAACAGTAACTCAGCAACAACAACAAAACAAAAAAAATACATTCATATTTTTTTTATTGTAAATAATTTTTTTATTGCGTTCTTCGGTATGTTTCATTGTTTTTTTTTTTTTTTTTGTTAAACGCTAATTATATCATTAAAAGTGAGAAATGCAAAAATATATGGTACTTTCAATTACATAAAATAAAAACAAAAACAAAAACAAAAAGTTTATGTATCCGTGCATCGTATGAGTACGTGCATATAAGTGAGAGTGTTGTTGTTGTTGTTAAAAAGTGTTGCGACATTTTTATATATTTTTTAAATACTTAATTGCACTGACACACGCACACGCACACGCGCACACGAGCACACAGACACACAGACACACAGACAGACAGACACACAACACAATTAAATATCTCCACATGTATGTATGTATGGTGCTGGTATGTAGAACAATGAAATGGCAGTGTGTAAAAATAAACTGAAAAACGGAAACAGAAAATGAAAACAAAAATAAAAGGATCCCAATACAAGCGTGCGTGCTGCAAAAATTTAATGACATGCAAATATTATATAACAACCAACAAAATATTATTAAATGCTATGTGTTGTTGCTAGCTGGCTGGCTGGCTGGCTGGCTGGCTGGCAGTTGTTGTTGCTGCTACTGCTACTGCTGCTGCTGCTGCCTTCTTTTGTTGCTCCAAATTGCTTATCGTTGTTGTTCTTGTGTAATTGTTGCTGTTTGTTTTTATTGTCAATTGCCAGTACGAATACAGGAAAATAACAAGTAAAAAGTGTTAAAAGGGTGTAAGAGTTGCTCGTTTGTGTAGGATGAAATTAAATTTATATATATCTACTTACATATTTAATTTATCTTGAAATTAAATTTTTCCCTTGTATAGTACATATCTTTATGTGTATATAACTGCTGTTAGTAGGGTATAGGAAGCATACTGCATAAAGGCTCAATTCTCAGGTCGTATTTACAATCAATGTCCGACTTGTTTCAAGGATTGACTCATAGGCGATTCATCGACTTCAAGGTCAAACTAAACGGCATCGATATTAAATAAAGTTGAGTGACATAAACCATTACAGTGTCGATTTATGTTTGACTTAACTGATTCACTGACTCATGACTGACTCATGGCTGACTCATGGCTGCCTCATTGAGTTCCAATCCATGAATGAATGGTTTGACCAAGCACATTCTTTTCATAGTGTAGGCTTTCCTACATATTCCTCATAATTCAAAGCACAGATTCTTGAGTGATTCATTACTAAGATTAGTTTGTATTTAGAAATCTTAACTTCTATGGCAGGAAATGGAAATAATTTCAATATTTCCTTTAATCTATATATGTCTATATATGACCCATAAGTGGTCCATGGATATTAGCCCTTAGCATTTGTACTAGAAGAATGAAATTCAATTTACATGGGTATAATAACGAGTATATTAGAATGAGTCACTTATAGTTTTACAGCTCATTTGAAACCAATAAATGTATGCTAAGAAATATTTCAAACAGTGTTTTTTTCTTTCAATAAATGCAACTACAATAGTTAAAATGAACTACCGAACTGACGACGAACTGACTCATTGCAAAATTATCGATATTTTAACCAAACCATAGAAGCTATAAGCATGGAGTTGTTACATCAAAATAATATTCATACATCTTCTCTCTTAAAGCAAATGTAGACTAGCAAAAGATAAGTAGTAGATTCGTAGACTACAAAGATTAAACCCATTGTGCCTCACCATCTGAAAATTAAACCGAAACACGATATTTTATTCGATCTATACAGATACATGACCCACCCATGAGATCCCTATACAAACCATTGCCAATACTTGTATATGGACATGGGGCTGGGCATGAGGCTGAAAATGAGGATATCAGAATGAGTCACTTTAGATTAAGCCCTATGTTAACATACTACATACTACATACTCGTATACGAAGAGTACGGTATTTTATATTCGTTCATGACCATCGCATAAATTTTTTTATTATTTCCTCAGCAGCTTCCCTGCCCTCTTCCTTTATTACATTGTTTCCTAATCGTTTCTTCTTAACCCGTGTGCGTGTGAGTGCGTGTGCTGTTTTTGTTGTTATTTAATTAAATGTTGCTCATACGCTTGAGTGGCTTAAACAGTGTGACATAATTACGCAATTGGTGTTTGTCTATCGTCTCTCTCTTCTCTTCTCTTCTCTTTCTATCTCTCTCTATTTTTCTTGCTCTCTACACTTAACTGAAGTACAGTTTCTTCTTCTTATTCTTCTATAGCTTTCCTGATGCTACAGTTTTGTTTGATGTTGTTGTTGTTATGTTTTGCTATTGTATTATTCTTACTAAAACAACAACGGCAAGGAGAAGTACACAAAAGAAAATGACTTTAATTTACGAGTCTTTCACTTTTCGTTTTGTTTGCTAAAATTCTTCAAAAAATAGAAGGAAAGTCGCACAAAGAAAGTTTCACTGGAAGGTAGGCATGTTGCGTATACAAAGATATGCTCGTTGTTGTTGTTGATTTATGTAATTGCAATTAGGCAGAAAAAAGAATAAGAAAAACGTACAGAAGGATACAGAGATAGATAGAAAAGAAAGGATATAGTCTAAAGATAATGATAATACGAATAATAATGACGGCAGCAAGTTGTTTATTGTTGTTGTTGTTTTTCGTGGATGAAATATAATGAGGCATGGTTTTAAGTGCTTCATGCATAATGCATGCAATTTTAATATAGTTCAAACAAGAAAAAAACAGAAAAAAAAACATCGAAGGTGGATAAAAGGTAAAACTTGACTGACAATGTTGAAGAAGAAGGACAAAATATACGCAAACAATTGTGCAACAAAAGAACATTTTTTTTATACCTGTGCACTGTCATTTTGGCTAGCGAATTTTTTTTCCCAGCTCATGTTGTTGCTTAAAAAGTTAGTATTTTGTTTTATGTTAAGTTTATAAGACAAACATATGGCAGAAGAGGTATGTGTGTGTGTGTGTGTGTGTGTGTGTGTGTGTGTGTGTGTGCGGGTGCATGACAAAGAGAAGAGAGGAAGAGAAAGAGGTGAGTGAGCAAGCGACTTTGAAGTGGTTGTCACCAAATTTTTGTTTCTCTTTCCAGTTGCACTTTTTTGGTCTTAAACAGTGTTAGCTCAAGTGGTGGCGTAAGCATTTCCCGCACATTTTTTTTTCTTTGGTAAAAAGAAATTCTTAACCAATTAAGGCTATTTTGTTAACAAGAAAAGATTAAAAAAAGGCTTAACATAATTTTTGCAATTTAATTGCAGATTGAAAACCAGCAAACATATTAAAAAAATTTATTAAAATTTAATTTAATTTTTAATAATATTTAAAAATAACGGAGTTTAATAAAGTTCAGAAAAATCTATTAAATAATAAAACTCTATGCTACTTATCAGGAATAATATGAATTCATATTTAGTTATTAAAATATTAAAAAATGCTATGGCTCCCAGTGTGGGGTGAATGGTTTCGGATGTAGCAGACTTACGTAAATCCCTGTTGTATTGGTGAAAATATTTGTAATAGCGTTTACTGATGCAAATTCAAGTGAAATTGCTTGAAAAGCAACTATTTCTTTATAAAAAGGAAATGCGCGTATTCATGCTTCTATAGAAACTGTGGCTTCTGTGGCACCTTTCAAATACCAACATGATTTTATATATTTATTTATCAATATATGTATATAGCGCCTAATGTGGGACAATAAGTTCTGGGATCGTTTCACAGAAAACATATTTTCGTTTATAGGACGGTTTAAAATAAAAGGGAGCTTTAAGGCATACAAAGTCAGAGGATGATTACAACTCTATTTATAACAAGAAAGTGTTCGAAAAAAAAACACATATACATATTTGTGAATAAGAGGTGAGTAGCCTTAAACAGGATGAAGTTCAAACCAAATGCGGCGATAAATAAGTTGCGCCCCATATTTCTGAGGTAATTTCTAATCAAATTTTTCATTTGAAATCCGTAAATACCAAGTGATTTCGTACATTTTTTGTAACGGTACGTTAACTTTGATCTCAGTACAGCATTTTTCTTTCTTCACATCAACCTTCTGAAGCTAGTCTTGGGCCTTTTACCTCATCATGACATGACTGGAACAACCTGTATTTAAATTGTGAAATACATAGAAAATATTTAAATTTCTGTTTTTAATTTTTATTAGGAATATATTTCTCGAAGATTTAGTCTGCAGGTTCTTGGAAATTAATGACTTTTAAAATTCTAAAATTAAAAAAGGTCGATGCTAAAGGAGTCAATGTTAAAATGAAACCTGAGTAATAAAATTAGAATTAAATCTTATTAGGCAATTTTTTAACGCAATGCGAAAACTCATAACCCACCGCCTAGACTGCTTCAGTACTTATAGCTAGACATATTCAATTTCAAGTGGGCTATTACAGAATTCCCTCATTAACACTATCAACTTTTTTTTAACTGTTTTCCTTGAGAAAAAATTTTCATAAATATTTTATTTTAGGTCATACCCCACATTGAGCGCCATAGGATTATGCCATAGTACATTATGTATCAGTGTATGTGTGCATGTGTGTACTATGTATGTATGTATAATAAATAAACATTTAGTTTTTATACTCGTGTATGTTTTCAAATCAATTCTAAAGTGAAAACTAAAAGAAATGTAAACAAATTATTGAAGCAAAATTTATCTAAACGAAAACATGCTCGTATATTTTTGTGTTTGCATTACAATTTTCATTAAGGATTAATAGCATCTTCAAAAGTACATATATTAAAGTAACACTTTGCGGTAACGACTTTTCCCGCAGAAATTACAACTACACATGCAATCGTTTACGTGTGTGTTTGGGTTCGTGTGTGTGTGCCATTATACAAACATGCATATTTGAGTTTTTATATACTATGCGAGAGATGCTGTCAAAAACACTTAAACCCACTAAAAAGCTCATATGCAATGTGCATAAAGTAAATATACTGTATTTAAACGTGGATGTGTGGATGTGTGTGTATGTGTGTGTGTGTGTGTGTGTGTGTGTGTGTGGATGTGTGTGTGTCTGTTTGAGTTTGAGTTTGTATATGTACACAGTATATACGTATGTATATTTTTCCACTTGTATATTTGATTTTGGTTTGGAAAATTTCAACTAGCTCAAAGTCAAATAAATTTATCGCAAAATTACTACAACATTTGACTACTAGAAAGGTTCTTACGACATACTATGTATCATATACTATTGCTCTGCTGCTCTACTACACTCATGATTATTATTATTGTTTTTATTATTATTATTATTGCCATTATTAGTGGTATGAAATACGTTAACATTGAAATAGTGGCAAAAAATCTGTAAAATAAGTTTTTATTATCAAATGGAAGCACATACTTACTATGTACATACCACATGTATGTATGTATGTATATTTATATGCATCTGTATGTATGTAAGTATTTACTTAGTGCTAGTAGAGTTAGTTGTATCCAAATTATATGCCGCGGCGCTCATAAATACTATACTCAACAGAAATACACATAAAAAGCACACATTCATTTTTCACTAACAATTTTCTGTGTAAGAAAAATAGTACGCACTCACACACTTACACACATACACACATACAATAAGTTCACATTTCTCACATGCATACATATGTGGCTACATACACATATGTTTCCATGTGTGTGCACAGCGTATAAGAATGTAATGCCGCAATTGCTCCTGCACGTAAAACACTTATCCTTGTGCCCTTGTGTACGTGTGCGTGCATTTTTGCCTTCTGCTTTCTAGTTATGCTTTCCTTTCTGTAACAAATTCCATATTTATATAAGTAAATACATATTCCTATTTATACATAGTACATACATACATATGAATGTCTGCCTGCATGTGTCTGTGTATGACGGAAAAATATTCGGATATACTAAGGCAACTAAAGCGGATGTTTGTCGTTACGTAAAAGCCTATGTATGTTGTGAGCGGAAATAATAAAGAAAAAACACACACACTCAAGCAGTTCCTTTGACTGTTTAGGAAATTTTCAACTCGATGTTCTGCAACGAAATACGAAATATGCAAAACGAAAACAATGAAAGAAAAAAGCGGAAAAAGCTTAAAGAGCACGTCGACAAACCAAAAGAAAAAAGCAAAGCTCTTTGAGTTGGTTTTTTATTTTAAGTATGAAATCTCTTGAGTTACTACCTACAATGGAGAAAATAGAAAATGGCAGTAGTAGTGAAGAAACAATACTATTAGTTTTCATCTTATATCCACATGATTTCGCATTGATGGGTTAACTAAGTATGTAGTGAAAAGATTTGATTAGGTTTGATTCGATTGAAATGCTGCAATCAAACGACGAGTTTGTATGGAAATTTTTATGTTGTTTCTACATAAGAGTCAACAACAATTTTCTGCCACAATGATTCTTTTAAGCTTTCAAATAAAATAAAAGCTTATAGAGCATGTGGTGCTATTAAATTTTTACTCAGAGTAGCATTAGTGGTCGCCGTGGCGCTGGAGTTCCTTGGACTTCAAAACACGCCACAGGCAAAATCAAAAAGTAGAAACATATTTTTTTTCACATGGCACCACTTCTTGAGAGGTAATGGCAAACCTACCGTGGGCTGTTTTTACCATTAAAAGAAGAAGAAGAAGCAAAGTAGTAAGGTAAAAGTAAAGTTTCCTTTTTTCGAGCTGTTAACATTTAAAACTCCATAAAAAGCTCCTTCCCCCTTCGGCGCTAAATATTTATTTAATAACATTTTTGAACTTATTTTGAATAGAAAAGTACAGATACGTTACAATAGGGGATAAGGAAGCTCCAAAACTGCATAGAAACATCCCCCACATTAGGCGCTATACTTTATGGGTGCATCATTTATAAATTTTCTCTACTGTTTAAAAAACTAAAAAGATTTCCTATTGGCATATTAACATCAAATAAACAGACGCAAGTAAGGAAATCCATGAAAACCGACTGATTAAATTTGGATCTAAAGTAAGACTATAAAATAATATGGTTTCACTTTTGCAAAAAGTATTTAAATGTATACATACAAACATATGTATGCATGTATATGTACAGATATATGTATGTGTGTGTGTGTGCACCCAAGTAGGTTCATATATGTACATTTTCTATGTGTGCGCCAAAAAACATTTCATAATTTATAAATGTGCCGCAAATTATACGAATATAAAATGCTTACTTGCCATAAAGCAGAAACAGTGAAAAAAGTAGCAAGCAGCCACGGCCAGAACGAAGGAGACACACACACAGAGAGAGAGAGAGAGAGAGAGAGAGAGAGAGAGAGAGAGAGAGAGAGAGAGAGAGAGAGAGAGAGAGAGAGAGAGAGAGAGAGAGAGAGAGAAAGAAGCAAAAGGATATGGAAGAAATGTAAATGTTAATGTATTTGTGGCGGAGACTGTGGCTGTGGCATTTTGGAGGAAGCAAACATATGAAGTAAGCTCGAAGTTGAGGCAAGAGAACGCAAGGCAGCGACATAGTTTCTCATCATGCGCATAAGATTTTCATGATGATGAAATTAAGAAGAAATGAGAAGGGAGAGCAAAAAAAAAACGTAAACCTACCAAAATTTGTGAATGAAAATAGCATATGTAAGTAAAAGTTTTTTCTTTTTTTCTTGTTTTTTTTTTAGTGTTTGCAATGAAGTTTTTGATGAGAGTTGGGCTAAAAATACTGATCTGCACCAGTAAAGTACCAGTATGCACAGTAACTAAAAATATTTTAAGCATATTTGTAGTAGCAACAGAAGCGGAAAAAGCTAAAGTTTTATTATAATTTATTTTTTTAATACATAGACATACATAAGTTGTGCGAAGAGCAACATATGTGTGCACTTTAGATCTTTTTTTTTAATATGAGTGGTGTGAAAATATCGTTGGAGTTTGAGGGTGTTGAAGAGGGTAGTAGAGATGGTAGGAGAGGATGGGAGTCAATCTTTCCTCTCGTAAATATGAAATTAGTTCAGAAAGCTTTAAAGCGAAATTTGGCGCTTAAAAATTGTGAAATATTTTTGTAGTTGAGTTTTAGTGAGCCTTGGAAATTTGTCTTGGTAGTTATTATAATTTTATAAATCAATTGTAACGTCAACTTATAAACGAAAGAAATCGCTAGGCAGTTAATCCTGCTAAAGTTGATTCCAGGGCATGCAAAGTTAAATTAGAATTCCCAAAGTAATTGCTTTAAGGGTGCAAATCACTGCCCTCACATTGAGTGCTATACAATTTGGCATGAAAAAAATATGAAAAAAAATTTAAAAAATTTAATTTCAGACACATAGTCTGAGTTTTCTTACATTACAGAGCCCTGCGCACCTTAGCCGCTCTATATTGTTTTCGTTTTGATAACTTTTTTTATATAAAAATATAGAAATATGATGCAAGTTTAATTTCATGTTAACATTCTGGAGATTTTAAACTTACAGTTTGACTTCTGGTCTCCCAAAACTCTCCGAATTCTACCTTCGACGCTAGGCGCCAAAGAATTTTTAAATTTTTTATACGTTTTTAAATGAAAATAGAACGGACTTAGTCAATTTCATGTTCACTGTTAAGAAAATTCAATCACATTAGTCTTTTCTAATGAAACCAGATTCAAAATTTGAACTTTGTTACTTCGTAGAGCCTCCTCTCCCACCGTAGGCACTATATAATATGTAAGTTTTTTATTAATTCTTTCAGTAGGGACGAGTACAATAGGGCGTATGAGTGATTTCATTTTACATTTTATACAAAAGTGAAAAAATACATAATCTTTGGCTCCCAAAGAGATTTACTAAAACTTCTCATAGATTCGTATTGGGTTTTCAGCACAAAATAAATGCCTTTAAATCAAATGCTTTAAAAATGCCCTTTTTTATTTTTCTGTGTTTGTATCATTCTGTGAAACACATTCACACATACACATGTAAAACATGGAGATACAGAATTGTAAAGAGCTCATGCCTTTAGCGCAACTAAAGTAATTTTAAAAAACACGCCCACACACTCAACGCAACATAGGCCCAACAAGCAACCACTACACACAGTGATTGAAATATTCATATGTGCATACAAAAAAAAAAAACAAAAAAAAGAGAAGCACCAAAAACTCAAGTGTAAAAACGAAATAAAAAAAAGAAATTCCACGGAAATAGATTTTCTGCGTCCATTTGACATCAGGCATCAAAAACAGAAAGAGAGAGAGTGAGAGAGTGTAGAAAAAAAATATTGGAAAAGTTGAAAAACAAGAACCTTTGCCGCCGTCACTGCCATTCATCATATTTTTATGCACACAAATACACACATACACAGCAATTTCACGATATTTAGCAGACTGTACAGGGTGCGCCATCTTTTGTGTCGGTATGTAAACATTGAATAATTTTAACATTTTTTCAACCGATTGACTTGAGTAAAATTGTTTTTTTAACGTAAATTCCGTACAATTTCAACCATGACATAATGAAACAACGCGCCGACATAGTGACGTTGTACATTGAAAATAGTCGTTCAGTTGTGTTAATTCAACGTGCATATCGTTGAAAATATCGTGGCCAACAAGCACCGTCTGACAACACTATTCGTCGTTTGGTGCCGAATTTTGTTGAGCACGGCACACTGGGAGATAGTCGACAAGCCCTATATCAATGCCCAAGACGTTCCAATAAACTGGCTGAAGCGGTAAGAGAGAGTGTTGCCGAGAACCCACATGTGTCGTATCGTCACCGCGTTAAACATTTTTGCGTCAGTGGAACCACCTTGCGGTGCATTTTGAAGGATGATTTGCATTTGTTTCCGTATAAAGTGCAATTGACTTATATAATATTGCCGATAGACCATCCATGTCGCTTGGAATACGTTTGGCCGTATTCCAAGTCGCTCGAATGGTGGAAACTGAAACTGATTTTTGGAAGAAAATCCTGATGACCGACGAGGCCCATTTAACGGAGAATCCACACGAAATCCATGAAACACCATTGCATCACCAAAAAGTGACTACTTGGGCCAAAACCATCATTGGGCCATTTTTCTTCAGAAAACGATAAAAAGTCGATGGGAATCGATATCGGTGGACGTTGGATTATTATGTCTGCCTACAAATATGTGAAAAAGCTCGGTATGGTTACTGGTTTTAACAGACGGTGCTCTACGCCACACTGCAAATCAAACAATGCAATTTCTGCAATGAAAATTCACTGTATACTTGGTGATAAAAAATGGCGACATTGATTAGCGCCCCAGATCTCCAGATTTGACCAATCCGGACTTCTTTTTGTGGGGTTATTTGAAAAGCAAAGTGTATGCCAGCGAGCCTCCGAGCTCAAGGCAAACATTCGTGCGAAAATCATCGCTATACCGCCTGAGATTCTCGAAAAAGTGATGGAAAACGCTGCAAAAAGTGCACATTTTGCTCAATAACGGAGGCCACTTGATTGTTGTTGGATTCAAAAACTAATTCAAATAAATTGTAAAGGACCAAATTAAATAAAAATACCTCATGTCAAGAAATCGGTTGTTTTATTTTAAGTTATTCAATAATTACATACCGACAGAAAAGTCGGCGACCCTGTATACACATTTTTTTGTCATATCGGTGGAAAAATATTGTGCACATAGCGAATCTTTGGCGCTGCGAAAAAACAAAGAAACAGTCAACCGAGTCAAGTCGGCAGCAATGCGGCCTCATATGAAAGAAACTGGCTGATAAGTTCGTTCTTATTTGTGTGAGTGTGTATTTATGTTCTTGTGTTAGTAAGTGTGCTTGTGTTCGTGACACATGTGTATACACTCAAAGGCATCATTTGTGGTACATTCTAAACATTCTAAACAAATATACAAGCTACAAGTTGAAGTTTTTTATATGAGATTGCATCAAGCATTTTCTGTGGAAACGCGTTTAAAATTCGTAGTTCCATGAAAATTAAAAAAAAAAGGAAAAACATTTTGAAAACGTAATAAAAGAGCAGAACAATATGGAAAAGTAGCTAAGTAAAAAAATTAAGCAAATTAAACAATGTGCTCGACAGCAGACTTTCTCATTCCCCTTCATTCTTGCAACAATTCTTTAAAAGTATAAACTAAACCTAATGGGAGTGAATTGATATTTCACTGCATTGTTTTATACAAATCATAAATAGTGGCATAAAAACTCAATATTATGATGTTTTTAATTTATAAAAACAAAAACTTCTCGAGACATTTAAAGCTAAATCAGTAGCAATGGCAGCACAGCAGCAATATGTGCAACAGCAATATGTATCGTTGGCCTGTATGCTGCTACAATACAGTACTCGTATATTGGCAATACTTATGGATACTACGATAGCCGCCTACCTACCTTTATCTACCTCTCAGTGTAAAGAGGTTCATATTTCACACCAACGACGTCAGCAACTACATTCATTTCTACATCATTTTGCTTTACGCAATGTTAGCAATTTTTACTACTACATACATACCTTTACTTTATTTGAATGTGGCTAAAAGGGCAAAAACAAATACAAAAAACAATAGATTGAAATTGAAATTGGACTCGGTGAAACAACAGCAGAAGCGGCAGAGGCAGAGGCAGTGGCAGTGGCAGCGAAAAAGACAACAGCAAAAAAAAACGAACGTGAGCAGCATTTAAAGTTGCTATTTGCCGTTGCCGTCATCATCATTGACGTTTGTGGTTGTTAGTATATTTGTTTCATTTCGTTGTTGTTTTTATTTTGGAGGCAAGGCAACAGTAGGAGCAGCAGTAGCCAACAACCAAATATTGGCATGCATTTAAAACATTTCACTTACGTGCTTTTATTGCAATCGGAGGAGAGAGAGAGAGAGGAGAGAGAGAGAGAGGAGAGAGAGGAGAGAGAGAGGAGAGAGAGAGAGAGAGAGAGAGAGAGAGAGAGAGAGAGAGAGAGAGAGAGAGAGAGAGAGAGAGAGAGAGAGAGAGAGAGAGAGAGAGAGAGAGAGAGAGAGAGAGAGAGAGGGGGAGAAAGGACAAGAGAAAAGGGAAGGTGCAGGCAAAGCGTACCCAAGAGCAAGAGAGAGAGAGAGGGAAGTGAAAAAAATTCTATACAGTGTTGGGACTATTTCAAAATCGTTTTCGTACACACACACAAATGAAGGCGACTCGATATCTGCATGTGTGTGTATTTGAGCGTAAATATTTTGTATGCGATTTTATTCTTAACAATACGAGAATATGTAAATGGTTCCCTTTTGGTTGGGACACAAAATACACAAATAACTTTCGGTAGTAGGCACTACTACCACCACAAAGTCACAGAGTAGTGGGGTGTAGTGGTGAATGCCGGCATTTGTAAGTAGTAACAATACATTAGTATTGGCAACAACAGCAACGACAGCCAGGCAGTCAGTGATTCGCTTTTCTGTATGTTTTGTTTTGCGTTGCTTTTATGATTTTGTGATTTGTATAAATTTCGCACTCAATTTCCTCCCGCTATACATTTTCAACGGATTTTTGTCACACACACACACACACACACACACACACACACACACACACACACACACACACACACACACACACACACACACACACACACACACACACACACACACACACATACACACACATACACCCAACATTTAAGTTATGCACGTAAGTGGTTTCGGAATAGAAAATTTCCGTACGTTCGTTATGTATGCAAGTGAGTGAGAGTGTGAGTGTGTGAGTGTGCGTTTTCACTTTTGTGTCTATTACAGTTAATTAGAAATTGTGGTTAATTTCGAAATGTGATTTGTGTTCATGTACGTGAACATTTTGTTAAATTTTACCTTATGTGTACACATACACACATACACTCATACAATCATACAATTATTTTATGCCAATTAATATTTGCCTGTGAGTATGTGTGTGTGTGTGCAAGCTATCCTGCCAATTTGTATGAATTATAAAATTTGTAATTCTAAACACACACACACATACACACACAAACACACATGCATTCATTTGTCTTTTTGATTAAACTAAAAAGTGCATATTGATAGAAACTATTTAGGCATAATTCCCATTCAAATTTGATTATGAAAGCGTTTTGAATTTATGGTTTTCATAATTCAGAGAAGAATATTTTTTATAAATTTTTCGAGAAATATTTTTTTTTTTATATCTTGCAATGATGGCATTGTTTGCATTCAGTTCAATTGCCAATATCATATTAATTGACAATTAGTTTGGCATTAGAAGGTTACCACTTTCAGTCCGTTGAACTGTCAATCACGAATACTTATTTATATTTTACACATTTCAGGTAGGAAATTGGATTGTCAATCGAGTGAGAACTGTGAAGTGGGGGGGATTTAAATTCTGATGTGTGAAAAGAAAGGAGGAAAGTAGTAATATTTATAATGATGGGAAAACGAGAGAGGAAGTGCAAAGTTAAATGTAGTGAAGAGAACGAAAAGTGATAGAGAGAGGGAAAAGTGTCAGCAGAGACGTGGAGAGATACCATAAAGCGAACGTGGGAGCCGAGTTCAAAGGAACAGGAGTGGAAAGAATGAAAGTAGAATGAGCCAGGAGATAGGCACATGAAGGTTTGGCAAGAGAAATGGTATGATGAGAATTAGGTAGAAGTGAAGCTGAGGGGGTGAAAAATAAATGGAAATAGAGACGAGAGAGGGGTGAGAAAAAGAGTCAACGTCAAAGGAAACGGCAGTAACTTTTAACTTAAGGCCATTTGCGGTGGCCCTAAGCTTCCAAGTGGAATGAAATGATGATTAACAAATTTTGAACCCCTTGACATACAGAAATACAAGGAAATAAGGAAGACAATATATTGAAAAGGGACGAAGCAGTTAAAAGTCAGATTGGTCTCGAATTAGTTCTAGGTACTGGAAAACTCAGACTAGGAAAGTTAAACTCAGAGAATATTCCTAGGCTTAGAAAGCTAATTCTTCTACGTAGAAAAGAAGTTCTAAGTTTGTCTCCACCTAAGTAAAAACAAGTTTGGAATTACTGAATACGAGTCTGTTCAGTCAGGGGAACATCTGCCTCTAAGGGAAAAGCAGGGTAAGAGAGTTAAATGGAAAACAAATCACTTTAAAAAAGTTCCACTTGCACAGAATTTTGTAATTCTATTCAACGATATTCCCTTTGCATCGAATAGAGAACGGTAGAGCATAAGTTTCTATTGCAAGAGCATTTCTGCAGGTGGCGAAATCGTTCTAACATTCATACCGCTCATAGGTAGTATCTGGTGGAATAGAAGATACTCTAAAGAAAACAGTTTCAAATATGGGTACTACCCATTAAACTTGAAGTAAAAATTCAATGTTACTAGTAAAATTTTGTAGTATTAACAATACAACCTGACTAATCCTGGGTTCCACAGTTTCTTTAGACTTAATAAATAAAGCTAATATACTACTTCTCCTTTAAACCCTGTAACACCTTCAGCAGCATAGGGCCAAGCAATCAAGATCGATCACACACACTAAAGGTTATAATTATTGAATCATGCACATCGCTTTTCGAAGCAGCGTCGCCATTTTATGCACATTTGTGCAAAATTAGTAAACACTTGATTAAATATCACTCATACGCAGTGTGGCACCAAACGAAAACCATCAAACACTCTGTGGTGAATGTTGACCTTAGTCTCTACCACATAGTTTTAATATCAAATCCATTTAAGTTAAATGCAGAAATGCTTTGCACTTCGAACCTGCCCGCTACATGCATTTGCCCGCAATTTTACATACAATTTTGAATGCGCTATTAAAACTTTAAAACAAATTTCTTCAACATTAAAAACTAAATACAATACAAAAAGACAAGTGCACAGCTACACACAAAGGTTCAAAACCAGCAAAGCATAACCGCAACATATTTTTTACACACACAGACAATTCCATGTCAGTCAAGGTTTTCCTGTTGTTTCGTTTCGGCGCTATTTTGCTTGTGTTGAGTTCAGAATTTGAGAGCTCAACTATCAACTTTTCGTTTTTGGTGTTTCAGCGGTGGTGGGGATGGTGATGCTTATGCTGTTGGTGTGTGTACCATGAGCAAGTTGCGGTTCTGTTTTAAACACATTGTATTTTCTACAACTACCTACTTTTTTATTTCCATTTACTGCAGTTTGCAATTGCGGCTGCTCTGCTATGCAATTGCGAGGAAAAAACACATTATTATTTAAGTTTGTACTTACAATATACTTTTATCTTTCTCACTTCCCTTCTTCTTTGAGCTTGCTAATGCAGCTGCTGCTGCTACTACTTATTTCCTACCTTCTTGCCGGTGGTCGTTGATGCTGGTGGTCGCATGTATTCTTTTCTTCTCTTTGGTTCTTGTAGCACATTTAAGCCATTACTTAATTAAAGTATGAAAAGTTTGGCAGAGAGAAGAAAGTAATGATGGCAGAGGCTGCAAATGCAGAAGCAGCGGCAGTAGCAGAAATGATAAAATTAAAGCCCCATCATAAATGATGGCAGCAGCAGCAGAAATATCAGAGGCAGCAACAGCAGAAATGATGTCAGCAATGAGAACAGATATACAAGAAATGAGAGAGTAGCAACAGAGGCGTTACTTATCCACTCTTTCTTCTCTCATTGCACTATCAATTTTCTGTTTTATTTCATCTTAATCCTAAACGTTGAATGTTGAAGCACCTCATGTTGTAGTTGTTATTGCCACCCCATTGCTTGTTGTTAATTTATCTTCATGTTGTTGCTATAGCAACTATCCTTTCTGTTGTTGTTGTTCTTGTTTTTAATTAAACATAATTAAAAAGTTATCTGGCACGCATTTAGTTGCCGCACTTTGCATTCAACCCGTCGATATTTGTCCTTTTTGAAATTTGGCGAGCCCAAAGTCAAATTGCTAAACTTAAGGGGAGAAGTGAAGAAAGCAGAAGTAGAACCCAAGAAGGTCGAAGAAGTAGCAGTCGAAGAAGTTTCGGTACATATGCAGACAAAGCAGACACAAACAAGTTGAAGCAGCAGCACCAAGCAGCACCCGCCAGTCGCCATTAAAAAAAAAACAAAATCCAATTTGGAGCTAGGCGGCAGCCCCAGTGCAGTAGCAAATGTCGGCAAGTGGAAAAGTGAATTCTAAAGTTCTCCTCTTCATACACTTTTTCTCTATAATTTTTTAATTACTTGTTTTGTTTAATATGCGGCAATTTGAAAATAAAGTAGCAGCCAAAAGATAAAGTGAGTGCGAAAAAAAAATTTAGAGGAAAACAACTGAATGTACGCTCAATTGTGGATCGGTGTATGTGTGTGTGTGCGTGTGTATGAGTGCTGGTTGAAATGTTTGTGTGTAACTCCTCGCGTGGTACTTGCTCGCTGTCGTTAGCTGCATTATCCTATCATCATTAAGATCTCAGCACTCTCCTCTTAGCCATGTAATTAAATTGCGCAAGAATAACAATAAAAAAAAATAAGAAATCTTCCAGACTTTTTTTAACTTGTTTGTTTTTGCTCCTGTTATTTTGTTATTTGTGCAGCGTTTGTTTTTTTTTTTGTACTGCAAGACTTTACAATGAAGTGTTAAAAATTACAAAAATTTATTAAATAAAAATTATAGAATGAAGAAAGTTTTGCAACAAAAATTGGTTGAATGTGGCGGCAGTTAAAAGTTTGCAAGCATGTTAATTTCTCTTAAGTAATAAGAAGGCAACTGAAAATTACCTAGAAATGGGAAAGGAGGGGGAAAAAGTAAGCACTAATCAGCTGATTAAGTAGTAGTGCTAGTCAAATATTTGGCTTGACATAATTAGTAGAAAAGTTTGAAAAAATAACAGTGGGAGAACTTCTAAAAATGAGTAGGTAGTTCAGCTAAATGTTAAATATGTACAAATTTAAAAGATTGTTGTTTTCCAAAGATTTTTCTTCCCCAAACGACCCCAACCTAAGCTAAAAGTTTTAGCTTTTGCCAAGAAAAAGTTAAGTTTTTGCATAATTGAAATATAAATTTTAAGAAAAGAATGCGACAAATGCATAACGATTTTTGCTCTTACTATTTTTAATGTCTTGTTTACTACGAAAGTTGTTATATGAATTTTTTGTTTTGTTATTTGGGAAATTAGCAGCTCGCTTTTCAGGTTTTTTTTCGCATATTTCTTATTTGAAATCTTCTTTCCAGTTTTATGTTAAATTAAAATAAGTTCTGGCATTACATTTGAAGCTTTTTGGCATAAAACTAAATTAACATCCTCTTATCGCAGCCTCAGTCAATCTCCACTTAAATTTCCTTCTAATCTTCTCAAGCTAACAAACTAAAGCTACGATAAGATCATTTGACTAAACGTCGAACGTTTGGCATTTTTCTCAGCCAAATGATGTTAAGCCGTGTAATCGCCAAACTACTACAAAATGTCAAATCCGTACGGCGAAGCAGAAAAGTAGTAGAAATAGCAGTAGAAAAGTGGTAAAAAATAGTAGTGAAATAATAGTCAGATAAAAGTTAAAAGAAAATAGTACCCGGAAATAGAAGTAGAAATTTCAGTTGAATATAGTAGTAGAAATTAGAAGAACAAAAGGTAGTGGTAAAGTACCTAGTCAGAAGAAACATGGGGCAAGTTCTATTAAGAATTAGACTATTCTTTAATAATTTTTAATCCTATGACGGATAATTTAAAAAAAAAATAAGTGTGGTGTAAAGTAGGAGTTGTTGTTCTAATCTACGCCACAAATGTTGAAATTAAGAACAGCTAACAAATTTCGTATTCACTCAACTAACATTTCAGGGTTTAAATAGCAATATTTATAAGATAATTTCATAAGTAAATATGTGTTCTACCTTCAGAGGCATTCATTTCATAGGCTCTATTTACTTATATGTATACTCGTATGTGCCAATCCCCCCACATACCTAAGCATACACCATGTTTGCTTACTAGAGCTGTACTTTGAATACGAGTAGCTACTAATCGTGAGCGCAGCACGAATAAGTACATACAGTTAGTTGAAAAATAAGTTTTAAAATTTGTAACTCCTCTCTAAAGAGAGAAAGAGAAAAATCGGTTCAATGCTTTCTAACTCACGCTATATTCATGCATGTCTCTCTAACGCTTAGCGCTCACTGTCTCTCTCTCTAAGGATTGAATATTGAAATTGAAAATCTTACCACAAAATTTAACCGCTTTAAACACACACATACACACATACACACACACACACACACAGAGGCTTACGCAGAGATACGCATGCATGCTGTATGGTTTCTATGCTTCAATGCATTACCACACAAAAGCTTAACATTAGTTTCGCTTTTTTATAGCCTACTTTTAGGAGCCTAATACACATCCTGCATAAATTCCTAAATACATGAATTGTGTGCCCGCATACATAAACATGTGTGGTTAATAAATTAGAGGTAAAAGCAGGCAGCATGCTGGCGATTTAGCGTTAGAAAGCTTCACGCCATAAATCATGTGTGATTTAAATTTAAAGGTCGTATTTTTATTACATATTTATTTTGCTCAATGGCAATGGAAAATTGAAGCAACATAGGAAACTAAGTAGTTTAAAAATGAAACTACATTTTAAGTATAAGAGAAAGTTGAAATAAAAAAGTCACGATGTGAATGATCAGCACGAAAGCAACGCATCAAAAAAGGGGAGGAAAATATTTTTAGCTTTTTTATTATGCAATAGATAACTAAAAATATATGCGCACATAAAAGTAGCACACACACACACACATGCAGAAGTACTCATTGACAAACACATATAAATCCGTGAAGAAGAAAAGCAAATATAGTCATGAACATTTATATGCTTATTTATGAATGAAATTGAGGGTCACACGATCATACTCATAGGCTTAAGAACAGAGACAGCGATACAGAGAGGAAAGCGAAAGCACGCGTGGACGAAAACGTAAACGAAAGAGCTTTAAAATTATGTTTATAATTAGGCAATAAAATGATAATTCATACTCATAAAAATGTATGATGCATGAGTATAAATAGCAGCAACAACTTTACCATAATCATTATCGATATTCGTAGCAGAGCGAGTGTGTTTGACTTCATTGTTGCTTCGTAGTCCTCGTACTTTAAAGAAAACGTAGGAAGTACAGGTTGGCAGTTTGCAACTAAGTACCCCTTTTACTAACCGCAATGGAGGAGTGAGAGTTGTTTGATGGTGTGTGTGTGTTTAATCAAGGAATATATTTTAGACCAAATTCTGCCTCACAGAAGTACGCAAAACAGCCCGCAAAAAAAAAGTAACATGCTTGACATGTTCATTCATTCACTGAAATTTTTTAAGTTGGCATAATTTGTTTAAATTTTGAAATTTCGTCGCAATGTTGTTTTTGTCTGGTGTTTTAATACACTGGGAAAAAAGATATCGTTCATCAAATCGTGACTTATGAGACTGAGAATATTTAATTGCTGCAGTATGGTATTATAGTGCCACATGTTGGGGCCGAATCTCTTAACATTAAATGATATTCACTTCATTTTGTATACATTTTTTCCATCTAAGTTGAAGCGCTTTTCAAGTTTTTACCCAGAAACACAAATATTTGCCCTCGAACCGCATCGACAAGTCTTGCCTTCGTCGTTATCACCTTGTCATTTTCGCTGAGTGCAGCTGTCTTTCTGTCTATTTAAAAAAAATTAGCTCCTCTCACTTTTTGAGCCACTGATGCTGCAGCTACTTTCATGTATATTTTTTCTATGTAGATTTCTTATATCTTTTACAACAATTTTTTACTGTATGCATGAATTTTAATGAGATGTGTGTATATTCCAGAGAATATGTTTGCATCAGAGAGTGAATATGAGAGTGTGTATGTGTGTTTTATTTTCCCATAAATATGCAACATATTTTCATATTATTTCCTTTTATTTTCATCTCTTTTTTGCTTCTCACTTAATTTAATATGAAATCGCTCAATTATTTAAAATTCGCACGAGTACAGATGCACCTAGTAGCTATCTACCACTTACTTTGTATGTATGTGAATCTGTGTGTGTGTGTGTGTTTGTGTTCTGCATATACTTGTGAGCTATATAATCAGAAATTATATGTGCATGCATTTTAAAGTTCATAACTCAGTTTGCATATGTAGTACAAGGTGGGGCAAAAGTATTGTAATAATGTGAATTGGCTGCCATTTGGTTAGAAATGATAAAAATTTGCTTCCATATTCACGGAAAGTTTATTTGAAGGTGTAAAATCGATGACATTAAGTTGCAAAAATTATATCGGTCACATTACTCTACCTCCTGAATTTATGCACATTTGTGCTCGTTTTACCGCATTTTGAATTGTTAGTGGCAAAACATCTGATTTCTTCTTCACTAATCGGCTTTCAGAGCTTGCATGGTTTGAGACGCAGTTAGATCTGGCAATCTGGCTGGCCAGTTCAAAACGCCAAAACGCGAGATCACACCGCCCGAGAATTGGTGTTTCAAAATCTTCATCTTTGTCCGAGTTTTATATCGCTATATTGCTTGTTGACAACTAATTCTTTATTGGTCCACAACATTTACCATACATACGTCAAAGCACAATGACATTTGACGCCACTTGCAACAATTATGCTACATTCATTTTATGACATTACTTTCGCCCCACCTTGTACATACATATATGTAATACATACTAATCTAATTAAAGTTCCTACATCAAATATTGATGTTCGTGCTCGTACTCTTACTCGTATTGTGAGTTTGTGCTTTTCCTTCAAGGTGTCACTCGAGGCATTTTCACTCACTCTCTTTCCATTCACTTCTCTTTCTTTTTCTGTGTATGCATATACTTAACAAAACTGTGAAAATGTTCAATTAGTCATTACGCTAATTAATAATAATTTCACCTACACGTGCTAACTACAACCAAATATTATTGATTATTCGGTGCATTCCGGAACAGAGTATGAAGCATGCAGAGTGGAGCTGACTAAATGTATCAAAAATACTACAAATGTGTTATCATACTTAAAAACTTTTTACTTTTACTATTGTATAACTTACTTACATAAACATATTGACATGCTGCACAGCAGAAACAAGCACCATACATTTTATAACAAGATACTTTCATAAGATTTTCTTCATTATTTCTATAGCGCCTAATATGGGGTTAATGGTAATCGTTTTATACAATTATTATTGACAAGTGTGAACGATTAGTATTAAAATCGTTGCAGAATATCTGATTTAAATAATAATTCCATAAGATTTTCGTACTTAAGTGAACAGGGCCTAATGTGGGGTAGAACATAGGACTAATAGTAATAGTAAATTCAGAGTTCTTTCGGTCGTATCATTCTGTTGATTTTGACCTTTAGTGACCCGAAATATATTTCGATGAGAAATATTTTCCTTGGAAGTGGATTATTGTTCATTACCAATTATTAATCCAGTGAAAAAGGGAAGTTAACTTCCTGGGGTCTTCGGTGAGCCCAACTCGATTTCGATTTGGAATATGTTTTTAAAGATTGCTTTAATTTCGTACAAAGAACTTGTTAACTGTTAATTTCTTTAAACGTAGAAAATGACCTTCAGTATCTCCCGCTACTTTTCATTGGAAAGTACTTTTCCGAAGACCTTCTGACTGCTTTGTTGGCCATTTACCCAGAATGGCCATACTTATGTATTGCACATACATATATACGGAAGTATACAAGTAGGTGGGCCTCTCTGAGAGTGTCGGCAAAGTAACAGAATGTTGTTGTTTGAAAACTTTAAAAACTTGTAAGTATGATATATTACATTAAAATCAGATATTTTATTTTTATTAATCTCTAATGACTTATCGTTGATGTGTGCGTGAATGTGTGAGTTAGTGTGCCAAACCACAAAACAACACTAAAACACATACAATCTCTTATACACTTTTGTGTATTGTGTAAATGCCCACATCAACTTTATATTTTATTGTTTAATGCATAATTCATTAAATCACTCTATACGCTAGAGACATAAAATGTAGCTATAGAAATACATATAGTATAGAGAAAGTAAGCGCAGAGTAGTGGGAGAGGCTTTCAGGTCATGTGACGATAAATGTATTTAAGTTGAAATTTCATTACTTTTATAGCGACAAGCTTTGATTTGGTTTTCATATGAATGAGTGCGACGCAATAGAAAAGTTTATTATGTAAATGCTTATTCTTGTAGGTAATATATACATTCGGTTTTGGTTTGGTAAAGTTACATAAGGTAAGAAAAAAGTAGTTACAGGTCCTTGTGATACTTTCAACCTCTTCCACCACACCCGTTATAATCGGGAGCTCAAAAATTGCATTGCCTTGTTGACGTAAATACATATACCGATTCACAGAGAGCTTTGGAGGCTGTCGTATACAATAGTCCTAGGAACTGAGTGTTATGAAAAGGCAATGCTCCTCCTGAATATCTCCAAATCGAACCTATGTTGGTAAGTTCTAAATGGGAAATCAAAAACTTCCTAGAGAGCACTAACGACAGATAATTACAGAGGCCGACAGAAGAGGCCCGGACCGCTAATAAATAAAATTATTTCCTTCATTTGCTTTATAAAGTAAAATATTTTTTCTACAAGACTGTGTAAAATTCACACAATCTTATATAATTTACTATCATAAATGAACAACTGTGAACAAACAAAAATATGGAAATGTGAAATTTAGCTTTCAACATAACTAAGCATAAACAATAAATACATAATTTTATTTAATTTATACCTGTATATTTTCTACTAACTGCTTCAGGATTACATAAGTAATATCCAACAAATTTATATACACAAAAAAAAAAAAAAATAACAAAAGCAAAGCAATAAATAAATAAATAAATAAATAATTGCATAAACAAACGAATACGAAAACGTAAAAGTTGAAAAACTACGAACATAAAGTTTAATCTAAAATCATTTTTATTGAAATTGAGCAATGCGCAATGGCAACAACAAAAGTTTCCAATTTTCTGTATTTGTATTGTATTTCTGTTGGTGTTGCTGTTGCTTTCTAGTTTATTATTATTAAAAATTTGGTTTTTATATATATATTTGGAAATAAAGAGGAAATGAAGCTTTTCGTTGGAAGTATTGTGAATTTTACAACTAAACTTCCTTTGTTGAACAAGTAGTTCCCGTATTTCGGATTTTATTTCACTTTATGTTACTTTACAATCACAAACACACACACACACACACACACACACACAAACACACACACAAACACACATACACACACACACACACACTCTCTCTCTCTCATTCAACTTTAGCCTTTTGTGCCAATGAGCTTTGGTATGTGTAATGTTTTGTTAATACCTTACGAGCAATACTGGCAGCAGGAAGACAAGCAGCAGCAACACCAACACCTGCACCCCACTTTGCATTTCAAGTATGTGAAAATTGCAAAATTGCATTGGGATGCAGTAAATACGAACGCACACAAACACAATTGAGTGAAATATGTGTGAGTGAGAATGTGTTCGAATTGCTCGTGTAGTTTATGTAAATATTTACGTGAAAATATGCTTTTAGTTTTATGGAATAGGTTTTGTTTTTGCCTGCCTGCATCATGATTATTATTATTATGAATTTCAATTATTTTTGTAATAAGAAAGTAAAATTATAAATATCATGATTTAATTTTTTAAAGTGCATGTGTGTGGGTGTGGGTAGTACGAACTTAATATGTATTCGAGTGCCAGGAGAAAGCGAGAACAGAAAAGAGTTTGTATTTTGCTGTCTTGGGACAGAGGACACCCAGTACCTATCCTGGTGATCGTGTCGCAGCCTGATCTGTGTGATCTATGTTTATATATTTTTGAAATTGTTTTTGGAAATAATATAACTTTGCTCTACTTGTTAAGAACAAGACAACTTGAAAGTTTCTGGAACACTTTACGACAGTTTACCAGAGTACCAGGATCAAGCTTATAAACATATATAGATTTAAAATGCCTAAAACACACAGGTCGCACAGGTCAAATGCAAAACTTATTTAAAATATTTTTAGTAAGGTATTGAAATATTTCTGAAATAATCTCTGAAAATATCGTTTACAGAATTTTGTAGAGAAAAAGAAAACCTCTAGGTCATTCTGGAGCACTTTCTGTAGAGTTTTGAAAAATAATACTATAGATTTCTCTGGAATATGAAACACACTTTGAAAGCATATACAAATCGTTTTCAAAATTCCGTGAAACATATATTTTTTAAAACATTGGGGTATTAAAAGCATAAAGCATGAGAAATTGGAAGTCTCTAGAATACTTTCAATGAAGTTTGCGAAATAATTGAGAATGGGCTTAGAAAGCCCAGAGTACATAGGTTGCGATCGTGTTAAAAACTTGTTGGTTATCTTTTTATAAATATATTTAAATTTTTGTAATAAGTAATGGAAACTACATTTATAAGAAATTTTGAGGTTTGAAGTTGTCCAAACTTTGAATAGAGTTTCACAAATCAAGCGTATAGATTTTAGTCACAACTATATGTAAATGTAAAACGTTTATAAAAACTATGTAGAAATATTTTAAAATAATTTTAGAGTAATTTGGAGTAATCCGAAGATGCGAAAACCAAATCTACTTATATACCTGAATCATTTAAAATAACGAATATTATTCTCTGAGCTCAGTGCAGATATTTTTATTTCTTGGCAAAAGTTTTCTGCTCTACCTACGCACAACAGTGAGTATGAGTAACATTTTTAACTGGATTGATTACACGAATTATCTTCAAGCACAAATTGCGTTTTGTTCTGTCAAACATGTACGAACAGTTTCAAATAAAAGGTGAGCAACAACCTACAAGTGCTGCAGCCCAATTAAATTCACTCTTTCCTCCTCCATGCTTCTCCTTGTCACAAATAATTAAAACCCAACCAAACAAAATCAAAAAAAAAAACTTAATTATATTTCTTCATTCAATTTACAATAGTTAGCAAAATTTTGTGTTCCACTGTCTGCGCGTTATGTAGTATGGCAAATGAAATAATTTTCATCATCATCATTATGTAACTCCTAAAAGTATAACATACAATTTCATAAAGTTGCCACCGCCACATATTAAAAAGAGCTACAGAAAAATAAAATATAAAGGAGAAAAGATTGCTACGCAAAGAATAAAATGGCATATAAAAAGAGCCAGTGTTGAACTTATCAGGTCAACTTAACTAAGACGCCCGCCTTTATTATGTAATACGGATAATAAAACAAAAAAATGAACATTTTCCTTTAAATATAAGTAAACCTTTATCTATATGCAAATGTATTAGCCAATGTGAATGCTCTTTTTAAGTCAAATATCTTTGACTTCCATAAAACACTCAGAAAAACTAACAAACGACTGCGCTGCTAAAAATTCGATAGTTTGTTGAAGTTTAGTATAATGCTTAAATGTTTGGTTTTTGTAGAAATAGCTGCAACAGAAATTACGCAACAATAACGGAATATTTCATATATAGGCTTGGCAAAAAGAAAAAGTGAAAAGAAAACCTCATGGAGAACTGATACTGCTGCAGAATTGAAGCTATTCTCTATTAACTAAATGATAACTTGTTAGGCCAGTGGCATTATCAGGTTAATGCCAGCGATTACCGTTGCATTACCTTTATGTTTCTTAAGCAATGACATTGATATTACCTATACATTGCTATTGGGAACTAGAATTGATTCCGATTTGATTCCTAGAATGAGAAATAAATGTCGAAACATATTTTGCAAGATAATTGAAATTACCAAAACTACATAAGTTATTACACAAATATTTCAATACAAGCGATAACGTTTGCATTACTTTTGTAGACAAGTAGACAAGTAGACAATTAATATGACTGACGTTGCCATTGGATATAAGCAGAATCTCAATTGAGGTTGAAAAAGAGATTACAAAATTTATAATTCATGACATTGATGTAATCGATTACCATTGCATTACCATTACGCTTAATTTGTATTCATAGAATGAGTAACTACTAAAAAGTATTTAGAGCAAAAAAATATGCAGGTTAATGGCAGGAGATACAAATTTTTAAGTTACTGATGATACTGAAATTCAAGCGATTCCATTTAAACTACCTTCATGTACAAGTAGGTACCGATTACATTAATACCATATAGTGTTCTTGTTATAAACTAAGAACTTTTGACTGGAGTGAGCAACGAATTTCAGAACAAATTGTGCAGGAAATCGTTTTGAATTACTAAGTCAACTACTAAGCGATTACCGTCCCATTACCTCTAGGTAAAATTATTAAGTAACAAAATTTCGACTCGATTTCTGGAGTCAGTAAAGAATTTCAACCAAAAATGGATTAGTCAATCGTCCAAAAATAACGATTATCGATTAATGGCATTACCATTGGAAGTAAGAAGATTTTAGAAGGCCAATCAAAATGAAGAAACTTCTCTTACGAGAGTGTATAAGCAAGTAAGGGTTTCTTGAAGCTTGAAAAATGCATGCTCTAAAGCTAGAACAAAATACTAGGCCAGTTATCAAAAACCTCGTCCCAAGGTTCTAGATCATTTCATGTTAATAATAAAATGCATGAAATGCTAAGTAGTAGGTAGTATAATTTTCTTTGTGTTTGCACAGTGAATCGATAACAACTTAGTACGAAAAAGAGTAGTAGTAGTTTCGTTTTTATGCAAACACTTTTGAAATGCAAATATTTATGGCACGTATGTGAATAACATGAATGCATTTACGTATTTCGTGCATAGTTTTATGTTATGCATTCGTAATCGATTGTGGTATAACAGGCAGTTCGATAGCTACATACAAGTACCATATATAAAAACCATGTTTGAATTTAAAACACTCGATTCCTATTCATATCGATAAATGTGTAAGAGTAAAACAGGGTAAGGTGGAGCTTCTTCAATGCTGGTATCACAGATAAACTTTGTATTTATAAAATTTTTAAGTAAGTTTTTCTGCGATATGAAATAATCTAACAAGCAAAAACTTATGAATAATGCTGCATACTTTTAGGTTATCAATTAATTAAGTTTCACTTCTACTAGGAAGCAATAGTTTTTTTTTTTCAATATTCATTCAAATAATAAGAAGCATAGAATAAGATTTAATGATAAAACAAATAGGAAATATGCCATTAATCTTAGGAAATATGCCATTAACCTGCTTTACTTTGCAAATAATTGAGAGAATTGGCAATTGAGAAAATATGTAAATACGATATGTATGGTATCTATATAATGTATATAGATATATATGCTATCTATGTATAAGTATAAACTCATAACGATAACCGAAATTATTTGTATTGGACTTCATTAAATTTTTAGCCTCAAAGTATGCAATGGCAATAACAATACTGCATTAACTACTTAGTAATACAATAATAGGAGTTGCTCTTAATATGTATGAATATAAATACATAAAGGGTGATTTTTTACGAGCTTGGTTTTTCAACATTCAAGAAAATAAAGAAATTTCACAAAAGCGAATGAAATTTTTATTTGGATAGATAAATCAATTCCTGCCATTTACATTTTAAAGAAAATTTTACTGAAAAGTTGCACGCGGCTACGCTTCAAGTGGTCCATTCTGAAGGTCCAATTTCGGCACACTTGTTCACACATTTTGGCCGGAATCTCACAAATGACGCGTTCAATGTTGGCTTCCAAAGCAGCAATCGTGTTTGGCTTGTCCCTATAAACAACAGACTTAACACAGCCCCACAAAAAATAGTCTAACGGGGTCAAATCACACGATCTTGGTGGCCAATTGACTGCACCAAAACGTGAGATTAACTGCTCACCAAATTCGCCTCTCAATTGATGCATGGTTTCGCGTGCAGTGTGGCATGTGGCACCGTTCTGTTGGAACCATATGAAGGCCGAGTCCTATTCTTGTATTTTCAGCAAAAAAAAAGTCTGTTATCATCGAACGCTGGCTTTCTTCATTGACCGTAACGTTGCGGCCTTCATCGTCTTTGAAGAAGTACGGCCCAACAATGCAGCCTACCCATAAACCGCACCAAACAGTATATTCTTCGGGATGCATTGGTAGCTGCTAAATTGCCTCTGGCTGGTCTTCACTCCAAATACGGCAGTTGTGCTTATTCACGTATCCATTGAGCCAAAAATGAGCCTCGTCGTTGAAGACAATTTTGCGATACACACATTTTTCACACAGAACGATTTTTGATAATAAATTTCAATAATTTGCAAACGTTGTTGAGGCATAAGTCTATGCCTCATGATGAAATGGCAAACCAAACTTTTTTATTTTCACTTTAACTTTTAACTTTTTTACTTTAACACATGTCAAGAATCACGCGTGAACTATCAGAAATGTAAACCTCAAAAACTATGTAGCAAAAAATCACCCTTTATTTTGTGGTACAAAAATTAATGAGAGTTGGTGATTTTAAATAGCTTCAAAGTATTCATCCAAGAAATTAACTATAGAGCTGCATAACTCACTTGATTTATAAGAAGCTATTAGAATAATAATAAAACGTCCCTATAATTTTGAATATCTACATACATATATACAAAATTTGTCGAAACACCACAGAGAGCATATCAAATATTAGTTATTACGGTGTGCAACAAAACTTTTGACACACCAGCACAATCAATGGAGTGATGAAGTAGCAATTTTGAAATTTATCAGAAAATATTCGATTTGATTAAATCGATCACAGACTATTTGACGGACGATAGAAGTTCGAGAAATGGAGCTATTTTTGATTATTTTCTATAGAAATATTTTTGATAACATATTTTTTTTTTAGAAACCTTAATCTATTTTCTTCCTCTTGATACACATATGTACATAACTTTATATTTCAATAATGTTTTATATTTTTAATGATTTTTTGTAATGTCGTGTTTTGAAAACTTTACATGAAACATGAATTTTACATGTCCATATCATGATTATGTATTTCACCTCTGCTTTTGCATGCATGCGTATGGTCTGCATATTTTAATTGTCCAACTAAAAGTTACCTTTTGTTGCCCGGTGTTATTGGCAACGGTTGCTACCTTGTACTTTACGGTAAGCTGCAAGATCGGAGATACGTATTTAGGTCCGTATGAACATTTTATATACGAGTATGCACTTAATTATGCGTTTTTAATTGTAAGTATGCCATAAACATATGGTAAGTACATATGTGCGAGTACATCCACATACATTTATGTATATATCTATTCATATTTTCCTTCATACTGAAGGCATGGTAGTAACAGCAATAAGTAACAAGCACCAGCAGCAGCACCACCATCAGCTGCAGTAGCAGCAGCATTATAGCTACAATTACAAAATAAACTCTTCAAAATTTTCAATTTGATATTGCAAAACCAAAACAAATATTTTATTACTGTTGCTGTTTGTTAATAGTGCATAGGTACTCGTATGTAGCAGTAGTTTGATATGTAGATATGTATACTCGTAGGTAGACAAATATACGATACGATTAAATGTAGACAATGGAAGAAATATCTGGCGACGAGTCAGACGTTAACGCAGAGATACTACAGGAAATATCAGTGGCAAATTTTAAAATAGTTTAGTTTCTAACAGCAGTGATAGAAACTAAAAAGTAGCAATGAGTACTTATTTGGGACAGCAAATCACCGAAATATAGTACACTCCTTGCTATTTTCATGTGATTTTAGACAACAACAAACAGTTAACCCAGTTTGAACATCTGTACGAGCAACTTTGGAAATTGTTGCCGACGTGGCGTAGTTGGTGCGTTGGCCTGCCCGGGTTTCAAATCTCGGTACAGGCAAAATCAAAGGGTAGAAGAACAAAAAAGTTCTACACGGCACCGCCTCTTGGCAGGCAATGGCAAACCTACAAGAGTAAAAATTGCTTATGAAAAGCTTTTCACTTCGGCATAAAACTGTAGGTCCCTTCCATTCAGGTACAAAAATATAACACGCACAACATTGTTGGATGCGAAAAGAAGATTGGAGGAACCTCCAATGCGAACCCACTGTCGGCAACAACTATCGTGGGGCTAAGTGTTCTTTGGTATCGCATACAAGAGCGTATTGAAGATACTTTGCAAGACTGAAACATCCAACGCCAACTGAAATCCTGCAAGCCTAAAGCAATTGCTTCTAAATTGAATATAAAGAATTTGCCACAACTAAATTCAAAATCACAACCAAAAGAAACAAAATCTGAAATCCGAAATTTGACTACTACGTAGTGTTAATCCTTTAAAAGCAACTGCTAACAAAAAATCCCTAACTTATTGAAGCAAAATCACAGATTAAACACATAAACATGTACATACATAGATACATAGAAATAAAAATATGAAGATATGCAGCATGGTATAGCATCACACAAGTGCCAAGCAGGCGAGAGAATATGAAGCAGTAGCATATGTGTAGTTAAATCTGACTAAAGCTAAATATGTAACAAGAAAATGAGCCAAAATCAAAGCAAGAACACAAACTGCAACTGAACTGCACTGAACTGAACTGGCACATGAATGTGTATGAATAAACGATGGTAAACCCAAGGCGAGTATGCAACAATTGAAACATACACACAAACACACACACACACACACACAGACATATTCTCACGTTCACACATATTGGCCACAGTTGTAGAGAGCGTATTTGGAATGTAGTAGAAGTAGGTAGTTCCAAGCAGCAGCAGCAGCAACAGTAGCAGCACAAACAATAATGACGACAACTTTGCCTGCAACCGGTCTGTAGGATGGACAAGCCAAATGGGACACATGCTAACAACATGCCCACATGACGTGCTAGCAAAATTCAACAAAATTCACACACACACACACACACACCCACCCAATTGTATACATAAATGTATACCATAAATGTGTAAGTGGTAGTAACTACCCCTGTGGACACATGCAATGAGTGCATTCAATTCCACTTAGAAACTCGTACTCGCACTCGTAGTCGTACTCATTTTGAACATATCACTGCTGATATTTGAATAGACAACATCATTAAATTGTTTTCCCAATTGTGTATTCAATATTTCTGTAATTTTTGTTGCTATCGTTGTTGTTGCCGTTGTTAGTCTTCTTGCTATTTCTCTCTTTCAAATGTTGATTGTTATTTGTTGATTTTTTTCTTATAGATTCTACGTAAAATTATTTAGTGATTTGAAAGTAGTTTCTTTGAATATTTCGAATTTTCGAAGTAGTAGTAGAAATTCAGTAAGTCTGTAATGGTGTTAAAATGCTCAGATGCTGGCTAATCCACATTAGAATTGAATAAGTTTGTGAAGCTTTTCACAGTTTATCCATCACAGTGATTTTGAAGAAGTAACTTGTGGTGAAATAAAAACGTAGCATGTGTGATAGGTTGGGAATTTTTTGAAACGTTCAGGCTCCATGATTTTAAAGCGATTTCACCATGATTTTGATCATGGTGATTTGAAATCACTAACTGACACCGATAGAGAAAACGTACCAGAAATTGCTAAATTGAGGGTTTATCTGAACGTCAACTATTTTCATTTTTGAAGCAGTATGTACTAGAAAATGAAAACGTAGGCGATATTGATAACTTGAGAGTTTTCATAAAGCATGTGACAGTGTCAGTGTCAGTGATTACTATAACAGCGTCTTTGAAGCTGTAACGCAGCAAAAACTGTTGAGTTCAGTGTTTCATAAAGCCATTCAACGTGATTTTAAAGAGATTTTGAAGCAGTGACAGCTTGTTGATCACAATGATTTTAAATCAGTAACTAATAGCGCAATATAGCGCCTCGGTGTCTCAACTTTCGTTTTCTGTTTCACATTCTCTTGTTCCTTTTTGATATTACTTTCTTTTCAATTTCTTTTTTTTTTACTATCATTCCCATCACGGTTTTCTTTTCGCTCTTCCTCTCCCTTTTTTCGCTTTTCTCCATCATCCGTTATTCATATTGTTGCCTTAGCCTCTCAGGTGGATAACCTCTTGCTTCCAATTTTTCTTTTAGCATTTGCGTTTTCAGTTCTTTATCCTCTTTTTCTCAACCTCGACCCCCTTCTTTTTTTCATTTTCTATTTCCTCCTTGTTCTGCTACTTCAATATTTTCTCTGTCGCTGGCCTTCATTCCCAATTATCTCTCTGTCTTATTGGTGAAACCTTCCTTGCTACATATGCAATCTTTTTTCCAAATTTCTTTGTTATTCTTTTAAGAATTCCATTCCTTGTCTTACTTTCTTTGAACAGCTTTCTATTAATTCTTTTCGCTTTCTCCCTTTCTCTGTAATCTCTCTTTACTCCTTTCTTCCTTTCTTCTCTCTTCCCTTCTTTTCTGTCCACTCTGTTCTGTTCTACCTTATCTTTCTCTCTCTTTTATTTTACCCTTTAACAATTACTCTTTCCTACACACCTCGATTCTCTGTCTTTCTCTCACTCTCTCTATCTCTATCTCTATCTTTCTCTTAAGACTTTAAGCGCACAAGAGCAATTTCCATTACTTGACATCACCTTAATGTTCATACCATATATTGCACGGGTATGTACATGAATATGTGTCGATATGTACATGTGTGTGTATGTGTATGGGCACAGAAAAAGCTTCTTTTTCACACTGCCGTATACATTTTGGTTGTTGATATTGGTTTGTGTTTGTTTATGACAGAAAAAGTAAACATTGATTGCAATATGCTGTTGTGCTCTGTGCTCTGTGCTCTTCACTTTTTTCACACAACGTTCACTTTGTTTTATTTTACTGCTGCTGTTGTTATTTTCCTGTTTTTCACAGCACTCATGAAGTATACGAATATGACAGACTACACATTTATTTGTTTATGTTTACATACATACATACATACATACATACATATGTCCATATGTATGTATGCATAAGTAAATATTGAAAACAAAAGATTAAAAAACAGCAACGAAACTTTCAGCTTCTCGCCCCCCTCCCCCCTCTCCCACCCTGTTTGATGATTTTCATGAAAGCTGAAAGCTGAAAACTTCACTCACTCTTCACTGCGTCTCCACTGCGTGTGAAGTGTGCATATGTTAAAAATGAAAAACCAGAAAAAAGATAACTGGCAACATTTTATTTTCATGTCAATCATGTGCATAGTTGAGTTGAGAAAATGGAAATTTAACACCAAATATTGTACAAGTGCAAACACTTACTTACACTCTCCTCATAATGTTTGATTATATTTAAAGTTTTATAGTATTTAATAAAGAGGTTATTATCGTAAAGTTAAATAATTGAATTATATGTACATAAATATTTTCAGAATGCATTCCTCAACGCATACATACGCATAAATAATTAAAAATCAATCATACGCCTAGTTTAACAATAATTAAAAAAAGTTATATGTAGACATGTTAATTTTCTTCTGCGCTTTTTTGTGAGTTTTTTATGTTGTCATTTTAACATCGAATTTTAATAAAGGCAAATTGTTTAAGCATTTACTTATTATACTTATATTTATGGTAAATGTGCAGGTAAATAAACCGCGCCAGCTGAAGCCACAATAAAAAAATCCCGCAAAAAATTAAAACTTATACACATTTTACCTTCTTATTAACAACAGCATTTTTCAATTATGCTGCTGCATTGGGTGTTGAAAATCATTTTTACTATTATATATATAATTTTTTGTTGATAATTTTATCATTTGATATGATAATAATATTTCAAACATCAAACAGAAATATTTTATATAAATACATAAATACTTTGAAGTGGTTATACTTTTTTTAATTTACAACTTACCAATAAAATGTGTATTAAATTTGATGGATTTTTTTTAAGTACTTGCTATTATTTCTGGTAGATATAGCAACAGACATACCTGAAAGTGAAAATAGAAAAAAAAAATGTTTAGTTAGTTTCTTGTTGTAAAAAAAGTTATGACAAAAATAATAATATAAAAAAGCTGTAGAGTCTATTTGCTGCCCATTAAACTAAAATACTTTCGATGATTGACGATTTCTCCAGATTACAGAAAGCATCACTTATTAAGAAAGACTTGCAGATTTTAGTTCTATACTTAAGACTTGATTGATTTTTTTACTATGATTATTCGCCATGAAAAACTTTGCGTTTCATGCTACATACTGACACTGGTGGTGCCACGAGCACTTTCTGCGAATGCTCTCAAAATATTGTTCTCTAACTAAAGCCAATGTGAAATCATTCAGGATATTTCATTTCTCTGTTCAACCTTTTTCCTCCAAATTTGCTCTTATTTCCTCCCTTATTTGGCTTTATTTCTTTCTCTCTGTCTTTCTTTCTCTACAATTCCTTTATCCGCACATTTTTCCATGTACTACTTCTATATTTCTGTTTTCTGTACTCCTTTCTTTCCAAGTACTCCTTTCTCTGTATGCATTTCAATGTACTTCTTTCTTACCCCTCCTTTTTCTCTACAGAATGAGGGTACACTGGTTTTTCCCATTTGCTTCTTATCTGTTCTACTTTTCACTCTTCCTTTTTCACTGAACTTCTTTTCATATATTCCCATTTCTCTCTGGAATTACATAAAAAAGCTTCTTATGCCAAACAAACGTTTTTTAAGTTTACTATTTCCTTTAAAAAAGTAAGCAATTAGTTATGTGAAAACTAACTTAATTTTAGTCATCCTGCCATCCGAAATTTATTTGTAATCAAATATTCCTTTTCTCTCTTCATCTCCGTCCTTTCCATTTCAAATTCTAATATCCGATAATCTCTATCATTTATCCATATCTGTTGGGAAATTCACGAAAATCTTTCTTCAAACTTCCACAGATATTAGCTTTTGTCTAAAATCTTTTTATTACTTTTTGCGGTAGGGCGGTACACCATGTCGTATGAGTGATATTAATTTTTGAATAGCATTAACACTAGGCATATACAAATTTGCCCTTGCATGTGTGTGGATGGGAGTGTGTGTGTGGATATATTCGTGCAACAAGTGCGAGTACTTATCTACATACACCTAAAAACTTTAAAAGAAAATTGATTGCGCTTTTTGTGCAGCAGCAGCAGCCAGCAAGCAATACTTTTAGAGCCCAAAGCTTCTTTGCCTATTTATTAAAAATGCCCATTGCAAATAAAGTTTTTTACATTTTTTTTTGCCTTTATGCTTTCAATGTGTATATGAGAGTGTGTTGAAGTAGTCAAGTATTTGTTAAAACCTCCTTTATAATGTTTGCGCTTCAGTTTTCGCTTTCGCTTTTTACCTTCTCCAACTGCTGTTGCTGTTCGGCATCTACTTTTACTTCATCTAGAGACTCAAGTGTATAAAGAGTGCATCTTCATTGGCACCCTATAAAAAATGTTTTTCTTGTTGCTCTTGCCGCTGTTGTAGTTGTTGTTTTTGTATATATTGTAAGCCTATTACTTTGTAAGCCTTTTATATTATATTATTATGTTTTTTTTCTCCCTGTCGGTCTCTACACTTTTGCCCTTTTGAAATCTATGTGTCCTATGTGTTTGTGAATGTGTGAGTGTGTGTGTGGAAACAGTAAAAACGGCATGCATTTGCGAGTATGTATATAACACTCAATGCTTGTATGCAGTTGTTCAATTGAAAAATGAGCAGAGCAAGCGAACGTTCTCGCTTGCTTTTCCTTTATTTTTCATTTTTAGCTTATACTTAACTAGTACGAGTATAATATTTGCATTGGTAAACACCTTCAATGTTGCAAAAAAATATATGCGCTTATATACACACACACATACTCGTACACAGTGAAAGAGTGAACGAGAGTTGAATAAAGAGTGAGGAGAGTTATATAAATACTCAGCGTGGTACATGCAGACATACTCATAGATATTATTCACCTGCCACTCACACTCGGACACCCACACACACGCACACACACACACACACACACACACACACACATCCACACACACACACACACACACACACACACACACACACACACACACACACACACACACACACACACACATGCAATTAAGTTTGTATGGCATTTAAGGTATTTTTATTTGCATTGATATTGTTAAAAAAAAAAATCAAAAAAAAAAAACACAAACACACTCATACATATGTACATATTTTTTTTTTTTTTATTATAAATGTGTGTGTAATAGATGGAAAAATGCATTGGCGTTCATATGTCAGTATGCGCTTATTGAAAATATTATTGAAATAAAAGAGATTATCGATTTTATAGACAAGTATATCATAAATACATACGTACATACGTACATATGTACATGTATGCATATATACCAGTATATTTATGTATCTCTAGCTTTATATAGAAACCTTGCATACTGATTTTTATTATTAGTTTTCAATGGCATTTCTTGTGGCTTACACATACTTAACTATATATTTTCTTAAAGCGCTTCAATAACACATACATACACATACATGCACACGTCTTTTGCTGTGACACTTATGTCTGTATGCATGTATACCAATGAAAGCAGCTTTGCTGCAAAGCTATGTTAATTATTGATTTTATTTGTGCTACTCACATTTCTGTGGTATTCATTAAATTCATCAATTGATTGGAATAAGCAAATTTATTCATGTCATATTTTGTTGTTTGCTAGCAATTACTTTAAATGGGAATTTATTCCAATTTTGAATTTAACTACTTGATAATGAGGAACAAAAGATAAGCTTAATGCATGTGACATGCATGTCAAAATGAAGAATTGAATGCAACACAGCAAGGAATGTTCGTTTGATAGATGCAACACACAAAATTGCTTGGATTAATTTTGCAGATATGCCGAAGGATGCATTTTTATTGTAATTAAGTACAAGTGGTTTTTATTAAAATTTTGCATTTAAAAATAAGCAAAATATGCATTTGCACATGAGTCATGAACAGTTTTAAATTAGAACTTTTATGTATATAAATGTGTGAAATATAAACATCACCTAAAAGATACAAAATATTCATTGTCAATCATACAAATTGAATCATATTGGATGCTTGTGGACGATGATAACTTAAGACTATGCCTAGAATACTGCGACATCGAAGTTCAGAGTGGGCAAGTGATAAGGTGGGTTCATTGGTGGTGACCAATCCAAAGCTCCTCGAGTTTTTTTTTATTAAACGAAAGTTTTATAGTTTCTCTTCCCCATCCATTGCTTTAAGATAGTTCTAATGAAATTGTCAGAATTTACTCGTACTGTTTTTGCAATTGCAATTTGTTTCCAGTTTCCATTTTTATTTCACTTTAACTCGCTCTGTCTCTCTCTAAAGCTTTACATTTTTTTAATTACAATTTTTCCTATACACTTAGCCACATACATACATCATACATCCTTTGGTAACAGAAAAAATTACAAAAAAAAAAAGGATAAAAACGTTGCACACACGTGTCTTTTCCATGCAACAACATCACTTTCATATTCCTTCCTGTTTTTTTGTTATAATGTTACATGTATTCTGTCTTGCAAATGTTACTTGTTTCATAAATTTCCGCTTTTGTATTTTGAGCATTTCCGTTTCATTTACACATGCACAGACACAAATCATAGTGTGAATGTTGTTAAATGCATGTCGTAGGATACAATGCATGAAGTACATAGTTGCATGGTAAGTGTTTGTTGCCCTCTTCATTTCATATATAAATAAATACTTGACATATAGGATATTACCCTGAGGTTATAATGCAGATAGCTACAAAAGGATCACATCAAATCATGTGGAAGTTAAGTTTGGTTTTTCTTTGCCAGCAGTTTTGCTCTACAGCTTTACTTCTTTCTTCTTGTTTGTTTTGTTTTTCCAGTCATAAAATTAAATTGTTGCAGCAGAGACATTGATAGGGACAGTCACAGTCACAGTCACAGTTACAGTCACAGTCACAGTCACACCAACAGCAAAAGCATTTGTTTATACATACATATGTGAAAATTTTTAATGTCTTGAAATATTATTTCACTCTAAATGAACAAGTTGACACTACTAGGTTGTTATTGCTGTGGTTATGTCTGATTCATATACTCAGGCATGTGCATAAGTATAATTTCAAATAAAGTTCAACTAGACGTATGAGTGATTTTAATTACTTTGTTAAATTATATATGGTATTTGCATGGCATCAGCACAATTTCAAACTAAATTTCAAATAATAAAAACATAATAAACTACTACGTTTCTTTTAAAAAATGTATGAAAAACTAATGAGGGGAAAATTCAATACTCCTTTTATATACATTTAAAGACATTTCTTTTAAATAATTAAGTAAGTAATTTAAGTATGTTATTTCAAGCATTAAGTATCAAGTGTTTTCAGGAATTTTCGAGGGTTTTAAAGATTTTTCATATATTTGCAAGTATTTTCCACAACCTTCCAGTTTTATCAAGTATTCCAAGTCTTTTAAAGTTGAGCCAGTATTTTTTAGGAATTTTCAAATAAATGGAATATTGAGTACTGGTGCCTTGAAAACTAATAATTACCTGAGTTGCTCCATATCGTAAGACTGTCTCTTAGAATGAGGAACTGGTGGAGATTCCGCCAACGGACAAGTTATTAGGTTACATACTTACTTACTTAACTGGTACTACAACCGATGATCGGTCTTGGCCGCCTCCACAAAGCTCCGCCAGTCACTTCTGCTATGCGTGCGCTGGCGCCAGTTGATAAGGCCAAGTGCAGTTAGGTTGCCCTGCACCTGGTCTTTCCAACGGAGATTAGGACGTCCCCTTCTGCGTGTTCCTCCACCGTGGTTCGAATAAAACACCCTTCTAGCCGGAGCGGAGCGCTTTCTTCCATTCGCTCAACATGACCCAGCCAGCGAAGCCGCTTGACTATGTCAGCGTCGGCGTACACCTCGTGCAGCTCATCGTTCCATCTTATTCGACATTAGGTTACATCAAGTGCACGAATTTCATGGATACAGAGTAAAATTGATAATTAAAATGATGGGTTCACTGCACCACATACATACGAGAATACAGCTTGCATGGGCGCCTACTTGGTCGCCGTGTATTTTCAAGTATTTTCTACTATTTTTAAAGACTCTTTAAGTAAATCATTCTGGGTTCACTCAAAATTCAATGCTACTTTCTTAATGATTACGAATTGTAGATTTTTGTAAAAATCCAAACTAAGCTTTAATAGCATTACCTAATCTCATAAAAAAGATACTTAAAGTCAGTCATATAATATTAGATTACAAACAATAACAAAAAGCAACATAATAAAATAAAATAAAATAAATTATGAATTGCCATTGAAAGCAACAAATTAAATTTTCACTGCAAGTTTCACATTTTATTATGTTGTTATCATAAAATTTAATTTTTATTTGCCATGTTGTATGCATGTGTCGCCAATGTTGTTGTGTGAAGTTGCAATGAAAAACGCGAGCAAACGCAGGAATGAGCGAAAATGCGTGCAACAATTTCCAGGATACAATAAAATAAATAAAATGTTCGCAATACTTACACACGTGTGTTCGTTTGTGTGTGTGTGTGTATGTGTGTGTGTGTGTGTGTGTGTGTGTGTGTGCATATAATGCATGTATCAACAGCATATGATGCATGATGTTGGCACAAGAGCAACAAATTGAATAGAAAAGAAGATTAAAAAAAAAAACAGATATGTACATGCAACACTTGAGGAGGGTTCAATGAGCACACATGAACCTTAAAATCACATAGCCTTAAATACACACACATGCAACATACAATGCTGTAAAGGGAAACGGTAGCAGCAGCAGAAGAAGAGAAGCTCCAATTCCCCCCTCACTCTCTCAGCGTTTGACGCCGTAAAGTAGGCAACGAAAACTGTGTTGAACTTTTGTTAATGAAAAATAATAAAATTACAAACAAATAAACAAACTCACAAATACAAATAATATACAAGATTATCATGTACTCATATGTGGTTGCAATATGAGTAATAACAATTGCAACAACTGGCACTTTCTGCTGCTAACACTTCAAAGTATGTATTCTCTACTGTGTGACCTGTGTAAGGCCAAAAGAAACTTTTAGTTGGTTTTTGTTTTTCAGTTTGTTGGAAATGATTGTGGCATGCACACAGCCACACACACACACACACACACACACAAGTTGATATTGCTGCTGTTTTTCTGATATTGTTGTTGTTCCTAGTGGCAGCCTGCTCGGTTTTTTATTTTTATTTTTTTCATTTTTATTTGTTATAACCACTGCATCTGCTTGTTGTTGTTGCCACTTGTGGTAATGCAATTAAGGCAAAGCGGAAGTAATATCACTGTAAAATGTTGCCCACACATCCAAAAACACACAAGCTACCACCCACTCCTTACATCTTATGTTCGCTGCTTGCTAATGATTCATTGCACCGCATGTGGTTGTGCAACAGCAGTTGCTGCTGGAAGATAAAGTGGCTTAAGACAATATGAGCCCAATGTGGCAGAACAAGCAACAATAGGTGCAAAAGTTTCGTTTCTATTTTACTAATATTGCAACGGTTTCTGTTGGTTCCTTTGTCTCGTTCTGTGTGTGTGTGTGTGTGTGTGTGTGCGATTCTGCCTGTGTCTTTTACCTTTTCTTTGTCTTATATTCAAGTGGCGTGCTCTGTGCATAATCCTGACAATAGCTAAAACATTTGTACACATTTCCTTTTATATCCTTTAAGCGCGCAGCTTTTCTTGCTTGATTTCATGTTTTTCATTTGATTTTATTGTCGCTTCCTTTGTTGCCCCATTGGTTTTTCTTGTTGAGTGCAATGTCTGTTTCAGCACTTAGTAGCTACAATAAATTTAAATAAAAATTTTTTGTTTAAACTTTCTGAAATACACCGTTGTTTAGATTGTTAAGTTATCAATGCAGCTGGTGCTTTCCTTTTTCCAATTTTACAGTTGGCTTTGTTAATCGGAACATTGGCATTAACTTCCACCCACCTGCATTTCTCTCAAGTTTTGAGTAATTCCATTTGATAATACAATAGACTTAAGTTTGTTCATTACCACAATCAATGCTAAGCTATGCTTAGCCAAAGTATCGCAACAGCAGCACCAACGTTCCCATTCAAACCACATTCTTGCACAAAAAAAGAAGAGGCATTCATTAAGAATGAAAATATCTACTAAACATATAAAGTCAGAGATAAAAAACTGAATATCCAAAATCAGAAATAAAACACTAGAGATCAAAGAACAGGGACAAAGATAAGAAGTTTTAAATCAAAAGCAAAGCAGAGACCAAAAACCAAAATAATCAAAGACTACTGGCCAAAACGGATGAGATAAAAATCAAAGATAAAAAACCCTATATCAATGAGCCAAAATGAGAACCAGAAACAAACACAGAAATCCAAAAAATAGTTGATTAAACAACAAAATCGGAGACGAGAGAAATCCAAAAAATCAGGAATCAAAAATGACAGAAGTGAAACCATAAATTCATGAACCCAAGAAAGTAAAGAAAAAAGGAACTAAACTACAAGCGCGGAAATATGAAATCAAAGACCACAGACTAAAACCTATAGATGAAAGAATAAAAAATAAAACGAAGAACTTGAAACGAAAAAATGTAGTCAGAAAGTAAAGATTATAGATCACAGAAAAAAACACAAAATCTAACAACCAAAGTCCCAATACGGCAGTATAAAAGTTGGAGCACAAGTCAATAGGATCAATAACAATAGATGTAAAAATAATCAGGAAATCAAGAGCTACAAAAAAAAAAAGAAAGAAGAAGATTATAACAGAAGACCAAAGAAACAAAAAACTCTAAACCAAAAACTAATCTGGGAAGATTAGGAATTAATAATTACAAGCGAAAACTATAGACCACAGGCAAAACTGAAAATAATAGATCAAAAATAATATATCATAGAACAAAAACTTAAGCATAAAAACATAATGACCAAAAGCAGATGTTAGAAATTTAAAAAAGTCAAGCTGCCAGAAATGAGTGTCCCCAAAAATCTTGTAATAAAGAAAAGTACTATGTATAAAAGAAAACTTAATTAGAATATCTAGAGAGAATGGAGATGTCTTAACGAGAGAGGGAGCAACGCAGAAACAGAATATAGAGCTTCTACTCCTTTTACAGTCAACCGAGGTAGATTACCCACTTTATGGTTAAAGTTAAAAGAGTTTTGAATAAATTTCACTTCTAAACAACTCCAAATCGGTGTACTAAAAATGAAAACATTATCTGCCAACTAAATTAATGCCCACTACTTAGTTACTGCTAACTAAAAGGCGAGCGCGCCATTGTGGCTGATATTAACCCGAAAAGCAAAGCACCAATAACAAACATGAAAAAAACTACAAAAATTGAGGAAATAAAGTAGAAGCTACCGCAAAACGACAACCACAATTCGTTCAATTAAAATATTATGAACTATAAAATAATCCCAAGTATTCAGACGCTTAGTCATTTAGCTGTGGGTTGTTGTTGTTTGGTGGGTATTAGGCGAAAGGGCAGTGTGCAAGCTAGCGGTGTACGTAGTTAACCAGCCTGTGTGTGAGCCAACAGTTGATGTCATTGCCAATAGCAGAAACAGCAGCCGCAGCCGTGCTACAAAGCAATAAACTTCATTATTTCGAATGTTACAGAGAAATGCTACAAAATTAATTATGCAATTGCTGCTACACAGCGCGAGCTCAAGTAAGTACGTAAAACAAAAATTATAAAAAAAATGTTGCAAGAACGGAGAAAAAAATGCTGTATGAGAAAAATTACCATATTTTAAAGGTCCTCGGACGAGACGCCACGTTGAGCAATGGTTTGATGAACTCAATGACAAACAGAAATGCTAAGCGACATACAACAACAAACACTGGACAGAGAGTGCTACTTGCGACTAGAAGCAGCACTCTGAATGTGTGTGTGTGTGTGTGTGTGTATGTGAGGGAGAGAAAAGACTACAACAGCGTTAACAACAATTAAAAATTTTTCGTGCAACATCAGCAAAATTATGCGAAAAAGACAAATGTACGTAAAATGAATGGATAGGCGGACAAACACAGACAAACAGATGGACAGACAGACAGACAGACAGACCCACAGCCAGTCAGGAGAATGTACTGGAATTGAGAGCTACTCGTGTATAGGACTTTGTTTGGCGCACTCTAGAGGATTTTTGGATTTGGAATACGAGTATTTTGTGAAATGAAAATAGAAATGTTGAGACTGCACTCGTCAAATTTATCTTCGAATGCGGCACATTCATTAATCTTTGTCATCATCAACATCCATAGCTTTCGCGTGCTCTTCATCGTGGTACCAAGGCACCACACACACACACACTTATACATGTGGGTCTTTGCCCACACAGCTCGTGACTTCCACGTAGCCTTCATATAGAAAAGAAAAATAAATGAAAAATTTATGAAATGACAATGAGAAAATTAAAGCATTGTGAACAGAAATCCCCCCAATGCTTAGTAGTAAAGTAAAATGAGTGGTTTAAGTTTACAACAATTAAAGTTTAAGCTATTATTGTAGCGAGAACGCAGGGTAGGGCGTACTACCACAGGGAGTTGTAGCACAAAATTAAATTTAAATTAGAATAAAAAAAAAACCTAACTAGTAAAAAAAAAGTCTTTAGGGAAAAATTAAAAAAAGAGACTTTTTCACATGGCTTAAATTATAATTAAATATAAAAACTGCATCAGTGAAAGAGCGAGAGAGAATGAATTCAAGTGTGTGTGTGAGAGAGAGAGAGAGAGAGAGTGAGAGAGATACCAAGAGCAGTCAGGCATCCTTTAATGCTTTGTATGTGCATATATGCAAAAATAATATGCTAATAATTTTCTAATAGCAATAAGTCACTCATACGTCCAGATGTGCCGTACTGTGCTATATCCTGCCACCAGTGTCGTTAGTGGAATATCATTAGCAAATGCTGGCATTAACTCATTAGAAAATGTGTGCAGCAATTTGTGTAGAAAAAACTTAAACTTTTAAAAAATATGTAGGAATATCAAAAGTTGTTAAAGCAGATAAGCGAAATGACGGAGACAAATTAATTACATAAAGCAGATGTCATTTCTCAGTTGGATGAATTAACAGCAAGGAATGTCCGCAAATGAAAAACTAAATTAGATATTTTTTAAATGCAACTTTACAGTTAATGTTTAAATGTTTGGTGGCGACGAGAAAGTGGAACGAAAATTCTGTCACGAAATAGAATAGGCCTCTCTCTACAAAAAAAAGTACATGTATGTATGTGTGTATCGTGAGGTGAGGTTAGTTTGAGAAGGTGAGACAGGGCAGATGTAGAGAGAAATTACAGTAATAAGAATCGTTTCACTTCTTTAAGTTTTTAGTGAAAGAAAGAGTGGAGACTCTGAAAATATTTGTAAGCCTATGCTTGATCTACATACATCAATATTAATGATAAAGGACTGACTCCATTAGCAATAACACATAAAATTAGACATATTTCATATTAAAATTGGTTTTAAATGCTCACTGCATGGCCTCTCTCTGGTTCTCTAAAAGTTTTTCTATATCTTTTTCTTACTCCATTTTTCACCCCAATGGCTTTTCGGATCCCTTCTCGATTCTTTTCTTAAGTTTTTCTCCAAATCCCTTTTTTGATCACTTTCCGATTCCTTTATTGATCCCTTTCTCGATCATTCGCTGAGAATTATTGCCAGCCCTCTTTATCATTTCTTTAATCTGTTTACGATATCTTTCTTAAGTCTTCTTTCGATTCTTTTCCTAAACGATTTTCTGATCCTTTCCTTTCCCTTTCTCAAACATATTCTTGAGTTGCTTTTTCAATCCCTTACTTAATCATCTTTTAAATCTTTAACCGATTCCATTTGTGAACTTTTTCTAAAGTCTTTTCTTTTTGATCCCGTTCTTTCTTTCAACTTTCCTAAACATTTTTTTCGATAATTTTCTCCCATTTTACTGGTTTTTCTGATACTCTTCCTGAATCTGTTCCCAATCCGAGTCCTAACCTCATTTCTATCACTTCTAGATACTTTTCTGGACTCTCTTTTCGAGCTTTTTTCAATGCGTTTATTGGATAATTTCCCAATCCATTTCTCGATCTGTTTGTGATGCCTTTGTAGAACCCTCTTCCAATACTCTCCTGATACTTTTCTGAGACTTCTTCCAAACACTGTCTTACTCCTATTCTCTATTCTCTTCTTTTAAATCCTATTATTAATCATTTTCTTTTGAGTTGTTGTTCTTTTTCTTCTTTTGTTGATCTTTTCCTTTATCATGTCCCATTCTTTTTCCTCTCTCGATTATTTACCTTTTCCCTTTCTCAATCTTTCGCTCAATTCCTTTCTTTTCCTCTACCTCTCCTCTCTTTTCTACTCCCCACTTCTCCTCTATAATTATTCTTTTTTCTTTCTTTCCCTTGATTTCTTGTTCCCTTGATTTTTTTTCTTCTTATTAACTAAATAACAACCTGTAAAAAGAAAGAGAGGTATTTCTTTCAACTCCCATACTTATTCTTATAATCTTCTTTCTTTTCGCTTTCCCCAACCCACACACATACATTTTTATGTATGTATGAAGTAAGAGCATTTTTTGTATTCTCTTCACTTAATAGCAACACATTGTTCTTCAGTGGCAGCAGCAGAAGATATTGCTGGACATTGTTCGTATCTATTACATAGTAAATTTCATTCTTTTCACTACTTCTTTCTCGAGTCGATTAATGATATTCTTTTGTCTAGCTTTACGTTGGCTAGGGTGCTACTTTGTTGCTGTTGTTGTTTGTTGTCTTTTGTTGTCTTGCCAAATTGAACTTTTACTTTAATTTCTGCAGCTCCGCAGTTTCCTTCTTTTCTTCTTTTCGCCTTTTCGTCTATTAGCTTTTTGATATTTACATACTTTATTGTGCTCTTCATTATCATTCATTGTTCTTCCAACATCAATAACATTAGCTTAAAAGGAGATATTCACAGAGATGTTTTCTCAACTTTCAATTATTTTAAGTGCTCCATTTTTATGTTTTCTCTAAATGTTTCTCTAAATGTGTTCACTTCTTAAAAACGTTTAATTTTTTTGCCTTCTTTGGCTTCTGTTTCTTTTTCATCTTCAAAATAAAATCACAAGTAGTTGAAAGCTACTGTCACTTCTCCTGGCACATTCTCTAACCAAAAAAGAAAAAAAAGAACACACAGCCTGGCAATTATTAACAAGGGCAGCACTTTGATGCGTGCTAGCAAGCACACACACACACACACACACACACACACACACACACAAAAGCAATTGATTAAATTTTGTTGCCAGCAGGTGTTCCCTTCAGGGATAATTTCCTACGTATTTTCCTTTAATTTGCAAAATCAAATTAAATGACACACACATCAACTCAACTTCTTCAACTTCAAGTTCTTCTTCTGTGTTTCATCTCTTTTTCAGTTTCTCCCTGTCTTACTCTTTTACTCTCTCGTTGACTTGGATTGCTTGTGGCGCCACAAGCAGTCAATAGAAATGCGTCTCCTTAGTGATGTGTGTCTATGTGTGGCTGCATTCGTGTGTATGAGTATCGATGAATAATTGTAATTGAAAAAATATGAGATTAAGGCAATTAATAAAGCAAAATTAAAATTAAGTAATTATTCACTTTGATACTCGTGCGGGATGCAGTCCATAACTATCACTTCTTGCAATTTCTTTCTGATAAGTATAAACGTAAAATTATTAATTGTGCCTTAGATCGAGTTTAAATGAAGAGGAGACTTGAAATTCTTTGTGCCATTGATCTGTCTATCTTAAAACTCTTATTGAAATTGAATAGTTTAATAAAGTCGCCAATCGAACAAGTGGAAAACTAGAAGCTAATCGCTTATATTCTCATCGACCAAAAGGGATTCAGTGATACATTTTCTTTATAGATTGTTTATGCACAATAAAACCAAAGATTCCCCAAAAATTACTTACTAAAATAGAAAGAAAAAATTTGCGGTTGGGAGTAAACAAATAAAAAATATTCAAGAGGAATTAGAGAGGAGAGAAGGTTGCAGGAAACCAACAGATAATACGTTGAAAGCGTAAGGGTCAACCTAAAATTTCAGTGACTCTACAAAACATCCATACCTGCATACTTACATATCATCTAGTGCGATTGATAATGGTGAAAGTTTTCGTACCAAAATATACTTAGTACTTATATGGATAAGCTTCATAATCTTCACTTTTAATTATAACTACTCCCCCTAGAATAATATTCACCACGCTCTCACAGATTTACTGTTTTTTTATATAGTCTTTGTTTGGGTAGTTCACAATATATTCACCGCATAATGTTACTAGGCCAATAGGAAAATTTATCAATAGGTGATTTATTAGGAATTTTAATTATTTGTAGTATTACTAGTACAGTATCTTAAAACTAAATAACATCTTCATAAATATGGTACTTAATAATACGTTAATGAAAAGAAGTATTTACAAAATAACATAATTAGAAAAAGTTTGTAAAAATAAAAATAAGTACTTCCAATACTTATTCACACAACATGAAAGGGTGCGAAAAGCTCGGCCTAGGCCCCCCGTGGGCTGTTGTAGATAAGGGATATCGACAGTATGGTAATTCATCGATAACAGATAGTGTGGGCAGAGATTTCAAGGGACTTTCATAGGGACTTTCAGCTTTCCCCCTCTGAAGTTTCTTATTTATTTGATGGTGGTAGTTACATACTTGTCCAATAGTTTTCTTATGGCGACTACAATTTAAGTTTTTTCCAATTGTATGAGCTGCATACAAATAAAATTTCCATTTCCATAACCCATTTCCCTGAGCTAAGACTGAAGCATTGCTAGCTATGCAGTGACCGCCTCACATGATATGTGCCTTGAATAAGGTTCAAGTTCGTTTCAAAAGTAAGAATTGCTATGAAAACCGGTTAGCCAGGCAAATTTAGTTAAACAGTATAGAAAAAGTCTTACGACTTTAGCCCAGCGTTCAACTTAATATCAGCCCCTGGGTATCTTAAAATAGACAGCAATGAAAAGATAGATTAGCTGACCCCGACTCCACTCCACTCTACAATAATTTCAGGTGAAATTAATTAAGTCATATGTGAAGTTTTGAAAAAATAAAGTCAGCAAATTAGCAAATTCTAGATGCTCTAAAACTTAAAACAAATCAAACTACCCTGAGGAATTGTCAGAAGTTTGCATAAAGATGAGCTAATGAAAATCTTAGGCTATCATAATGAAATTCATTGCATGTAAGATGTCCCATTCAACCATGAATCAACTGAGGACAAGGTATTCGAACGATGCGCTTAGGTTAATTGGATTCGCAACTCAAACCATCATGAATGAAGAAAGAAGGGAAGAGATAGAAAACCAGAATATAGAATTTACACATATTATTATTAGAAACCTATTAGATTTATTTATATAGTGCTCCTACAGTACCACCATCAGTTCAACCTACAATAGAAATTTTAGAATTGATCCTACTTCCAAGAAGTTCAATTTGACATCTGATTTGGATTTTCACCCAGATGACTTTCACAATGGATATAGAAAGAAACTCATTGATTAATTGAGTTGTCAAGGCACTTTAACATATTGAAGCCCCACCAAAAAAAAAACAGGTAGGCTTTTATAAAATATTTTCAACACAAAACTCAGTTAAAGAAAAATTAATTTGAATCTTATATGTGCATATAGTAAGTTGAAGCTTTATGTTTTTGTCGAGAAATATTTTTGAAACAAAACTAAAAAACAAATAAAATAAACAGAAAATAGAATTAAATTTGGACACCACTTATCCAAATTTAAATTAACAACAAAAGAACAACAGATTTAACAATTAAAAAAATAAATAAATGCAAAACTAAAATATAAATACAAAGACAAAAACACACACTATCTAGCGCACATACATATGTACATAGATTATAGCCACATGCTACATTTATATTAATATGAAGAAACATGGTGTCAACATTTCAATTGTGGCTAAAAAAAAATACAATACATACAACTAAATAAGAGTGCTTATGTACTTTTCATTTACATACATATCTACATATGTATATACTTACTTGTTTGGACATGTATTTGTATGTGTGAGTCAATAAGTGAGTGGGGGGAGAGCACAGTTTCTCTGTCCTCTCCCAATAGAAAAGAAAGTGTTCCAAAAACGCTGCTTTGCCTACACCAAAGCGCTTGCCTGTCAGCAGTAAGAGCACGCTCTTTATAGTATAGCTCATATACTTTTGATATTGCATGTCATAGGAAGGGAGCGCTGAGATCAAGCTTAGTGCTTGAAGAGCGCTTCTAAATATCACAAGAAGAGCACTTATAAGCAGAGCAAAGAGAACATGGCAGTTAAGAGCACAGAATGAGAAGCGCTTCAAATTGTACCGTTGGGGAAAGATTTATACATTAACACACACACACACAAACACACACACACACACACACACACACACACACGAAAATATTAAATAACAACAACAAATAAGATATATACAAATTTTGAGTGCGTGTGTGTGTGTGTGTGTGTGTGTGCAAAACCGAAAATAAATGTGCTTTTGTCTCATTTGCAACTGTAAATGTACAACATGAAGTAATAAAACATTTTCATATGAGTTCATCCATCTTTAAAAATGTTACAGAGCGAGTGAATGTCGTCCGTCAACGATGTTCATGAAGATGAAGATGACGACGTTCACGATGTGCTCTTTCTCGCTCTTCTATATCTCTCCCACTCTTATAAAGCAGATTGTAACATATGTACGTGTGTGTATTTTGGATGATGTTCATCATGTCATTACTGCTGTTGCTTTGTTGCTGTTGCTCTGTCGCTGTCGCTGTTGCTGTTGCTGCTGAGATGATGATGTTATTGTTGTGTTTCTTCACTTCCTTTATATTTAAGGGCGTTTACCGGACATGTGTGCATTTCGTTTCATTTGAGTGAGTGAGTGACTGAGTGTGTATGCGAGAGCGTGCCTGTCTTTCTACATATCTGTCAGTCTGTCTGCCTGACTGTCTTTCTGCCTGCCTGTTTGTATGTGTTAATCAATCTGTTGCAACCACACACAAGTGTAAGGCATGTGTATGATGCCTGTTAAGTTTCTCTATTTCTTATATAAGTTTCTCGTGTCGCTGTTTCTGTGCTTTCTCAAGTTTTCTTGAGGTTCTTTTTAGCGCTTTTCTTAGATTCGACTTTTTTTCATTTCATTTAATGTGTATGTAATACTTAAATGTACAAGTTTATTAAATCGCATGTCAAAATGTGAATATTCTTCTTTATCTTTATTGTTGTTTGATTTTATTCTTCACCCCGCCTACAATTTCGATGCATGTCAAAACATAATCAAACAATGATATTACTACTTCTCTGTATTCTAAGTATAGAGTGGGCGTGTGCGAGTACATTGCTTAGCCCCTCCGATGCTCTCTTCATTTCTCTTGATTTCATTTGTATGCAGCAGCATGTACTTTGTGGAAGTGTGAAAAGGCAATGAGCAAATAATGCCTGCCACTTATAAACCAAATGCACATGCCACACACGATATGCCCATGCCACACACGCCTTCTTCGGTATCTCTTTTCTGTGCTTTCTTGCTCTGCTGTTGGCTAAGCCACAAATAAGTATATAAAGTGTTTCATGCTTATTAAAAACGAAAAGCAGAAAAAACTCTCCATATAGTAAATGATGTATGTAAGTATGTATGTAGAAGTAATAGATGAAATCATTTTCGCGTTGCGCATAGTTTTCTAATATATTGGCAAAGTTTTGACAAGCAATATGCATACATTAATATCCCATTTCATGAATATGTTGTGGCATGCATGGAACGGAGCATAAGCTACGAGCTGATTGGAAATGTTTAACGGAGGTTGGAGAAGTTATGATGAAACGAAAAGAACGATCGAATTTCTGACATGGAATGCATAGAAATGATGTCAGATGATTCAATGAGTGTGCAATAAATGGAATATTTATTTGCGAGGACAAAAATTCGTTAAATTGCAAGAGAGAAATATCAATGAGTTCTTCTTTCATTAATTAAAGCTTTTCAAGGGAAAAATCATTTATTTTATAACTTTTTGAAAGCCTAGTAGCCGAAAAACTAAAGGCCACACTCTAGGAAGCCGAAAACCATATACCGAAAACTGAAAGCCAAGGATCTGGAATACCAAAAGACGAGGCATGACGCACAATGACCAATGAACAGAAATGAAACACAAAAGTCAAAAACTAGAAACAAAAAGAAACAAAGCCAATGGAAAAAGAAACACAGATAGATACTAGAAAAACAAGGAAATATTCAGTAATTAAAGATGAGACACCCGAGGCTGAGGAACGAAAAAAAATTATCCAAAAAGTGAACGTGAGATATGAGAAAAATCACGGGCTAACTATTAAAACCAAGAGAGCTCAGTACAAGGGCAAAATATCAAAGACCAACAGACAAACGACTGGAAACCACTGATTGAAAAGAAAAAAAAATCGAGTCAGTGTTAAAAAAAAGAGAACATACAAAGAACCAAAAACAAAAAGCAGAAAAGCTTAAAAAAAACAAAACAAAATATGAGAAATCAAAAAACTGCAAACCAGAAAGCAAAGAAGAAAAAAAAAAACAAAAACTTATATTAAAAGAGTATTGTATAATAGGAAAAATACCGGTTAATTGTTAACCGAAAACCGGTGAACAAGAAACTAGCCCGAAAAACTAAAGTAGCATCAGATTAGATCTGCCAGTTACTGCGACAATAGTCACTGGAAGCGACCCGTTGAGAAGAAGGCATGAGAAATGCTTCCCAATATGGATCCTGTAAAATGAAGATCTTTGCAGTTAGAAAAGGATAAGAGAGGGAGTTAGCTCACTCTCCTTCTCCTTCTACTCAAGCACCTTTATAAGAAGAAAGGGATTGCGAAAGAGGGAAGAGGGAAAATAAAACTTCCGAAAGAAAACAGTTTACAGAGCACGGTTATAAGACTTAAAGTCATATGAAGTCATGGGAGCATTTTGGAAGGTTCGGCACCCAAAAATTACACATTATAAAAAGGCCAAGCCAATAACACAAGAGAAGGCAGAACTTAGACTCCACAAAGCCTAACATATAATGATGCAACATCAAAATGGGATGGCTTACATTTACGTGCAAGAAAAGTTCAACAGCAAGATTTTCAATGAGATACACTATAGAGCAGGTCATTGACTTGATACAACAAATCTAGACCACATAAGTTTTAAAAGTAATAATTTCAATTTCTAAATTAAAGAATTCCACAACGAGACTTACAAAAATAATTTGTAAATTCATATAACATAAAATTTACATGTAAATGTTATTTTAGAGCATTTTTGAACCCAATATACACTGAAAACTTACCATACTCAATAATTTAACCCAAATCAAACAAACAATTAAATTTTGGTTCCCAGCTCTAAACAATTTCATTCAGAATGTAATTTATTGTTACTTAAATGTCCCATGGCACAAATTTATATTTAATTTAATCAGAAAATTTTACTATTCTCTAGGATAGAGTAAATGTACATTTTTGCGGTTGCCAAACTCCGAAATTGAAAAATTTTAACCAGAAACGAAAGGAAATAAAATAAAAAATGCTAAAAAAGACAATAGAGTTAAATAAAAATAAATCACATGCTAATGACCGCGGACATGCACACATAAATTCACTTGTATAAACTGGACACTTTTGCTTCACAATGTTTAAAATTCGTCACACTCTAAAACACACACACACACACACACTCACTACACAAACCCCTTACTTTCCTAGACTTTTATTCTGAGCTATGAGCAGCCCAGTTGCTCGCCTAATGTTTTATTGCTTGAGTCGCTGGAATGTATCATTTTGCTACTATGTTATTTAGTGTCACTTTCCTATCCGTTTGTCTCAGCAGACAGACGAACATATTTGTAGCTATTTTTCTTATCTAGTGATGCTGCTAGTGGCGGTGGTGGCGGTGGTGCTGGTGATGGTTGTGGTGTCAGCAAACATACCATTCGACTACAAACATACGCATACATGAAATTCCAACCAACACGCTCAAATAAAAAGTTTTAATTCGCATTTCCTTTTTATTTCATCTCATGATGTGGATTTTTTTCCTTTCAGCATTTGAAAACTTGATTTGCTTTCGTTCCTAAAACAAGTGCATTTAATTTTCATTTCGTTGAAAAATCCAAACTCTACTACTAAAAAATTGTAGTAGTTGTAAAAAGGAAAAAAAAAAGTAGATACTAACTATTATTAGCCACTTGTTAGTATGAAAATATAGCGGTGTTGTTATTGGTATTGGTGTCAGTGGAGTATCCGGGGGGAGGGAGGGGGGATCGAAGGTGCTATGGAGGCTGCAGCTAGTCCCAAAATTAATTGTACTCGTTACAAAAAAGACCAGTTTTTCAGACTGATGCCAAAATGTTGGTCTAAATTTTAGTCCTTGCCCGAATTTCGGTTTTGAGTTGAGTTTTGTTATGAGTTTAGGTTAGAATTTTGGCTTGAGTTTTGATTGGATTTTGTTTTTGTTTCGGGATTTCTGAGTTTTGGTCTGAGTTTTAGCCTCGATTTTTTTCTAAATCTAAGTAGATCTTGTTTTTGTCTATTTCTTTTTTAAGCTTTGTCTAAATTTGTAACTGAATTTTGATTGAAATTTTGGTTTTAGTGTTAGCGAGAGCATTTTTCATTGAATTTTTGATAAATTTTCACAATTTATATCTCAGATTTGGTTTAAGTTTAGGTCTGAATTTCGTTTTATTCTGAATATTGGTCTTTACTTACTTTACTTTTAATGGCACAACAGCCCATGGAGGGCCTAGGCCGAGCTTTTCGCATCCACTCATGTTGGCGTGTTATGTTTGTACATGAATGGAATTTTGGTCTAAATTAAGTGGTCTAAATTTGGTTTGAATATTGGTCTGAGATTTGGGTTTAATTTTTATTATTGCATTGGTCTGAGTTTAAAGTAGATTTTTGATCTGCTGTTGATCGTCATTTCAACCCTCTAATGGCTAAATCCTACGTACGCCACTGGTTTGATTTCTGTGTACATACATATTACTTTCAAAGAATTCACTCTCCGACTGCATCACTTTCTCATTTTCGAGCTCTGTTCTTCTCCACTGCACATTTCACTGTCAAATGCCAAAATGTGCAAACATTTTATTCAACTAACTAGTGTAAATGTATGTGTGTCGATTCACCCGCTCTCCCTCTCCCTCTCCCTCTCCCTCGCTCATTTTGTCTTTCTCTTTCTCTAACTATCACAGCCACTCTTGAGTGTGTATGTGTAATGCGGTGTGTGTATAGAAAATTGTGTCATTATTTCGCTAACAGCATTGATGTTGATGCTGTTGCTTTCGCTTGGTTGTTGTTGCTCAACATTTTTGCTGTAGATGCTGCTTTTACTTCTGCTGTTGAAGATTAATGTTGCTAAATGAAGATAGCAATTTTGTGCTGCTGCTGCTATGGTGTTTCTGCGTTGCCAACATTTTTTGAATTTTCCCCCTCTTTTCAGTTTTAACTTTCAATTTCATTTTGTGAATTGGTTTTGGCTTTTACAAAAATTTTCCATGTTGATTTCAAGTATTCATACATTCTCTGTGTGTGTGACGAGAATATATGTGTGAGTGTGTGTGTATGTATTTGTTTATGAATGTGTGTTACCTTGTTGCATGTTCGAGTTCTCTGGTGCACACACATGTTGCAATAATTTATTGCAAATTCGTATTTTTTCTTTCACTCTCTCTCGTCACTTCCATTCTGACTCGTTCTCTTTTTTATTTTGCACTATTCTCCACTCTGACTGATATTAATCTTGTCAAGAATTCAATTCAGCAAATTTTATACATTGCAGCAACATAATTGCAACATATTGATGTTGGTTGGTGGCATACAAAATTGGTTTCATCGCTGTGTTGTAATTAAATGATTATGTTGCATTTATGTAGAAATTGGAAAAAAAGAGTCCTTGAATTCACGCACTAATTTAATTGTGAAGGAAGTTGAGTAGCAGTAGGCAGCAGCGTAAGTATGTGTAAAAAAAGGAATGACGAACCGGTATATCTTCTCTTCTTCAAAATTATTAAATACTAGATACAATAACTAAGACTAGCACCCATCAAAAGTTAAAGAGAAATGATTAGAAATGGAAGAACAGATTTTATAAATTAGGTATCAGAAACCTGAAACCCAATGAAACAACACCTGAAACAACACCTGAAGATCAAAAACTAAGGGCCAAAGGGAATAACAAAGAATTTAAATTAACAATAGAAATCTAAGACAAATCGTCAAACACTAAAAACTAAAAAGCAAAAATAGAAAACAAAAAGTAAAAAATTTCAAATCAAAGATCAGAAAATACAAATTTTAAATCAAATAGAGAAACCCAAACTAAGGACCATATATGAAAAACTAAACACAATTGATTGAAATCAAAAGGCCAGATTCGATAGTGAAAATCCAGACTCAGAATTGGCAAACCAGAAAAAGGAGCAGAAATCAAAGAGTAGAACTAAAATTCCAAGGCCAAAAAGTAGGACACCAAAGACCATAGATGGAAAAAAGACCTCAGCCTTAAAACAAAAAACAAAAAAACAACAAATACAAAAACAAAAAGCCAAAACAAAAATAAGCTAAGCTAAAAACCAAAGACGCCGAACCAAAGAACAGAAACAAACAAAAATAATATGAAATGAAAGGACATACTACTGTGGGCAAAAGTTAGTAAGACTTTGTTCATAATTTCAAATTTGTTTATTCATTCTTCCAAATCTATTTCGTCCCCTTCAAAGTAATCCCCCCCGGCCCCAATACACTTGTACCAACGTTTTTTCCAATTCTCGAAACAGTTGTTAAAGTCAATTTCCGGAATAGCCTTCAATGCGCTTAGCGATTCATGTTTAATGTCTTCAATTGACTCAAAACGGTAACGGTGTCCACGAAGCGGTTTTTTGAGTTTAGAAAATAGCCGAAAGTCACACGGTGCTAAGTCAGGCGAATAGGGCGAATAGGGTGGTCGGGAATATCAGTCGAATTTTTGGCAAAATGGTCTCGTAAAACCAATGCAGTGATTTTGGAACCAATCGTACATTCACTCTTCTTAGACCCAAATGATGTTTTAAAATGGTTTTCACTAATCCTTCCGATATTCCAACGATGCCAGTAAGGTCTCTGACTGTTAATCGTCGATGTCGATTCTCGAGCACCAATTCCTTGATTTTATTGACGTGTTGATCATCAGTTGATGTTGATGGCCGTCCTGGACTGGACGTGGTTCGTCGTCAACGCGTTCTCGACCATCTTTGAACAATTTGTACCAATCAAAAACACTTGCTCGCGACATACAATTATCACCGAAGGCCTTTTGCAACATTCTGAACGTTTCGGCACCAGAAATTTGATTCCGCACACAAAATTTAATGGAACTTCTTTGTTGAATAATTTCACTCATTGTGAAAATCGCCGAATGCACTTTTTGTACTTCAGAAAGACAAGCGTATACTAAACACTAATGATTATTTTGATGTGACATTTGGCACAGACGACACCGACAGTCATACCAACCTTAAAAAAATAATATTTTGATGAATGGGTTTCCGCGCGATATTTAAATTAAAAAGTCTTACTACTTTTTGCCCACAGTAGTACACCAAAAAAAAAAAAAAAAAGGATAAACCCAAAAGACTAAAACAATATGTAGATTAAAAAAAGATGATTGACCAGAAACTAAAGAATATAAATCACAGATAAAAGGTCAGTGGTCAAAGACCAGGAATCAGGCACAACCAATTACAAGATCAACTATGGCATAAAAAATCTAATATTTTACTACAGAGCATAAACCCGAAGATCACCGTTCGGATTCCAAGAAATGAATATCAGTTATCAGAGACTGACGATTAGAGATCAAAAATTAAGCACCATTAACCATAAAATATAAACTAAAGAAAAAAACTAAAACCGGAAATCGGAAACCTAAAACAAAACATCAATAATCAGAATTTATAGATCATAGTGGAAGAATTGATTTGGTTCTCCAAAGATAGCACGATATTAATGCCAGCGCAGCGAACAGGCTCAGGATAACTTTTTCCAGCAGATAGAACTAGGGCCCTCTATCGAAGATCGATAATAATACTTCATTGGTATCTCATAATACCAATGAAGTTGAGACGTGGAAGAGGATGAGTAATGAATGATGAAAGGTTATTGCGGCATAAGAAGGGAGAACGGTCTAATTGCCTATGGAAAGATCATGCTTTGGAGAGCATTGTAGATGTGACTGATGAGGCTTTGAAGAGGCCAATAATTACCAAAACTGATGATCATCAGTGATATGGCCATCAAAGTAAGTAAATTACTTCAATTCAGCATATCTCCTCCCAAGTATGGGCACTAATGCTTACTTAAGCTGATTTATATTTAGCATATGCTCCATGAAAATAAGACCTAATCACAGCTAACATTAATTAGTCGTAGCTTAACTACTTATGGTACTTACATATGTACATAAACGTACCTGCGAACGAATCTTGCCAACGAAAACTTTGCGTATAAAAGACGAGTTTATAAAGACGAGTAGCACTAAAAATTCTTAGCTCGACGGATGTCAGTAAGTATGTGAAAAAAGACGAGAAAAAGTAAATTAAACTTTAAGTAATCTAGTGGGTGAATGGCGCAAATTTGATGCCAATTAATGGAGATTTATGCTACACGTAGCTGGGAAAACTTGCAACATCTTGTTGCTTGCTGCACTTGAAATTTCAGCAAAACGTTTAAAAGCTGAAACCAACGATTTATAAACAACGAAATACAAAACAAAAATAGCAAAAACTTGTACGACGCCGACGACAACGGGAAGACAAGAATGGATGAAGAGAACGCGCCTCTAAACTCGGGATGAAGAAGAGGCGGAAGCTGAAAAGATTTTAGCAATTTTACAAATGCTTAACGCTACTATTTAGCACCAGTACAACAAATAGACAGCAACAGATACCGAAACACAAGCAGACACACACACACACACACGCACACATTGAGATAGTTAAAGCTTTAAGTAACAAAAGAAGAGAAAAATTAAGTTATCGTGGAATGGGAGGGAACGGGGCGTGGTATGGGATAGAACGAACAGGTCTGGACGTTTGGTAAAGAATAATGTAAAGTCAGAAGAATGACAACACCAAAACAACAATAAATAATCACAAAAAAGGAGAAAGAACAAAAGACAAAAACAAAAAGAGAGGAGAAGGGCAAATGATAAAATATTGCGAACAAAAACAAAAAAAAAAAAACCAAAACAATGGCAGAAATTATATTTCAATAAAATAAGTAACAGGGAACAATAACCGAAAAGTAGAAAAGAAAAAAATAGAGCGAAACAGGCAACACTTGTTTGATGACAGGCAACAATAGCAACAGCAACAACTTTACGAGATAAAGGCAGTGAAGGCAAGTCAGAAGAGTAGAGCAGTCAGGGACAGGGGCAGGGACAGGGATAGGGATAGGGACAGCTATCAGAAGGACAGTATAAAGATAATGAAAATGAGAACAGAACTAGAAGGAAAAAGTTGTAAATGCAAGTGTGTGTGTGTTTGTGTTTGTGTTTGTGTTTTTTTTTTTTTTTTTTTTTGAGGATGAAAGCATTGAAAGCCTCACCCACTAAAACCACCTCTCATGTCCGGTCGGTAGGTCCTCCCGGAACCACCGTTAAGTATTTCGTCGGGAGGCCGTCAGAGCATTGCTGCTCAAGCGTCAGTTCTTGGTACGTCAAGTTAGCTGTCTTAAGGGTTGCCTGAATTATTGGCATTCAGGCCTACGTTGCGCAGACGGGTGCGCTCCATATTACGATCAATGCGGCGATGTGTAGACATTATTCTTGCTGCCGCTGCCTGGACTGCTGGCCACTTATGTAGCGTGTGGCACATGTGATTAATAATATTAGCCAATAATCGTTCGGTATCGAAACGCGGGCAATAAAAGAGGATATGTCGTGCGTCCTCGATATCGTTAGAGCAGATCGGGCAGAACGGCTCTTCCTCGTATTTGAAGCGCTGCAAATAGTATTTGAAGCAACCATGTCCACTAAGTAGCTGCGTCTACTCTATTTCTATTTCACCATGTTGACGCGTAATCCAACTTTCAATATCCGAGATAAGTGCAAATAAGTGTGTGTGTGTGTGTATGTGTGTGACTGTGTGTGGGAAGGTCGAGTAGGTAAACTCCAGGAGCAGCAGCGCAATATCCCACACATTATTAGACTTCATTTGTATGTAAAACAATAATTTACGTTTTTTTAACTTACTTTAGAATGACTACTCTAGCATTTACCCGAACTACGACGTTGATGATGACGACGCCCCCCACATAAACACACACACACACACACACACAAACATTTTCAAGAGGATCTTCCTCCACGTCTACGACAATGTATTTATAAGCTCAATGCTTAACTCATATGCATATACTTACATACTACACATATTTATTCAGCCCACAATCTACCTCCGGTCCCCGCACACCCACGCCATCACAAAACAAAACTTTGCAACTTTATGTACAGACTCACACATTAGCAATTTTCAGTTTCCCTCTATATGTTTTGTAGGTGGGTGTAATAGTTTAACAATGTTGCAGCAAATTGCTTCATCTCTTTCCTTTGCTTATTTTGTTTTCTCTGTTTATCCCACTACCTCACCCTTACCCTTACCCTTACCCTTACACTTACCCTTCCCCTTGAACTAAATTCACAAATTCACAAGTGTTGCACTATTGTTTTGCCATAAATGACAAGACCAAGCTAATGCTTTTGGCGCCTCGTCCCGCCTGGCCACCTGGCCACCTTGACTCATTGCATTTGTTCCTTGTTTAGCTTATGCATTATTCTCGTTTGTTGTTGTGTTATTTGTTATTTGTTCCGCTTATCGTTTTTACCGCACCCCTTAGACTCATTTAAGCAATTGTTACCTTTTTGACTCTGGCGTTGTTGTTAATACTATTGTTTTTTGTTTGTTTGTTTGTTTGGTTGTTGTACTTAAATGCATTTGCTTTCGTGGATGTGTGTGTGTGTGGTTGTGTGTGTTTTTTGTTTGTTGCTTATATTTCTATTTAAATCTTTTTAATTTGTAGGTAATTTGTAGTGAAATTGCGAATATTGTATGAAGGCATAGAGTTGCCATGTTATATAGAAATTAGTACGGCAACCGAAGAAGAAGAATTTCGAAGACGTACAGAGTTGCCATTCGACTGTTGTCTCTGACGTAATCTGATTTCATTTCAATCCAGCACGCTGAAACTTATCTAAATTTTGCCGGATTTCCCAGAGAAGAACCCACATGACAGGTCTACTGTAAAAAAAAAAGCTTAAATTTTATTTCAATAATCGTCTGTTGCACATCCAAAGCTTGGTCTCTGACTGAACACGAACATTCCACTTTCGCTTCTTGAAATTCCAAAAAATCCATAATAAATACATTTGTAGATATCAGCAGGGTTCCAAAGAGCACCGAGGTTATTACAAAAATGAACCTTGACCAACGGAGTGAAGATAAATAGGGCTTTTCATACGAATCGATCAAATTACATAACTTGCGTGTTTCGTATGTTGGGAGCATAGTTTTCTTGACCAGATCGTGAAAACATAATCAAAGAGAGGAGCCAACGAACTTACAGCGCCTATTTTGGTGAGGCTTCGATCGTTCGGTTAAAGCTTACTGAATTCGTTGAAGGACTCGGTTAAGAATCTCAATGAAAAGAAACAATAGTTTGAGAAACGCTAACCAAGCTCAAAGATTTTGTCAATATCTAAAAAAACCTTTCCCTAAAAGATTTGAAGAAGTTATTTCCTATTGTATTGAATCTAATGTCAAGTTACCACACGTTTCTGCGACGTCATTGCGATACGGTCCCTGCTAATTGCAAAAAACAGCGAGGTTAACATTTTTAACAAACGCAGCAATTTCTTTCTCTTCTCTGCAACCCTTCAACCTTCTGCTTAACTTGAAACAGTTTTGATTAAAATCTGCAAGCTAATCCAAAGGTTATGCTTGAAAATTAATTAAAAAGTCACTCATAAAAATTCAGTGAAATATGTGGTTTTTCTAGCGAAGTATTTGCTAGTGTCTCCTCTGCTGGCATCCCTGTTCTATATGCACACAAATTAGTAAATGCAAATTGGAAAATGCATTTCTATATGAATTTCGAGTAACCTTTACCACTTTCTCCTTTTCGTTCTTCCATATACACTTCAATGTTTTGTGGCAAGTGGAGCTATTCCACGTTTTTCCTTTCGTTCTACATAGAATTCTACTTCTTTTTTATTGTTGTTAAAACGCAGTTGTTTGTTTTTCCATCTAACTGTAGGGATGACATTCACGAAAACGGAGGTGGCACTGGAGCAGGCAGTAGTGCCAGAGGAGAAACCAATGTCGGTGGTGGCAACCACGACGACAACGACCACGCTTGAAAAACCCAAATGCCAAGTAGACGTTAAATGCAAATGTTATTCTGCTTCATATGCAAAAAGTCAAAAAACAAGCAAACCCAAAAAAAAAACAATAGGAAAATTTTGTGTTTTTTATCTACACAGAAAAACCTGAGAAAAACTTAGAACGCCGATGACAACAAGGAAAATGTGTCAAGGTTCTTGTGAGCTGGTTGCGTTCAACAGCTGAAAAGGCAGCAAAAGCAAAGGCAAGTTAAAGTTAAAGTCAAATACTACAGGAAAAAGCCAAAACAACAATAAACAATAGCAACTCAGCCAGCCAAAAACGATGATTCGCAAAATAGTGGGGGAAAAAATAACAAAAATTGGGAGAGCGCAGAGCACAGCACATCACATCAAAACTGATTTGAGTTCTTAAATGTTTAAGGGTTAAGGATTGATGAGATGACAATATGGAAATCTAAAAAAGGAAAGGGGACATAATATAGGGTGAATGGTGGAAAAAGGGAATAACAATTAAAACGATTTGGAAAAGTCCAAAAATTGAGAACAATTGTCGGAAGTCGATAAATATCGGTAAAGTTTGTGATAAATCGCCCGAGCCGTCTTTTTTTTTTTAGTTATTTTAGGTAGGCTAGCTGTGACAACCTGATGGAACAATTCTTATTTAGATTCAGCGCACCAACAACTTTGCGAAAGGGTCTGAGAGTTTAAAAAATGTCTGCATTGTAACCAACCAAATTCACCACCACTTTTGCAAAACTCATACAAAAAAAAACAGGCAAAAATCAACAAAAGTCGTCGAAAAAAAATAACGAAAAGCATCATCGAAAATTAATACATAAAAGGAAGCAACAATAGAGAGATAAAAATTAGAACCCAAAAAGAAAACTACAAAAACCTTAAAAAAAAATTCCCAAAAAAAACACCGTACCAGCGAAAAAAAAGCTCAAGAATCGGTAATTGTGAGAATGTTAACCTTGAGCCTATACTTATTTCTACTTAGGCCCACGCTTCACATACACACACAATATCGCAAGCTCATCATCTGTTCCAAAGGCTAATGGGTAGTGGTCAAGGCATTAAGCACTTTAACCTTTAGCAAGCGCAATGAGGACAGAGGCAAGTTAGAAAAAAGTATGTTTTCTAAGCTGCCATTCTTCCGGTCAAAAACCTTGAACTTTTCCCAGAGCTACCTTCATCACTAGCGTACAGCACAGGATAGCGATGCAGCATAACATTTTGAGGAGTTGTGGGGTTAAGTAGAGTCAAGTGGAAAAAGTGAAGAGTTGGCGAAAACATAAAAGTGAACAATGAAATGTAAAATAAAGATAAAGGAGTTTAATGGTGTTGTTGCTGTTGAAAGGGAGAGAATATCTATCTTCGCTGTTCGCTTTTTGGTTTTCTATGTTTACGTATTGGAAGGCTTTATTTTACCCTATTTTTTAGTTGCATGAGTTAAAGTGTGTTGGCATTTTGTTATGCTCAAGCTAACTTTGTCGTATTGCCATGGCGTGCACCTACAAAAACAAGCTGCACTCAATGAGATTTTCTTCCATTTAGCACATTGAATCCACAATCCCTTTTTCCGCTGCCCATTTCTTCCTTTCCACTTACTTTTTCCTTATCCTTCCTCACAGCATGACTTTTTATTTTTAACTTTTAACTTGACAGTGACCGAGATAGAGAGAGAGAGAGTGGCATAGCGAGAAAGAGTGAGAGAACAACAACAACAACAATGTCGACGACAGCGAAAAAGACACAAAGACACAAAATACGTGCGCGGAAATCTCAAATCATTTTGTTGAATTTTTTTTTTGTACATACATAGTTGAGCTTTTTGGTAAAGATTATTTCGTTCTTGCTACTGTTGCATGCAACATGTGTTTATCTCATGTGGTTGTACGTTACAATGTTGTGTTGATTTTTCGAATTCATAAGCACAAATTTGTGCGTGTGCATTGAATCAACTAAATATAGCTGACTTGGAATTAACAAAAAAAAAAAAAAAAAACCAACTAATAAAATTTGGATTTCTATAGAACGATAATAAATCCAAGAACACTAAATGATTTTACTCCAAGCTAACATAATTTTAAAAATGATTTATAAACGAAATGAAACTGCAAAACTCAACTAAACCTTATGTAACACGGAATTAATTTAAGACCTCAAATAACCTGGTTGAAAATGGTTGCTGATGTTAGCTGCAGAAATGGAAAAGAGACAGAGTCGTTGAAATTTCTACTATGTCAGTATCCAGCCCGGGTATAACACACTAAAACTCTGAAACAAGAGAGAGTAATACTTGTACTCTACCAAAAGCGGAGTCTCTGAAGAACTGGACATAAAAGAAGGAGATACAGAGAGCTTTCTCTCTGAGGGCAGAGGCATGAATGAGCAAGAACGTAGTTAATTTTTTCAAAATTAGAAAAATCAACAACTACAAAGATAAAAAAAAATTTTTGTTAACTGATTAAAGAGTTAACCTATAGCAATGGAGTGAAGCAATAATGAGTGGATCGTAGATAAGTGAATTGAGGCGAAATGTTACACTTATGCTGTTTTCTGTTCTTAATGTTTTTGTACCAACCGCGGCCCCCCCCCACCCCCCTCTCCTAAATTTTAATATTTGCGTATCTCAATCACCATAAATGCCAAATACCAGAACGATTTAACTCTTCTTTTTCTTCTTTATCCTCTACTTATTTTTCTATAATTAATATTTCATGAGAGCGACTAAACTTGCCCATTTCTTTCTTAAAACGGTCGTCCTTTTATCACTCGCACACTCTCACACCAATCGCTTTCTCGCCCTGACACAGGGTTGCAGCTTTACATACACTTTACATAAAATAATTTCTTTTTCCGCACTCTTACCCGCGCTGCGCTTACCGTTACTTTAATCTACTCTGCTCTTACATACTACACGTTATACATACATACATATGTATGTACATACCTACTCAGAGTAGTAGCAGTGAGAGTAACATTAATTTATGTTACTGTTGTTCTTGGTGTTGTTGTAAGATACTTACACAAATACTTTTCCTCTGAAGTGAGAGCTTGAGCCTTTAACGTTTACGTGTAAAAATGTCAAAAACAAGGTATCAAAAAGGTACTTCTCTTTCTAGTGTTATAACACTAGAAGAGAAGTAATGTATTTTCTAATGCTGATGCCACCGATGCTACAACTGCCTCCACTTCTTCATCTACATTTTTTATATAAAATATATATTTTATATATAATATAAATATGTATAAAAAATATAAGTAGGTACGTATATGAGATAATTTTAGGTATGTGCATAAGTATGTAGAAATGAGAACATGAGCAATTGTTGGCAGCACACGGGAGTAAAAAACCTGATACTTCGTAACGGTACCGCAGAAATTCTTTTTTTTTTTTTTTTGTTTTCCATTCTCACTTTCTGCTTGTATAAAGATCAACTCAACAAATGCTCATTTAAATTTTAATTGCTTTATAAATGTTAAAAAGTCCTTGAACTTTTACTTTAACACAAACAACAACGAAAATTATTAAATAAAAATCCTTCTTCTACTACTTACATTTAGGTACATATGTACATACTTTATACTAATGGCAGGAACAAGCAGTTAGACCAGCAAAAAAAAAATACACTCAAAAACACCAAGAATGAGTGGAAAAAAGAATGAAATTTACCGCACTTTTGTTGCTGCGGTAAATGTAAAGAAGAATGAGAGTTGGTTGCCCTTGTTCAATAACAACGACAAGCAACAACAAGAACAACAACAAGAGTAATTAAGTCCAGCAGGGATGCTTAAAAGAAACGTTTGATTCATTTATGTTCTTGCAATGTTTTTACCCTATTTACTTTAAACGGACATAAAGTAGGTAGGTACCACATTATTTATTATGATAGTAGCAATAAAGACAACAGCGCATGCAAGTTAGCAGAAAATATTAAAGAACAATGACAATTAAGTACAATTTTAATTCATAAAGCAAGTTAGTGAAAAAAAGTGTAATACAAAAAAGGATTGGCCAAGGAGAGCAGACCACTTTAGGTAAGATCTTGGGCTTTTCTAAGGCGACATTTTAGGATACTGAACTACCTTCAAAGCTACTGGTATTCGGAATCGGGATGTGCTCAACGCACGTTGGACACTTGAATGACAATAAGTGCGTAAATACATAAAGTAAATTGTTTATGTACTTGTTTACCCTTTGCGGTGATATTTTCTGTATTTTAAACAGAAATTTAAACTAAAATTTGAAAAACAAGATAGCCGCCGCACGGTGGGCGCCAGTATAAGTACAAAAATTAAGCGATAATTATCAAGAAGCTCTTAAATTCAATTTTCATTCTATTGAAAATTGTGATTCTTCTTCATTATATAATAATTCATTTCTTATAACATTAAGCCCCATCAAGGGTGCTGATAAATATTCTTTAGAATGAAGTGTTCCATAAGCTAAATGCCTTTTAAAAAGAAATAAGTAGAAAAACCGCCTTCATGACTGCCGATATATAATCTCCTGAATGGAATGATATATATCAATAGCAAACCCAAAAACATCTGCAAAGATTTAAGAGTTTTTATTTCCATCATTAGTATTTCCAAGCATTAAGGGCGCTGTCATAAATTGCTTTATTTGAGTTTTATTAAACATGAATTTGGAAGCTTGGAAAATGTTTTAAAATATAAATTTTAACTTCTGAAATCATTTTTATCTACCCCCACCGTTGGCGCCATAGAACCTCAAATTCACAGTGTATGAAAATAAGTTTGCTTGAGTTCTGTTAAATTTTGATTTAAAACGTAACTTAAGTAGTGCTATAAAAACCAACAGGAATCGAAACCACTAAGGGCGCTAACTAAAACTATTTTTTCCTCCGCCTACTTTTAATTGATTAAATTATGCAGTATGCATGTAGAAACTTCTAACTAGTGACTACTTAAATTTAACCTCCTGCTATTTGCTATTCATTTCACCACTTACAAGCATATTGCATTAGCACACAGTTTTACTTATGTATGCGTCTGACTGCCCCCATGTAGGGCGGCTATTACTTTTACTTTTACAAGAGCAACTTCTTGCACTTACAATGAACTTTAGTTTTAATTGCGTTACTTTTCCTTTACCAAAAAAAACCTAAAGGCTACAGAAAAAGAAAAATCAGAATACAAAATTAACATTTAAAAGTTAAGCTAGCTGCTGCAGCTTCACTATTTATTTACACATAATCCTCAGTAACATCTAGAAAAAAAAAATACAAAAAAGCACAAAACAATGGAAAAATACTACCACAAAAGTAAATTTTGCATTCTCCTACAACTTTTATCTTGTGGTATAAGGACTTAGGAGCAAGGAGGAACAAGAATATATATAAGGGAAAATTTTGCTATGCTGTGTCTGCCTAGAGTGAAATAACTTCATTACAACAAAAACTTTAATATGTACCTAAAAACTACACAAAGGAAAAAAAAGAGCATACAATTTTGACCGCCAAGTATGGCATAACTTTTCACACACTCAGAACTAATACTTTTTTATATGCATGTATTTGTTTCCTCTGCAAGTACAACAACAAAATATCAAAAAATTTATTAAAGCTTGAAGGATTAGAAGCAAATATGAGAACCCAAAACAAAACTGACCTTAACCCAATTATAAACACAAAACGGTGGTGAAAAGAATACACACATGCATGCACACACATATACATATACATACATACATATGTATATGAAAGGCAAGTGAATTGCATGTTTTGCAGTGGGACGAAAATGGGACAAAAGTGTGAAATAAAAAAAAAAATTGTGAATTGTAGTGAAGAGAATTTTTTTATTTTTTTATTTTTTTATTTTTTTATTTTTTTTTGTGGGGTTGTACAATACCAACACACACTCACTCATATATCTACTACACACACTATCACACACACTATATACTTCGAACAAAAACGAAGCCAAATTAAGATGCCAACAAGATTTGTAGCAGCATGAGCAACACTTTGAAAACATTGACATAGGCACTTAAGACACTTTGACATGCAACATATTGCGCAACTTAAGTGCAGCTGCTTAAGTTGTCATTCATTAAAGTAATTGGTAGAGGAATATAAATGTTAAGAACATGAAGGAGAACAACGTCCAAAACCACACTCACACACACACAGTCAAATGCCTAAATATGAAGAAGATGAATATAGAAAGGACTAAAAAACGAAGTGAGTGCCCTGAAAGACAAAAATGGATAAAGAGAAGAATAACTGTAGATTATTAGAGAAGTATGTATAGTAGTATGCCATAAGAAGCACACAACCGCCAACAACAGCAGAGAAAGTGGTGTAGCAAATATGACTCGTTGAATTGTTCATACTGTGTTACAGGGAATTAAAATCATTGTCAAGTAAATATGTATAATGTAATTTTGTTGTTGTAGGTATTTGTACCCAACTGTTGTTGCTGTTGGATTGGCTTGTCTGCGAGAAACAGCGACGTTGCTGTCACCGCCGCCATTGCCGCACACTCAAGGTAAATAAGTTGAGGTAAAGAGCGTTAACGTTATGCTTTCAAAAACTGTAGACGTGTGTTTCTCATTCATACTCTCCCTCTCCGTACATATCAGTCATCTCAGTGTTTGCCTTTCCTACGCCAATTGCAACTCTGTGTGTTTGTGTATGTTGATTTGTTTGTGTAGAGAGCGTGTGAAGCTGTCATGTTGTGAATTCAAGACGTCAATTAACGCAGATACAAAATGTTGTTGACATTAAAGGTTTTTATTTTAGTTTTTTTTTTCGGTGGCTGGTGCTGCTGCGTAGGTGGCTGCTCTCTGCTCTGGTGTAAATAAAAGCTAGGCACACAAATTATATAAACACAGTCTCCTTTTAGTTTTTTATATATGTATTAACACATTCCACATACACACACACACACACAGAAAAACAGAAATAAAAAAATTCAATACTGCGTGTCTGTGCCAGTGTATTTGAGTTTTTGTGACATTTCTGTGAAGTTTTTGTATGTCGAAAGCAGCAGCAATAGCAAATGAAAGAACAGCATCAAGTGCAAGAAAGAGCAAGTGAAGAGAAAAGAGAGAGAGAGAGAGGGTGAGAGAGGCTGCCGCCACCACCATTGACTTTGTGTGCATAAAAATGTCAATGTTAATGTACTTAAAAGCAACAAAATCACAAATATTCCTATACAAAAAGAAATGAATAGAAGGCGGCAGCAACACTTTCAAGCAATTACAGCCGGGCAGCAGGCGGCAGGAGGCATGTAGGTCAGGCATTCAAAAGAGGCAGACATTCAGCCTGGCAGTCAGGTGACACTGAGAGCTGATGCTGCTGTTGATGCTTTAACTGCTGGTTTGGTTGGTGTTGCTGTTGCTGTCGCGGGTACAAGTATGTATATATGTAGGTGTGGGTGTGTATGTATGTGAGAGAATATGGTATGAGAGTCCCAACAGCAGTTTATTGCTTTAATTTAACTATCTACGTACAACATTTTTCAGGGTTGTTATAAATACTTACAAATTACACGAATGTGAAAGTAGCATACCACTTTTTCCCCCATCTTTTCATTCTTTCTTTACAGACTACTTACTTACTATACTCTCTTTAAAAGTAATTTTTAATGAAGATATCTTTTTTCTTAGTATTTTTTATGTGTGTTTGCTTTGGCACATACAAAAAGTAATTATCAAAGCTTAAAGGATCATAAAATTCATACTTGAGAGGAGGTGAAATAACATACGAGAAACTGTTTTAAATATTTAGGAACAATTTCGATTGACCTTTGAAGTTGAAGCTTTGGAATAAAAGTTTAGTTCAAGGTGTGACGTATTTTGACATCCAATGTGTGGCTGATTTCTGAGTTCAAGGCTTCTCTGAATCGTCATTTCTCTATGTTTTCAGATTTTCACATCAACTCGAATGCTCTAGGAGGCAATCCCTGTGTGCTGCTGATAATAATTAAAAGGAAATGTTAACACTAATCGTCAGATAAGTAGTAATCGTCATTACTACTTAGTTTTGATAATAAAATAAGTAAACTAAGATATATGGCTACTGATACTACCCGAAAAATGAAATGCGAAAATAGACCCATACTCTCCTGAAGGCCTTCAAAAATAGTCCAAGACTAAAATCTAAATCTCTATTAATACGCTACAACTCTCTCTCTCTCTCTGTCTCTCTCAGAAATATAAGAGGTTCTTAAAGGAAAAGCATTGATTGAATTGAAATAGAGCACACATTGGTACACTGGTACAACCAAAGAATGGATCAAAGTTCCGCCTATTTTATAATTCTCAAGTACCTGTGGGAGTAGAACCTTCTTTCATTATACTTACATCAGCACTTCAGTGATCGTTTAAAGAATTTATGAAAGAACGAAAAGAGTTGATTACCCTCCCACACAAAGTGCGCTTTAGATTTTTGAGCCTTGAGTACTATAGGTGCTTAATGTTAAAACTGGAACTTAACTCAAGAGCTCTTCTTCAAATGTCTCGTCATAAAAAATTCAAGCAAATGTCGAAAAGTTTTTTAAGTATTTTATGTCATTCTATTGTCAAATTTTTTAAGCATGCAAGCAGGTAAATGCCGCTTCCATCGCTGTCATAAAATATTGAGATTCTTTAATTTTCACTATTTCACTCTCACTTTCTCTCTCTCCCTCTCCCTCCCCTCCCTACAACGATTTCTCGCTCGTTTTACCCGGCAATCCTTTCATAAAATTCTTTGTCTATTTTTGTGTGTTAAAAGCTAAGATTCTATCTAAATCAAAGTATCCCAAGAGTTTATCTTCCGCTCCGTTATTACGACGCTGACAAAACAGCAGCAAAGAATAACAAAAATCAAAAATGAACAAAAAAAAAAAAAAAGAAAACCGGAAACCGGAACAAAAATCTGATGTCCCAGAGAGTTGCTGCATAGCTCAACCTTTTGTAGTACGGTTGGAAATGGTAAGAGCATAATAGCAAAGGCATTTTTTAGAATTTATTTTATATACACATACATACATACATACATATAGTACATACATACATACATGAATAGATAGAGAGAAAGAAAAAAATAAATTAGTTTATTTTCATTTTTTGTAGAGATAAAAACATATACAAATAATATATATTATATTTTTTTTTAGATTTTGAAAAAATTCAATTTTACGCACGCGTGATTTTTAAATCTTTCTTTCTATCGGGTGTTTTTTTTTCGTTTTTGTTACTTTTCTCTAACAATAATATTGTTAGTTACATTTCTTAACTCTTCTACTTCTCATCTTTTGCTGAGTAGATATCAAAAATTATTGCAATTGTAACAATAACAATGAAAGCATCGAAAATGAAAGGGCAGCAAATACAAAAGAACAACAACAACCAACTGCTGCTCACCCAATCCTATCCAATCATTGAGAATGACAATGGCAATAGCTAGCAACATAATCAAACAGCAACAACAAAAAACAATATTATCAATGCTTAAAAATCAATTTAGCGTGTATTCAATAAAAAACAACAACAGCAACCACTGATTTGTGTTGAATAGTTTTGCTCAAAATGGCGTCAATATGTCATCGCTTTTGTCGCCACACACATCCTTTTTTGATATGTACTTATTTCGCTCTCATGCTCATGAGCGTTAGCACAGAATCTTGTGGAGGGATTAGTTTAAAGGGACAGCTAATTAAACTGCCACTTCGAGACTCACTGAGCGCTTCAACACTTGAATGTATAATTAAGTTGGAACTACCCCCACGTTAGGTGCCAATAGATTTTTGTATCTAGGAATATTTCAAAATGGTATGATATATTAAAGTTTTAAAGGTGTGCATTTACTTAGGGCGATATAAATATGTATGTAATCAGAATGCATCCCATTTTGGTCGTCCACACAAAAATGTTTAACTTTATAATAAATAATATTAATAAATGCTTTTAGAGTTTAAATTGTACACTAAAACATGCTACCCACGTTAGGCGCCAATATGAAATTTTTGTAGGCAAGTATCTAGTGGAAGGCTGACAACAATTAAAAACTATATTTTAGAAGCTTTAAAGTTTTAATTATGTAAGTCACATTAAAAATCCCACATTAGGCGCCAATGTGAAAATTATCCATCTTTTGGATTTTGAAAGGTAAAAAAAACGTTCACTCCTATTTTAATTGCTTTAAATGTGTAAATTCAAAATATAAATTGACCCCAGATGGTTTACCAGGGTAAAAATTTTCCATTTTAAGTTTTCAAAGTCTGAAAGTAGATATCAAAAATTCGATTCTAACAGTTTTAAAACTGCAAATTGTACAATAAAAATATACGCGCACGTTAGGCGCCTTGGGGGACCACTTGGATCACTTTTGAATAAGATTTCAGAGAAATGTCTACAACTATTTGACAAGAAAGGCACAATATATTTCGCTGGCACTGACTTTTCGTTCGTCCACTCAACTATGCCATACAAGTTAGCCCCATAATTGGCGCCAAAATCAAATACAACTTCAGCAACACTACTTTTGTTTTTCAATAGTTTACTTTTACACTCCTGCCTCCCATCCTTTTGCAAACGCCCATTCGCTCTCACTGATTATTAGTTTGTCATTCTTGGTCACTTCATTGTCCTTTGTCATTATTTTTTAGCTGCTGCTTCTACTTATGATTACTTTTGTCTTATTTTCAATTACGTCTTTATTACTCTTGTGTTTTGTTTTTTGCTTTTTAGTTTTCAAGTATTCCTTTTAGTTAATATTGCTTATATCATTCAACATTTCAGCTGAAGACGAAGAACAAGAAGAAGCGCATTACTTTTGCTGTTGGTTTTTTCTCTTTAAATATTTGTTTCTTTTTGGTTATGACTTTTTTCAGTAGAATCTTTCTAATTTTCACCCTTTCGCCCTTGCCATCATTTCATTTTATTCGCTGCTATTTAACTTTTTCGCTTCTCATTTTACGCTTCGATAGCAAAATTACTCCTCATAAATTATTTGCTCGTTTTTACACATTGTTTGTTGTTGCTGGTGGTTGATATTTTCTGAACAGTTTTTCAATAACTTTATGTGGTAAGCACACATACTCACATATCAGCTCAGATACTAACACATATTCATACTAATATAAATACATGAAATGTGTTACCTTTTATTTCGGTCATGTGCGAGTGTGTGTGTGTGTGTGTGTGCAGGTAGTTAACTTTTTATTGTTTAACTAATAAACAAACAAAAAGCCAAAAAAAAAACCACCCGGTAAAGAATATAATAATAAAAAAAAATACTTGCACTTGTTGTTGTAACGGTATTTTTACATATCATACATATTTCACCATTTGTCAGTGTGAGTGTGTATGTATGTATGTATGTACGCAAGTGTTTTATGAGTGCATGTGATTGTATCTCGAAATGATTTATGACGTGCCATTTATAGTGGTGACAATTGAGCGTCATTTTATCTTTTTTTTTTTTTTACAACCTTCTCCCTCGCACTCCTTTACATTATGGCGCCGTGAGTTCGTTAGAAAGAGAGAGTTAGATTTATTTTTTGGTGATTAATTCTGCGTGCGGTTTTTTCGGGTGTTATTTTTCTATGCCTTTCGGTAGTTGTAATTTATTAGGGTTCTTTATCACACAGGTGGCAAGGACCGATTGTATTATAACGATTTTAAAATAATCTTTTTGTAGATGTGTGTTATTCTTTGTCCCAATGGAATGGAATTGTCATTGTGACGCCGCTTTATTGATATGTAAATTGTTTGTGATTGTGTGTAAGGGGCCAGGCAAAATGTAGCTTTGCCGCCGATTATGTACGCTATACACTATATCAAATATGTTTAAAGAACCTATGTATTTCAGTAGAAAATTAAGCTGAATGGAAATGGTGTTGTTTCTTTTAAATTTTGAATACTACGGGCGCTTGAAATTGTTTTACCCTGTGTTTGATTGATCTACGCTCCAAAGCTACATGAAGCTCTAACAAATAAAAAAATAACAATTAGTGACACCTTAGGTGGGGCCGACTGGAATTGTCGCACCTACTTTACTTACTTTTAATGGCACAACAGCCCATGGAGGGCCTAGGCCGAGCTTTTCGCATCCACTCATGTTGTGCGTGTTATATTTGTACATGAATGGACCCACAGTTAAATGCCGAATCCGAACGGCGAAGTTAAAAGCTTTTTCTCAATTTTCAATTTTTACTCTTGTAGGTTTGCCATTGCCTGCCAAGAGGAGGTGCCGTGTAGAAAAATTATTACAATTGTCGTACACTATTCTTAAATATCCACTTTGCGTGTTACTTAAAATATTTTTAACTATTTTTCACATCATCAGCTAAAACATCCATTCTCTATTAAAATAATTCCTTCTACGTTTCACTTAAGAACACAAAAGCAGTAACGACATCCGTTATGGTGAATTCATGCAAAAACAGTGTAAATCCACGCAAATGTCAGCCTTGACACAAACCAATAAGAAGAGTTTTGGGCTCGAACAAGCCAAATAACTTATAACAACAATCGAAACTTATAAAAGTAATCGAATGAAAAAGAAAAAATTCCAGCACTTACAGGGCATCGAAATCGTTGCGACTAGACCACTGAAGTGGCTGGATTGAAAGCTTCGAACTCAATCCGCTCTTATTAAATACTTGTCTATCTCGGTCTTCTGCTGATCCAAATCGCTTTCTTTTTTTTTTTCTATGACCATATAGAGATGCGGACTTCATATAATATTTGTTCTTATGTGCTTTAAGGATACCCTTGTTTCTTCTTCAACCCTCTCTGGAAGAGATAAGCGATTATTGTTCGCGCCAATAACATATTTAAATTGTCAGAGACTTCAAGAGACTTACTTAAAGCAGATACCTTTACTGTTTCGCTGTAAAGAGCGCAGCTAATATTTCGGACTATCAGAGTATTATTTATTCAGTCACGTCAAAATGAGAAATATAGTCGGTTGCTAAATGCTTCATGTCCCCCTATGCTTTGTGAGAATGTCTGAAGGGTACGTATTGCATAAGGAAGCAAAAGCGTTGAGGGGAAAAACTTCTAGGTTAAGCCAGTGGACGATACATTATATTGTTTTGACTCTTTTGCCGAGTTAGTGAAAATTTTAAATTCATATACAACCTACACATACTTAAAACATTTATTTTTATTTTTTTATTATCTACTTTTAGGCGTTCATCGCCTATGTAGATCATCGCCTAATGCGATGATGCTTTATGTTGTGTTGACATGCTTTTAGACATTTTAAGCTGCTACGTTTAATAACTAACTATGTTAAAGGAAGTTTGTTTGTTTTGCGATTATAAATATGTGGAGAAGTGTAGTTGAAGGAAAAGAGAGCAGGAATGACAAATATCAAAAACTACTTTTAGGCGCTAAGCAAAAAAAAAAGAAGAAAAGCGAACAAAATGGTTCGTATTCAGTTTTTTGTTATTGTTAAGTAGTGTGTGTGGCTACTGTACTAACACACACACACTTACTCCTCTACTCCTGTACTCAAATGTAACACATTCAGCTGTAAGGCTAAAAGAAAACACTGCTGCTTTCGATGAAATCAATGAATGTTCTTCTTTTGATTTCATACTTTTAAAAATGTTTCCTTTTTGTGTGTATTTTTAAATGTGTAGGCTCAACAGCAGTGTTCGCCGTGGCGTACTTGCTTGTGCACTGGCCTGCTACGTAGAGGCGAGTCCGGGGATCAAATCTCGGCACAGGCAACATCAAAACAATTTTTCTTCACGGTACCATCTCTTGACAGGCAATGGGAAACCTACAAGAGTAAAAATTGAAAATTGAGAAAAAGCTCTTCACTTCGCCATTCGGTTTCGGCATAAAACTGTAGGTCCCTTCCATTCATGTACAAAATATAACACGCACAATATGAGTGGATGCGAAAAGTTCGGCCTAGGCCCTCGATGGGCTGTTGTGTCATGTAAAGAAGAAGAAGAAGAGGGTATAACAATTTTGAGGTTGTTTTGATTTATTTTATGCCTTCTCGTGTAACCTTTTTTTTCAAACCAAAATTGTTCTTATTATTTTTTTTTATGTTTTGGGTTGACGTTGAAATTTATTTAGCTCTCATGTTTGACAAACACTTTCTCATCATTTGCGAATGGCGGCATTTGGGTAGAGCGGTGTGTTTTTGTGTGTCAGTGAGCGTGTGTGTGTGTGTGTGTGTGTGTGTGTTACCCTTTAGGGTAATCCATTAATTAAGAAGTAATTTAAAATTACTTGCTTTTTCAACCACAAATTGATTATTCTTCATGAAACGAACTGACGTTTTTACATTGCGATGCCCTCCTCCGAGTACATAAATCAACTGTCCACCTCTGTAAATATTTTCAACTAATTGAAAGTTAGTTTATTTTCAACTACATACACACCATAAATGACTGCCTGCCACCTGTATATAATTTATACTAGTCTCACAATTCAATATTTTTCAATTAGCTTTTCAATTAGTTGTTTCAGCAAACTGGTTGGTTTATAGTATTCCGACAGGGATGGCATAGCCATACTAACACATACACAGTTAGCATGACTTTGCCATAAGTGTTGCTAATTTTCCTGTTTATTTATGCTATGACATTTTTTACCTTTTTTTTTCACTTGGACCTAGTCAGCTTGCTGCCTTTCCTTTGAATGAAGGGGAGAGGGAAGGTGGGGGATTGGGGAGTGAACTAAAATCGCACGTGTTGCCCGCTATTTTGTTCTTTTTCTTTTTTCCGCACTCATTTCCCTTTGAAGTGAACCTTTTTTTTGTTTTTGTTTTTGTTAGTGTATGTATTTAGTTTTTGCATTTTCCACATAGATTTCGTTTACGTTTACGTTGATTTTTGACAGATGTCTACAAAAAGCAAACACAGACTACACATAGCGGTACAACTTTTCATATACATGTGTATGTGTGCATATTTGTGTAGCGCTATACGAGTATTTCTTTATGTAGTCGCGGTTTATTTGAAATGATTTCATTTGAAATGTTACAAGTTAATGTCAAAGTTCATTGCCAAGCAATAATCATAATTTCTTTTTCAACACACCTACCACTTGTGCAGGTACATACACACACACACACACACCCACACACACACACACACACACATACTTACACATACGCCACAACTTATGCTCATTTAAGTCTCAAAGCAGCTCAAGCTGGATTTATTGTGTATTTATTTCTACCTGAAATGTAAATGTCAAGAGTCTTACCTGCAAGTAAAGAAAGAGAAAAGGAAACATATTATTTGCTTAGTATGTCGTAGTTGTCGTCTAAATATTATATAAAAAAATAAAAATTTAAAACAATTTTCGCTAACATTATCTCTTCAAGTGTACTTTGTATACTTTAGTTGTCTAATGCAAAATTTCAAGAAAAGCAAAGACAAAAAAAAAAAGCAAATTAAAAAAAAAATAAAAAATAATTCCAACTCAAATGATGCTGCAAAAATGCTATACATCTTCAACTTGGTGGCTGCTCTCTCTCTGGCACACACACACACACACGCACACACACACACGCACACGCCCACTTACACTTTTATTCCACACTTCCTTTCCCAAGCATTCTTCTATGTATGTATGTATTCGCGTGTGTGTGTGTGTCTATTCACGTGACATTTTGGCTAAGATTGAATATGTGCTGTAATGTGTGCGTTATGTGTGTACATAATGTACGAGTACGATTTAGTAGAAGGTAAACAACACTCATTCACACACACACACACACACACACACACACACACACACACACACACACACATACATCACAAGCAAAGCTATAAATTAAACAACATATGCGACTCAGAACATAGCGCTATTCTACAAACAAACATGTTGCCCTCCTACTCTCCGACTTGCATACTACATTGTTAATATTCGCCTGAGTAAGCTACCCGGATACAAGAGAGAACTGGTGGGTTGTTCAAAATCAAAGAAAACGAATTAACTATGAACTCTTAAAGTGGGGTTAATTTTTTATATAGTAATTTCCCCTATAATAGTAGTACAGTTGGATTTAAAAGAAAACGGCTAACGTGGACCCAATTTACTCATTTCGGTTAGGTTAAGTGGCAATCCAGGGACACTCTTGCATAAGATAAAATGGAGCATTGTGATATCACATGGTTGGACTTACATGTTCCGAACACTGGTTCCGAACGGCAGGTTGGTAATTTATTATCACGCGGTGGTTTTGCATTTGCCTACCAAGTGCTGTACTTTCTTATAATTCTCATCCACTTGATATCGGCAGGAATGTAAGAAGATTATGAATGAGAATAAACCACCAAGACAGAAATCGAACCTACATGCACCCGGTGGAAGGTCCAACTACTATGCTATCCACTAGTCTTGATCGAGTCGCCTACTAATTTATGCAATAAGTTTTTATTTGTTTGTTAATTCGACTTTAGCTATTATTCCTTGTGACCACAGAAATATTGGAAAACAATTTTAATAATTTATTTTACTTATTTTTACTAGTTATTTGACTACATTTTGAGCGTGCATTCTCACTAAAACTTAGCTAAATTGTGGTCGCTTGGGCGTAGTGGCAGTGCGTTGGACTGCTATGCAGAGTGTCCGGGGCTCGCATCTCGGCACAGGCAAAATCAAAAAGTAGAAAAAAAGTAGGCACCATCTCTTGACAGGCAATGGGAAACTTACTAGAGAAAAATTTAAAATTTAGAAAAAGCTCTTCACTTCGCCATTCGGTTTCGGCTTAAAACTGTAGGTCCCTTCCATTCATCTACAAAATATGACACGCACAACATGAAGTGGATGCGAAAAGCTCGGCCTAGGCCCTCCATCTGCTGTTGTGCCATTAAAAGTAAAAGGAAGACTAAACTGTTCTTACATATTTTTTGTAGTGAATATTATTAAACAGAATTTTACTAACCAAACTTTTTTGAACCAAAATTTTGACAAAATTTCTAAAATTCCAAATCAAATTTTCAAACCGAAAATTTCTCTGCATTTTTATTGAATGCTTAAGAAATCCCGAAAAACCTCAAAATCTCAATAATATCTCAACAACTTCTGAGGTTCGCTCATTTCAAATCCACCCACACAAATAAATGAAGCATAACTTAAATTCGTACTTCTTCTCGACATATGCAGTTTGGCAATGTGCACTTGTGTGTGTGTGTGTTTTTCACCTTTTTTTTACCTTTTTTTCGTGAAAGCAAAAGGGAAAAGCAGGCAGAAATGCGGGGACCATAACAAAACAGCGAGCGACGTAAGTGAAAAAGATTTTGTGCCTTTTCAAGCGTAATACATTCATAGTCGCACATATTCGTGGACGTCAGTCACAAGTAGTACAACTGTACAAACAAACAAACAAACAAACAGACAGACAGACAAACAAACATACAAACAGATAGACTGACAGACAGGCAAACACATTTATGTACTTTCTTTTATGTAAGCGTAAATGTTAGAACACTACTACTACTATTACACGGCATTGTACACACACACACACACACACACACACACACACACACACACACACGATCACTCACACCGATAAGAACATACATTTATGTAAAGTACACTTTGTTAGCAAATATGTTGTAAGTAGTTTCAGCGAGAACGTTGTCGTCCTTTCTCGTATGTCGTTTTTCTAGTATGTTGTAGTAAGTACACACACACATATGTACATACATAGTTGTGTGTTGTTGCTATTGCAATCACTGTTATTGAAAGCGTTGTTGATATGCTCACATACACACACACACTCACATACACACACACACGCACACAAACAAATCCACATCCAGACATTTACTATAGCATTATCAGTTTTTGTTTTTGTTTTTTGTTTTTTGTTTTTGTTTGTATGTGAATGTGTATACGAGTGTGCGTGTGTGTGTGTGTGTGTGTGTGTGTGTGTGTGTGTGTCACTGACACTGACAAATAATAAAATGTACGAAATTGGTTCTGTTTTATTTTTTGCAGCACAAGAAGATAAAAAGTAAAGGCAGTCTTGCCTTCTAGATAAAGAAAACGACGCACACAGACGCACTCAGGATATACTAAAGGATATTGAGACATGTGATATATCAGAGACCAAGGAATGTGGCTTATCTTTGACTGACACTGCCAATGCGAAGAGAGAAGATTAATCTTTTCCCAAAAAATTATATCAAAAGATGAGATTCATACCTAAGAATGAAATGTAATTAAAAATTGTGGTATTTTTAAACTTTCCCTTTTCAATTTTCTATTTACGAATGAATCCAGGGATAATTTAAAAGTCATTTGCATTCAGTTATTGTTTTTCTTTTGATCATGTAGATAGTTAAACTAGTTTTGTTAGCTGCATACACAACAAAGAAAGTCAAGAAAGCTTTTACCACTATTAAAGTCAAATAAAAAAGAAAGAAGATATCAAAACCAAAGAAGATATGAGTATAATATAAAAGAGAGAGAGATAAAGAGAGACTGTCTGCTGTCATTCCAAGAGACTCTTTATATTGAAGAAATGAATTTAACGAATTACAAATAAAGTAAAAGCATCTCTCGATTTCAACTGGTGTTTTTTTGTTTGTTTTTTTTTTTGGCAATGAAAAACTTGGTTCCGATCTCAATCCAATTCACAGAAGAACATTATTATTGCCTTTGATTTCTAGTCTTTGATTTTCGATCATTACTTTTCCACGCTTAGTCTCCAGTCTTCAGCTACTGGTTTATATTTTTTACCTCTGGTATTTTATCTTTAGTTTATGATATTTGATTTTTAAGTAAATTGTTTGTTTGTTTTTTGGTTGTTTTTCTTCTTACGGTTTACGGTGTATGTTGTGCGGTCTGTGATCTAGGCTCCATGATCTATAGTTTATAATCTGCAATCTATAGTTTATGGTCAACCGTTAATAGTCTTTGTGGATGTGGTCGCTGCGGCGTAGTGGTAATGCGTTGGACTGCTACGCAGAGTGTCCGGGGTTCGATTCTCGGCACAGGCAAAATAAAAAAAAAAAGTAGAAAAAAGATAGTTTTTCTACACGGCGCCATCTCTTGGCAGGCAATGGCGAACCTACAAGAGTAAAAATTGCTATGAAAAGCTTTTCACTTCGCCGTTCGGATTCTGCATTAAACTGTAGGTCCCTTCCATTCATGTACAAATATAACACGCACAACATGAGTGAATGAGAAAAAGCTCGGCCTAGGCCCTCCATGGGCTGTTGTGCCATTAAAAGTAAGTAATTAAGGATATTTGGTTTCTTGATTTTGGTTTTTGATCTTTGTCCCTTAGTCTCCAGGTTATGGTACCTTTGTATTTTCTTAAGATTTTCGTATTTAATTTTTATTTATTATTTATTTGTTTCTATGGTTTATGGTAATTTTTTTGTTGTTGTTGTTATTTGGTCTATGTTCTCTGACTTATGGTTTATGTTCATTGGCAATTGGTATCCTTTCTTTAGATTCTGATCTTTATTTCTAATCTTAGATCTTTGGTTTATGAATTTATTCTAAAACTGATTCTTCTTAGACGTTAGGATTTTCTTTTAGTGTCTGGGCATTGCTTTCAGATCTTCAATATTCCTACTTTGATCTTAAGGCTACGCTCCTTTTTAAGATCTTCGGCCCGGTGTGATCTCGTCCCATCTGTCTTGTCACGCCCCCAGCTGTTTCCAATGTTTGTTATGCGTTTTGGTAAAAACAACTACAACAAATACAGAAGTAGACAGCAACAATAGAGGCCGAAATGTGATATAGGAGCAATTTTGTTGACACTATTTTGCCCGCATATGTGCATTGCCAACAGTACACATATACATACATACTTATGCATATACACAATTTCATTATTTAGCTTTCTTTTGATTTAAACTGGTTTTGTCATTTACATAAATGAAAAGCAGCTGTTGCTGCTATTGCAATTTTCCAATTGAAAATGCTCTTTTCTTTCCAATTGCACATTTGCTTCCCTTTCTCCACTCCACTGCACTCCACTGGCTTGAGTGAAATTTTCTTTGATTTTATTTTCTTTTCTTTGATTTGTTTATTTCTCTGTTCTGTTTCTCTAATAGGATTTTCTGCATTTTATCAGTTTGGAAAAGATGTCGGTAAGAATTTTTCTATGTGCGTTTGTTTATTTATTTTTTATTTGAAGAGTACATTTACAAATCTGTGAGATTTTTCTTGATCACAAAATATAAGAGGCAGAGAAAGAAAAAGAATTGGAGATGAATGTGAAAAAGACAAGACAAAGGATATTATTTATCTGTAAGTTTTGAGGAGCAAAGGAAAAGTAAAGTAAACCAAATACACACAAACAAATGAATGCGTACTTGTGGTAGTGTCAATATTTGGCATGCTCTTGATGTTGTTACTGTTGTTGCCCCTGTTGTTCATTGCTGTTAACAGCAAGAGCTGTGTGCACTCCTTGGCGGACACTCTACCTACCTTTCACTCAAACCATCGTCATCTTCGTCGTCATGTTAGTTGATGCTGATCACATCAGATAACATTCATCAGAATCGACAGCTTCGACATCCATCATCATCATCAACGACAACATGGTTCTTCTTTGCTATATCTGATATGTATGTGCTCGTTTAAATGTAGCTACAAGTATGTATTGATGTGTTGAAAGCATATCCCACCCCTCTCCCACAGAGAGAGAGTCTCTCTCTTAACAATTCGGTTTCTTCTGTGTGCCTGTTGGAGTGCGTAAATGTGTACATTTGTTTGATTATTTGCTGTTGGAAGCATACTGCGGGATAATATGGAAGTACGCAAGTACGCATACATTCACACACAAATATACACACACTCACACTCCCACTCACATATTTACACATACCACAATAAACATGGTGGAGCAATTGTGTTTGCGCGTCTTCTCACCAACTTCCAGAATACTTCATTATTCTCCTTATATACAAAAATTTTAGGTACATAAAGCTGCAAATGCCAGCGGGAGTTCCGGTGCTGCCAGATTGTTTTTTACTCACTTGTGTAGGTCGTTTGGTGTGAGGAGCTTCAACTCAAACCGAAATGACGAAAGTTTTTAGCAATCGCGGTGTAGTGAGTGCCTGGACTAACAAACTGACCAAGTAGTTGGATTCTCAGATACTTTCTACAGAATATATCCTTATTTGTGGTGGGTACGGTACGTCTTACTTTTCCATTTTTTCCATTGCATGTGAAACTTTATCTGCTCGCTTCTGCGAAGAGCAGATAAGGTCTCTTATCGCTTAAAACTAAATTCTCTCTTCCCTGATTTGTTTACTCTTTCTTTATCTATCTCACTTTCTCTCATCTTTCTATAAATATATGTATGTATACCATATGCTTGCATCTTTACACTCCTTTATCAATTTTCTTCTTTTTATTCACATTTAGATTTCTTCGTTTCATTTCCCTTTCTTTGGTTATGTGTTTGTTTGTTTCAAATGTTTATATTGTATACTTGTTTTTACACAAAACTCTTGAAAACAAGCTGCACACCTACGCACGCACTCACAGCAGTGCTCTGCAGTTCCGTGTTTTGTTAGTTATTTTTGTTTGCCAATTTCAAATACGGGAAGCAGTTGGAAGATGCCAAGCACGGCGAGGCTGCCGCAGAGAGCTTTACTTTCGAGAACAGTGAATTATCAAGAGAATAGTAGTTGTTAAAAGTAGAATCGTATTTGGATATAATTGGTAGCGATGAATAAATATTTCATTTTCTTTGAAGAACTGTGTACTCTTCTACATGTGGGTATTAACATCTAAAATTATTTTTAATGGCTGTTCATGTTCATATAGATGCAGTGTATGTATGTAGGTATCGCATTCGGTGTTGGTAGTTGAAGTAATTGGAAGAATTTTAAATCAATCGCAGTAATTTTCTACGAATTATTAGAAGTTTGTAGTCAGCAATGAAATAACTAAATTTTTAAGTTTTAACTTTTTTACTTCGCCGTTCGGATTCGGCATTAAACTGTAGGTCCCTTCCATTCATGTACAAATTTAACACGCACAACATGAGTGGATGCGAAGAGCTCGGCCTAGGCCTATACTACCTGACGTAGTATATCAAAAAATCATCTTTGCTATTAACTATTTCATTATTCACCCAAATTAAATTGAAAATTGAAAAAAAACCAAAACAACAAATGTGTATTTAAATATTATTGGGAAAATATTTCATTACATTGCTTTACACTTTGACATTATCGTCATGAGCCGCATAAAACATCAACATCAGAAACTTCCAATTAAAAAACAAAATAATTACTGCAAACTACATGACGTATACGTGATATTTAATTAAACCGCTAAAATCGTGTTACACATACGCGTTCTTGCACACAAATTACCATTTATGCATTTGTTATATGTGCAGTGAGTGCGAGCGTGTATGTTTGTTTGTTTATTTGTGCGTGTGTCAACAAATTTATTTATGACTGCTTGTGCATGATTGAGACGAGATTTTCGTGGCTTGTGTGTATCCGAGCTTATCCGTGCATGTAGGTAACCGCGCTCCATTTTGATTAACTCTCCTGTGTATTTCCGTGTTAAACATTCAGGTGTTTGTTCTATTCCGCCAAACACACATACATATGTGCACATATGTATGTGTGTACCTAGGCATAGTTATATATTTGATTCAAAAATTTTGTGAAATTTCAATGCAAATATTTTATTGAATATTACAAATATATTTCAACTAAGCGCTTTAAAAAGCTAATTCAAATTATAAGATTGGCTAATGTCAATCCACAGAAATTCTATCAAATTGAAAACTCTGAAATAAAACAAGAGTTCGAACCAAAGACCATACCAAAGACCAGACCAAAGACCAGGCCAAAGACCAGACCAAAGACCAGACCGAAAACTAAACCAAAGACCAGACCAAAGACCAGACCAAAGACCAGACCAAAGACCAGACCAAAGACCAGGCCAAGGACCAGACCAAAGACCAGACCAAAGACCAAAGGCCAGACCAAAGACCAGCACAAAAACCAGGCCAAGGACCAGACCAAAGAGAAGACCAAAGACTAGACCAAACAACAAGAACCAAACCAAAGCCAAGATTAAAGGTCAAAATTCAGACACAAAACTCGGACAGTACTCATTTCAATTTTCGTTGCTTCATGCTCCAAAAACACGCCATTGTCCTAACTTTAACAGCAAAATATCTCCAAAAGAATATTTTTTGCACTCAGAATGATTCGTTAATAAAAAATCAATGATACGAGTATAAAAAAAAGAAGTAGAATGAAGTGAAATTTAACGGTATATCGATAGCAGTAAATAGACCTCAAATAAGTATTTAATTTAATTAAAATAAGTAATAATACTTAAGTATATAAAAACTACCAGCACCCCTCCCCCAACTCCCTCTCATCCGACAGTTCACTCCTCTCCACAAAGAGCACATAATTCTCTGTACTCTTATAGCATCATTTATTTATATGATCATAAAATATTCATTTCATTTCTAACCAACAAAAAAGAAAAAGAGCAAAACGAAAGACAAAAAGGAAAAGCTGAAGCTGAAGCTGAAGCTGAAATGACTCAATCAATTGTTGAAATAGAAAAATTTATCATGCGAATCGAAATTGAATCAAAATGCAAATATTTACTTGAAACAGCAACAAAAACAAACAAAAATACAAAGAAAATTATGATAAAGAAGCAGGCAGGAGCAACAACAGAAAATGAAAACGTTGACGTTGACGTTGACGTTGACAATGTTGGCAAATACTACATAAAGAAAAGCAACAATGACAGCAACAACTATGCTAACAACAACAACAACAACAACAACAACAACAACAACAGTCAGATCAGCAATATTCGCTTTATGCGCTTATGAAGACGAAATGCCATTTACGTGTGATTTTTTGTAAATGTGTGCATACACTCGTAAGAATATTTATACGAGTATGTACTATGTGTGGCTGTGTGTGTTTGAGTGTATTTGTATAGAATGTTCTAATTTGAAATGGAATGCTTCAAAAGAGACACATACAAACAGACAAGCACAACAAGCAGTAAAGAGTATAGACAGCCATACACACAGACAGACAGACAGACAGACAGACAACCAGACACACACACACACACACACACGCACGTACACTTAAATACATACATACATACAAATATCTATCCACATTTAGACAAAATATAATCTCAAGTAAATTATGCATGTGATGAAATAAAGAAATCAACAACAAAAATATCAACTTCAAACGCTAAAATGAAAGACAACCCAAAAAAAATAAACAAATTTAGTGGTTCAATGAACTTCAGAACAGAAGCAATGAAATGAAAGATACATAGACTTTCTACGAGAAATATCTGCGATATACTTGAATGATTGCCACAAATTAAAATACAATCTAAACTTTTACTCAATCCATTTCAATTTCAAGTTTTTCCCAGCCTTTTTCTTTTGCACAAACTTTTTACGGTTTAAGTTGAAATTTGTATGTATTTATTTAAATTATGATTGCTTATGATTTAGAGTGTGGAGGGGGGCTGAAAGATTGGATAAAACTTGACTCTTTAAAGCAAGCAATGAATTTGTTTCTTTATCGATTTCGATTATGTGAATTTTTTCTCTACAGCTTTTGAACTGAACTTACCAAATATAATAAATTTTCTTTAATATACAGATGAAATAAAGTCAAATATGTATTTCGCATATCAATTCCAAGTATTACTGAAAAGCTTTCCGTTTTAAAAAACTAATATTAGAAAAAAGAGCAATCGAAAACGTGTAGCCGCTACACACTGAAGTAGTGAAACTTCTTTACGACTTTTCATGTACATCTACACTTTCAATGTTGCATGTTGCTTCTCTCCAGACCTGCTTCGTTTTACCAACGCATACTAACAGCTTCTCTATACACGCACATTTCTGTAGAGAGAGATCTATTCTGAACTTAGCCACCGAAGGATTTCCATTTAACACATGAACGGTACCGGATGTCGATAGTTTACTAGGACTCTCCCGTAGTTGTAATTAACTTAATGGGCAACAGCATATACTTATTCATTTTGTACATATGTAGTTAATCAATCATTCAAGTTTCTGAACACATTTGAGAGAAATTGTGAGTGAAGGGAAATACAATATTGCAACATATACTTAAAGATATACGTACTGGTACTTTGTGACGTCATATGCGAGAGAGTCAACTGTTAGACAACTTTTCTAGGTGCTCAATGCTATAAGCATTTTCTCTGCTTTCTTTTCGAATTATGTAATATGTAAAAGAAACAAAATTCAATTGACACGGGATTGGATAGCCTCACTTGAAGCTGATGACTCCCCCTGACTAAATCGAGTAAAAGCATAAACTAATTCGAAAACACATGGATACATACTTAGAAACCATATTTATGCGAATCGAGTGCAATTACTACGAGTGCATACATACAAATATACTAATATATTTAAATACAAGCTTCCACCACAGCACTTGTGAACCCGAAAAGTTTCTTTGCCTATGCTGGTGCAACGTTCATTCATTCACTCATTCACTCACTCACTCATCGCTCATTCATTCATTTATTTACTTATTTATTTATGTTTTCACAGCTGAATATTACATTTCTTTCATATTGTGTTTAAGGTGCGCGTGCTTCTTGCTGTTTCTTCTTGTGAAATTACTTTAACACAATTGGTTATACAATTCCAAAGCAATCTTAGCAAATACACTTCAAATTGTTTATTTCTGTTTTGCTGTTTTGCGGTATGACAATGGCTGGGCTGGCATTGGTATAAAAACGATCAATACTTAAACGATGCGAGTGTATGGAGTAAAAGTATAGCGGAAGTATAGCACACATACGAGTGCATACGTAAATACTCATAGGTATTCAGAAGCATACTCGCAGCTATCGTAGCTACACATTTCAACATAAATATGCCCCACTTGCCACTCAATCACCTCATATTAGTTTCATATAGTTGTCGGTTATTATTTATTTACCAAGGAAGTGACGGCGACGGTGACGGTGACGGCGACGGCGGCGGCGACAGCGACAGCGACAGCAACAACACCGACTACCGTAATAGTTTCCTATTATTTTGATGCCATTATTTGATGCTCATTTGGGGTGGGGCAGAGAAAGAAGAGAGCGAGGAAGAGGAAGAGAAGCAAATGATGGCAGAAACAAATACAACAAAAAATGTTACACAAAAGAAAATTCGCAGGGGACTCAAGAAAGTAAAACAAAAAAAAAACAAAATTGAAATAATATCGAGAAAAAAAAACTGAATTCTAGAAAAATATAAGAAGCCAATTTAAGAGAAAAAAAAAACGTTATTCAAGTGCAAAAGTAAAGAGTAGTACTCATTTTAAGAGCAAGTATATAAATGGATGTGTGTGTGTATGTATGTATATTGCAAATATATGCGTCTTTGTTTTCGCATTTACGTGTATGTGTTGGTAATTTCCGTTTGTTACATTTCCGTTCCTTTTTGTCACGTATTTTATGAATGAAATCGATGATGATTGCAAAGACGATGACCAATGATGATTAGAAATAAACTTGCATGTGTTGCACAGCCCAAAAGTATGCTGCAATTTTTGGGTAATACATATAAAGCTACTGCTGCATGGCTTCATCGTTGCGATCATTTTCAGATTCACAACGCAGGGAAAATGAAAATTATTATAATATTGGCAGTGATCAATTCTCGTAATGATTAACTTCAAGTGTCTGTTAAATAAATTGTATGTGTGTGTATGTATGCGATCCAATTCATATACTTTAATTTGTCCGTTTGTCGTCCATAGTCACTGGAAATAAATGACCCACCAATATTGCTACTTAATTCGTTCTCTACTTCAATTCTCCTTTTCTTCCATTGCTTTTGTATGCTTCTCATTTCTATTGCTTATTTACCATTTTTTCTCTAAAAAGCTAATTACCAAGGGGATGCAGGAAGCAACAGCGCACACAAAACACACACACACACAAACAACCGATACTATTAACAAAAAATCACACACACATAAACTCAGAGAGAAAGAGAACGACAGAGCGAGAGAGAGAGAGAGAGGTAGAGAGCAGAACACTTGAAGCAGCTTTGAAAACTATTGATGCAGTCAAAGTAAAAGAAATAATTGCAAGTTCAATGATGTTCGTTTTGAAACTGATAGCAACTGGTAGCTACAATTAACTGCTGCTGCTGCTGCTACTGGTGCTGCTTAACTGAAAAGAGGGCATTGTTTGAATTTATACTAACATTGCTGAGCTTTTCAGTTTTTCCTTTAGAGATTGTTTGAAATGGTTTTCCGTTTTCGTTTCTGATGAAAATTAATTCATTGTTAGTTTTGGGTGAGCATGTACGTACATCAGGGATATAGACAAGCAAACATACAGAGTATAAGTAAAACAGAATAGCTGAAGATAAGGAGAGAGCGAGAGGGAGGGATGGACAATAATAGTTAAAAGGGGTTTTTATTTTGGTGTGCTACTTTACTGAAAGACCAAATCAAATGAAACTGAACATTGGAACACAAGTGAAATGTAATTATGTTGTCTCAAAAGTAGTAGGAAAGCAATATTTAAAAAAAAAAAGAAATCAGTCTTGATCAGTCACATTAAACAAACCGATAGTTTTTACAATGGTTCTAATTATTTTCTATTGGTTATAAGTAACCTTAACGCAACCACTATTTATCATCGGATACAGTCAGTCGTAAGCTTTTACTACTCGTTGGTTTCCACTAGTCATTAATCACTATTCATCCATTTTAGTTTAGTTTATTCAGTCAATGAATATATACCATTTCTTACAGAATAGCTTAACAATACCTGAAGCTTATAAAACAGATTATTTATTACAAGATTAAAAGATTATAATAGGAAACAAAAGTATGCATCATCATTCATCACTATTTATCCCAGTCTACCTTATATAGTTAGTTTCTAATAATCATGATTTGATTTGTTATTACTCATTGATTCTAGTCTAGTAGTTAACTAGTCCGTGATCACTTTTCATTGATTCAAATTAGACTTATGACGTATTATTCTACTCATTGGTTTAACTAGTTAAACGCCATTACTAACTAACCCTACTCGTTATCCATTCACCACTTGGTTTTAACTAGTTAAAGAATTCACCGACTGATTTGCTTTCAATCATAGACTCATATTCGTTGGTTTTAACCAACAATTGATCACATTTTATTGATTTTAGACAATCGCACACTACTACTCGTTAGTATTTTACTAGTTTCAGACATCTGTTAACATCTAGTCGCAGAACAACACACAAGATTAAGTTCACCTACTCGTTGGTTTTAACTAGTCACAAGCCTCTTACTCGTTAGTTTTAACCAGTCGCAAGCCTTCACTGATCGGTATATCGTTAACTGCTATTCCGATAGAAAAAAGTTCCCAAAGAGCTTGCATGAAAAATAAATTTGGCAATATATTTGTGCCTTCTACCCTACATTCACACACGTAGTTAGTATAACTTCAATACGACATTAAATATATAAATAGAGGAAGAAAAAGGAAAATGAAAAAATTTACTATTTCAAAAAATAACAACAACAACAAAATGAAAAGGGGAAAAAAAAAAGAAAATTTCAAAATTTATAGCTTCATTTAACTTAACATTTATTAAAGCTGCAATGTTAGGACCTGCGCACGTTTTATTGGACGCTAAAGAATTTAACTTGAGTTGACTTTGCTGGCTGGGTGGTTTGAAACATTTTTCATTTCATTTTCCTGTTTATTATTTTTTTTCTTTTTAGCGTATGATGCGAGCGCTCCTCCATATTGTTTGGCAATTTTAAGGTGCTCTTGGGAAGAGAATCTACTTGTGTTCCGTTTGTTCATACTCTCTCCTATTCTCAGTACTTATCACTATTACACTCACGCTCTTGCAAGCGTTTTTTATCATTAGATTCTCATCAAATTAACTCTCTCTGCTGTATTATTTATACATACATATATACATAAGTATTTATCTATTTTTACGAACATTAAGTTACTGATTGTTGTTTTTGTTTCGGTTGTTTCCTTTATTAGGTTTAGGCATTTAATTACATCTTTCTTGATATTAAAATTACTTAGTTTACGGTATATTTTTCTTCACTCTCGCCCCCATTCTTTGTCTATTTTTTTGCATCTCTGAGCAAATAAATAACACCATTTCTTTTTCACCTCACACAATATAATAAAATATTGACTCTTTTCTAATGTGATCACGCCTTCACACACACACCAAGAAACAACGCACCTTTGAGTTATATTAATTGCAAAAGGAACATTAGAAAACAACAACAACAGGAACAGCAATAATAACAATAACAGTTGAACACCAACTGACGCTGCCGCTACATGCATCAACGTGTTTTTGAACAAACGTGTGTGTATGTGTGTGCGTGTTCGTAAATTAATCGTCGCCGTCCTACTAGTTAGTACATAAATATTTTGAAGCGGAAAAACATTAAATTTTGTGTAGATTATAATTAATTTTAGTGCAATTTGTGGAGTGATATTATGTGAAAAGTTTAACACTTTGAGCCAATGTGCCCAACTGTGCCCAGTTACCATATAATGTAATCAAACGAAAGAGCGACCGTCGGCGAAAGACCGGGAAAGAACATCGAAGTTATGCTGTCGAATTCTACTATAATTTTCGTCTATGTTCGAGGGGAGTGTCATTAAAATCGGCAACAACAACTATAACAAAAACATCAGCCTCAACAACAAACAACAACAACAACGACAATAAAGTGAATGGAATAAATGAGAACATAAATGTATTGTATATGTAAGTGTGCTGCTTTTGACTGTAGTAACGGCGCCACCCGCCATTATTTTCAACACTCTCGCACTCTCATTCACATCCAAACCCAGTTCAAAATTATTATGTTTTGTGCGAAATTAAGGCATTTAAGTGTGGAATATTTTCGCTGTTCGAGTTCGAGTTAACAAGATTATAAAATTGTACTTATGTATTTTTTCCTCTGCCCAATTCACGTTGCCATTCCCGCTGTCATTTCGCTTTTGTTTTATTAATTTTTATTTTCTGTGCGTATTTTGCGTCGGTTTTGTTTTAAATGTTTTCACATTTTTCGTATGTATTTACCCCGGAAAAAAGTTCAAGTATACAATATCATTTATTTATGCTTGTTTAATGGTTTAATGGCTTTAAATGATGCGGAAATTAAAAAAATACAAACAGTTAAAGGAAATATGTAGCAATCCTTTTTGTTTTCTGTTGACATTTGGGAAAAAGGGAGGGTGAGAAGTAGGCAGTGAGTGAGAGACCAGGGCAGGGTACGATTCTTGTAAATTATTGATATTACTTTTGAAGTTTCAATCAAACTTTCGAATTGATTTAACTTTTGGTAGAGATATTGAGAGGATTTAATTTAATTTTATATGTAAGCAGTAACAAATAAAAAAATAAAGCCTCATAAAAATTGCAGTAATTTTAGCTTAAAGCAAAATGATGATTATAATTATCTTTTGAAATGATTATTTCTTGTAAATCACGTCAAATTTTAAAACTTATAGTTAAAAATACACAAATTTTAAACTGGAGGTATGTGATTAGAGCAATAGAGCAAAAGGAAGAAATCTTTGTATCACAATCAAAAAAAAAAAAGGTACAATGTAAAATTAATATTTCAATTTTAAATCATGATTGAGATAGTAAAAATATGAGGCTGACAAATGTTATGTTAAATATACATATAATATATCTGTTTTACATTGGCAATTTGGCAATGTAACTACATTTTGGAAGTACAAATTGAATCAGTCAAATTGTTGTTACGAGTGCAGAAGGGATTCAATGTAGTTTTTTATCTCACTCTCACTGTTCGAATGCAACACATTTACACAACAACTACATCTGTATATGCCTGTTAACTTAATTCTCAAGTGTATTAAGGCTACGTAAATATGATTACAATTGAAACTAAGTAAATTATTAAGTAAGTTATAATTGGTTATTTCTACCAAATTGAGCCTATAATTTGACTACATAAATCAACAGCAGACATATTCACACGCGTGTACTATACAAGTGCTAATGCAATAAAAAAAAACTTTAAATTCAATAATAAATAAACTTGATACATAATAACCAAGCACGATGAGAGTCGATTTCGTTGCTTGCTTGTTATTCATTGTTGCTGTTGCTGTTGCCGTTGCTGTTGCTGCTGTGGTTTGTTGGTTAAAATTCACTACTTGAATTGTTGCTGTTTTACATGCACACACAACGTACATACATACATAGAAGAGATTTCGGAAAACTTGTTGCTATATGCCAAAAAATTTAATTTATGCGAACAATAAAATTCAGACATGAATTCAGTGTGGCAGAAAAATATGCAACCTCATACACACAAGCACACTTGCACAAGTGCATACAAACATGTTGTTCTATAATAATAAATATCATGTTAACAACAAAAATATAATTATTGCAAGGACTTTTGCAACAACAACAACAACAACAACTGAAAAACACACACACGTACATACATATGTACATGCATAAATTGCATACAATGAATTCATCAGTGTGTGTATAGAAAAACTGAGCGCAAGAGGGAGAGACGGAGAGTAATCGAGTGGAAAAGAGAGAAACCGTTGAAAGGTGAGCGCACACTGCAGCAGCAGCAGCAGCACAACACTGTTGCTGGTGAGTACTCATAGAAACGAATGCAACAACTGCATACATACAATTGCACCTGCACAAATATACATATGTATATGTAACAATAACAATAACAATATCAAAAACAGCAACAGCGAAAAAGATAACGCATAAACGAAAGTGAAGGTTAGTGCTGAAAATTCTTTTTCTTTTTTTTTTTTTTGACAATCAACACAGATACCAAATCAAAAAACACCAAACCGCCAAATGGAACCGAAATGTAGTGTAGTGAAGTGAGACATCGTTACGTTAAATTCAACGTACATATACAATGCAAATGCCAGCAAAAATAAAAAATAAAAAAATAAAAACCTGTAGCTGCTGCTTGAGCTAGAGCTGGAGCACCATATGTATAAATTCACTACCCACACACACACACACACACACACACACACACACCGAGCGGAACATTATTGCATAAATTCATAAAAGGTAAAGGGCAAAAGCGAGAGAGATAAAAAGAGTATCGTAAGAACTGAGGCCGAACAGAGAATAAGTTAATATTATGCGCTGCAAATGGAGATGTGCTGAGAGGCCAAGTCATCAACGCCTCATATTGCAAGCAGCTCATGAGTAGAGCATGGGTGTGGAAGAGAAGGGAACGGAAGAGCAGCGCTGCAGCTGCAGTAGGGTGACAACGGAGAAGAAAAGAGTGCTGCTTCTGTAAAAGCTAAAGCATAAAATTGACAAAAGAAAAATGTTTACACACACACATGCAAACTCAAGCACTTCCACTACTACTACTACTGCTACTATTTACTACTTCGTTAGTGTAGGTGATATGTAATGTAAACGTTATTTGACATTTACATTGTTTCCTTGACATGTTTTGTTCTTTATGAGAGGTATTCCGATGTAAGTATGTATGTGTGTGAGTGCATGTATGTGTGAAATTCTAGTTTCTCTACTTTTTCTTGCCCTGCTGTTGTCTTTAATTTTTGCTAGAATTTGTTGCTTGCACAGCACAGAAGACAACCAAACTGGGTGGGAAAATAGCGCACATACTTAGTAAAGTTAAAATGATAGAAAGGTAGGAATTTTGTATCTATTTGCAACAACACCAGCCGGCTGGCAACAGTATCTACCAGGAATTTTATGAATTCTACGACTCTTGCATATTTTCAGCTCACTTGTCAAATTGAAGCTGACACAAGTTTTGCATTGCATATCACAACGTCATAGAGCATAGTTAAAATATCTTCAAAATGTTTAAATGTTTACTTATAAGTGTAGTAAATCAAGTGGTAAAGAAAATTTGCACTGACATTTTGAAAATATATATACATTACATAAGTAAAGAACATAGTATGTATTATAACAATTTTAGTAAATAACGAGAAAACCACAGCTTCAAAGCTGTGATTATAACTTTTAACCATATCAAATGTGTTTATAACCAAACGTAGGAACATTTTATGTTTAGATATGTTAATGAGTGGTCGCTGTGGCGTAGTGGTAGTGCGTTGGACTGTTACGCAGAGTGTCCGGGGTTCGAATCTCGGCACAGGCAAAATCAAAAAGTAGAAAAAATTATTTTTCTATACGGCACCACCTCTTGGCAGGCAATGGCAAACCTACAAGACTAAAAATTGCTATGAAAAGCTTTTCACATCGCCGTTCGGATTCGGCATTAAACTGTAGGTCCCTTCCATTCATGTACAAATATAACACGCACAACATGAATGGATGCGAAAAGCGAAAAGCTCGGCCTAGGCCCTCCATGGGCTGTTGTGCCATTAAAAGTAAGTAAGTTAATGAGCCTAGTTCATATAGGGCAAAATTTTTCAATCAGTACGCAAGTCCATGCACAACGTGAGTTGCCCAAAGGATAGAGATAACAGCCGGCGATCATGCAAGTTGATACGCTGGCAACTGGTGACGATTGTTACAACACCGGGGAAAATAATTTAATGAAACCAACAGTTTAAACCCACAAGTCATGGAGGTAAGTTAAGCAAGCAGCTTATTCAATTCAAATGATATTTAGAATCTTTTCCATGTTTCAGCTACCACAGGGAACTAAACTCCTTTAGCTTTTTTGTTGTAGGCAAGTGTTTGGCACTAGTTAAAATTTCTTACCACTACAATATATTAAAGGACGAAACGAGGCAATGTTTCAACATTTCCGTTCAGACTAGAATTTGACGTTTTTGTGGTATACACGGGCGGAGGGTGGTTAATCAATTTGGCAGCCGTAGAAATTGAATTACCGTCGGGTTTCGCTGTAGACGACCTCAAAAAGGGTATCAAGGGTGTAAGCACGGATTAAAGTATTTCACAAAAATATATTGACCTCTGTCGCACCTGCAGCAAATGGAAAAAATGTACAACAATGTGCTCCTAAAGCTAAAGAATAAAATAAACGAATAAATATGTTACATTGTTTTTAAGAAAACATAATATATTATGCATAACGCAACTAGTCTAGTCACAACTGAATGCCGAAGTCGAACCTTTCAAATGTAAACTTCAAATCCCGGATAAGCGTGTAGTGACAAACACAAGTAAAAATTGACTTATTAACGATAAAGTATTATTTTGTTATGCTGGAGAAATTATGCTCTTTTTTGGTACAACGTTATCCATTACAAACGTTTTAACATTTAAAATATCTGACTGTGACTTGTGCATCTCCTGCATAGACATCAGCATATTTTAATAGGCTACACAGCTGAAGTATTGCTCAAAATTGAAACACTTCTACATATAATAAAAAACTAAAAGATCCCCAAATGAGTAGCGGCATATGAACTACATACAGACAAGCATGCATAAAACAACAAAACGCAAATTTTACTCAAATATCAAATTAGTGTATTTGTTAAATAATTGCGTGCTATTATTTTGAGTGAAAAAGAGCCAGCACGAGTGGGCATTTAGTGAGATTCGAAATCACTATGCACTCATTAGAGAAAGGTTATAAAAAAAAAAAATTAATTAAAATGAGTGCGTATTTCATACAAAAGAAAAAGCATCGTTAAAAAACGAAGAAGAAAAAGAGGGAATAAACACATGCGCGTCCTGAAATATCCTTCGCAATAAACTAATAGATATACAAACTTTTATATACATATATATACGAGTATATATATGTCTGTATATATACACATATATATATATATATCGACATACTCATCAGTTATGTTTGTACACCTCGTGCCAATAAACACGCATCACTGTATTGATTTGATGGATTGGCACAAAGATTTAAGCTTCCGTGCAGGGGGGAGAAAAGGAAGTAGCATGCAGAAACAACAAATGCATACAAGTTAGATTTTTTAGAACGATTGCGCCTCAAGAATCACTTTCTTAATGATGGGGAATTAAGAAGGTACTTAGAGGAAGCACATTTACTAAACCTAAATACTTGCATTCTAGGATCATGGCTACGTTCGGTAAGTGACTTTAGTATTTCATTAAAAATCAATCAAAATAATTGTAATATTTTATTCATGCACTAAGAATCTAAATTAAAGGAAGAACTCCTAATTGCTTTGTAATTCTTTTTTAAATTTTTAGGTCTTAAGGTTGCTCTCATTTTCTCTACTTCGTCTAATTTCCCAGATCCAGAATCCTATTTCATTTTGGATCTGCCAGTGTAGATGTAAAAATTGTTGAAAAATCCCCTAGAACTGCCGCAAATCTTAATAAACAACTAAGAAGAAGCTCCGCGGTCGATATATTCAGTAATTTCCCAACTTGGTCGAGCATGCGAGCATTCATAGAATCTAGGGGAGTGGACCTCCTTATAGGAATATCTTACATATCCAATAAATATTGTAATTTACTATAAGCTTACTTGATATACTAACTTCTAGAATTTGCCAATAGTTAACACCTAAAAGTCAAATTTGGTGAGTTTTGTTTTTTTGCTTGGCACGCAGTGTATGTAGTTAGTTTACTTAATTTATGCAGCTGCTGTTAAAAAGTACACTCAAAATAGCGCGCGGCAACAGCTTGAAATAACAGCGATTAGATGTGAGTAGAAACACAGGAATAAAATAAAAATTTTTAACGGCAGCAACAACACAACAAAACAAAATGAGAGAGCACCACATATGTACCTACACAGGAAGAGACAGGAGCTTGAACAAATAGGAATACAGCTACATTTTATGTACATACAAATGTAGAGCAGAGAGAAGCAAAAGAGCGAGAGTGTGATAACCAGAGCGTAATGAAACGACACAACAATAAACAAGTAATGAGTGCAAAAACTCGCGAGACCAAAATCAAAAAAAGAACGAACGTAAAAAAATGAAAAATAATAAAAATCGAAAGCAAAGGAAACGAATAACAACAAAATACAAAAAGATAATTTTATGCAAACGAAGTAGGAGCAACATGCTTGCCACATGCCAAATAGAAAATGTAACAACAACACCAACAACGATAAGCTCAAAGTAAAAATAAAAAAGAAGGTATGCAAAATGAAAATGTCTGTCATTGGGTCGTGCCATTTATACTTAGAAAACAGTAACAATAAAAACACAAGAAAAAACAGAACAGAAACTGGTGATTTGGTGAATTGCTTTGCTTGAACGATTGTTGTTACTGTTTTTATTGTTGTTGTTGTTGTTGTTGCTGCTGCTGCTGCTGCTGTTGTGGAGTCTTCAGTCATTTTAGCCTATATATTGCTTACTACAGCAGCAGCAGAAGCAGCAGCACAAGTTCCCTGCACAGATGAACAAGCACGTAGGAACACACACATACACACATACACAAACACACACATACACATACACATACACACACACATACACCTACACATACCCAAATCGCATTTACACACTCAATATGACACATTGACATTTGCTTGTTATGCTGTAAATGCGCGTGAGACACACACACATACATATCTAAGCACACGCCTTTACATACTTACATACACATACGAACGCGTGTATGTAGACACATCGAAGAAAATCACCTGTAATTAATGCCGCAGGCGGATTTCTCGCTAGTTGCGTGCTGCTCCTAGAATTATGCAGTAAAATCGGTGCTAAATCGTGCCGAAACAAATACATATGCTATGAAAGAAGTAAGTGTATATTTTCGGGTGTTGTGGTGGAAAGAGTGAGAGAAAGAGAGGGACAAAAAACTTAAATTACAACAAAAATTCCAATTCCAATTCCAATTTCCATATCATCTGGGATATCTAGCAACAGCAATAAGAAACGCACAATAACAGAAACAAATTTGCATAATTTTAGGCACAGAGAAAAATACGTTGCAAAAGTATCAACAGTAAGTAGACAATGTTTAGGCTACAACTCATTATACAGATGTATGTACCTAATCTAAACTTATACTTGTTTAGTTGCTGGGAACAGAAAAAATCATGCCAGCGAGAACAGTAACTAAGCTGACTAGAAGCTGACTTTGCCCTTTGCTGCGCGTCTAGCTCGGTTAGTATATGTTCTTCTTCATCGCTGTTGCATACTTTTCGTTGTGTGTTCTTGGATATTTCTGCGTTTGTTGTCATCTTGGGAAACATTATTTAACATATTTTTTAAAACTTTCTGTATGAGGCTGTGTAGTCTGTGTGTCTAGGAATTGAAAAAGGTTTGGTTGCCGACGGCTTGTATTCTCATCGGGTTCAGTTTTCGCTTCTCTGGTATCTTTTTCAGTTTCCACTGCTTCACTTTCTTCCTCTCCCTCTCAAGTATTTTCTTCCGTTGTTTCTATACTTTAGTTTAATCTACTTCTACTATATTTCCTCTGTTTCAGTTAGAGTTTTAGTCTCCTTGTTCTTCGTTCTCATGTTCAGTTTCTTTCTGTTGTTCAGTTTCATCCTCAGCTTCTCTGTTTTCTCCACCTTTTGTGCTTCTTAAAAATGTTCAATTATTATATCGCCCTGACTTTGAGTACTTATACCTTAAATTCAAGCTGAAATTTGTTTGCTTTTTTGTGTCTTGGCTTTTACAACTTATTGTCTTTGCTCATTGCTCATTGCTCTTTACTTCATTTTCACTTTTATCGGTGAATGTTTATATATTTTCTCTTTTGTTAATGATGATATGGAGTAGTTCCCTTCCTTCCACTTCGCTGTCGTGCACAATCAATCAATCGCATTTCTTTTGTACATATCTCTCGTTCTCTTTTTCTTTCCATATTCTTTTGTAATTTTGAAGTTGTCATTTTTACGTGCATTCTCCGCTTTCTTTGTATTTCTCTGTTTTTATTATGTCGCCTAGACAAGTAAGTTATAACTTTTGTGGATTATATTTATGTTTCTTTTGTTTCCTTCCTATGAAGCCTGCACTTTGTACTTTTAATACTAAAAATACAATTTCCTTACCATATGACGCTGTAAGCGTTTTCTGCCTGAAATTATTATGGTACTTACATGCGTTCATTAATGCCGTAGTTAGTTTTATTTACTTCAATTTTCCTTTTAATGTTCGATATAGTTCAAGTTGCCTTCGGCATTATTTGATAGAGTCATCATGATAGAATTTTCATGTCTGTGTGTTTGTAGGAAGTTTGTAATAGAGACTAACATGACTTGACATTTTTATATTTATATCTACATATATCTACTTAGTTAAGGCAGTAGAGAACAGACAATGGGCAATTCAGCCCATTTCTCAAATGTGTAGCACAGTTGTATAATATGTACATATGTATATCTTGTGGTATATAAGCAAGTACATACTCGTACATACTCGTATGTCATATAATTCCTGAAGTTGTGCAAGTGTCAGCTTAGCAATTTTCTACGTGTCTATGTGCTACTTTTCATTAAGTTTTCTTTAGTTTTTAATGAAAATTGAAATTTTACTATTATTTGTACGTGTAGCTTTTGTCATGCCTACACATTCTTGGTGTAATTTGATGCTTTTGTGTGTTCGTGTTCTTGTCAGTCAGTAGTTGCTACTCCGCCAAATTGGACTAACCACACTAACTATAAGACGAAATTCTACGAAATCGTCCTGACTGTTAAGCTTGAACTTTGAATGGTGATGTTTTCATTATACGAAATTTAAGTTTATAAAACTGTTGTATAGCGCCAAACGTGGGGATTTGAATTAAAAATGATTTCTTTAAAGATTTTTAACTTTTACTTTTACTTTTAATGGCACAACAGCCCATGGAGGGCCTAGGCCGAGCTTTTCGCATCCACTTATGTTGTGCGTGTTATATTACTTAGTACATGAATGGAAGGGACCTACAGTTTAATGCCGAATCCGAACGGGGAAGTGAAAAGCTTTTCATAGCAATTTTTACTCTTCTAGGTTTGCCGTGAAGACAAATTATTTTTTCTACTCTTTGATTTTGCCTGTGCGAGATTCAAACCCCGGACACTCTGCGTGGCAGTCCAACGCACTACCACTACGCCACAGCGACCACTTAACCACTTAGATTTTAAACAGATCATCATAAATGATGTGATGATGCTGATAATTTTATAATCTTTTAAATCTTCTCTCGATGTAGACTAGTCACACTTTTGGCTTTCCTTTTCTCTCGACCGACAATCTGAAAGTGACCCGAAAGCAATTAAAATTATATTTATTTAAAAAGAAAAGCCACATCAAAAAATGAGATTTAGTCTTCCTTTAATCAATTAAACTTTTGCCTTTTTCAAGGCGAACCTAAAAAAATTAAGCAATTATTTTTGCCACTGCATACAAAGACTGTGTGTGTCTTCCATTAATTTATATTTACACACACACACGCTGCTTTTCATTCTCTCTCTGCTTTTTCTTCAGTCAGTCCTTTTCATTTTTGCCAACTCACACTACAGCTACACCGCACTTGACTGAGAAAATAGCTAAATATCATGGGTTATTTGCTTATATCCTTCTACCAGTTGCTTACGCTCATACACCGAAATTGTGTTACAATCACGGACCGCTTGTAAACGTGTCAGCATTTCTAGTCACTTACTTGCTAGTTTCACAGGCTTTCATACATACATACATTTCTCACACACACACACACACACACACACTTTAATACAGTCGTCCGCTCAATTCAGCTTTTTTGATTTCTCATAAATGAAATTTTCTATTACCGTTAACATTTGGACACTCTCACAAAATTAGTTCGGACATTCTTGTTGTTCACACACTTTCATCCACTCTCATTCTTTCTAACTCACTTTCTCTCTCTCTCTCTCTCTCTCTCTCTCTCTCTCTCTCTTTGCTTTTCTCTCGTGTGACACTTTATTTTTCGTTCTGTCAGGCATCAGTAATATCAATAATCACAGCATCATAGCACACAAAAGTACACTCTGTTACATGCAAGCAGTGCCACCTAAGCTGTTCTTAATAGAAATGTTTTGGTCTGGAGAAGGGAGCTTAAAAATATCGCAATTTCTCATGCTCACACTCTTTTTGCATCTGCGAGAGAAAGAAAATAAGCAAAAAATGTAACTCCATTTCATTTAATTTCAACACGTTTCAATTCGCTTCTTTGCGTTTCACATCCGATTTGAAGCCACTCTGCAATGCTGTAAACATCAAATTATGTTATTTTTTCATCTCATTCATTCTTTGCTCAATAACTCAAAGGTTTCGCGTTGTCGTAAGTGCTGACAAAAAAAAAAGGTAAATATAAATGTAATTAGATTTTTGATCATTCTTGAGTCCCCTCATTCATTTCTCTGGATTTGAATGTAACTGCTGGAAATTACACCAGTCCAGTCCATTCATCCGCCAGACCGTCCGTCCATTCACTTTTCAGCCCAGTCATTTGTCCGCTCCTCTTATCCGCCCGTCCTTCCATCCACTCGCCCTTCCTCGATCTGTCCGCCTCCTATGCAATATCGTTCCTCTGCTCGTTTATATTCATTGTAATTTCTTTTATGAGCGCGCAGCAATGGCGTAAATTAAGCCTTGCTTTTATGTGGCAGTGTTGCATATTAAAAACAAAGCACAGCAAAAATATTTCTTGCCACTATTTACACGTAGACACCATTAAGAAATAATGTTTTGCGGGCATGGGAGTAGAGAGAATGGGGAGCAGGAGGAGTGGGAGAGAAGGAAGAAAAGAGAAGGTGTAACTGAAAGCATATAGCTTAAAATTGCTGCTGAAATCGTATGCAAAATACTGAGATCTGTTGTAATTTACATATTTACATAGATACAAGTTAAAAGAAGCTCGTTCGTTTGTTCGTTTGTTCGGTTGTTCGTCATTCGGCAAGGCAGCGTAAATATTATATACAAATATTTATGTAAATGCTTGTTTGAAAGTTTGAAGGCTTTATTGAAATCTGTGAAATATCTGGTGTCTATCTCTCGTTGTTGCACTACAAAAACATCATTCCTATAAATTTTCCGATTACTCATTTAAAGTTATAATTTCTGCTCAACGCAGTTATGCCAAGCTTATGCCGCAAACAAATGAACGAAAATATCTCAGTTGGCAATGGCAACTCTCGTAAATCTCGTAAGCACACAACAACAACAGAAACAACAATCGCAAATATATTTGCGAAATATTTAAATAGAATTTTTCAACGCTCTACACTCAGTGTCAGATTTACGAGTTCGCCGATGCCGATGCCGATGCCAATGCCAATGCTCACAACAGCGGTACAAAGAGAAGGACGCGGATGCAATATCATGCTGTCTCTGTCACGCATGAAATGTGCAAAATGCGCAAAAAGTTTTAGAGAACAAAAAGAGGGATAAATTGCGCGCGTACTTATTTACGACTTGTTATCTAATCATCATTTGCTGGGTGTCGGTGTTGCTGCTACTATTTCACGGTTGCAGCAGCAGCAGCAGCAGCGTCAGCAGCCGAAGCAAGAGCAGCAATAGTCGAAGTTGAAAGTTAATATGAAAATAAGTATTTGAAAATCACCTAATACACACACATACATTTCTTCTACTACTATAACATAGAACTGTGTGTTGTATCAGTGTTGCTTGTAGAGTAGAGTAGTAGATATTTCTGTATGATACTTATTCTTAAGGGATTCAAGTCCTTTTGTACTTCATTCAAGTTACGTTCGAACGAACAGTGAACGTTAAACAGTGAAATGAGTAAACACTAGAAAATACATACTGTATACTAAGTATCTACCTACTTATTTATGGTGCAAGCGAGCAAGCGACCAAGCGAGCAAGCGAGCAAGCGACCAAGCGAGCAAGCGACCAAGCGAGCAAGCAAGTAAAGCAAACACTAGTTGGTATGTTGGCTGACTCGCTAGCTGCACCATGACGCCAAGTGTTGCTAATGGCGTGCGCAAACGATTTTCTGTTGCTGCTACAGCCATTGCTGCTGGTGCTTGCTGTTTGCACTTTTTTTCAATCAACGCTGTCTCAAGTTATTATTACGTGTAACAAAATATTATACGCACGTACATTTTCTCGTTTTCTGATTTCTATGGGGAATTTTGGTTAATTTTGAAAATTGAAAATAAATGAAAATATTGCACATATTTATTTAGTATTTTTTTTATATCTTTTTTATTTTTTTTTTTTTTGCTTCTTTCATTTAAGATCACAATCACCACATTTTATAAAACACGAGCGCACTGCACCGCACACCCACTCAACTGTGGAAGGGGCGGGGGGGAAGATATTTTTGTGATAAATATTATACAATAAATTATTTATTTACATAAATGCAAAGTGTTGCGTTAAAAAGGTTTACTTGCTGAACTAACTCGATCTCGAGGGGCAATAGTAACAAATGTGCATATAGCTGATGACGTCAACCTTGGCAGTTCACCAATAACCGAAGCAAACCAAATGCACTCAAGGACGCTATAATATCAAGTTTTTTATTTTTTAAATCATTAAAAATGTACAAAATCAAAATGTACAACGTAGATTAGTTAAGAGTTTCAATGCAAAGTAATCCGAAAGTGGCAAAATGTCAATAGCCAACATTTTTCACCGACATGTTTACCCTCCATCTTCAACCTTTAAAACCTCTCCATATAAAATTTAGTCTTCTTAATGAAATAGGCTCCCTGTACTTCCAGAGTGGGCAAAATCTAAGGCCAACCTCAATTAGTTGTCAAACTATAAAAATTTTTACAAAATACTTATCCCTTTTTTCGAACCCTTAACCTAGAGAAAATAGAAATTTTTATGAAAAAACGACCAGTCACCCAGTCAGGCAGCTGGTGTGTGTGTGTGTGGAATCGCTGCTTACTTACTTAACTTTTAATGGCACAACAGCCCATGGAGAGCCTAGGCCGAGCTTTTCGCATCCACTCATGTTGTGCGTGTTAAATTAGTACATGAATGGAAGGGACCTACCGTATCCGAACGGCGAAGTGAAAAGCTTTTCATAGGCAATTTTTATTCTTGTAGGTTTGCGGTGTAGAAAAATTATTTTTTCTACCTTTTTGATTTTGCCTGTGCCGTGATTCGAACCCCGGACACTCTGCGTAACAGTCCAACGCACTACCACTAAGCCACAGCGACCACTAATCGCTGTTAGAGAGTTAAAATGTAAGACTCACCTCAATTTTTTCCCCCGAACATACCTAGTCCTGCCGTAAGTTCTGTTACAAGCTTTTCAAAGTAGTAGGCTTTGAAGTATTAAATTGTATGATCTCGTTATTGGCATTTTTTGGTACAATGTTCTATTGCAAAACAAATTCAAATCAGTTTGGTTTCAAATTTTGCGTAATGAATATAGAGTGGGGCAATAACGAAAATCGCATCGCGGTGATTGCATTGCACAAATGCGGAAATAGCGCAAGTCAAATATTCACTTTGCTAAACAAAAACTCGAAATATCGAAAATGTTTGTTTATCGTACCATCGATCGTTTCTTGGAATCGTCTCAATTGGAAGACAGGCTGAGAAGTGGTCGACCTCGCGTTGTTCGTACGAGTGGAGCCATAAAAGCTGTGCGGGAGCGGTTTCGCCGAAATCCCTTAAGAAAGCAAAATATCATGGCTAGAGAAATGGATATGCCTTCCACATCCATGTCACGACTAATCCGTGATGACCTCCTCGTGAAGGCCTTTTGCAGGTGCACAGGCCATTTTTTTACTCCACGGCTAAAACAAATACGATTCGAAAGATGTAAGAAGCTTTTGCAGTGGCACGCAAGAAACGGTCATGAAAATATCCTTTTTAGGGATGAAAAAATTTTAACGGTGGAGGAAGTTTTCAATAAGCAAAACGACAAAATCTATGCGAGAACATCTGAAGAAGCTAAATTTATTGTGCCAAGGGTTCAGAGAGGTTATGGTCTGGTGGGGAGTATCCCGTCAGTTCCTTGCATTTTTGCGAAAAGGGCGTTAAAACTGGAGCAAAAGGGCACCAACAAGAAGTCTTGGAAGGCGTGGTGAAAGACTTGACAATAACCCCCTTTAATGGAGAGCACTGGGTCTTTCAACAAGACTCTGCACCGGCACACAAAGCCAAAACAACTCAAGAGTGGCTACGTCAGAATATTCCAGCCTTTATTAGTGCTGAAGATTGGACCTCGGGAAGCCCAGATTTGAATCCCCTTGATTACAAATTGTGATCAGAGGTAGAGGGTGTGGCCTGCAGAGTTCACCACCTAAATTTGGAGAGTCTTAAGAAAGCTCTTATTTCAGCAGCGTCATCAATACCCATCGAAACCATACGTGCCGCTATAGCCCAATAGCCTGATCGTCTAAAGCTGTGCATTAAAGCGAGAGGCGACCATTTTGAATAAGATGTTGATTTTCAAAAACACTATAATTTAATAACAAAATAAAAATTACAACATATTACATATTAAAAAAAGTCGTTACTTTAATTTTTACACTATATTCAAATTGTAACAGAACTTATGGCAGGACTAGGTACTTACCCCATATCTCAAAACCTTAAGGGTGCTACCATAAAAAAAAAATTGGTTTCTTCAGGGTGATCTTAGAGGAGTAAAATATAAAACCGAGCACCATTGATTTCCCTCTTTTAGCATTAAGCCCGATCATTCTTACCCATATCCCCAAACTCTTAGGGGGCTTACATACAAAATTAAATGTAATTACTTAGTTATCAGGTGGTTCTTACTTTATTTTGGTATGGGAGCCCCCTTAAGGGTTGGAGATCAAAAGGGCATTCTTTCATTATTTCCAATTGGTTAATTTACCATATTTAGAACTAATTTTACTTTAAGTATGCATGTAAGAAAATCAGTTTACTTCTCTATTTGTCTACACGCATTTCTTCATTTATCTTACACTTGATTTTACAAAACTTTTGCTGCAGCAACTAACTGATTAAGAGAGTATATGTGTGTGTATGAGCATGTTTGTGTGAAAGAAAAAACACACAAAAACAAGCAAAACCAGAAAAAAATCTATGTCACAAAATAGCATAAAAAATAAGAAAAAAAATAATGTGTAAAGAAATGCCATTCCCCAATGTAACACTATAAATCTTTAGAAAAAAGCAAACATTTCTTGCCTTGCTGTTTGCTGATGTTGCTGATGTTGCTGCTGCTGCTGCTGTTGTCGCTGACTATTGTCTCCGTGGAACATTTTGGGAAAAAGAAGAAAAAGTCATACAAAGAAAAATAAAACAAAAACAAACGCCCGCAGCAATTGTGAAACTATTACCTACACTTTTTACGCTATGACTCCATGTGTATAGATTTTTCTCACTTGCTGCCCTTCTGTAACTGCAGCCTCGCCAATCGCTAGCGACAATTTTTCATTGGGTACATAAAAATATAGGATGTATATTTTTTTAAATATGAAAAAATACTCAAAAGAGCTGGCAATGAGACAACAAAATCATAGCGGCTGCTGTTGTGTGCAGTTGCTGTTGCTGGTGGCTGCTGCAAACGGCAACACTAACTAAGACAACAACGTATGACGACAACAATGCAACAAGGATATATCCACTCATCGTCGCCGTCGCCATTGCCGACATCATTTTTACGGCGCTTGCCTGTCCTTTCACTAGTTTCCGGTGCGCACACACACACACCCACACACACACACACACCCACACACACACACACACAAGCACTCATATTTATATTTTTGTATATGAATACAGCAGCGTCGGCCGCACATTTGCAGCACCATTGCTATTTTTTGTCTATTTTTATATTAGACTCTTATTTTTTTTTTTTTTTTTTGTTGCTTTCTTATGTATATATATGTATATATGCTTTAGGTTTTGTTGTTGCTGTTGTTGTAGTTGCTATTTGCGAAAGCACAACAAAAGGCAAAACATAAACAGTTCAGTGCTGTTGCCGCCTTGCGGAAAAAAATTTAAAAAAATTACCACCTATGTAAAGGGTGTTTTTTCTAGAAGTGTGGTTTACAATCTGGCAATACTTTTTTCGGAGTTGGTCTTTTTGGCAGCTGTCACTTGATTTATGCTCAGTTTGGTTTGCTATTTCATCATGAATAGACTTACGCCTGAACAATGTTTGCAAATTATTGAAATTTATTATCGAAAATCGTTCTGTGTGAAAAATGTGTGTATCGCAAAATTGTCTTCAATGACGAGGCTCATTTTTGGCTCAATGGATACGTGAATAAGCAGAATTGTCGTATTTGGAGTGAAGACCAGCCAGAAGCAATTCAGCAGCTACCAATGCTTCCCGAAAAATGCACTTTTTGGTGCGGTTTATGGGCGGGCGGCATCATTGGACCGTACTTCTTCAAAGACGATGAAGGTCGCAACGTTATGGTCAAGGGAGAAAGGTACCATTCGATTATAACACGCTTTTTGGCCGAAAATGCTAGAATTTGACTCGGTTCTAACAGGACGATGCCACACACCACACTGCACGCGAAACCATGCATCAATTGAGAGGCGCATTTGGTGATCAGTTAATCTCACGTTTTGGGTGCAGTCAAATTTTGTAAAATTCCTGTGTTTTTTTTCCATTTTCAAAAACTAAACTCTTATAAAAATCACCCTTTACATATGTATGTAGTCATATTTGTCTTTGTTTTGCTTCTCTTTCTCTTATTTTGTTGCTGTTCTTCTTTTTATTATTACATATTTTTGTACTTTCCTACATTTTGTTGTTGGTAGCATGATGCTCGCTTATTTGCGTTTTGCTCTTTTCATGTTGTTTTATGGATGTGTATTTGTGTGTGTGCGTATATGAAAAAATTTAAAAAGAAAAGTTATTATTTAAGTAGTGCTCTGGGATAACAAGCGAATTAACTTTAAGTTTATAAAAAGATTTTTGAAAGAAAATTCCCTTAATTTCCTTTCCACCAAAAGATTATGGTATGAAAGCTGAGATTGTTGTTAATATGTCATCATTATATTATAAAATCCCTGCAGGAATCCCTATAGTATGTATGTGATATATAGAGTTGTAGATATACTTGTTGTCTCTAGACCAGTGATGGGCAAAGAGCGTAGCAATGTTCGCTATTTCAATATATTGCATATGGAATGTTGAAAAACTGTAATGTTTACGCGCAAATGACTGCCCAAGAACGCTCTAGACCAGTGATGGGACGAATGCGCAGAGCACTTTAGGCTTAACATGGTTCAGGTTTATTTCCATGGAAAAAGAGTTCAAAAGAGCCACTCCTGTAGACGACAGAAATATATCCATTTAATCAACTCTCCTTCGCACCTCCTTTTAATAGTTTTGCATTTCTTTATAATTCATGAGAACGAGATGGCGCATTTTGGGCTTCGATGCCACAGGAATGGACAAAGTTCACTCCTTCCCCTTCTGCGATCTTCTGAAATTTGTGAGAGAGTCCGTAAAATTTGCGTAAGAGACCGTAGTCCACGTATAACTCCTTTTTCAACTGTTTCCCTCTCTTTCTCTAACCCCTTACTTGCTGTCACCCCTTCATCTTTTACTATGCCTTAAGTACAAGTGAGTGCTTGAGGAACTGTCCTGCACTCGTAGGTCAGGTTCTCGGCCTTCTTCACATCCATCCATCCATCCATCCATCAATGTGTTTTTTTGTTTTTGTTTTTCATATACAGAGCTAGAGAGATTTTCATGCTCTTTGTTTGTTATTTTCTAGAGAGGAAGACCAATGTAATCTTTTCTACTCTCACTCTCTCTCTTCTTTTGGCTCGTTGCTCATATCAGATATACTTATCTATTTACCAACAACAACACAAAGTCTAACCACTTTGAGCACAATTAGAGCAATGGCGACGTAGACTCGTGGTTTTTAGTGGTTGTTTACACTGGTGCAAGCATGAAAGACTGTGCGAGAGACAGAGAGACAGTGGGAAAAGTAAGGTAATAAAAATGAATTTGCTTTTACTTTCTTACTACCTCACCTCATCCTCGCACAGTCTTTTATGTTTGTGCCAGTATAATCTGCCCTATACACATACATACATAACTTTAAAGAGCGGATTCACCAATCGAGTTTCGCACTTTCTTCTCGCTTCTTGATATGAAGTTTTTACTCGTTCTTCATTTAACTTTATATCAAAACTCTTCGATCTCTTCGATCTGTACATCTTCATTAAGAGAGAAACGATAAAAACATAGTCACAATTTGACTTTGCTACGACGTAATAACGACGCTCTCCGTTCTATTTTTCACGTTTTGGGTAAATTTAGGTCAAACTACAAAATTACGAAAGAGTAGATGCTCTAAAGATAATATTTTACCTAAAATGGCGATAATTTCTATAAGGTAACATTCGTTCATCATGCAACTGTTGCCGAAATCGTAACGTAGCATAATGTTTTTTCTGTGGCATAATTGCCAAGTGGCATAGTAGAAACATGGCGCACTCACACACACTTACACAGAAATAGTTGTGCATGCGAATGGAAGCACTAAAACCGATTTTCAACAAATTTCAAGCATTAAAGTTAAATACAAATTTGCGCAATTTTTATATAAATAAATGTTTGAAAATTTATTTTTTTCTGATTCTCTTGTAAATGTGATATGCTTCGTAGAAACTTTAAAGTTCGAATGGCAACAATGTTTGCGCTGCCGCTTTTTCTTTCTTCGCTTTCATGTTTCAGTTTCGTTTTATTTTTTCGCTCCATGTGGAGGAATTGCAAGCTTCTTAGGTGGCATGCGACCGAGAGAGAGAGAGAGAGAGAGATGGAGAGTAGGAGGAGAGAACGAGTTCAAATTTTTTGACTGTAATAAAATTTTCTTCTTTTTTTGTACGCGCTTCATTTTTACACTTTATTGGTTTTTTGATATGAACATAACGCAAAATGGAAAAAGATTTTCCAATAAAATTTTTCCTATTTTAATTCATATTTTGTTTTTTGTTTTAGGAAATTAATTTCCTCTTCAATTTTCGCCAATATTCCAATTTTAAAATCTTTTTTTTTTGGCGTTTCTTAACGATTTTTAACTTAACTTTTCATGCGAAACGAAAGTGTTTTTTTGCATGGTGAAAGTTTTTTGTTTTTTATTTGATATTTATATTTTTGTAGATTTTTCATATTTTCTCTCCAAGAAAGAAAAATTTTTAAGTGTATTTGTTATAGATCTTTTTGTTTGTTTTAAAATTACTTTTTTTACTATTAATGGCACAACAACCCATTAAGGGCCTAGGCCGAGCTTTTCGCATCCACTCATGTTGTGCGTGTTATATTTGTACATGAATGGAAGGGACCTACAGTTTAATGCCGAATCCGAACGGCGAAGTGAAAAGCCTTTCAATTACTAGCTTAAAATAAACATGCCCGGGATCTTTGTGGTAAAAGTACAACCGTGTCACCTAGACAAAGAAATTTCTGATAGTTCGGCAGTTGCTGAGTCGGACGCATGCTACTGCTCAATTCAATACCTCCTAAAAGTTTCGTATGCAACTCTGAATTAAAATTTCATTATGAACTATGAATGCAGCGATAACTGTATGGGAACCAAACGTAAAAGCTGTGCTTTCAAGCCTTACAATCAAGAGTGAACACTCAAAAAAATCTACGTGCTCTTAGAAACTAAATTGTATACAAAACTCTCTTAAAAACTAAAGAGAGAAAAAGAGTAAGATCTCCCTCTGTAACGGCTCAAGATACAGACGGAGACTGAGCGCACAATAGCGATCGACTCATTCAGAAACTAAACTAGTTTGGAAAGAGAGTAATTTTGTGCATCCTCAATAGCAAAAAGGCTCCTCTGATAACTTTAACTCCAACTAGGCACTCTTAAAGTTTCCAAACGCTTTTTATTTTCTTGTAGCTAATAAACTTTTAGGTTTTAATTATGACTGTGTAAATTAAATTTTATATCTATGTTTTTCTCTCTGAAAAACAATAATTGTCCAAACAGAAGCTAAATAGATAAAAGATAAATAGATGTTTGGCCATTATCATTTGGGCACTATTGCTGCTACAGCGCCTTAACTCCTAAGAATCTAATTTGTAAAACTGTTAAATTTTAACATTTTCCTGCACATTTTCTACGAAGCTACTTTATGTAAATAAAAACATAAAATTCATGAAATTAATGTTTCTGTGTTGTTATTATCTAGTAAATATTAAAACGGAAAGGTTTCGAAATTTACAAAGCAACTAAATTTAAGAGACTATTAGCTAAATACATAGGAACATAAAGAAAAGGAAAAAGAAAAACAAAAGTAAGAGTAAGGTTATGGTTAAGGCAGAAACGTGCGTGAAATACAAATTTAATAAATGCTTTTGAATTTGAATTGGGAATATGTTGGATACTAAAAGTTTTGTGGCGTATTTAAATTGAAAGGGGTAGCTGCTTGCTCAGTTTTCATGTCCCCGTCTTGGGAGCAGCTGAAGAAAAAAGGGTATACCAATTTGGTTACTGTTTTCCCATGGAAAGTAAAATGAATAAGCGAATTAGAATTAGAATTACAACATAATTTCGCATAAATTTTATATGTAACTTCAAAAAGTTTGACAGCAATCTTTTTGTTAGTACGCCACATGCATAAGAAAATCATTTCCTGCGTGCAACTTCATTTGTCTGTTGGCGAAAAACGCGTTAACATTAATGAGGCACCAGAGAGACAGAACCGAGATTTGGTTCAAGGGCGTAAGGTGACAATGTCATGTTGAGAAAGAGGGTGTGGCACATGAATTTTAAATGTTCAATATCTCAGAAATTACTTGTGGCATGATACACAGATTCAGTGAGAAGTTATTATTTGCAAAAAGCTTCCTGCGGGGGAATACGAGAAGACTGGGAAAAGTTAAAAGTGGGAGTGATATCTCCCATACAAACCTAACCCTTCTTTGGGGGCATATCCGCTACCATTCACTGTACAGTACTGTATTCAATTATAGCTTTGGGCGGCATTGCCAGTTTGCATTAATGGGTAGAGGCAGCAGCAAAATCACTTCTACTCTCTAGCGCTCTGCCATTCTTACCTATTCCCACCCACTCTCAACTAAATGCTCTCCCAAACTGAAATATACATAAAGAATTATGTACTTATGTATGTATATGTAGAAAGACAAAAGTACCGTACGACCAAAGAGAGAAATGGAAACTAGCTGTAAAACCATTAAAATATATAAAAACAAACAAAAATGCCACAAGAAAAGTGCAAAACTCACCTTTAATTATCACAAGAAAGATCAACACGACAAATAGCGGCGAGTCCATGTCCTTGGATTTTCACAAGCTTCTCCTTACAAAAATATACAAACGAAACGTTGCGAGTTGTGTGCGCTGTGAAGTGATGTGTTGAAGAAATAGCAGCAACGCAAAGGGAGATGCCCAGAAAAGAAGAAGTAGTAGCGGCAGCAGCAAGCAGCAACAATTGAGTAATAATAATGCTAATAGGGTAGTCGCAGCAGCGTAATGCAAATAGTAACAGTGGTAGTATAATAATAATATTATAATAGTAGCGGCAGCAGCAGCAGCAATTGCAGCAGTCGACAAAACGAAAGAACAGAATGATTTGTAAATAGTAGTTACTACAGCGGCGGCAGCAGCGTTGACGTTGTTAGCGAAAATTTAGCCAGAAATCTCTCGATCTGGCATGCAAGCAAGCACTGGGGAATTCGTTATGTGCCAAAAAGAACAAGACAAAGACGAAGAAAATTACACACAAAGGAGCCGCGCTTTCACTCTCTCTCTCTCTCTCTCTCCCTTAACACGGCGACTCTTCTCGAATCCTCCGCGCTATCACGAACTGAAGCGATAACTAATAAACACACACGCGGTGGTAATAGCGGCGTTGACTATAGCAATTTCGACGTCCGCACCGACGGTTTTGATGACGCGCACAACCAACCAATACAACAACAAAATCGTAAATATGTCAACAATGAATTCCCAAAAGAGTATGAGTGAATGAGTCAGTATTGGAAAGAGAGTATGGAGAGAGCAAGAGTGTATCAATTTGTATGTCTTTGTTGTCGTACTTGCCGATGCTTGCTGATAGATGAATATGTTGTTTAGTTGTTGTTCTGATTGCTTTTAAAGTTGTCGTCGCAACAAACACACAACTGAACTGTTGATGTATGAGCTGTAATTAGGCGAAACACGAAGAGAACGCACACACACCTTTTGTTGTTGTTGCTGTAAACACACCACAGGCGTTTGTGTTGGCGTCGACAGCTGCAGTTAAAGAGTACACAAGTCCTGAAGTTGCAGAAGCAGCAGCAAGCAGCAGAAGTAAAAGAAGAAGAACGAGTATAGGAGATTTGTTTTTTTGTGAAATTTCTTTTAAGATGGACACCACTGTCGCTGTTGTTGTCGTTCTCGCTTCTCGCTGTTTGCTGCGAGCGACTGGAAGCAAAGCTTTATTTATACTACATGCGAAAAAAACAAAGACACCATCGAGATGAAATTATAATTTACACAGTACACAGAAATTGCTTTTGAATTGTTGGTGGCAATTTGTTTGTTTGCTTGTTTGGCTTTGCTTCCTTCTTCAGCTTTTGTCTTATTCACTGTACTTTTCTCCTCTCCCGCGTGCACTGCTTCCTTCTTTGCCCACACACAGTCTTCCTTTCTCTCACACTCTCATACACTTTGTTGTAACTTTATTGTTGTTTAATACGGGGCTCATCATCATAGACAATGTACAACAAGAACATGAACGCTTATTTCTTTTTGTTTTATTTCCCAATTTGCTCGTATTTACTTTCGTATTTTTTTGTTTTGAAAAATATAAATTTACTTATTCCGCTACGATTTCCCTTTCCGGTTCGTTTAGTTTATGAACTATGAATATATTTCGCGTAAATAAACGTAGTCGTCGGTTTGTATTTATTTTTGCCTAAGCAACCGAATTGTTATTCATTCATATTCAAATAAAATGCGAAGGCAACTAAATCAGCATCAGCTGCAGCGGCGCAATACGTGAGTGCAATCGTCTCATTAGTGTGGGAGCAGAGCGCAAAGCAGAGCAGAGGCAGAGCAGCGCTTTTCGTTCAATTTACTTTACGTTGCGTTGTGGCCAACTCTCCTGTTTCTGTTCTCATTAGGCTTTGGTTATAACAATTTTAAGTTTTGGCAATTATTTTGAATTTCTGTTTTTTGATTTACACTTTTCTATTTTTTAATTTATATTTTGCTTTTGTATGCGTCAGAACACAATTTCATTTCTTTATTTGCTCCAGTTTTACATACTTTTTTATGTTGGTTAATTTTTTGTATTCTTTGGCGTTTTTTGCACTTTTTTGTAGAAACCGTGTAAAGTTGTATTTGTAATATTTCGAAATTACTTTTTAAGCCTATAATTTTTGTCTGCCTTATTTGTTTATCGTTGTTTAGGACAAATTTCGTATCGTTTTCTTATTTTGATTTATTTTACATGTGCTTAAGAAATTGTGCAACAGAATCTGAAAGAAAAGAAAACAAGGCCATTACCATTTTTGGGAAAATGCAGAAAATGGGAAAGGTGCAGAAACAAGGCTTAATTTAATAAATCTAGCTGGCTAGCCTCGCTGTCCGGTCCTTGTTTTGTTTGGATAACAAATACGTAAATTTTCGAATGCAGAATACTTAAGTGGATGCTTGGACACAGAAGTTTCACATCAATACCTTTTATCTTTTTCTATTTTGTAGCAAAAAGAAATTATTTTATTAAAATGAGCCTTTAAATATGCTCAACTTTTTGATGAATCCTAGAATCCTAATTGGAGTGATATGAGTGTTTTCTTACATTGGACGGAAGGAAAGGGTGGGAAAATATGCTTTGAAACTGTTAAAACTACAAGAAATATGGGTCTCACTTTCAAAACTAGCACTCACGGCTTATGTTGCCACATCCATGTGACAATAATTTATAAAACAAAACTTAAAGTAAGTAAATAAATGTTACAAAGGCACCAAAAGTTTACAATTTTTCAATGCCAATTTGTCATAATTTAAAAAAGTTCATATGCTCGCGCACACATAAATTGAGTGGGGGAAGAAAAATAGCAATAGTAAAGAATCTCATTATTAATAAAAACGTCACTGATGCATTAAATTAACGATGATGAAAACTTTTTCGCGCTAGCACAGCAACAACACCAACAGCAATTTTATACAATACCAAGTATTAACATTTCCACTACACTAATCTAAATTAACCAACAGAAACCACAACAGCAACAACATCATCAACAACAGGAAGGAAAGAATGAAACAAAAAATGGTAGGGTATTAAACTTAAAAATTAAGCTTCTCATTCTGACATTTGACTTCTCCTGCTTATGTCGCTCCCTTCGCTCTTTGCCCACGTAAAAACTCTTGAGCTAACTACGCCACGTATGTGGCGAAGAGCAAACAGCTGTTAAAACCGTTATGCTGAGTTGCCAATTTTCAACAAAAATATTTTCGCGGTCATATTTGAGTAACAACAACAACAGTATCAATGCAATACTGAAAACTACACAAACAAAGAAACAAAAAACAAAAACGCACACACAAGTTAATGTGGGATAAAATAACAAAAATTGCAAAATCATTTTGCGAAAATAATTTCGACTGCTATGTGTGTGTTTGAGTGTGTGTGTGCATGATACAGTTTTTTTTCTTCTTAAACGCTGCACTGTAGTAAAAATAAACACGCAAACAAATTAATGAAGGACGAAGGGAGAAAGCGGCGAAGCAGAAGAAAATTTATACAGAGAAAACGTGAGGGAGAAGGGAAAAAGAGAAATATCTTGAAAAGTATAGTACGTTTGGCAAACGATATTCTAAATGAAAAAGCACGTTCCCACGCAAATGCCGAAAGCCCACACACTCATATTTGACTTTTGTGCATGTGTAAATTAACAAAAATAAACAGTACCTTAATGTGCTAAAGCCCTAACACGCATTTTTAATTAGAAGCAAAACACATTTTGAAGCATTTCTCTGTTGCTGCCATGTTTTGCACGTTGCAACGCTCTGAAAGCGGACAGGCAACGCTGGCATGCAACCAGTTATCTACCCATTTCCGCTTGTTTGCGTGCGGTTGCTTTATTTTCTCATTACACGTTTTTGTTTTAATGCTTTAACTAAGCTACTACCACATTTTTATGGGTATTTTTCTTGTAAATTCATTGTCTTAATTTGCAGCAGATTGCTGGGCGCAGCAACAAATTTACAGAGCAACAACAATAAAAGGGCAGCGGCAGAAACAAAAGAAACAACGACCAACGCTGATTAGAAACAAATACACTTCTTTTTTTAAATGTTAAACGTGGCAAACAAAAAATCAAGTACGAAACAAAAAAAAAACAAAACCAAACCATGCTTAGAAAAAAGTCTAGTTAGCTATAGCAAGGAAAGGAGAGAAAGAGTGAAGATAAGTGAGGTGAAAGAGGAGAGAGTTGTGGTGCAAGGTTGAAACTGCAAAAAGTCATTAGTCGCCTTCAAGCGTAAAAGTGTAATAATTTAAATTGCCACAAGATGGCGCCGCGTCACACCGAGCCGAGCACCTGTCGGTTAAGTAAGTGTGTGTGGCTTTTGTGTGGGTAGAGTTTGAAGTTTTAGTTGAGTGATGGAGGAGGAAGTCAAAGAGGAGACGGGAAAAGTGAAATTAAAGTAGGTAAAGGTAAAAGCAACACAGTATTGGAACATTGGTGAGGTGAACAGCATAAAAAGTACAAACTTTAATTGTTTGGTTTTTATTTTTTGGGGAAGAAAAAAGCAACACTCACAAGTTGTGTGCTATTTTGCTTTTAATTGAATATAAAATGGTAAAAGATGTACAAACTTTTGAACTTTTTCTATTTTTATGCTATTCTTATTTACTCGGAATTTTTTGCTTTCTTTCTCAGTGTGTGTGAGTCGGTGAAATCTAACCTGAAATTATTTGAAACTGAGAGAGGCGACGTGGGGGTCAAGCTTTTCTTTATATGAACTTATGGTGATCGCCTACATACAATACCGTCGACCGTCGACCGTTGACCGTCGGCATCGACTCTCTCAGTTTCATCGCTTGTTCTCTGTTAAGCAAGATGTTTCTTCTATGACTTTCGTTTGCTATGTATCGTCATTTTGTTAAATACATATTCTAATAAAACAATAGTTCTGTATTATGTGCATACATATTATCATGCTGTAACTAATGGTTCTATTCAGCCAAACGCAAATCAATCTTTACACAAAGCAAGTTAGACGCTGTAGCCTTTCTTTGTTCAGAATAATGATGTATTTCATTGTGGATTACATTCTAGAATTTTATTATGTACATATATAGGAGGAATATTTCTACCACAGGTACATTAGAAAAATAACGGCAATTTTTACGAGAATAAGATAAAACTGAGAGAACATACAATACAAGCAGAGACGTCTGCAATGATGTCGGCTTTCCCTGTTTCATCTCATGTGCTCAATGACGGTGGGAAAAGATACGGGACTGAGTGTGGACGGTGTAGTCACAGTGGAAGATAAAGAGAAAGAGAGAAAGAGAGAGAGAGAGAGGTGAATAACTATTAGCTGAAAGAAATTAGCCTCTCGTTAATTGTAAATTTCAATTGAAGTATCATTGACATTTGAGTTGCATTTATTTACCACTTGCAGCAAAAACTTAACACAAATACATAATACAAAAATAGCAAAAATAAGCAATAATGTAAAAAGTAATAAATAAAAACAACAAGTGGGCATAACGAGCATGTAAATATGCATTTTAATTTTTTCACAAATTTATAAAAAACATTTTAATGGAATTTTGTTTCTTTCACCACCAGAAACAGACAGATAAACTTAAAAAATGAAAACACTTAGTACTATGTAAACTTAACCTCACTCACTTCAATTTATAGCGCAATCACAAAAAATAAAAATAAAACGCTAAAACCAGAACAAAAACGGGGAAACTAATGCTGAAACTAAAAAATTTAACTTAAAAGCTGTCAAAAACAAATTTTAATTGAAATTTCTTGTTTATATTACTACATACCTACTCGTACAATAACAACAGCTACAACAATAATATCAACGACGACAACCACTAAAAAAACTATAAAATTTAAAAAATAACAACAAAAACAAAAACAAACTAACGCAACTCTCGACCCAATACAAAAATGAATTCAAAGCAAAAAAGGGAATATCATGAAATTTGAGAAAAAAGAAATGCATAAATTTCAATACGCTTTCATACATGACAACCACATTACCCCATGCTTCCCCTATAGAGAACACACACACTCCCAGAGCAGAGAGCAATCAACTACTGCATACAAGTATGCATGTATGCTACACGTGTACTTAGTTACGTGTATACTCGTATGTATGTACTTTTCCATATACGTAACTGTGTTTATGTATGTAGTAGTAGATATTTTCCTGGGCGTCTCTATGTACTTACATGCACATACATACATACTCGTACATAGTAGTAATTTTTAGTAGTTTATTAAGTGTTCTTGTTTCTGTCTTTTGAGTGTGATTTTATTTGATTTTGATAACGTATGTAGGATAGGAATTAATGCATGTTGTGTAATGCATAAATCAAAACAACAACAGACATAAGCAGGCACAACGACAAGCAAAGTGCATGTAAATTATACATCAATAGCAATAGCAGTACTTAGTTATAGTTATAGTTATAGTAGTACAGGAACGACTGCATGCTATCATAACGATCAAAAAACGTTGACAATGCAGTGCAGTTAAAATCGGTTATAACGAGCTTGAAGGCACCGTTTCAATTTCATAGTTGCTGCAGTCGGTTCTATTTGATTTTAGTTTAGTTTAGGTTAGGTCAGGTTAGGTTAGTTTAAGAACGAAAGTGTGGATCTGCCTCATACACCTGTAAGTATGAACTGCCTTCATATGCGAGAGCTTTGTCCACCGATTAGTTACAGTCAATTAACTAATTTGGTTCACAATATGAAAGCGAAATAATGTAAATTCCTCACATTCGCCATTCATAACTGTAAATCCAACCAAATGCCAGTCTTGACACAAACCGGACATGTGTGTGGTGAAACGTTGATCCTGAGCAACGTCAAAATGAGTGACAACTCAGTATCGCCTGTGGTAGGCCAATCACCTGCTCCGATTTTAAAAGAAACAATATATACCAGGCTCATAAGGGCTTGTAGAAACGCTAAGCTCCCTAGAGGAATAGAAGGGGGAAAAAAATAATATATGGAGGAGGAGGAGATACCCCACCTCACCCAGTCTTAGGATTAACATGGTCCTAACCTTGATTCCAATTTTATATGAACGCTGTAAGTAATAAAAGGGTCAATCAATTAGAGAGGCAATAAAAAACTCGAGACATCGCTGAGGGGTCCGATTAAAGTATCAAGTCCCCTAGGCACATTTCCTAAATATTGCAGATACTTAATATGTATAGGAAGTTAGTTGCTTCAATCAAAATAACATGACCAAGAAATTGCCGAAACGGGTGTAAATAACTACTCGACTTCAGTCATCCACAACAACACACAAGACTTACTACTTACATTGCGAAAATGAAGATTTGCTAACTACTCAAATGGAAGCACGAAAGCTGCTTTCTTCTTCTTTCTATTAATAGAGTAATTTCAAAAGTTAAAAAAAAAACGTTGCTATATTCGGAATTCCAGCTATAGCCGCTTATTTGTTATAGCCGATGATGTTATAAACGATTTTCACTGTATATGAGTACAAGTTTGCCGTTATGGTGCTGCTGCTGCCGCTGCCGCATAGTTTCTAGCATTTACCACCAAAACGAAATGTTTTCTTTGTCGTTGACATCGCCAGTATCATTGGCGACGACACTGACGATGACGACGATGACGACGACGGCGACGGCGAAATCATCAATATTCATAATCGACAAATTGAGGTTAGAAAAGGTGTTTTCTTTGGGTGCTGCACACTTTCACTGTCTCGTTCTTCCACTCTCCCTTCCCTTCCCTTCCCTTCCCTTCCCTTCCCTTCCCTTCCCTTCCCTTCCCTTTCCTTCTCTCTCTCTCTCTCTCTCGCGCTCTGTCCCTGTATATTTTACTGTGTTTTTGTGGGAATTGTTTTGCGTGCATGTACATGAATTTGTCAAAAAGGATTGTGTAAGTGCCAAGCGACCTAACTATGTACTTATGCTACACATGGCAGCTTTGGCAGCTTTGGCAGCTTTGGCAGCTTTATTCAGCTAGCACAGTAAATCGTTGGCAAATGCAGAGGTGTTTGAGGTTTTCGAAATATTCCGTTTCTGATTCTGCTTGTGCCTGCTTTATTTATGCCTTTGTTTACATGTATTTGCAATTTCAAAATAATCCTAATGAAATTTACACCTCATGAAACTGTGCGTTTGTGTGCGTACTACAGGAACCTGGTACCTATGAAGTTAAGTTAAACACTAGAAGCATAAAAGCAGACAATTGGAAATGGTGCAAGGCTTTAAGGTAAATACGTAGAAATAAATGTGTGGCAAGGTAAAAACTAAAGGAAAAGGAAAGCAATGAGAGCATTCAAATGGGGACAATAATTTGAATTTCTATACGCTCTCGAAAGCTGAAAAGCATTTGTTTTAACAAACTCATTTCTTAGGGAACCCAACCTAAAATTTCCAGAATCGTTCTAGTAAGTTTAGTGAATTTTTTTTTTATTATTTCAATTTTAGTTCGAGTTGTTGGCTAATTGAATGTCGGTTTGGACCTGGTTTGGTTAAACCTTGATTTTATTTATCATGGTGTCTTTTATGAATTTTTGGCTTGAATTCAGGCTTTTCTGTTTGATTTTCAGCCCGACTTTTGGGCTGAATATGACATTAAGTTTTAGTCGGAATTTGGTTTGAGTTTTTAGCAGACTTCTGGTCTGGATTTCGTGAGTATTTGGTAACACTTTTGGTACAACCATTCATGTACATCCAGCATAAACACCAACAATAATGTCAGCCTTGAGATCAAGCGGAGACTAACTCTTGCCAAAAGGTGTTACTACGGGCTCAGTAGGCAATTGAGAAGTAGAGCCCTCTCTCGACTGACGAAAATAACGCTCTATAAGTCCCTCATCCTTTCCGTCCTAATGTATGGCGCAGAGACGTGGACATTGACCATCAATGATGAGTGGCTGTTAGGAGCGTTGGAGAGGAAGATACTCCGTAAGATCTACGGTCCAGTATGCGTGGACGACCTGTATCGAAAAAGATGGAAGGATGAGCTGTATGAGCTGTACACCGACACTGACATAGTCAAGCGTATAAAACTCCAGCGGCTTCGCTGGCTGGGTCATGTTGAGCGAATGGAAGAAAGCGCTCCGGCTAGAAGGGTGTTTTATTCGAACCAAGGTGGAGGAACACGCAGAAGGGGACGTCCTAATCTCCGTTGGAAAGACCAGGTGCAGGGCAACCTGACTGCACTCGGCCTTAAAAACTGGCGCCTGCGCGCGCATAGCAGAAGTGACTGGCGAAGCTTTGTGGAGGCGGCCAAGACCGATTATCGGTTGTAGTGCCAGCTAAGTAAGTAAGTAAGTATTCATGTACATTCATGTACAAATATAACACGCACAACATGAGTGGATGAGAAAAGCTCGGCCTAGGCCCTCCATGGGCTGTTGTGCCATTAAAAGTAAAGTAAGTTTGGTAAAACTGTTGGGCTTAATTTCGGTCGATGCTCTGATATGAATTTGCTCTGAAAAGTTCGTTTAGAGTTTTGGTCTGAGCTGATTTTGGGATTGGCTTTTTGTAGGTCAGAATTTTGATTTGGATATCGTTGCGAAGAAAAACGATAAGAAAAAGACCTAAAACAACAAGCAGAATGCAATCTACAAATGTTGGCACGTATGCAAATGCGATTAAAATGAAATGGCGCCGCACTTTGTTTACTAAACTCGAAAGTTCAAAGAACAGAGAATATTTGCTTTTCCTTTGTTTGGCAACATTTTATTAGGTATAAAACGAGTGTGCTGATTTCGAATGTAACAAATTCACACATTTCCACCAAAAATGGAAAATTTTTTTTTGGTTTACAGCTGTTGTTGTTTGGTTATTGTTCACACAAGCCTTAGTTAAAAAAGCAATTTTTAAAACAAATAGAAATGAGTAATAGTAGCAAGTAAATGAATATGTTTGCATACACACACACATACTCACAAATACTCACACATTGCAATGTTTACAAAGCGGAAATTTGTATTGAAAGTAAAAAAAAACTAATGAAAAATCTGATAAAACAACAACTACATACATACATACGTATGTATGTATGTATGTGTGTACACAATAGAAACTTCAATGCATATGAAAAACATCCACGTACATACTTATTTACTTATGTGTGTATATCTGAAACTACAGTAAAACCCGGTTAAGTACCTCACTTCCTAAACGCCATTCCCGCTTAAGTGCCTGTAATTTGGTTTTTATTTCTGCAAATATCCAAAGAAATATTTACTTTTGAGTGCCTTAAACGTGCGTTAAGAACCTCAAAAGCTTCACATCTTCAGCTGGGGCACTTAACCGGGATTTACTCTAGAATCCTGTGATTAAAATGCCCAGTATTATACTAGACCACGAGGTACCGCAACTCGTTTCATGATTAGTCTAGGTATGAGAACAGACCGATTTCATTTGTACAGGCTTGTCATTGGACATTAGCAGTACTGGTCATGTCCTGTCTTTACATACTAGCCGTAATACTGATAACCTGGTTATCAGTGACCTTCGGTGACCTCGGTAGCACACTAAACTCGCACCCGTGAAGTGCGGGTTCGATTCTCGTCTTGGTCTGGCGTTTAATTCTCATTCATATAGACCAGCATAGACCAGAAATATTTCTAGTCTGTTTGACTAGAAACATGAGCTAAGTAATCGAATGCTGGTTGCAGGATGCATGCGAAGCTTTTGTTTACGAAACACTACTGTAACGATAGCAAGAGGTGGTTCTGAATATGTATACCATATACAAACTTTATTTTTCAGACTCATCAAATGTTCAAAATAATTCTCCAATTTCAGTCACGATTCCCACAATGGACAAATAAAATAAATTCGTAGTACGGAACTAAGAAATAATTTTTAAAGCGTTTCCCAAAACCTTGCATCACGAACGGTTATCGCTAGAGGCGAAATATTTTGAGAAAACATGTTACTATATTTTGTTTGCTTAGATCTCTGAGCAGATTCGAAGCAGCATATCGAGTACGCCCTAACAACAATTATTTTTTTTTATACGTGCCCTGTGTGATCAGCCAATTTTTTTCTGAGCACGTAGACCTTGACCCGATTGTTGTCTAAGCACAAAAGAGAGAAAAAAAAAATTCAGTTGCAACTGCTCACATGTAAAAAGGCAAAAAGTCTAAATTAAATTACTTCATAATGGCAGGCGAAGTTGACAGATGCTTTAGTCCATTGGTCTTCAACCTGTGCTCCAAGCAGCCTCAGGGCTATGCCAAATTTTTCAGAGTGAGTTAATTTTGAAATCATGTAACTATTACTTATACGGTTTTAGCGGCCAAGATCATGCGATCATCGGTTGTAGTGCCAGCTAAGTAAGTAGTAAGTAAGTAAGTAAGTAAGTATTACTTATGCCTTTACGTTTACACTTCATTTTCGACCAATTCATGTGTAACCTCAGTACTTTCAAGTTTTAAAATTGAAAAAGTTCTACGAGTAAACACAAACCGTGTGATTTTTTGTGATTTTGTCATAAATACGATACAAAATCGAATGCCAGCTAAAAGGATTCCGCGGCCAAAAAAGGTTCAAGAGTACGGTTTAAGTGAATGAAAAGTATTCCCTAAAAGTATACTATATTTCGATTATTAAAAATATTACCCTAAAAGTATGCTATAGATTATATTATTATTTTGCATAATCAAAACTTCTTTCTCTTTCTCATTACCCCCCTTTTCTAACAATGCCTCTCGCACAGTCTTTCATGCTTGCCACAGGTTTAACCAGCCACATAGAAAATAAATAGTAACATTTTAGTGCGAAGTGGAATGATGAGGTGTTAGTAAAAATAAAAGCAGAAGTTCCTTACACACAAATTGAAACAATAAATTAAAGAAATAAAAAAAAAACAAAAAAAAAAATTTCTTTACACAAATTTTGCATTGCAATCGAACAAATATTGCACAAGCGGACACACACACACATGCATACAACACAAAGAAGCAAACAACAAATATGAAAATGAATGAATGAAAAGTGAATTGAAAAATGTTGCAAAAAGTAAAGTGGTAAATCAAATATGGTAGTAGCAAGTAGTCGTAGTCTTCTGGTAATAAGAATTCCAATCAATTTCGAGTTCTACAAATATACCAAATATAATTTGTGTATCGAAAAAAGTGAGATAAAACGAAGTGTGTAAAAAAAAGTATCATGGAAATTACATTCAATTGTTTAGCGACGAAATAAAAGCAAAAAGCTGTAATATTAATATAAAGAAAAATTAAAGATTTAAATAGTGACATGAAACGGATTTAGTTTCCCTTTTTATTTATTTATTTATTTATTTTTTTAATTTTGCTATCAATGCGGCAGTTTTTTGTAAAGCGTCCCATTTACTTACTACTATCTAGTGTTAGAATTTCATTACCTGCATGCTAGTAACGAAAACCCTGCTTCCACATTTCTACTACTTTTCTTGTGTCGTTCCTGTATATTGCATTTTAATATGTATGAGCGAAGGGATTGAGCAGAAAGCAGACAGCAATACAAAATAAAACAAATAAAATAGTAGTGCAGCTGCAGAAGGTACGTATGCAGCAGTAGGGAATGGATTGGAACGAAGGGAAAGGGAAGCAGCGCTAAATAGGAAGAAACTAGGACATTTTGCAATATATCACTTGCACTTTGCATGCATAAAACATGGTTAATACAAACAAACAATAACAACAACAAAAGCAACTAACATACATACTCGTACAAATAACAAAAAAAACAAAAAACAAAAACAACAAAGCCTGAACTCAAGACAAGCAGAAATACTCTCTTGCTTTTTATTCGTTTTTTTTTAATCTACTTCGTTTTCTATTATTTTTCTTCATTCATTTTCCATACTGCAAAAAAAAAAAAGAAAAGGTTCGTTGTTTTTGTTGTTGGTTGAGTATTTTTGTTTAGACATTCTTCGTTTTAATATTTTTTTTCAAGATTTTATAGCAACAGATAGAAATTAAATCGAAATAGTTGAACGTCGCATTGGGAATATTTCTAAGTATGTTTGTATGTATGTATGTAGAGTGCAAAAGGAATGAAGAAACGGAAGTGAAGAGCGAGTGAATGGAGAACGAACAGGCCAACGGGAAGTAACGACATTTGAATATGTAGATAAGGAAAAATGGCAACACTGCAGTGCTTACTGCCGCCTTCTCAAAGTTTGAAAAAATAACAGTTAAATGGACATTTAATGGTGAGAGCGCCAGTGAAGGTGACAGAGGATGGAGAGAGGAGGTTGGTAGAGAGTTAGAGAGCCTAACGGGAAAATGTAAATTTAGTAATGACAACAGCAACAACAAAAAGAACGTCACAAATATTAGAAGAAATCCTGCAGGAGTACAAGAGAAATAAAGATTTTGTTGTTGTTATTATTCAAATCTAAAAACGTAATATGCTTTTATAACTTCAAAACTGTCCAGAAAAACAAGCATACATACTCGTACATAGAAACGTAACTATTTATGCGCATATATGTACATATGTACCTATGCAAATGAAGTAGCGCTTTCGGTACTTAAAAACTAGCATATGACGATGGCAAAAAGAGAGTGAGTCACAGAGAGGATGTAAGGACAAGAAAATGCTATCAAGTGAGTTTAGTACTGCATATTTTGTTTTTTTTTGTTTTTGAATTGCTCAGTGCAAAGTAATCGAGTTTAACTCATTTCAGAAGAGTTTATATCTGTGATGAAAATAAAAACAAGAGTCGCTTAAGTGTATTACTATGTGGGGAGAGTTTGATGGCTTTCAATGGAAATGTTATAAAAACTATAGCAATATTTCAGAATACTCTGAAATTCAAGTTAAAGACAATTTTTTTTAAATTAAAAATTCGATCCAGTTTGTTACCACACCACCACCAATCACAGTCAAACGAATACAATAAAAGAGAGATAATTGCGTATTCAGATTTTTGAAAATGGTGATCTAGAGATATAACAGTTATGCTCCTAATCACACCCTGATAATGTCACTGTGAAAAAATATGGGCTTAATTAAAATTAACTGTATACGTTTTCCATCGAGTTCTTATCTTTGAATGCCATGTTGTTTGACTGTTCGTTATTTTTACTATCCTTAGCTCTATGACTATTTTACACAATGCCGTAACCACAACCAGCCAAGGAACGGGGATACACAAAACAATTGTGCTTACCACAAGTATTGATTTGTTAAACCAAGATAGTCTTACAAAGAAAATAATTGTTAATCCACTCTCTATGAGTCAGAGGAAGAAGTTAGGCAGAGGATAAGTAGGAGAACTTCAAAATTGCATTTACCATAAATATGCGATTTCTACTATTAGCAATTCGGCCAGTTATAGAATTGAAACCAATATTTAAGTTAGGAAACTAAAATTTCATTTGAAGAGCTTAGTAAATATATAAAGAAATAAAAAAAGGAGAGAATGTAAAATTTGCATATCAAGAAAGTTGTAGAACTAAAAATCAGTTTCACAAATAAACAAATAAAATATGGAGCAAGGAACAGAATAACACAATAGGAAATGGAAAATACAAATTGTTTTTGAATGGAACCAAAGGCAGGCAATGATAACAAACCTCTTCAACTGTAAGCCCCTTCTACTCGTTAACTAGATGACTGGGTCTAACTCTCGGTTTGAATTTTAGTCTGAGTATCGGTTTGAGTTTGATTTGAATTTTTAACTGCTTTTGTCTGGATTCATGTTGTTTCGATTTGATTTCTAGTCCGGCTTTTGTGCCCGATATCGGTTTGAGTTTTGGTGTGATTTTTGACCAATGTTTCGGCCTGGATCTAAATTTCGATGAGAATTTTGATGAATTGATGTTAAATTTTTAGTTTGTATTTCGGTTAAATTTTTAGTGAGAACATTGACTGATTGCACAGTTTAAAATGGAAAATCGAAAAAATAAAAACGTTTCCAAGCGGCAATACCTCTTCGTAGGCATGACAACCATCCAAGAGTAAAACACAGTAGGAATTTTGATTCTCTGAACTAGTACAATGTTTTAAGTTAATTTATGTTATTTTATGACACTCTGTGAAAATCTGGGAATTCCTTGAGGAAACAATTTATTCATGTTAAAATATCAAAATAAATAATGAATCTATAAGGAGAACTAGTTTTCATTTATTTAGGCTACGTCTTATTTTTATCGACAAAAAATGTATCCATATAAATCTATAATCTTCTAAACATTCCATTTATGCAGAACATTGCAGTTGACCACTCAACGTTTACTCTCTCTCTTTCTCTCTCTCTCTCTCTCTCTCTCTCTATCTCTTTCAATCTCCCCAAAACTCCAATCATTCTAGTCCCTACGTCAGAAGACGCCCGCCCGCCATTACAATTTTTGATTATGAAAGTCAATATCTCTTCATTCTTTTACAATAACCACTAGTGTCACTTAATCTACTTCAATTAATCGTTACGAATATAAATTTTTAAAAATCTATGGCATGTCTTCAAATTCAGAAATAAAATTGCAATATTTACACTTTTATTGTTTTGTTTTTAATAGAATTTTTTTCTTTCTTTCTATCTCCTTTTCCCCACTTGACAGTTGTAAATATTTCTTATAAAGTTATTTATTTCTGTAATAAAGTGCCCACAAAGAAACGCTAGTACCTAAACCACACGACTACAAACGAATACTGCGTTACCAGAGAGGAAGATGTGAGAGGGAGAGAAAAACATGGTGGAGGTAAAAGTTAGTAAATGTAGAGATGTACAGAGATAAGGTGGTGAGGAGGTGAGGCAAAGAGAGAACTGGAGAGCGAGAGCGAGAGCGAGAGAGAGAGAACGCCAGCAGCAGGGCAATGATACTTGAAACCAAAGCAGTCAAAGTATTGTACAAAGCAACAAACTTTTAACACAAGTTGAAGCACCAGCAGCAGCAAGAAGAGCATTTAATCAGAAAAGGGGATTTTCTATATTGGACAGCAATGGTGCAATAAAGTAAACCAAAGAAAACAAATAAAAATGAAAAATGTATGCAAAAAAGAAAAAAAAAAATACAACAAAAACAATTTAAACTAAGAAAATAATAGTAATAGTAAAAGCAAAGGAAAGGAAAAGATAAACAGCAGTGGAGGCAAGTGGAAGGGCGGGAAAGAGGTTGAAATGTTTAAGTCTAGCAGCGGGAAAATTTGCAATTCCTATTAAAATACTGAGGAAAGAAATTGGAAATATTGAATTGCAACCACTGCACCGCACACAGTGAAATGGACACATACTACAATTTAATCATGAATTTAATACTTTTAATAAAAATAGCTGGCTCGCATGGAACTGTTTAAAAGTAACCAACTAGTAACCACCGTAACCGATTACAGAAACAACAAAACGGGCGATTACAAAAAAAAAAGCGTATAAAAAGGTTTATTTTTAATATTTTCCCGGTTGGTCAGTTAAAATTGAATGCTGTTATGGCTCATAGACGCCCAGAGCATCCCAGCAAACTAAAATACCGAACGCTAGCTAAAAATATTTAATTTCTGCATGCAATCAGATCCTTTCCAAGGAAATGGTTCCCTTCGAGGTTGTAGGACTTTCCTGATTCGGTTCTAGACAAAATTATGAAGGCTGAGCAAATGTCATTTGTTGCCCACTGTTTAAGTAGATTGTGGGTTATAAATGATCAAAAAACTGTTTTTCACGACTAACTCGATAAATGATAACTAATTGGGTTTGCCTGACAGTTTGGCAGGATTGATCATTCGTTAAAGAACTATCGAAGAATTTTGAACTACTTCCTCTTTAATGGCAAAACAACCTATCACAGATCTTTTAAATCTCAGTGAAGTATGACGTTGTTGCACATCATTAATGAGATAATGACCTGAACGCAGTACGAAATCCTCCTTACGTAAAATATGCCTTGATAATATTAAATTCGACCAAGATAAGTTTATCAGCTATTTTTAAATCATCAAACTTCGTTCAAACCAATATCCAGCATCCACTTAATTAGTCTGTGAATCATCTACACGTAGCTTCAATCCATCGTTAATGGCCTTTACCACTATCGTTTGTTATTCAATTATCAAGTGAACCTCCGGAAAATCGTAGTGAATATTTGCGACATGAGGTTGTTTTAATTGTTCAACTTATTGGCAGTTCTATGATCAAGACTACTAATCGAGAAGTCGAGAAGTAAAGACGTCCACCGCAGCAACCAACCCAACATTTCGAGGACCTATTACCCGACACCGTTACTCACAGCATTAAGGAAAATCAAGGTGGAAAAGGTACGCCCCAATTATATTTTTATAAATATTGTAAGAACGCTTACTGCTTGCTGCCTTTCTTTTTTTATACACGATACTTTCAACTTCCCTCGAGATCCCTCCTCGCCGCAGACGCAAAGCCCTCACCCCTTTACATGGCTTTGAGAGTAACAATTAATTAGAATAAAGAAAAGTTTGACACTAGTCCAAGAGCTCGGGTCTCGTTAAAACTGCCACAGCAGATTTATTAGATTTCTTCAATGGCTTTCATAGAGTATTCGGTAATTGAAAATTAGCTCTCCGGAAGACAAGAGACTGCATTGTTTAGAGTAAATAAGCCCGATGATTAGGGCTTAACGATAAGGTGCAATCGCAGAGCGAGTTGCTAAGGTAACTGCCGCTTAATTGGATCAGTGAAAATGTACAAATTATGAGCAATTAATCGGGGAATAAAATTAACTGAGTAATTTGTATACATTTTGAGTAATTATACTTATATATTTCTGGGGCAATTAAACGGGAATTACATAATAGTTACAACATTTTTTTGTACCCTTGCTGGGTAGTATTAACTCGTTTTTCACATCAGTTGTTTTTTAACTGCTTGTCGGCAAAACGACATTGAGAGAAAGAAGAAAAATAGGAAGCTATTATCAAATGAAGAAAAGGCTTTTCTACTACTACTACTACTACCTACCTACCTACTTGTTGTTAGTGCTACTTTTTTGAAGCTATTACAGCGATATTTTTTAACATGCTTCCTTGCTCTTGCCATTGCTGTTGGCGATTGCTACTGGTTGCTGCTATCCTGTCATTATTATCGTGCCATTCATGTCTTGCTCATCATCAGCAATATCATTGCTGTTGTGGGCTGCCGCTGTTGTTGCTCCCTTTTAGTGTGTGTTTTGTTGGCTATGTCCGGCTCCTTTAATAAATTGTCTACCTATACTCTCCGTATGGCCTGCACTTTGTTGACAGTTAAAAAATGATTACAATTTTATAATATTTTTCTTCTCCTTCTTCTTTTACCACTTCTTTTCTACTCCGTTTGTTGTTTATTATTTTTAATTTATCTTTATTTGCTACATTTTTTGCCTCTCCTGATAAATGTCAAATATGTAGTTGTTGCTAGGTATGTATGTCATTGGCTGCAGTTGTCATTTTCTTTAGTTAAAAGCCGACAAAAAAATTGCTCTCAGTGATTTTGTTTGGATTTACGTTATATTAAATATTATGCGTCTGCAGCAGCGTACACAAACACTTACACATATGTATGTGTAAATTCAATGAGACAAGACGGACGGACAACGAATGTGTTGGGCATACTTGCCGGGAAGCATTTCTGCATATGAACCAACCAACAACCACCAACCAGGATTGTTGTTTTCATTGCTGCTCTTTGATTTGTGCGACATGTTTGTAGAAGAGTGTAACTATTTTAGTACCCATTACTTAGTAGTAAAATTATATTATTTTTATAACGAATAAAAACAAATGTATTTTAAAATATACTTTCAATTATATAGAGACATTTATGGAAGGTAATTTGACAATTTGCTGGATTTTTAACTTGTACTGGAAAGTATCGAGTACTTTGGAGAATCTTGTACTTCAGCATTGATATTCAAAGAATATATTCGGATATTCTTCGACCGAATCGGGTATTTTTTTTTTTTTGCAAGTATCGATTTCATACTGAGTACTTTCGATTACTTGAAATCGATAGTTTCTGCCGATACTTTTAAGATTCAAGTACTTACTACTTAAAGTATCGATTCTGCCCAACACCAATTTTCTACATTCAATTGAATTGAATTCTATTAAATTTCGAGAGCATTAAACTGAATGTAGAATAGTCAAACTGATTTTAAAACAAAACCCGAAAGTAAAACTTGATCGTGGCCGAACTTTATAGACCATACACACCTTCTGAAATAAAACACCTTTTTTCATTCAACGGCGCGATAAATTTGTATGGTTTTTGCGTCAAATATTTCTCTTTTGAATACTCTCAACTTTTTTAACTGTGTATAACAAATTTGGTTCCATTTGCTTCACTATTTACTTTGACATTGATTGCCCTTTGAATATTTCACTTCTATGGGAAGTGGGCGTTGCTTTTGCCCAATATTGCCCATTTTCAGAACAGTTGCTCAAGAGACTATTGCAATGGCATGTGTCGAGTTTTGTCCAATTCGCTTTAGAATTTCCTTCACTTTCACTCATTGAAAATGTCCGCTGTATGGGAGCTACCACGCCTTCTCGAAAGATTTTGCCCATTTGAAAACTTTAGCTCTTCCTGGCTGTGCCAAGTTTGATTGAGATTGCTTAAGGTGTAGTCGAGTTATCGTGTATACAGACAGGCAGACAGGCAGACAGACAGACAGACAGACGGACATGGTTAAATCTAAATGTAAATCTTAAATTTAATGATATTTTTATAAATTTAAATTTAGTTCCTTTTGTTTTGGAAAACCGTAGATACTATATGTGATATTCAATCTTAAGATCAGGCACTCACTTTCATCAGTTTACAACTTATATAGGTAAATAATATTTAATATCAGTATTAGTATTCGTGGTCGCTGTGGCGTAGTGGTGGTGCATTGGACTGCTACGCAGAGTGCCCGGGGTTCGAATCTCTGCACAGGCAAAATCAAAAAGTAGAAATATTAATTTTTCTACACGGCACCACCTCTTGGCAGGCAATGGCAAACCTACAAGACTAAAAATTGCCTATGAAAAGCTTTTCACTTCGCCGTTCGGATTCGGCATAAAATTGTAGGTCCCTTCCATTCAGGTACAATTATAACACACACAACATGAGTGGATGCGAAAAGCTTGGCCTTGGGCGGTACATGAGGTCATAGTCGACACTGACAAAACTGAAGTTCATTGTGGTAAAGGCATAACACTTGCCACAATGGCAGCCTATCTCTTTATCGGTGTCCTATGTGATTGCATTCCCTCTCTCATTCTCGCCCCCTCCTTCCTCCTACCTATCAATCCTCCTTCCATTCAACACAATGCTCTGCATTCATAAGGGTATGTTGAATGTATCAATAAAAAAAAGAAAATAAAAAAAAAGAAAGTTAAATGTGTTCCAAGAGTGTTCTTTGGTATCATATTTTCTGGAACACTCATAGTAAAGGTCATTTATACTAGTTAAGCCATGATTTATGGTTTATAGATAATAAATTAAACTTACCTTTCAAATTGAGTAGATCCCTTCGAAGATAGAAACTTTATTTGTATTTATTTTCCTACTGAAATTTCTGGTTGTTTTCATTTGCTTTCAAATCCAGAAATGTTCGAGCTTTAAACTTTCTCAACTTTAAATCTCATCCGGCCATCCACTGATATTTCAATATTACCGATTGCTGTTGCTGTAGTTGCGGGTGCTGTTGCCGATGTTGTTTTTGTTGATGTTGTTGTTGTTGGTGAAGCGCTATTTTAAAAGCATCATCAATTAATAGATAACACATAAATAATAATTGTTCCATAATTACGATTGATATTATATATATATTTTTTGTTTATACAAATAATTTAATTATTGAAAAAATGTTATCTCTATGTAAGAATGCAGTTTATCTTTATTTTATATTATGTTTTATTTTATTTGTAATTAATTCAATTTAAATTGATTTATTCATTTTGTGTTAAGGTGAAAAATTTTACAAAAATTTGGTGCTTTCGCTTTTTTACGGGTGCAAAAATTAAATTAAAATTATGAGGAAAATATTTTTTTTTAATTCATTTGTTTTAAATTTTTGCTTTTTTTTTATTCGTACATAAAATTGTTACGAATTTTTTCTAAGTGCAAGTTTTGCACATTACAGTTTTATTTATATTTTTTTTTTTCAAGTATGTACTCTACTTTTTGTTGTTAATGTGTGGTTTTTAATTATGAACACTTCATGTTTTATTTTGATGTTTTTTTTTTGTTTTTAAAATTTATGCTTTATTATGTTTTTGTTTACTTATTTAAATTTTCGTTTAAATTTCATCAATTTATTATTCGTAATTATGTGTGAAGCTTAACTTTTTTGTTGCGTTTTACATATATGCTGCGAATATATTTACAGTTTTAATGAATGACAGCTACAAGTAGAAAAAGAGAAAGGAAGAAAGAGTGGATGAGTATAAGAGAGCATGTGAATGAGTTTAGTTGTTATTTTAATGTTGATACCTATGTAACTATTAACCTATTTATAACTTATAAATTATAGGTTTTAGACATGTAAATTAAAACTTATTTATGCGATAAATTTGAAAAAAAAACAATTGGATAATTAAAAAATAAAACCATAAATTTATGTGTGTTTTGTATAGTAATGCTTTCAATTTGTTTTGCACTAAAATCAAAGAGCAGGGCTAACAAAGCAGAGCGTTGCCCTTTGCTATGTAACAGAATGCTAGAGAAAGATAGAGGGAGAGAGAGAGAAAGAGTGGTAGCTAGCAGAATGAAGTGCAAATCATCAATGAGGTGATTTCATCCTATTAAATACGCCAGACCAAGGTGAATATGTTAAAGATTTGTTATACTAGCTACTTACTCTTCTTCTTTTATGGTGGGATCGCTCTGGTTGTCAAAGTCAGTTTTACGTTTGATTATTTTATTCCCGCCCTTTTGGTTTCTTCAGCAGATTTTGACTCTACCAAGCCAAACCGCCATTATAGCCGCAACATCAAAGATGTGTTGTTATTTTGTTGTTTATACTTGCTGCTTTCGGCAGCTGATTTTGACATTCAGGCTGCAACAAAGATTTTCTATTAGTGCCGTGTAGATTCTGTTAGAGAGCTGCTTTCCCCACAGCTGATACTACGGCAGTATTTTTTTGTCGTGTGGTCGTAGGCATCTCAGAAGAGAAATTTATGTGCGAGCGACAGAGAGAGAGAGAGCAATTGAAGGCTTAGAAGAGCATGTAAAGATACTGCCAAGATGAAGTTTTGCATACATATCGCACAATGATTACCAGGCTTTGATTACTTTTTACAACGTAAATAAACCGATGGGACCACCGCCCATCACTGCACTATGACACTAATGCGCGATATCAGGTCTAAGGAGGGTTGCTCAATTACTTTGTATGTTATTCTGGAAATTATTCTGAAACTAATATAACTAAACTAGTATTAATGGTGGTATTGTGGTTCTTTCTATTGTTTGGTCTATTGTTTTATCAAAAACATATGCATGCAGGTATTCACTTTCCCTATTTTAATAGTTCCCCTATTCTAATTTTTGGACTATCGGTCTGTATCATCTCTTTAAATAACTCCTAAAACTATTATTCAAATTATATTTCCATGAAGCTCATAAATCAAGAGATCTCTGTATTTATAATATAAGTAACAATATTTTTCAAATTTTGTTTGAAGCTACCTAATGAAAGTACACACTGCCTCTGTTTATTGCTATTTACCTTCACTTGAAAATTCTCATCCATTTGCTTCTCACACAATAGCAGCAAGATACACGGAACACATACACCCAAAATGATTGATGAAATCATCGATTAATATTAGAAATACTTTACCAAACTACACAACAACACACACACACACACACACACGCACACACACACGCACACATACATCACTGAGATACAATTCATCAAAAAACTTGTTACATATTTTCCTCAAAGACATAAACAAAAAATAAGTAGCACTTAAATTGGCAACTTCTAAACTCATCAGATGATGTCCAGCTTTTTGAGCAAATGAGAGAAATACTACGTGTGCACACCAGCTGCGACTAGCTAGTGCACAATATTCATGCCTTCTACTTCTATGAACATCTTCTCGCTTCTCGTTTCATCACGGAAGCTCCCATTGTTCTTGAAAGCCTAGGTACATAACTATCTAGTACATTTTTGGAAAGTTGTGAAACAAAAAGTCATACACATCGATGTTTCCTTTATATGTACACACATATGTATGTAGTTCTTTCGATAGTTAGTAATCATTATCAACAACACCGACTATTGTCTCAAATTCAAATTAGCCTCCTTAATTGGATGAAAAACGAACTAATTCCTAGTTGTACCACATACAATCGTTTCCCTTATGTTTGTTCGTTGTACTGTTTTTCTGTAAAATTGAGTAGAAAAAATGTGGATAGTAGCTACATATGGATTTGAAGAATACGCATGGTGTAGTGACGGATGTAGCAAAATCAAGAAAACCAGAAATAGTATTCGAGAAAAAAAAGTTTGCAATTGAAATTTTGGGGCTATAGAAAAATGTAGAGGGTTCTCTTTTTCTTTGCCCTCTCCCCCAAAAAGAATCGGATTTGTGCTCTCTCTTAGTTAATATTTAATCTGTAAGCAGATTCAGTGAGAGAACTTAACTCTCACTGAATTGAAACCAATGAAACCATTGATTGGTCAATGAAATATGTAGCACGAAAAATTTTTCTTAACGCAGCATCAATAGCTTAAAAAAACAAATTTTAATAATAAGCAGAACTCCATTTGATTTGTTTGATAGCGTTTTTCTAAGAAAACCATTAGAACAATAAAAAGAAACCAATCCGAATCCTAATTCTACGAATATAAAGTTTTCTTCATACGAAATGCTCATGCTTGATGTTTCCCCATTCAAGTTAAAAAATAAAATGCAATCAAGCACATTTTTTCACAATCCCATTATTTATAATTCAATTAATCTATTTTCAGAATATATTCTTCAATTCACCCTGATGGTGTGTGGCTTTCCACACAAGTGAAAACTTTTCCTTCAGATAATTATTAATATGCCACACACACACACAAACGCACACGCACACACACATGAGAGTGGAACACAGGAACACATGGAATTCCTGTAATTCAGAACGAATTGTGTAAAATAAAAACCTGAAAAAACAAACAGTTTCAATTTTCCAGTCCTATTTTCGATTTTGCAAACCTTTTGCATTTTCTGCTTTGCAGATTTCCTCCTCATTTCTATACTCTGAGATATTTGGCGAAGTTTAAGCATTTATGGTAAAAATAGAAAATTTCAATTCCATGAATTTCTGATTTTTAAAAGTAATAGTAGTTTTTGAAAATTGCTATGAGTATAAATTTATGTACTCGTAGCATGTGTTATGTTGAAATCTATATTTTGTTGTTGTTTGAAATGCTTGTTTATAGTCTGAAATACCATTAAAGGATATCTCACAAGCCATTTGTAGTATGTATGATGGATGCTAAGATTTGGTATGGGTTTATAGTTTTTCACTGGCCTTCTGCGGGTGAAATGGGTGGGCTGGGAAAAGCACTAATTTTCTAGTACTTTTTCTACTATGCCTCTACTACTTCAACTTTTATACTAATTTTCCGAGTACTACTTACTTACTACTATTTTCTACTACTATTCTATAACTGTTTCCTACTACTCACCAATACTATTTTTTTTTATTTGTTGAATTGAAATTTCGTTAGCGAGGTTGTGTGTGCAAAATTCCGAAACGAAAAAGTGACAGTAAAAGTAGTTTCTATTAGACGCCTAAAAATATACAATTTTTTTTGTCATTTCACTACCAGACAGCGAAGCTATCAAATAAATATGTGTATTTCCAATATTGGAAAGACAGTGAAAATGGTAGAAGTCCGCAAACAAAATTGCCGAGAGGAGAGAAGGACTACAAACAAAAGTGGATAGGTTTATTTAGTCATCGGTGGGATGATTATGAAGATTCCCATCTCCCAATGTTCAGAAACAAAGAGTGAATCATGGTGCCACGTAGCAGCAGAGTGAAGGAAATGAAAGGAGTTAAAAATCTATCTACAAAGGATTAGAAGGTAAGAAAAATTTACTAATCTTAGGAAGGATTAAGATAAGACAAAATTGAATTTGGTATTATATAAGCCAGTGTAATATGATATATCTTAAGGGAGACGACTCTTAACATTTCTTATGCCCCTGAGTTATAAATCATAATACAAAACTTAAAAAGGGAAGCTATTAAATTGTTTAAAGTCTCATTTTCCCAACTAGTAACTAGCAGTAGTAACAGCGGGCAATAACAAGAAAGAACAAAACAAATAGGAAGTGCAGCTGAAGAATACACAAATTTTGCGATAAGTTTCCGTAGCTATTGGAATATATTTGTATAAACAAACGAGCCGCAAACAAACAAATTGAATATTGAAAAAGTTGCTTCTCTTTGGTATGGTATTTATTTTACTAGCTTTTTGCTGGTGCTGGTGCTGGTGCTGTTGCTTTTTTTTGTTTTTTTCCTTTTGAATTTATGTGTTTAAGGTTCATTCAGTTTTTTAGTGTACGTAGGTAGTTGTTGCTTTTTTTTCTTTTATTATTAATGTTCTACAGTTTGTTGTTGTTTTGCATTATATATGACAATTTCATTGTCTTTACGCACTTTTCTTCTTTTTTTTATTTTGCTAACTCTTGCTGGCGGGTGCTGCCTACTGCCTACTGCCTACTGCCTATTTATTGTGTGTTGCCATCCACCAACCCACAAATAAACAATCAAGCGATTGAACAGGCAACCACGAAACGGAACGCAGCCATTGCCAATGTGATTCAGTCTCTCTTCTTGGTATGGTATAGTGTAGTATACTTTATGGCGAACATACAGAGTACATTCACCTACATGTATACACCCCTCTATCTACATACTATTTAATTTTTTGCTGTATTTTTTTGTGAATTTTATATAAAATTTATTTTTTTTACTTTATTTTTGCCGTTTCATTCATACACGCACATATACACACATAAGTTTTCATCTCTTCTTTTTGTTTGTATCCTTTCGTTTACTTTACTGCTGCTGGTGCTTCTGTTGTTTTTGTTATTTTGTGCTGTTACGCATTTTTCCCTCTTTGTTTTTATTATTTTTGGCGGCTACACAGTAGTAGGTTCATACATACATATGTGTATGTACATACATGCATACATTCAAGTTAGGTATATATTTTTTAAGTTATTTATTTCTATTTTATTTTTCATCGGTTTTTCTCGGATTTTTTTACACTAAATTTGAGTGCATGCGTGTGTGTGTATCTGCATCTTTTTGTATAAATATATATGTATGCGTGTGTCTTATCGTTATCACTAAAATAAATTATCTATATCCGCGTCTGTAACTCAGCAGCATAGCAGCAACAGAAGAAAAAGAGTCAGAAAATATACATACATACATAAATTTTATCTATTGAAATTGTGAGTGAATTAATTTTTGCCTTTTTAACTGATTACTGGAGCACTGAGTGAATGAGTAGCACTCATGCTCACGCTCACTCTCCCACATTCTCTCTCTGTACTTATTCGTTTGGATACATTCAAGTGATTGAGTGTTAACGTTTACAGAGTTTGCAAGAAACAGTAACTGAGTGAAAGAGAGTAAGTGAGTGAGTGCAAAGTGTGTTTGTACAAAAAGGAGTGTGAGCTTAAATGCTGTTTGCATTGTAGGTGGATAAATTACAAGTAAGTGGCGCTGCTATTCTGCCGCACACTTTCATTTCTGGATTCATGCTACCTACTTTCTGCGTTTTGCTGTTTTCTCCTTGCTATTCTGCTTTGTTTCTTGCTCTGCTCTTGCTCCACTTAATACTCTGTTCCCGCTCACTTGCTGCTATCATCCCCCTTTCAGTGCTGCTGCATGCAACCCTGTTCCTAGGTTTTTTTTACTCTCCGACAACAATCGGCGGCATGTATCCTGTGTCCCGTTTTTTCCACGGTGTTGTTTGTGTTTTTATTCCACAAATTTCGAAATTCACTGTATACGTTTGTGTGTGTGTGCGTGTGTGTGTGTGTATGCGTGAATGTTCGGAAATCTGAAATCTGCAAAACTGCCAATTGTTGCAGTTCGAGTGATTTTTAACACATACACTAAACTTTTTTCCTTCCACATTTTCTCGAGTGGAATTTTGCTACTTTTTCTTCCATATTCAAGCTTAATTTTTCTTCACTTTTACTAAATTTTTAAAAGCTTTATTAGGGTGCAAATGCCTTAGATATTTACTCGTAAATTAGTAATTCCTGAATGAATTATATGTATTTGTACAGAGCAAGCAGCACTACAAGTGTGCAGGCCAGGTGTTGCACTGATTCGAATATCAATTTTGTTGATATGAAAAATATTTTGTGTACATAAAACTTAATAATATTAAAAATTGACGTGAGTGATAAAGAACAAACGAACGAACCAAAGAATTCAAATTAAACCAAATTGACCAAAAACAAAAATAAAAGGGCACAAACGAAAATTCCATTCAATTCCCGTTTTAGCATACTCGTATATCTACATACATAAATACAAATATCTATCGACTACTACTGACTTTCCCATTTAAAAATCAATTCACTAAAGATATGCTTTTTCAATTTTACTATTTTTTACTCTCTTTCCGTGTTTCATTTCATCACTGTCCATTCCGTTTTTGTTGCTGTTGATTTTGTTGTTGTTTCAATTCAAAATGTTTCGAAAATGTTTTCGTATCCATAAATCTTTTTGTGCCTCAAATTGCCATTTAAGCGTTTTATGGGCAACGTACTTGTACTCACTTTCTCTTTTCAACTCGCTCCACTTCACACACACACATACACACAGCCATAGACACAGCCACAGACATACAAAGACACACAGACAAGAGAGGCGCAGGCAGCAGCGACAGCAGCACAAGCACTTATACATGCATACCTCCATATAAGGGTGTATTAAAAAATGCAAAAAAAAAATTAGTTTTATTGAATGAATCGAAAGTTGAGCTGAATGCGTGAGTGAACGCTCACGATGATCGATTTACAGTTTGCATACCATTTCGAATTTACGAAAGAATCACAACTAATTTTCCCCCATTCGCATCTGTCACTTGATCTTCTTCTTAAAGACTAAGTCACTTCTGTTTCGTCGATTGGGCATTTATCTATATGCTGACCAAAGTTCTGACAAAGCTATGTCGATTATTAATAGCGACCAAGTGTAGGTATCCTTGCACTTACTGCGTGGCTACTTTAGTCAAGCCGCAGCAGACGCATGCGTCTCCAGTTCTAGAGATAGAGAGATACAGAGATACTACCTGAATGTCAGAAGAATAAAAACTATATTTAGCGATCTAAATAATATTGAGAATATATCTTCGACTTGGCAAATGAGAGCTAACCGTGGTTTTCCATTGTGTAACTTCGGAATATCTGACTACATACTTCCTTCGCCTTTCCTCTTTAGAAGACATTAACTGCAAGTTTTTGTCACTCCACCCTTAAAATATACACAAATTTTCATACAATTTGTATACTAAGTGTAGAGCAACAACTGCAAATAGTTAGTAATAGAAATTGGTACGTTTTAAAGTTATTGCTATTTGAATTGGGTTTTTGTTTGGCTTTTTTTAGTTTGTTTTATGATATGGTTTTTCTATTTCTGATGAAATTGTAAACTGAAATTTAAAAGGATTAAAATGTGATTGAGAAGAGGGCAAAAATACAGAGTACACAGAAAAATATGTGTAGATATAAACGTGTGCACTAGTAGATCCATATGGACCGATAGAAAACCTACAATTTCTCTTATTTCCAGTGACACATACTATATTTGTAGGCATATATTTTGAATATGGTTTTCTTCAGATAAGATGAAGGAGGATCGGGTGAAGAATTAAATAAGAAGATCAGCCTCTGGGTATCATGCAGAAAGAAACAAAGCATAAATCATTGATTCAATAGGAAAGTAATAAAACACGCAGTTTTTGGACCATTCAGAACCCGACTGAATACGCAGAATCCCTCACCCAACCATTCATAGGATAAAGAAAAGTCTCTGACATATGGTGAAGACGCAATGAAAGAGACCCAAAAATCGATTACTGATAAAAATTCGAAAATTCTAACAGAGCACTGAGATGATTGCTCACCTATAAAGAGTAAAGGGAATAGTCTGCGACTTAAGTACAATCTGTGAAGAGAGTAAAAACCATAGACAACTGCCTTTTTTCGTCCTTCTACGCGACTTCCGGGCTTAGGGCTTCTACCTGGTATTAATTTCCATAATCGATTGATCTGGAAAGGTGATTAGCCTTACGCTAACAGTCTTGATACAATGATTCTGCCATCAACGCTTCACCATTTTGTGTTACGCATTGGATGGTTGTGGGGGCTTACGACCTTGCTCTTGCCTGGTATCGAAACCAAGACCCCTGAAATTAGCAGGTAATCTTCTAGACCACCCAGGTGATGAAATTATTAAAGTGATTTATATCTATCCTGTGTTGATTCTACGGGGTGTTTCTTTTAGAAGTGTGGTTTTCAAGAAAAAACGATTTTGGGCAAGTGGCCGCCGCGGCTGGTTCGAATAAATTCCAGCCGAGGGGCCGAATTTTCAACCACTTTTTGCAGCAATTGGGGCCATATGTCAGTAATAACGCGCCGAATATTCTCTTCCAAGGCGTCAATCGTCTCGGGCTTATCTGCGTAGACAAGCGACTTCACATAACCCCACAAAAAATAGTCCAGCGGTGTTAAATCGCACGATCTTGGAGGCCACGCCACAGGCCCACGACGCAAGATAATGCGCTCACCAAAAGTTTCCTTCAATAAATTGCTTGTGATTGTTTCGTTGGCTGTATGACATGTAGACGGCGGTCTTGTTGGAACCAAAGGTCGTCCACATCAACATCCTCCAATTCACAATTCAGGCACGAAAAAGGCATTAATCATGGCTCTATAGCCTTCCCCATTGACTGTAACATTATGACCGGCTTCATCTTTGAAGAAATATGGACCAATGATTCCCTCTGCCCATAGAGCACACCAAACAGTGACTTTTTGAGGATGTAACGGCGTCTCAACAATGGCTTATGGATTATGATCACTCCAAATGCGACAATTTTGCTTATTAACGTAACGTACGCATTCAACCAAATGTGAGCTTCATCGCTGAACAAAATTTTCTTGTGAAAATCGGAATCGGTGGCCATGGCCATCTCGTTTTGGGCCCATTCACCGAACGTGCGGTGCGACGCGCTTGATGGTCGTTCGGCTTCAATTCTTGCATGAATTGGATTTTGTAAGATCGCAAACCAAGATCCTTCCGCAAAATCTTCCATAAAGTGGATGGGCACAGCTCCAATTGTTGCGCGCGATGGCGGATGGACTCATTCGGGTCTTCTTCGATACTCTGCTCAACAGCAGCAATAGCGTCTTCGGTGCGCACTGCAGGGCGTCTCTGAGGATGAGCATTATCCACTAGAGTAAACGTGGTGCGAAACCGATCCATGGCTGCTCGAATTACCGACTCTGTTGGGCAACTATGTCGACCGAATATTGGACGCAGAGCGCGATGCGTCGCGCTAACCGAACCATTATTTTGGTAATAAATTTGCACGATTTGCAAACATTGCTCAGGAGTAAGTCTTTTCATTATGAAATGGCAAAACAAAAACTGAGCATAAATCAGGTGACAGCTGTCAAAAAGACCTACTCCGAAAAAAGTATTGCCAGATTGAAAACCACACTTCTAAAAAAAACACCTTTTATAAAGAGAACCAAAAACATAAGCACACAGATTCTATGGAAAGATAATGTAAAATACAGTTCCCTGATTAAGAAGATTGGACGGTCTGCTTCGTACATGATTTGCCTACGTGTATTCTTTTTTTCCTCATGAGTATTACTCGTTCTCCCCCACTGATTTAGTCAACCCAGCTGTCAACAAAGTACTTTTTCTTTATTATTCTAATAATTTATTGTAAATATCGTAACCACCCCACCTTAGCTTCATATAGGCTTTAGCCTCAGTTGGAGTGAAAAGCGTTTGATGGTGGTTTTCTTCAAACCCCTAACTCCAACACAAGTAAATCATAATCTTTAGGCAGTCACCAGACATATAATTCTACTTTTAACTTTTTCAAAAATAAAAAATTAGCAATATAAAATTTAACTAAAAATCAACAAAAACTGTTCACAAATTAAGTGAAAAAAAGAAAGGCAATTGTTGAATATTTGTATGTAAATAGTTTGTTAGCGCCGAGTTCTCCAAAAAAAAAGGGAAATAAGAAGGAATAAAGCAAAAACATAAAATAAGTTGAAGAAAAGAAAAGGAGTGTGAGACGAAGAATAATATCTGATTGACAGGAATGGCATATGAATAAATGATTGTTGAAGGCAGTAGCAGCAGAAACAGCAACAACGGCAGCACGCTGAAGCTAGCAACAGCAACATCAGCACCCAAGGACACAAAATAAATGTTCACACAAAAATAAAAGAACAAAAAATATGCTCTCGACAAGTAAAATGAATTAATGATATATCTTCTCAAAAACGAAAAAAAAAAAAAAAAAATACTAATAATAGTAAATAATAGTAAAGAAAGGAAAGTAAACTAGAGGTAGTGGTGAATATGAGCCAAACAGGCAGACACACTGTCACACACAGTCACACCCAGATACTCATGAAAGACTGAGACAGTTAGATTATGAAAAGAAGAAGAAAAATCGGACGGCGAATGACATTAAAAAAAAAGGGAAATGGAACGAATTCTCTCTGTTGTATTGCATGAAAAAAGAACATTTGCTCGACCAAAGTTTTATTATTATTATTAATATTATAAATATAATCGTATTCGTAGAAGTTGAAAGTCATAAAAATTTATTTGAAATATTTTCAAAATTGTTTTCCATGTACATGTTTGTGAAAGATATTTACATTAATTTGAGAGTGAACTTAACTACTTGGTGTCGCAGGATATCATTAATGCTAATCGTTTAGCATTGCAAATAAATGTCACACACAAAAGTTTCAAACTCTTTAAAATATTCTTGAATACTTTAAAAGTCTCATTTACATAATCTAACGAATCACAACGAATCTCTCCGATTCGTTTACCTTAGCTGGGGTATACGCAGGATGCGTCAATAAGCACATTTAACAATATTTATTGGCAAAAATACGTTTATTGTGCAGCACCAGGTTATGTGGTTACAGCACTCTGATGCCTTATGAATACCTCAGCGAAGTCTATTCTTGACGTAAAGACTTACGCCAAGATCCAATTAATACCTCAACGAGGTAATACTGCCGACATAAGCTAGCAATGCTTCTCCTTCCGTGTGGTTGCAACTGTAAGGACAATAATTCAGGAAACAAAATCCACAAGCCACTGCCGTCAACCACGATCTAAGTCTAATTGACTTCCCCTCTGTAATGCAGGACACTTGAAACACTTCACACTTTAATCTACATACATGGCTGCAGTTGAATTCCATCAAAGACTCAGATCATTCAAGATACCTGAAGAAGGCATAAATTCGCTCTCCAGCGATGAGGCTGCATTATAAGAATGGCTTTTTTTTCCTTATGTGAAATGAATAGCGGCACATCTTGTTTTACCGACGATTCCTTGAAACTGAGTATGATCACCAGGCTTTACGAAAGGACGGATCTACGGTCCGGAACTATTCAATTTAGTTACGTCTATCAAGGCCCAATGAACTCGGCGAAATAAGCAGTCATATTGACTAAAGATTCTTTGATAAAAAAAAAAGTACGTGAACTATGTATTTGGAAAATTGTATAAAGTTTCATGAAATCTTTGCCGAGTAAAACTCTCTGTCATTCTCTCTCTCTTTCCTTTAAGAAAAGAGAACTCTTAAATCTTTTTTATTGAACTGTGCGCACAGTAATTAAGTAGAATATTCTAGAAAGTTTTCTAAGGACAATAATTCAGGAAATTCAGAAACAATTGGCAAATTTGGTTACCTTAAAAATCTCTTGAATATGTAATACATGAAATGATCACAAAGAAAACTGACCATGAATAAGTTAAAAGTTCTTCTCGAAAAAATTAGAATACAATGCAATTTTTATTATTGAAAATTAAGCATAAAAATCAAACGAAAGATTCTATCCTTGAAGAAACAATTGGCGTATTCACAAGGTGTCGTATTCAGTGTCGTATCCTCTCAAAACAACAGCAAAACTTCAAACTTTGCATGAAGAAACATTTCGATTTTATTAAGTTTTCTATTACACCTAAAATTTCGGTAACAACAAATACTTTCGTAACAAACAAAACTTGAAAAGAAATAATAAGTAAATAGAAACAGAACAGACAAGAGAGAAGGAAAAAGTAGCGAACAAATTTCACACCGAAAAAACAAAACAAAAATTGCATTTTTCTTTTCTTCCATAGCAAAATTCAATGCAAATTGAAAGCGAAAAAGTTTTTTCCTGATATCTTTTTGCATTGAAAATACACAAGAAGCGTCAAAAATATTTCGTAAAATTCCACTAGAAACCTATTCTATTCAATAAAAAGAGCATGTTCTACTAATACTTATATACTAGTGATAGCCATCCATAAAAAGTAAGTTACTTTATACCTACTAGTGCGTATGTCAGTACATACTACTACCAAGCATATACAAGAGTGTAGCACAAAAATTTGTCCAAAAAAGTTTCAAGTTTTTGCTCTGTGCGGTGTGAAAATGATAGTTTCAAATTATTTTCGCTGTGCTGTGCAGTGCAGTTTCAATTTATAAAAACAATAAAACAAAAACCGAAATTGCAGAGGCAAAGATTTGTAAAATGTTCAAGAAAAAGTTTTTTTTCTTCATTCGTGGGAGTATGGAGTATGAAACAAAACAAAAAACTGTTATATTAGTACTAATAATACATACCATAGTATGAAGTAGTTGCAGTAGTAAAGAAACAAGTACAACTAAAGTACTCATAATAACAATAAGAGGCAGAATTCCGACAAAAATAGCGAAAAGGCACAACTCATGACTTGTTGTGAATATAAATGTAGAACCAAACGCAAAAATAGCAGCTACATTGTGGGGCTAGTAAGTGGTAGAAGATTCAAAGAAGAGCCAGCACACAAATTAATATGAAAAATCACATTAAAAAACTTCAGCTGCGATGGTTTTTATGTATATTTTACTTAGCATACTTCTAGGATGCTGCTCTTGATAACTGGCTGCTTGTTGTTGATTGTGGGGAGATATAAAGTGGTGAAAGAGAGAGAGAGAGAGAGAAAGAGCGACCGAAAGCGAGCGAGACTGAATGAAAAAGAGATATGACAAAAGCTGAGAAGAACCGAATGGCTGGCGTTGTTGTTGTAGTAGTATGACGAAATGTATAAAAAGTGAATGAGTGAAAGAGTGAAAGAGGAAGGTTAACGGTTAACGGTTAACAACGAAACATATTGTGCGTAGACGATACTCATATACACAAGTTGTTGTTTAGAACTGATGTTGATGTTGTTTTATATTGTATATTCTATGGTCGTCTTTTATATACTACACAACTTAACTCAGCTCATTTTTATATGTATGTATACATATGTATCTATACACATATTTGTGTATACATATATATCCACAATACATACACATATTTTCGGTTTGTAGTTAGCTGTGTATGTGTACATAAATTTTGGTATTTTCTTATTTTTGCTTATTATGTCTACACTGTCTTATCAATAACAGAGCAACAGCAGCATAGCACCACCGCTAACAGAAGCAGCAGCATTTATAACAACAACAACAGCGATGAGTACAACAAAAAATTGAATAGAGAAATCCTTAAACAAGTGAACTTTTTTCTTCAACTTTTAGCTTTAACTTTTACTGTGAAACGTGTGTGCGTAATATAAAAAGAAAAAAGCACAGAAGCTGGCTAAAATTAAAAGAACGAAAAAAATTATGAAAAAATCAAAAACAAGCAAAAACGAGAAGAAAAAAAAATACTTTGGGCGCCCACGTTGCGTAGCAATATACACATATATGTATATATTTCTTTTTTCGTATTTACTTTTCTTTAATTTTTTCTTGCATGCTAGCTTAATTTTTTCTCTTTCTGCCCTGCTTCACACTCTCTTCAAAATGCTCTTTCAAACGCGCCTTTGTTTAATGTGTCTACTACTACGAGCAAAAGAAGAAAAAGGAAGTAGCATACTTTTGGGCATGCCTATATATCAGCACGAGTATACGTAGGTATGTAGGATGTGCGCGTGTTTGTAAGTATTTGTTGTACATAAATACATTTGCAAACAAATAAATGCGTCGAATGTTGTTATTGTTATTTTTCCTTCTTCTCTGGGAATCTGTTAAATGAAGAAATTTTTTAATTTTACTCTTTAAAAAAGTAAAACTGACAATGCTGCCTCTCACTATACGCACAGTAAGTATACACACATATATGGTCATATGTAAAGTATGTATGTGTGCAGTATGTGAGTATACAGGGTTTATTAAGTATAAGTATGTTAATTGAAATTGTACAATTTCTTGTGCATTTTGTACTTTTCTTTCCATTTTCTTTTATTTTTTTTTTCTTATAATTATCTTTTAGTTTTTAGAGCAAAAGCACACAATCTCACCGAAATTATCAAAAAACACACACAAGAAGTCAAGCAGTCAAAACACGTACGTACATCTAGTGACTTCACTAAGCATAAGTGCCTATACACCTTAAGGGCTTTTAAGTACCTGTTGGTAAGTATTTGTATTTACTTTTATGTTGGAAAAGTTGACAAATTAAAAGAAAAATCTTTCCTTGTGGCTGTTGAAATTACATATTGTAGTGTAGCATAATTTTAGGTGAATTTTATATGTTTTAAACCATATATTTTTTATTTTTATTCATATGTTTTTCTTAATACAATAATTTTATGATTTATTTTGGTTTTTATATTTTCTGTATGAATGTGTTTGAGCACTTCAACTCACATCCTGATTGGAAAAAATAAAACTTCGGAATTGTTTAAATTTTACCGTCAAGGCTCATTTCATTGGGATCTAAGAAAGCAGAGCACTTCACAAAAATGATACAATAATTAAAATTATAAAATTTTACATATATCATTTATGATTTCTATATCTGACAAATCATTTTTTCTGTTTTAGCCAAACTAGCCAAATTATTATTCTTCTTTCTTTCTGTGGAGACAAAATGTTTTTTTCTTCCTTTTGCTTTTGCCTGTGCCGAGATTTGATTCACGGATACTCTGCGTAGCAGGCCAATGCGCCAGCAACTACGCCACGGCGACCACTTCAAGTTATAGAAAATAATTATTTCCATCTAGAGAATACCAACTCCTGCTTTGCTTAAAAAAATCGAGAATTTCTGATGAAATGTTTGTAGAATTTTTCATGCTGAAGTAAGAAAAAATTTATTTGAGTGCTAGGAATAATTCGAGCAGATAAAGGAAGCGGCTGGGTTATGATTTATTGAACGAAAGGGGGAAAACAAACTCCAAAATCCATTGCTAAACAATTGAATATTAAAAAGAAGAATTCTTGTGGAATACTTATTCCAATTGGACTTTTACTTCCTCTTCGTACAACTCTAGAGCAGTGCACAATCACAATGATCGACTTGACACTTTTTCCATGGTACATGTGAAATCTAAAGCGATCATCGGCATGCGTGCTTTCACTCCTCTATTCAGAAGACATATTCTACTTGATGCGTCTCTACTCTACCTTATGCGTCCAATCTTTGCATTAATAAGCATTTGCATATCTGCATATATTTTCACTTAATTCAAATGTATTGCAATTTACCTGCCAATTGAGACTCTATACTATAATTAAGACTTTATCTGTGAACATTTTCCTATTAAATAATATAGCATACAAAGACAATTTTATATGCATTAATGTTAAAAGTCATGATATCGAAAGTCTTCACACGCCATCTAGATTATGCAGATGTCATTTTCCTTTTCTCTTTCTTTATCGCTCTTACGAGTACAAGCTCAGTGAAATGCAAAGTGTATGCAAAAGAAAATGCAGAATTTCTACCATAGCACTACCACAGACAAATGTCACAGAGTTTCAAACTCAAATTCAATAATATGTATTTAACACACTGATCCGAGATGAACAACCAGTTGACTTCGACTCGAGAACTTTTGACTGAAAGCAGAGCGCGAAAATAGCATTTAAATTTAGGCATCGATAGTGATAAATCGGTGTGAAAATCAAACACGGAAAAGTTTTGACATAAAGATGGTAGTTTGAAGTAGAAATGAATCGCTTAGACTTATGCATTTTGCATGGCGTGTACAACTTCATAGCACAAGATTTCGGCTATATTCCCAGCTCATAGAGATGCTAAATGAACATAAAGAATTTATGCAACAGAATAATTACATTACATTACTTTCCATGGACTTTCCAAGACCCTTATGGACTTAAAATTAAACATTTCTTTAGGATAGATTTAATTTTTGCTAATCAACATTCCATTCGGCTCGAACTCTCTACGTAAATTAGCCTTTACCATTCTTGCTTACTTACTTTTAATGGCACAACAGCCCATGGAGGGCCTAGGCCGAGCATCCACTCATGGAAGGGACCTACAGTTTAATGCCGAATCCGAACGGCGAAGTGAAAAGCTTTTCATAGGCAATTTTTCGGTTTGCAATCTTGTAGGTTTGCCATTGCCTGCCAAGAGGTGGTGCTGTGTAGAAAAATTGTATTTTCACCTTTTTGATTTTTCCTGTGTCGAGATTTGAAACCTGGACAGAGTGTGTAGCAGCCAACCCATTACCGACTTTGCTACGGCGACCACCATTATAACGAAAAATCGATTTGCTTCGCCGTATTAAGCGCAAATAGGTAGAGTTAATTTCTTTTATAAACAAACAAAACGTGTTAAGTTTACAAAAGCTCACCCCCACAAGCCTTAAACTTTTTTTTTTTGGCAAATATTAGACGAAATGCAGACGAACCTAAAATTAATTTTTCGAATGGAAGGTAGATAGTTGGGAGATAAGTAAACATTGCCCTTACAACCGAGAATTTGATGCCTATGTTGTGGGTTTCTGTGATAGCAATTGGTTTTGGAACCATGGCAATGATTACCAAGGAGACATCCTAAGGCGAAATTTACCATAAAGCTCTCCAAAACTGAAGCTGCCTGCGTTGTATTGGTTCCAATAAGACAGACTGCTCACATTTATGACGAAAGTAATATGGGAATTGGGAATTGTAAGCCCACTCATCAAGGATAAGTTGAAAAGTCAGATAAGGAAGGTATGAAATGAAATGCCTTCACCTTTCATACCACACCTTAACCATTCTGTTTTTAATAAAATTTAGTGCAGAGAAATGATCATTTAAAAAGTCCGATTAAAGGGATTGTAAAGACTGTGTTTGTCGCTAAGTTGGCACCACTGCCCTCAATCCTGACCTAAAGATTGAGCTATCGGTCATTTAGTCTCATATTTTGTATTGCATATTGCTGCATATTGCAAATGGAAATCGCTGTAAATGCTACAGAAGGCTTACAATAAATCGACTTTATGGTATCACAACGTCGCTATATGTCACTAACGACTTTGGTGCCATGATTCAAATTGAAATTCATAAATTAGAATTCATTTGAAAGATTTTAATGCACTTGAATGCAAGTGCGGGTGCATATTTAAAAGCAATCAATTTAGCATACTTTTAGGTTAAAAATTAATATATTTACAAATTTTATTCCTGATAAAACACATAGGATAGGTACATACATTGAACAGAGCCTTAGATTTCACTATTTTTTGTTGTTTTTTTTTCTGAAAGATCCCGTCCAAGAATATAATAATTGGAATGAAGCCAAAAAGGTAAATTTCAAGCTACTATTTTTATATATTTAATCTAAAATTGTACAGCAAATAAGTCTGTACTTTCAAGTATTTACTGTGATCTTGGAAGTCACAGTTCAGAAAGTTCTCTTTTTGAAGAATCCAGTGGATTTTTAAATGTTTTTTTTTCCCAAGGATAACATATATCATTTTGATTGATTGAGGAAAAGTGGTTGTTCGCTACTTATAAAAAGTTAAACCTCCGCTCTAAACCTCTAAGTAAACCCGACTTTCGAGGGTTTTCGGTAATAATGTAAAAGTTTTTTTTTTTTATATTGTAATATTTAGGATGTTTCAAAAACATCGATTAAAAGATAAGATTCACAACCGCCTGAACAGCGACAACATTGTAAATTATTTGGGTAATTGAAAGTGAAAGTAATTTAGTTTCAAAGTTTACTGTTACGCAAAGTAATTTACATTGATATTAATTAACCTACAATATGAGAATATTCTTCTGGCAGCTGGTATTTGATATTATTCAAATGTAAAATGGCAATGAACACGGACACGTATGCTAATTCAATTATTATATGTTAGCACACACACACACACACACACACACACGCACACTCAATCAATTAAAATACAATTTTGCATAATTTTGTGTATAATTAATTTGTATTGCCGTTTACCGTATATGATTTCACGAAATAACAACAACAGAGCGAAACAAAACTATAACAAAAACTAAAAACTGCTTTACTCTGGCGCTATGCTAAATATTTAACAACAAAAAGACATTAAACTCCACTTGGCACATATACACTCTGAACACACACACACACACACACACACACTCGCATCTCCTCACACAATTAAAATATACATGCAGCTATGTTTCATTTGGGAAATATTGCAATTTGCAATGTCGCCGTCGTCGTCGTCGTCGTCGGCGTCGTCGTCGGCGTTGCCGTTGCACTAATGCACTTCTCAGTCTGTTGCCTGCAACTCTGCATCCGTGTGTGTTACACACATTCACATATATCTATATATATATGTATAAATTAATTACGATAATTAAATTAAATCAATTAAAAATTTTGTAATTAAAAAAAAAGAGGATTTTTATTTTGTTCTTTTATTTTTTTATGTTCGTTTTTTTAACGCTCTTTTGTGTTTTGTTCATTTTTATTTTTAATTGCACTGTTGCGCGCTAGCACTTGAGAAAAGTATATACTCGTATGTTCATGTAAAGCTGGCCAAATGAAGAGTGCTGCAGGCAGCGCGCATGAAGTGATGGCAAATCATTTCTGCAAAAATGTGAAAGTGTGGCAAAAGCAACGAAAGCGCGACACGTTATTTGCGTTTCATTAATTTTTCACTTTGATTCATTAAATTGCAATTTTTTTCACTCCTCATTGACTCACTTTAATGTGATACACGCACACTTCTAGGCACAGACACACGCACACACACACACACACACACACACACACACACACACACACACACACGCACACACACACACACGCACACACACACACACACACAACCAAACACACTGGCACACATTTCTGCAGTTGGTATGCTAAATTTATTGCTGTTGCTCTTTTTCATGGTATATTGAATTTTTTTCAATGATTTCTTTTAATAGCTGGGAAATTTCTAGACTTACTTACTCTCGTCTTTTTTTATATAAAGTTGAATGCTGTGTATCTGTCCGTCTACCTGCTGTCTCCCTCTCTGCCTGCCTGCCTGCCTGCCTGCCTGCTTTTCACTCTGTCTGACTGTCCATTCAACTAGTTTGTTGTTTATATGAATGAAAATAGCTTAATTGCTTTAGCGTTCACACGTTCACAAACACAAATGTAAAGCATCTTTTTGTTTGTTAATCTGGGAAATTTTGGTAAGTAAATGATACAAATTTATGTACCCAAGCAGGAGCAATGAATAAGTACTAAAAAATAAATGGTAATTGTATGAATTTAAAAAAGATATTTTTTTTAATTATTTCTATTAGAAAATGTGAAAAAAATATTTCTAAAATTCTCATTAAATTAACTGTATAAAACAGGAAAGTTAAAAAAGAGCAAGAAAGGAGTAGTATGAAAAAAGTAGCATACTTTAAAGCGTACAAATAATAAAACGTTTTAAATTTAATAACTTTATTTGGTAAGTATTTAAAATATTTTTAACCTTTAAATGTAGCATACTTATGAGGAAGAAAAGAAAACAAAAAGGCAAAATTTTAAGTGGTGCATGGAGTTGAATCAAGCTGGAGTAAACTTGCGAAATGAACCCGTGGCAAGTGGAGAACTCCGCATAACCACTTATGCACCAAATCACCAAAGTAACTTGCTCTTTTAGAATGGATAAAGGAATATCTAATTAGGCAATTTTTACCTGTTTGGGTATCGATCCTGAGGCTACTGGAACTCCAGACTAGCAACCATTCACTAGACCAACGAGGTAGCGACTATAGTTTTACAGAAGATCAGCCTCTTCGTTTGCGCAATTAGTGCGTGTTAAAGAGCCACTGCACACACGATGTGATGTGAGCATACCCTTGAAAAATACTATGGATCTAGACTAGGCAGTAAAAAATACCAGGCCACCGCCACCGCCCCCACTTCTAATCCTTGATACTGATCGCCTGGTTCTTACAACGAGAAGCAGGACAACTGCACAAAGCACGGAGGGTGAACTTAGCAAAACTCTTACATTTGCACCAAAGCCAAGGGCAGTGGGCGGGACTAGAGGACAAAAGGAAATTGCCCTTGCACTTATTCATACTCATAGCAGGCGTCTGATTGGCCCCCAAATACCAGTTGTCAATTTGAACTCCATAGAAGTAAGAGCAATACTTACTAAAAATTTCTATTGGAGAATGAACTTATGAAATTACTGTCAGTCCATGTAAGGATATTTTTGGTGAATGGCTCCAACATTTTAAGGCAGAGATGAAGACGGATACGCTTAATCATAATCCTGTAAATTATGGCAGCGATGTTTTGGAAATAATATTCTATTTAATTTCAGATTTAGATTAATTTAATTTATTCACAAACAAGCATTAACAATGGAGCATAAACGACGAGGGAATGAAGGAAAATATTTTTAAATTGAAGCATACTTTCAGCTTATTTACAACCCAAATTAATTTTATTGTAAATTATTTTTCTTTGTATTTATTTTATTTTATTTTATCACACACAATTTATAAATGCATATCGCCACACAAATTTAGTATATTTTTAGATCGACAAAAAGTACATTTACTTTAATTGATACCCAAACTAAATGTAAAATCGAACAGCTTCAGTGTTTCAGTGTTTAGCATGCGAGTGATTTTACGCTGTAAAAAAAGGCTTATTATTAATTGAAATGATTTCAAATTCTATTAAATAGCTTCAACTGAATACACTGAAAATGCTTCTATAAAAGTTGAGCATGCTTTTACTTACTTTACTTTTAATGGCACAACCAGCCCATGGAGGGCCTAGGCCGAGCTTTTCGCATCCACTCATGTGGTGCGTGTTATATTTGTACATGAATGGAAGGGACCTACAGTTTAATGCCGAATCCGAACGGCGAAGTGAAAAGCTTCTCATAGGCAATTTATACTCTTGTAGGTTTGCCATTGCCTGCCCAGAGGTGTGCCGTGTGGAAAAATTATTTTTTCGACTTTTTGATTTTGCCTGTGCCGAGATTCGAACCCCGGACACTCTGCGTAGCAGTCCAACGCATTACCACTACGCCACAGCGACCACAAGCATGCTCTTAGATGAATTAATTGTCATTTATGTAAATAGTTTCATTTAAATTAAAGTGCATTCAATGCAAAGGTGAATACATTAAAAAATGAAGCATACTTTTGGGTTGAGAATAACTAACCCCATTCGAAATTGCTTAAATTAGCCAATGTATGCTGAAGAAATGTATGCGTATAAACACTTACTAAAATCAATTAATTACATAGATCCTAGTCACATATAGTACTTTGAATGCGAAGGTAAAACAAATAGCTTTTGATTAATAAAACTAAATTGCTTGAGATTAATTCGATAAATCATTAATTCATTCAAATGAATGAAAAGTGTAGCACAATTTTAAGTTAAACCAAATTATTTTTAATTTAAATTTCTTTTATCTACTTCACTGAAGTTAAAAGTAAACGCGTTTGAATGCGTATGAGAATAGATGTAATAATTTAATGTTTAATATGCATACATACTCGAATGTATATAGTAAATGTATAAAGTTCTTAGTAATTCTTTTAATTGCACTAAGGAATTCGAATAGCATTGAATTAAAATAGTAGCATACTTTTATGCCAGCAATTTATTTTGGAAATTGAAATTATTTATTAATATTGGCATTGTAATTAAATTGTACCTATGTAAAAACGTATTATATATTAGCCTTATAATTGTTTTAATTCATCTAAATTCTTAAAACCCTTTGTATTTTGTTGTAATAAGCTCTTAAGTATTTACATGCTTAGCATACTACTCTCAAGCCAAATTTAATACAAAATTTATATTAAACATTTTCAAATAATTATGCATCTTCAATTGCTAAATGGGACTTAAGTGCGTTCAATATAAGTTTGAAAGCATACATGTAAGCGTTTAAAAGGTAAAGCATAGTTTTAGGCAAAACATAATTATAAAGCTGTATTAAAATTTAATTACTTGGAATGTTTGTTTGTGCATATGTTTTTAGGCCAAGAGTAATTTCAAAACTAATATTAATTTGATCTATAGAACGTTTTCACTTTAACTCAATTCCTTGCATTCCTTTCCCAGTGTTTCAAAGCAAACGGGCAAGGGAATAACTAAAAAAATATATATGAAATTCCCGATGCTTACGAGTATTTACAACTTGAACTTGTTGGGTGAGATCGTGTATTAAAAATAATTGCAATATGTGTACCTTGTTTACTGGTTTCATTGGATTGAATTCCGTTGCTTTCTTGTTTATTAGAAATTTCAGAAAAAAAGAAACAAATTCAACGCCTAGAATGCTGCATCAAAACTTCTTAAAATTCGCCAAATCGAAATTTTCAAAAAACTTTATTTCATTTTGGTTGGTATTTTAGCAACTAGGTAAATTTAATTTAAGTGCTATTAAGACTTCAATGATAATCTATTTTGAATTTTTTATATTTTTTCAATATTATTATTAATTCGTATTATTATTGTAGTTGTTGTATATTTAATATGTATATGACCACAATGCAAAAACACCACGACGACAACGACGTACACACAGCAAAGTCGTACAGAATACTTGAACTTTTTTTTTGATTAAATTTTTCTTTTTTAATATACATATATATATATACATATATAAATTGATAATTATATGCGTGAAGATATCAATATAATTTAATTTTTGTTATATATATTTTGTTGAATTCTTCTATTTTATACTTGTGCTTTGCTTTGCTTTGCTTGCTTAAAATTTCAAACTAACTAACCACGAATCAACCGCTTCATTTCAAAATGCGTCCTTACTCGTTGTACCCTAGCGACTTAATGCGCTCAGCTCACACAGATTTTACCAAACACAACACACGACGACCATGGACCAGAGAAATACAACACGCAGCAAACACACCAGCAGCCAGTAGGAGCAGAAAAGTTTCCTCCATATAGTGAATTTTCTTCATCACTCGCTTCGTTTTCCCCCCCCTTCCCCATTCCCCATTCCCCTCGCATACACAAATCGAAACGAGCAGACGAGAAAAAGCAACAACAGCATGATTCCAAAAATTCCTGTGTATCCCAAACAGCAGCAACAGCAAATTTCGAAGTAAGCAGCTACTACTACTACTACTACCTTTTACTTTACTTATTTCATATCGAAATATTAAAGAAAGAAATGCTCTTTTTCTATGCAACCCTGTTTTGAACTTTCACTCCAACTGAAAACGAAAAGTTACTCTCTTACTCAATGTCGATAGAAAATCTAATTAAGTATTTCCTATTACATACATACAAACAATTGAGTGGGAGTTAAAATCTAAGTCGAGAAGCGTGGGAGAGCGCAAGTGACAGATTTGCAGAGAGGAGAGAGCACAACAAATTTACAAAAAGCTTTTGATTAGAAAAGCTTCTCTAATTTCTTACTCATTTCGGGATACTCATACTCTCCCAAGTTTATATATGGTGGGTGTTTAGTATATTCGTCAATATATACATACATATGTGCGTATATGTACATACAAATATGCACACACACATACAAAAGTATGTATGAAAGTTAGGACAGAGCATACGATATGCTTTTGCTTGCCGCCGCTCACAGATAATGTGACATTTTGAGAGTCACACTCAAATAGAGTGACATTTTTATTGTAATCTCGCTGTATGTGATTTACTGAAGTACATACATACATGATACATACATATCCATGTTTATATATGTATGTATGTGCGTATACGGCGAGTGGTTATCTACCAATCCACCGATGTTTATACCTGGATATGTAAAATCAGCTTCCAATGAGGCAGAATGAGGGTGCTTGGCAAAGGAGTAAAATAAAAGTCCTTGCCTATCACTCCACTATACCTTATTCTGGTGCAGTTCTTTTTTATAAATTCGATCAACTATTCTTTTTGCTAACGATAATGATAGCCCAGGTGATTTCAGAAATTTTACCTTCATATGTATATTCCAATAAATTTCACATCTAACCTCCCGCCACGAACAACGAATGCCGTATTTTCCATATAATTTTGTTTTCCAAGTTATTAAAACTAGGTTTGTGGGAATAATATGCATTCGCATCTACGAATCGTTATTCGCGCAATCCTAATAGAAACATTATGGTAAATCTACATATACTTAAAAATTATTAAAATTATGGTTTTAATTTAAAGAAAATCAATATAGTATATAAGAATGAAGATGTGTTATGTGAGTGATGAATGATCTCGGAAACGGTTCGAGTTTTTTCACTGCCACGCCCGCAAAAAGAGTAAAATGCCTATAACTTTTGAACCCCTCAACGCATTCACTTCAAATTGAAAACACATCCATAAGGAATGTAGTTTTATTTCAAACTTTTATTGTTATCAAAATCATTTTTATTTAACAAAATCATTTGTTTTGATACAATTTGCTTATCTTTCCACAAGTGAGACAGTTTTTTTCTGAAACAAAGCGATAAAGCGATCGTTCCGTGTAAATTAGCGTGCCGCGCATGATTTAGAATTGAATTTCTTTCGTTTTTGTTTTTTTTTTTTTTGTAATAGTTGACGACATTTTAATACATTAAAGAAACAATGTAAGTTGCCTTTATGCCATTTACATTGCGTTCGGCTGATTTTAATCACTTAGTGCTAACGTTACTAAAATTAGAATCGATAACGAAAAGATGGTATTCTTATTTTTGTGTTTAAAAATACCTATTTTAATTTCATTTTGAAGACTGAAGAGCAGCACAATGAAAGAAATATGAAGAATAGAGAACAAACTGAAAGGACAAAGACGTGCAGCACAAAGACGTGCAGCACAAGACGGTGTTCGGAATATTCAAAGAGCAAGGAATTTGAATGTTAAGCGAGCTGCGTTCAATTCTGATTCGACGATTGATTACACTATACATCAAACTGTAGATATTGGTGCTATGGATGGCGTATGTAATCATTGCAAAGCGTACAAATTCAAAGGTGAAGACGTGTGAATACCACGAATTCCGATGATTCCGATGAACCGATTTGCCGTTCAAATTCAAACGTGTACAATTTCGAGTGCGAGTTGCATTCACAATTACCATTAATAAAGCGCAAGGTAAATCTTTGGAAATATGTGGTATCAACTTAGAATATCCAGTATTTTCTCATGGACAATTATACGTAGCCTATTCACGTGTAGGCAAACCATCAGTATTATTCATTTATTGCCAAGATAATAAGATAATAACTAAAAATGTAATTTACCATATCGTTTTACAATAAATATAAACATTGAATTACTTTTTTAATTATGCACAGTGAAGCGTGCATGGGGTGCGCTAGTAAAATATAAAATTAATATTTGTAAAATAATTTAGTTCTTTTTTTTTAATTTGTTCCACGTATACAAATCGGGATCCCGTAAAATCCCGGGATAACGGGACTAAAATTTCTGAACCACCCTAATGCTCGGAGCCTACTAGCGTTAGTAGGTACCCATTTAAAATTAAGACTTACCTCTGAAGAAAATGATGCATTAGTGCCATACTGACTTGGGTTTGTGAATTTCGCAATCATTACAATTTTTAACACATTTCAGCTACGCCCAGACCATATTTCCGGTAGTTCGCTTTCAGCTTACTCTTTCCAACTTGAGACTCTAAGCTTAGAGAAAACTACTTTTCGGCATTTGAGATATCTAAATAAAAATTTTTTAAGCAAGCATTACGAAAATGTTTCCCAGGTGTAAAATAAAAAAAACTGCAGCACTTTTATATTTTATCCTCTCGGAAAGCAGCAATGCTCTTGTTGCTCATACACAGCTACAGTTATGCCCGGTTTAATTGCGCCAGAGATAATATGTTTTTAGTGCAAAACATACTACAATTACCCGGTTTATTGCATTCCCCTGTTAATTGAACCATAAATGGAACATTTTCATAAATGTAATTAAGCGGGGATTACTGTATTTAGGACTGTATGTTCCTACACACAACTGCACACCCACACACACACACAAATTATGTACATCATATATACACATTTCAAAATATTAGGGAGTATATACAAGAGCAGCGGCAACAACAATAGAAGAACAGCAACACATTTAATATCCTCACTTTGAGTGCTAATTTCCTTCCACAATGCTTTCTTTTTTTGATGTTACTTCGAGTATTACTACTTTGCCTTGGCACTCAATTACAACAGCAACAAAAAGATAAAATAAAAGCCAAAAGCAGAGCAGAGCAGTAACAGCAGCAATAGCCGCAGCATTATGGTCGCGTCGCATACTCTTCGCTCCGCTTCGCACACACGAGTATGTAGTAGTAGTTATGGTGTATGTTGCGTATGTTGTAAGAGTGCGTGTGTGGGCCAAGGATAAGTTTTATGATATTCGCCTTGCACTATGTACATACATACATACATACATACATACATACATATTGAAAAGAGCACTACTTACGTCGTTGTTGTTATTGTCAGACAACAAACAAAAAGTTTTGTCTTTAACACAAATACATACACATCATGCTATGTATGTATGCATGTACATATATTTGTTGTGCTTTGCAGCAAAACACAATAACGACATTGAAAAGTTTCTTGTTTTTTTGTTTTTTTGTCGTAATAATAATAAAACAAATTATAAAACAAGAAAGCTTTAGCTTGCTTTTGGGTGCTTTTTTGCGCGCGCCTTGATTTTCTGTTGCTGCTTTCATGCTATACGTGTATACATGTATATATTTATTCTACTGTTGCATGTTGAGCTACTGCTGTGAAACAGAATCACTCAGCAAGCGTGTGTGGGTGGCAAGTAGCAAAATATGTTGTTCTTAATGAATGAAAGAATGAATGAATAACAAAGAAAGCTGTTCACATTACTATTGTGTTAGTAATGCCTTACTAACACAATAGTGTACGTGTGTGTGTGTGTGTGTGTGTCTGTTTTACTTTTGTTAATGTTTTGAGTGTTTTTTACATTTTCATTTTTAACGCTCATATTTCCAATAATTGTTGATTTTTAACATTACGAAAATGAAGTTATCGTAATAATGACAATATTTTTATCTCCTGCTAATTTAGCCTGCTCTTCATAATAATCGTTAATTTGAACTGATAACATTGTAGTTACTAAATGATAATCATTTTTCCAACAACGGGACATAACAATTTTGAATTTAAATACAAACGGATCCTTAAATCTTTTTTGTGATCTGACAATGTCCAAATGCCATTCGAAGTTTACATTTTTAACATGGTGAAGTTCACGAACGAGCAACTTTTGGAGATAATTAAAAATTACCACCGAAATTCTGAGTCGGTGGGTGCAACTTTAAGAACGATTATTACTCCAATTTGCAGTCGTAATAATCGTGCCGACAGACAGGCAGTGCGTGCTATAGTCAATAAATTCGAGTCAGCCTATTCACTATTGAATATTTCTGTGCCAATGAGACAACAAACCGATCGAAGTCGCAGCCGTAAGTGCTTCAATCGAAAATGTGCCAAATCAGTCGGTTCCACGCCGTTTGCAGGAATTGGGAAACTCTCAGTCCACACTGTGGCGAATTTTGCGTAAAGAAATTGGCCTATAAGATCAAATCGACACAAGAAGTGAAGCCTCGTGATCATTTGAAGAAAATAAGAAATGAAGAAATTGAATGAATATCATCGAAAAATAATCTTCTACGATGAAGTTATTTCTTATCGCCGTTGAATTTCTTTTTACGTTACGTTGAGTTGTTGTTTTATGCCAATTCGGCAAAAACGTTACAGGAGCTCAGGAACAATATCGAACGCAAAATGGCCAACGTTCCGGTCGATCTGTGTGGAAGAGTGGTGGAAAATTGCCGCCAATCGATCGCAACATACTCGCGATGGTCATACGAGCGATATGGAATTCCATACTTAAATGTAACCTGTGTACTCTACACCTGTAAAAAATGTATTCCGTCTTTTATTGAAATGAAAAATTGTTATGTCCCTATTGGAAAACCCTTTACTTGTGTGCATTTAAAAGATGAACTTGCCTTAAAAGTATTCCATATAATTTGTTTTTTTTATTTCTCTTATATTTTGTGGTTAAGCTTTTTGTGCGTTCCTTTTTTGATGAACCCTCCTCCCTTTTTGTGCATGTGTGTGTGTATCATGCTCTGTTTTGATGCCATTCATGCTTTTCCTTTGTCATTTATTTCCTTTTTTACTTGCCCCTTAATTTACAATGTTGACACATCGTGTTACATAGCTCTCAGCAACACCTCTCAAGTAGCCAGCCAGCTGCATTACTTACAGCACACAGGAGAAGAAGAAACATGAGTTTTTCTGTGTACGTAAGCGTTGGTTATTATTTCTTACTTTAATTGAATGGCACAAGTTACTCAAAGTGAACGAAGAATTGATTCATTATATTGTCACATAATCAGGAGTACTGAGAATATATAAATGTGCGTGTGTGAAGTGTATGGTTGGTTACAGTGAAAGGAGTCGCAAAAAATAGTATTAGTGAAGCATTTTTGTAAATCGTTTTTATGTGGGTGTTCTTTGCATTCAGCGATTTAAGTGCGAATGTAAAGGTGAGACTTTGATAGCATTTATTGGCGTTAGTATTGGTGATGTTAATGTTGCCAACTAATATTGTGTGTGCAATGAAATAAATCTGAAAGAAGAAATGAATGAAAGTGGAAAATTTTAAAGTATTTCAAAAACTACAAATGTATAAAAAGGTGTATATGAAAGTAGTATGAAGGAATTAAAAATATCATAAGTTTATAAACTATTACAATAGTAGGATTCATGCAAATGCGTAAATGCCTCTTACACATTGTTAAATGTAAAAACACGTAAGAAAAACTGTTAAATTTCCCACAAATTTTGACAAGATTACACGCTAATAAACTAATGTGGCATTTACGAGTATATATGAGACCGCTTTATGATTGATGAACTCACCAGCTTCCAAATTTGTATAATCTCCAAAAAGTGTAGGAGTTGGTGCTTACGAACGAATAGCTTCTAGTTTTTTGACCAGCATAGTAAAATTTATGTGAGCTCGTTTCAGGTTGAAGCAGTTGCCTTATTAAAAAGGATAGGATCTTTGCGAGATCCAATCAATTCCATGCAAAATTCGATGCCACTAAGGTAACTGATTATATTATTCGTCTCCTGAGATAACAGATACAATTCTAGCCTGCGAACTAGCTCCTTATTGACCCCAATGTGGTATCCACATATCCAACATACTTTTTAGAATACACATACATAAATTCATATATATAAATATAAACCGAAATAACAAGTTCACATAGACTTTTAATTTATCGAACCATATAAACAAGCAATTTATAAATAATATAATAAAGCACAGACGCTAACCAATTGTAGGTGCAATAAATAGTACTTAGTATTCAAATTTTAAATTGGTATGCATAAATACATACATTGAATTTTATTCAGAAATCACAAATGTCCATATATACTAGTCTTTCTGTATAGCTTGAATTATATTCAACGTGACTAACTATGATATTATTAATAATAACATTATTTAATTTAAAACTATCACCGGTCATCAAATCATCTAAGTTTCCGTTACGTTTTCAATTTCAACGAAACGTTCACGTTGATACTGATCCTCATAGCCGGCAATGTAGCTTAAGCGATTCGCATACTGTAAATTGATAATTGTCTTGACCAGCGGCGGATGTTCATTTCCCAATTCCAGCCAGAGTTTGCCACCTGCGCGTAAATGCACACAAGCCAAATCAAAAACAAGACGAGCAATACGTAAACCATCTGGTCCACCATCTAAAGCTTTTAAGCTTTCATAACTGCAATAGAAAAATGCAATGGCAACAAAATGTAAGAAACGTTGCAACATGTTGACACACAGTAGAAAAAAAGAATTGCACAATTTACATATTCATATTTAAATTGCACACTTACACCACAACTTCCGGTTGTAAGAGAGGAAATTCCTCAGATTTTACATAGGGTGGATTTCCAATAATCAAGTCATATGTCTCGCCAATTATCGGCGTCGGTACAAGATTACCCTTATCTACCGTGTGATTGTGTACGGTGAAACGATTTTCTAAGCCCAACAGTTTAGCATTTTCTCTGGCCAATGCTGTCGCTACTTTGCTACATTCAATGGCTGTGCTACGAACTTGTGGCAAGGCGTTTAAGATCGCCAGCGACATAGCACCAGAACCACATCCTACTTCTAGCATGTTCACCGGTCCCGGTACTTCACGGTATTGTTCTATCACTTTGCTTACAAATTCTTCTGTTTCCGGACGAGGTATAAAAACAGTGGGCGCCGTTTTCAACGTTATGTCCATGAAATCCCATTCGCCAAGTATGTATTGCAAGGGCATGCGAGCACAGCGAGCTTCACAATATCGCTGAAACTCTTGCAATTGTGCAGCATTGAATGTAATACCATTGTAGTTGGGTAACGTATTCTGAAAATAAGTAGGTCATTTTAATTAGCATTTCTGGCATAAATCAATAATTGATTGAACGAATATTATATGCATCTCTTACAAACTTTCGTTTGAGCACGTGCGCCACCAAGCATTTCAAATTGAAATCAATGTCTCCTACACCGGCTTCCCTCAACTTTTCCGACCAACCAACTAAGGCTTTTCTAACCTCAACTGTTTTCGTTTTTTCAATGTGTTTGGAACAGTGGAGTGGAGAGGTTTGAGTAATTTTTCGCACATGTTGTCGCATTTGTTGCGCTAATAATTTAAGCATTTTTGTTTATATTTTCAAACTTAAATTTACTTTTCTTTGATAATATTTTGAATTTTTCTTATTGGGAGATATTTTCTCACAACAAATTTTTCAAATCAATATCATCTGTTGTGGGCAATAGTGGTGAATAACGCAGCGCTGTGTGGCGTTATTGTATTACAGCACAGGGTTGCATTACGTGCGTTGAGTAATCGTGTTGCCAATAATGAAAGTGCGGTATTACACAAGAAAATTGTTATTCAATTTTTACGTTGCACGCAAATGACTACAAATAATATGCGATATGCAAAAGAACCGATTTTTACAATTCACCTGACCGAGAACAAATCGAAATGTTAAATTAAAATTTCCAAAATTTTTTATAGAGCCTTTTCAGTTTTGGCACTTAATGCAACTCTACATATGGGAAATGGTTACTTTATTCGGGTGTATATTCTGCAACACTAGGAACAACAATAAAGTAATTAGTGAAAAGTAACGATTGGCGTAATTGCATTCTTTTTCTTCGCTGTTCTGGATAAAAGGTTTTTTCGTTGGAAAGTCGGTGAACAAAAATAAATAACATTAATAATTATTATTACTATATTTAAACAAATACACATGGCTACGCCTCTCTCAAAGCAGCGACCATGCATTGGGCATGTCAGAGCCAGTGGCGTCAGCATTGGCGGCGCAGTAGTACAGGAAAACGAGCTACGCGAACAATTGCATCAGGAAATAGAAAACAAATCCAAATCGTGCTCGAATCCAACATACGAATGCTCTATACCACGTATAGATGGCTACGAATATTGTATACGCCATATACTGCGTGATCTACGAGGGAATTATCGTCAATGCACCTACACCTATCCGAATAGTCGCAAATGTCCGAATGCAGTGCCCAAACATGACATCAAAAAGGATCCAGCACTGACAACGCTTTGCTTTGAGCATAGTCGAAAGACGCAGTTGCATAAGACGCATACAACAGTGGGCAAACTGAGGCGCACAGATACGAATGAAGCTTTGCTTCACAACCTCGCGCATCACGTCAATATTGAAGACTCGCTGCCGGAGCGTAGTGGCGGAGGTGGGGCAGTAGGAGGTGGATTGTGTGGCGAGAATGAGCAAGATGAAGAAATTGATGTAGTGTCACCCCATGTGGCGCCATTCGGTAAGGATCATTGCTTTTTGTTAATACTGACAGATTTAATATGGCATTTTTCTTGTTTTCTCTTTAGTAAGTCATGATCAAATACACAGCTTGAGCACCATTGCCAATACCATTCGGAAGCGACGTCGTATTTTAGACTATGCCTCTGACAGCTCTTCCAATAATGATGAGCCACCATGCATGAATAACACAGCACGTGGCCAAGAGTTCAATGAATCGGACAATGAGAGTGCAGACTCGCAAGATGAGGATCTATTGAAGTGAGTTTGTACGCGAAAAGCTAGTATTAATAGTATTTAGTAGCTGATAGTTTAAAGAACACTCAAGTTCAATACAATCCATTATTTCATTCTAAAGTGACTACAACGTAATTATTTTCATTTGCTTTAACAGACATGCTGGCATTTATACGTGTCAGGAAGCTATACGCATCTCAGAAGCCAAATTAACGAAGCTGCAAGGTTTATACATTGATCAAATCAATCGATTGCATCATACTTTAAAAGAGCGTCGTCGTCGTTACTTGCAATCGATACGTAAAGAGCGTGAAATTCTTTGTAAGTAGGGAAGGGGTCGTTAGGCTTCAGTCTTTTAATCGCTTCTCCCGTCCTTTTATTTTCCAGGCAGCATTCACGACCAAGTCAAAGAAACACCTCGTGAACGTGCCCTCTATGATAAACTTAAAGCGTTAAACACTTATCATCGTCGTCATGGCGTCGAGGCGGTACTATACAAGAAATTCAAAGAGAAACGTTCACGTGCCACTGACGGTTACGGCGGCCATAAAGGCCCCGGTTTCAGCAAGTGCATCTTCACCGAGGGTGGCGTCAAATGCGGCGAACGTGCTATGCCGTGTTGCAAATTCTGCCGTAAACATATACTCGAGGATAAGAAGCAAATACTCTTTCGTGCTTGTGAAGTGGAGAAGAGCGGTGTCGTGTGTCAGGAGCCAATGCCGTGCATCTTCGATGATGCTACAACATGTGTGCTGCATTTGGCAATGCCCGAACGGCGTCAATACATTCAAAAGGTGTGTTCGCAATGAAGAGAAAGACAGTGTGAAAGAGAGAGAGAGAGAGGGGAAGGAAAGGAAAGGAAAGGAAATAATAACGATGAAATGATGATGCAAAAGATATATAAACAGATCGAACGATTGACTATTGAGAACGATCAATGAAAATAATGAAACATAAATCAACAAGAGAAAATAGCCTCTAGTCTCCTTGGATGGAGAGCTTACTGCCGATAGCGTTTGTATATCCTACTACGGCGAAGTAGCAGCTACTTTTAACTGCTGCTACTACTACCACTACTGCAACTTTATGCGTTATATTGTTTTTGTTGTTAAAAATAAATTTAAAATATAGTTAGGGCATATACTGTTGGTGGATCATGTCCGTAGCCAATAGCAGCCGCAGGAATATTGATTTGCGGTATGTTGTTTACTTGTGCCATCGCTTGCGACAATTCAACATCCCAGCAACGTTGCTAGTTATGTCTTGGCCTCTTGAGGTAACGTTTCATTTCATCTCTCTATTGATAAACCGTAAATGGTATATGCCCAGCTATATCTTATTTGTAATTATATATTTCACTTTTTTCCAGCTGAGTTTATATCGTTAAAGAATTGTTGATTGAACTTTTTCCATTGCTAACAACGTAAATTGTAATTTAAAAAATAATAACATAATTTAAGCTGCTTTTTGGGTGGCTGGTTCTATAAATAAAATACACACGATTCTATTAAATTAGTTTTCTCTCGTTTTAAGTACTAAAAAATAAAAGAAAGACTCATTTCAATATAACCTATATATATATACCTATATATGCACAACAAACAAATCGAAGGATACTTCGTAATCGTTAAGTAATCTCAAAAATTTATGAAATGTTTCATTGAACAATTTTAATCAAAAACAACAACTTCCCATTTTAATTTTTTCATTGCAGAAATATGAATCTGAAACCGAAGATGAAGAAGCGACAACGACGGCGCTTGATCTAAAGCAAGAAATAATTGAGTCCAATACCACAACAGCAGCAATAAATTTGGAAGAGCAACTAGTCTCGTCACAACAGCAGAAACAAGAAGAAAACTTCATAACTGAGCCGTCACCTACAGCTGAGATAGATGCCTCAGAGAATGTTACCATTTCACATGACCAGCCATCGCCACTCAAACTTGATGCGGAGGTTGTGGTCGATGTTGGCAGCGCTGAAGAGCAACAACACCTTGACAATATGGCAGTGCAATAAGCTTTTGTATTAAAAACAAGATCCAAAGGAAATGCAAAAAAAAAAAAAATAAATAATTATAAAACATTAGCTTAATGATGTGTAGCTCAGTGTAATAGTTAAAACATATCCTGTGCTCTCATTTTTTGTACCTGTTTTTAATGTATACGTATGTATTTTTAATTTCCAATGTAATAGTTTCTCTTTTTACTACAATGGAATAATATCGGCATTATCGTCACTGATGGCTTGGCCTGAGAATTATCCCATAAAAAATAATAGTCCCTAGTTGGCCACAGAGATTTGGGTGCATCATTCACACTTCCTCCGATTCAAAAATGTTCTTATTTCATTTGATAGGTTTGGATTTTGTAACGTAAATGTAGACAAATATTTTTGGTGAAAATACAAAAGAGAATGAAATGTGTGTGCAAATTAAGCTTTTTAATAAAATAGTTGCATTTTAGATTTTATAACTAATTTGTTTAAAAATGTTTTCAGTAGGAAGTTCTTGTCCTTGACTGTCACTCATGATATCAAGACCAGAAAATGTTGGACAGTGGCATCTTCATGGGTATTTATCTCCAAGAAGGTAAAATAAATCTAGAAGTAATTGTGTATCATCCATATTCCAGAATCCATCGTAACAGTTACGAATTCGTAACTCAATTTATAAATCCTGAAAAATCATATACTGGAATCGAAAGCGGCTCAAAATGAAAGAATGATCCGTTTTCAATGAGGCAACATTTAAAATGATTCCGATTGGATTCCAGAGTACAAAAAATAGAACGCAGCTTCGAATTCGTGACAGTTACGGGGAATTCTGGAATAGGGACATATAGCAAACTGGCTCGAAATCACCGTACTGCGGAAAAGTTTCATAAAATAATGAATCACCACTTACAAAGGCTAGCCATTACTGCTGGCAAGTTCAATATTTCCCTTTTCACTGCAAGGGAAGAAACTCCGAGGACCCCGTGTCCTACAAAATATTAATTGAATGGCAGCACTAGGCAAAATATGACATTTCCCATTTCCGTTATCTTTCCATATGCCATTACCACAGCTGTTTGCGTCTTCCATAACGTTCGGTGTTTTCAAAAAGGTTGAAAAGCTACATTCCATAGTTCCATACCGGCCGCCCGTCACCTATTGACAAATGTAAACGAAAGTAACCACAAGTGAGAGAATTCGGCACACTCTCTGAAACAACGATTGTGTTTGGATAAAATATTTTTTTAATCAGCCTGACTCACGGCACAAGATTTTGTATAGTGCTGCTTTGAAGATTTAGGATGTAGGCGCCGCGCCGAATTTGGTCTATCCAAATTCATCCTCGATATCGTTAGGGCAGATCGGGCAGAACGGCTCTCCCTCGTATTTGAAGCAACCATGTCCACTAAGTAGCTGTGTTGACGCGTAATCCAACTTTCAATATCCGGGGTAAGTGAAAATGTCCATCTGCCTTTGTTCGCCCTTTCACAGCGTAGCTGCCACTTTTTTATGCTGTGTTGTCGCTCCTCTTGTATGGGAGGTGTGGTACCTGGTGTGGCCTGCCTGCCTGATTTTTCCCATTTCAGAACTTGAACTCTTCCTAATTATAAGGAAGAGCTTATACCTACGACGCCTAGTTGTGGGCGTTACAAATATCCTTTACTACGTTATACAGAGTGTTTATTTTAGTAAAAACTTAAATTTATCTCTTGTATTTCGCAGTTTTATTGAAAATATTTTGATAAACTTTTCACATATTTATGCATGTATTATAATCGGCATGTTGATTATATACTTTTTTATTATGAGCTTGTTTTTTCTGTTGCCGTTTCCATAGAAGAGCGATAGATTTACCTCCAACGACCTTATCGATCTGTACATTCCATACATTCAATACAGGATCATACTCTTCAACTACAGAAGAAAGGGTATCCGTCGTACCACCTACAGCCAACAAACGTCCAGTCAATACAATGGCAGCCAAAGATCTGCGACAAAAGCTCAAAGAACATATCTGTGGATTGACAATTAATGCAGAATAAAAGAAATATGCCTGTACCATGTTTCAAAAAAGTTAAGTATGTATGTGTGTATACCGGCATCCATGTATCGGTTAGCGAATTGTAACGTTCGACCATCTCTAAATTACCCAACTGTTTATTGTAACCACCAACAGCGTATATGAAATGGTCCTGTACGGCAAACTGGAAATTGCAAGTCATTACTACTCGAATATATGGTTGTATGATTTAATAATAACATAGGCCCGCTTTTTTCCATAACTCAATCAGTTAGTAATTGCTTATAGAGGTTTTCGAGCCGATGCAGATCGAGATCTGGCCGTTGAACTGCCAAGGTTTAAGGCAGACAAATTCATCGTGTGGAATGATCGAAAATTTCGCAGGGCTTTTGTTAATTAATAATATTTGCTACTCACGCCAAACGATGATCGACTTTCTGCCATTGGCTGACACTGAGTCCATGTATTTGTTTTTGGATCATAGTATGCCATTGTATTGTAGTAGACATCTTCGTTATGGCCACCAGCAGCATAGATCCGCCCATTTAGCACAACCACAGACATACAAGATTTGGGTACAATCATTGGTGCAACGAAGTCCCACCGACCAAGTTTGGGATCCCAACTACATAAGAATAATAATAATGTAATACTGCATTTTATTAGCTGCAACATCTATACACTTACCATTCGACTAAATCGTACAAGATTCCTCCCTCACCTTTACCGCCTAGATAATAAAGTTTTCCGTATAATTCCACTACACAGGCTCTCTGGCGATATGTAAGCGTGGGTCGAATTATTCTGCGCTCTTTGCCAATTAAGTTGCAGCAAATCACATTGTTTATGCATTTTAACTTCCTTCTGCTAAAACCACCCAAATATATAAGATCGTCGCCCCAAATTGTGCAACAAAAACCAGGCCCAAAATAGTGTGTAACAATTCCTATATGGATGAACCACTCAGTCGGATCAGGAAAAATTGTATCGACTTCCAGGCTTCGCTACATGTGATTTTCAATAAATAAATTAGCGAGTGTGCGAAAATTTGACTGTTTTAAACATTGATTTAAGGGGCCGGGCGAGCAACAATGCGAGCGGCGTCAAAGCGGCGTCAATCGTTAACTGAGTGACACAGTTCGCTTTAAGATGAATGCTGAGAAAGGCGATTGCCAGCTGAAACATGCTATTCGCTTGGCCCGTTCACTTATTAATTGCTTACCTTTTCTGTAATTATTATTAAATCATCGACGGTTGTCTTACGGTTCCTATATAATCGCAATGCCTTGGTGGCCATGATTGGTTGAATACGCTACACTTAAAAATGTTTTTAATTTGGATTTAACTGGAGTTCACGCAAGAAACACGAGTAGCGACTGACTATAACGAGAGTTTGGTAGCAAATGGTCATTGCTGCATAATTGAGTGTCGTGATCGTTTCTATGCATGAAATATTTTCCTAGATATGTTTCTCCTTGTATCCTGTGCGGTCTGTCAACATGTTTTTCTATTTGTTATTTCTTGTTTTGTAGATTTAGTTGCATAGAGGCAGCCATGATTGTTGAAGGATATTTGCACATGCGCGTGATATCCTCTTCTGCTGTACATAGCATTCAGGTAGAAGTGGTTGTTAGAAGCTGCATACACGTACGAAAGCATGAATGTGCGTTTAGATAAAGGAAACCGGTTTACCGCCGCTTGCAACACCGACGTTCAACTGTAGATGCTATCATGATAATAACTATTTAAGTCGAAACTGCCTATGGCCACTACAATTTAATTTGTGTTGCTTACATCAAAAGTTTGTTAAATTACGATTTTAAAATTTAAAGCCCAAAAGTACCACTAAATTGACAATTTTGTTGGTGACGATGGAATTGCCTGTTTTACCTACAAAAGCATACACTGAATCATGAATAGGCTATGCTGAGATATACTTCAGTTCATATATACAGGGTGTTCGGTTGGTTCATGCCCAATCATGGAAACGTAAGTGTTTCCTCTGGCCTTCCTCTTAGATAATGACTTTTCTTCTTTCCATGGCACACAAATTTTATTAAAATCATTTTTTTGTGTTTAAAAATAGGTGTTTCCTTATCATAAAATATTTGTTTGATGCGAAGATCATATGAAAATGCATTTTTTTTTGGATTTGTTTGGATTTTGAATAAGGTCGGCAACGAAGAAAAAATTTGTTTATGTTCGGGGTGCCCAACACGTCGATGCAGTATGAACGCCCTGTACTTGCTGCCATAAGTTAGAAAAAAAAGTTGTGAGATTGTGAGAAAGCGTTAATCCATTCTGCTATAATACAAAAATGGGTCTGCTGAAATTTTAAGAACGTTTCGAGCTATTTAGTACATATTTTATTGCCTATTGGTACTAAATGGAAGAATTCAATTATCATCCCTGATTTAAATCATTGGAGTGGTGACTTCATATTGCTGTTATTTTTATTTGTGGTACGTTCGGTAATGAAATTCACCAACGTGAACAATTAAATCAAGGCGAATTAAATAAGGAGAAGAGACTATCGGGGAAGAGTCTATGCTATAGTTTATAATGTGAAGGATCTCATCGAAATCATGTGTACTTTGCGAGTTATTACACTACGACCTACACGATCTATTGTGCCCCTTACATGAATATACAGTACTTACTTGCATATGTTAACACTTACTATAGATAGAATAATTCTATGGAGTTCAAATAAGCATATGGTATTCGCTGATAACCAGAAAGCGCCGTGCGTTATTTGTTGTTACATGGTGCGAAATCTATGTTGTCATGGAATCCATTGGGACAAAATTTAGGTGAGAATGTTTAAGTTCGAAATTTGTTCAGCAACTAAAAAAGAAGAACTAATTTTTTTGTATCATCTCTCGGAGGGTTAATTGATTGGAAAAGTTCATTGTTTACAAATGTCCACTTGGCTGACATATCTATGACTAAATTTAAAAACATAAGATCAGTGGTGAGCGCCCACATATGCACCGCTGATCAGCTGAATTCGTTTACCACAGGAATGAGCCTGATACATGTTAAGTGTAAAATATTCTCGCGCCCGCGTGCCATGGAGTGGCCACCACATCATTAGAACCAAGTCCGGCATAGAACAATTTTATCATTGTCATTAAGAAAAGCTGTATCATTTTTTTAACTCCACTTGCATACATGCATTCTTCTCACTACTAAGTATGTAAGTATATAAAGAAAAATCATGAATACCCGGATTTTTGGAAAGGAAGGGAAAGGGTAAGATGAAGAACAGGCAGAGGCTAAGGCTAGGTAGGGTAGTATGTGAATGAAACAGAGAGGGGCAGTACGAGAGAGTGCGAAGGAGAAAGAGAGAGGATAGAAATAGTGAAGAGAAGAAAGAGGGAGGTAGTACTAAGAGCAGTTAGGATACTGCGAGTAAGAGAAAAAGCAGTTGGAGGAGAGACCGAGATGGAGGGAAAATCCAAAGAGTTCAAAATACCGAAAGAGAATCAATCCAGAGGCCGAATGCTCCTGAGAGCGAAGAGAGTGAAAAGATTGATGAGAAATATATGTAAATTTTGTATACAAATAAGAATAGGCAGTTTATTAATTTCATTTTTTTTCAATTGACAAAGTATAGAGAAGTATTTCATTGGTGGAGTACATGCAAGTGCGTCTCGTCTCCTACATAATTTGTACCTGGTTATAAATTTTTAGTTTAGCATATATTAAAGTTTATTTGAAAAGTGAACGAACTGAATATGCCTTTAGACCACGTTGAACCAGAAACACCTGCTGAGCAGCTGATAACGATTACATTTGTAAGAAATCGAACAACCAAAAAGTGAACATGAGTAACCAATTAATTTATTCGGCACCAATGCCATAGATGATGCCGAATAAAATTGTAGTTGAACGATTTTGTCCCACGTTAAATGAGTGGACATTACTAAACGAATTTCAAGAGTTAAATGTTGGTCTGGGCTTCGCTGCTGTCATTTTCAATAACGAACTAGTACTTCTGGGCGGTAGTTCGCTTGAGCGTAATCAAAATGCCACAAATAATGTGATTAGCATAAATTTAAGTACAATGAAGCGCAGGGAACGGACACCGACGCTCCTACATCGTGAAGCTGCCTGTGCAGCGGTTGTAGAGGGAATACTTTATTATTTAGGTGGCAAAGACTTGTATTCTGGCACTTTGGATGAAGTCGAATGGTAAGTGTAAACATTTCGAAGCCGGTTGAAATAATAATAAGGATGCGTAACTAGTTGGGATCCTAAAATTGGCAAGTGGGACTTGGTTGCACCACTGACTTCGCCCAAGTCACATTTTGCTGTGGCAGTGCTGGATGGGCGCCTTTATGCGTGTGGTGGTTGTTCTCATGATGTCTGGTCACGTACAATGGAGTATTACGACCCGAAGTCAAATACATGGTATCCATGTGCTCCAATGTTCTATCGTCGTTCATGCTTCAACGTGAGTAATATTTAAATACGTTAACAATGCACAGGTCTGCCCAATTTTTGGATTGCACCGGAACCAAAAACTAAAGTAAGCATTTCCCTTGGAATTTTTGAATCTGGCCGTTGAATTATTTGATCACGAGCAAAATAAAAAGTTTTTCACTTTTATGGTAGCTCAGAGTATTAGAAACCCCTGCAACAATTCTGTGGCCAAATGACTGCTCTAGTTCGTGTGCTTGAAAAATACTGTGTCCTTTTAAATATTTGGTACATGCAATGTTTCTCTCACTTACACCTGCACCACCCGTTTCAGTTAGCCGTACTCAATAATTTAATATACGCTGTCGGCGGTTATGATCCACCATTCAAATTGGGCTTAGTGGAGCGATATCATCCAGAAACCAATACCTGGATGCAGGCATTGCATACAACTCATTCTCAATTTATTTCTTTTCTTTTTACTAAAATTTTTTCCCCCAGATATGTTCTCTGAATGTCAGTCGATCGAATTTGGCCGCTGTTAACGTATCTGGACACTTGTGGGCTATAGGTGGTCGTTCTGTAACGTTTTTGACTGATAATAGGGTCGAGGTATATGATCTTGAAACGAATACATGGTTGATGAGTAACTCGAAGATTGTGGGCGGTAGATGCGTTGCTTTGATGGTGAAAGTAAGCCGGGTTTGTTTTCGTTTACATTTTTAAAACTTGGAATGCCAAATTTGTAGATATCATGTTGTATGTATGCACTTATCGAAATGTTAATGATTTAAAAAAAAGAAATGTAGTATTTATGCAGGCAACCTATTTTTATTGTCATTTGTTAAAATGTTTTCTATAAAAACTATTCAAAATAAAACAGAATACCGCAATTATTGAGCCATATCGTTGCCTCATGGAAATGATAGTGCCATCTACAATCTATTAATCTATTATGTTTTACCCTATATGGTAGATGATACTAGAAAATGTTCTCCTTGCATAAAACGACATAGTGATGGCAGATTTATCATTTCATTAAGAGCTGCTACGTGGAAACGTTGCCTACATTACTTCAACGATAGAGGGGGCGAACTTCCATTCTGGAAGTTAAGAATTAACAGACTGAATAGAAGTTTATAATTAAAACTTATTTTTATTGGTATTGAAAAACGAAATGCTAAAGCTAGATCAATAGGATAAAATAAACCACAAAATTACTAGAGCAAAATATATTGAATCAAGAATATTTCGAAGAGTTGATGGATGAATATGAGTATGGAATCGCGGAGATGAAATTATTTAATTAAACTGCAAAGCTTGGGGCTCAGATTAAATAAATACGAATACAATTAGGTAAAATTTTTCTTCGTATCTGCTTCAAAATTCACGTTGAATGTAGCTTATACTTGGTCTTTCAACTTAATATTAGAAATAATGAGATCAAACAGCAAAACTTGCCGGCTTTTAAATTTAATTTTCGGTGGAAATACATAATCAACAAGATCAAATCGAATTTGGTTTAGTGTTTTTTTTTTGTCTTCAATTCCCATTATCTTGTTTATTAATATTAACGAAATTAATTCAGAACTGTTTCATTTCAACTGTCGAGGAGGAAACCGTGCGAATGTTTAATCAGCAATTGAATGTATCAAATAAAGCTTTCGCTCAAAGTTTTAATGTAAGTACCTACTAATTCAAGTATGTGTCGTGGATTTCGATCGAATGAGTTGAGTTTTATGCTAAAAGTTCCTTGAAAATTTTATCGCTCATTGGCTTCATCTTTCCCTTTCCCGAAAATCAAGAGCAGATTATTTTAAGTGGAATGGTAAAAGTTTAACTGTTTTTTTTGCGGCAAAATTTAAGTGAAATCAACACCAATTGAAATGACGTTGACATGACTAATTCTCTTCCTCTCTCCCTAATATATTGAGAGGATTTTACTGTTATTGTTTTGAAAATATTATTGCCCGGATTGAGAATAGTGGGATTGAGAGGGAGAGCAGCGCATGTGTACATTTATCAAACTCTTTTGAAATATTCTATGGTCTGCTCAAACATAATCGATACAGTATAGAGATTTTACGATACAAGGTTCTTATATAGGAATTTTACGACCAGTCATGCAATTCATTATGATATTCTACCGTAGAGTGCAACTACAAGATGATTTTGTAGGTGAGGCGGCGAACAGACTAAAACGAACGTGTTCCGTTTTCCCGACATTTCTTCTCATCCCTTTTCTATTTGCTAGAGAAGATGTTTCTAGTGCTGCAGCATGGCGTTTTCCAAGAGTATACTAGATTGTAAAGGGATCGTAATTCGCTCTCAAATGTTTTAGAACTTATTCTCGTTGTCTTCCGAATGAAAGTTGTAATAGCCTAAGTAGTATTATCGACTTCCCTTAAAAACATTGTAAACTAATAGCGAAAATCATCCGAAAACCCCCATGGGTGAGAAGTTCAAGATATTGTTATTTGATTTCGCTAAATTATAGAGAAATTATCAGACCAAACTTCAGACTTAAATTCGAAACAAATTTAGCCCATAAATCGAACCAAAACAAAAATCAAACCTAAATTCAGATAAAAACTGAAACCAAATTCAGACCCGGATTCTGATCAATTTCGTACAAATATAGCAAAAAATATAGACTAAAATTCAGACTATATTCAGACCAAATCCAGCCCAAAACTGAGATCAAATTCAATATTAAATAATTCAGTGTCCGAATAACATCACCTCAAATTTCTGACTACATTCTGACCATTATTCGGTCTAAATTAAAACAATCTTTATGACCTCGGTCGTCTAGTGAACGTAGCACTAGTCTTTCACACGGAAGGTTGGTGGTTCGATTCTCCTCTTGGTCTAGTGGTTAATTCTTATAAAAGAATGAGAATTATAAAAAAGTTTATAAGTACAACTCTTGGTAGGCAATGGCAAACATACTTTTTGTTGCAACTAATCCATTTCTTCCAGTTTGTTTTAGCAGCGTCTCATTCTCACTATCACTTTTGGAATTTGGAGATTCACTTAATGAAAAGCTCTTTTCAGGCGTACAAAACGTAATACCATAAAGATAAAAGACAAATTCTATGCTGCAAAGCCTAATAATGGGAATACTTTTTTGAATTGCACCCGACTATTTGTGGAACAAAACAAATTGGGTTTTGATTTTGTTCGTTCAAGTAAAAATATCGAAAAACGGTTCGGCTCATGGCTCAAAAATTGTTTGGTTCCGGCTTGCATCCCTGATTAAAATGGAACAAGAATAAAAAGAGAAGAACTGTGACAACAGAAACCCAAGTTATTGGTTATTATTATGCAATTACTTTTTGCTTTCTTTATTTCGTCTTCAATAAATTTTTCTTAACACATTATTTTAATAATAGATAATAATAATATTCTTTTCTTATAATACTTAAACTTAATGAATTATTTCTTATCAGATTATGTTTTGTTTGTTTGTTTTTTTTTTCACTTTCTCTTTTTTAATACATTGCAAATTATTTATATTTATGTATATTCTTCTCTTGTTTTTTTTTCACTATACAAATTTTGAAAATTATTAACTACTATTATTGAAGAATAGATAGCAATTATAAAAAGGACTGGTATTGGTTTTGTTTTACTCAATATTGTTTTATAATTTTGTGATAAAATTGGATAAACATTTAAAAATAAAAAAAATAAGGGAAGAAACACAAATAATACCATAAATAAAATCGTTGATATCATTGAAAATGAGAGTGTAATTAATGGAAAATCAGTGATGACCACAGGTATTATTCTGGATAATCGAAATTTCTGGGATAAGCTGGGCTACCTAATCAAAATAATCTCGCTTAGGTCGTGGTTATTTTGGTGTTCACATCATATTTTGGGATGAAAAAAAAAACACTACAATTGAGACCGAAACTTTTGATGGGAAAAGCTCTCCCTCAGCGCATATTTACAGATCGCAAAGATCAGAGAGTTATCCTCGTTATCCTAATATAGCAGTTGGTTGGGGGGGAAAATATGATGAAAATGTAGTGATAATTTAATTTCGAACAATTAAAAGTATAATCAAACAAATGAAATCATTTGGGAAAGAAAAAAGCTGTTAAAAAAATAGTGCTAAATATTCAGGCTGGTAGCCTCGTCGTTGATAGTCCGTGATAGTCTCGAATTATCGAAAAACACAGAAAATTCAGTGAATTAATCTGTTTCGAACCAGTATCTAGAAAAGACACTTTGTAAATATATTTAAGTAAAAGTTTAAAGAGAAAACCAAAAAGCTCTCAACAATTTTCAAAGCAATGAGCTTGCTGCTATTTTTTACCTCGTTTTTGTTTCAAGGCTATAATTTTCACTTAGAAAGCATGAAATACAAAGAAATGAAATTCAAAGAACTTAAATTTTGTGTGATATTTTATGTAAATTATATTATAATATTTTGAATATTAAATAAATAAGATCCAACAATTTTGTTTCCTTGCTTCATTTGTTTATTATAATTTTTATTTGTAACGAGCCGAAAGGGATTTTTTTTTTAATTCATTCATATTTCTATTTGAATTTATGTATTTAATGCTTTACACTATTTATAATATGCACTTAGTTATTATTAAAAAAAATGTTTCTAGGTCATTATTTCTTTTTTAATTTTGGATTTTAATTTTTAGTGGATTTTCTATTTGTTTTATATTTTTTACAGCAATTTAAAGTAGAGAGAAAAAATTTGGTTTAAAGTTTTCTGTTGAATTTAACATTATTTTTTTTACAGCAGTCTAAAATATTTAAGAAATATAAGAAGAATATTCATTCCATATGATCCATTCATGTACAAATATAAGACGCACAACATGAGGGGATGCGAAAAGCTCGGCCTAGGCCCTCCATGGGCTGTTGTGCCATTAAAAGTAAAGTAAGTAAGAAGAATATTTTAAACAAACTTGTATTTATTTTCATTTTTCGAATTTATGATTTTGTTGTTGAAATTATTTCTTGATTCAATTTAAAAAACCTTAATATATTTATTTGGTAGTTTTTTCTAATATTTATCATATTTTTATTCATTACTTTTCCACATATTCACATTTGCTTTTAATTACTTATTTTTATTGCACTATTTAGTAAAAAAAAATGTAATTGTAAATAATACAACTTTAGGTGTTTGAAATATAAAAACTTAGCTCATTGTATGATTCGTCCTTTTCATCAAAATATTTTTTTTACTTTTTTGAGGGTTTTGAGGGTTTTATAATAAAATTCTTTTTATTTTTCACTATTATTTTCAGCTACACCTTTATATTTTTCTATTTGCTTGTCTATTGTTCGTATTCGTCTTTCTGTTTGCAGTCGGTCTGACTATTCATCTTTCTACCTTCTAATACTTAATACAATTTTCTTATCTTCCTTTTTTTTTTTAATAATACAATTTCTTATACATTTATTTATTTTAATTTATTTTACTTCTTTATATATAATAATATGGGCAACAACTACAAACCAAAAGAAATTAAATATGTTTACCTCTCTAAATTATTCTTAATTACATTCATATATAATATATCTATATAAAATCTATGCATTTATTATAATTATATTTTTAATTAAGGTGTATATTTTTTTTGTTTTCTTTCATTATGAATTTTAAACACAAAACCTTATATACTTTATGCTTTTAATTCCTAGAGTTAATAATTAATTACTTTTACTTTAGTGCGCCTAATTATGTGCTAAGTTTCTAATAAATAATCACTTTCTCCTACACTGCTAGCATAATGAGAGAGAGAAAGAGAGAGAGAGAGAGAGAGAGTCTAATACAGCACCTACCACTCATGTATATGTATATGTTTTTGAATTTAGTTTCATTTATTTATTTACACATATTTTTAATTTATCCTTTCTTACATTTTGTTTGTTATTTTCTGTTTTTGTTTGTTTGTAATATTTCGTTTTAATACATTCACCAAGTTTCATATCTTAATTTTATATTTTGTCATTTAAATAAACTATACAATTTATTTTGATATTAAATAAATCATATAAATCTATTTAACTTTAAATTGTATTTATTTTTTTAAATGTTTATAAGTGATTTTTTAAGTGTTATGTTGTTTTCAACTATTATTTTTTCCAACATTCGTTTATTTTTCATTCTGTTTTCTAAGCTATTTATTATTATTAAACTAATGATATTTTGTTCTCCCATTATTAAGCTTTTCCATTTTTTTTTCAGTAACAAAGTCAAACTCAAAAATCTTGTACAAAACTGAACGCATTCATTCTCGGATTAAGAAAAAATAATAGAATCAAAAAGAAAAATATCTTAGAAATTACTATATACGAGGGTAGATCAATAAGTACCCGTGTATGAGGATAGGTGGCGTTGCTGAGGGAAGTTGGCATTATCGTCGTGTACTGCCATCTGTCACACGATACCACACTAAATTTCAAACTGATTCATAGGACAGTTTTTATTTGGCAGCTATTAGTATCACACGTGTTTGCTGTTTCGCGATAAAATGGAAAAAGAACAATATCGATCCGTTATTCGCTTTAAATTTTTGGATGGAAAAACATGCGAAGAAATAAAGGCGAAGTTGGATGCTGTCTATGGCGACCCTTCACCATCTATGACAACCGTAAGATATTGGTTCAACGAATTTAAACGTGGTCGTACATCTGTTTTTGATGAGGAGCGACATCACCGAGGAAATCGTTGAAAAGGTCCGCGACATGATTCTCGCTGATCACCGAACGAAAGTGCGCCAAGTAGCAGAGGCCGTAGGAGTGTCGTACAGAACGGTAATTAATATTTTACATGATAGGTTAAGCATGAGAAAGGTGTCGGCCCGATGGGTGCCGCGATTGCTTACGGTGGACAACAAGCGGATACGGAATTGTCGCGGCCAAATTGCATGAATTGAACTACGAATCGCTGCCGCACCCACCGTACTCGCCCGATTTGACTTAGCTCCCTGCGACTTCTTTCTGTTCCCCAACATGAAAACGTGGCTCGGGGGAAAAAAATTCAACTCACACGAGGAGGTTATCGTCGAGACAGAAGCGTATTTTGAAGAGTTTGACAAATCGTATTTTTTGGAGTGGTTAAAGAATTGGCAGAAACGTTGGGAACAGTGTATTGTAGTCTAAAAGAAGATTACGTTGAAAAAAAAAATTTGTGATTCCTAACACGGGTACTTATTAATCTAACCTCGTATATGCAAATGCATCAGGCAAGCAAATTTGATTCATTAGAGAACACTTTTCGGCGATAAATATTGAAAGGTTTCACACACAACTTTATAAGTTTTCAAGGGAACCATTTATTTAGATTTTTTTTTTAAGAATCACGACTCAATTTATTTAAATGTATTAAAAAATCTCCAGTTAAATACTCTGACTAATAACCCAGTGAACTCAGTGAAACACTGACGGGAAATAAAGAACTAGAAATGTCGAACAACAGATAATAATAGGAAGAAACATAAAACTAAAAAAATAGAAAAATGGAAAAAAAACAAGTAACAACAAAAATATAGGTACATATTTAAGTTTATTTAAATCAATAATTAAACAAATAAATACAAATATTTTACATTTCATTTTATGTTGTACATATATACTATACATAGATATCAAATAAGCAAATCGAAAATATTTAACTTCAACAAAAAAAAAAATACTAATAATAAAATTTTGATTCGTGAACTATTGCCAAAGCAAAAAAAAAAAAAAACTGGAGGAATTTATTATTGGTAAAATATGTTTCTTTTAAAAAAAATTATTGCATTTTAAGGAATTGGTTTCATTCTTATACAAATTATAATTACAATTAAAATTACTTATATACTGTCATTTCAATTATAAAAACAAAAATATTAAAATATAATATGTAAAATTTATAGGTACAATATTTATTATATTTTTATATGTTTCTCAATATGTTTGTTAGGTATTTATGTATAAAAAGAAGCTGCCTGCTGTTTTCTATATACTTGAGCTAGTGTTTTCACATCATTATGTTAATATTACATATTGATTATACGTATCTGTTTATATATCTTGTATAAGTATTTTTTGTGTTAACATTTTTGTTCTTACTGGCTTTTGCGTTTAGTGTTCGATATAATTTTTGTGTCTTGATTTTAATTTGAAGTTCTTGATGTAGAATTGTAGAATTAAGAGCTGCTTAATTTAAAAGAACAATTTTTTTGTTCTTATTATTGCTGTGAATATACAATCGAATAATCCCGATTATTTCCATTGACTTGAATGCTAGGGAATAATCTCAGCGATCGAGTCTTTTTTGTGTATTTTTTACAGCGGCAGTAATTCCGTATTCACTACTCTCTCTCACTAGTTTTCTTTTTGATTCTAATTCCCATTGCTTTAGTTTCATTTTTCTTAAAAATGTAGTTGCTTTTCTCAGTGAATCGATAGAACAATTATTTGAGTGACACAGGTATTTCATTCTATCACCAAAAATCCGTGAGATCTGTTCTCTCTTACTAGTGTTCGTTCAGATTAATCTGATTTTTGTTTTACATTTTTAAATTTTTCTTAATAATTTCGGTATTGTTTTATTTCAAAGTTGTAACTTTTTGATTTTCTTACTAATTTCGGTATTGTTTTATTTCAAAGATGTAACTTTTTGACTTCACCGATAAAACTAAATACATAATAATTGCATACGAAAGTTTTGGTTCCGACCCTATAAAAACAAGAACTAGAGAGAGAAAATTCCAGAGTTTTGAAAAAAAAAACGAGAGACCTACTCAAGCTTTATTCGTTGAGTCAGTAAATCTATTCAGAAAGTATCATTGCTTCTCACACAAGTTAACATTGTACTTTCGATTCGTCGAAAATATAAGATTGGAGTACTCATTAAATCTGATCGAAAAATCAATAAATATTTTGATTTGAAACCAGACAGTTTTCTAGTACTTAAGTTTTGCAATATTTCAGCAGATATCCTTTTTAAGGGATTTAAGCTTTCGATTCAACCATTTGAAAAATTTATTTATTCTTTTAATCATAAAAACGAAGAAATTGAAAATAGTGTGCTTTTTTTTATAAATCACACATTTCTCCCAGTCTTCTCTTGGGTTTCCAATGTTTTTACACAAGCTATCTAATTTCTTGCATTATTCGATTACTCAAATTATTCCTCTTTTACTTTGAATATTATCATTTTTCAACTGATTGTTCGATTAATCGAGTTACTCAAAAATCGCTCGATTTTTCAACGATTCAATGGTTAGAAGGTAATTGGTAGATATTTGGAATACTTTTTATTTACAGAATTGTTTATAGAATGTTTGCTCGCTTTTACTGCTTAAAATAATGCCTCATTAATATTTAATCTTATTAAATACGCAAAATTGGGTAAAAATTATAAAAATTGCGGGGAAGGAGGATTTAAGTTTAACAAAATATTGTTAATATGACTTTTTCATGCTGAGATTCTTAGTTTCGCAATTGAAATTAAATATTAATATTAAAATATAAGTACAAAATGGAAAAAAACAAATTAAAACGAATTATCAGTCACATGCTAACTTTTGTTTTCAAATGATTTGGAATTTGATTTCCTTCAAAAGTGTAGGTATAACTTTGGAAGCATATGCCTGTCTACTTTAAGCTTAGAACCATTAGTTTTTCACCATTTTTTAAAATTTAATTTCAGACGTGTTTACATACAAAAAAAAAATCATTTTCTTTTTACTACTTAAATTCTAAATAAATTTTTGATTGTTTTTAATAATTGTTTTCTTCTTTTCTTCTTGTTTTACTTTAGTTTCATAAATGAATTTTCTCTTTTTTTTTGTAGTCTGTCATTTAGTAGATTAACTTATTTTTTCACATATTTCAACTATAAACACAAATGCTGTAATTAATTATAATTCATTAGTTTCCGTTAATTAATCATAATTAATTGTAATTAATGCATAACAGTCTTTTAAGTTTACAAAAATATAACTAATAAAAGACGTGGCGCCTAGTTTCTATTTTTCATTAAACAACAAGTGCCAAGTACACATGTGCATTCTTATTTTCAAGAAGATTAAAGAACGACGGGAGGATTATTAAGAGTTATTCGAACATAAAACCAAGTATACTATATATAGCATATACTTATTTAGGTGGCTTAGAAACGACATAATTACTATAAAGATATACACATATGTACGTATTTAAATTTAAAAGTAATTAATTCAGATTTAAATCTTCATATGTACTTCGAACTTTTGTATTCTGTTGGTAAAGTAAATTATATATATAAAATTGTACTTGCTTTATGCTTAAACGGCAGTTGAAGTTTTTGCTAATCTTCTTCTATGTACTTATATATGTATATGTCCTATGTATGCAAGTAATTAAGGAAATGCAAATTATGCGTAGCAAATTTTTAGGTGCATCAATAATGTCCGTGTCATAAACTGAAGTGTAAATTTTTAATAGTAAATAGTTAGTAGCGAAGAGTTTCATTTCATTTCAATTAAATTATAAAAATTTACTTTTTTTTATCGTTTCTATAGCATTAACTGAAGAATGCTATTGTAGCAGTAGCAGTAGCAAGCTGCAAGCAAGCCAAATGGTATACAATTTAATTGGTATAATTATCAAATGAACCCAAATATTCCAAAGCAGCACGATAACAAAAATGATATTGATCCTAGGAAAGGAATGAAATTGAAATTGTTAATAAATATTTAAAACATTAATTGCATTTACTGGAGGTGTACACTGTACAGTTCACCTTCCTACTTACCTCTGTTTGCACCATAGCCGGACGTTGTGCGCGTAATATACGCACTGTTTGAAATACATCCAATACACCCTCGTATTGCATACGTTCCAGCACAATACTCAGCGTTATAAAGACTCCAGTACGACCGACGCCAGCACTGCAATGCACTGTTATGGGCCCATCTTGCCCAAATTGCTCTTTTGTCTTATGCACTTGCCCTATGAAATCGATGAAACCCTCACCCGATTTGGGGACACCTTGTTCGGGCCAATCGATAAATTGAAATTGACGTACGGTACGTGAGGAACCGTCACGTGCATCGGTTACCTAAATGAGCGAATGAAGGGTTAACATAACGTTAACGGAATTTTCCTAGTTATTGCAATTATTCCATACCTTAAATTCACGCAACTTATATTGCGGCATATTATATTCGGCTATCGGATCGACAACATAATATTGGTAACGTACTGAACGTTCATGTGGCCAATATTGATTGCATTTTTCCTAGAAAATATTATATTTGGAATTAAAAACCTCAATTAAGTATAAAACTGAAATTGTGCATTAGTTGAATAGTTTATCAAAATGCAACCGTGTGATTTTAATGCTTAAATCTTACTGGCAGCGCCATCTATGTGGTAATACAATTTATTTTTTTTTGTGTTGATGTTGGAATCATGGTATGAGCGGTAGAACGGCGATCAGCCGCAGACGTAAACTGAAAGTCATGATCTCAGAGACACGAGTCAGAGTTGTAAAGAGAGGCAGACAGAGAAAACGAGGAAATACGAGGAATATAAATAAATAAATTTGTCTTCACTAGATGACGATACTTGCATTTAAGATATAATAAATTCACAGAGTTGCATTATTTGAATGCTAAGCTCAATGGGAAAACCACTTGCATACTTATATTATTTTATAACATTTCTCCAGCACTCAAACTTACCCTTCCCATTTCCTTGAGCTTGGTCAACATCACCACTATCGTTGAATTATGTTCCCACAACATGCGCCAGAAATCTTCAGCCGTGTCCTGCACTGGACCCTGTGCTGCTATATACGCTGAACGATAACGATAGCCATCAATGAAGCTAGCATTAATATAATCGCTACCTTCAATACCGTGTATCGGGGTCAAATAGACACGGCTCGATTCGTATGGCAAAATGTGAACTAACCGATTTTTATGCTTGTTGCATGGCAGATTAGCGGTGACGAACTTCGAAGAATCAACTTTAACATTCGACAGCTTCTTGAATTCAATTTCCATGCCAGTGATATTTTCGCCCGGTTCATTAATCAGCAGCTTCTGTAGATGTGTGTGCAGATTACGAGCGGGCACCTCGGTCAAACCACAAATGATCGCTTCCAAAATGGCATCATGTATGAAAATGTATTGATCTTCGGTTTGTACCATGTAGTTGCGTTGGGCGCGCAAGCAAGTAACGTGGCCATAAATGTCGATGATCTTTTCATGCTTCATCCGTTCCAACATCGAATCGATAACAATATAACAACCGGTACGCCCAACGCCCGCCGAACAGTGTACTACGACAGGACCCGAATCGGGTGGTGTAAGAGCGCGACAGCGACGCAAGAATTGCAAGAACGGTGCAGGATGATCGGGTACACCATGATCAGGCCAGGCGGTAAATTGTAGCTGCTTGATTTCACGTCGCTCATTGTAACCCTGGCGGCACAGCTGGAAAGTGCGTATGCTGTAAGTGGCGAGCTCTTGCGTTTCGGTGATGGTAACAAACATTTGCCCATAGGTTTCAGTGCCGCGTGTTGGCCAATATTGATCGCACTTGATACGTGTACGCTCTTCGAGGCGCGTCATCATTACAATCGTGGTGGTTTTCAGTTCCCAACACATGCGCCAGAAATCGCTGAATGTATCCTGTAGAGGGCCTTGCGTGGCTATGTAAGCATTGCGCTTGCGATAACCATCACAATAATTGGCATTGATGTAATCGGAGCCCACCACAGCATCCATCAGGGTCAGCTGTATACGCGAGTGATCGTAGGCCGTGACATTGGCATACCGATTCTTCGATTTGTTGTAGTCGTGGTTTGAGTTATCCCAAGTAAATTGCTGGCCTGGTTCTATGCTCTCATATTCCTGCGAGAATTTCTGATTGTCATTCGCTTTGAGACGTTCAATGTGATTGGCAAACTCCGATATCGGTATGGGTGGATGTGAGATCATGCCGGGCGTTTGATAGTTCTGGCGACGCATGTCAACGGGATCGTTAGGCGTAGGCCCCGCACCCAAATCAGCAGCTATTAGTGGACGCGTTACTGCTGCCTGATCAGGTGTCTTACATGGCTGGCGGCGACGTCTCACAATGTAAATGATAATGAATATCGTGGATAGTATTAGGGCAGCCAGCGCGGGCAGCACTACCCACAACATGCCGGGTTCATCCTTATTCCGATTAACTGAGACCTCTGGCTCCGACGGCCAATTGGGATCAGGTCGATGTGGCCGTTCGCCTGGCGGCGCTTCACGCATATCTAACGACAGGAATTCGGAAAACGGACTCGACGTGTACAAATGCTTCTGCGGTGTATCGACCACTGCTCGTACAAATATGCGATACCGTTTCTCACGTTCCAGCTTGCGATTTGTGAAATTGTGATAATCATCGCCGGAGCCCAAATGGAAGGTGAACGGTATCGAACGTTGGGGGAATTTCGCGGCAATGTAGGGCGCATTTGGCCGCTCGGGCTTATTACGTCCCGGCAGCAGATCTTCAGTCAAAAATTGATCAGGATTCTTGTGCAGATTAGACTTATCCTCAGGAACTACGACCAGGTAATAATGAGAGATGGGACCATACTCTTCGGAAGCTTGCGGAAGTATCACCAAAATTTCTTCACCATTTACAACGCCATAGAAATCGGGCTTAACCATGGGCTGCGGCGCGGCCATTTGTGTTGTGACCGTTATCTTTGTGGGCGGTCGATACGAGTAATCGGAGGGCATGGCGCTCACGTTCACATTGTACGTGGTGAATGGGCTCAGTTCGTTGATTGTGTGCGTTTTTACATAATGCTTCAGCATAATGTCGCGTTTTTGAACTATTTGCGTTTGCGAGAATCCCTGCGAGTCGACAAACACTTTCATCGCATCAAAGGAGATCTTATAATTGATGGGATTCAATCGGATTGGCGGTGACCAACTCAGCGTCATTGAGTGTGTGCTAACATCGTGCGCCCTCAAATTGAGCGGAACATCTTCAGGCTTTATTTTCACGGTCACTTTCTCACTCAAGCGGCCCAGTCCGTTCTTGAAGCGGGCCGCAATCGCCACTGCATACTGTGCGAACTTCTCTAAATTCACCAAGTCAGCGGATTCGGTAAGCGCTACAGTTTTCGTCTGCCATTCATCTAAGTCCTCGACTGCGGTCATGGTGTAGAAAATTTTATAGCCCAGAAGCTTACCACGGCTCGGCACTGGCTCCCACCATATCTCGGCAGTCTGTTCGGACGTGGCTACTGCTTGCACCGACATCGGCGCACGTCCCATATCACGTTCCGTTTCGACGATCATCTTTTCACTAAACGGTCCTGCGCCCTGCTTCGTATACGCACGCACACGGAATATGTATTCGGTATTTTCTTCAAGATTTGTAAATACCGCTTTACGTAGCGTCATATTCCGTTCCGAGCCCAAGCCATGATCGATTTTCTTATGAAATTGCACATCATAACGTATTATGATGCCATTACGATGCTCTCGCGTCGGCGGTTCCCATGTAACACACACAACATCGGGCGTTTGGAAGCGTACGGTAATATTGGATGGCGGCCCACCCGGTACACCCTCAGGCGTCTGAAAGATCTTCACTGTCTCCTGACCAATGCCGATGTGATTACTGCCAGCCACACGAAATTCATATTCAACACCACGTTCAAGATCGTTAAAACGTTTCTTCGTGACTTGCGGCCCCGACAGCATTTCCTCTTTCAGCGATTGATCTTTTACGCCCCAGCGCAGCCGGTAACCACGTAGCTCACCGTAAGTTTGCGCCGGTCGTTCCCATTCTAATTCTATGGAGACCGTGGGATCTCGTTCCATTATTTTTAAACTGACTGTGGGGCGCACGGGAACTCCACCGGGGGTTTTTACTATGACGGCGGCACTACGATCACCGTCACCTTTGCGGGTGAGCGCTGCCACCTGTATTGAGTATTTAGTGTCGGGTTGTAGACCGGTAACGTTGAATTCGAGCGAATCGACCACATCGTATTTGAATGGCTCGTTCAGGAAGCCCTTGCCCTAGAGTTCCGAAAGGAAGACGAAGAAGTAGTTGGTTGTTAGAAAGTGATTGTGTGAGAAAGAGAAAGATAAAGAGAGTTCGGTATGTAAGTGAGAGAGCCAGAGTCTAAAATCCTCCTCTAGCATCTTACTCTCACCCGAATCGAATGACTATGATTGTGATTGTGATTGGTCTGCAGATTGTTTCTTTCTGCGTTTGATTGTAAACATCAACTCATTAGCAGACAAACTATAAACATTTTCATTACCTCATCACGCATCTCTTGCACGTGTATGTGATAGCCACGAATGATGCCATTACGATCTTTTTCCAATGGTGGTTTCCAGGTAACATGAATTGAAGTTGAATTTAATGGAGTTGCCTTCACATCTTGAGGATCTCCAGGCACTATAAACGTTCGAATGGATGGGTGGAAACGAAAATTTTATATTAGTAAATCATAAAAAAATACATGAAACAAAAAAATTAATAAATACTTAAATAATTGTCAGTATTACTTAATTTCAAGACTTAAATCTACAATAAAGCTTAAATAAATCGTAGACATACTTCATACAATAATAGATTTACTTTATAAAGTATATTTCTAGGCGCTACTATAGGAGATTTCGGGAAAGATACTAATGAGAGTGAGAGGTTATTGGGGAAATGTGGGTTGTGGTGTGTTGGGAAAATGTGTGGATCTAGACTTAAATACTTGTCTTAATTTAAATATACTTAAAAACCATGTATTTCCCTATCTATGTCCAGTTTATATATGTAGTTATAAATATACGTACATAAGTAATAATAGTATATAAATATGTAAATATGGGTTTAAATAAATATTAATATTTCTAAGTTATTTATTTTTATATTAGAAAATATTTATTAAATTGAGTAACACTTAAGATTTCCTTTTTATCAATTAAAATCAAAGAGAAAGAACATCATCACATCACAGAAATTTCTTATATAATGCATTTCCTTTTTTTGTATTAATTAATACTTAATAAAACATATTCATCTTGAATTATTAATATGAAATAAATAAAAAAAAAGAACTACACTCAAGCTTCAAAAACAAGAGAGAGAGAGAGACAGAGAGATTTTACAAAATAATAGGAATACGCGGAACACTATGAAATGTATGAAAGTTCACATTTACTCAACGTTTCAGTCGATAGAGGATTTCATAGTGTCTTAATTGCTACACATTTGCCAAATCAATAGAGATATCAAGTATGTGCACTACATAGTAAGAGAGGGAAAGACTGAAATCATACCACGACATTCTTTCCACTGACCAATCACTTTCATGTGTTAAGGTTGGGAGAGAGTAAAATGCTCTCAATATTCACAGTCGGTTGAAATGAATTGCTGTTTTACTTAGTTAGAATTGAAGTTGATATCTCAAGTGATTAAAGCGAGTACAGGAGAAACTACATAGTTACACTAAAACTTATTTTTGGTTTACCAGAAAAAGTATTAAAAATAAGGATGCAAGCTTATATTTCTTAGGGGGGAAACAAAACTAAAAACACAAAACGAAATAGAAACTTGACCAATGCAATAGTGAAACTCTACGACTCAAAAAAGTAGAGTGAGGCACAAAAAGTTGCATGTCCATTTTCATTAATTTTAAAAACTTAATCGACAATTTTTAAAACTTTCATGAATATTTAGACTTTTCAAAAATTAAGTAATAGAATATTTAAAAATTATTAAAAAAAAATGCTTACAAATATGGGGGAAAAACACAAAAATCAAAAAACATGAAAGCATTCAAGAACTCATTTATTTTCTTTTCACAGAGAAAAATTTAAGTAGATAGTCAAAAATTATTGGAATATTTATATTGCAAGAAAAACTTCAATTTCAAGTCAAAAATAGTAATTTTGAAATATATAACTTTTTTTGCTTGCAAAACTAAATAAAAAATATATAAAAAATTCCAGAAGTTAGCTTTTTATAATTTTTTCTTTAAGAAAATATTTATATACATATATACTAAAGTATATATAATTAATTTTTTTTAATTTTTGCAGTGTGGAAGAAAAGAGAAAAACATTTGTTATGTAGTAAAAAAAATAAAAATTAAAAATAGATATACAAAAACACGGAAAATTGTTAATATTTATTGGCATTAGATATAGTAATTATTATTATTGTGTTTTTTTTTTAAATATGATAATTTTTTATACAAAAATCAAAAAAGGTAATTTTTGAGTTTTTAATTCAATACCTACACTTACTTACAATATTTAAAATTAGTCAGAAAAATGTAAAAAACATTACAGAAAATTAATCAAGATATAAAGAAGTGTATTTAGTATTAGTCACCGTGGTGAATCTGGTTTGAGTCACGTGTTCCAAAGTGTGGTTTTTTTGTTTTATTTAATGAGTGGGTAAAACTCCGCCTAAACGCATATTATAAATAAAATTTCTAGAGAAAACTACAATGCTACTTGAAAGAAATATTCACTGTTTGCTATCAAATCTCACGAAAAGAAGTGATTGATAGCAGAGAGAAAAGAATCGAATCACTACATTTTAGAAGCTAAAACGATTCACTAGAGTGAATCTCAATATTACTTTTAAATAAAGATTCACAGACTGGACTGAGTATTTTGTTGTTGTACTTCAATATAGTAAATATCAATGATGATTGACATATTGGGATGAAAATGTTTAAAATAACTATGATTAAAGTAAAGACAAAAGGTATCAAGAGATTTTGTTTACTACGGCGAATCACTAGAGTTTGGTAGGAAAATTCTCTGGTTGGCAGCAATTTAAATTGTACATCAATAATGACTGGATACCGCGGGGAAAAGAAGCAGGTTATTTTGGAGATTAGAGTGATTCAATAGAGTGAACATTAATGAAACTATTTCGAAGGTAAAATCACAAACAGATTGAAATGATTCACAGAATATCAAATCAACCGAGACTAGAAGCAGTGGGAAAAGTAGAAGCAACCACATTCATAAATTGGCACCAAATATTTAAAGCGATCGAGCAATTTGACATTATATCGAAAATTTTAGGAAAATAGTAGCAGGTGACTTAATGTAGCTACAAGTATTTTGTGCTAATCAGAGATATTGGAGTAGCAGTGATTAGTAAGTAGAAGAGTTAACAAAAGTTGCAGTTATTTGAACGATATTTGAAGCGAATATCTGCAATGATTTAGAAGTAACGAGGTGATTTTTCACACTAACTTGCAATAATTTTCTTATGGATAAAAGGAAGTGTAACCTGTATAACGTACGGCAGTGATTGATTAATTAATAAAGAATAAGAAAATTTATCGAAAATTTATGTAAAAAACTGCATAACCTTGGTCAAAGCTATTCCATCCGAGTAGAGCTACTTGAAAAGTTATCAGGGTAAATGAGGAACCAAGGGAATCTATGTGCTAGTGATTTGAGAATAGAAAAGTGAAATAGTTAAGTATGGTGTTTAGGTTCATAATCGAAACGAATATCTACTATGAGTTGAAAGTCACTGTGTCTAAATATAAAAATTTCAAATAATTATTAGACATAAAGTAAAATTTATGGAGAAAAAGAACTGTCGGAAAGTAAGTATGTAGATCATGCCGAAAATACTCGAAAATAAAAAAGCTGTGCCTTTTCAACGAATATTATTTATCTTGAATATGAGGCCAAGATATGGTCTCAATGTTTCAGTAAGTTCAGGGTTTAGTTAAAATCTCTGCCATTATGGTTTTTAAATATTAAAAATATATATGTACAAATAAATATGTTTAGTTGTTTTGTGTATGCTGGAATTGTTGTTATTGTGTTGTTTTTATATATGTAAAATGTTTTTTGTTTAATAAACAAAACTAACATTCCTTAACATTGTTTTAATTTTTTTTTTATATTTTTTTTATTAAAAATAATATATATAATACTCACTCTTTTTTTCTACAAAAATTTGTTATTTAATGCATTTAAGTGAAAAAATTCATCATCCACAAAAAATGTTGCGTTCAAAAATTACACAATTTCGCAATAAAACAAAAAAAAAAAAGTTCATAAAAATTCACAAAATACAAAATGTTTATTTTTTCGTTTTTTTTTGTTTTTGTTTTAACCCAAACGAACGAACGAAGGAACGAACACACAGTGATAATACACAGAGAGAAAAAATTTATTTAATTCGTTCATATTTCATTATTTATTTGATTCATTGATTGATTGATAAAGTGCGAATGAGTTAAGTTTTAAGTAGTAGTGAGGAGTGCGAGCGAAGAGTAGTGCGAGTGGCCAAACGAATTGTTATCAAAATATGAGTTTATATGAAAAAAGATAGAAAAGAAAGAAAAAAGAAACATTAACATTTTAAAAAATTTTTATTTTTAATTGTAGGTAATTTTAATTTTATTAATTTTACTACTACAATAAGCTGAATGGAAATTTGAGTAAATTATAAATGGTAAAATTGAAATGTTGTTGCTGATTGTCTTCAGGTTAAAAATCAATTAAAAAACTAAGAATATAAATAATAACAACTACTGGCACACTCGCTTAAAAACACATTTAAATAAAATGGTAAAAATATTAAAAATTTTACTAAATGAAAACATAAACTACGAAAATAAGAAAAGACAAAACAAACAACAAATATTTCTTGGCACTTTCTGGGTTCTTTTCTTTTTTGGTTAAGTGGGTGTAAACTAATCTCTGTCAAATATGAAAAATGCAACTCTGAAGGTATGTTAAGTAAGAGGGTAAACGCGCTCAAATGAGATTTGAAACAGCTCATGAAGGAAGAGAGTTGCATACGAATAGAAACATACAAAGTAGTTCGGAATAATAAACAGCAATGGTGGGCATTAAATGAGTGCATGTAAAAAGCATATGAGATTTTTATATTTTTTTACTTTGAAAAGTTTAGATGCTGTTTAGAATTTTTACCTAGGAAAACCATGGCACACAGAAAGCTTTCCCCTTAAAATTTATATACTCTTTTGTTCATGGGTAATTGATTCAATTAATTTCGGAACGAATTTCGAAGATTTCTCTGAGCATTTCAAAAGTCTTAGTCGAGGGTTTCAGACCACTTTTATAAGTGAATAAAAATTATTTTTTTAAAGAATTAAAAACTCTTTCTGCAGAAATGTTGAATATCTTCTTCTTGTAGTGAATCAAAGAAATTCCTGAAAATCAATGCCACCTACAGTGTCCCGCCACTGTTTCAGTCCAGTGGCAGTTAAGCTTGGGACACCTTGTTTCAATTAATTTCCAAACAATAATCAATATGGGTATTTAATTTTATTTATAATTACTAAATTAATGTTTTAAAATTGTATGTTAGTATCCGCACTTACCTCACGAAATACTCGTAGTTGCATTTTTCAATATTATCATTCTAGATATTAGTTTACTAAACTGAGTTAAATTTTGTTTTTTAAATCCCCAATGCATTGTAAATGGTTATTTGTAGCATAGGGTCAATGTAGGGTTTATTAATATGAAAGAAATTAAGATTCAAAGTAGAATCTACAATACTCTTAGATGAATGATGATGTTGGGTGAATTTCTCAGTAAATAGGACTTAAAGTTTATATGTATGTATTTAATAAATATTAAAACTAATTAGTATTAGATACCAACTGAATTCACGGTAATGATAATAATTGGCTGAAAATTTATCAAACACTTAAAGTATGCTAAGAAAATACATAAAATACGCTTAAATAAATTGTATGTAAAATATTATTAGAAATATCTTAAAAGAATACGACATAAAATAAATAGTCTTAATAGTTATACACTATGTATATGAAGAAAACACCTGCAAACATACTCGCGCATATGCATGTAGGTATGCACATAAGTATGTATATGTATGCTGAAGTGTTCTTTCTGTAATTATGGTATGTACATATGTATATTTTTGTAATTAGAAAATATTCATAATAATTTAACGCCACATACATACATATGTGCAATTATATTTTGTACACATATTTTAAGAAAACAAAAAATAAGTACCCCACCCTCCCACTTATCCTTTTTTCGTAGCTCACTCAAATGTTTGTTCATTTTTATTTTATAGAATGTAGGTATGCGCTAAATTCGTATTAACAAAGAAACAAAGAAATACGGGGCGGGCGGGGCATTCTCTTTAGGCTCACTGGGAATAGTAGGGTTGCATGAAGGTTTTTAAATTGAACTTTGCTTTATATTGCACAAAAATTACCTGGATTGGATCTTAAACTGTTTTTAGCGATTATTCAAAAAGAATTGCAGTATAGATGCAGCAGACTTCTGGAACTAATTTGTGTTAAATTTTGCAAAGATTTAAAAAAGGGTCAGCACTGTTCCTGAAGTAATTTATAAAACTACTGGGTAAAATACAGAATATTTCTGCAAGTGATTCCAAAGCTTCTTGAAGTGATTCGGTAGGCATACTTATTGAAGAGTTACAGAAAATTTCTTGGGGTGATCCGAAAGGTTTAGAATCGGATGCAATCTCTTGATACTTCAAATTTTTCCCGATGGGTCTGTTGTAGTTTGCTGGTTCGGCTTTTTCTTTTTTCGTTGAGAGATCAACGACACTTTACACTCTTCTTAATTTATCAGTGTTCATGTCAGGTTTTTTGACATTTAACATACCTACAAAATAAATTTCATATAACTCAACCTTTTTGTTTTTTAACCTCTCATTAACTTTTGGCATGTGCCACAAAGCAGACAACACTTGCTCGCCGACATACACACAAATTACAAAATACTATCATTATCACATTCATATGCATACACATAGGCAAATAGTATATATAGAGCGCCCACGAGAGAGAGAGAGAGAGAGAGAGAGAGAGACAGAGACAGAGACAGAGTGTGAGTAACATACATATGTACATATGTGTAGCATGGTGACAGTTTACTTTCATATGAAAGTGCAGTAGGGAGCAACAGGAGCAACTCCTCGTGCGTGCATATTTTTCATTCAGTCATTCATTCACAATTGACATGTGATTTGTAAGTGCTGCACTCGTACATCATTATATTTACATTAAAAAACACAAAAACAAAAAATAAAAGAGTTGAGAGAAATGGAATTCAAATAAAAGAGCACACAAAAGCAAAGTGGAAGAAGAAAATGGTCATGGTGTTGGCTGTTGGTTGTTGGTGTTGTCGTCGTCGATGATGATGATGTTGATAACGATAGTGGCAACAGAAAACAAATGCAATCCTTTTGACAGCTGTCACCGTAGAGATGTCTGTGCATACACACAGAGGTATAAGTGCACATATATGCACGTTTGTGCATCGCTGAGTTGCTCGGCTTCTTTCTACGGCTGCCTCTGTCACTTTGCATTACACTCAAAACGTTGCCGTTGTCGCCGCCATTCACTCGTTAGTTATGTCAATACGAGTTGTCGTCGTCATTTTTCTACATGCTCATGCATCGTTTTAGGATACATTCACAAACAAACACACACACCAATATACTCTCACGCAGCTACATGCATGCATCATCAGTGACGGCAGCGGTGAAAGGGTTCATTGTCATCATTGACTATGCTCGCTTGCTCACGTCGTTGACTATTGCTACATCGCGTTGCACGCTCGTTAGATAACGACAACATCAACAAACACATTCACACACACACACACACACACACACACGTTACTATGTATGTATGCATTGTTCTCACAATAAAAACAATAATTTCACGAGATTGCTTGAGTGTACGTGTGTTTGTTCTTTAGTGTGGTAGCGAAGGTTTTCGATCTCTGTATGCCAGTGGCTGCATTTGATATGACATCAATGCATGTGTGCAATTCACACCACGACATTCACACATTTATCATCTCCTCTATACACAATACTATGCTACTTCCAGTACTATTGTACATACTATTAGTACTATTCTACTACTATTTTGCTTACGTCTTTTCCTTCAGTTTTGTTTTTTCGTTTATATTAAATGTTGCTCAACACACAACTACTAACATAACACACTAACAAAGCTTATTTACGCACTCGCGCTTACAAAGTAAATACATTTTCTTTGATTAATTGTGTTTTTCTTTTCTTATACCGTACACAAAGTTGAAAATTTCATTTCTTCTGGTATAAGGGATTTGTATTGTCGTCGGAAATATCGAATTTACCTGAGATGAATTTAATTTACACTAATTATAGATCCAGATTATCTTCATGTACAAGGCCTAGGCCCTCCATGGGCTGTTGTGCCATTGAAAGAAAAAAGAAAGAATGATAGATTCTTAGATTCATATATTCATTGTGCAATGAGCAAAAAACAAATAATGAAAGTATAGAAAGTGAAATACAAGGTATTTCAAAGGCAGGATGCACTAATGAGCTGGACCTCGTATCAGGGGATTTTTAGAATTAGCAAGAGTAGCTGCAAGAAGCAGTGGAACTTTCCGATTTATCTATGTTGGGCACAGATATAATTTGTCTCGGCCTTTGCATTTTAAAGAAAGAATCTACAGACCAAATATGTATATTAAAGTTGTTGAAAACACTTCCAGAATCATTTGCTAATATGTACTTATTACATAAATTTAGAGAATTATTGTAAGAAACACAGAGAACTTCGAGAAATACTGAATATACAATTTTTTTAAGGGCCACGGAATTGTTAATGGAACCATTATGAAGAACTACAAAAGATCTCGATGAGCAATGGAAAACTTATAGGAAAGCTACATATGACTAGTTGCAGGGAATGTGAAAATATACTGGGAATGACAAGCAACTTTTTGAAGAGTTGCGGAGGTAAAAATTTTCTGAAAGAATTAAGTAAGGATCATGCACGACACAATTATTTTTTTGGGCTACGGAAGACATTTTAAAGAGGTAAAAAAGATTTTTGCTATAATTATTGTTTTTTTTTTTGAGCAGCTACAGAAAAATTGTTAATCACTATAGACAACTTCTTGAGAGGTAACAGAATATTTATTGGAAAGTTACAGAAGACTTCCAGAAAAGTTACAGAATAAACAGAAGACTTCTCGCAAGATCATCTAAAGTTTCAAGAAAAGTAACAAAATACTCCTTGAAAATATCCACAATATTTTTTGAAAAGCCACAGAATGCTACTTTAAAAATTTCAAAAAATGACTTCTTGAAAAGCTAAATATGAATTCTAAACAGAAAACTTCACGGAAGAGCTTACGTAGATTCTGTGTAAAATTAGAAAAGTAACAGAACATTTTTTAAAGATCCACCAAAGCCTTCTTGAAAATATACAAACACTTCTTGAAAAGCTCTTGTGGTCGCTGTGGCGTAGTGGTAGTGCCTTGGACTGCTACGCAAATGGTCCGGGCTTCGAAACTCGGTACAAAATAAAAAAAGTAGAAAAAAGGCAGGCAATGGCAAACCTACAAGAGTAAAAATTGTTATGAAAAGCTTTTCACTTCGCCGTTCGGATTCGGCATTGAACTGTAGATCCCTTCCATTCATGTACAAATATAACACGCACAACATGAGTGGATGCGAAAAGATCGGCCTAGGCAGGTAAATATAAATTTTAAAAATATGTAAATTTTTTGAAGTGTAGCAGAATACATTTTCATGAGCTATAAACGACATCTCCACCCTTTTTGGAGAGTTTTTTTTTTTAAATACCAACACGTTTTTGTTTTCCATATTTTAAAATCCGAAAAAGGCAATGGTTTGGGTATACGAAATCCCCTTTCGGATAAACTTCTTGATTATTATGATTAATACATAGAAAGTGAGACTTTTAAGAAATGCACACACTTGTAATATAAACAATACCTCCCCACCTCTTTTCACAACCTTTGTATTCGTAAGTGAAGTAAGTTATCCGAGAGATTGTTTTGCAATTGCGTCAAAACTACGACAGATGCAAAATTTTTATTTGTCTGATGCCGATACTGAAAACGGTTATTGACAGTGCCAGTACAAAGTTAATGGTCAACGTTGGAAAGATATCGGTGGAATAATGTAATAATGTATCTAATAGAATACACACATTTGTACATACATGTGTATATGTATAGTATGTGCACGTTCATATTCGCTCACACAAGCGCAGTAGTAAATTAATTAAATTAAAATTATAGTATAAATGTTTTTATTGGTTTTTTATGTGAGTGCTAAGTGAGGTACTACTCCTACTCCTCTTCATATCAGTGCTTCATTCATTCACAGCTCATACTTTTAGATTCATTAACTTTACATGCTTATGCTTATGTATAGTATATTGCAGCGGTATTAGTGCGAGTGTTTGCTCTTTTTGCTGCTGTTACTTATACAAATACGAGTAAGATTGAAGTGCATTTGTGCTCTCTGTGTACTTGTGTGCTTGTATTGGTGTGCTCTTTTCTTTTTCTACCATTTCTACTACATACTTCTATTACAATTTACTGTATTACATTTTAATGGTGCTAACGAGCTTTTTTCTATTTTCTATGTGTGTGTGTGCTTGTATAAGAAAGAAGATACATATTGTGCTGCAGCCTTAAATTGTGCTTTGCAGCATATGTACTTGCCGTACACTGAAATACACACAACATAGGTGCTCTTTTGTTTTTTGCCCCTTGTATGTGTGCGTACTTAGTTAGAGATACTAATACAATGAAAGGAAACTGCAGTAATTGTATACAATTAAAATTATATTAAAATGTGCTGCATATATGCAAAGACATACACAAGCATGTGTGTGTGTTTGTTTAGCAAAACATTTATACATATTTGAAAATGGTGCAGACATATTCACACACTCACACACATACATACCGACATACCTACATACATAATTATTAAAAATAAGTGCATTATAATTACATATTTTGTGTTCTTTCCCCATTCTTCGTTCGTCTCAAAAAATAAAAAAATAAAAAAAAAATTGCAGATTTTCCCAGGTCTTCTTTTTTTTTGATTTGGAAAAAGCGGAAAGTGCACAATCTGTGAAATGAGAAATTATGCAGTGCATAAATTGTATTACATACGTGAATACACTTTATTGTAACATTTTGTTTAGCTTTAGTGTTGGGCATACTTTAAATATGACAGCAACCTGAAAGCTTTGCAATTCTTAGACAAGTAGAGTTTGTTTTAAAGCACTCAAAGCTTTCAAAGTTTGTTCAGTTCAATATTTTTGGGAAAACCTAAACCTATAAGCTTACAACCACAAATGATTTGAAGTTAAAGCTCGTAACGCTTATCTTCTTCGATGAAAAAAACTTTTCAATGCTTGCATTAAGTAAATAAATTTCTTATTAGCAACACTGTTTTTAGTCTGAGCAACTATTTAAACAAACTGGTAGTAATTTGGGGATCTACAGACTGGATTAAGATTATATGAAGTACTTATGAACAATTTAAAGTACGAATAGTCTGAGCTACGAACCGATTGAAGTGCGAAAAGACTGAAGTGCGAAAAGACTGAAGTGCGAACAGAAGATAAAGCATCCCACTTAAGACGAATAAACAATTTGATAGATAGTTTTGTTCAGGAACAATCAAGTTGCTAAGCTGACTTCACCGTTTCTATTAATTACAGACAAACATACTTTTGCATGAATTTCTCTATGTCATTTGCGAGACCTACACATAGAGGAGAAATAAACGCATCGTATAAAAATAGGGAAGTGAGCTATAACAGTTGATTCGACTTAGGGCTTTTGAAAGTTTTAAGTTTAAATTATTTTTTTTCAACCCTTTTTCACATTTGTTATAGTGAGGATATTGTGTTCTCTTGAGTTTGAAAATCTTACCTTTTTAACAAACCTCTCAAGCATTCTATTTATTTCATATCTAACACAGAAAAATTTAGTAAATTTTTTTCAAGCTTCTTTACTTTATTTGTCTGTTCAAGCTTCTAGATGATTTTAAGATTTCTAGACGATAGATTCTTCTTGTTGGGGTTTCACAAATTATATATTCTCAAGCTTAAGAAAGCTCTCAAGATTTCTATCAACTTGCTAGGAAAAAAGAGTTTTGATTAATTTTTATTGGGCTTCCACGCTTTCTTTATCTATTCAAGCTTAACTGTTATAATAAGTGCTTGAGTGCAAATAGTCGTTACAGAGAGAAAGAGAGGGAAAGATGGAGAGATGAGGGTGCGCTGGTAATATCATTATAGAGAGACAGTGCATGGTGCTTCGCATACATTACAAGTACAAGTACAAGGTGCTTAAAATATAAACTTTTCAAGTATTTGTGCTTACATGGAGTGCTTATAAAGGGTGCTTAATATACGTAAGATGTTTTTAAAGGGTGCTTAAACATACATAACTTAGTAAAATGGCGACTTATCTTATAGGTACATAAATAGTTTATTATAAATAGCGATGTCAATACGTTATGGAAATGTTTTTAACTAATACAAAAGTGCTTAAAACTTTGTAGGTGCTTGAAGATTAATTGCTATAAAAAATTTGACATAAGTGTAAAAATTAAATCAATAAAGAAAAAAAATATTTGCTTGTACATAAAGAAAAATGTGTAATGTTTACATTTAAGTATTTTATTACTCTAATTTAAATGTTTTCTATGAATTATGGGTGAAGAAATTTACAAGCTGTGGGAATTTTGTTTTTATTTTTCACTTGTGGTTATCTTAAACAAACAAAATATTTATAAATCACAATTAATTAAAAGTTTAAAGGTTCTTTCTTGTGTGGACAAATAAAAATGAAACAACAAGCAAACCAAACAATGAAACAATGAAAACAGTAGAGGCGAAAAAACTGTGAAACCCTCGGCTGTGTAGTTAGGAGAAAAAGAATCGGGCAAAAATTCAAAAATGGTTGATTCTTGCTTTGCATTCAAAAATACAGTTGAAAAAATAATTGTATGAAATTCATAAGTAATGAACTAATGAGTTGAAGTTGAAAAACAATCAGGGAAGTGTACTCAAACATTTACGATTATTAAGAAAATAATTTATAATTATTTGTGATATTGTAAAGGCAAGCAAAACATTGTAAATGCAAAAAAATTAAAAGAAAAATTTCCATTTGAGTTTTTTTCTATGTAATTATGCAAAAATCAAATATACTTTTATTAACTCAATGCATTATTTCACCAAAAAAAAGTATCAAAGAAGGAAGGTATATTTATATTTAAATATTTTATAAAAATAATAATATTAAATGTTGTTGTTCTAAAAATGCACAGCCAGTGTAGGTGTAGGAATGAAAACAGTTGATGATAAATAAATCAAATTTTAAAAATCGATTTATTGTTTAAAGAAAACACATACACACAGAGCACAGCACACACACACATGCATATGGCAGCCACATTAATGCAACACTGCACTATGTGCCTGTATGTGAGTTTCTGTGTGTGTGTGTGTATGTGTGTGTGTGTGAGCGCTCGTTTATGCACTTTATGATTGTTTATACTACAAAAATTTGCATAAGCGTATATGAAAGAATCGAAAAAACATTGTGCATGAAATTGATTGATTCGCGTTGTTTCAATACAATACACACAAAAAAACAATGTTTATTTGAAAATTAAAATAGAATGAAAACTGAGTGACATAAATCGATTTTGACTCATATATGTGTACACAGTGATGGCGATTTAATGTTTGATCGCTTGCTATGATTGAGCACCCAGTGGTGAGTTATAAAAAGCAAGATCTAGCGCCGAATCTAGCGATTGAAGAGCAGCCCTCCGAGTAGCACGGTGGCAGAAACCTCAGAGCCCGAGAATCGTGGAAGGTGGACAGAGCAGCGAAACCCCAACATGACCAGTTTACTTATTCTGAGGACCTCCAACGGAGGTAAAGGAAGTAATTTATATCACTAAATTAGCATCACTGTGACAACTTCCAGTGCTCGAAATATTTAGTAGAGATTATTTTATTTTATTAAGTACTTTATTTTTTCTTATGCCAAAACTAATTCATGCTTAAATATTTCTCCACTTTATTGGGCTTGACATTATTTTTGCCATCACTGTGTACAGTAGCATGCAGTGTTTTGTTTCTTTTGTTTTTGTGATTTTTCAACATCTACAATTCAATATTGGATAAAACAAAAACTTTAGTATTTAAATTATACAGAAAGAAATTTAATACAAATTTTGTATTTTTCTTTTGCTTGATTTTTTGCTTCCAACTTTTGTGCATTCCAAATTCGATGGTGATAAAAAATTGGGTAGTAATAAAAGAAATATTGCAAAATCAATGGATGTCATAAACTAATTAAAAATGCATTAAAAGGCTGTAACATTTAAATATTTTACAAAAATCTCATCGGACAGAGAAGAGGAAACAAATATTTTCAGCATTTGTACAAAAATATTGTGCATTGAAATTTTTAAGGGCGAGTTGTGTTGGTATAGGAGTAATTTACACATACATACAAGTATTTTCATAATAATAATTATAAAGTATTTATTTATAATAAATTTTGTTTGTAAAATAAAATTAATTAATTAAAAATTCACATACACTGTGACCAATTAAAAAAAAAAGTATGAATGAAAGGTGCGTTTAAAAAAATTGTTCTTATTTTTTTTTCTTTGGTGCTATACAAATTACCACAAAAATATTTAATCAGTAGAAAAAATACAAATTGGTGCATTTCAAAAATATTTCCCCTTAATAATTGAGGAAAATTGTATGCGATTTTCAGTTCTTGTTCCACAAAAATGTAATAAACAATTATATTTTTGCTTTTAAAGATATAAAGATATTGTTTTTGTTGTTGCGCTCTTGAATAATATTTATAAGTGCCAAAAAATATCATCTTTACTATAGTATTAACATTTTGTGATTGTGCCAAAAAATATGCAAAGTGCCAATCAAATATTTATTTTTTTTTTATTTGAATGAAATCATAATTTATAAAAAAAAAATAAAAAAAAACAAACGTTGAACTTAGAAATGAAATTTAAATACACACACTAAAATTTATTAAACAAAACGTTTTTGACGTTTAATTTTGAAATAACAGAGAATGAAAACATAAAGTGCGAGGATTTGGTGTTTTTTTTTTTACAGTTGTGCCAACAAACTTTGAAAAAAATAGTTTTTTATTGGTTACAAATTCGCAAAAAATCCAAAAGTTTATAATAGCATAACATAAATATTTAGTGTTTTTTGCGTTGCAAAAACTTTTAATTAATCATAGTTTTACAACATAAAAAAAAATCAATAAAAGTAAGCATGAAACGAAATGAAGTGAATACCACAAAAAAAAGGTCACTTCAAGTGAAACAAAAATACCAAAAACGAATTAGAAAGCAATGGGATCAGTTAAATGAAAGTAAAATTAAGTAAAAACTATAGCAATATATCCTTAAAATTTGCATTTTTGTAGTGTAGTGAGGCGTGAGAAGAACGGGAGGGTTCACCCAAACCCGTATTTTAATAGGGGCCCTTAGCAGGTAGACTTCAGTGCAATAACAATCCTTTTCACTTCAGCTAAAGCATATATAAATAAGGAACCCGTAGCTGATCATTCACCTCCCTCGAGGCCCTTAGTTTCTTTTCACGGTCCCGAGTTTGGTATTGCTAACTTAAAGAGCGATGTTGTTTGTAGTAAAAGATGAGTGAAAAATATTTTTTTCTAAATCACTAAATCATATCAAGAGCAATTATTCCTGGTAATTTTTTTCCATAAACTCAGTTTTGTGAAACAAACAAACTCGAGTATTCGAGTATTTGTAAAATATTTTCGATAGTTTAACCCATATTGAGTTAAAGCAGAACAATTTTCAACACATCAAATGAAAAAAAATTGTCCTTTCAGCACCTAATTTTATTTTTAAATTTTACTAAAGCATTTTTAATTGCTATTGATTTTAAGCTGAATAACAAATTTATCCTGCAAAATGTTGGTATTTTTGAATTTGTTTCAGTTGTTTTAGACGATCTTTTGTTTAGTTTTGTTAAAGATGAACTATCTTTAACGAATATAATGAAATATAGATGTTATCCTTTCAGCACCTAGTGTGGGGCTATTCTACTTATGTATATCCTTGAACATTTCTTTATATTTCTGATTTATTATTAAAGCTCAATTGTTTTAAATGAATGAAATGAAAATATTCATATATTGTCGCTTTTGCGCCTTATGGGGGGCCATTTGAAAATATATATTTCTCGTTATTCGTCTCGTTATTATATTAATAATGAGATTTCTCAAACAAAAATTGACGGTATTGCAATGAAAACTCCGTTTAAGCCTAATTATATTAGTTATTTGAAACCAATCAACTGAAATTTTGTTCCTTCGGCGCCTAGGGTCATGAAAATATATTTACTTATTTCTCAAATTTTTTGTTAATTGTCTGGTAATTAATTGTCTGGAGATCAAAGATACATTTTAACTTCATAACTTTTTGCTAATGTTTTTAATTGATATCGAGGTAAGTTAATTAGATAATAATCTTGTCGTTGCGGTATACGAACAAAATATTAAATTTCTCAATTCTTTTCTATATTGTATGGGGTTACGGGAATACTAATATTACTAAAGAAATTAATTAATTGAATAATACAAATTTTGTCCCTTCAGCGCCTAGTGTGAGGTTTTGGTAATTTTAATATTTAAAAAATTTTTGGATATATTGGATATTTGCGAAATAAATATTCGATTTTTTAAAAAAATTGTACAAAAAAAACAATAAAATAAAATAGTTAGGAATACATAAATGGAATAAAAATCAAAGTAGCTGCACTTAGGATTAGAAATAAGAAAATAAAATCAAAAGATTATTTTATTTTAGGTAAATATATGTATATGTAAGGTTATATTTTTATTGTATATGGTTTAAAAAAAAATAATAATATCACGTTGACATCAAAAATTCAGTTGTCACCGATTGCTTTATCCAATCATCAGCAATTCCTGTATATTGTCGGAATAAAATGAATCCTAAGGAAAAAATACATTGTTTCACTAAAGAAAATATTATCGACGAATTATCCCAAAAACATTTGACGCCGCAAAATTCAAAAACGTTTACATTTCGATTAGTAAAATGTGAGTACAGAATAATTGTGAAACATTTATATATGAAAAGAAAAATTAGATTTAATTCAAAAGAAAAAAGTAAACCTAGAAAACAAGTACTACTTGAATTGTGTCTTTAAAAACGTTGATGAAAACTTAGAAAGAAAAATTAAATTCCAAATGAATTTCGTTTCTTAACTTAAAAACTATAAGTGTGTGTTTAAAAAAAGAAATAAAAAAAAAACCTATTGTTTTTATTTTTTGTTTTTGTTCTTTCGAGTATGAAACTTACTGCTATAAAAGCGTTTGTTTTTTTTATACATATACATACCATCTTCATGCGTGCGTATAATAATCGGATGCGAGCGTGGACCATCACCCACTGAGGTGCCAGCCAGTGCCCAGATTTTATACTCAGTCCAACGTTTCAATTCGTCCAGTATGATGTGCGTTTTATTCAGCGTCGTTATGGTCGCTTCGCTATCGGAACGTCCCATTTCAACAAAGAAGACCTTATAGTAGATGATGCGTCCGTTCGAACGCTCCACGGGCGGCGGGAGCCATGAGACGGAGATTGTGGTGGGACTGGTGGCGATGGCGGTGATATTGCGCGGCGGTGCACCTGGTACTACATAATTAGAATTGAAGGAACGGAACGGAACGTACAAGTTTTTTGGATATTGGCAAGCAAATTTTTTTGTGTGTTTTAATTTTTTTAATATTTTTTTGTAATAAAGGAATATTTTGTTTTTTTTTTTGATGTTGTTGTTGTTGTTGTAGTGGCATCCAAAAGTATTTTTTATTTTTTTTTTTGTAATATAGATAACATTTTATATTTTTTTTAATTATAATTATATTTGCGGAATATAAAAATGTTTCGGTTTTATTATTTCAAGGACGGAACCAAAAATGAAAAGAAAGAAACAAAGAAGAAAAATAAATTTTAAAAATTAATATTAATTTAAAACAAAATATTTTTTAAAATTATTATGTACGTAATAATAAAAAAATAACAATCAAGTTTCGACTTAATTTGAAATAATAATAAATTTCCAATGGTTTATGCAAGTCTCAGTTTTTTCTTCATAACTGTTGGGTTTTTATTTTTGCGCATATTTTTTGGTTTTAATTTTAATACTTTTCTTATAAATTTTTCGTTTCGGTGTTTTTTTTTTTTTTTTGCTATACTAAAATGAACTAAATTTTTAAATACACTAAATTATTCTTTCCAGTTACAGTATTTGCTAAATTATTTTTTGAACATTAATAAGTTTGAGAAAAAGAAAACATGCAAATATAAAAGAAAAACAAAGGAACTTGCGATTTTCACTTGCATTTTAAAAGAAAATGAGTAAAAACTATGTTGGAAATTGTGTGTGCATTAAAAATAAATATTTAAAAAAAAAATTTATTGTACAAGATAAAAAAAAATAATTAAATTCTTTAAATATTTATTTTGAAAAAGAACAGAATACATAAAAATTTACATGTAGGAATTTTTTTTTGATTTTTGTTTTGTTTTTTGTATATTGCATAAACCATTTTTAAAAGGAAATTTTCCAAAAAAAAATTAAAATACAATACTATAAATTTGGACAGGTGCTTTTAGTTGCGGAAGGAAAATCATATAAAAAAAGAAAAATTAAAGTGGATTCTTAAGAACATTAGTGACAGTTAAAGAGTTTTTATCACTTACATTTAAAAATACATATTAGTAGGTAATCTACTTGTACAAAGTTGCTTTATTTTCATAACTATTTGAAGTAAAAGTTTTCTAGAAAAAGAAACAATTAAAAATCATGCAAAACAATAAACATTCCGTTGCAAATTCATACACAAAATTGACTCGATGTGTTTGAAACCCCTTTAACAGCATGTTTTCTACGGCACCCTGAGTGGAACTTCTCGGTTTAATTTATTACTTGTGGGATCTTGAATAGGTCAGTTATTACTTTTATCAGGATTAACTATATTTATAGCAGGATTAGGCGCTAATTTTGAGTTTGATTTAAAAAAAATTATTGCTTTATCAACTTTAAGTCAGTTAGGTTTAATAATGAGAATTTTATCTATAGGATTTTATAAATTAGCTTTTAGAACATATTCTACATACATTCATAGAACTAAATAAACTCGGCTAAATACACTTTAGTGAGAGAGTTATAAAGCATCTTAAGTGTTGTTTGATCATTTTTCGAGCACAAGCTTTCACAGCATTGGCTAAATTCCTTTAAAAATAGTTCAATGAAGCAGTTACATATATAGCTCCCAAAGTGCAGTTTGTATAATTTTGGAACACATGCGTCGACAATTGAAATGTCTTTGAGAGAAGTCTTCTACAGTTTTGCCAATTTTAGAGAAGTGAATAAACTTGGTTTAAAAGGCTTCAAGCCACATCCCACTTTCAGTTTCCAAGATCCTCAATTGGTGCTTTACATTACCTATGTAATGTAAAGCTAACGCAGCTAAAGTGGGATCTGAATAATGCTGAGCGTTCACATTTCGAAATGAACATACTTGATCATTCGTTTTTATTTATAAATGCAACCAACTATCATTCTAAACTTTAGTCGCGATGTTAAGCTAGCGGCTTGGCTGTGGTTTTCTCTAGCCATTTTGTCAATCATAGTTGGAAAACATTACAAAAAAAGAAAAAAAAAATCTGACAAATATTCTGAAAAACATACGTTTATAAATTTTTACACTAAATAATAACATCATCATCAAAATAAATAATAAAAATACTTTTTTAAGCTTAATAGTTATAGAAAATAAAAAGGATAATCAATAGTTGACACTTAGTGCAAATAAAATTTATAAAATATTATGCTCATAAAATTTTGTTTACATTTTTTTTTTTAATTATTGTAAATAATAAATAAATAAATAATATATGGAAAACAATAAAAAAAAAGTGCAAACATGCAAACTTCTGTGCTCGTTTTTTAACAAACGTTTTCGTTTTTCCTTTTAGCAAAATCAATTATATTAATTAATATTATAATATTTATTTACTCCCGCTGATGTTAATTAAAATACATACAAAACATACAGCTACAAAAACAAAACACACAGAAAACCATAATGTAATGCAATACAATGCAAAAAAGAAATAATTGAAGGTGGCTGATGATGACAAATCAAAAAATTAAATTAAAACGAAATCTTTTACATATTAAATAATAATGTGCAACATGTATAAACATAATCATTTTACAAAATCAAATATTAAAATCATTATTATCGTAAATGAAAGTGCATTGCAATAAAAAAGAAAAAAAAACAGAAAATAAAAATATTTAACTTCTTTTTGTTGCAATTAAAAACTACTTTATAATTTTTTAATAAATTAGCTATAAATTTTTATTTTTTCATTACATTTTATTTCATTGTTATTGTTGTTTTTTATTATTTTCAATTTATGCATGAAATGCGCAGTTTTTCCTCAATCCACACAACATCACAGCAACTGAGTAACTCAGAGCTGCTACTGCTGCTTAGGTGCTGCTGCTAAGTGCGGCTGTGTGGGAGGAGGGAAAAGTGCAACAACAATTTAACAGAAAAGCGCACACGTTGTTTTTTTAACTACTATTAATAAATTCATTTGATAAATCAGTATATTTATGCTTCAAATTTAAGCATGCAAGAAATTAAAAAAATATATATTTAAAGCATACTTGCAGGCGTTCATTCAAAAGCGTTAAAAAAGCATTTTTAAATTATTGGTTATGTTGTTTTTTCTTTTCGTTGCTACATTAACGATATATTTATGTATAAATACTTCACATTTCAATAAATGTTAATAAAGTGAAAATTAAATATTTAACAGAAAACGGAATATTTTATACGTTTTTTTTTTGTTATTTGTTTTAAAGAGTGCGAGAGAAAAATGGTTGCTTGGTGCTATTTTATTTTTGATATTTGTATCGAGTGCTGCTGGTACCAAGTGCCAGTGCTTGTTTTTATATTTTATATATATGGATATAGTTTGATATTTTTATATAGTGGAGCTTTCTTTATACACAGAGTGAGTGCATGCAATTATTTTAAGTGTCAAAATATTTTATTTGATTTTTATTTCATTTTTAGTGCACACTAGTTTCTGGATACACGTTCACACGCACACATACTTCATTATTGTACTAGAGACGGTTTGAATAGGTAGAGGAACTGATTGAGCGATTGATTTGATTTTGTTTTTATTATTTTTAGACAATTAGAAAATAGAGAAAATTAAAGTAGTATAATAAATTAAAAGTTAAATCTATTAAGAAGTAATAACAACAAGAATATTTCATTTGTTTTTGGAAATAATTTGAAGTAAATTTTGTATGTTGTTGAGCTGTAGTGTTTTATGATTGTGTAGAAGTTTTTATGCTTAAGAAAGAAAAAAATCACTTTTTACCTTTATTTCTTCTAGTATATAACGACCATAGGGGTGTAAGTTTCTAATTGGAAAATAGTCAATGCAATAATTACAGGGAAGTAAATATTCAGGCCAATTAAGTAAGCAGCCATCAATACATATAACTCTGAATTGGAGTATTTAAAAATAAAATGTAAAAATTTGGCGGCCAACTAGCCTTACAATTTTCATTATTTGAAATAAAATATATTAATGATTTAAAGAGAAAGCTGTAATAGAATTTCTATATTAATTAGCGTAAAATTTGGGGCTAAAATGACAGATAATTTTTAGATATTATAATCAAATAGAGGAAATCTCTATTCAGAATGAAGAGGAGGGGGATTGTCCAACAACAATAAGAATGATGTCAGTTGCTTTAAACGTCAGTCATTAAAAGTTTCAGTAAATTATTTATAGTCATATCCTTGTTGTGATTCCGGTGAATTTTGGAATCTTATACCTCAATATAAGCGTGCAGTAAATGACAAAAAAATGGCAAATCTCTATTTTATTTATTTATTTATTTATTTTTTCGAAAACCGGCACAACAAAGTTTAAAACCTTATTAGCAGTACCGGCAGCATGTAGCGTAAACAAGATTAAATATGACTTATAATATATATTGCATGACATACAAATTTAAACTTTACTTTAAAATTAAACATCTATTCATATATTCGTAAAAATTTTAATAACATGATATATTTCCTTATTTCCTATTACAGCGAAGAAAGGAATAAAGCTAGTTTATTTTTGAATGCACAGCATTATTACCAGATCTTAAACTATTAGGAAGTGCATTCCAAAGGCGAACAGAGTGTACAAAAAACTGCCTTTCAGACGTTAAACAAGAAACACGTAAACAGTTAATCATATTAGTTCGATTGGATATAGAAAAGTTTAATCTCGAAAACAAATAACTGGGTTCTGCATTACATATAATTTTATGCAACAATAAAAGCGTTCGATAGTTCAGTAAGTTATCAAAGGTTAAGCCATGCATTCTTTTAGCATACTGGGAGAAATGATCTCTTCTATTTAATTTTATTTATGTATATGGTTTAAAATTTTGTTGAGCGCCACAATTGGGGTCATTGTAAAAATACACCACACAGATGTAAAAATGTTGGATTTTGAGCTACTTCTGAGTTTTTACTTCTGAGTTAAAAAGAAAAGATATAAATAATTATGTAAAGTTTAGTTTTAATGAAATGAATTGTCATTTCGCTTAGCGCCGAAAGTGTGGTCACAACAATTACAAAGCATACCATTGCAAAATGATTAGCCAATGCAAGATTCTAGCGAAATATTTATTAAAAATAACTAATTTTATTGGACAATTGGTAGATTTCAATAAAAACAGATCAAACTTTTCAGAAAAAGGTTTCAAAAGGATTTATTGAAGAAAATATTTTCAAAGTATTGAACGTAGTAAATTGTAATTATGAATATATGTATGTGTATAACTTAGTAAAATTGCGAGTGATGTGATGTTGTTATTTTGGGTTGTATTTACAATAACTACAAGGCTTCGGATTGAAGGATAGCATTTTCAGTTTAAGCCTAACTGTATGCTACAGTTATGCATAGAAGTGTTTAAGTAAGTGAGTGTATATGTAGACTTATGTGTAAATTAATGGATAACGTTAATGACTAAGGTTTTCTATAAGTGTATATATGTATATACCTATATGTTCGCTTTTAAATAAGTACATAGGTATTAATGTCTAGTATGTGTACAAGTATAAATAAGTATATTAAATGTAAGTAAATATTGACCAGGCTAAATATATGTATGTATTGTGTATATGTAAGTATAAAGTTCTATACAAATAAAAATATAACGAAACTATATATAAATGATATCTTAAGAATAGAAGAACCTATAGATAATATATAAAGAAAATTGTCCATTTTTTTTTAAAGATCATGCGGTATTGGAAGAGGATAGGTGATGAAGTAGGTGATGAATAAATCTAAGGAATGTTGGTTAAAGTACTTAGCTAAAACTTTATACACAGTGAGCATGCTTTTGGGAGTTCGCTTTTGTCAGAATTTCATACACTCACATTACATTTTACCTTTACTTCCACGTAGGCTTGTATAACTACATACATTTGTAGGTATGCATTAAAAAAATGCATACAAATGGCACAAGTTTTAAAATATATATTTTTTCAGGTTTTAGAGGAATATATAGATTTTTGTTTTGTCGGTATTGGGACTTGTGTTAACTATATGTATGCATGTATATAAATGGATAAAGCTACTAAGTAGTTTATGATTGTTATCTTATATAATATAAAAATATTTAAAATGAATTTCAGAAAAACTTGGTTTTCTTATACTTAAATCAGTTATGTATATATGTTTATATTTTTAATTTTTATTATTATTATTGTTATTCGTGTAACATGCTCTATGAGCTTTTGTACACACCATATGGCGGAACATTTACAGATTTTGTTGACTGTTGTTTAATAAATAGCTAGCTCAAAATTTAAACTTACCATATTGTTTCGTACGGACGGGTATGGGTGGTGTAGTTGCTCCTTCTCCACGCTGAGAACGCGCCGCCAGCCATATATAATATAGTGTATCAGGATACAAACCATCAAGCGTATATGATTCAGTATTCGAAATGCGCCTTTTCGTTGCAAAGTGAGAAGGAAATTTATTAGCTTTGGTGAAAACGAAATTTTTTAAAGCTCTTGTGAATTATATATATGGTACTGTAAAAATTTCAAAATACTTAACAAATAAAAATTTCCCTTTTATGGGAATTTTTTTTTAAAATTATATTTCCACTATTAAATATGTTTTTCAAATAAATAAAGTTTAAATTTAGTATGTGCTGTAGTATTTGCAAAATTTCCCTGAAAGGATTTTTTGTTTTTGTTTTTAAAACATATCTGTTTTGCATTTCTAATTATAGTCATAAAAAATTCTGTTCATTGCTTTAAAAAAAATATCCCATATTTGCTAGTCTTTGAAAACTTCTTCAAAACTCAGTACTTCTACTTGTCTCAATTGGGCTGTAGCAAACTGAGTTAACACGCCAAATAACCAAAATCGTCACTCTTTCCAAAAGTGTGCCTCAAATATGTAAAACAAAGCGTAAATAAAATAAATAAATTAAAATAAATATATGTATGGTATGTCTGTATTTCTGTATGTATGTATGTATGTATGTATGTATGTATGTATCTAGTCGTGTGTATGTCATATGAATAAATAACACTACTCACTTGTGATGATCCTGATTTGCATACGTATCATTCCAGTATAATTCGTAGTGAACGATATTCTCGCTGGAATGCGTCGGTTTCGACCATTGCAGTGTAACTGCGGTCTCGCCGATATCGGTGGCCCGGAAATTACTAGGCTGTGATGGGACACCTGTGTGTTGTGTTTGTTGTTGTTGGTTGATTTGTTTGGTTGAATTTTTGTTGTTTATTTTTATCATCGTTGCCGTCGATGACGACGACAGTGATGTGGACGATGATGATGGTTGCCATAGTGATGGCGGTCGGTGATGGTATTAACGTTGACAATGATGAAACGGAAATTAAAAGAAAAAAAGAGTAAAAGGTAAAAATTTGCGGTATTATGTAAATTGAATATATTCATTTATTTTATGGCATTATTTAGTTTTGAATTACATACATCTTTTTTATAAAAGTTATTTACATACATATACAAATATGTAAATGTGTGTATAATAATAAATTGATTCGGTAAAAAAGGAAATCGTTTATAAGCGATAAAAGGAAATTTAATTACATGTTATTTGATTATTGGATGTAGGTATAATATTTTTGACGGATATCGATATTTAAAAATATTTAATTTCATTAGAGGGAGATTAATATAAAGTATTTTACAATTAATATGGCAGTTTCGATATTATTTATTTGCGCTAGGATGCCATTATAAAAATTCTGCCTGAACTCTACATTCTCACAAGCCAATATGAAAGAAAGTTTCTCGAAAGAAGTCAAAAGGTTATAAGGGAACTACATACAATGCCCACTAAATGTCAATTCTTCAAAACTAAATATCTTCCATAACAGCAGCAACTACAAGCAATCAACAATTGGAGGAGTCTGAGATTTTGTTCATTATACTCCCTCCCCTTCACATACTTATAACGTAGAGGCACATCCACGTAACGGTCTCCTTTTTAATCATTCCAGAATGCATTACAAAAAATATTTCTTTAATCCATTTCACAAATTATGTTATGCGCTTAAGGACACCAGAGCAAAAGCCCATTTTTATATTATATTTTGATTTACAGGGCCACAAAAATTAATACATACCTACATACATATGTACATACATATGAATACTCAATAGGAAAAAGATAGAGCAATGTTGTATGAGTTCAAGTCTGGCATACAAGAAACATGACTGAACGGCATTGTATTTCATTTCGTTACTCAACTGAGCTTTGCAATAATGAAAATCTGTTAAAATAAAAATTTCCTTTCAGAGGAAATTTTATTACAACAAATAATTATTATGTTCAATATGTTAACTCTTTATCGGTGCCTTGTGATTTAATTCCATCTCGTCCTCCAACCCATCAATCTTCCATCCAATCAACACAATGCTCTGCATTCTTAGGGGTACACCCTATGTGTAAATTGTAATATAAAAAAAATATATATAAAAAAAAAAAACTTTTCAATAAATGAGAACTTCAATTTCCTACTGGGTATGCATGGTATGCACATATGTATGAGAGCGTTTTCATTGTGTTTTAAAATATTTGGTCATGCATTAAATTAAATTCGTTAACGAAATGTCAAATAAAACTCCCTCGTTTTCCTTTTCCCTTTACAAAGAACAAGTGGGAATATAACTTTTATTTCACACTTAAAAAATTTTTATTATAATGGAAAAAATACCATAACAGAAATGTCGAAAAATTCATCATCATCAATGTCTTCTCCAGTGACAGCTGCAGCCAGCTTGCAGCAACAGCAGCAGCAAACAGTGTTGGTTCATTTAATGTTGTTACCTTTTGATGTGCTCTTGCTGGCTGTCGGCCGCTGATATTGGTAATAGCGGGTGCTGCCACCATTTTCCAATTCAAGTGTCAGTTTTTAAAGTAAAGGGAAATTCCCCCCCCCTTTGTCTCGTGTGAAATACTTTGATTAATTGAAAACCCATTTTGCTTCTTTTTTTTATAACTTTCTTTAACTGTTTTTGTTTTGTTTACTTTTTTATTGAATTTATGAATTTTATGGCGGGCCACTTAATTGGAGAAAATTTATATGTACAAATGTGACATAATGTTGAGTGCAAAATAAAGTATACATGAACTTCGAACATCGAAGTAGACATTATTTCAAATGTTTTGTTGCTTACAAATGGCAAATATAGTGTTTGCCGGTCGCCAGGCGTGGCATGCACTGACACAACAACAAAGCAAGTGAATAAGTTTGCAACTTTCTCCTTTTAATGCAACGCACACACAATGCCTCAGAAAAAAACTTTACACGATTTTAAGCTTAATTTAACACTTTTTTCTGGTATTTTCTGTAGTGCTTAAAAAGCTTTTTGTAAATCGACACCAATTATTTCGGTATAAGTATGTGTAAAAACTGTGCCTGGAAATGGATGTGTGTGCGTGTGTGTGGCAGATGAGTGCTGTATGTTAACGGCGCGCTAAAGTGACGCAATTAAAACTTTTTTCGATAATAATATTGAAAATGTATTCCGTTATTACATTCGCTGTTTATGGGTGCAAGCCAGCGTGTGAGTTTGTGCATGCGGCAAGTTAAAAAGTATACAATATAAGCTTTAAATAAGTTTTCAACATTGATTGTATTACTTTGGGCGATAATAAGGCGAACCATGTTAAATGCAGATGTATAAATCGCTTGTAGTTGTGGGGCAGCAAGCATAGGTGAGTGAGGTGCTCATATTCAATAGCGCAGATGTCTGCCTTGATAATTCATGACACTAGCTGCATGTGCGTGTGTCAATTAATTCAAGCAAGTATTAACAGAAGGTGCTCTCAGCACCTTTAAAATCTCCAAAACTTACATATATGGTAAGTAATAATACCATAAATAATCATTCTTTATCGATGTGAGAAAAAGCGTTCGTCAAATCACAATTTAGCGGATATTTAGCGGAAATATTTATTCATCAATATAATCAATATGATTTCATAAATATTGTATATATTGGAGAAACCATAAATCAATTTATGAATGTACTTGTACAATTTTTATATAAACCAATACGATATAACTATAGTATATGTTGTTCCTACTTGGTCCTACTTCTATGAAGTTCCAATTGACATATAGTGTTTGATGGTTTCTCAAATGCCTTCCACTGACGTATTATATGTTTCGCAGATTCTTTATCTTCTCTACAAGATTCACTGGAAAGACTTTCTACGTTTGTAAGATCATAGCTTTTATAAAAATGTGTAGGTTTTGATTGAATGCAATAAAATTCTATTAAAAACATTTAAACATTTTGATTTTAGAATTGACCTATTTTCTATGTGTTCTCTTGGAGAATTACATCAATCTTACATCACTGCTTTCACACTTACGTATGTGCATGAAAATGATTAAACTTTAAAGAGTACATATTGTGCAAACGTATTTATTTCGATCTATTAATTTTATGCAAATAATTGAAATCATTGATTCAATTGTAATAGATCATACAAATTATTATTAAGGAAGAATATGTCAGCACACCCACTAATACATGTATACTGGTTTAAATGCATACATATATAAACACACATATGTGCATGCTATCATATAATAAATAATTCATCAAATGATAATTACATATTAATATTTGTGTGTGCGTAGCTAATTGCAGGCTCCCTCCCTCTCTCTTTTACTCTTTCACTCACAATATGCAATATACAAAATTAATGTATGCATGTGTATGAGTGTTAAAAAAAGTGTGAATGCACAAAACTTTATTTCTATGTAGAGGAGATTGCCCTAGTTGTTCATTGCAAATTTCAAAAATTGTATTGTAAAATTTGTTGTTGAATACTTTGAAGCAGCAAATATTTTATGCATCTATTTTACGAAAATGCAGTAAAATTCAACGGAACAACAAAAGCCAAATTGTCGTTGTCGTTGTCGTTGTCGTTGCTATTGTTGCCATAGTCACAGTGGCTGTTATTATTGTTGCTGTGATTATTATTTAAGTCACAGTTTAAAGTGATAAACAAGAGCTTTTGTATTTTTGCATAATTGAGTGCATTTACGTATGTACATACATATGTATATGTGAGTACCTACATATGTATATGTGAATGTATGTATTGTCTATGTATGCAATATCAGTGCATATCCATTTGTACTTGTGTGTGTATGTGTGAATGTGCTTAACTTTTGATACGTGACTTATACAATTTTGCATACATATAGTCACTATTGCATTGAAACGTAGAGTTGAGCAGAGACGTTCGTGTGTGTGTGCGTGTGGGTGTGTGTGTGTGTGAGAAAACTGTTATGAGGGGAAAATGGCAAAATTGCAGGAAAAACACGTGACACTATTAAGCAATTATGTGAGAGCATTTTATAAATTGCTTTGAAAAGCTTTTAAAGCTTCATGTCATTGTTTTTCATCATTTTTTAATATTTTGTAGTGCAGTTGTTTTGCTTAGTAGCTTCGCTTTAAAACGTTTTAGTGTAGGTTTTTGTTATCTATACAGCTAATACATACAATGAAAATCTAAGTTATTATTGTAATATTTAAAAGATGTTTAGCTCTATAGTTTTTATGGGAAGGGGGGGGGGGGGGGGAAACATTGATATCAATATAACATACATTCGTACAAGTTAAGGCGTTGAAGTACAGTGAGCTACAGTCTTTCAAATAAATAAAGTTCTTTGAAAAATCCAAAAATGATTCTAACCAAAATATAAAAAAAGTAATACTAAAAGTTCTTGCCATGAAGTGAAATTTTTATGAAAAAGAGTCAGGAGAAGATGCTTTTCAAGAATGCATGCATCTTTCACGCCTCCATATGTGAAAATATATAATGTTTTATTGGTCACGTGTGTTTTCCAAACGATTTTCATTGTGTTTGAAGATACATTTTCGTATGAAAAGAAGGCGTGATTCGTGTTCGTTTCTGTGTATTTTTGATCAAAAGAATCTTTAGTAACTTGTGCCAAAATATGTGAACAACTTTGAACCAGAAGTAGGCATGGTTATTTCAATACAAAAATAAAGTTATGAATGCTATGCTGCTTGAAGTAAATATTTAAGATTTCAAGTTAATATCCCGCTATTTTTATTATCGATTGATTTTTATTGTATTCCGTTTTTTAAACACCATTTCTTAGAGTTGAATTAATCCCGGAAATAAAATTGTTCTGTACCATGAAATATGTATTTTTAATATAACATGTTTAGCGTCTAAGAGAAAGTTATTGGATATGAAATACTAATTAATTATACCCTTACACCCCTTTAGACCCTTTAGCTCGCTTTCCCCTTATTTGTGTGGTATGTGGTTGAATAGCAAATTTTAACGTGATTGACGGTTGAGAAAAGGTACAAACTTTCGTAGAGAAAATAATTATTATCATTATTATAGGAGAAGCCGGAGTCAGAGATGGTGAAACAACTGAACCATTTCAGCCTCACTATTTGATGTTCCACTCTCGTAATTTGCAGGAAAAAAGCAGCAAATTTTTTCATGCTTTAGTTTCCGTATTCGTCCTATTAACGAATACTCTGATTTCATAACTTGATATGCTGAGGAATTTTGCTATTTACGACATGTGCGCTAGTATTTACAAAGAGGCAGAACTATTGAAATAAGCTGCCCCATAGAAATATTTAAACTAACCTTTAAACTGCCTCTCTTGCAACAGTGGTGCATAAACGTACATACTATTGCTATATACAAGTAGTATACTCATACATCTGCATGTATGCATTTATGTATGTATGTAGATGCGTTAGTTTGTACATATTATCTACAATGAATGAAACTTACCTTGTTGTGTTTTCACTTGTACCGGCGTGGACATTGGACCGGCGCCCATTGATGTGTACGCTTGAACACGCACCGTGTAAATGGCGTGCGGTGTCAATTCGGATATGGTTGTCAATTCGCTATTGTCAACCATTTGGGAATCCCAAGATGCTTCCGGTTGATTTGAATTTGTCGTATAATAGACTTTATAGCCCTGATGATGACGTACATACAAAATAGACAAAGAAAATACATTTATTGTATATATAGTGATAAGTCAATACTGAATACATTATGTGAAAGTTAAACTATAATTAAATTTAATCACATCAAATTAGCATCGTTTAAATGCGACGCGGGAAGGGTTAGCAAAGTGTTAAATATGCAAAACCGCAGAGAGCAAGCTGCATAATAATCAGATGCTTGCTTAGACTTAACTTATTTTCTTTTTCAAAATGAATGTACCACAGAGATGCTGCATATTTTAAGAACTTTCCATTTTCACTATATAATTACGCTCCACCCATTCATCACCACTCAAAACACCCTTTCAAGCTACTTTACCGTTATTGCTTACCTCCAGCTCCTTCCAATTTCTTTCGACACTCCGGCATAAGCAATATGCAAATGAGTTTATATATCAAAATATTCACAATACCATAAGTAATTGATATGTATCAATGACAATATAGTACATTCGCTATGAATTGTAAGACATGCATACATATTTATATGCATGCAGATATGTGTGCATACTTGAATATGTATGTCTTTATAGTAATGTGTGTGTGTGTGTGTGTACAGGTGAATGAAAACCACAAATTTCCGTAATTGATGATGACAAAATCAATTTTCGAAAATTTTCTATAAATACTTCAAATCGCCACCAATGAAAGTCAAATTCATACTCAAATGCATACATGCACGTGCATATACATACCTACATATGAACATATGTACGATTTGAACATCAATACATGCTTCTAATTTCATTTGTATATATTTAGGTTAAATTCTACGCAATTGTGTGTCTGTGTGCAGTAAAATTTATTATTTTGTTGCTTTTGAGCACACATTAAATTAACTAAAATGCATTTGATTTTATTTATGCAGCTTAAATAGGTACAATACACATATGCACATAGGCACGAATGCATATAGATGGTATGTGCATACATGTAAATGAATGGAAAATGTATGGATATTTACGCTTAATTTATTATTTTCGAATTTGAATGCCATTTACATGTGACATTTTCCATTTATTCTGTGATTGCGTTGACTGCAGACGGAGTCCACAAGTACGCAAAGGTGAGGCAGAAAAGGCCAAACTATGGTACATATAAAGCTCGAGAAAACGTTTTAAACTACAATACTTAAATGGAGATGGTATGAAAGGAGATGGTGTGTTATCAGAAATTTTGAGAGTTAGTTCATCTTCTTCTACTTCTTTTTATTTTAATGGCACAACAGCCCATGGAGGGCCTAGGCCGAGGTTTTTACATCCCCTCATGTTGTGCGTGTTATTTTTGTACTTGAATGGAGTTAGTTCCTCTACTACTATATTCCTGATCCAAACTATAGCTAACTATTTCTCCTGATTTGTTTACTAAATAGTTAACTCTACTAGAAATGGCCTCATGCCTTACCCTGGAGTAAAGAAATCGGTTTGAAGAGAGTATTTCTTTTCTTTGTGTTATTTTTCTTCTATATTACACCCCACTTCTAGATTGTTCTCCAAAAATATTTCAATGGATGTATACGATGGTTGTACATACTATGATTACTTATGGATTAGTTGCCTTGATGGAAAGAACAAGGAAACACAAGGTGATCAACCACGTGAGCTTGTTCAATGTCATTCATAGAGGTTCTTTTAGTACTAACACCTTCTTTATGTTCACATTCAGTCATAAGCGAACAGGGCTGTCCCAAAGATGACTGGGTCAAGAGGATGCATAAATCAAAAGAAGTTTGATACTTATTATTGAGAGACAATGTTGACAACATCAACATTGCCGAGGAACAACATGCAACCAAAGTTTAGTTAACTGAGCAACTTAAAGAAATGGGAAGGCATATCTGAAATATAAGAATATAAGATAGACCAACATATGATTACATGGTATAATTACGAACGGTTCCGTAACTGACAAAGGAACCGGATCAAGAGAATATGGGCCGAGTATTAAATATTCTGAGGCTATGGCCTACCCACACTAGAAATATTATAATTGAAATACAATAAAGGAAATATGCTCAGAACCAAAGTTAAGGTGGGCGGTTAGTACTTTAGACCGCTGAAATCACGGAAATTTTCGAGGGATTCTTCCAACAGATCTTAATCTTCTTGTAGAGCAGACACCCTTTTGAAAATCAGTAGAGCCAGTATTATACTGGGTTATATGCCAGCATTATGTAAGATGGCACAGGTGGCCTTCAGTCCGAAGTCTGGGAAGAAAGATAAATCGGAGCCATTGACCAGTGCGTATATTTTAATCTCAAACGCGAACTACCGGTAAAAGTTTTGTACAATATCATTTAAGAAATCTATTTATAACAATATAAATATTATTGATCAGGCAAAAACCCGTGGATGTATGTAATTATGTAGGTCATACGAAGTGGCAGTAACAGTAGTAGCAACACATACATACACACTTCGGTAGTATCAGCAGCGAGTAAGTGTCAAATGCTAAGGGCATATGACATTTACAAATTGCAATGACATTTGAATGTATGCATTTATAACACAATGAGGGCGTGGCATAGAGTAGCAGAAGAGCAAAGCGGAAAGAGTGAAATGAAGTGAGTAAGCAAACAGTGCTCGTTGCTATGCATTGCAGCTAAAATGCAGTAATCTTATGAAAGCTAAAAGGATAATTTGTCATTTCAAAATACACACACACAAGTACATAAAGAAATATTTCAGCTTGCATATGCATGTATGCAGTATCTGCATATATGAGTTGGTGTGTGTGTGTGCGTGTGCCTGTGTGTTTAAAGATATTAATTATAAATTAATGTATTTGTTTTGCTTTTGTAACACACACACAAAATACTCGCATACACACAGGCATATACACTCACGGCTCCACAAAAGTGAAGAGGCACACGGATAACTATGAATTTGTAATGATGATAAATTATGAATATCATCAAAGATTATGAATAAGTATGTATGTAAAGTAGGTGTGCATATAATTTTCGAATATTATTTATTTCCTGTGCATCGTTATGTGAAAGGCACACACTGAGTTGTTGTTGTTGCAGTGCTGATGTGCTCAAACTTCAAGATGATAGATAATTAAATTAAATCGGAAGTAATTAAATTAAAACAAAGCTGATTTATTAAAGAGAGAATCTGACGGGAAACTAAAGCAGAGAAGATGGTGATTAAGGGAATGCAAATATTAAATGCACAAAAATTAATATTTAAATGCCATACATTATTTCTAACAAGCTTAACTGAAATGTTTATCAACAGTTGAGTTTTAAAGTTTCATTCATCGAATTTATGATACTGGTCGAGACCACTTCTCGGTATTCGAGACCCTCGGGTACCTCAAAATATCATATGATTAAACGTTATTCTTACTTGTTTTCATTTGAATGAGTAGAAACATTTCTGCTACTTTACGATTTGTCAGCATCCTTATCATGTCCCAGAAGTGACTTTTCACTTGATCAATTTGTTGAGTCACTGTTTCTGGCGAACCAGTAAGCAGCTATCTGATCTGTACATATGAGTGGATACTCTTTTCATGCTGACTTGTTTGTAATCATATCTATGCGAATTGAGAAGACCCTGACTCATTCGTTTGCTTTCTCATTCGCATTTCTTCACTTTCGAGGTGTTAGAGGTCTACGAAAATTTAACTTTTCATGAGAAAAGTTGTCATTCAGAATTTTGTTTCTTTAAAAATTATAAATTTATTTTTATTCTGTTTCCTTCTAATCCCGCGTGCCTTCACATACACGACCGTGAGTCCCCACTTGTGAATATCGGCTTTAATGGCAGTTTTAAGTTTTTCATGGCAAGTGTCCACTCTGATTTTGTTCTGGACTTGTCATTGAGAACTTGTCCTTTTCATTTCTGATATTTTTATACCTCAGCTTGGGTTAAGTAAGAAAGTCGAGTTTGTTAGATTTGCTATATTCTTCCCAGAGTATACCTCCCACCTTGGTCTTCAAGGACCAAACTAAAACCTGATTTGTTTTTTTCCACACAATCTCAAAGCCAGTATAGAATATATTAAGTAAGAATTCCAGTCTCTAAGAGGGGAGCAGCTTGCCCAGAGGAATTTCCTTCTAAATTTATTCAAATAACTTTGGTTTTGAATTTAATAACTAAGTAGTAAAAATCTTAACCGAATCAGATAAATTGTTGTTTAAGTACTTATTTATGTTTCAGAAAGGATTTACAATTTGAATTGATTGCACTAATTTTATCTTACTTTGCTAGAATCGATTTCTTGCTGCAACAGGCAACATTTAATTAAACAATCACTCAACAGTACTCTGACTATTCGGCAATTCCTTTCATTACCTATTTATTAACTAAATTATACGGCTTTTCAACTAAAAATTTGAAAATGGAGTAACTACTTTTTATTGTTGGGCAGAAAACAAGAATTAAGTTAATAAACTGCTTGCATGTAAATTTCACTTTAACATTGGCAAGTATGTGGGAGTTAAAACGGTTTATCTTTAACACAATCTAATCTGAGAGTTGCCTACTTCCATTAAAACCAAATACTCCTACTATGTACTACTTCAAGTTGCTGCTACCTGCGCTTGCTGCATTTATGTACATAACTGGCAAAATATTACTTATTACAAAATAATATCACAAAATTCATGTGATGCAAAAATCCACTCTGCAGAATGTGGAAACCACAAGTAACACTTGAATGTGTACTTAAAATACTTAAAATACACACGCAGCATACTTGTAATAACATAACCCAACAGGCAAGAAAAACCAATTTCCATTTCAATGCAATTTCTGGATCAAAACTCTACTTGCTTATGAGTTGACAAATTTTTCAGTTTACGCTGTGAATATTTTATTGGAATATTTGGCATTCTTCATTTTAATTTCTTTTAAACTTATGCCAGTTGGGTTATTTACCATACCCATGTATATAAAATACTGTATGTAATGAATTCCAAGCTCGTATTTATACATGCGAGTACACTGAATTTCTGTGAATATGAAAGTGTAGAGAATCAATAATTGCAGTAACGTAAAGTAATAATCTTATGTAGGTGGGCAGGTAGGTGAACACTCGAACTAGGTACTTAAGATGTTGAATGCATCTGCATTTAGTATTTACATAGTATGCAAGTATCTCTTCCGAAAATGCAGAATATCTCTGCGAAAATCATCAACAAAAGTTGTGGCTGTTGTTGTTGCAAGCTTAAAATAAAGCGAGCATGCTGTAATATTTGTGCATTTATACATACGTACAAACACACTTAGACTTAGACCGTTCCGACATACATAGATTCATATTTGCAAATTTACATTTTATGTAAATTTATTAAACCCCAAAATTCACATTGCAAACTACATGTGTACGTACCTACAAACTATATAAATAATAATATTCGAGAATGTATAATTTAAACAAGATAAATTTATTGTTACATAAATATACCATATGTAAGTATTAGACAAAACTCGAAATGAGTGAAGAAATGGGCGTACGAACTAGGCGGCACACTGTATAGGTATACTGTTGCTCTATTGAAGATAATGACGTGTTGGGTTGCTGGCACCAGCTCACAACCAACAATTTAACAAATTTTAGCATTTCGACTTTTGCATTAAATTTACATTTTAGTCGTAGTCGTAGTTATTTATTTTATTGAGATACTTGATATTGATAACTATGTCAATTTCCGATGACCTTACATTTGAAAATTGCCTTTAAATACCTAGACACTCTAAGAAATGTGTTCTAAAAATACTACAATAAATAATTTTGTACATTTTCAGAGATCAGGTTTATAAAATTTCAATATGTTTTGATCCAAACTCTTGGTTCCATTGTGAGAGAAATAAATAAAATATATTTTATGTGTTAAAATTATAATTATTATATGGTTCCTAATGAAAAACTATTATTTTCAAAAACTATAGAAGGTGATTACTAACTAATCAACTGACTTTTGTTACACATTATGGGTGTACATTTCTTTAGAAAAATGTTTATTATGATTTGTGTATAACTAGCAGCGATTATTGTATGGGAGACAACAACAATTATAGCTGGCATGCTGTTTACCATACCTGGATTCTATAACAATCCTACTGTAAATTGTCAATTTGGCAAAAAACAAAGTAAAAATGTGTTAAAATGCCAGCCGGAGAAAATAAGATTGGGTTCACCCATGCCAGCTGCAGCAAGTGAGCAAGGCTTATTGTGAATGGCAACACAATACACAACGAAGAAGACAGTAACAATTTGTTCGTTTTATTTGCACCTGTTAAATGTGTTGGCAAATAAAACACAGCTAATAGTAAATATGTCATTTGAGGAACTGAGGAGCGTAAAGGACATACACATAAATACATATACTAGGTACTTACGGTCACTTGTCCATTTGGTGTTTCTGGAGGTTCCCACGTTATAACCATAGTGGATGAGCTTAATGGACGCACTTGTACATTACGGGGAGCACTTTCCATTTCTATAAACAAAAAAGAAAAGAATACATGAATAAACTTGAATTATTATTGAATTAAAATGGAAATAAAAGTTTAACCCAATTGTACGATTTTTCATACAGCAGCAGCTTTGGAAATTCGTCAAATAATGTGTATAGTACATTCCAAAAAGTAATCACGGTTTAAAATTTTCACATGTGCTGTATTAAAAATTGCATTTTCATCATTTAAAATTATTCCGTTTCACCCGGGTAATAGAGCTGATAGGTTGGTTTACAGGTAATACATTTTTTTGGATCGTGGTTTTGACAGTAAACAAAAAAATATTATGTATTTTGCTTATGAAATGTGAAATTACATTACTTTACTTTTAATGGCACAACAGCCCAAGGAGGGCTTTTCGCATCCACTTATGTTGCGCGTGTTATATTTGTACATGAATGGAAGGGACCTACAGTTTAATGCCGAATCCGAACGGCGAATTGAAAAGCTTTTCATAGCAATTTTTACTCTTGTAGGTTTGCCATTGCCTGCCAAGAGGTGGTGCCGTTATTATTATTTCTACTTTTTCATTTTGCCTGTGACGAGATTCGAACCCGGACACTCTGCGTAGCAGTCCAACGCATTACCACTACGCCACAGCGATCACTATGTGAAATTTATCTAGATAAAATATCGAACTTGATGTGGAAATTATAACTTTTTTCTTAAGGTGCCCGTGTATTTTTCGGAGAATAAAGCTGATGCTTTAAAACGAAGAAAGAATTTTGTAAACAGAATACATGGAGAAATAGGCGAATTTCAAGAAAAGTGCAAATTGTAATATCGATTTAATACTATTTGATACTAGACACACTTGTTCCTCGTGGCTGGACAAAAACTAGTCAAAGGAAGTGAGTTTGAATCGCAAACCTAAGAGGTTATATGTAAATGCAGTTACTGGTCGATCTTATTTTTTTGTTGTTTTTTGTACAAAGTGACTACAATATGTAAAAAAGAAGTAGAAAAAACAAAGAATAAAGCATTGCTATTATCACCACACTATTCACCACATTCACTCACCACACTCACTCACCACACTCACTCACCACACTCAATCACCACACTCACTCACTGTATAAATCAAGCAATTAAGTGTTTTCTTTATTAATTGCTAATTAAAAATGAAAGAAAATATGTTTAGCACTTGAGTTTTGGAATGGAAAAAGCCAATTCAGTTTATAATTGCAAAAAAAAAAAAAAATATAAAGAAGAGGAGAAGAGACTAGCTATTGCTATCTCTTTCTAAATTATAGCAATTGCCTTATTAGCTGCTAAAACCTAAAATCAATTTCAAAACCTCTAGAGTAAAAACAAAACGAAAACAAAAACGATAAAATAGAATTTCCTATTTCGACATTTTACTTTTCGAAAAGAATATGTATAAGTAATTCAGTGCGAATGTTTGTATGTAAATGTGAATGTGTGGAAAGAAGAAATTCACTGAATATTTATAAGTGGTTATAAAATTGCATAGAAGCAATGGCAATAAGCTAATAACAACAACAACAATAACCAAAAGTTATAGAGATGGACAGACAGACAGACAGACACAACAACTACAAAAGTGCTGCCAATATCATTTAACTGTAAACACACACAAATGCTGCCAATTTCTAAATTTACTTATTTATATATAAATATAATATGTATATATTAACTATGAGACTCTGAGAAGAAGCTGAGCTGAGCTGAGCTGAGCTGAGACTCAATGAAGAAAGAAGTCCCGAAGACAACAATTTCAAAAAGCATATGTACACAAACAGAATACGAGAGAGAGGGCCAGAAAGAGGCACGCGGGAGGGGGGCGATGAGGGGGAAACGCATAAATATACAACATAACTAACTACTATTAATACTACAACTTTCTCTACTATTTGCTACACTACTGCTCCTACGTACTACTCCTACTGCAACTAAAACTAAGTAATTTACGTAACAGCCGACAGACAGACAAGCGGAAGTGGTAAGACAACATAGGAAATCAAATCAGGCAAATGTGGTTTAGACAGACATACTTACATAAAGGCATGAGAAGCGAGAGGGAAAGAGTAGCTCGTAGCTCGTTATGTACCTTAAGCTTAAGTGTGTAAAATATTTGCCAAGTCGTCGTTTTTCGTTAAGGCAAGAATAAATTTGTAGTTGCAAAATATGTATACGGTTGTTTTAATATATCTGTAGGTACATAGTAAATACGTGATGTACAATCAGTTTAAATGGGCTTTTTTAAAAATAAATGTAAGACTTTTGCGCTCCTTGGGGTCATTGGCAATGGTGGACATAGGATTTGGGTTCGAAATTCAGGAACTGAATGAACCATAAGTATTTTTGATTCTTAATATTCTACAGAATTGTCATTTCGTAGGTCGAGAGAAGACTAAACCAGGCTTGAGAGAAAATTGGAAACTAGATTATAAACCAGTCAAAAAGAGATCAACAAAGCAAACCAAAATTCATATTAAAAGCCGATCACAAATCATATCAAAATTTAGACCTACACTCAGAGTAAAAGTCGGAGCAAAATTCAGATCAATATTTAATACCAAAATTTGAACGAAAATTAAATCATATTCAGATTCCAGATCACACCAAACTCAAAAGGATATTCAGACCACTATCAATCAAACCAAAACTTGGACCAAAAATATAACGAACACTCAGACCCACCCAAACTTCAGACCAAAAGTCAGCTCAAAGTTAAAGCAAAGTTCTGCCACAAATCCTGATCAGAAATCTTACTAAATTTCCAGATCGATAATAAGATCAAAAATCTAAATAATTTCATTCCAAAACTCACACAAAAAATTAGATCAAGACTCAATACACAAAATTAAGCCAAACTTCAGGTCTATGAAAACAGACCAACTTCTCACCAAAAATTCCGACCAGAATTTTGACCAATATTCAGATAAAAACAACTGACCAAAAATCAGGTCGATATTGCGATAAAAATTTTGACCAAATCCCATACCAATCTTCTTAAAATTCAGGTTGACTAAAAGTCAGTTCCAAGTGAAAGTAAAGTAGAACCAAAATATTTAAATAACAAATCTTATCAAATTCAGACCAAATATCAATCCAAAAACCAAGTCGAAGCAATGCAGATAAATTTTGACTAAATTTCTGACCAAAATTTAGATAAAAAGTATGACAAATTTCAGACCAAAATTCACACCCAAAGTCAGAGTCAAACTCAGACCTGAACCTAAAAGTAAAATCCAAAGTAAAACCGAAGCAGATCAATGATCAGGGCAAAGAAAAAATCTGAATAAAATATGATTAAAAACAGATTGTTGCTTCTGAAACACTGATATAAATAAACACACCCGAAACCTTCTTAAACATACCTCTCCTCTCTCTCCCCCTCTCTTTGCCGCTCTCTTTCCCACTCTCCTTCTATTTTCCTTCTTTCAGAATAATTATGACATAAATTGCTAAAAAGGCTTATCATTTTCAAATTCCGGAATTTCTGGGAACATAAATCGCAAATCAACACAGCCAAACAAAGAGAGAGCAATGCAACTCACATAACTTAATTATTTAGCAATCAGAGGAACTGCCGAACTATGGGAATACAAACTAACTACGAACAGAATTAGTGTCGTTCGCTGTTACATGCTCCTGATTTTACTCGTTTGCTGCATTATTCAAATAAGTATGCAACGTTTATTGTTAGTTTACTACTACGTCATGAATTACAGCGTATTTTATGTACATATATAGATTTATGAGTGTGTGTGTGTGTGCTCATATGTCTATGTGCCGTATATGTAATTCAAAAGCACGCATATCCTTAAGGCAAATCATAGTTTGTAAATGGGAAGTAAGCGTAGAGTTTTATTATTTTAGATAGTGGGTATGTATTGCACTTACCATAAATATTTTCTGAATGAAAAAAGGGAAAAACAATGAGCCAACAAAAATAACAGCATTTCTCGGTTGTAAGTTTTGGAACTTTGATTATTGTTATTATTATTGCATATTATGCTATGCACCGTTGCGGTAATGTGTTTGTGCTTGTGTTTGTGTGTGCAACACAAATGACCTGAAGCGATTTTAACTATGTGTCGAACAAAGAACAAAGCAGTGCAGAGTCAGGGTGAGACAAGGAATGAGAGGTAATGAAATATTTCTCATTTTATAGCTCTCTTTTAATGGGACGGCAGCCCATGGAGGGCCTAGGCCGAGCTTTTCGTATACACTCATGTTGTGCGTGATATATTTGTACATGAATGGAAGGGTTTTACGGTTTTATGTCAAATCCGAGTGGAACGAAGTGAAAAGCTTTTTTTAGGCAATTTTTACTCTTGTAAAACAAATAGTTTTGCCTATTTTTTGATTTTGCCTGAGCCGAGATTTGAACCCCGGACACTCAGCATAGCAGGCCAGCGAACTACCAACTACGCCACGGCGACAACCTTCAATTAGAATATTTAATATAGAATACCAACTACAAATTAAATATTTTGTAATAATTTTACCTTCTATTTTTGGGTTATTTGTGTAGCGGAAATAGACATAACTCATTACAGTTACGCCCTTGTACATATACGCTTCCGGACAGAAAATAGAAGCAAAACAAATATTTAATGTAAATACATACATACATATGGAAGTAGATTTACTCGTACTCGATAAATTGTAAGTAGTTGAATTGTGGAAAGTTGTACAACATTTTCAGAAACTTCAATTGCATACACCATAAACTTGTAAGTTTATTAATGAGTATGGCATAACTTTCGTTTCATAAACATCGGAGTAGATTATATCTTCTTTCTATATGGAGGAAATATTTTATGTAAATTTGTGCATATGAATCATACAGAATATTCAAACATACTCGTTCCAAAGCAGTTCCAAAGAAAGAGATACAGTGGAATTTCAGAACAGCTGAGGTTTCTATGCAAGAAGTCCCGAAAAGTTATAGAAAAATTTCCGACAAGTTCTGGAGAAGTTTCCAAGAAATTTTAGAGTAGTCCTAAAGAAGTTCCCTAAAAGTTCGTAGGAAATTCCTGACAGCTTCTAGAGAAGTTGACCAGAAGTTTGTGCAGACCATATTTCAAGAGGAGTTCTCAAGAAGTTTAGAAAAGATATGGAGCTTGACACAAATATTTTAACAGCTTTACCGAAAATATTTTAAAATATGTACACTTTGAAATTAGATAAGTTAAGTCACAAATATACTGTAATTTTACGAAATCACCTTTAAAAAAAGTTCTCCTTTCAAATTTATTATTATTATTTCGATTAAATTTGAAAAAAGACTCAGCTATTAACAAGACACGTATGATTTGGTCGTCATTTTTCTATTTAAAGAGGTGAACTATGGCTAATTTATGTAATAAATAATACACTATCTAGCGAAAATAGCACTAGCCATCAAAAGCATTCAGCTAAAATGTTTTCTTTGTTATCATAACAAGCACACACACACACACACACACATAGAATAATATGCTCCTAATGTCCATTATGATAATGGTATTTGCATACACACACAATAGACACACAGACAAATTTAATGATATTACTTGCGAATACGTAGTATGTCCAACCCAGCTGTTTCACAATCGATTCCATTTATACTACTGCATAATATGGTGCATGCAAACAATTAATTTGCAAGGCAAATATACATAAAATCGCCAGTGATGCTTCAATACCAAAAATATTCCCATCAACAACATCAATATCCTCGGCATTATTTTCATTTACCACAATACCAAAATGCGAGAGAGAGCGAAGAAAAGAAAAGGTAGTATGAGAGAAATTTTATTAGAGGGAGGGAGAATAGTAGTAGTAGCAAAAAATGCTTTTTACAATTGCAATTGGAAACGAAAACATTTTCACAAATCAATTTCACTCATTATAAATGCAAAATGCACAATGAAAATACAAAATGAATGGCAATGGAGCTGCGTTTGGTGTTGTATGCATATCGAGATGATGATGACGATGATGATGGAAATCGATGGACATTGAACATGAACAGAGAGCTAATAGGCAGCCCTAGCAGCAGTCGTAATATCAAATAAATAGGGGGAATGGTTGGACAGAGAAGGGCATAGCTAGATGGTAGAGAGGCAAGTAGGCAGCATTTAAAGGAGCAAATCATTGACGGACATCGCGCGCGCACACACACACACACACACACACTGCAGATAGACAGACAAATAAACAATGCAGTCAACATAAGGTTATTTTTCATAGGAATCAGTGAGATGAGTGAGAGAGAGAGAGAAAGAGCAGGCAATGAGTAACTGAGAACATTCCTAAAATATATTTACATAGTTGATATGAATGCAGTTAGAATGAAACGCTTTTAGGAAATTATTAAAATTCCAAGCCTGTATCTACAGGGAAATAGGTTTCCAAACACATTCACACTTAAGTATTACTTACAAATCTATAAATATGCAGTGCATAATTACTTGATGCTAATTTGTTTGCTTAAATGTAATCTTTCACGTTTCATCAATTTAAAGAAAACTTTAAGCTCAACGATTCTTGAAAAGGCCTGTTCTTCATTCAAGCATATGCTAAAGCTAAGGTCATTCCCACATAAGCCCGGCTATTAAAATATTAAGAATTTTACGAGTATCATGAAAACGCTAGTTTTAAAGAGACTTTGGGTATCAGATTTGCTTTCGAAATGTTTTCATAGCGTCGATATTTAACCAGCTCGCAAGGTTTAGTATGAGACCCAGTCAGTTTGTGAGATCTCATTTGGGTTACCCGGGAAAGTTGAATGTAAAAAAAGAAAACTCGGTACAAAGAAAAATAGCAAGTGTTTCTTCTCGCCTACTGTGGTGGTGGTGTAGTAAGTAGTAGGAATTACGGGCTGCTCGTATGTTTACTCACCAGCCCCAGTGCTCTATTTGGTTCTGGTAAAGCTTAATTTTTCTTACCGTGGCACACGTGAAGAATCTGCATCAAAAGAATATAACCATCCTAACCTTGCCCATGATGGTGTAGGTCGCAGTGTGGTGCTGACTACGCATGATTTCAAATATCGGCATAGTTAAAAACCGAAAATAAGAAAAATGCAAATACGAGTAACAATACGGTGCAATTGAAAACTTAGAGACAAGTTTTCTCCACATTAATTTGTCAATTTCGAAAACGATTCTTGTGAGCTAAAAGTCTCTATGTACCCCTTTGACCCTTTTCCCAATCCTTCCCCCACCACCCACCAACCATTGTATTTTGTCTTGCCACTTTTTTTCTATCGATTTGTCTTCTGTTTAATATTTATCTAATCCATTTATCGTTTTGGATTCCATATTAAGTATTTGCTATCTCTCGCATCGTCCCTTGCCGTGAATCTCTATTGTCTTGTCACTCGTTTTGCTGTTCATCATATAAGGAAGGTAATAATTTCCTACTTTGTCTTATCTCTGGATCACTTTTCTATCTTATATTTCGTTCTGCCGTTCGTCTTACTTCTTGGGTTTTCGTTAATTTTACATGCCTGTCGTCTTGTTTCTAATCTAAGCTCTGGTCGTAGGCGTGTCTTTTTCTCACCCCTTCCCTTACGTCTCGTCATGTGTAGCATCTCGTTTTATCTTTCATCTTGTTTCCGTGCCTCTCGTCTTGTCTTTCTCATCGTGTTAAGTGTCGCTTTGTTTTTCGTGTTCTTTTTCTTCTGGCTCTCATATGTTTTCGCGTATTGTATCTCGTCTCGTCTCGTCTCGTCTCGCCTTTTGCTTTTTTCTTTTGTCTTGTCTTTCCTCTTATCTCTCATCTAATCTAGTCTTTTGTCTTGCGCCGCCTTTCATAATGCCTCTCGTCTAGGCGATTGACCTGTATCTTATCTCGCCTCCTGTTGTGTTTTCGGTCTTTCATCGTCTTTTTCCTCAGATTTCTCATACTGTCCTGTGGTTCGCGTAATACATTTTATTACTTGTGCCGTCACACAATTTGGCTCTAGCCCACATAAATAAAAACTGAAGAAGTAGAAAATAGTTTCGAGTGTCAGAGGTACAATTTGCCAGGCCATGTCAAACAACGACGATGACTGTAAAATGGTAACGTGTGCCAAAATAAAAAACCAAAAATCAGGCAAAAAAAGAAGAAACTAAACCAGGGGAGCTCCAGAATTGGCGAGGGAGGAATGAGGAAATGTATCCATAAGAACCCGCATACGAGAGTACTTCCACTATTTATTTTTTTTAAATGCATCACTTTAGTAGAGCATAACACATGCACACACAAGGGCAGGACGAGAAGAGAGCGAGATACCCAAACACTCACACACACACACACACACACATACGTAGATATGTATGTATGCAAAGGTTGCAGGGCTGCGGCACATTAATCGAGCGAAAACATATGCAATATGAACATATCTACAACGTTTTAAATGCAGGCAGGCAGGCAGGTAATTTACGAAAATCTCGTAGCAAAATCGGTAGATAATATAAGTGTATGAAGAGAGAAAGAGAGAGAGAGATATACTTGGTACTAGCACGAACGAGAGAGAAAGACAGAGACAGCGACATCGTTATGCAAATGTAAAGATGAGCTCGAAAAATGTTAGAAATTTTTGTGCGATTGGGAAAATGCTACGCAGAGAAAATGTGAAAATTGGAATTTATTGATTGGCCATTAGCCAATATCTGGCACTAAAAATAGCACTAAAAATTGGGTAAAATAGTTCGTCGTAGGAAGAAGATCAGGAAATAGTAACACGTAAAATGTTAAAGGAATGAATGCAGACAGAATAGTCTTCATCGTAGCCATGGTTTGAGACGCGACACTAAAATATTCAATGAACCTATGGTTGCACTTTTGGATGTAGAGGGCAGATGACAGAAGCACCGTAGAGAAAAGCAAGCAGCAACCGAGACGCAGGAGAGCAGATAGATAGAGAGGCAGGCAGGTCGGCAGTTAAGGCAACCACTCAAACTAGTTCGTCTGGTATATCTAGATTTTTGCTGGCAAATGTAGAACGTGTGAAATTTCATTGTAGCTAGCAAATTTTCTATTGCATTTGTAATTGCAAATGTTGCTATGTCATTACTGCTGTTGCAGTGTGCTGTTGCTGCTGTATTCTCGCTTTAAGTGCCATAAACGCATACAAACTGGTGAGAGCCAATACACCAACACACACACACACATTCACAGGGAAAGTATCAAAACTACAGCAGCTGCATTCCAGTAACGAGTACATTGCATTGGCACTGACACTGATGCCGGTGTATGTTGCTGTGTTCCAGCACACACATAGCCACTCACATGACCGACACTCAGCAGCATATGTAAGTGTATAAGTACACTTATGTATATGTAAGTATGTGTAAGGTTTTAGTACTAAGGATTAGTTACACTGCGCTGCACACTTACACTAAAAACTTGCTACTTTTGCTTGTGCCGCGTATAAAAAATGAAACGCAGCGTTGGTATGAAAACATAGCAACAGCAAAAATATTCTCCCCGTTACTTAAAGCCATAAGATAATTCAAACTTAAAAAGTGGGGCTTGAATTAAATGCAACTCAACGCTATTAAAGGCTTTAGTAAAGGTTTTGCATATTTCATTTTTACGAGGTACGAGTTGCAAGTTAAATGCAGTTAATGTGAAAATGTATTTATTGCCATTGCTAAAAGGTTTTGAGAGCTTAAAGAGTTTTTTACTTCTTCTAAAATTAGCGTGCGTTTAGTTAATAAATTAGAGATTTTATAGATTTAAATAATAGAGAAAAAACCTGGTGTATTGCCCGGTGTATTTTTTATTTTGGTGTCTGTTCTGGTTGGTTGTCTATATTGTTATATATTTGTTTCTGTCTTTGTTCTAGTTCGATATCTAACTTACCTTTTTCTTATTTAGCTTTTGTTCACAATACTTGTCCTAGTCTTGAATCTGTCATTGTTTTACTTTGGTTCTGCTCTGGTATCTGTTATCTGTTATATGTTCTTTATTCTGATCTGATTCTGTTCATGAAGCTAATATGGTTTACTTTTATCTTTATATAGTTCGTCTTTGTTCCAGTCTTTGCTTTTGTATGTATATTTGTACCGTCAGGTATCTGGCTTGGTCTGTTTTTATTTCAAATCCGGTCTATGTTCCTGCCTGGTCTATTCTCTGATCCTGTATCTGTTTTAGTCAGATCTAGCCTTTTTAGATTACGCTACTGTTCTGGTCAGTTCTTGTATATTATATTTTCTGTTCTGTATATCATTTTTGTTCCGTATTTTTTTGTTTGTGTTTTTTGTAAGTGTGCAGACAGTCGATTGTTTTAGGTTGGACTTTGTTTTTGGCCTAGATATCTATTCTAACCTCTGTTCCAGTCTGAAGTTTTAGGTCTTCTTTTGTCACGTTTCTATTTTGGTGTTTTTTAGTTGATTTAGTACAGTGGGCTCTCTAAACTGAACTTATAACTTATTAACGTGTCTGTTCTAATCTGGTTTGTATTCATAACCGGCTTTTGTTATGCACTGATCTCTAGTCTGTTCTTTTATCTTAGGTCTCTATTCTGGTCGGTTTAGGTTTCTTCCCGGTATCATTTCTGGGTTTTTGTCTTGTCCTTCCTTTGCCTCGCCTCTTGTCTCTCAGCTTACATATTAATTCATTCTGCTTTTGTATTGTCACATATTTTCAGTTATTTTCCCTATCTCAATTCGCTCGTGTCCCATTTCAAAGCCTCTCGTCTTGTCTCTGTGCTAGTGTTTCTGCTATAGCTAGTTTTGTCTCAAACCAGATTTTGTTATTCAAGATAAACCAAGCGCACAATAACTCATCCAGAGGTTTTGGATAGTGAAATATAAATAACATATTTCTTCTGAGTGCTTTTAACTTTTGAATGAAAAGCCAACAAGAAATCAATGGGAAAATAAGTGGGAAAATAAGTGTCTAATTAATTAACTCCAATAAAATTTCAGAACAAAATTACTGAAGTAAAATTACAACGAATTTGTTAAATAGTCATAGCCAACAATCAAGGGAAAACAAACGAAATTGAAATAAATTGCCAAACTATTTTGAAGAGGTGCACCAGAGAAAAGCACACATACACATCGATGCAGTCATATCGTCGTAGTCATATCGTAAAATGTTGATATCAATTGCGCAATTGAAATGGCAATTTACCGTGCATGCACATACATTCACACAAAGAGACCGCCCAAAAAAGTATGCAGCATATACTGCATCAAAAAAGAAGAAACTATTGAAGAAAGTACAAAAAAGAATGCCAAACAATTTCAATAACAATTGAACGAAAGCTTTACTTTTATGCATTCACACAAATGCTCACACATGATGCTTGTTGCCTGCCTGCTTCATTCATACTCGTCATGTTGTGTGTGGTAAATGCTAAAATAGCATAGCATACATTTTGTTGATGCTGGGAAAAGCAAAAACACCAGCAGCTGTAAAAAAGTAGAAAACATGGGCTGCGCTTTTAACGCAATGGCATAAAAGACTTTGGTGCCAGAAAAAGAACAAGACCAGCGTTGCACTAAAACATTGTGCGCTTGTGCGTGTTTGCATGTGTGTGAGTTTGGCACGATGTCTCTACTACACTATAGAAAACAAAATGCATTTTATTTCACAAAGAACCAAACGCACAATGTTTTTCTATAGTAATAGCACAATGGCATAAGTGAGGGTGCACCACAGCAACAAAAAACTGATGGAAAAATGGAGCATTTAAAAAATTATACCAAAAATAAAATCAAACATTCAAAAATTGTTTGCGCGTAGACAACGCATAAATATTGCATTGTTATGCGTGTGTGCGTAATTGTGATTGTATTGATATAAGCTTAACAGTCACACATAAACTCACAACACACGCTCATGCAATAAAAGTTTGAAATTTTATTGCTGCAATTATCCTTATCGCTCATTGCCTTCTCACTCTCTCGTTCTTCCTTTCGCTCTCTACTCCATATCATTTCGTCGATTCTCTATATTTTGTTAGTATAAAAAAACTAAACTATAAATGTTGTTGCATACTTTTTGACTGCCTGGCATTGTAAGTATGTTGTGCCTGTGTATGTTTCTAGATTTTCTACACCTTTGGCTTGATTTCCTTTTCTTTTCCGATTCTTCGATTTCCTCTGACTTTTGCAAATGTCGATGCAGATGTTTTTTGGTTGTTGCATCCGTTTTCTATGTATTTTATGTATGGATATAAAAAATACTTTCATCCATTTTTTTCCCAAAACTTCTTTGATATTGTATGTTTTTTGATGTGTTGCCTCAGAAATACTTGAAGCATCACGTACTCTCGCAAGCATATTTCTCTGGTAATGTTTAATGTCGCTGTCGGTTTTATGAATCTAGAATTTTTGCTTTACGCTTTTTGGTTCTTTTCTTTACATAAATTGCAATTTTTATGTTTTCGAAGTTGAAGTTGGCTTTTTTTTCAATAATTAATACTGCTTCTTGCATACTTTTAGGCATATGTTGTTAAGTAAACGAATTTACGACGTTGCAGTTAGATAATGGGATTTGGTAAGCAATACAAGTCAAAGCTAGTTTTTTAACAGAGCTTAACAATAGTTAAGCTCTTACATGACAAAGTTTAGGATGCTTAGGAGTTTTCAATGATTTATAAAGCTCTACAAAGCTTTTTGATTTGTAAGATTTTGTAATTTATTTAATTTTGTTAATTGTTTTTCCGTTGCAACTACGATAGCGAAAATATTCAACCAAGTAATCGTCAAAGCTTTAAAGCCTATTGAGTTTTTTAAAAAATAGAAAAATTCATTCTAAACAATTTTGGAATTTCGTTTTGTTTGAGTTGATGGTAAGTAGTTAAAAAATTATTAACAAAGAGGATATTCGTTCGAGGTTTTAACAGTTTTTTGGTTCCTCCAAAGCTTTTCCTGAATTATAAATAAAAGTAAAAATTCGGTTACGTAGTTCGTAGCCTTTAAAGCTTTTAGAGCTCCCTTACCCCTCAAACATAGTTTCTTCTTAAATAATTTCAGAAGCACTACATTTGAATTTCGTTAGTATTTCTTTAATTTTGATTAATCCCCAGAAAGAAAAATAAAATTTTATAAAACTTTATTCGAAAATAGTTTTTTTTTTAACTTCTTTAGCTTCTGTTTAATTGGAGTTTTAAAACCTCTTAGTAGTTTCAGTAATGTATGTGAAAGCTTTTAAAAGCTTTTAGGACTATAATTTGTAAAAAATATTATAATTAATTGTATGATATTTAAATATGCACTTACTTGCGCCTCCAAATGTAAAATCACCTATAAACAGTTCCACGTTTAGCAAGTAAGAGAAAGGAGTAAAGTAAAGTATAAACAAAATATTGTGTGAATCCAAAGTTAAGAAATAAAAGGTCAAAAGCTTTCCGAACTTGAAAGAAGATTTAAACGAAAAACAGTAACGGTAAAACTGTGAGCGCATGTTCGTGTGGAGTTGTGAGAAAAATAAATAAGTATTCATATATTATTTTCCCCACTTCAGCCGGAAAACTAACTCTGACAGAAGTCAATTCACATAAAATATACAGCGACCAAAAATATAATCATTAAAAAACCAAAATACAAAATTATGAGAAAATCCTTTAGAGCAGCATTAAGTAGAAGAGAAGGAAAGAGAAAATATTTTCAATTCAATTCAATATTAAATCTACTCAAATTTATTAAAATTCTGTTTAATTTATAAACTTTTCACGTAGGTACTCACTTGTCTCACCAGTGGTACAAGTCGCGGGCACCGATGGCGGACCACGTCCAATATTATTCACAGCTATCACATAAAATTCATATTCGGTATATGGGCTTAGAGCGCGCACCACATAAAACATGGTAATAATGCCGCTGATTTCACTGAAAGCCTAAAAGTATACAATAAAAATAGTAAATAGTAAGAAAAGATTTTCAAAAGATTTCAAGTTTTTCTAATTGTACCTGATTGGCATTTTTCGGTTTGTACTGTATCACATAATATTGCAAATCTTCAGGACCTTTATAGGACCATTCAAGACGCACTGATGTTGCTGTCACCTCAGAAATTTGTACATCTGTGGGTGCGGCTGGTAGCGCTATACAGAAAAGAAGAAGAAGAACAACAAAAGGAAGTTTTATATCGCACGTTTTTTATTTTCGTTTATGTTACTTACATTGCACTTTAACAACTGCCGTCGCTTCAATTTGGCCCAGCGATGATGACGCTATGCATGTATAATTCCCACTCTGTTGTATATCCGTGAGTTGTAGAATATTACGACCGATCGGCATATCATTTTCGGGTGTTAGATCTTGAGCACCTAGTCCGAAATAGGTTGAAATATTTTAAGTTTGTCAGTTTTCATTGATTAAGAAAGCTTTAAACTTTTTGTAGAGTTGTTTTTCTAGCGCTTAATATTATATATATATAATTCTTGGCAGAGTTATAGCCGTTTTGAAATTTAATAATTTATCACAACTTAAAACTTTAAGGCATTCACAATATCTTCTTAAAGCTTATCCATAGAATTAAGTCTGAGTTATAAACTTATAAAATTTTAAATATTCTTTTTCCAAAGCCTTTCAAATTTTTGTTAGTTTTATGAAAAGTAATCATTATTTTAAATTCAACTTTAGTTGAAATTGTTTGCAAACATCTGCATTTAAAATTAGCTATGTATTTGCAAAAGTCTGTGTCTGCTTGCCTAAAACTATGCCTCAACCCTCCACAATCGCCTGTGCAATTTGCACTTACCTTTCATCCACTTGACATGCGGCATTGGTGAGCCCACAGCAATGCATGACAAATTCAAACTTGCACCCAGCATCACTTCATTATTGGCTTCGGGAGGGCGTGAAAATGTTGGCGGTACGCGGCGCACTTTCACATATAGATTTGTTGCTTTCGAATGCTCAGTGCCCACGGTATTTTCAGCAACACATTCGTATTTACCTTGATCTTCTTCGCGACTATTTTCAATTTGTAGACCACCTAAAGGTAGGCGAGAGAAAAGAAGAAAGAAAATTGTAATTGAAATTTGTGTTCTAAATTCATATTACTGAGTAAGCGCTTGGAAAAATGGTTAAAAAAAAAATGTTCACCTAAAAGCAGGCAGCATTTTTAAACAGTATAAAAATGCAGTATAAAAATTATTAATTTTCTGATTTATATATTTGCACGAATGCTCTTAAAAAGTCGTTGTTTCTTTCAACGTTCAGTGTCCTCCTGAAAGTATTCTACAATACTTAGTATATGCTGAAAGTATCTCGTCTAAACGAAAATACTCGTAAACTTGACTTGTGTGTGAATGAATAATATCGAAATTAATGACTATTTCCCATATTCATAAACAGAAACCAATTCACACACAAACACACACACACACCCTTTTACTAGAGCAAATAACACTCACAATTCTTGGTTTTATGTCTCAATATTGACTTGCCTGCTTGCTGCGCCAATAAATATGCTTCGCGGAAGATTGAGCATTAAATTTCTTTAACAACTTTTTGACACTTGATTCACTCACACTTCGCTGCTGCTGAAGCTGATGTTATAGATGGAATTCAGTTTTTATATGCGCACACACACACACATATAAACCCATGCATAAATAGGTGTGTGCTTGTGTGTGTGAATATAATACATGTGGAAGCTGTTAACGCTATCATAATATTTATGACATAATTTATATTTTATATTTTACACATATGCATAGTATATGCACGTTAAAGTATTTACACATATTTATATGAGTGGGTGTCGGTATAATTCATGGCACATTTATATACTTTAAAGCATACTGTTCAGGGTATTTACTTATGTTTTTGGGTATGTGCATTGCGGTGAATGGTAATGACTAAAATGTCAAACACTCTCATATAATTTATATAACCGACTGTGGAATTGATAAAAGCATAGTTTTAGGTGCTTTTAAATGGATGTAAATTTCAAAATGAAGTACAGCTTTTTATAGCGAAAATATACGTTATGGGTAGGTTATTGAACCTATATAAATTCAAAAAAACATTTGGTTTTTTTTAAATAATATAGTTTAAAAAAAAATATCAAGCTAAAAAAGTCAGAAACAGAAGAAAGCAAAAAGATACAAAAAGAGGCAGAACTCCACAGTTCTTTAGAACTATGTGAAAGGAGGCAGATGTATAAACAGTCAGCCTCATGTAATCAGAGAAAATTTGGGAAACTGTAAGAATAGGCTAAGAGAGGGTTTTCAGGCGGTAAAACCCAATCAGAGACGAAATAAAGTAAGCCAGAAGCTGCCAAAACCTTCAAGAGTCACAGTCCATAAGAGCCACTCACAGGCAGCCAAAGCTCGGTAGTCAGAGGTAATCAGTAGGTACGAAAATCATTTAAATATATCAAAATCTCTTGTACAAAGCTCAAAGAAGTTAACGAATTCTAAAACCGATGGATGCCTGTTAAATGAAGCTTAAGACTATCAGCCAGATAAATCAGAATCAACATAAGAAATAAAGTGCCTGACAGAGGTACTAAGAGATTGTTGGTAGAATAAGCCAGAGGTAATCATTAGTAACAAAAGATAGGCAAAGTCTACCAGAGTCAGTCATACAAAGTTCAAGAAAGCAGTAAGAGTCTACCCGAAGCGGGCCAAGGCATATCGACGATACCAAACGTTTTCAGAGTCAGTATGAGTATGAAAGTTATACATAGCTCTAAAAAGCTGACAGAGTCTAACAGAGACGGAGGGAATGTGTTCAATGAATCTTAAGCCCAACAAAGGTAGTCCGATAAATCGCTATTATTAGAGTTCACCAGAGGTAGGTAAAGAAAACCAGAGGTAATTAGAAGCAATAAGATATTTTCAACACATGCGTAACAGAATCGATAATACACAGTTCTAGTCAGAAACTAGAAGAGCCGAACATAAACTGCACGATGTGGTCTCCGAAATTTAGAGGCAATCAGGGGAAGAAGTAAATAGGCAATCCAAAGCGGCCAAAGTGTGTCAGAAGCTTATTTCATTAAAGCAGATAATACAAAGTTTCAAAAAGTAGTCAGTGTCTAAGAGATGGGGAGGTTACTCAGTAAATCCGTGATAGAAAGAGGCAATCAAAATCAGTCAAAGCTTACCAGAGCCAGAGATATTATGGTAAAACATGTAGAGAAAGAATTTTATAATTCAGTTTTCCGTATACAAAGATTTTCCCAAATAAGAAATCATTTCGCTCCTACAATTATAAATATACACTTACGTATTATTGCAGCATACTTTAGGGATAAAAAAAAATATACCAATTCTTTACAATTCCATTATAACCTTTCCAAACAAATAAAAATATTGAAAGAAATACAATAAAAAATATCTTTTCGTAATCATACTTATTGGCTTATACAAAACACTCCCAAAAAAAAAGAGAAAAACTTATGAAATTATATCGTACACCCGATACGCGGCCATAGCAATAAAGATGTGGTCAATATATTGGCTTTGGCCGCAAAGCAATATATTGGCAATTTATTGCAAAAATATGTGACCAAACAAGTTATGACTCATGGCAGCAATAGCAGTAGCAAAACCAACCAGAGGCGAGCCAGATGGTACCAGCTGTTAACAATTGTTGAAAAGTTAAAACAAAAATTTCGAAGCCTACTATTTTGAGTGTAAATAAAACTAGAAAAGGATTTAAAAAATAGAGAAAAAGGAAGAAAGAAGATATAATTTAAGAAAGAAAAAGGCTCCACAAACTTCAAATCGCTTAACTTCAAGGTGGGAAGTATTTAAATTTTTTTTAAAATATATTTTATTTTGTTTTTTTACAAAAAATTTAAATAACATATTTATTGAGAGCATTCAAGTTTAAATAAAATATTACAACAACTATTTATTCCACATGGTTTGATTTTATTGACTGGTTTTAGGCAATCAAGCGTACACAACGAATAAACAAACAAACAAAACGCCAGCAAAATTTATCCAGCAAAAATGATGTATCATAAAATTAAAATACATTCATACATACATTGACGACGAGTAGTTGGGGGGGAAAAAAGAAAAAGTTTTTGCAATGTAGAAACAACAAAATAAAAAAGTAGTTACATGAACATATACATATATCCTCGTAAAGCAATTTAAAATAACACCCAAATGTATGCAACACATTTTATGAAAGCTACCATACATACATACCCTATATGCTTTTTTTTCTTGCCTATAGATTTCTATATGAAATTTGTGTATGCTTGTGTTGTAAAAAATTAATAGTCCATTGAATGTCGCGCTAAATCATTTTAATGGCATTGCGGCATTTTCAGTGTGAGCAGCAGCAGTCAGTCAGACAGTCTATGCGGGAGGAGGCATGTGTCGAGGAAAAAACTATGATATGGCAAAAAATTTAACAAAGAGAAAAACGTGGGAGTCTCTCTTTCTCAGCATTGAACGTGTCATAATATTGAGTTGCTAGCGCGCTGCTCGCCGTTTTATTACACACATTATACGAGTACACCAACAATAAAATAGCGCAACAGTCATTGACAGATACAAAAAAGTTGTAGGGAAAAAAGTTGGCAGGGCTATAACTTTTTTATACGTTTAGAAGTACACAACAACAACTCAAACTAGATTGTTTAGAAAATTTATTGCATATTTTTTAACGTTCAATCTAAAGCGATATGATATTTAGGTTAGAGTTTAGCTTAATTTATTTTATCAATGCAACTTGAATACACTACCACACATACAAATAATCATTTAATAAAGTTGTTTTGTAATTGTTTTCATTTTTGTGCTTTAGTCAAGTTGTTATTTAGTGCAGCTGGCCTATAAAAACACGTGGCACAGTTTTAGGTGCATGCTGCCTGAGGTTGTTTTGGAAATACAAAGGTAAATGCTGCGGTGTAGATGAATACAAAATTTAGTTATTGTGGTAGTTTAATTTGTTCTGGTAACCACCTAAAAGTATGCTTTGGAATACTGACATAGGGAATGAGAGAATTAAATATTTCTATCTTCAATTTATAGTAAGTCAAATAAAATCAAAAAAGCCATTAATCAAGAATTAAATGAATTTTAATGTCGCTAACTTTTTTATGCTTTTCAAAATATCATACCCTTATGGATATAAGTATATAATGTTGATTTCAACCTTAGTACATTATGTACTTAATTTAAACCAACAAATATATGAGATCATGCTCTCTGATGATGAAAATCTTTATTCAATTTTCGAGAATACTCTCGATAGAATAACTCAGGTCCTCAGGTGTACCTACCATCAAAGGGCCAGCGGTTAAACCATGATACGCGCCAATTTTAAAACTTTACCGAAGGGGGATAAATGTTCGTTTTATTCTATTTTCTATAAGAAAACATTATTGTACAATACGCGATTTTATAAAAATTGATGAAAAAGAAATATTCAACATTTTGTAGTTGGTTTAAAATTTACCAACTGCAAAATGTCCACTCGGTTTTGGGAAACTACTTAAAACTAAAGAAGAAAATAAAATAATTTTGAAAACAACGATTTTTCCAGCACATAAAATTATTCGACGTTTTAAATCTATTACTAAATCTAATTTTTAATTTAATCTATGTGAAAGCACATAAAGAAATGCCAATATATAAAACCATAACAAAAAGTTGTTATCACATAATTTTAGGCAGCAAAACTTTCGTTGTCATACAAATACCACTGCTCATTGTGCTGATAAGTAAATTGTGCAAAAAACACAAGTAAAAACATAGTAAACCACATCAAAATTACAAAAAGGAACAAAAGTCAGTAAACGTGACTTTTATGTAGCAATTTAACACTTTTTTTTGCCGACCACGCCGAAGCGTAATAATACGAAGCAAGCAACCAACCAAGCAGCTCAACCAACGAATGAACCCAACTGAGAAACCAAAAACCAACCTGACGTCCATTAAAGAGAAAAACCACAAACACATCATATTTCATTTAGTTCATGATATGCACAAAAGTAAGATACAAAAAAAGAACAAAAAAAAAAAAAAAAAAAAAATACCAGCTTTTACATACTATCGTATACTCGCTGTGTCGTATACTATACTGATGGTCGCTGTGGCGTAGTGGTAGTGCGTTGGACTGCTACGCAGAGTGTCCGGGGTTCGAATCTCGGCACAGGCAAAATCAAAAAAAAAAAAAAGTAGAAAAAACAATTATTCTACACGGCGCAACCTCTTGGCAGGCAATGGCAAACCAACAAGAGTAAAAGTTGCCTATGAAAAGCTTTTCACTTCGCCGTTCGGATTCGGCTTTAAACTGTAGGTCCCTTCCATTCATGTACAAATATAACACGCACAACATGAGTGGATGCGAAAAGCTCGGCCTAGGCCCTCCATGGGCTGTTGTGCCATCAAAAGTAAAAGTAAGTAAAGTATACTCGTATACTTAGTAGTAAAAATGAAACATACGCCCACAGCACAGTACTATCCGTTTTGATTTTGCCTGTGTTGAGATTCGAACCACACGACCAAGTACGCCACGGCGACCATTGGATTGGTAACATTACAGCATAAATTTATTTGAAATCATGAAAATTTTAATTTTTTGTCGGACAGCCTAAAAATATGCAAGCAATCAGAGCCTGCCCTAATAAAGTATGTAGGTAGATGTAAAGAGGTCATTGTAATTCAGCACATATGTGCTACATATGATATTGCAGCAGTAGCAATTAACAGCTGTGAGAACATTTAAAAACGCAATAAATTAAAAATTAAAAAGCAAAGTGGCAAAGTGGCAAAAAACAAAAAGCTATTGCTATATACTTTTGTCCGTGGCAGGTACTAATAAATGAACGTATAGTATGTACCATAGGTAGGTAGCAGTGGAGCAAAACGAAAAGAGCATAAAGCAAACGTAGAGACACAGTTTTTTAATGCTATGCTTATTTAAACCTTCTCTTTCCCATTTTGTTTCTGTTGAAAGTTATGCACATTCCACCTGTATTTTTCATTTTTGTTGTTGCAGCTACATATAACAATAAAAAGAAAAGTTCATTAAAATTTATTACCGCACCTTTCATTAACATTTTGTTTTATTATTTTTTTGTGGACGCTGAACTTTTGACTCTGCCTATGTACGAGTATGTATGTGTGTGTTTGTGCGGTGAACATCGCCACAACCTCAAATAATAAACCCACACGCAATCAAAATAACAACAACAAAAATGTAGTTACAATGTTATGCATACGTATGTATATGTACATGTGAAATGTGCATGTACATATATGTACATGTGTGTGTGTACGTGGACTTAATATTTCTGTATGCTTTCATTCATTCTTTTGCTCTTCTCTTTCGTTGTCGTTTTCTCTATCTCTTACATATTCAGTGAGAATATGTATATGCATATTCTATGTGTGTATGTGTTTGTGTGTATGGCTGTGTGTGCAATAAAAATTAAGTAAGTATATGATACTCTTATGAAAATTAAAAATTCCCTCAACTCGAGCACCCGCGAGGCAAGTAATAAAAGCAAAAATGCGGCAACAGCACCGAAAAAACCGAGAAAACCGAAAACCCAAACCGTGTGGGTACCGCTACGAAAATGTTTGTGGCAGTGGCACACGGGCAAGAACGCGGTTAATTTTCATAAGAAAACAAAGAAAATTAAAGAATATTATATGTGTATATATGTATATAATATTTATTTGTGTTCCCTTCCTACAGTTGTTTTTTTCCTTAAAGCTTAAGGCAGGCGCACACTGTTCACAATGAAAATGAGCCATGGCTATACGTGCATCAGATGACAAAAACAACAGCAACCGTTGTAAGTACTCGTAAGTAAGACAGGCAGCTGCCATCACACGTACACATACAAACACAGAGCCACTCATACCCACAGAGAGTTACACACACACATTCGCAGATACTCAATGTACCAGCACAGTTAAATTAGGTCAGAAACAAGTAGTAATAAGAAATAAATGTGCAAAATTATTATTGTGATTGTGATTGCGATTGTGAATACCACATAAAAAGGAAACTTTAAATTAAATTGTTCCTCTTTACAGCGGTTGTTTTTATAATTTCTTTCTGGATCGCTTCAATTGCATTCAAGTTGTCTCTAGTTTTAGTGGGAACATGCAGTTTCAGTTGCTTGCTAGTCTGCATTTGAGTTAGACAGAAAATGTGCAAAATGTACAAACATTTTCGTGACTTTAAAACAATTTTTGTTATTTTTAGACGGATTCTTCGCAGTGGCTAAAAAGTTCTTTAAAAATTTTATAACTGCTCTAATTGAAATTCATTGCACGTGCATGGTGTTTAGGTTGAAATAAAATGAATTAACAGTTGAAGAAGAAAAGTGAGAGATGCAAGTTGAAGTTCAAATATAAAAAGGGATTTGAAAACTTGAAATCTTAAGTCTGTGGAAAGATCTTGGTAGAGAGGGACCAAAAAAATCGAAGCATGTAGAAATCTTTGTGGTAAGCTCAAACTAGGAATATGGGCTGGAGCTTCACGAACGATACTGCGATAAAACTAATAGGAGACAGTAGAGATTCCAGCTCTATTGTCTCCTTGGAACATCGTCGAAACGTGGCTTGCGTCTCACTGTTCTACCGTTACTTTAACGGTAGGTGTTCTTCTGAGATGCGGAAGCTGATGCCGCCAGTTCGTGTGTTCAACAGAACTACACGGTCAGCAAGCGGAACTCACGCCTTCCACGTAGACACGGTGTTCCAACGCACTACGCATTACAGAGAAAGTTGGTTCATCTGTCGTACGGCGCGTATTTGGAATAAGCTCCCTGCAACAATTTTTCCCAATTATTATGCCCCTTGTAAGTTTAAAGCAAACGTTCATAAACACTTCTCCCTTCTTTTTCCTCCCACCTATCAATCTCCCTTCCGATCAACACAATACTAAAAAAAAAAAAAATATAACACAAAAGGTAGACGGAGAGAAGGAAGAGTTCACCAACTCGATTAATAAAATGATTAAACAGATCATGAAATAGAGGAAGATAGAGGGTTAACCTAAACGATCGATGAAAAGAAGAAGGTGATCAGAAAACTGATCGATGAAAAGGAGAAAAAGTTAATTGAAACGATCGAAGAAAAGAAGGAAATCACTAAAACGATATAAAAGCGATACAATTTCTCATTGTTGGAAAACCGTAAATAAAGTTTAAACTTTTCAGAGCTTAAAGCTCTTCAACACTAGCCCAGAGTTTCCTCTGTACTTTAAACGGTAAAAAAGATTAAAAATTTGATGTGGAAATAAGTTTGAAACAAACTATTTTCAAAACTCAAACACACACACTCACACCAACAGCAGCAGCAACAGCAGCAGCAGCCGTGAAAAGTATTTAATGTGGGCACAGTGCAGCAACACCAGCAAAAGCAGCAGTGGCATAATTAATAAATTTACTAGCCACACACATGACCTCATACAGCCGATGCAAGCACAGACACACATATACACATATACATATAAATATAATATGTATGAGTATTGTATGACTATAACTAGCAGCACACTCATACATAAATTTTAATTATTACACACTAACAACGGGCGCGTATTGAACGTTATGAAGCGAAACCAGAAACAGAACCAGAAAAAGAAGAAAAAGAGAGAGGAAAAACTAAAAAAAAAGGCACACGAGAGTTTCAAGCACACAGGACAGATTTGTGAGGAGGCACAGAGAGAAGCTGAGAGGAAGAATGGGGGTGGAAAACAGAGAAAAATAGAAAACCGTTAAAAAGAAGGTGGTAAGCGATAGGGAAGGTATGGATAAGGGCTTGACAAGGGATGGCAATGGACTGGGAAAGTTATGGACGGAGATTTCACTACTATGGTGGCACTATTGGTATAATAACAACAACAACAAATATAGAGCGTTATGAAACCACAAAACAACACGTGGTACGCGAGAAAACGAACCCAACGAGCAACGGAGTCAACGAACACGGAAGGAAGACAAACAAAAACAATATAAGGCACAACAGCAGCAGCAACAGCATCAACAGCAGCAACGAAATAAAACGACAATCAACGACAAACAATGCTCATAAAATGAATGTGAAAAAGCGAATGCAGCAAACAAAACCTGAATGAACGAGAGCGAAAACGAGAACATGCGGTATACCTCAACTGCACTTCCGTTGCGCGCGCTCTGACGACAACATTACGGACATTTTTATAGTAGGTTTTTTCGTTTGGTTGCTTGCTTTCGGTGTGAACTGCAATAACTTTTTACTTATTGTAGAGCATTTTTTCTGCAGTAGAATAGTGCTGGTAGTTTTGGGAGCGCACACTGAAAGTGGAGGGGGACGTAGTTAGTTAGTAATAGTAGAAAGTTAAAGTTGAAGATTATAAGCTGCCTCTGCCTCTGCCTCTGCCGCTGCCGCTGCTCTTGCATACTTGCTACTTATTCTTTGCATGTATGAGGGTGAGCATGAATGGGATTATTAATTAAATTGTGCCTTAATTTAAGTAGCGAAATAGTGGGTATATATCAGAAGCGTTTAAAAAACCACGCAACATTTATGCAATTTATAGTGAGGGGCACAGAAAACCGAACCAAAATATTGCATAAAAAATGGCGCAATATTTTTGTTGCACTGAAATATATTTTTGTTGGATTAATTTTAGAAACACGCTGAAATGTCCATAAATGTTTTTACCATAATATTGCTGCTGTTAATATTCATGCAGGAAAAAGCTGTAATTAGAAGAAGAGCAATAAGAGATATTTACATTTTCTAAAAGCCTGAAAGTATGCATCACTTTTAGCTCAGGTTTTTTCTTTTTCCCCAGAAATAAAAATGACTAAATTGTTTCATACTATTATCAACGACTTAGTACTCGGTTGCTTTTTATTTTCTTTAGGAGCACTTAATGCACTTTTATTACGATGATAAGGAGTACTGTCTACTACTTACACTATTACAGCTACTACGTTATTTATAAAGTGCCTCTACTACAGCTTCAACTATGTACTACCGCCGTCGCTTTCATTACCAGCAGTTACACTAAATTACTGCTATCTGAAGAGCAGAAGAAGCAAGCGAGCTGTCATTAAAATCACGCCCATGTTTTTGACAGTTTTACTTAGAATGAAGTGAAAAGAATCAGATAGACGAGCAGACAATCAGACAGACGATACCCAGTCAAAAACAGTAACTCACAAATGTACACGCAAACTTACAAATGCTAGAGGAAGCATCAACGATGTGAGAGCGCAAATGCGAGCGCGCTAGAGTGACAAAGTCTGTGAACATGTGCGCCACAGCAAGAGTGTGGCTAACTGCGAACTGCTTAAGCACTCCAGCTGTCATCGTAAAGTGACATTTAAAAGCGTCAAGAACTCATAATTTAAACATTAAACTTTTGCCATCCTCTCATCAACATCGTCGTAGTCGTCGTAGTCGTCGTAGTCGTCATCGTCGTCGTCTTTTAAATGTTTTTAAGTTACTGCTGCTACTATTTCATCTTAGCAACCTTGTCGTCGTCAACTATTTTTTTCATTTAGCAACATCTTATTGCATCTCTGCTCTGTAATAGCAGTAGTGCTAGTAAATAATTACGCATAAGTTCAATTAAGCAGCTACTGGAAAATGTATGCGAAAAAGTACTACCATACTAAGTAGTAGTAGTCGGAAATGTAGTAGTAAATACTTCATTCCTTTTATTTCAATTTTGTTTTTTATATTTAATAGTTTTTACTTTTAGTTAAGTGCAAAATGTTATTAGCCTAAATACTTTTTATTTTGTAGGTACATAATGTAATTTTTACTGTGCACTTCAATTTAAAGGGGGAGAAAGAAAAGTGTAGTGAAATAAAGAGGTACCTTTTTATTTATTAATGCACGAGTATGTATGAAGGAAATGAAGCTAATGCATTCGAAAGCGGAATATTTGATGGGTCATTAATGGTTGTTGTAGTGCTCAGAGGCGGTTCCAGAACACTCCAGCAACTCTTTGCAGAGTGAACTGGGTCTTGACAAGAACGGTATTTCCAAAAACTAAAGACTGAAGGGAAGAACAACAAGGTTGAAACAAAGAAGAAGGTTGGGAAGAGATTGAAAAGTATTTGGAAAGTGGTTGGTTGGCAAGAGAAGGGTTTACAAATGGTAATGAAGAGAGTGAAACATAAACAAAAGTTGAAAGCAACCAAGACTCTAGTAATGGGTTGGGGAGCGTAGGTTGAAATGGGAAACAAGTAAGAGGAAGAAGGTGGAAAAATGTTGGAAAAGGGTTGGTAAGCGGTTTGGAAGACATTGGGAAGGGACTGGGAAGATACTGACCTTGACGGAAAGAATTTTGAAATAGAAAATAGGAGGTTGAGAGAAAACAATATATTATAAAAGTTTTAGGAAGCGGTTGGTAGGCGGTTGGAATGCTTTTGATGAGAGGTTGAACTAGAAGAAAATAGAGAAAATCAGAAGCGGGAAATAGAAGGATGATAGGGAAAAGGAGAGCAAAAGATTGGGAAAGGGTTGAGTAGCAGTTGGGACCCGATTGGGGGGCGATTGGAAAAGGAATGATACGAAGTTGAGCAGCAGAAAGAATGTTAAAGGGAAAATGTGAGTGATAGGAGACCAGATGCTGCGACATAGTTGGGAAGACGTAAGAGGTTGGGTTAATTAAAACGAACAAAGAATAACTTGATAGCGAATGAAAGAGTATAAAATGGGAAAAGGTGTAGGAGGAAATTGGTGAAATGTTTGTAAACGAAGAAAGAAAAAGCTTGGGAAAGCCTTGAGTAGAGGTTGTTAAACGTTTGAGAAGCGGCAATGCTAGGAAATAGTGAAGAAAATGTGAAAAGGAAAAAAGAGAGTTTGAAGGGAAACAAAAAAAGTTTTAGTTTGGGGGAAAAAGGAAAAAATAAAATTACAATAAAAAAATTAAAGAGAAGCTTTAAGTTATGAAAGGGTTAGGAAGGGGTTGAGAAGGCGGTTGTGAAGAGGTTGGCTTAGGCAAAATCCAGAATGACACACATTTGAAAAGGAAAGTAGGTGACTGAAATAGAAATGGAGATTGAGATGCTCACGTTGGAGCGGTTGTTGCTGTTTTAAAAATCGGATCAAAAAGGGATTAAGGCTTAACAATAAAATTAGAATCACATTTGGAGTATCTCCTCCGTATGAATTCATGTAATATTCCCTCCCCCATTTGATAATCAAATTATAGTACACTAGATGCTTTGGTCATCGTGGTGCACGTAAGTGACATTCTGAGATAGTGGCATTAAACTAAATGCCTGATCTCGACACTTGGTATAATTTACCAAATTTGAAATGCACACTTTAAATTGCATATTCTTTGAAGCTGTATTTACTTTAATACACACACACACATACATACACATATTTTTTGCAGCATCTGCATCTCGTATTACAGAGAAAATTTTAATAACTTTCATATGCAAATTGGCAGCTGCCTTGATTTTCTACAGAACACACAACACTTTAGTTTTTTGTGCAATAGCCAACTTTACACATTTTGTAGCCTACTTTCGGGGCGGCTGCTACTTCAACGTTTTCTACTTTTGTTCTTCCCTTTCCACTTCAAATACATATCTACGAATACATAAAAGATAAGATTTTAGAGGAACAATTTTCTTGCTTTTAAGATTTACAATTTAAATGCCATGCATATTGTCTACATTTATGCAAGGACATACATACTCTACAGAAGAAGAAGAAGAAGAAGAAAAACAAGAAGTAGGAAAAGAAAGCAAAAGCCGACGACAATTTCCTGTTGTTGTTGTTGTTGTTGTTGTGGTTGTTTTTCTTGCTACCATACAACCTTCTTAGTCGCTGTGCTACTATATCACAACATCATTGAAATAATATTTATTATGTTAAACAAAAGCCAAAAGCAAAAACCAAAGAAGAGGCAAGCGTAACACAAGCCGGGAAGGTTGTAGGTATGAAAGAAGGTGTCAACATTATATACCTTTAAAAAAAGTGTTTGGGGAAAGCATCAAGGTAAAAGGTATTCCGGAAAAAAAGTAGGAAAAGTCAAAGGTTCAATTTCCGGCTTATTGTCAGTATGTTTGCGGTGGAGGTGGGAGCTGACGGCTGTTTTTCCTATTTTTCTCGTTGTACCATATATATTTGTTTATGTCAATAAATGTAGAGAGGGGTGAAAAAAATAATATTAGTTTTAGCATTTGTTGTGGATTTGTAGTTTGAGCAAAAGAAAAGAAAGAAGGAAAGAACTAAAGAAAGAAACCAAACAGAAAAACTTCAAGAAAAATAGCAGAATAAAACAAAAAACATTCAGTAGAAACAGCACAGAAAAAAAAGCTGCTTTAGAAAGGTGTGTATGGTATATAAGAAAAAAGGTAGCAACTGCATAGTACTGGCAGTAGATATAAATCCATAAGATTTACGTTTAACAAAAGAGTGGCAAAAACTAGAGATAGTGTTTTTGTTTGTGTGAGCCACGGACATAAAACCGGAAAGACAAATTTCTTGCAGATGAGCTGACCTGCAAATGAAGCAACAACAGGCATCACTAAACTAAGGTTAAGCTACTACAGCAATAGAAACGAGTGCTAGACAAAGTCGTGCCTGTTGAAGGTGTAGATGTATTGAGTGCGAAGGTGTGTATGTGAAAGATTACCTATTACTCCCCTTAATGGATAGGAAAAGTATAATATAGGCTACTATTTCTCTTAACTACTATAGATTCTTATTAGAAAAAAAGTAGCTATAAACGGTGACTATCAAGGCAACGAGTACCTAGAAGCAGAAAGGGAAATATGGCGCATAAAATTCATTCTTGCGGGAAATTTAAATTTAATTTTGTAGCCAACACAATATTGGTTTCATTACTCTACTTCAGAGTCAGAAAAGGTGACAGGAAAAACATTAGGAAACGTGTCAGCTAAAATTAGCTTGTCTGCTTCGAGCGATAGCTTGATTTCTTTTTATTGAGTTATTATCTCAAGAAGACGACCTCTCTCTTTGTCCTTCTCTCGCTCCCATATGGATAGTTCTGTGCTTTCGAAGACATATACTCTAGCATTCCTGAATTATTGGACTGATATCTCATATATGCCACTTAAACTCTACTTTTCTGAGGCCCAATATATCGTGATTTTCAATACCTTCAAATATTGTGTGGCATTCCTTGACATTCAAGGGTAAAAGAAAAACTTTAGAAATGCCTAGCCAGTTAAATTAAAAAATTTTCCTCGATAGCGAATATCAATGGCGTAGCGTATAGTAAAGAGGAGAAAAATCATTAAAAAAATACTTTTACACTCAATAGGGAAATTACAAAAATAAAAGAATACCCATGTATCTACATTGGTTGCATTAAGTACGCCATGTAATATTATGGAGGATGAATAGACAAAACAGATAAAACCAACCCCTTTGTATATTTTGATCAATTTTATTGAACAATACCCTTGGGTGCAATTTTGTGAAACAAATAATGTCGGTTTGCTTTTTTCATGTGTTAATCCTTCTCCCGGAGATTCTCCTCAATCTCTCCCATTTTCTCTTTCCACAGCTCTGGTTATGTTGCCATGACTTGACACAACACCCGTCAACTCAGCTCTACCAGCCATTTTTGCCGTTTGGTAACCTTTTGATGTACACACCTATATAAATGAAAGTATCAAATACCCTTAGGTCATTTACTAAAAAATTTTATAAAAAAATATAATCGAATTTTTGTATTTTTTGCGGTAAATAACCAGAATTTTTTTCTATCATTTTATTAAAGCTCATACCTACGTAATGTAAAAAAGATGTAAGTACATTGAGCAACCAATTTTTGTCAATGTTGTTCTTCAAAATTAAGTTATTAAGGCAATATGAATGGGAATGTAATGAAAAATGAAGGGGAAAAAAGAAAACGAGATTGTGAAAAGTGTAGACAAATGCTACTAAATGCTAGATTTAAGTTTTTTTTAACAGCGCCATCTATTTAGTACTAAAATCGAAATAAAATCTTTGAAATAATTGCAGTCAACTTGGGAGTGGCAAGAATTCACTCCTAGTTAATAGAAAAATCTAAAGAAATCGTATGCAAATTTATCTTTGCTTTAAAAAAATAGAGATTTTATCAATAGTGCCATCTAGCGGTTGCAAGCGTTAAACTCCAACTACTCCAAATACTTTGTGAAATGTCAAGAGTGAAGTGGAGTGGTTTGGTTTTTCGTTCCTCAAATTTTTTTCTGAGCGATGAACATGAATCTGCAAGGCAGGAGGAGGGGTCTTAACCCCAAAATCCCTTAAGGACCCGCTAGTGCTATGTTTTAACTAATATCAGTAATTTTTTATGGAAGGAGCTGATTACTCTCCAAAATGGTTTCAATTATCTGGTCAAAAGCCGTAACTTTTCATACTTCAGTCGTTTAAAATTTTAAATTGACATATTTGCTAAGTTGGTTTGTAATCAGTATCATACTAAAACGTGGCAATACTCTCAAACTACCATAGTTACAAAGTATTAGACCTAAGATATTGAAGAATAATTTTTGACAAACACATTATAACATCATATCAATTTTCAATTTAATCAATTTTTCTTTAACATTTTTCGCATTTATTGCCAACTGTTGGCAAATTGTTTTGATTTAATCAACATGCAATATTTTTATTGTATTGCTTTATTGCTGTTTCTGCCGCAAAGAGTTGGAAAAACCATTATATTTTTTCTAGCATACTTTTTGGCAGACAAATTAAAATCTTATCAATTTTTATAAATTGCACTTTTTTTCCTATCTTTTCGATTTTCGCAATTATCCAAATTTATGCGCGCTGTTTGTTTTCTCGTACTGCTAATATTTTACTATACTATGGTAAAAGGTTTCTACTGCATCCTTTCGGGCGCACTCTAACACACAAACACAGAATTGAAACAATAAAAACGTAATTTAATTACCAAAACCACTTTTGCCTTGATGAACACAAAAATTTGAACATTAGTTTGCTGTTTTTTTTTTTAATATCCCTACAGCATAGCGCAATTCACAGTTTAGTGCCTGCTTCTTTTTCTCACTCTGGCTTACTTTTTCTGGTGCCTTCTACAATTTATCTGTTTTTTTCTTTCTCTTCTTGTTTCACCTACTCATTTGCCTGTTCATAATTTTGCTATGAAACACACCCTTATGCTGTATTAATTAACCACTACTTCTGTTTTTGTGCGCGTTTGCTCCTGAAAGTATGCTTTAGTTTTTCTACTCACTTTTTCTGTACGCTTTATTTCCCGTGTTGCCTTGCAACACTCGAATCGTAAATTTTCCGCATGCCAATGTTATGGTCATAATCTTAACGGAGAAACCAACAACAACAACAAAACATCGTTAAGGGCTAATTGAATAAAAAGCATGACAAGAATTTTTAATGAAATTTTCCATTACTGAGCGCAATCCTTGGCGCGCGTTCACACACACACAATCGGAAAATGTAAAAACAATTTCCAGCATAATTTTATGCATAGTTATTATGTATGTATGCATGTCTCTACGTGTAGGTTGTAGTGTGACGGTAGCTACTTTTGTTATTATGCATATTTCATAAATTGGAGCATACTTTAAGGTACAAATTCATATATATAAAATGGTGCAAATCGTGTGCGCCTGTTGCAAATTTCGACATTGTTTTCTAGTCCCAACAGATTTAGCTTGACAACAGATGAAGAAATATTTTTGCAACTAATTTAACTTATTTGCTGCACTCAAATGCACAGAAACGCACACAAACATAGAGAGGGAGGGTGAATGAGGGAATGGCAGGTAGTCAGCCAAAAATTTACAACAATTGCACAATTGTATGTAAATATATTTACTAAAAAGTGTAAAGTTCTTATTGAAAATTACAAAGTTTGAAAAGTGAACATTTTTTACTATAAAGAACCTAAAGTTTGTTTTCCTAAAAGTATGCAATAAAAATTTTATTATTCAAAAAATTTATATTGTGTTGATTTCACATTAGGAGTGAGGGAGAGACAATGAGTGGAAGATGGTAACGGAGGGGGAATAGGAGGGGAAAGTGTTTTAGTTAGGGGTTTTCCCCTTTAGGAAACAGAAAGGTCGAAAAGAAAATTGAGTTGACAGTGAAAAGGAAAACGGAAAGGAATAGGGAAAGGACTGCAGAATGAGAGAAAGAGCAATAGTAAGAAAAACAAATAAAGAAATACATACGAATATAAAACATGAGAACAAATTGGGAGAAAAAATTCAATCAGTGGCAAGGTAAATAAAGATCAGCTTGAAGGAGAAATGGGAGTGAACATATAAGTAGCAATGGAAAAAAGAAAGAAAAAAGAATGAGATAATAAAAGTGTGAATAATGAAAACGGTAAGGGAAAATGAGAACGCGTGAGGGAAAATTCAAACATAGTAGGGGAAAATGTAAATAATTGAATAGAAAGCAATGAAGGAAAAAACCGAGAACGTAAAGTAAAAAGTACAAAGCTGTCAAGCGATTGATAAAGTTATACTTTACTTACGTATAAAAATGGATTTCACCTTAGGGAAATTCATTGTGAAATATGAGAAAAAACAAAAATATTTTCATTTCAAAATGTAAAATATTGTTGCATACTTTTAGTAGATCACCTTTTTTCACCTCCAACTTTCAAATATGGATATTTTTGAGATTATAATTGAAAGAAGAAGAGAAAAAGAAACTATTTTTCATGGTATATTTTCAAAACAAAAACACATACATACAAAGCCTATTGTGCCTTTCTATGCCCTGTTGTTTTTCTATGCCCTGTTGTTTTTCTATGCCCTGTTGTTTTTCTATGCCCTGTTGTTTTTCTTTACCATTCCTTTTAATATTACTGCAACAACAAAAACTCCCTACATATGTATGCATATATAAATACATATTGTTGTACTTGATGACTTTATTTCTTCTAATTCGTTCGCTCCATGCTGTCTTGCGCTGGCGCTTTTTCACTGCTTTTGCTGCTGTTGTGGTTGTTGCTGTTTTTGTAGCTGTTGTTGAATGTGTCAACAACATTTGCAATTGAAACATGTTTACTTTTTGGTGCATTATCATTATTGTTGTAGTATACAATATATTCGCCGTCGGCGCCGCTGCTCCTGCTGCTGCTGGTTCTGGTGCTATCGTTATCGTTTATACTTGTAATGTTGTTGATGATGCCATTATAGTGTTTTCGCTTCTCTCTTTCATGTACTTTAAATGTCAATATTTACTTTTCTAATGACCATTGCATGTTGTTTGTTGTCATTTCCGTTGCTGTCGTTGTCGTTGTCGTGTCGTTTCGTTGCTATTGTTCTTGTTATACTTATTATTGTTGCTATAACGTTTGTTGTTGCTGGTGTTGCCGACATATACCATATTGTTGCTTGTCAAACGCTAATGATGTCCGCATGTTCATATTGCTTTATTTTTTCCTAATATACAATGTCTACCATATTTTAGAATATTATTTGATATTGTAGGGCTTGTTTTCTAAAATTAATTACTTTTAGGTGAAATTAAAAAATAAAGTGGTTGTTGTTAAAAATAAGATACTTAGTAACGATGTCAGTTTCATTTGGGCATTTTCAAGTTCCTGTTGTGCCTATCTGGCTGAAGAATAGATGGGTACAACTCAATAACACCTAAAAGTATGCTTAAACATTTTAGGTGTAGCAGGTTTTGGGATTACATATTAATTTTATTATAATGACATAGAACTTACTTAATATAAATATCTAACAAAATATTTGAGCGGAAAAACAATTCAAAATAAACAATATTGAAAGATTTTCATATCATTTCTTAACAATTTTCCACATTTTAATGTTAATATCTGAAAAGTTTTCTAAACATTTTCTTAAGCAATTTATCTTTAATTTACATCGAAAAGTTTACCACACAATGACATGTTAAAAACGTTTTTACTTTAAATTTTCATATAATAACCATAACCATTCTCAACAACAACCAAACTTTGATTTCCGTCTAAGAGTATATCACCATTTTTTTTTAATTATCATTTTTTTGAAATACAAATACTTGCTACAAAATTATTTCGAAAATATCCGTTGTTCCCTTTATCTTTTTTCCTTCCACTCATTTAACGTTCATCGCATCTATCAAAATATTTGTCATAAATTTATGCTCAAAGTAGACATCAAATCATTTTTTCTACAAAGTAAGTGAGCCTCTTAGCAGTGAAAAAAAGGCAGAAGAAATTAAGTTGATGATTAAAGACTCTCTATGGAATCTCCATTTCTGTTGACATTTTCAGCTTCGACGCAAAAACACAAAACAGCGTAGTATGCAATAATGTGTAGCATAGTATTGCTTGCAACAAGCACAGAGCAAAGACTAATAATGTTAGCAAAGCTTAAAATGTACATAGCATACCACGATGAAAAAACAGCAAAGCAAAGAAGATCAACAGCAAACAAACAAACCAAAAAAAAAAAAACAACCAACCGACATTGTTTTGCTTTTTTGCATTTCTAAGTAGCACATAGCGTAACAAAGCAAGTAAAAGCTAGTAGTAATGGCAATAAAAGCATATTTTTAAGGGGAACGAAATTGTAAAACTTTTCGACAAAAGTCTCTACTTAACGCTAAAATATGAAGAAGCAGCAAACGAATCAGAAGGGTTCTACAAGTTTCGAGAAGAAAAACTAATATTTATAAACACTAGCACTTCATAAGCTGATTTATAAGAATGTTTGGTGTTTAATATAGTATAACACACCTAAAAGCATGCTTCGGTTTATAAAAACGGTTTACAATCATTCTGAAGATAAAAAACACTTTGAAATGCTCTAACAGAGGCTTGAAAAAATATTAGAAATACCCTGTAGTATAATTGCTATGGAATTTTTTTTTCTGTACTTATTTTAAAAAATTTCCATTGTAAAGCTTAAAAGTATGCTTTGAAAAAAACTTTTTTTTCTTTTCCTTACTTTACTTTTAATGGCACAACAGCCCATGGAGGGCCTAGGCCGAGCTTTTCGCTTTTCGCATCCACTCATGTTGTACGTGTTATATTTGTACATGAATGGAAGGGACCTACAGTTTAATGCCGAATCCGAACGGCGAAGTGAAAATCTTTTTCATAGCAATTTTTACACTTGTAGGTTTGCCATTGCCTGCCAAAAGGTGGTGCCGTGTAGAAAAATTATTTTTTCTACTTTTTGATTTTGCCTGTGCCGAGATTCGAACCCGCGGACACTCTGCGTAGCAGTCCAAAGCACTACCACTATGCCACAGCGACCACCCATTTTTTCTATTCCATAAAAGTTAATATTTCAATATAGGTTATTATTTTCTTTTTTCATTGATTTTAAGACAATGAAATCTTCTACTTTTAATGATACAACATCCCATGGAGAACTTTTCGCATCCACTCATGTTGTGCGTGTTATGTTATATTTGTACATGAATGGAAGGAATCTACAGAGATTTGAACCCCGGACACTAAAGTGATATGCATGAAAGTGAAGTACTATGCATGAATTCAAGGTACTATGCATCAATTTAAGCTGTTATTCATTAAGTCTGGCACTATGCACATATATAAAGTGATATGTACGAAATATTTGTGTGAAAGAACATTCGCATGGAGGTAAAGTTATATGCACAAATGCTACGTGGCACGCACGAACGCGAAATATCCTGCAAGTACTAACCTGGATACTATGCAAGCAAACTAAATACCATATATTATAGAAATTATTTTCAAAACCGGGTACAAATACTAATTACCTATATATGCATACTTATTAATGAAACTATTGTTATTTTGTTGACAAATGAAGTGCTATGCATGAAGGCGAGGTACTACAGACGCAAATTAAACACATTTTGCAACAATACGAACTACTATCCTCGCAAATCCAGTACTTGTGAAGCATAATGACTACAAAATTTCCTCCTTTTAATGGTTGCTTCAAAAAAGTTAAATTCATATTAAAACTAAAGAGAATAAATTTTACTCGCACATTAACTAATGCCGCAAAGTATGCTGCGAAATATAAAAGCTTTTCCTCTTTAATTGGTTTCAATGAATATGATTTGAATAAACGGCTTTATTCTATAAATCGGAAAAAACACTTAACGATTTAATGCAATTTAATCCAATTAAAAAAAAATTAATAAAATAAATTTCTTTTCTCTTCTTCTCACGTAAACCGAACCAGGAGAACATACAGCACACTCAAAACCGTGCTATGCACTGCTCACATTGCAGTGGCAACAAACACACAACGCAGAAGCAAAAACAAAACAGAATGAAAAAAGCACTTACCATCTTTAATCGAATACCGTGGGTTGCTCATATCGACTTTTGTCTGATTCTTAATCCAATATATGTTTGGTGTTGGATTACCAATGGCTTTGCATTGCATTACCGCTGTGTGACCAACTTCAATGACTCTGGTGCTGGGACCTTGAGTTATTACAGGAAAACCGGGTGGCGTTTTATCACCTGCAAATAAAAGAATACAAACAAAGAGAATGAAACATTGAATTCTGAATACATACAAACGTCGTACTTACAAACATACATAGCCATGCACATATATACATACTTATGTACATGGAATAAGAACAAAAGGTTGAATGTATGTATGGTAAATGCATATGCATAGCGTAGAGTGTCATTGTTTTAACGTAAATTTATACATAAAATATTTATGAAAGGAAAGTGGAAATAATTCTCACGCTGCTGCCGCCAGAATATATTTGCAGTATGATTAAATTAAATAAATAATGGAGAGCACAAAAAAATAATATGCACGCTTAATGCATAATGCTTTTTTGCTTGATTTGTGTGCACTCCGGAAGTGCGTACGCCCGCTTGTTTAATTATTGCAGTGTGACATCATAACTTGTATGGAAACAAATACTTGCACACATTATTGATGAGCTCGCAATACAAGGAATAGGTAAATTAGCAACAAAGTAGAGCAAAAATAGTAGTAGAAAACAGGAAGGAAGTATTTGGAATTAAAGGGTAAGAAATAGTAGAAAAACAACAGCAATTCTTATGTTATGTTCTTTTATGTTTAGATTTCAATTGTATTGCCCGGGTTACATTCAATTAGTTTATTGTTTTACATAAAAAGTATGTGATTTGATATGATGTCATAAAACAATTTGGAAATTTCAACCAGTGGATACAGTTTCTGAGATGTATGAACAGACATATGTCAGAAAATATCTTAGTCTACGAAAACGTGAAGTACTATGAAAGAATAACATGCACAAATCACAGCATTATGCACGAAATTTAAGTAATATGCACGTGAAAATATGCACGTGAAAATATGCACTTGAGGTATAGAACATTTACCTCAAATTGAAGGATTATGGATGAAAGTAAAGTAACATGCATAAAACTAAGAAGTAAAATCCTTGAAAGTAAAGTGCACAATATTTTAGTCATTTGCACGAAAATTTATAAAAAAATATTAACATTCGTAACACGTCATCGTTAGAAAATATGAAAAGAAGCAATGTGCAAGTTTTTTAAGCAATATACTGTAATGTGAAATAAAATAAAGAACTATATTTAAAATAGAGTTTCTTTACACGAAGTGATAGTTCTATATACTTATTAGGTAAAATCAATATGAACGAAAGTATTGCAATAGGCTCGAACAAGTTTCACGAAAGATATTAATTTTTAAAAATAAATATTATCCCTTAAAATTATTAAAAATATGCACAAAAGTGAAGTGGAATGCATTGAAATAAAGATAATATGCACAAAAGTGAAGCACATATAAAGGGTGCTTTTTTTTTTTTGAGAAGTGTGGTTTTCAATCTGATAATACTTCAGAGTTGGTTTTTTTTTAAAAGCTGTCACTTGATTTATGCTCAGTTTGGCTTGCCATTTCATAATAAATAGACTTACTCCTGAACAACGTTTGCAAATCGTGCAAATTTATTAGCAAAATAATGGTTCGGTTCGCGCGATTTTCACATGAAAACTTTGTTCAGCGATGAAGCTCACTTTTAGTTGAATGGGTACGTTAATAAGTAAAATTGTCGCATATGGAGTGGTCACAATCCACAAGCCATTGTTGACAGGCCGTTACATCCTCAAAAAGTCACTGTTTGCTGTGCTCTATGGGCAGAGGGAATCATTGGTCCATATTTCTTCAAAGATGAATGTTACAGTCAATGGGGAACGCTATAGATCCATGATAAATGACTTTTTCGTGCCTGAATTGTGAATTGGAGGATGTTGATGTGGACGACCTTTGGTTCCAACAAGACGGCGCTACATGCCATACAGCCAACGAAACAATCACAATCAATTTATTGAAGGAAACTTTTGGTGAGCGCATTTTCTCGCGTCGTGGGCCTGTGGCGTGGCCTCCAAGATCGTGCGATTTAACACCGCTGGACTAAATTTTGTGGGGTTATGTGAAGTCACTTGTCTACGCAGATAAGCCCGAGATGATTAACTCGAGCCTTGGAAGAGAATATTCGGCGCGTTATTACTGGCATACAGCTCCAATTGCTGCAAAAAGTGGTCGAAAATTGGGCCTCTCGGCTGGAATTTATTCGAACCAGCCGCGGCGGCCACTTGCCCGAAATCGTTTTCAAAACATAATGGCGAATCCTTATCTTTATAATAAAGCTAAATTCTTGGCCATAACATTAAATTATATGCGTTTTATTTCTTCTTGAAAACCACACTGCTAAAAAAACACCCTGTATATATTTACGTTAAATATGTAGTGACAGCACGTACTAGAAGAAATTTGTAAGGGAATTGTTAGTTACGTATACGAAGGAAAGCTAGTATGTACGAAATAATATATTCAAAAATAAGATCAGTTGCAGGAAAGCGATGTTGGTAGTTGTTACGAAGATATAGAAATATGCATAATAAGTAAATTGATGCATGCATATTAAAAGTATTTATGAATGTGCATATGCACTATTAGTAAATTATTCGGATGCATTATAACTTAAAAGCCACTACCTACGAACGAAAGTATTTAATACTATATGTAAATACTAGAAAGTATTTCCAAATATAAACGTTAACCAACAAACGTATCCATATCCACGGTAGGCAGGCAGTCACAATATTTTTTTGCTTCTTCACAAAAACCAACAACAAAAACATGACAAACAAAGAATGAAAAGACAACAACAACCGAATAAACGTTATGAATGAAAGAAAAAAAAAAGCGAAAAAGAAAAACTGTAAAAAGCTCACGAAGCTCATTTACATTTTCCAATTAAATCCTTCAGTGTTGTTAACTTGTTTGTATGTTTGTTTTTGTTGTTGGTTTTTTCATTTTTATTTTTCCTCAACCAGTTTTTTTTTTTTTGTATACGCTAGTCACTGTAGTTGTTCGCTTTGTTTATATTATGCAGTTTATACACACACAATGCAATGTTAAGTGTCTATGTGTGTGCGTGTGTGTGTGCTTGTGTGTGTATGAGTGTGACTGGCGTGAAATTAAAATTGTGCGCGTATCACATTTACATGCACATTCATACATATGCATATTTAATACATATGTATGCATACTTATACATATACAATTGCAGCTGCTGTCGTTTTTGTTGTTGCTGTCTTGCTGCCACCACCATTTTATAATAACCAAAATGGCAGTTGACAGTTGATTTTCATTCTTGTTGGCAGTTGCTGTTGCTGTTGCTGTTACCGTTGATATTGTTGTTGTTGCTGGAACTTTTGTCATTATTATGTACGCGCTCTTGAAAATGAACAGTAGGGAAATATAAAATATAACAACAGCAAGAAAAACAAAAATGATTAAAATAATTAAAATATAAAAATTTCTTTTGTTAAATAAAAAAATAAAAACAAAAAAAAACTTTATAAAAATTGCATTGTTAAAGAGGATGCAGCTACATAGAGGAAGAAGGACGGAAGGACGGACGGACAGACAGTCATCATCATGCATAGTGTAAGAAACCATATGGCCGATATCACACTGGCAACAGTTGTAGGCGAGAGGCAGGCGAGAGGACAAAAGTTGTTGTCGTACCATTCAAAATGAAAAAATTAAAAGGCGAGAGATGGATAGAGTAAATTTGAGAGATTTGCACACGTTCGAGAATTTATTTGCCCCGCTGCAAGTGTTGCCCATGTGATAATGCCCCATGTAGTTAATATGTACATATGCATGAATACTTATATTTAGTTATGCCTGCGTATTTGTGCATGAGTCAGTAAGTAGATTGAACATTTAAATAAATACTTGAGAAAAAGTTTAAAACCGAAATGCAAACGAATTACGTGCGTATGACTATTTATAAAGGACAGGGGGAAGAAGAAATACCTTTGATATACATAATTTTTGTAGGAAGGAGCTGCTTTTGGCAGAGATCGCTTTATTCACCACATCCACATTCTTAATATTGGAAAAATCAACTGAGAATCAATGGCAGGTGCATTCTCAGGGATGACAGTTTTATTTACTGGAGAAGAGTCGTTCCTGGTTTCGGAACTCTTAACTGTCGATGTGTTTCACAATGGAAAATAATACATGAGTCCGAGGTAAAGCGTTTGGCCTCTAACTGCTGGTTCAGGAAGATACTGTTTATTGTCTGGCTCTGACGGATCCAGAAGTTATGAAACCAGCGGAGTTTTAAGAATTTGCGTTCCTTCTGAAGTAATTAGCTAACATAAAGGCGAAGAAATGTTTCAGTTTGAGGGCAGAAGTTTACCCCCAAAACTAGCCTTTAGATTCTTTAGGACTACATCGTAAAGCAAGGATATGATTTCAAAGGAATCTTTAAAATCGTTTAAAAGTAATATATTATATATTATATTACATTATATTGCTCAATGGTAATGCCTGAATAATTCTGAGGCTTTAAAAGGAAAATTCAATGCACTGCCTTCTATTTTCACGAATTTTACATAAGAAACCTGAAAGTTTTAAGACATAAGTAGTACATCTGCAAAACTTTAGCAGAAATCGTCACTCTCATATTACATTCAATGAGTTTAACTCAGATTATGTAACATATTTATATACTTAACTCTACGCCAAAGTACAATTGCAATAATCCTTAAAATAAATTATAGCACTGGGATCTACTTAAAAAAAAGCACCTAAGTACAACAACTGTGGATTTGATATGATTTTATTTCATTTCATTTAGTTTCATAGCGTTTCGTTTTTCTATGAAATTCTATTCGCATCTTTAATAATTCTCAATTTCAATTTTATGCGAACAGCAATTTTTTTCTACCTTTTCTTCTTCTTACTGTTACATGGCAGCAACATCAGCAACATTTCTTGCTTATTTCTTACTTCCTTCCTGAGTTGGGTTGAGCTGAGTTGAGTTGAAGGGCTGTGACTGAAGACGATAACGATAGCGACGACGATGGCGACGACGATGGCGACGACGATGACGATGATGACGACTCCCTTTTCTACTACTCCATATTAATGCAATATTCATGCAATTTGAAATTTAATCTACCATTCAGCAGTTATTGCAACAGTAGAAGCAGAAGTAGGAATATCAGCAGCAATAGTCGAACTAGCAGCAATAAGTAGTAGCAGAAGCAGTAACATCAGAAGTAGAAGCAGCAGCAACAAAACGTACGTTGATGGTCAACAACATTGCTGCAATAGAGTTTTTGAGTCTAGCGTAGGCAGCGTCGGGCTGAGCTGAGCTGAGCTGAGCGGCGAGAACGAGCAAAGCACAACATTGCAGCAGTACGATTTGCAATAACCATATTGCACTACCTACCACTACTTATTTCTACTTACATTATTACCTACTACAAACTACTATTTTTTAATTTCTACGTATGTATTTTTCTCTTGTAATGTACCCTACACTCAGCAGTTACGAATTGATCGAGGCCGTTGTTGTTACAATCTAGTATACTCGTAAAATTCAGGGTGATCAATACGTAACTTCCGGAGTTCATTTTAGCACTGATTACTGCAAATCGGTCACAATTAATTTTCAAAAATATTAAAAATTAATTTCGGAATATTTCAAAATAATTTCAGTAGTTTTGTTAAAAGATTCGGAATATTCCGAATTTTAGCCAGAATTATTTTATTCTAAATTATTTTTCAAATATTGAAAACTTTTTCAGATTGGATACATTCTAAATTATTTTCGGAATACATAATATTATGTAAACTATAGCAATATTTCAGAATACTCTATAATCATTCTTGAAATTATTTGAGATTATTCGAAATATTCCAAATTGCCATATTCTTTAACTTACCACTAACTGACTCTTATACCTTCTAACTGCCTCAGATTACTGCCTCTGACTTTTTATGACTTCCAATCATTACCTAACACATCACCGTTTTTCTGATCTCTGCCCTTCTCCGACTTCCTGTGACTGTCCCTGATTACCTCTATATATTTCTGGAATTTTTTAATGGAGCTGATGGATTGCCAGTGCGCGAAGTGCAAAGCTCGACATAATAAGCAAATTCAATTTAGTTAATCAACTTCGATGTAGTAATCATCTCCAGTTCGTACATGATCAAACTTTGAAAGGATTTCCTACTACATACTTTCTCTGCTGTAGTTACTTTAAACTCAAATTGCATATTATCAAGCCAAGAAGACAGTAGCTAATGTAAGCGCTTTGAAGCTCCTTCAAAAATAACCTACGGGAAAGAGCTAAAAGCGAGAAAGAGATGACACGATTTTATTAAAGAGTAGAACGTACAAGCGAAGACGTTACTTATTTTCGCCGTCATCGTCATTGATGTTTGTCGTTCTGTAAGGGAATGATGTTGTTCGTTTTTATGTATTCTTTTGTTTTTTTGGTTGCCAATCTTGTAATTTAATTTTTTTCGTATCCGTTTTCCAGATTCTCTGCAGTTCATTGGCTTCAATTTTTAAATATTTATGTTTTCATTTTAGTTGTTATTTGCTGTTCTTACTGTTGCTGTTACAACATATTTGACATTCTATTTGTTAGATGTCTCATTCTTTTCCTCTTTTTCTATCACTGTCTCTTACACTCTTTAATACTTAATTTAATTTCAAATGCAATGATGCAGACATTTTTCGAATTTGTTCTTTAACAGCAACTTCAACTTCAACTTCCATTACTTACTACAATTACTACTAGATACTTACACAATTCCACATCTCCTCTGCCTTCTTTTTCTGTTTTTTTTTAGTATCGTCACTGTCGTCATATTGCAATTTTAGTCCACATTGTTTATAAAAGTTGTATGTGAAATTATTACTTTGAAATGTGTGCGTAACAGAAAATTACCAATTTTCTTTTACTTCCCCATCTCCTCACTTGATTAATACACACAAATATTGCAAACAAAAACAGTACAAAAAAGAAAACAATTTAGATCTGGCAACTCTAATCCTGCTCTCTCTCTCTTACTCTCTACATTATACGCTATCAGCTATCAGCGCCGTCAACGACATCTATGACAAATGCAGTTTCCAGTTCTTGCTGTTATTATTATTTTTGTCTATCATGATATGCAGCAAATGTATGTACATGCATACTTATGCAATAGTGTGCGTATTTCTCTTTATTTGTGTGTGTGTGTGTGTGTTACATTTTGTATTAGATTTAATGCAATAATAAATCATTGAAAATCCATTTGTATTGTCAATACCACAAAATACAATTTCTCTGTATTTATATACATATGTTCATATACTTATATTTATGTATGTGTTTATGGTATGTGTGAACGAGTTGAAGCATATTTTAGTAATATTTTATTATTTTATTTTCTATATGTTGGTTCAAAATTCATATATTGTATAAAATTCATAAATAAATAAAATATTAAAGCAAAACAATTTAAAATTTTGTGGTTGTTGTTTGTACAAAAAAAAAATTACATAAGGTGATATGTGTTTATATGTACTTCGAAAAACGAACACTTAAGCAATACTCGTATGTTCAAAACTATATAGAAATTATGAAATCTCACAGCGGCAGCTTGAGTTGGATAATCACAAAATTAAGCTCATGAAGCCGAACATCGTACTTAAAATAATGGTTTCATTGTATTAAACTTTCGGGGGAATATTTATCCTTTTTTCACCGGGATAGCTTTAAGTTTGACTGTAATGAAGTCACCTCACCCACACTTTCCACGAAAGATATCAACTTTCATATTAGAAGAAATGACCAAGATAGGCCAAGTTTATGAGCGTTAGACTGGAGGACTCCTGCTTGAGATTGAATTTTGCAGCTTCAAACAGTTTACTTCTTCCGGATGCTTAAATATGTACAAATGCGAACTCTGGAAAAAGCAACGATTCCATTTTTTAACCCCCTTCAAGGAGCTGCTACTTCTGGTTGTTTTGAACAGATTCTTCCGATGAAGAATTCACTACTTCTAAAAGTATCTTACTACCTCAGAATGAAATTCACAGCACTATCTACTTGCTCTCAACTGGCTATGGTTGGTTTTGACTTTCTCTGATTTATTTGGACTTTATTTGATTGCTCCGAATGCGACTGCTTCAGACTGTCCCTGACTGCCTCTGATTTGATCTAATGTAATGAGACCGACCAATCATCGTTAGATTGCATCAGATTAACTTCTAATTACCTCACACTATTTCCACTTGATTTTCACTACCGTTTAACCTTCAGACGTTTTAAGTAAGACAGCCTCCACTTGCGACTGGTTAACTCTGTTTACCGTTAAATGCCTAACGCTGTTTCACACTGTCTCAGATTACCTTGGGTGGAACTTGATCTGCTTTACGTTATGTACTTCTAACTACTTTCTCTTTGATTGCCTTTGATTCTCGTCAGGCTGCTGTTGAACGTCTCAGACTAGTTTAAACTTGCTTTGCCTGTTTAAAACTGCCTACCTATGACTATCTCTGTCTGCCTTCAGCTACCTCTCCGATAGATTCTGACTAACCTTGGACTAACTGCCTCTGACTGATAATGAACGCTTCACGCAGCTTAGACTACCTCTGAGTACATTCGATGCTCACTGAGCTTCTTGCACTACCTCTGCTTGTCTTTGATTGACTTCTTTTACCCACATATAAATGTAGTTGAAAGCTGTCCTATACCGTATCTGGCTGCCCTAAATATCTTCATAAAACTTTTGAACGGCTGCAGATTGCCTCTGACTACTTCTGACTGCCCTTAAACGCTTCTGACCTGACTTTTATTGCCTTTGATTGCTATTGACTAAGTACCTTACTCCCAACTAGACAGCCTTTAGACATTTTATGACTATATCTAAATGCTTCTACTTGATTCATAATGCATCTGTTTATTTTAATCTGAATCTTCTGATTACTTTTTAATGATTTGACAGGTTTTAAATACCTCCGAGTGCCTCGTTTGTTCGCGAAATCCTAATAAGCAATAATATATATTTTCGTTATTTCCTTCTTCACAATTCGTCACAGGCTTGTTGAGATTTAAATTTATATGCACAACCAAAAAATATTCAGGGGCAATTGTTGACGAGTATAGCCAAAACGCACGAGTACAGCAATGTGAACAAACACACACACACATACATAAGCATACATATACAACGAATCAAATAAAAGAAATTCCAATAATTGTCAATCGTGTAATTACATTGTCAACACACACACTTCGAAGGGTCATTTCTTTGAGCGCAGCCACTTGACAGGCACCGCGTGAACACGCCGAAGGATGTAAGTTAAAACCTTAGAAGCTAAAAAAATCTCCAAAAAATAATAATAATAAACACTGGTAACGAGCGCCTATTGTGTTAAAAAAAATAAACAAAATCACATATAAAAGACACCCAAAAAAAGGACAAAAGGAGGAAAAAAATCGTTTCAAGCAAATACAAATATAGGTATAAATAAATCTATTTTGTAAGAAAAATATACAAAGCAGGAGAGTGAGAAAAGAAATGGAAAAAGTGGCACGGAACCTAAACTGATAAACACGCATAGGCACACACACGCACACATACTTATATTGACTGCCTGCCAACAGGCAACCACAAAAACACAAAACAAAATAGTGTGCTGAAATAGGGGAAAAAAGAAAACTGTAAGCATAGCCTAACAATTTATCCTTTTGTATTTGTATATGGTTTGTTTGTTGGTATGTGTGTATTTATGTCTCAGTGTGTGTGCCTGCCTGCCAGACTTAGCCTTAGTGAATTATTTCATGTACAAGTGGACAGGACATCGAGAACCCAGCAGCAGCATTGTCAAATTGAGTTTATTGTAATGCCAAGAGTGATTTGGTTCTTTGTTTTCTGGTTTCCGGTTTTTGTTTTCTTTATTTTTATATTTTTGAAAACCAAGTTAGAAAAAATAGGAAGACAAACGAACACAAGTGCCAACAATAACCCCAAAAGTGTCATTGACGTAACACGCCAAAAGAGACAGAGAAAAAAACAACAACAACGCAAAAATTCAAACTCAAATAACTGACTGACTGAATGAAAGAAAGCTAACAAAAAAAAAATATAAAGAAAGGGAAGCAATCTGCCAAGTAATTGTAGAAGTTTGGATACATTTGGATATATGGAGATGATGGAGGAGGAGCTGATGTGACTGTGACTATTTGTGTATGTGACTGCTGTTTGAAGCTCTATAACTCGGAAATGTTTTAACCATCTCAATACAGTTACAATAACAATACAAAACGAATGAGCGAGCGAGCGAACGAACACTTCCTGATTTACGATGGGCTCAAGTGCGCATATTACTATTTGTCCTTAGTTTTCACTTCCTGCTACTAGCTGCTGAAACTGAAGTTGAAGTTGAAGTTGAAGTTGAAGATGCTGCTGTTGTTGCAATTCTATTGTTGTTTACATGATTGTGGCAGCAGCAAGTAGAAAACAAATAAATACAAAAAAGTAGCAGCAAAAATAAAACAACAAAAAGAGAAGTAGTAGTTATAGTCAGATAGATAGGGGGCAAGAGAGAGTGAGAGAGTGAGAGAGGGAGAGGGAGAGGGAGAGGGAGAGAGAGAGAGAGAGGCGACAAAGGGTGAGAAGAAGAAGAAGAAGAACCATTGGGGAGTTTGTAAAATATAGCTAGAAAAGGCATAAAAATTCAAATATGTATGTATTGGTGTATGTGCCGTTATGTTTTAGAGTGCGTGTGCTTAGTTGGCTGCGGTTGTAAATAGCTTGTTGTTGTATTCATGTATGAAAATGTACATATATGTAAAGATCGTTTCAGAAAATCTATCACTTGAAGTGACGCATAAGTGCTATTACTGTTCATGCTTTTCTGTTGCATCAGCTACAGCTCCTGCTACTGTTCGAATGTTGCTGCTCCTTTGATTTTACTGTTGTAATTGTCGTTTCCTTGCCCCCTGATGCTGCCACCTCCTCCACTACTATTACTCAATTCTCCCATTGGCATTGTGTTGACATTAATGTGTGCGTAATTAAGCTTTGTCATTTGTTTATTGATGTGCAGCACCAGCACCAGCACCAGCAGTAGTAGAAGCTCGTTGTGTATTTTGTGTTGCATGCCTGCATGCATGCACGCATCACTGCCAGCAGCAACAAGAACAATAACATCAGCAATCTTCTTCCCACATTTGTCGATTTATTGTTGTCATACCCACCATGCATGGGGAATCATCTTTGCTTTTAAAGCGTTTTAAGTTATGTACTTTTCGTTAATAAAAGGCACTCAGTTGCAACAATTACAGCGCTTCTGGATTGCATACTTTTAGGCTCTGTAATAATTGAGTAGGGTTTCTCAAACAGGTATCACTAAACAAAATGTACTATTACTTGTTTGGGTAAAGTGGTCTTTTATTATAGTAATAATTTGTTTATTTATTTAAATAGATTCTCTAAATGCCTAGAATCCATGAACTACCACTACCATTAATGCATTAGAGGACGTGCGTTTATTCCACCGCATCTTCAAACACGATGATTTCCCGTTTAAACTTGATAGATTGAAAAATATACCCGTTCTAAATTATCACTACTCACATTTTCTTTCTTTAAGAGTGTTAATTTATAAAACTAATTCCTTAAATAAGAATTCACGTCAAGAAAATAATGAGTTACCCAAGTTTTTAGTTTTTAGATGCTGTAATTTGTGTTGGACTCTCAGGAAATAAATGCACGAGTCACGAGTGATGTAATGTGGAAATATTCTATCTTGCCTATACACAAGATTATTTCCTTTTCGTTGTAGTTTCAGAAATTAGTCCGTTCCCATGCATGTTCTGTTTTTTATCACCGAGCTGTATGATTAACTAAAAATACTTTAAAATTTCCCAACAAAAAATTTATGCATGCACTCAAAATTAAATTATAAATCTGCAGGCAATAAGTGAAATTTCTCTTGAAGAACTTGAGGCTACATGAAATCACCTCATCCTCATAAAAGCTTCAATATATTTAGTCAGAATTGTAGAAAAAATAATGATAATAATTAACCATATAACAAAGGTCATATTTAAATGTTTTAAATGGTTCATCAACATCAACAGATTTCTAACTAAACTTGTGTACACAGCTTCTATGTAAAGCAAACCCTTTCATTTTCCCTACATCCTTAAAGTATGCTTCAACTTGAACTCAGTTGTATAACAAAAATTCTATGCAGAAAAAAAATTGTTTATTAAATTTCGAGAAAAAACAAAACAACAACAACAAAATGTAAAAATAAATGCTAATAATATGCAAAATAAAATTTCTTGTTGTCGCTTTTTTTTCGCAATGCTGCAGAGTTCTGAAATACACATACAATTACATACCTACATAGAACATATTTCTACATAGACGACAAGCACATAATGTGATGCCATTGCAGCTGTTGCTTTCCACCTCATACCTCTACCCTCTTGCTCGTTTCTATACAATATTATTTTCCTATTTTTTCTATACATGTGTATGAAGTAAAAAAACCCTAAAAGTATGCATAGATTTGTTGAGGCTTTAAACAACTCTTCATGCATATGCAAAATATTTTCAAGCTATTTTGGTTTTTGTTTTTTCTTGTTTATGATTTTTGTTTTTGTTTTTTGAGTGAAGAATTCATTATAGAGTTTAAAAAAAGTAAATTTGCATAAGTAAATATGTGTGTGCACATAAACTTTTAACGTAGTTAGTTGTCGTATCTGTTGGTATGTCCGAGTAGCAGCAGTATCTGCAAGGAGGACAGAGGATGCTTTTTCATTTTTCACATTTTTTCCACAATTTTTTACTTGATCAAACAGCAAAATATGTTGTAAAAATTTGACAAAATCTCTCTGTAAAAACAAAAAAATAATATATAACATATTTTTAAGTAGTTTTTTTTTTGCCAAAAAATACACAACGATTTTTTCCATGTTGAAAAAAATAGAGCTTTGAGGCAGGTATTGTACTGTGATTTTTTTTTAAGTGTGTTATTAAACATTGTTTTAAAAATTCTAATTTTAACAACGAGGTCTCACTAGACTGTTCTAAGTACAGAGTGGTTGACTTCAGAGAAATAAAATTGAAGAAAAAAACTTACCAAACCTTTTACGTAAATAGCTCTCAAAGCTTAAATGCTTTGAAGAAGTTATATGAACTAAAATTTAAGAAAAATCTGAAGTAACACATTTAAGATATGATCTACTTTAGCGGCTTATATTTACGATTTACGTATTCAGTTTGCAAAGCCAAAAGTAAAAAATTTAGTTTTTATTTCCTTTCTTGATTTATTCCATTTTTGATTTAATTTTTAATTTAAGAGCGAAAAACTTAAAGCAGCTTATTTTATTATTTTATAATGCAAACACTTGAGCTGCTGCAGCCTAAATGCATGCAACAAAATAGTTTAAAATTTCTAATCTGAGAAAATGTTTTTACGCCACGAATTCTTTCGGTGTGCATTTGAACTGTGCGAAATAATACTTTTCTTCTACTTTGAGCGTGGAAATCTGTACACATTTTCTCAAGTTTTCATTGCTTTTGTGTCTGGATTTACATTCATAATTTATGCGCTACATTTTTGAATTTTTACATAAGTATTACATGTGCTTCCACTGTACCACTGCTTCGGTTCGCTTTATCGTTTATTGTTTTGAATGATTTTTTTGCTGCTACAGAAAAAACATTTTACTGTCAAATTTTTATGTCACTGTAAAATTGGGAAAAATTCTTTGCATAATTTTAGGAGTTTTTATAATGCAATTAGTAGTGATTCCACAATTTCTACAAAATTATAACAGAACATCTAGAGTTTAGGCCAGTGTTTTGTTTTTGCCTCATCTCCAAATAATGCTTCAACTTTAACTCAATCTTATGCAGACGAACCCAGTACTACCTTGATCAACCATCCTTTAAGTTATCTATTTTAGTATGGGTTATATGAATTCGTGTGATTGATTTACATTGTCTGAGCTCTGATATCTGGTTTGGAAGATCTGAGTTCAGATGCCTATTAGATATCGTAATTGGGAGCGCAACTGCTACCTGACCGGTTTCGATTGGCAATATTCCGATACTTTTTTCGACTAGCTTCCATTGCTCAACGATCCGATATTCAGTTTGAGCAGAATTGCTCATTTCCAGATCATACTTTGGATGTGTGTCTCTGACTACTTGGCTATTCCTAGTAAAGCAACACACTTTCTTACCAAGAATAAAACAAACAAAAAATGTAATAAGCGCCTAAGATAAGCAAAAAAATGTTCTCTTTAAGAAATATCATCGAAAGTATTTAGGAAAAAGCTAAATTTCTGTACAAACTGACACTTTTTACTAACTAAGTAAAATACATGAAAAAAGCAACCTTGTCTTTAGAAATAGGTAACATGGAATGGGTTTGCTTTATGTACCTATATGTTGCCACAAACAAGTGACTACTTACGAGTACTAGCACTAGCACTACTATGACTTTCTACTACCTAAGTACTAACTTTTCTCTTTGCTGATTTCCCTGGTTGAATTTTGTAAAATGCATCAGCGGCAACAAAAAACTTTTCACTATGTTTTCGATCAACCCACACACACACTTACTTGTATTAGGCTTCCCTCGGAATGCTATCTACTACCTACTCCTTTTTCTATTACAACTTCTTCAATACTCTTTTTTGTAGTTGCTCCTTTCCTTTCCCTTTTTTGTTGCTTGCTGGCTCTGCTGTGTTGCATTTTTGATTGCTGTTGCATACAGGAAATTCCGTTTGTATTAAAAAGTACGTGGTTGTTTTTGGTACAACACACATACCTACCTTTCTATTTTCCTTTAGCGCTTTTTATATCGCTGTTTTGTGTGCTCTTTTCTGGAAGATTTTCTTATATTGTACACATACAAATATTGAAACAGTGCGTATCCTGCTCGTCATCAACGTCATTTTGAAAGTATAGGCTTACACGTTTTTCAGTACAACACAACACCAACAAAATGTAGTAGTAAAGGCGTTTGTTCTTTTTTCTTTTTCATTGATCATAAATGCAAACTCCTTAGTGCTTACAATGTTTATTTCAATAGTAACACTTTGCAACTGCTTCAAAAGTGTTTAAATGCTATTTGCAACTGTAGCAGTAGCAACAAATGTATTTCTCACTGCGTGTGCCTGTGAGTTTATATGTATGTATGTGTGTGTCGTTGTTTAGAGGATATTTACAAATGTTTTATTTTTACAGCCCGAACTGGCACTAGCACCTGAGAAACAACTAGCTGCATGTACACAAACACACACAGATCTATACAAATATAAACACAAGTGGTTGCATGTTGTTGATTTTACTGATGCGTATGCAAAAGGGGTGGCGCACACACACATAAACAAACACGGCTACATACTTTGGCATTATGATCACACAAAGTCATCATCGTTGTCATGAGGTTTCACTTTGTGTTATACATATTTATATTTATACGTAACTCGTCTACGTATGTATGTATGTATGTGTGAATTATACTAACTAAATGACAATCTTTAGGTTGTGTCAACATTCTTTGTCGTCGTGTTCGTTCATTCTCTCAAAGTTTGCTGTTTGCTATTATTCTTGTTGTTGCTGATGCTGCCTGCCTCCTGCTTCTCTGCCTGCTTGCATCCTTACTCTATTTCTGTTTTGTTAATGTTAATGATGTTTACCATAATTTTCTTGCCAGCTAAGTATACAAGAGCCTACAAGTAAGTAAGTTGAGGCTAACGAAAACATAAGGAAATGGCCAGGTAAGTAGCAGCGACATCCATGCACATATTTTCATTTAAACGCACTATTCGACTATAGCAGAAGATGAAAATATCACATGTGAATTTTGTGTATTAGCTAAGCTGAAAAAGCTCAAAGAAGCAGCACGACTCATTAAACACTTTGAAGATTAAATATGAAATGTAGTAGGTACATGCAAATTAAAATACTATGTTTGTGTACTGCAATAATTGCAAGTAAATATTGCATACATCTAGGCGAATAAATGAGTCGTATTGCAATTTCAACCAACCGTTAAAAAAGTTAATAAAGTTTACGTACTCTATGACAAATTAAATAAAAGGCGTGCCTTTGATTTCACTGGCAACCAGAGGCAAACAAGAGTAGTAAAAGGAACTTAGATCTGGTCATGGAAAATAGTTAGGGGCAATCAGTGACAATTTGTCAGTGTTAGGAGTTGACAAGAGGCAGTCAGTAATATGTAGCAAGTCATGATTAGCGGCAATCAATGCCTTATGGATTAGCGTGAATATTAATACTTATTAAAAGGGTTTCATTAGCAATTTTCTCTCATAAATGGAATCAAGCAGTTCGTGGAAGGGTAAGCTAATGCGATAATAGCCTCCTGGAAGCCATAGCCTCTCGTCTACCAGGACTGTTAGTGCTTGGTGAGAAGCCAAACTAGTGCGAGGTGATCCTACTCTTACAAAACAATACGGATCTCTTCTTCTTTCCCTTCTTTATGTTGAAAATTCAATAAAGCGAAGCAACCCAAACTAGAGCTGTTAACAAGAACTCTTCGCTTTGTTATAATATTTTTTCCCACGTGAGGAGCTATAAACTAATTCGGATTTGTTATAAGAACATATATAAATTATAAATGAAGAAATATAAACGTAACCGCCTCACAAACTGAACATTCAATTCATGGTGCTATACAACTAATTATATTCTGGATATTTTTGTTAATAAAACGTAGTGAAATCAGTTCGGCTTACCATAGCTAGCAAGCTATGCCAACACCTTATCTATTTGGGTTTCTATTCTATACACAAACGATGATGTGACCCCACTCCCATCTAAAAGTCATTAAAATTAATGCGCCAACTTAAATGCGTACCTACTCGTAGAAGTGAATCTCTTAATATCTGTATTCATATTTCATTCTCCAATTATTCATTCAATTCCGCACACATTGAACATGCAACATAATGATGATGCTCGTATGTAAGCAAATGTACTCTATCAACATCCTACATACATGCAACAGCAATTCAGTGATTGTGTGAGATTTCCTCTTCCTCGCTTTCACACGCACAGAAATGCATGCAGACATGCATATGCAAATGTATGTGTATTCTACTGACCACCACCATGATTTTGAAGATGCGTCAATTTATGATTTTACAAAAACACACACAAGCACAGAAAAGAGATAGACAGTGAGAAAAACAGAGACAGAGGGAGAAAGAGATAGGAGGTGAAACACACACACACACACACACACACAAATTGAAGTTGAAGTTGTTCTGTTGTCAGCTCTACCACGGCTACTACACTACAGCTACTTCCTACTTTCTACTGTACTCTCACACACACATACACACTTTTGAACGCAACGCCACACTATGTGTTTGCCTGCATAAACTTAAAGGCAAGTAAGCTAGTTTTGTTTCTGTTGGTGCTCGTCGTGCTGCTGCTCCTAAATGCTGCTCTTCTGTTGCCGCTGCCATACGAATATGCGCTTAAAAGTATGCATGAGGCAGATGCATTAATGCAAAATTCATGCGTTCGCAAAATGTTTGTTGTGTACGCGCATTGTACGCATTGTTGTTGCGCCCATATGCAGATATTGCTTTCTTCTTATTTATTTATTTTTTAGTTTTTGTGGCCAGTTGCCTGTGACGGAAGCAGTTTGAAGTTGTAGTTGATGTGCCATGTTTTTGTTTAGTGCGGTATTTTTGTTCATCGAAAATTGATGGCATTTTAGCAAAACGTGGTAGGGGGCGAAAGAGAAATGTAAGGATGGGTTTCACCCTCCTTACTGTGTGTATGGTGTATGTGTACAACTGTTTGCATGTTCTATGTATGTGTACGTGTAAAGGGCATTGCTGTGTCTCTCTGGCATACAACTACAACTGAAAGCATCGTTTGGCTACATATATAGGTACATACAATTACTATACTATAGATGTGTGAATATGATGGAAAATGTAGGGATAGTTTTTCTTCTTTGTTACATTTGTAAATGCGTATGAGTAAGTGCGTGCGTGTGTATGGTAGCGCAAAAAACTTCTTTTGTAAACATGCATAAATTCTTGCATACATAAAGGGCATATGAATTCCAGTGCAGCAATATCAGTTTGTCGTCATAGAAAGTATAAAGTAGAATGTAAGTAGTTTTTAAGCAATTTTCAATTTCGTTTTTCGACTTCCACTTCTGGTTTCTCATTCGTGTTTCTATTTTTCTGGTATGCATGTGTGTAAGTATGTCTTTAACTGTATTTTTGGATACATATATGAATATGATTGTGTTGAACATATGTTTCTGGTGACTTCTATGTGACTTCTATGCAGTTTGGGTATGCTAGTTTCTATTTGAAATGATAGAGAATGATAGGTAACACAATAGTATACAGTTCAGTAATAAATTATTCGTAGCTTTTCGCAATATATATATATTTTCTTATATATATATTATATACATATATATTATAATTATTTTAGAATGTATATAGACTGTGTAGGACCATGCCTGACGGTAGAAAGAAAAGGATTCTCTTCGGGCCCGGATTAGAGGGATTAGGGTTAGATTTAGAGAAGCCCTTGAAAAAATAACTCCTGATCTAATTTGCCTATTTTCCCGCGCAGTGTTTTTACTGATCAGCTGTTGTCACTGAAAAATATAAGAGGATCTGATATTTTAAAATTTCCACATTAAGTCTGTTATTTGTCAAGCTAAATGCCTGAAATGTCCTGTTCAAATGCAAAATAAATAATTTTTGTTTTTGTTGACCATCTATTTAATTGCGTTCTTCGTTTATTTGTCTCAAAATCGCAAAAATGTTCCTTCATTCAAAATGCACTTAAAACTCCTCGGTTATTGAGATTACCGAGTGATTTACCCAAAAATTGTATTCTTACCTTACGGGTTTGGTAAAGCAAAATCTTGTTCAATTCTTTAATTCAAATTAATTTGTATGAAATCATAGTGAAGAAATTTTTTTCTTTATGTATGAACCAAATTATATTATTTGACCTATGTAGATACAGCTTCAACTCTTCAATTGAATAAGGAAAATCGTAAGAAATAAGATCAAAACAAAAAATTTTATAATCTGCCCCACCTGAAGCACTTAAACGCACGAAACCTACCTACACAAATGAATGAAGATGGTAGAAAACTGCAAGACTTAAATGTAAGTAATTTGGTCTTCCCAGGATAGGCGTCAAGCAAATATATGTACTTGACTTTTATGGACTTTATAACTAGAACTTTATATACGAAAAAAAATACAAAATATATAAACTAGTATAAGGCACACGTACATATGAAAAAGATTTCCATTCTTTTTATCTCCCTCCCAATCTTGTGCGCCATAAGCTTAAGACTGAAAACCGAAAAAGCTTGTATAGAAACCATTGCCTGCAAGTTTTTCAATGACCCAGTACATTGAATGCAACGAGAGATCCCACTATAAGCGCTAGTGAAAACTATATCCTCTGAAGTAGAACAAGTCAACTTAGGTACTCCAAATAGATTTTCCATAAGGTTGCACTTAAAAGTTGCTTTTAATATTATCTACAGTTTTATTCCTTCGATTTTAATAAAGGTGCGTATTTGATGCATATAAATTCTGCATGTTTATATAAAATATTAAAAATGTAATTACATATTTAATTAATACGAGTAGATTAATTAAATATTCTTAAAAATACTCAAAGCCACACTCAGTTCTGTGTTGTGTTTTTTTTTTAATGCCCAACATACATTTTTGTATGTATGTTTTTGTTGGACATCATTAAATTAACGTGCTTAATTTACTATGAACTAATTTTACGCATCACACTCAATTAACGCGTGACAAAATTCAAAAATGTGAACGTATTCGTACGAGAACGAGTGCCAGCATGTGTGCAAATGTAACCAGAAAAACAAATACACGTACAAAAAGAGAGAGAGTGAGAGAGAAAATTTTAAAAGCCTAGCATTTCAACAAATGTTCCAACCACACACAAGCACACAAAGGCACAAATGCATTCTATAACTATGGAAGCAAAGCAGGCAGGCAAATATGTTGAAAAGGTAGAAAAGGTAGAAAGATAGAAGGAGAGAGTGAGAGCGAAAGAGTTTTGTGTTTTTTAGTTTACTATTATATTTACAACATTTACACAAATTGCTACAACATTTGTAGATGTACAAAACAAAAAGCTCATATTCATTGGAAAAAAGTAACAAGGTATTCACTCAAATTGGCACAACAATTTGTTGTTGCTGCAATAAAATTGTTACCACTGGCTGGCAGCAATTGTTCATAGAGGCTCGAGCTCATATGTTAAAGCTTAAATTGAACATTAACCAACACTCACACACACACATTTACATACACAAAATCGTTTAGAGAAACACCAAAAGCATTCACTCACACAAACACACACCTATGTATGTATGTAAGTACTGCTGGCAGTTGTTTGTAGTTGTGTCTGGTCGTTTGAAGTTTATTGTAAAACCAAATGCAATTTACCTCAACGAGGAAAAAAAATTATGAAAATAAACAACAAAAAGTGGCCTACCATGGAAGTGAAGGGCAAAACTGCTAGGTTCAGCTGGGTCAGCTAGGCCACAGCAAAGCAAAGCAGAACCGATCACGCCAGCCAGGCAAAGAAAGGCAGGCCACAACAACACAGAAGCCACACATATGGAGAGTAGAAGAGAATGCGTGTGTCCAGTAAAATATGTAACTCAACACACTCATTTACACACCCACACATTAATACATGTAGTTAATGGTTATGTTGCCATAGCCATCGCCTACGCCATCACCAATGCCAAAGAACAACACATTCACCACTTCCTTCACCATTCTCACCACTCTTGCTGCATACACAACAAACCAAATATGCCAACAATACAATGTTCGAGTGTGTGTGTGTACAGTTTTCACCCGCCTACGACAACCACAAGCATTTCAATTAACTCTACGCATTCCATTGTAAAAATAAAAACACACACACACACACGCATCCACATTAAAACAATTTACACTGTTGTTTATGTGGCGCGTAGCGTTGCGTGGTGGTCGTGCATGGTGCACTTTTCAAATGGCTTCCAGCTAAAATAAACCATTTAACATGAGCCAGTGTGTGGGCAATGTGTCTGAGTGTGTGCGTGTGTTTTTGCTATTCTCTTAAATGTGCCTAAGTATTTGACAATTTTTTTACACCATCCATTATGTCGATGGTTTGCCAGTGCTGTTTTTATTTTACTATCCACAGGCTACTCGTATTTATACTTATGTTAAATGTTTGTTTGTTCTACATGTGTATATTATTTTATACTTTTGACATTTACTTTGGCATTTACCCAGTACCCAGTAAATTAGTTCCAATGAACACAAATTGAAACAAAAAAAAGGGAGGAAAAAGATACAGGAAATTCGACCCTCTCAATGCAGCAGCAGCTCGAATTTTTCACTTTTATTAATCATTACGCCTGCTGTGGTTTAACCATTAAATTTACGGTTAAAAATAAATAATATTCCAATTAAACATAATTGCAATCTGAGTTAATATGCATAGCGCCGCACATGGGGTATGGTTGTACAATATACGAATGCAAATTGGAAATAACTGGAATTCTTAGGGCCAACAACGAACTTACTCCTTTCTTCGAGTTATTTTATTGTATTCGCATAGTATTGCGAGGTTTGATACAAATTCTGTAGTAACTGTACATTCATAAAACTAAACCTCCAATATAAAAATTATTTTTTAAATGATCCTTTCCTTGTCTCACAACCTTTTTGTTTTTTGATAAAATGTTGCACTAGTACATTACATCACCTGAAATACAGTGCTTGCCATAAATATATTTCCACACATTTTACCACACATTTCAATCACTTTAACCACATCACAATAAACATAAAAGAGTAAAAATTTCAGTAATCAACAGCAAAAAAACTCACATCCAAGTATACATATAGAAATAAATTACTTGTGCATACCACACAGACACTGTCATACGTACGAGTACAAGTGGCTATGTAAGTTTCGATGGTCATACAAAAGGTTTGAGAGGTTGAGAGGTCATTGGGTAAAGAGTAGCACGAATTAATAAATAAATAACATACATACTTAGATTAAAAATGCTTAAAAGTATGCATACAATTTGTAATTGTAAGAAATATGCATTTTACACATTATTTAATATGAACATAAATCACATTAAGAGAAGCAGCGTTAACGTAAGAAAACGCTTCTTTTACGTATAATTTAATCCTGCATATTTTTAGGTGAATATTTGTTACCGCTCTGATAGGACTAGACATACTCGTAGACTCATAAATTCTTTATTAAAAAAATTGTAGATTGATTGATTGAAAAAGTTAGCGGTTAGATGATCTCAAACAAGTGATTGTGTATTTAGGATAAAAGTATACTTCATGCTATTCAGCGGTAAGTGTACATAGCCTTGAAAACACACTTAGTCAAATACAAATATTCATATATGTGTGTGTATGTGTGTACATCTAAACTTGATGGAAAATGAACCCCACCACACGCTTAAGATTGCTTAATATTATCTAAAAATTTTCTCATAGCATACATGCAGGCGATATGCGCTTATTAAAGTTTATGTTGCTTTGGGAGCTATCGGTGCTACATTTTCTGTCGTCTTCTTATAATACAATATGAAAAAGGGAAGGGAAAATTATACATTTACAAAAGTAGGGAGGAAATTAGTAAAATGTATTTTAAGAAGAAATTTAAGGAAGGAGATAAAGAGGTGGTAAGGAAAAGAAAAGCATATAGTATGAATCCTGCCTGAATTGATGGAAGATCAAAAAGAGAGCGTGATTGGCGCACACACACATAACAGAACTATAACACCTGAAATAGAGTAGTAAAAATCACAAGAACAATTATAGATGACAGCACGTAAAGTTTGGGTGGTTTGGTTGTGGTGGCTTAAAATATTTATTGCCAAATCTGTCCACCAATTTTGAAAATGTGCAAGCGACATTAAATTCAACTGACAGCAAACATACATCACGTGATGTTAACGTGAAAAAATGTAACATAAAAGAAAGTAATGGAAAGGAGTCGTAGTTGTAAATAGTAGGGAGTTCGAGGGTGAGTGAGTGAATGTAATATGGCGAGCACGTAAAAATTTCTACAGCAATAACAAAGAATAATCGAATAACAACGACGAGACAATGCAGCCAAATGTTATGCTTTGTCGGTGTGCGAGTGAATGTGTATGTGTGAGTGTGACACGACTTGAGGGCATTTTTAATGGAAACTCATTTTTGAGGTTAATTGGCACAAACACACAAACTACATACGTTAAAAAATAATATACATAGGTACCAAAATAAAACTACAACAAGATCACACACACAACCTCAGACCGTGAAAAAACACATACACGAGTAATGAAACAAAAGGGAGAAATAAAGCATTTTATGAACTATTTAGATTTTTACGAGGCACCATCATCATAAGTGAACATCATGAACAAAATGAGTGGCATGAGGAGCTCTGCTAGAGCGCTTTACTTTAAACGCAAGCGCTGGATAAACCCATAGCGCTTGCTCAGGTAAAAAACACACACACACACAGTAAAAAAGTTAGAGAAAACACAGATGTGCCACAGACTAACTGCAGCAACTGCTACTGTGGTTCTTGTTACAGCGCTGTAGCTATGGCTGCTCTTGCTGCTGTCATAATTTAGTATAAAAAGTAATTAAAAATTATGTTGCATATTTCTTGGCATGGCGGCAGTATATATAAAGAATAAACAAAAAATTACGGAGAAAACATAAAAAAGGCATGTGGAATACATGACGAAATTAAAGCAGCATCAAAAATACTACCAAATACATATTTTAATCAAAAAAGGAAACAGTTTGATACTGCACAATTTTATTAGTCTAACTAACATTTACAATTTAAAGTATTAAAAATGAAGACTTGATGCAGTACATTTCAAACTGAAACATTTTAAGACCAATAGAGAATATTTCTTTTCAAATTTTTTGTTATATAATTCAGTTGTTAGATTTAAAAGGAGCCTAAAAGTATTCAACTTTCCTCGAGTAATATTCATTTTTATTACCTTAAAGCATTATTAAATTATGCGAGTAAAAAGACAATAACAAAATGCTTATCACATTGCTACAAATATTTATTTACATTTCATCTATTTACTCTCATGTACAATATGTGTGCAAATAAATAAATAATATACTAGTGCACAAAAGTATGCTACTTAGTATAATTTGGCTCTGTGTCTTTCCTACGTTGCGGCTACGCTTCGGTATGCTGAATATAGACAAATAACTTTTAATTAGTTTCAATTTATCATTTAGCTCGCTTGCAAAATCAATTTATTATTGATCCATAAACAACAAGAGCAACAAACAGCAACAGAAACAACATTAAAAAAAACACCGATTATGCACAAAAGCAGCACACAATAGTTTCCGCCTAAAAGAATGCTATGAATTATTACAACGGCAGACATACACACACACTCATTTATATAAACATTAGTATGCAGGAATGTATGTATTCACTGTGATAGATACATTCGTTACTACTATTGTACTAATGAAATATTGTTAGCTTTATTAACGGCCACAACAACAACAACAACAACAACAACAACAACAACAACAACAACAACAAAAACAGCAACCATCGCACGCTGTATGTGTTTTTTGTTTTTACTTTTTGTTCATTTGTTCGTTTGTTTGTTTCTGTTGCTCGTTGTGACCTATTGTCTCGATAACATATTGATATTTTGACAGCTCTTTCTAACACAATAATATGTATGTATATATGTATATATATATATATGTATATGTATGTATACATTTAGAACAATAACAAATAACTTGGTATAGTAGTAAATGTATAGGCATAAATACGCAAAGTAAAAGTTAGAGATAATAATAAAAGCAGCCCAAGCAGCACCAACAATAACAACAGCAACAACAATAACAACAAGTAAAACAGCAATAGCAATGGTAATAGCTACGAACTGCATACAAAATAAATGAATTAATAAATTACAAGTAATTTATCATGGCATACGTGCAGGCGCAGTATTAAATACACAAACTGAGCTCCGAGTACGTATGTGCATACTAGTGCTATCGATACGCATCGGGTAATATCCGCACACATGCATGACCGGGTACACAAAAAGGTGGTTAATACGTGAAATCAGGTACCTTAGTAATAAGTAACTAAATTTCAGGTATAATTGATGCTGATGAAGGCTTTGTGATTAGAATTAGAATTTGATGGTATGGTAAGCGTCGCAGAGAGCGAAACTTCTATTATTTCTGCAACTATTTTTAATACTATTTTCTTCTATTTTTTTACTTTTCTTTTGTACTTTTTCTACTACGATTTTCAAATACCATTTCTACTAATTTACTCCTTTTTCTACTGGCACTTTTCTTCGATTCTGTTCAGCCGTCTCGGAGTTTACTCGGTTAATACATACATACAAACTAGTATAGACAGTTACCCGGAAATTGTGGTTACCCGAAAATTCGCGGGTACTTGGATACCTGAAGCACAACGGTTACCAGCCATTGTTTAACCCGGGTAAGCTGGTGCTCATGCATACATGTAGCACATATATATTTAGTATAAGTTTATTAGACAAATGAAAATTTTCAGGCTTTTTCAGGTTTTTCAGGCTTGCTCTTTATTTACACTTCTCTACTCTGTTGCTCGTTTGGTTGATGCCCAATCGGTTTTCGAAATTCAATTACAAAAGAAGCGCCTAGCGCTATGCTACGAACCACTCTTTTCGCGCTGCATACATATACTGAAATGTATATATGTATATATGTGTGTGTTGGTTATCTGTGCTTGTATCTGAGTGCGTGTCTGTGCATTGTACTTGGTGTGAACACATAAAAAACAATAAATGTAAGTGATTAGTTTTTGACAAGCGTGTTGGCTTGTATTGATTGTAAGCTATAATTTGTGCTGGCTGCTGTTGGTGTAGTTTGTAGCATGATTTTAGGCGTTTTGCAACATATATTAAGTGGCATATTTCGGTTGGCATGTAGAGGTGGTGCGTAATAGAGTGGGCGATTGCTTTGAAAATGAATTATTCTCTCTAGATAAACTTATGTTTGGTGTTTTCTTTTTTTTTTTGTACTCTCTCTGAAGTGTGGAATGACTGAGTACCGTGTCGTCGCTGACCTACTTATATGTATATTTATCTTTTCCTAATTGTTTTTGTGTGTGTTTTCTAAGGTACTGAGTATACTTAGGCAATTATTGTGTTATTTATGGACTGCAGTAAGCAAAAAGTCCAACCCAATATAAAAAATTACAAACTATGAAGCTAAGAAATGATAGTCAAAATATTTATGGAGAAAAGTTAACAATTCATGTAGCTGCAGATACTTATTCTTAATGTTTCCAATACCAAATTCTAGATCAATACTAAAAATTTGGTAAAATGTTGTTCTTTCTATACTAGACCGAACAATGTAGTCGTTAATACTGCGGAAAGAAAGAAGGATCTTAATAGTTGAGACAATTGAGACAATTCGGGTGGTAAAATGGAAGTCGACTTAAGATGAAAAACATTTTTACAAATAGCAAACTGGTCCACATTATATTATTGCTTCGTACCACATAATTGTTGGTGTGGGGGGATTATTTCACTCTTAGCCCTTACACTGAATCTGTTTGTAGAATAAAGTTATTTAAACAAATATTTTATGCCTAAAAGTATGCAACATAAAATAAATTTTATTTTTCTGATGTAGCATCTGCTATTATAAATAAGGAAAGGAGAGCTGAAGACTGTCTTACTACCCAAAAGCCTCTTAATTCACGTGCAACATTGATATTTAATGAGATATTTATCAGAAAAGGCAAAGAAGCCTATCATTGAAACACATCCTCGCTTTTGAATTCAGAAACTATAAAATTAATTAAATATATTACTACTTTATCTCACCACTCTATTTTACGTGTGTCCAAAAATGAATTTAAAAATTATTCTATGCCTAAAAGTATTGAAAACAAAAAACTGTTAAATGACTTTAATGCCACCTAATTACACATTAGAATTTATTGTCATATATTGATGCTTACTTTTGTTGCAAATTTGCGCTAACACATTTTAAAATAATATTTTTCTAATCCCCAAGTGTTTTACTATATTTGAAACCCTAAAATCAACGCACGCGACGCCACGATTTGTGTGTGTTTTTGGGTATTTTATAACATTGAGCTTTAGAAATTAAAATGATTTTGTAAACCATTCTACTTCTCGTGTTGAATCGTTTTCAGGTGGTATAAAGTTTAAATAGATTTCAAACACGTATACTTTACTTGCAAGCCTAACTTTATGGAACGGCTTGTATTTATTTGTAATTTTATATATTTTACTTATATAAAAAGTATGAATTAATTGTAAATGGCTTTTGTTTTATATCAAGCCTATTAAAGTTACACCTATAAATATTGAATGAACTAAGTAAATCATCAAAATGAATGTGATCATTTTTGTTTTTTGTTTTTACAACAATCTACCTAAATATTTGAAAATGAGTACTAAAGCAATTAATTACACATTAGAGTTTGTTATTTTTATTATAAGAAATATTTATATTAAAAGCCTGGTCCATACTTTAAAAATCATATGTGACGATTTCTATGTTTGCGACATATAGTAATTTTTTAAGCTTAATTAAAATGCATTTCCTCATGTCTTAAAATTACATGCTTGACATTATCCTAATCTGAATTCTAGCTCATGAGTATTCATTTTAAGAAATAAATTCACACTTCCTCCTTTCGACTCGAGTCGTAGACAAAACAATATTTCTGACGACGACCAGAAACCTAGCTACATACATACGTGATCATATGGTAAGATTTATACCCACATTCTTACTTAGGTAGATTGCCTGCAAGCATACATCCATAATAAATATTACCTTTTAAGTTCAAAATTTACTTAAATTACTCGATTAATTGCATTCCCCGGTTAACAGAACCATTAATTGTACATTTTCATCGGTGCAATTAAGCGAGGATTAACTGTATATTTTCCTCCAACCAACATATGTATATTATACAAAGAATTGCTAGAACTTAGCATCGGGAGAAAATCGCTACCACTTCCTCTACCATATTCCAGTGCTTGTAGTCTGAATACATGCCACAAACTTTTCCCAGGCAGATAAATCGAGACTTTCAAGATTAAGATACCCTTTAATTTCCTTTAGTACGTACCATATATTAAGAATGTGTACCCTCGCCTGTGTATCGTAGGCGATGATACAATTTCCACAGCAGAGAGAAATATCCACGACACCTACCCAGATCATACTACCAAGATCTTAGAGTGTGTTAATTGATTTCTACTTGAAATTTACTTTTATATTTTCAATTTAAAGTCCGCGAAGTTATTTAAATGAACTCAATCCAATTTTATGTAAAGCCTTAATGTATGCTTTAAATTATAGAAATCATGAAAAGTTGCATAGAAAGTGAATAAAAAACTATGTATAAATATTGGTGAATTGTTTATCTTTGTTGGCATCATCGGAAAAGTATGCCATGTACCTACATATTTTCCACTAAATATGCAATACTTTTTTTAAATTGTTTTTTTTTTGTGCCACTGTACTTCGATTCGTGCTAAATCATTCCGCTTGACTACTTTCAACTAAGAAGAAAGCAAACACGAAAAATTTAAAAAAAAATTGCTTCCCTTTGACCGCACATAAACAATTAAACATTTCACCGCACATACATACAGAGACACAGAGAGTTATACGCACACAAACATACATGCTATAATGAATGAATGAATGCACAGGGGAACAAAAGAAATGAAACAATATGCATTCAATTTATTGATTACACTTTTATGCATTCACTACTATGTATACGCACACACACACACACACACACACAGGCACACATGAAAACCATATAAATTTGTACTCCACGCCTTCATTTTTTTTCTGCATTCACGGAACTTTACTCGTGCCATGCACTACCGCCAAGCAAAATTGATTTTTAAATTAATAAAACGTTGTGTGGTTACTTGCAAGAATTACAAATTTATTGTATTGTATCTACATATACATACATACATGCTCTGCTCCGACATATAAGGCGTATTTTTCACACACACACACACACATAGTGTATTTTGCTTGCTATTCTATGTTCTCAGTATTTTGCATATAAATCTTGGTGTAACTCCAATTGCTATTTTTTTTTAATTTCTTTGAACATTTTTTCTATTCGTTGTTTTTTGTGTTCTTTTGTGGTTTTAATTCTATTTCCACTATAAATTGTTTCGCTCTGCTAACATTTTATAATCGAGATTTTACTAGAGACACTCACACATGCAAACTGTGCAGAAAGATCGAGAGAGAGAGAGAGAGAGAGAGAGGGGGATAATGAGTGAAGCAGAAACAGCAACACAGACAGACACCATGCACAGAGTATATAGCAATAAATATTTTATGTACGTATATTGCACATTTATTTATTTTTTCTACAATGCAAAAAAGTAAACCAAAGCATAAGAGAAGCAAGTGTCCCTATCTGCAACTTACTCTCTTTCTCTCTCTTTATTATACGCTTCACACTATTACTCCATTTTTCAGAGTCGACAGTCAGCGGCTGGCTTGAAATTTTTTGTTTTTTTTTTGGTATGCAACTAATTACATTTGCATATCTATGGTTTTGGAATTAGTAGCATAGTAATATACATACTCCAATGTATGTAAGTATGTAAGTAGTAGCAGAAGTAGCAGCATAGTTGCAAGTAGTACCGGTAGTAGTACCGGTAGCAGCTATGTAGGACGAACACACACACAAAATAGCAGTAATGTGCAATTTACTTCTGTTCAAGGAATGTGAAAAATTTATACAATGTCGTACATAATTTTTCGGCGAAATGCCATTCATGAAGTAGAAACATTGCAGATTTCTTTTATTGCATACTGCAAGGAACGTGGAATTTTTTTGTGTGGCTTCAGGTTGCACTGTTAGTTGCAATGATTTTCGTATTGTTGTTTTTGCTGCTGTGAGACTTGTAAGAATTTATTAAAATAATAAAAATACTTGAAATCGTTTCGTTCATTTATTGATAGTAAATAAAATGTAAAACAAAAACTGAAATATTATTTAAAGAGCATTTCACTGAAATACTTAAGTAAATAGTTATAGCAAACTTTTAGGTATTTCAATAATATAAATACCTACGTAAAAATATGAGGTATGCATATGTTTTGGCAAAGCAATCAATTGACATTAGTGGATGATTAATGAAAAATATTAAACATACAAAATTTAATAATTTTCCTTATTACACCGGATGCCGCCAGAGAGGAGAATTTTCATTACATCTATACCTAAAATGACGTTGCTTTGGGTCGTAAGATCTTGGCTAAAATATTTAATTAATAGCAGTGCTTTAATACTGAAAAATCATTATCTATTTATCCATTCCATTGAAGAAACTTGAGAATTTGAGTCAAAATTATGCAATTTTCTCATACCTTCAGCGAGAAGAAAGTCATAGAATAGCATAATGTATAGTGTATAGTATTTCCCGAGGCAAATCCAACTGAAACTAGTAAGAACTTATCCGGTTTTAAATGTTTTTTTTTTTACAATATAAGTACATAGATACTATGAAATACAACAGGAAACCATTACCGTCTTCTGGCCTCACTCATATGAAGGTTATAGTAACGACAAAGTGCTTTCCTTGGACTACTTTGTACTCTTTGAAGTCAAGACAATTTTAATTTAGAATCACAGTGCACAGTAGTAACAAAAACAACGAGAGGAGGTGAAGAAGTTTTGCCTTATAACTATGAAATTAAAAATATTATTTGAGATAAATGATGGGGGAAGCAGAGCTACTGTCCTCCGAAGTGGATCCCGAAAAGAATAGCTGTCGAAGAAACTTGAAAAATAAGTTTACATGAGGCCTACGAACAGACCAAATAAAATGCTGAACTAAATTGAACTAAATAAATTTAGAATAAATGATTTGACATTCTCCAAAATATGTGAAGTCAACCTCTTCAATTCGCCCCCTTCGCCCTCCTCCCTACACATCAAGCTTGATTCAACCAAGGGAACAATTTCTCTCCATAAATTTCCATTATATATTCCCTTCTATGATACGATCATGGATTTATTGCAACCTAAAAGTATGCAATAAATAAACAAATAAATGTCTTCAGTCCCACGCAAACGTAAAAATCTTAAATTTTCCCAGTGACAACACGTAATTTCACTAATTGCTACATTCTACAACTTTCTTGCTTATGCAATTCTTCACAATATTATGATAAATATTACATGCCGGTGGAGACGAAATTTCCCGTTATCGGTAAGTAGAAGAAATGGAAAAAAGAGTTTTTAATCTCAACTAAAAAAAAAAACAAAAAGCGACGAATGAATTAAAGTTTTTTAATCCATAACGTTATATTTTCTTTACATTTAGCAGCAATGGCAATGACGACAATGTCATTGGCGCGCCAAGGTGGTGCAGATGCAATGGAGGCAGCAAAAGAAGTAAGAGGAGCAGCAAGAACAGAAACAGCACCCGAGTATTGTGGTCATTTTCTTGACTTTGATGCAATCAACGAAATTAAAAAGTTTTCTCTACAACTGCTGCCACTTGTACCCGTACTTTCGCAACCAGTCACCACCATTTCGTTCTCTACTTCTCTATCTTTATTTACCTTATTCTTTAAATATTTTTCTTTTTCTCTTCGCTCTATTTCTCATACAACTTTATTGCTCTGCATATTTGTCTAATTGAAGCTCGTGTACATTTTTCTTGCTTACCCATAGTTTATTGCATTAAAAATGCGCACAAAAGTAGACCACAAAAAATATGTAAGAAAAAGTAAAACGAAACGGAGTAGAACCAACCACCAAGAAATCATTGTGGACGTGAAAATATTTTTGCATGTTCAAGTCACACTAGAAATGAAGTGAACTAAAGTAATGTAGTAGTTGTTGTAGTTGATGTTGTAGTGTTTTAGTATTGTTGTTGCTGCATTTGTATTATGTTTGAACGTTGCTGATGATGAGTATTGCGAATACGGATGTTGTAGCTGCTGCTGGTCGTGAAGTTGAGTGGAGAATGCAATTAAAAATTCTTCATGTTTGAATGTTGTCTTTCAAAATGATGTAAAAATGCTGCGGTTGTGTTGTGTTGTGTTGGCGTTTTACTTTTACACATTCACTCATTCCCTGGCTCTTAATTCCTCCCACTCTCTCTCTCTATGGGTGTACTTTTGCGTGTGTATTTGCTGTTGCATATTTTTTGGTGCTTTATCTATGTTCTTACATACTATTTCTTCGTTTTTATATTCTTCTCCCTTAGAGCTTTTCTTACTTAATAATGTTTTGTTGTGATTGTTTGCGTTTAGGGAAATTAATTGGCCAAATTCTTAAGCACAGCTGAAGTAGGAGGAGAAAGAAGACGCTGTGAACCGAAAGCGTTAGTTAATTAAACTTGCGTGAATACGAAGGGTAGAATAGAAGTTATAAGAAAGAATGAAGTGATTTGGGTTATTGCATATTTAAGTGCGTTTGTTGTGTGCGTTTATTCGTCGTGATTTGTCAATTTCTTAAGCATACTTTTAAGAGGATTTCGCTTATGTACTGGGGCTTCTGGATTAATGTAAATGTTGTATGAATTCAGATGGCGCTCAGATTTTCGCAGTCCCTAGACAAGTATTTATGTAATTGAGTGAAGTAAATTAAAATGAAATTAGGAATTAGTTGGAGTATTAACTTACCACCAACTGAAAAAGAAGAGGAAGAAGTTAAATCTCAATTAGGTATGAACTTAGTAAATTAAAGCATACTTTCAGGATTTATCCTAATTTCAATTGTGTTAAACGAAGAAAAAATGCTTAGAGTACTAAGCTTATCGCGTAAATTTGTGTACCAACTTTTGAATATGCTTCAGTATAAAGACCAATGATTTTTATATAGAACGTTAAAGTTGAAGTTTTTAAATATTTCTGTATTAAAGGAATAACATTTATGCTAAAAATGTTTTAAAGCTGTAAAATTTACTCAAATAGTTTATGCCAACTGAAGGCGAATATAAACTATACATAAACTATTTATGGAAACTGCAATTTTCTCCAAAAATGTTTCATACTTCTGCGTCAGTAAAAACAACACAAAGAAATAAGTAGCTCAAAAACTCAAGAAATAGTCGTTAAATATCGACATAACAAGTTTAGATAAATTTGTTAGATAAATTTGTGGAACAAACTTTTGGGCACTTTACAATTAAATTCATCAGCTTTACATATTTTTATACTAATAATATTGGACAGTTACATATTTCAATGATGTTACTCATCTTCAAATTTAAAACAAAATTACTGATTACTTTCCGGCATTTTGAAAATGATATTTCATGAGATACATTCATGCATATTGAAAAAGGAAATTTATCATCGAAAAACAAAAACTGAAAACCGTTTAAATCATACTTTTAGACGCCCGCACATATAATTATATGTCAAATATCACTTCAGCAAAAACCCTTAACACAACAAACAACGACAACAATCAAAGTACAAACGACAACAGTATTAACATTAACAAATTGTAGCCGCACCACTACACACAAACACAATCATTTCGCTTATCTGCTTAAAATGTCATTTACAACAATGTTGATTCGTTGCGATTTTCATATTCAAGCAGCAGCAGCAACAACACACGTTGACACGAATACGTGCTTCAACTACAACAACACCAACAACACCAACAACACCAACAAAGCCAATAGCAAAAACAACGAAAAGCAAAAAACAAAAAAGAAAATGTGTTGTCCACTTTATAATTTAATTTAATGTCAAGCATTTGCATTTAACCCATTTTTGTTAATAGTTTCACCTTCTGATGGACGCTGGTGTCGTGCACCCATTGCTGCTTGCAATAATAATAATAACAAAAACAAAAACATTGTAGCTGCATTTGTTATTGCTGCTGCAACAGCAACATGAAACAATAACAATAATCATAATTATTACGTGCCATGTTCAACAACAACGCATAAAAAAAAAAACAGAATAAACTCAGCAACAGCAAATAAAATACATGGAATTGGCTTTTTTCTTTGCTTGCGCCCAAAACTATGCAACGTTTTTTTGCCTGCTTTTTTTTTAAATTTTTTATTTTCCATTCCCATTTGTAGGTATATTTTTGTTGCCCGTATGCATGTATGCGTTTAATTTAAATATGAAATGAGTGTGAGAATGTGGCATTGCCAACAATAAAATGAATCTGTAAAAAAATAATATTTTGAGAGTGAAATTTAGGGCGGACTGTTGTTAAACTTTAAACTGAATACGAGTGGATTTCATATATAAATGGGTCTGGGGTTTCCCGATACTGAAAACTATACAACAGCAGTGGTTCGATTTGCTGTAGATCACATTAAGAATCCGAAACTTCAAGCTTTAAAATGATTTCCAGAAACATGCGAAAACATGGGTTTCGAAAATTCAAGCGGTTGTCAAGTAAGGTTGCTCTGGCGAATTTCCATATATATGTTTTTATACGATTTTCATAAATTGTGTTCATGAAGACGGCACAAAGAATTATTTTTGTTTTGTTTTAGGAACGATCAAAAGTTCAATAGAAACAAGACAAATTATAAACTAATTTTACCAAATTGCCTAATAAATAGAAATCACACGAATTAAAGATGATATTTAATAAATTTTTTCGTTAGAAATGAGGCTCTTGAAAGTTTTCTTATTAAGAACATATTCCTAACTCAATTTAACTATTTAATCATTTACTAGATGCTTAAGATTATGCTATATATTTTATTAACCTAAGCATACTTTATGATTTTAGTATGTGATAAATAAAAAAAATAAGCCTAATAAAATTAACAATTTAAAATGATTAACGTTTTCAGAACATATGACAGTAAAACCAATTTAATTAACCATAAATTGTCATGGTCTAAAATGTTTACAAATAAAATTAGTAAAAAAAAAATAGTGCCTAAATTAATACGAATCTACAATATTTTTCATCTACAATATTTCAACAGCAAATGGTAAAATAAATTAATAAAAATATCGTAATTGTAAAATATCATAAATGGAGAGTTTTTACAAAGAGAGAAGAAAGTAGAATTTTTTATCAAAGAATTCCATTTTTATTGGGACCAACACTTCCAACGGATGAGAGTGAAAGTATTGGCTACTTTCAATTAATTTGTGAAGTAGGAAGATATTTAAAGTAAAAAAAAATTAAGATTTATTTACTGGTAGGCATCATCTTAAATGAAATTAGCTTTACATTGATTTTTGACAGAAAAGCATTGCATATTTTGCGGCATAATACTAACTCACATTTACAATTAACAGCGAATATTGAAGGAAAGTTAGGGATGATTTATCGAAAGTAGTCGGTGGCTATTATTTAAAGCAAAGACGTCTTCCCCCTTGGTTGCCATCATTTAATACTTTCTATATTAATTTGATCATAATTTTAGGTACAATTTCAAATATCAAATATATTATTAATCTATGTAACTCTTTTTTTTTAAATGCATTATTAGTTGCTAATTAGTTTTAAAGCAAAACACAAAATAATAGGTAACATTAGCTTTCGCATGAAATTTTATAAATTTAAATTGCATTAAATTAAAAGCTGCGGTAAATTAGTGCAAAATGCTAACAACAAACAAAACATAAAATACTTATAAAACGTGTATAATGGTGGAGCAAACCAACAAAAGAGTGAGCGAAAAAATAAAATAATACAGAATTTAAAAATAAAAAACCTTTACCACACATACAGACAGACAAATACAAATACAAATACAATATCAACAGAAATGGCAGTTTATAAAAATGTTGTTTTTGTAGTAACAGTTTGTTGCTGACGGTAGTTCTTAGTTACTTTTTATTTATTCATTTATTTTTTTTTTTTGTTGAGTTCACTTGCCACAGTCGACAGCGACATACTTATATCAAAATAATTGAATTTTATGTTTTATCATTGTTATTGTTTTTATTTAATATATCAATGTAATATTTGTAACAACTAATGGCAAGTACTTTAAAGCTCTCCCACCCAGCAACAGATGTGATGAAACCCTGGCCATAAGTCCAATCTTCCGGAATTAGGAGGAGATGACAAACGAAAAACTCAACTCTGCTACTTCTAGTATATGACGGAGCAGCTGCCAAAAGGCAGTTAGCGAAAAGCATATGCAATAATGGAAGCACCGAAGCAAAACAAGTTTACCGTCTCCGGTTTTTTGCGACAAGTTGGAGTTGGAACTCCATAAGAGTTGGAACACGGTTAGGATTGAAGCAGTGTTAAATAAATTTTGCCAAATTTTTTGCTGGGGCTTATGTTAATTTAATTTTATTTTTTATTTTGTTGTTTGCATTGTTTACTTTTTTTGAATTTTTGTTTGTTTCAAATTACACGTTACATTGAATTAAAAAAATTAACAGCAAATGGTACTTTTTTTTTACTCCATAGTAAACAATGAAGTAGCAGCAGATAATTGGAGGTGTTTAAGCGTAAAAATACAAATAAAACAAAAATATTTTAAATGTAATTACACATACTTTTAGGTGCTTAAAATATGTGCATACATGAATATATTTCATATTGTTCAAAGCTAATTCAGTTTTTGCACATTTCCGCAAAACAAGCTGTGAACAAGTACAATGAAACTGTACAGTGGGACAAAATATAATATGAGTGAATACAAATATTCCAACACTCGATCAGCGCTGATTGCCAATAGTAGTTTCAAGCATAAGCTTCTTATAATTCAGATTTAAGAATTCAATATTTTCTATATTTTTATGTGAAATAAAGACTACATTCATGACTGTGCGCCTTACAGCTAACATTAACGTTTGAGGCGTAGCATTATGAAAAAATTAGAAAAAAATTATTTATCTGTTCATTTGATCCAGAGATTCTTAGTAGATTCTATAATTGTATGAAGGTATTTTTTGACATTTTATCCTTAAATATTTTGTTTAAATATTAAGTTTTAGATATTTTTCCTCTTTTAACTATAGATATTTTGTCATAAGATAAAATTTTTCCCCCTTTTATCCAAAGGTTATAGACTAAGATATTTTGTCCATTTTATCGTAGTTTTTATTTTACCATATCCATTACATCGATATTCCAATTTATTCAAATATATTTTATCCATTTGACTCATAGATATTAAGATTATTTTTAGATTTGCTCGTTATTTTCATGTAGAAAGGCCCTAACAAACATATTTTTTAATCGAGTATTGGAAATATTCTGTGTTGATTGTGGCCCATTTAAACTAGCGAACATTTATATTTTAAACAAATGTTAGTTAGGTCGCTGTGGCGTAGTGGTGTCCAGTGTTCGAATCTCGGCACAGGCAAATCAAAAAGCAGAAAAAATAATTTTTCTACACGGCACCACCTCTATCCTACAAGAGTAAAAATTGCCTATGAAAAGGTTTGTTAATTCGCCGTTCGGATTCGGAACTAAACTGTAGGTCCCTTCCATTCATGTACAAATATAACACGCACAATATGAGTGGAAGCGAAAAGCTCGGCCTCGGCCCTTCATGGGCTGTTGTGCCATTAAAAGTAAAAGTAAAGTAAGTTAGTTAGGGCCTTTCTATATTAAGGAAACTATATACTCGTATATATAACATTTCGTGTATTTTATTAACGGACATTTCTTCAAATTTTGTGCATTTTATATTATCGTTATATATTTTTTCCATTTTAACCATAACCGATTTATATTTTTATCCACAATACTATTTTATCCATTCTATTTATAGATACTTTCATGTACTTAAGGCTGAGATATATTAACCATTTTACATTTTGCTTTTAGAAATCTTAACAATTTCCTCACTTTCTCTGTCATTGAGACCACTGACAACATGCCCTCTTCGTTACAAGTTTTTCATTATAGATTTGTGGAAAAAATTGTGATTACATTGTGGTTAAAATTTTATGCTGACATGATTAAAATACCACAATTTTCTTTACAAAAATATTAATGTGGAAATTATGTAATGCAATCATGTGAATCGGTCTGTAAATTGGATACACATTAACGCACACACGAATAGGTTCACATTTACTTATATTCGAGCCCAAAAAAAAAACAAAACATAGAAAAAACAAATTATTTTTAAATACTTAATGGACAAAGTTGCATGCACCTTGGTAAACTAAATATCGAAAATTATCTGAGGCAAGAAGCACTTTCTAGGCCTTGTTCTCGTCGAATTCTTCAATTATTCTTTACTTGGTATAAATGCAATAATCGAGGAAGATTCGCATGAGAAACATCTTTCGTCGAAGATAAAATAAAGGGCTAGTAGGCCAGTTTTCCAGAGTCAACAACCGGCAACGAACTGAAGCAACAACTGCTGGGATATCTTGAAGACTCACCACCGTATTGCTATATTGGCGGTTTAATTAAAGTCTTCGGAAAATCCAAAAGGGGATTTGGAAAAATATTATTCTTTTTCCGCTCAGATTTTCATTAAAAAATTTACTCCAATTTCCAAGTTAATGGAACCCGATACAATTAACCGAAGATTAAATTTTCGTTCTAATTGAGTGATTGTTGGCCTTTGTTGTTGTCATTATTGCGGTTCATGTTGTTTTTGTTGGTTGTACATTTTGTGCTATTAGTAATTCCAGTTGACAAGTCACGTGGAAGTGAGAAATGCCATTTATTGAAATAATTATTTAAAATGTGGTTTACTTACTGGTACTAAATGAATTAAAACTGAAGCAGAGCGGCAGAGGAGGAAAAACACTACCAATTATAAATTAATGAAGTTCGTGTTATTTAATGAAAATAGGAAAATAGTAGAAAAGGCAAAAGTAAATAGAGCAAATAAGTGGAGCAAAATAAATTTAATGCCTGATTGCCTTAGGATATTGGAAATCATTTGAAAAGTAAATATTGCAATGCAACGAAGTAGAATAGAAAATGTAAATTATTGCTTTTGTTTATTACCTAAGTGTTAAAAGTTTAAAGCAGCAGATATTACCTATTTGAGCAATACAAATGCATCCTGTGTATACGACGCTAAGTCTATTTTTGGTCAAACATCTTCGGATAAACTATTTAATCGATAGCATTCATGGCTTCGTATATCACCACCAGATCTTCAAAACAGTCGCAGAAATCTTATTAACGCACAAGCCTAAAATTATGCTAGAATAATTACATATGTACTCGTGCTTATGGAACTAGAAATTTATGAAGTTTAATATTTTCACTAAAACTTGAAATTTTTAAATAAAAAATTAAACACGAAAACAGTAAAATAATAAATTAATAGTAAGTATGTACTTATATCTTTATTTTCTGTCATAAAACTAATAGCAACATTAATCTTTATTGCCAAAAGTAATGTATACAGCTGCAGTATTTTATGCATGTGCGCCACTAGTTTTTTGTTTATCGAAAGTGCAATATACATATTTCATATAACTGACTACATAAATCCCACCCAACAAACAATATTGGCAGTACCAAAACGGAAGCAAAAAATCATAGTACAATTATTTATATTAATAATAAACGATATTATAATTAAGTCGGCGGCGCCTGGTTTTATTATATGCAAACACACCGAACTACATACAGTCATACTGCTTACATTTATAATAGTATCTGGATACACCCGCATAAAAATTTGCACAGGCAATATGCCCAATTTTAACCCAGTAGAATAGATGAATTATAGACTGTGCCAGAGGAGCACAAGAAACAAATATTAATGGATATAACTACTTAGTAAGTATATGGTAGGAATGGACAAAATTAGTTTTTGAGCTGAGAGCAAAATAGTTATGGACAGAATATCAAAAAATTTGTTTCGAAAATAGTTCAACAAAAAGGAAACCGAGACAATGAACTGCAGAGAAAACTACGTTTGGAAAACAATGGAGAGAATATCACAGGGGTAATGGATAAAATCTAATGGGACTAACGAACCCAATCTCTGTTAAAATAAATGAATTACAAATATTTATGCTGAATCTGGAAAATCTTCCTGGTTTCTAAAACGAAAAATAACTATGGAAATTCTGTCCATAAATATAGAAAAAATTTAATAATAGAACTACTATGTACCAAATATGTATAAAAAATTCAAAAATTCATAAACTATTTCTGCAAAAACTAGATAAACTATCAGTGAACTAAAAAAAAGAAGATATACGAAGGAAAGGGCAAAATATCAGGGGACTAATGAACAATTCACAATTACAGTGAATAAGATGAGCAGAATCTCAGTGAATTAAATCTTCATATACTGACAACTGGACAAATTGACAATGAACTAAAAATAAAAATATCTATGTATCAATTAAACTGAATAGTGCGAGACTATCTCTAAAAAGTGGAAGAAAGATAATATTTCTGCAAAATCTAGACAAACTACAAGAGAATAAGTTAATGGAAAAAACTCAATTTATCAGAATAAAGAATAACCAAACAAAAAAATTAAAATATGTAGCAATATTCTGAGAAATAAAATATCTACTGAAGGATATCAGAAAACATAGGAGTAATGTACAAAATATCACATATGTAGCTATAGAATAAATAAATTTTCCTCACTGGGTTCAGTATGTGCTCATGTGTGAGGTGCGCAAATTACCTTTAGGCTATACGAGTACAAGGCAACACAGTAAATAAAGAACAACAAAATTATTAAATATAAGTAGTGGTAAATACGGTATTAAGCGAATTTCTTTATTTACTTACTATTTTTTTAAATTTTTTGTTATTATATTTGGTTGCTATATGTACCATACCTAGTAATAAAATACTATTGCCATTGTAAAATACACAAGACACATAATAAAATAAAGTCTTTTGTGTTTAAGTTTTATGATCCACATAATAACAACAAGTGTGTAAATGAAAACATGCCCTCACACTCATTTTTGCTTTTTAATATGGTAATTTTATTTTATGTACCTAAGTAGTTCCTCGAATGCATATGTACATACATATGTACCATATACATATACTATATGTAAACATTGTAATCCTTTTAGGTTACAAGCTTAAAATTCCATAAAGAATTGTCATTATTTAAAGTTGCAGACAATATTTCTGTAATTAAAAACTATGTAGCATACATTTAGGCACTGTTTAAAATTAATGTCTGAAATTATTGTTTGGGGGCAGAATCTTTTATTAAGTAATATGAGCAAAGTGTGTTCAAATAGACAAAACTTGTTTAAAGTTTTTACTTAGTGAAAACTTAAGCAGGCATTTCAAATATTAAGTTAATATTTTATAATAGCATTAGTGTATGCTAGGCAGCAATTAAAGAGGAAACATAATTTTCTCATGTAAATAAATTACTTAAAATTGTAAAATTATAATTAAATAGAGATGTTTATTTATTTAAATTTATATTTTAGAAAAGAAATAATAAATCATTAAATTACTATTCTGAAAACTAATCTCTACTATAAATACTTTTCTTATTTATTTGCATATATTTAGGCTTATTCTATATACCTACATTTACCATATTATTAAAGAAAAATCACAGTGTGTTTTTGTATGCATGATAAGAGATGTGCATGCTTTTCACTTCGGCGTTCGGATTCGGCATTAAACTGTAGGTCCCTGCCATTCATGTACAAATATAACACGTACCACATGAGTGGATGCGAAAAGTTCGGCCTAGGCCCTCCATGGGCTGTTGTACCATTAAAAGTAAAGTAAAGAGATGTGGTAAAAAACTTAGGAAATACTTTTTTAATATTTCAATCAACAATTAAAAAAACTAATTTGAGTCATATGATGTCATAGAAGGTTAAAACGTTATCGGTTGGAATCAGGAAATAATGCGATAAAATATTGGAAACCTGTAGGACTACTAATATTTTTCCCTAGAGGCTTCCAATATTTATCGTATTATTTATACTTAGATTCAAACTGATAAAGTTTTAATCTTCTATGTATGATGTCTTAGTTTCTGGAACAAACCATAAAATATTTTTGCAAACAAATATGAAAATATACAAACCTGAAGGATTAGCTTTAAAAAATCTTAAGCCAGATAAAATAGGTAAAACACCATAGGTCCGATAAACAAAAATTCTCAGCTCCCCAAAATACAAAAAGTTGCAAAATTAAAGTTACATTTTCAGTAGCGTGAGGTTGGTCTGAACAAAATAGCAGTGGTCTGATGGAGACCTTTTGTATAACTTAGTGATCAGTGAAAAACAAAATATAAGTTATCTAAAGCCAAAATAATTTCCAGAAAAAATAGGATATAAAAAAGTCCCCAAAAATAATATAAAAAAAAATCTGAATGGAAAATAGATTATCCTGAGGAAAATAATAGTTTTCAGAAAATTACACAATATCAATAATGATTATCTGAAGAAGAAAGGTTTCTGGTACCAAGGCACCGAATAATGAAATACAAGAAGTCAGAGGACAATATATCAAATATTTGAATGGCATCATATCATTGAAAAAATTATCAATGACTGTGGTAGCTGTCGCATATAAATTGGTAGAAAATTATTTATATATCAGAGATATGCACATTATCATTTATCTATTCGACGATTGTTGTTCCCTTTAGATTTTCATTTTCATTATGCTACTTTACACAGCTTAATCTAATGACTTATTCAACCCTTTCCATTCGCTGTGAATTACAAAATGCATTTATGTATAAATAATTTGAAATTAATGATACGCAACATGTTCATGATACTTCATTCATTACATTTTTATTTTTTTTGCCCTGTTATCTGCTGCATGAACCAAAACAACAACAATAATAATATGTACACTTTTCTTCCCTATAATGAATGTTTTCTGCGTCCTCTCCCTCTTCCCCAAATACTCTCCTCACTTTCATATCCGTTTAGCCATTTAATGCCATTCTCCCCTGTTATTTTTTTTTTTCAGCTAGCAAATGATAACAAAACCAAAAAAATTTAAAAAAAATAAAAAAAACACCATCCCTACATTCCCTACACAACGAGCAAGAGAAGTTGTGGTGAAGGGAAATAAAGAATAAAGCGGAAAAAAGTAGCAACCTTTTCGACCATCAAAGCACAGATTTATTGCGCACAATTAACACTGCCATTGCTGCCATAATAGAGCACGAGTACGAGTAAGAGCAAACAGCAACAGCAACAATAGCAGCAGCAGCAGCAGCAGCATAGGTTGCAAGTGACTTTAGCATGGTAAGTAGATAGCCATTTTGTGTTTTTTCTTTTTAATTTTTTTCAATTTCATTGCTTTTGTAACAGTTAATGTGTCTTTTGTAGCGCATTTATTTATTATTTGCCGCTGCCTTGTGGCTATACACAAGTGAAATTGTAATTGAGTTTGCAATTCAGTTACAAAAAAAATAATGCTCCTAATGTATGCCTACTTTTGATATATGGCGTGCATTATTATCAGCTATATAAAAAATATTTCTGCTGATTGCGTGTGTGCGTGTGTGTGTGTGTGTGTGTGTATGTGTGTGTGTGTGTGTGTGTGTGTGTGCGTGTTATGAACAGTAACACTTACACCGAAACACATTTCTCGAGTGATAATACAATCGAAATAAATTTTAAAAACATTATTATTTTATAACTAGTCTGATCAGCGCCTGAGAGTGTGCCATAGTTTAAAGTTGAAAAGTTTTTCAATAAACATGAGAGTTTTGTTGAGGGAGTTGTTGTTTTTTCTTCTAAAATAATATATATAAAACATTGATTTAATATATATTTTGTTAATTGTTGGGGCTTATATTAAATATAATATGATTTTTTTAATTGTTTTCCTACCTTTATCTGTTTTTGTTTTGTTTTTAATAGTTTCAAGCTTTAGCGGATCCCCGAGTTGGGGGATAGAATAGGAGAGAGCATCTGAATATTAGAATACGATTTAATGGGAGTGGGAGAGGAACATGAGCATAAGGAGCGTTTCAAGATATACATAAACCATATGAATATGAGATATGGAATATAATTTTCTCCTCCTGTCCTTGGCTCTGCTAGCAGCCATCAGATATCGTTTCATTTTCTTCGTATTACTGGTTCTTTTTAATTTGGTCCACTTTAAAAAACTACTGACATTTCGTCTATCTGGTTTAAACTTTTTTTAAACTTTTTCATTAGGGCTGCAGATATTTAACTAATTTTTAATTAATTAAATAAATATTACTTTCACTAGATAACTTTTGTTTTTAAATTTCTCCCTTACATTTTCCTTCTCTTGAAATTTTGAGCTCTTTTCTCTCAAAAAACATTTATTTAATTTTTCCTGTTATATTTCGCAGGCACTTTATCCATGTGTTCATCGTTATCTACGTTTACCACACTCCAATCAGTGACATTTTGCTCGTTTAATCTTCGTAGTTGATATTGAAATGTCAATTTATTTACTGAAATAAAGAATGTATTTATCATCACTGGTATTAAAGAGTCACTTTCACATTTATTAAGCATTTCACCCCATTTTTCCAGACACATTTCTCCCATCTCTCGAAAGTATTTTCCTCTTTTCTCTTTTCAGTGGCATGTTTTTGATTTTACAAAAAAACCCTTTTACCATATCTAAAAATGATGCAATAAATTATTGTAATTCTCATACAATAATTCACTTAAGGACATAATTTAAATGTAATTGCAATTATATTAAGTAACTGCATAATCCTTTTTCAATTAAATATCAATGTTCGCGTATGCACGAATGTAAATTTAAAGCTCATCAGTAAAAATTTAATTAATTTTGCAATTCGTTGCAATGTTATGAACATTGCATAATAAGATGAGCGTGAAAATGGAACAGAATGAGACTGAAAAATGTACAACGCTCACTCACACTTCCGTGATGTCATGCGTTCAACATTTTCATAATTATTATGACAAAATCATTGAGCAACAATGCACTCAGCAACGACACAAACAACCAACTGCATTATGGTATTATTTTGATGCATATGACTACTACATATACATAATAATTGCAAAGCGTTGCAATTTTTCGCACAGCATACTTTTAAGCGGAGCGCACAAAAACACACTCGTAAACACACTCGTAAAATGTAAATGCATATTTATTAAATGTTAAATAGTATGCATATTTAAAAATGCATACAATCCTACACCATACGCCATTCATATTTCATTCGTGAGTAATTACGCAATTAATTTTGTAATTTTATGGCAAAACTTTTTGCCCAGAATCAGTGAATATTATCTGCTTTTGTTTACGTTGTTGTTGATGTTGTTGTTCAAATAGTTTTCAGTTTAACTAAAATGAAATTTTAAAACTAAAAACAACATATTATGCGATTTTCATTTCAGAATACAATGAAACCTTTTTTTTATACTTTTTAATGATTGCATTCTCAAAACAAATAATTTTAATGTATTTTTTAACGCCTTAAAACTTGCAATATAATATAAATATATTATTGAATAGTATCTTGTTAAAAAGTTATTTTGATAAATCAAATTTATGTTGTGACAATAAACACAAATGAATTGCAACAAAACCTAGAATACTATTACTAACATATGTACATTAATATACAATAAATACATAAATGAATTGAGTTCATATTTTCAGCTAATTAAAAAGAGCATAGCATACTTTTGTGCTCCAGTGAATTAATATTTATTTTTATTATATGAGTTTACTTGCTGAGTATAAGTTACCATACAATGATGATGCAATGGATAATAATCGTGATACTTATTGGTATTATTATATTATTTATATTATTTATATTATTTATAAATCTACTTTGATTTCCTCATTCTTTCTTTGGGTTTCCAATCTTTCCTTCTTTCACTTAAGTTTGGTTCGTATTGTTTTGTTTACCTAGTATTCATTTTTCATCCTCTCTTTAGCCCACTTATCGACTTCTTCTTTTACATTCGAATTCCATATTTCCCATTTGGTTTTGCTTCCCTCCTCATCATCACTTTCTTCTAACTTACTTACCCCTTCCCTCCTATCATTCTCTTTGAGAATTCTGCAACGACATGCAATTCTTCTTCTTATATTCTTCTCCTCATTTACCATTTTCTCCAATACAATATCCGTCCCGCTAATTCGATAATTTGTTTCAAATTAAATTTCTTTTGGTTAGCAAATTTCCTTTGGTCTTCCAACTTTCTCGATAGCAGAGCACGAAATGGAATTAACACCGCAAAAGAAAGGCACAAAAGCAGCAACAAATTTATGGCAATGTATAAAACAAATAAAGAAAAACAAAAAGCGAAGAAGAAAAGATTTTATGTTGACCGAAACCGCAGCAATTTAACCAATGTACTACCATCACAATGCAGACTGCCTGCTTGCTGGCTCTGCTGTTGATATCTCAATTAGGCGGCAGTTGTAGCACGCCAAAAAATAGGCAACAACACAAAACAGACAAAAAACAATCACAGATAATAAACACAGAAAGATGGTAGAAAAAGTAAAAAGAGCAAAAAACAAATCAAAAATACAATAAAATAGCACAAGACGCAAACACAATAAAATTCTGTGTGTACGCATGCAGCAACTAAGACAATAAGATTTATTTGGTAGAGCGTAGCATACTTTTAGGTATCAACTGTTAAGACCGCAAAATGTTTTCTTTCTTTCTCTTTGTTGTACGTTAAATGTTTGCCATTTCGCGGTGCTTCTTATTGCCAATGAAAGGAAACTGTATGTGTTTCTGAGTAAGGAGCAATAACGCAGACGGAGTCGAAGAAGAAGTCCATTGTCCTCTAAGAGGTGCTGTTGCCAAATACAAAATCGTAAGCGAAGCATGAAAATTAAGCCATTAAAATTGTATATTTTTTTTTTGGCGTCCTCCTAGGAAAACAAAATATTGGCTAATTAATGAAGAGATGAGGCGGCCGATGCCCGAGATGGGACAGCAAGTAAAACATTGATTCAATTTATTGATTGCATAAATGTAGGCGTTTAAAAATAAATGATATACATATGATTTTTGATATGTATGTTTGGAAACTGTGAAATTAATTTTAATTATATTCGTTGTATGAAAGTTTGTTTTGTACGTAAATTACAACTTTGTATTAAATATCATAAATCATTTAATAGTTTTGATGCAATATTAGCAAAAATTATAATTTAGAGCATATTTTTGAAGCGAAAACAAATGAATCATGCCTCTTTGCTTCCAGAAAAAGCATACAATGTTTCCACTATATTATAAAAAAAAATTATGAATTGTTCAAGATTTTTCGGTGTTATGAACTAACTGCTTCAAGAAAACTCCTGCAATGTGTTTAATATAAAATAGCAAACGTTTAGGTGTACACCAAAATATCTTTAAATACACCACTATTTACAATATTCAAGATTTACATATATACACAGTTGAAAATTAATTAAAATTATGGTGTTTAAGAAATTTTTTAATACAGTTTAAAAATAATGCCACCATTGCAAAAATGCAAAATTATTCTTTCCTCCTTCTTTTCTTAAACACATCTTCTACGCACATTTCCATCGAAATTCATTCGTTGAGTTGAATAATTTTCTCTTATCACTGTTTTGACTGTCATCTGCACTTTTCCACATTCCTTCATTTTACATTTGTTACCTTCCTTTTGCTCTTTCTTTCCGCTTTCATTCCTTTTCTCCTTACTTTCCCATTCCTTTACAATTTTCTTGCCTTCATTCTCCTTTTTCTTCAATTCTATCTTCTTTCCTTACCTGTTTATTATCCTCTCAGCTTTATTCTTTACATCCTTTGTTTTGTTTCCATTCTGTTCTGTTTTCACGTTTCTTTCATTTACTTTTTACTTTTCTATGTCTTTCTATGTCTCCTATCTTTTATTTTTCTTTTTCCTTTCCTATGTCTTTCCATGTCCACATTCATTCCTTTACTTTTCAATACTGTTTCCTTTCTTTTTCACCTATATCTTTCATTTAGTCTTCTTATATTTCTATTTTTTTCCTCTTATCTTTCCCTTCCGCTTCCCATACCCTTCTCCTTTCGGCATCATCTTAATGTTCCATTTTTTCTTTCCTTTCCTCTTTTCACTTTTCCTATTTCCTTTGCTCTTCCCAATACACTTTACTTTTCTTATTCCTCTTCCTTTTTCCATTGTTGATTTTCTTTTTTCTCTTCCAGCTTCCCTTCCATTTTCTACACCTTACCTTGCTACTTTTCCATTGATTTAATATGAAATGAAAATAATAAAACTCCCGACGTTTATATAAAATAGGGCATTATTTTAGGCCCTTTAATTTATTGCCCACTGCAATTTTAACACTTTCAAGCAACTACAGCACAAAATTTAATTTTAAAGTTTGCTATAAAATATGATTTATGAGGATTTTGTACTCATCAGTAGCGATTACGCTATACAATTTTTAAGTATTTTTCAGAAGCATACCTTTGGGCGCACACCAAATATAGGAGAATATGTAAAACAATATTCACTTCACTTTTATGAATTTTAATTTCAATTTTAATACACGCCAATTTCAGAAGCGTCAGTAGCAGCAGCAGCAGTAGCGTCACCAGCAATGGAGAAATGCTACTAACTCATAAAGTCCCATTGCAGCATAAGCAGAACCAGCAGCACCAGCAGCACCAGCTGCTGGTATTAACCGCATTATAAGCGTAATTGAATTCTGATAATAAATTTGCATTATATTTGTCTTTTTTTTCTCAACAATGTTGGTCGTTGTGTCAGTGGGTGGATATGATAGAGGGATACTTTTATTCACTTTTTTTTTGGGAAAAGAAGTAACTACTTTTTGGCCTTATCACAAGAGAGCGAAACCAGAGATATAGAACTGAAGGGAGAAATGGTGTTGCTGAAGTAGATTATTTAATAATTTTTCCCAAAACGCACATTTTCACATGCGTTAGCAGAATTGGGGCAAAAAATTTATGTACAAGTAAAAAAAGAAATAATACTGTAAAAAATATTGTAGCTGCGCTTCAATAACAAAAAAAAAAAAAAACAGGTCCGTGTAAATTATGCCCAATGGCATAAATAATGAATTATGTTTTATGTGACATACGTGAATAATACTTTTTCATACCTATATAAAAAATATACAACTTTTTTTGGGAGGCATATATAGTATCTACGTAGCCAGCATGTGGAGGTAAGCAGTATTGCATTTGGGAGTAGTAGTAAAGTACTATTTAAATAAATGAAATATGTATTATGAAAATGAGCCAAAGTGTTCGATGTAAGTGGACGATGTTGCAGACAATGCATAAAATTTTATATCTAGGCATGTACGACAAAGTGTATTGAGGTCGGGTGCAAATGAAAAAGTAAGTAAATAAGTATACGCGCATGTGTGTGTGAATGCGAAGGCGATATTGGCGGTGGAATTGTGCCTACATTGGCGCATACGGAAAACTGATAATACGCCGACAAATTATGAGGGTTTCAGCGAAAAATTAAAGGGGAAGCAAGTAAGTAGGTAGCAGCAATGAAAGACTAATATTAAAAATTCGTAAATTTTAAGTGGTTTGTATATTAATTTATATGGCGCCTTATGTTCTATGGCTTGATAAGAAATTATACATTTCTCTTTTCCCAAAGTTTCATCTTCTTTGCATACTCGTATAAATATAAAAGGGGGGAATACTTACATTTTCGTAATTCTAAAACATCAGAAAGAGTGCCAGATCCGACATAAGTAGAGTAAAAATATTTATGGATGAAGTAAAGAATAGCATGGATAAAGAAAAACCTGGTATGGATAAAGTAAAATCTCGTGTGGTATACGTAAAACTATAGAACGGATAGAGTAGTGAAAGCTATTATAGTTGTATCTATATATAACGTAAAATCAGCATGGATAAAGTAAAACTAGCTTTGGGTGTAATACAACCTTGCACGGATAAATTAAATTTAAAATGGATACAGTAAAATCTGGTATGGATAATGTCAATAAAATAAAATATGCTATAGACAAAGTTGAACCTATTGATAAAATAAATATTTGGTTATAATCTGGGATTAATATAGAGAAATCGTGCAAAGATTGAGTTAACTTAGGAATGTAGAAGGTTTAACTAGGCATGGATAAATACAATTTTATATGTTAGAAAGTTAAAGTTTGGATACGGTGAAACCTGGCATGAATAAAGTACATAAAACCTGGCAGGTATACCTACTAAATAGCTACTGTATCGTATAAAGGTATAAAGCAAGATTTGAGGGGATAAAAGTATTAGCTTAGGTTAGGTTCAGTAGTTATCCAGCAGGACACAGTTAAACCAAAGGTAACCCATTGTGAAACCAAGTGAATATTTTATCCCCCGCCTTCAAAGTAACCTGAGTACTCAAACTATTTGGATATTGTTGTATATATATTGTAGTATGTCCTCTAACTGCCTACAAGTTGGACAGGCCATACAGAAGTATTGACCCAAAACTAGGCCCTTGATAGCAGGTTGACTATTGAACATGAATACATCATGGATTTATCATTGATTTATCAAATCGCTACAGTCATCAGGGAGACGAATCTCGAAGGAATGGAATTGATGAACTGCTTGTCAAAGAAGGATGCGGGGACGGTGCTGGCAATTATTTTTATTACTTACATTATCAGATCATTTATTATAATAATGATTAACAGTATCTTACTCTCAATATGAATTCTTTGAAAAAAACTTCATCACTTCAAATTATTTTTTTAAAAAGTTTTTTTAAAAGTTCGCTTTAATTTCATTTCACCTAAAAGCATGCTACAATTTATTTTTTATTACAGTATAAATAAAATATACATTAATTTTAAAATTTCTCTAACATTCTACTACAAATTGCAAGTAACTTTTTTATCTTTCTATATTAAATACATACAAACATGGGTAGGTACAAATAATAAAAATAGATCTATGTATATACACAAACTAAAAGTCAGGGTCATCGCTCATACAAACCATCAAAGGCACATCGATAAGCATCTCTAGCTTTTGGTGTACGCTTTTTTTTTACTTTTCCGACGCATACAAGCTCAACCGAAAAAATCAATTTGCTGCTTTTGAAAGAGTCAGTGTATGTGTGTGTAAATGTACGTGTACCCGAGTTTACGTGTATTAGTGTATGTTTGTTATTGTGTGCCAGTAAAGGAATGAGTTGAAGGAGGTGTTTTATGTGCAATGTCCATTAAATGGCAGCTCATAAAGTCCTGAAAAAAACGAACTGGGCAAGGGAGAGCAAACGAAAAAAAGGAAAGTACATTTTCAGCACATTTTTCTGTACATTATAAAGACCTTTTTTTGCTGCGCATTTACTAAACATCTTAAAAAAAGAGAGTGTATATTTGTGTGTGTATGTTCCACCGCTGCTCGCTTATCTTTGACTCTTAACAGAACGTAATATCTATGAAGTCAGTCAGCTAGTTTTTTATATTAATATCATTTTTTTTTGCATTTGGTTGCAGCAACAAAATGTTCAAAGAAAACTGTTAACTAAAAAATGAGACAAGCAAAAAAATAATATACTTTATACAAAAAAAGCTAAAATTTACACTTTTGTTGGTTTGATTTGTTGATTTTCCTGTAACACGCACACTAAAATATACTACACAATAGGACTGAATAAAAGATGATGGAAAACATTAAAAAGTATCAGCAAACCAAAAAGTGTTAAATGAGCCACGAAAAATGTTGAGAGGAAAAAACCGGTAGACAAACAAACAAGCACGAAGATTGCTGATTATAAAGAAAATATTTTTATTTTTAATACAAACGATAAAAATATTTTATGTTGCATATTTGAAGGCGGGAACAAAATAAATGTATGGAATAGCAAAAGAAAAGTTATAAGCGTATTCAATTTGTCAGAATTTCAGTTTTTTTTTTAAGAGCAGAGAAGAAGAAAAAACTCCTACAACACTTCCTAAAAAAAAAGTTCTTTCTTGAAAGCAATAACTTTGCAGACATATGAAAGCATTACTAAAAATATAAGGTAAAACTTAACAAGTTGGAGTAGATTTTTACATCAAATAAGACCACAAAATTACTGAGGGAATACTACAAAAATGTTTTTAATCTCCCAGAGTAATAATCTGTAAATATTTTATAACAAAAAATACAAAAAGGTATACTATAGACTTTAAAGTGTTGATTAAGTTATTTAGAGAAAGCAAAGCATACATAGATGTCGCATTACTTCACTTAAGTAAGGCTCTTTAGCAAGTAAGTATTACTTCAAATAGGAAAATGAAGAGATGATCGATCTGTACATGTATATAAAAGCGCCCACAAGTATGCAATTAATTTTTAATATTATTGGTATTCATTTAGAATATTTCACAACATAACACTACATAAATACATTCTCTTAAAGTTTTTATTATGATTTCTATTGAAATATTTAGTTTCTATGACTAAACAATTTATTGCGTACAATTCTCTTGCCAAATATTTGCTAAGAATTTAATCAAAAAGTATGTATTCTTCTTTTCTAACAATTTCCATAAACTAAAATTGTGCATTGAAATAAAAAAACCCCTAAATTTATGTACTTACTCTTTTTATTTTACCTAGCTAAACAAAAATCATAATAAAATAAGAATAAATTCTTATCAAATGGAGCAACAAATGCAAAAATAACGTTGCATTGTTTCTCTCAAACTCTGTAAATCAAGCAGAGATATTTGGATAGAAAAAATTAAATAACAAAAGAAGAGTACAGCAAAACTTTTTAGTTAGTCAGAAGCATCAAATACACACACACACACACACACACACACACACACACACACAATATGTCAATACCAACACACACACACATGGACACACATAAATCATATGCATACCAAATGGTTTTGGTAACATCTCATAGCTCGTGATCGTGTGAGCGCTAAATTCGCTTCCTCCTTCTCTATCCTTGCCGCTTTTCAGCGTCAAACATGGACCCAAATCATGCAGAAAGTTAAATAAAGTGAACGAAAAAAGAAAAAAACGGAAGTGGGCTAAAAAATTGGTCACTTCTTTTTCGGCTGCACAAATATTCGAATGCTTTTGTTTTCACATTTGTCAATTTTTCGACTTTTTCAGCTATGGTTGCTGCTGCTGTTATCATTTTCCTTTATTGAAATACGTATATTTTTTAGACGCATTGTCAATGAATTTTCCTTTTTATTTGGCTATTGTTCTTTTTGCAAGCGTGTGTATTTTGTACCGTTAGCGTTAGCGTCAGCTTTAACTAGTAACTTTTTGATTTAATTTTTATATTCGTTTATCAAGTTTTGCTGATAAATATTTCCTGAATGCACATTTACAAATAACTTTATGAAGTGTTGATTTGATATTATCTAGTTTGTTTTTTATGAAAAAATAAAAACAAATAAATCCTTGTATATTTTTGGGAGCTCTAACTTCCTGCTCTCCGCTCTCGTCACTACGCTTCCACACTGACAGTTTTCCAGTAGCAACAGCAGCAACACCACCACCACTCTGATAAATGTGTCACATCGTAAATCATTGCATGTATTTGTTGTTCTCATTGCATGAATGTGTGTCTGAGAGAGAGCGGGAGAGAAAGTGTAAGCGTGTGTCTCTGTCGCAACAAGAGAAATTGTTATATGTGGGATTTTGTGAAAAGTTTGACAGTTTCGGTTTGCTTGACATTTTACTGTTTTGCTGTGTTCAGTTCTCTTCTAAGTATGCTTTGCTGTGCTGTGCTGTGCTGCCTGCGTTTGAGATATTTTATCAATGATAAGCAGTGTACATATTGTGATGTATGGGATTACTAACTTTACAGATACACATTCTTGTATAAGTGTACTACTTCTCTTTCATATTGATTTCTGATGGAAAAGGAAAAGCACACCTAAAAGTATGTGACTAGTTTAATATTTTTGCACTTTAACTTTTGGGAATGTTTTCGTAATACTTACATATCTGCAGCATAACTTTTCGTAGTCACCATAATCTTCAAGTGTTTTAGAGAAAATTCTCTAGATAGTCAGATCAGAGGATCAGAGGCTTTTATCAAAATTTAAAAGTTATGAGCTTACAAACCATTTACTGACTAAATTACTGATTGAATCACTGACCAATCCACTAATTTAACCAATGACTACTTTTTCTAATCTCTCTAATCTCTTATTGACTAATTACTAACAAACTCACTGATTCTTCGGGTGATTCACTGGCTACATCACTAAATAATTACATAATTGACAAAATCAAGCAAATCAGGGGGTAATGTGCATGACCTCTTTCAGTGATCAACTCACAGACTGGGCCATCTTTTAAGGATTAATATTTCCATAGCAGAAAATTGGCATGGCGAAATCTCCAAAAGTATAGCAACTGCTATAGGACACGGAATTTCCAGGCATTTGCAGACAGCAAGCCATACTTGTTAGGCAGAAAACATCATGGCGTGAGACAAGTAGGCGTGGTTCCTACCAAACAAAAAACATTATAAACTATGCCGAAAATAGCAATGCTTGATAGCGAGTTGAAATACGACAATTTTACGAGTGGTAATCCCAAATTATTTGATTTCTTTAATGATTGGAAATACATATGGTTAAAAAAATCACCATCATATTTACAAATTATTGATCAATGGATCAATTAAACATTCACATACCTATACAATACAATTATCGAACTTACTTTGCTAATCCATCAAATTTCAAGTTACGATTCTCAAGCGAACTTACCTGCAAAGAAAAGAGAAAATATTTAATAAAAATTCAATACAAAATTATCGAAACAAATTTTATGAGTTTTTCTGAATTAAAATATCACATGACATTATAAAATATGTACAAATTACAAAGGAATTTTTCAATTTGTGTAAAGAATTTTGATGTGCATACATATCTACACTCAACGTGTGCTCGTATGTTGAAAAATGTTGCTGCTCAAGAAAAGTGTAAGAAATAATATAAACAACTGACTTCACTGTCAGCATGATAAATATGAATTTTCTATGGCAACAACGCAGAGCTACCACAAACAGAGCAACAACAACAACATAATCATATTTCAGAAAAAAGAAACATGAATGTACTGTTACCATAAATAAGTACTAGCAACAGCGAATGGTGAATGTGTGAGTGGGTGAGTATGTGTGTGTTTGTTGTTATGTTTCTAGAGTATAAATGAATGTATGAATGTATGAATGCATGAGTGAGTGAATGACATAAGCGAAAGTTATAACACTTACATAGTCAATTTGCTCTTTTGACGGTAATGGTGGTGAATGGTATTCATGTAGCTGATGCTAGAGTAGCATACAAATCTTCACACACACACACACACACACACACACACACACACACACACACACACACAATTTTTCTACAATTTTGCAATTTATAATTTAATATACTTTGGTATGTGGTAAGCACATATACATATGTACATACATATGTACGTATGTATGTGTGTGTATACCATATATTAACATATGCATTATTTTTCATATACATTTCCTTCAAGTTAACTGCTTTGGGTAGTGGTGGGGGATAAGTACTACTAGATACTCGTACTAATGCCAAGCAATTTTCACGTACAACTTTTTACACGCAGCAACAGTTTATGTTTTGTTATTGTGGTGGGTACAGTAGATTTATCAAAATAACAGCAAGCAACAACAGCAGTATCCAGTATAAATGTCATTGTCAGCGCATATACGAACGAACGACAGGACAAGCAACTAGAGCAACATCAAAAAAGCAAAATACAAATGAAAAAATGTCAACAATTTTTATGCTCATTGTCATAACAATTTTTGGAACATACTCATACTTGTTTTTAAATCACACACACATACACTAAAATACACATATGTATTTACACATATTTGTATACACATACACATGCATACTTCTACAGAAATACACAAAGCTGAAGATATGTTCATTTTCTGTTTATGCTTTATACATATTTACATTTCTTGAATGTTTCTATATGTACTACGTGAACTTGTTGTCTACATGTATGCGTGTGAATGTATGTGTGCTTTTTAATTTCTATCTATATCCTAGCAAGCAAAATATTAGTACAAAATATCCTCACTTGACATACTTCAGAGCTGAATGAATTTTTTCATAGAAATTCCACAAATTTTCATAACACTTCAAATTTTTGTAAAATATTTCTTCTAACAAAAAAAAAAAACAAATAAAAAAATTTAAGATGAAAGATGAAGCAACAGCAGCTGAACAACATGCTGAAGTACTTATATTTAGACGATCTACTATCTGTACCATATATAAAAAGAAGAAGAAGAGGCAAGAATGGTACTTATGCATGTAGGTATTGTAGAAAGAGCGAGAATAGTAGAAAGTTCAAGTGTCAACTGAGGAGCAATGCCAAGTGTACAGTTCAGAATATTTTTGTATTTAAAAATATTCACAAATTTCGTTTGGATTAATTTAAAGCTATTTGTGTCGTTATGGGATATGGGGGAATTAAATCTATATTGAGTTTTAAGTTTGTTTGTTTTTAAAATCACATAAGAATTGAACGGTGATGCGATCTCAATCGACTTAAGACTTAATTTTCATGATAAAACACATTTTATTTATTTATTAATATTTTCCATTAAATTGCTTTAATCGTATATCGTATATAAAAGATGACTGATTTCCCAGCTTACGTTCAGGCTAGAAGCATTACATTTCCACTTGATCAGCCATAACCATAGAGATCTCTCATTGGTTTAAGGTTAATAGGTAAAAGCTTACTGCTGCAGGTTGTGATCTTTGCTAAGTTCAATATAAACTTATTTCATATAAAGCGTCTTCTGTCAGCGCTAGGATATAAACTATAACTGAGAGGTTGGTTAATCATATTTAAGCTCCACGCCAGTAAATCTGTGCGTGAATCAGTTAGTAAGTCGACTAGTGAAAAACTCAGTGTTTTAGTCAAAGAATAAGTCAGTAATTAAGTCCATGAATCAGTAAATAAATCAGTTCATTGAGTGAGTCAGTGATTTAGTTAGTAAATCAATAAGAGAATTATTGAAAGTTAATTATTATCAGTAGGATTTAGCCAGTGAATTGATCTATGAGGCAGCTAGCCAGCGAGATTGTCAATGAATAAAGAAGTAGTTAATTTAGTGGATTACTCAGTAATTCCATCAGCGATTTTGAAAGATGGGTTTTCCGTGAATTAGCCAATGAATTGGTCACTCTGTAAGTCAATAGCTTAATCGGTGAATTAAAATTGATCTATGAATCAGTCAATGTAACAGTCAGTATATCAGTCGGTGAGTGATTCAAAGAATTAATCTGTTAATCAAGATGATAAAACTTTCGGTCAATACGTAAGTTAGTTTGTCAATTATTCAGTTAATCAATCGGTTTATGAGTCAGTCAGTGCTTTAGTCACTGATTTACCCAATCAATCAGAGACTGAAATATGGAATTATTGAATCAACCAATCAATTAATTGGCTAATGAGTCAATGAATTACTCAGTGTTAAAGCGAGTGGCTAAGTTAAGGAATCAGCTAGTATGTGTATTATTTAGTAATTCATTGAGTTAGTTTTTCAAGAAATGTTCACATTCCGTGAACATGATAAAGAGAATGAAAGAAGGACTTTAATTGCATGGGCAAGGAAGCAAAAAGGAGTTTGAGGATAAATATATGTTGACGAGTTAATATGGAAATGGAAAATACACACGAACAGTTTTTGCCCCTTCAACGCAAATAAATGCCCGAGTTCAAAGGAACTTCCTCACGGATATTAAATGAACTAGCGCTGATTACGAAAATTTAATGACTAATCAATATTTAAAAGCTCTTTAACTATTAACCAAAGACTGGTGAAAATACATCTTATACATGCATAGCTCCAGTGCAGTTTTATTACTTATGATGACTATAAAGTCAATAAAAACAGAAATTTTCCATTTGAACTCAGAATAAAACATTAATTTATTGTACAATTCAAAACATATCTTAAAACCTTTTTAAATCCAACTTACTTAACTTTTCCGTAACCTTTGACTCGTTATGCATATTTTCATGGGGTGATACATGAGAGTCAAGAAAAAACAGATAAAACTTTTCATTTTCACGCACTGAAAATTTCATGTTGTATTTCATTTTAAAGAACATGCAAACATGAACGAAAAGTTAAACTTTTGAGAAATTGAACCAAATTTACATACATACATACACACGAACAGCAGCTGAAGGTAAAGGAAACAGCAGACAGAAGATTGGAATGAGAAGACGGATAGGTATGGATGAGTATAGGATATCACACGCAACCACTTACACATATGAAAGCGTATTAAATTGCGCATTTGATATGCGAGGAACGAGTAGGTGTGTGTATAGGTAACTAAACGCACACACACACACACACACACACACACAAACGCAGAGAGGTAGAGTCTCAAGCACCTTAACACCAATAGAGAGGTGTACAAGAAAACGATGACAAACGATTCATAAAAGCACAGAAAAAAAAGTTTATAAAAATGACATCAAATGACACAATCACGTAGATTTGCAACACGAAAAAATAAAAGATAACAAAAACTTTTGTTTTACACATTTTTATGCTTAAGGAAAATAATTTAAATACATAGTACATAGATATGTATAAAACGAAGAAGAAGGGAGGAAAGAAAAATATTTATATAAAAACAAAAGTGAAATGTTAAAATAAATGCCTCGGAGTAAGAGACAAATGTCACATAATCTATACACATGTTCGCAAATACAAATACACACAGGCATAGTCACAGGCAGAGACAGAAATACACATTCATACACGTATGTATGTATATCTGTATGCAACAATATGGTTGCAAATGTATGTGCGTAAAGTCAAATATAAATATAAAAGGTGTGCGATATGAGGATTCACATACTACATACATGCAAAAAATATGTCACACCTTAAATTTTTGACATATTTCCTTTTTTTCTGCTCTTTGTTGTTTTTGAAATGAATACTTGTTTTTTTTTTCAGTCTCTGTATTATTTGAAATATATGCTACGTTTTTCGTATATAAATGTATAAATACGCACACTCACACGCACACGCACACACACACACACAACACAAACAGAGCCATTGTGTATTTATTGCCAATTCACGTAAAAGGCAAAAAGAAAACACAATTCAAAGTTCTATAAAATTACTTGTTTTTGTGTGTATATAAATGTTGCAGCAGAGCAAGAAAATCGAATGAAAAACCAAAGATAGCTTAAAGTTATTTTTCATTGAGCTGCAAAAGACCAAGAGATATTGCCTAGCCATTAAAAAGAAATGAAATAAATGGCTTAAGGCTAGAGGGGATGAGAGTGCAACCACGCGTGCATCATTATGGAGATTAAGAGATTTTCGAATACGGTGAGAATCGATTGTTAAATTGTGTTGACAAATAAATTAAGCTGGCTACAAAGCACCAATACCAATTCCTTGTAATGGAATTAGGGAGGAGGGAATTAAATTAAATTACTGAGGAATCGTAATTACAATTCCTTGAGAATAAAAATTATAATTTCAATTACTCTATGGAATTGGAAAAGTAATTAAGTCCTTTATCGTGGAGCATGACGAGAGAAACTGTGCAGTTAAGATGAATAAAACACCTTAAAAAGGATTGGGAAAGGGTTGCCACACCTACAAACAACCATAATGCTTTCTTGGGGAGATCTCAAAAACCATTTACGGCATAGTAATGAGATTTTGATACAAGGAAAATGTAATTAGGGTGCAAAAATTGAGCGTAGCACCTATATCCTGAATGTTTTTTATGGGGCATCTCAGAAACAATTTTCGATACATTACTAAAATCATCTGTTAAGGAAGAAGTCTTTCATTTAAATGCCATTAGCCAGAAGTACGATATGTAAATAGATAGCTGGAAAGTAACATAAATATCAAAATCTATTATCCAGTATCACCTTGAAAAAAAATATATATATTTTTACACACACAAACGGACACAATATATATTGTCTATCTTAATCTTTTTTTTTTTTTTTTTTTGAGATTTATGATTAGACCTTTGGCAATATACATACTTAAATAAGTACTATCTTCATATATATAGTAAGTACTAGTGTATATGTCTAATGTACATTGAACAAGGTGGATAAATGGGAAAAAATGTGTAAAAGTGTGTATAGTATGTTGCAATAGGTCTGCATATATGTACATATGTGAATGAACCACAAAAAATCTATTCCACATTATTGTTTCACGCGTGTGTGCATAAATGATGTAGCCCCATTTGCCACATAATTTACTAAAAGAAGAATAACAAAAAAATTATATAAAGTAATAATGTACCATGTATGTATAAGTGTAGTAGCAATCGCTAGACTACAGTGTTTCAAATAGCAATGGCTTCAGCAATGCTGCATTATATTCCTTTCTTTTCGCTGTTCTAGTTCTACTAGTAACAACAACAAAACTATTATCTATTACTTGTAATAAATCAGCGATATTACTTTTATAACATATTAACATACACTTGTGGTAAGTAGTATGTAGTGAGATTTGTACACTTTTTTTAGAAAGAGTAAAGTGAAACATTTTTCGGAGTAAGAGTTAAAAAAGAAACCAGTATTATGCAGCGAACTTTTTTTTTTAAACATTCGTACATATTTAAAACCACTTAATACATACCATAGTGCTAGTTAGGGTCGAGTTTGAGGCAGTGTTCTCTATATAGTGCTAATTAATTTATTTTTTCTTTACAGTTTTTTTTTTGCCAATGAGGCATTTGTCATAACATTTTTTGCCCCAGTTGAGTCCCTTTCAACTTATTAAAAACTCATAATTGCAATGGATCGAAAGAAATAAAATCACTTACTTTCCCATCAACTGCAAATTTTACAAACTTTTTTGTATAAATAAACTTAATTTTATTGTCGACAATATTTGAATTTCCAATGAAATATCAACCACGAATAATTAATTAAAAAAACTACACAAAAATAACTAAAAAACTAAAATTTTTTTATTTATGTATACTCATTTTGCAAGAGGCACTCGTTAAAATGAAATAAATATTGCACACAAATTTCAACAAGTGTAAAATATTTTAATTTGATATTTACGTACGCAATAGAAAAGCTAAACATTAAATGATTCTGCTGTTCCTCCTATAAATATGCAATGATTTTTTCCTATTACCCTTAACTCGGTACTCATAACTAGCAATACATTTATTTTACATAACAATAACATTTTAATTAAATTTTGAATAAATCTCTTTCCGTTAAATAGAATTAAAGTCAATGTTTTGATTTTAGCAGCAAAACGAAAAGAGAATATTTGTAACGCCACAAATTATGCTACAGAAAAACAAGGAAACAATAACCATTTTTGCAAAAACGTAATTTTCTACTCAATAAATTGCAATTAAAACATTTTCATGCTACAGATAAAGGGGGCATGGGTAGAGTGGGAGCAAAAGGAAGATGAAAGAGCAGTGTGCGGAAAAGGAAAAAATTGGAAAAAAATATTAGACATATAGATATTGATAGAAAGTAGTAGCAATGGTATCAGGATCAGGTAGATGTGTAGATAAAAATATTAGTAAAAGGAACGGAATAAAACACTTTGTATGCGACAAAGAAGAGCTCAAGAAAACTCAGTTTTCTCCATACAAGAAGTCATCACATTTTCATTAACATTTCAAAAAGAAATGTGGAAAAAAATAAAACGTAAAAAACAAATAGAATGAAATTTAATGAAAAGAAGAAGCACGAAAGTCATCATCTCATAATTAACAAACATCACCCACTTTTCTCCAGACACACAGACACAGTGAAACCTCTCATGTTGATAACGACAACGTCAGCGATGCCGATGATGGTGATGATGATTGCGATGAAAATTGCTGCGTTAGCATGAAATAGCATAATAACAATAATTATTATGATTATTTTAGCTTTTGCGTAAATAGCCGCCCAATTATTTTAATTGCACCACTGCCACTACTGCCACTGCCTGCTGCCACAGCACACAATACAAAAAGCCAGAAACAGCAACTTCAAGTTGAAAGTTACAATAAATGAAAGTAGCAGCAGAAGCCAACTAACAGCAGAGCTCAAGTAGCTGTATTCGAGAGGAAAGAGAGAGAGATAGCAAATAGACGCACGACATTAAATGAATGCTTTAATTTCATGCTTGTATGCAGCAGTAGCAGCAGCGTCATCGTTTTTTGATAATTTTGCTTCTTTTTTTCTGGTTACACTTGAATAGCAAACCTTTTAGGCTAAGTCATTGATAACATATAATTAAAGTTTAAATTAGTTTTGTGTGCATATTTATAGGCGTAGGCAAACAATTAATTTACGTTGTTTTTTTGGAGAAGCGTTCTCCACACACTCTTCACTTTTAGAAGACATAAAAGCCTAAAAAAACAATAAGAAAGAGTGTAAGTAAATATGGGGGAAATATATTTAGCTTGCTATTTTAGAATGCACCCAAAAGCCTGCTTCAAGAATTTTTTTTATTTCTACAATTTTAGTTAGTCTTCCAAGCAAAAAGCAATGCAAGGTTTAAGATCTCTAGACAGGGGATGCTTAAAAAATTTAAATATTTCAATTATAATTATGCAGAACATGTACCCACTGCAAAGACAAAAGAAAGAATAAAAACATATTATACATAATTTTTGCTACACCTAAAAATATGTGCAAAGTTTCAGACCTTTTCTTTAATAATTCTTATTTTTGCAATTTACCGTAATTTTTTTTTTTAAATAATAGAAATAGAAAAGTGTAAATGTAAAAAAGAGCAAAATGATTTTATGTGCATAAATTAAGCAATTATTTTAATTTTTATTATCCGCTTAAAAGTATGCAGCGGATTTTTCATCACCTTCTTATTTTTTTTAATTTTTTTTTTTTTTTTTTGGTTGCTACTTGCATTTTATCTTTTGTCAAGCTTTCGCTATTAGCATTACAGTAACTACACAAGTAGCAGCAGTAACGCCGCACAAGTTGCATGCAATTATGTAGCATATACACACATGAAGAGGCCAGAAAATATGGAAAAAGAGAGAGAAGGAAAAAATTAAAAATAAAAGAAAGTCGCTGTTAATTATTTCTTTGGAGCATACAAAAATTCGCTCCAAAGATTTTCTTTTTTCTTCTTTCTTTGTTTTCAAGCGACTCGTAGTGAAGTGAAAAAGTTAACTCACTTTTGTGTTAATTTGTGAAAGCATAAGTTTAGGATGAAATGTAATTTTATTTCGTTTGTAGAGAAAGAAAGTTGCAGTAGTAGCATTTCAGCCAAGAGGTATTAAGTTAGTTGCAGTTATTAAAAAAATTGTTCTATTCACTTTAAGCAATCAGTGAGGAAAAGTTAAGCTATAAAATGAAAGTGGTTAATTGTGATTGTAGCTTAAGATTGGGCTTATTCAAAAAGCTGTTTTGTGTAAATTGAGTTTAACTGCTAAATTGGTATAATGTATCTCGAATTCCAACAGAGTCACAAATCTATTAAAATAACTTTGCAAATAAAATGAAACCAAATTGTTTCACAAAAATTGTAGGTCATTTATATGAGCAATGCACACTATATCAAAGTATGAAGTTAAAACTTTCCATTCTACCTTAAAAATACTTACTACAACTTTAATATTTCAATTTAAAATACATAAATGCTCTTTTCGCTCCCAAGCCTGAATTAAATCCAGCGAAATGCATTATTCATATATTCCCAGTCAAACAAAGCACTCATAAGCAGACAAACAAACAATGTCAGCATGTGTCTGCTTGCTTATGCTATTTTTTTTTTAATGTTCTATTGCTTACTTTAAAGTCGCGAGACGAGACTGCATGCAGCATACCTACTTAAGCTTTGCTATTTGTGCCTTTTGCTATTGTTGTATGTGGTATAATGGCAAAGTGATGGTAGAGAGAAAAAAGCAGTGTGTATTGTGTAAAATGTAACAACTATTATAAGAAGTCTATCGACGACGACGATGAGTGTATGCACAAAAGTAAACAACGCATAATACAGTAAGTAGCTACCAACAAACAAATAAAAACGCAGCATACAATATGTCGGTTATATAAGTATTTCAGTGTGCGTAAGTATATCAAAGTATACGAAAAATACACACAACCAGAAAATATTAAAAAACTTTAAAAGTTTTACGAGTACAGCAAAATGTGTGCAAGAAAAATTATCTTGAATTGAAAATCTTCAAAAATTCCCCAAAAATAATAATGAAGCATATTTTTGTGTGTGTGTGTGTGCGATTCCATAAAAAACACAAAAACATAACAACTTTTTACAAAACTTAATTTTGAAGTATATTCCTCAAGAGATTTTACATACAAATTGTTTGCTTTCTTAACGCGCTTTCTCTTTTTTTCCACTCAGATACTTTCGGCCTCTCTCTGCTAACTAGTGCTGCAATATACTATGCAAAGGGCTTCAATTTCCTATTTTTATTTTTGAAGAAGTATTTTTTAACTTTTCACTGTTGCTATATTATTTGGTATTTGGTAGTGCCAGGCGGCAATAGACTCTGGCTGCTTTAGCATCTATTCACATGAAAGAAGAAACCCACCGAACATTTCGACACGTATCTAAGTATCCCAACTACCAACCATGCCGAAAGTGTTGTTCAGTTTTTGTTTCGTTGATTTCGCTTTCGCCTAAGTGCTGCTTGCATACTTTTCGGAGTTGTTGCAAAAACTTAAAACATCGTTTACTCTTCTTACCTTTCTTTATTGTGCAACAAAGTTTGGAAACTACCAACAAGCAAAAAAAAATTCCGGAAAATAAAATGATGTAATAGCAAATGAGCAAAAGAGTATGCAATAATTTTTAGCAATTCTTCTTTTTTTTTATAAAATACATATACATAAAATGTAAAAATAATTTAATTAAAAACAAACAAAAAAATAAATATTTAAAAATATAACACAGTTAAGTGAAAATATTACTATATATACAATTTTTTAGCAGCTGAAAAGTAAGGAATTCATTTAGAATTTACATAACCATAACCCAATAAGGTTTAAAATTTTCCGAAAGTGGAAAACGACGAATTTTAAAGAATTGTTGCATGCAATAGCGAATCAGCGCAATAGTATGCTATAATTTCTAGAATAAAATAGTTTTTTTCGTTTGCAACTGCATGTTGTTGCATAAAATATGTCATTAATATATGCATGTAAAAAACAAGGACAAAAAGTTTACTCAAAAGTGTTGCATATTTTAAAGCGCAATTCTTTTCATTTTTGCTATATGTGGTTAATAATGGTTCAATACTCACAATTTTGGAGGGAAATTGTGTCAATACAGATATATAGGAAAAGTTTGAAACACTAAACACGCACACAAACATGCTTAAGCTTTAGAAACTATAAAATCAAGTCAAATTTAAAGCTGGCACAATTTAGTTCTTATCCCTGTTGGAAAATTGAATATTTGATAATACAACAATTGAAACTTGGTGATCATGTGCAAAAAAAAGAAGATTTACTCAAATATTAATATCACCAATTTTTGCATACTTTTAGGCGAACATCAAATTTATTATATGTTGATATCCCGAAATACTTGAAAATCTAATATTCTTCGAAAACATTTCCTTTTCCATTTGCTACCGCAGCTGCATTGTTGCAGCTTTAAAATAATAATACGTATTTTGCACCACCGCCTAAGATTATGTTACAAAATATGTAATATAATAATATAAATTTCACATATAAGTAGTATAAAAACGCAGCAACAACGAGTGTCATTTCGTTCGACATAGAATTGCTACAACTGCAATGCACCAAAAAATTCTAGTAGAAATAGTGGAAGAAAAAATGTGTATGAAAATGATAGACATGGCGACAAAACGAAAGAAAATGATACCAAACCAAGTAGAAAATTTTTCAAAAATACTCAATATTAATATTACCGAGAAGCAGAAGAAATTCAGTTTAAATAAGAAGATGAGCATTTATGCATAGAGATAAAACAACAAAAGCGGCGTTCGGCAGCATAAAGAAAAAGCTTCAGCTTTGAGTTTTGCGGTCACGTACAAGAAATAAAATTTCAAATCATAAAATGAAAATCCATGACAATAGTTTGTGTTCGCTGTGGTAGTACCAGTAGTAGTAGTAGTAGTAGTAGTAGAACTTTGTACTTGTCATCTCGTTTGTTTTTCTTTTTTTTTTTTATGTTGCATACATATAGGCATTATTTTTTTTTTCTTCTTTGCATAAAGCATGAATTCTTGTTAGCTATTTAGATTAAGATTTGTGTTGCATTGATATTCTCTTGAAAGGAATAGAGGGGAACAAACAGAAACACTAAGGAAGTTTAGCTTCGATATGGGCAAAAGAAATATAGTTACACAAACATATACTTATGTAGAGACCTAGATTTTAAGCTTCTAGTACGTGCTTTGTACTCGGATATGATGTAGCAGGCGTTTAAGAAAACAAGCGTCAACATAAGTGCAATACAACAAAATTAATGCTACTATATAATTTAATTTTATACCTTAAAGTACACTACATATTTGTGTGATTTCAATTATTTCCATATTGATTTGCATAACAGTCAAACTTTTCTCTTATTTGTTTTTGAAATAAATTTATTTACTTTTAATTATAAAGTAACAAGAATAATTTCATTATTCTAAGTATAAATTCATCTACAGCTTTACAACAATTTATCTACACTGGTAAAACTTAAACTCAAATCACAATCTAGAAAAAAAATTACTCGTGCATCCGCCAGCTTGCCTGGCTTGGTATTTGGCAATATGTATATCTGCTTTATAAAAATTCGCTAGTTACTTTTCTATTTCTAATTTGTAGGCGAAGAACTTTGGCTTTTCGTTGGTTTTCGCATTTCACACTTTAAAGCTACAGATGATAATTTGAAGGGCATGGTGTTGGTGGAGGCCGACAGCAGCAGTAGGCGGAGCATCTATCTGCACGTACACACACACTCCGCCCGCTACACGAGTGCTTTATAAGTATTTTCTTTAGATACACATACATAGTTACTATGTACCTAGCATATATTTTCAATTTTCTCTCTCTTATATTTTTGCCATGTTTTTCTTTCTTCGTTAGGTTGTTTCAGTTTCGATCTTCTTGTTGTTACCAAAGAGATATGAAATATTTGATATTAACTTTTGCAATTTCAACTAGAATATTTTGTAATAAATTCGGATGCACGCGCTCACAAAAACTTGCAACAGTATTTGTAATCATATTAAAATTTAATTTAAAGTATTATTTACAATTAATTTAAAAAGTTACATATGTCAAATATTGTTGGAATATATTCTTGGCATACTTTTTGATTGCAAATAAAATTCGTAGTAAATATGTAGAACTTTTTATATTTGCAATAATAATTTCTAACTTTTGCTTTTAAATTTATAAAACAGAAATGTCTGAAAATAGCTTTCAATTACTTTTGTGTTTATAGAATGAAATGTAATATTGTTTCTTCTTTTTAATTGATAGCATACTTTTAGTAGCAAAGTTAATATAAATATTAATTAAAATTACAAATAAAAAGTTGTAGCTTTTAGTTGTTGTTAAGGCTGCTTACGAGTACATATCAGACATTTGTATATTAACTGTGCAGAAACCATGCTAAATTCCAGCAAACGAATTTAGAAATAATCAAATGAGGCTACGTCTTTTTTTTAATGGCAGAACAGCCCATGGAGGGCCTAGGCCGAGCTTTTCGCATCCACTCATATTGTGTGTGTGTTATATTTGCACATGTAATGGAAGGGACTTACAGTTTTATGCCGAATCCGTACAGTGAATTGAAAAGCTTCTCATAGAAAATGTTTACTCCTGTTAGTTTGCCATTGCTGGCCAAGAAGAGGTGCCGTGTGGAAAAATATGTTTCTTCTTTTTGATTTTGTCTGAGCCAAAATTTGAACACCAGCCAATCTGCGTAGCATTCCAACGTACTACCAACTGTGCCACAGCGATCATATAGTGCATATTTGTTGGAGTCAAATAAAAGTCATAAAACAAAATTTTGTTTTAAAATTAATTAATTACGAATGAACTTCTACCAAAATTCTTCAATAAATGATCATAATGATCATGTTATTTGTCATAGTAATTAAACTATATTTATTATATTTATAAACACCTTGCATACTTTTAAGGATGTTCAGCTTTCAGTTAGAAATACTGATACTATTCTTCTATCTGCTAACACATTATACGTGTTAGCTAACAGCTAGAAAAAAGACAAAGTGCCAAATGCAGTTAGAAATAACTTGTCAAAGTCAATTAGAGGTAAATTATAATATACAGATATATGTAAACTAGTTAGAAGTAAATTCAAATTTGTTACAAAAACTAGCTGCATGTTACTCAGTAATAATTTAAACAAAACCCAGAGAACGTTGCATACTTTTAGCCAGCACAAAAATGCGTTCTAAGTCGCAATATATGCCTGTAAATTGCATTTAAATTATACTTTGTCAAACAAAAACCATATGTATATATGTATTTAATGCGCTTTACAATTCAATTGAGCGCGAAATACATTTGTCATAAGCCAAAAATTAATTATTGTATACTTTTAGGAGTAGCAACAAAATAACATTTGAACTTACACAATAATAAGCAAAAAATTCCATTCAAATAATTTCAAAAGCTTAAACTTTAATTGCGCCAAAAATGTAGAAGGACTACTTTATATCATGCATTTAAACTCACATGTCAGAGGAATTGACTGAAATATTTGAAACTTCCCTAAAAATAAGCTACAAAATGTTTTATGATATCGAATGCTGAAACGTTATGCGGCAGGAGCAATAAGAGCCAATAAATGAATGAAGCAAGTGCACCAAAAGTAGAACTCGAACAAAAAAAAAAAAACGTTGCATATGCATTGGCACTAAAGAACAATATTATTGCTGCTGTTCTCTGTTTTTACTACACACTATCGACATTACTACTTAGTTACAGTGATTCTCTCCTCTCATTGCTATACTCGATGGTTGTTATGGCGGCAGTTAGTGCAGCACAGCGCAGAGAGTTGCCCTTAGCGACTATATGCCATACCATTATAACAGATGTAGAAGCACTCGATGGTAGACTTAGTTTGAAGTAAATGGTTGCGCTTTACGCGCTTCTATACAAAATGGAAACAAATACAAGTTCCCTTTTCTAACTTACATCAGTCTACACACACACACACACAGACTACAATTTCATTATAACAATGACTTTTTGTTCAAATTTTTGCGCCCAGGCAGAGATTCCGACCGAAAATGTGCAGTAGGCAATGGGCGGTGTAGTGTTTTTGCGTATGAATGTGACTGTCGAACAAAAAAACAATGGCGTAGTGTGAGTGCGTGGTATGTGTAAACCTGTTCCGGTTACTTGAATAATGAGGCAGCAACAACGCACTGTACAGTGAACGAAAGCTCAAAAATAAATAAACTTTAATCAAGTGCATAGAAAACGCTGGATGGGAAAAACATAGCGGGAATTGAAATCTCGTTGACCCTTCAGCGAAAGCTAAAATTCTTTCGTTTCATGTACCTCATAAAATTACAAAACTAACGAAAGGGTAAAGTTTTTAGAGTTACGCAAAAAAGTATGCAATACAAAAAAAGAAAGAAGAAGAAAAAAAGAGAACAAAACATCGCGCCATGTTGCCTTTTTGCTGTACTCGGTTTAATTTCGGACGAACAATTTTGGCGTCATTCAAAGAGTGTATATGTAAATGTGTGTGTGTTTGTGTCTGTGAGTTGGCTGCATATTTTAATAGTTACAAGAGAGAGGAGCACACTTTCCACTCCCAGCTGTCATTTTCCTTTTTGCTTTCTTAACTGCTACGCCAATACAGTCAAGCGCATAGAGAAGTAATATATAAATATGATGCAAAACTGTAGCATAATTTTAGGTACTATGAGGATGCTGACCTTTAGTGAACACAGAGAAAAACAAATTATTATTACTTTTTAAACTGATAATAACGAATTTACCAGGTACAAAAAAAAAAAAAAAAAACAACGAGAAAAGAAGGTATACTAAAGTGAAATAGCAGCATTAAAAGTAAGAATTTTATAAAATTAAATGCAAACTTAATTTAAGTTAAAGAATTTCAAGCGAAAATAGCTGCCCAAGCTAGCTGGGCGCTAAAGAATTTTCAAAATTACATTAGATATTTTCAAATTTATTAAAAAATTAGTAAAAAAATCTGTTGAAATTGATTACTTATATTTTTTAAAAATCAGTAACCCCACCCAAGGCGCCATAACGCAGCGAAAGTTTTGATTGCCAAAGCATCTTATTTTTTACAAGTCTGTGTTGTTGATGAATTATTTCGATGTAAAATAATAAAATTCATAACACCTCACATTGGGCGCTATAGAAATATTGTTTAATTTGGTATTTTAAATATGTAAAAATTGCCTCGTGGAAGGCGCTAAAGATTCTGGCATTATAACTAAGTATTCATAAAATAAACGACCACCATTTATGTGAATGTTTAGCAACATCTTTGCAAAGTTTAAAAACCATATGTACAATTGATGTTATGCCCCAAAAGCGAAAAGTATCCATCCTACCTGCTCTGTTACACAAATCCTTACACACATACATATGTACAATCATGAAAGAAGAAAAAGTAAAAGGTTGCGCGCTTTCACTGAGCACTTAATTACATAAAACACTGTATTGCATCATTTCAATTGGGAGGCAGATGCATATAGCAGCAGTATCCAATAGTAATGTCACAACAGCAGTAAGTTGTATGTAGTAGTAGCAATAACATTCTTGTTATTATCATTCACTTACTAGCAACCATAGTTCATGGTCGAGTGCACACACAAAATGTTGCTACCACTCACTAACTAACAACTACAGGGTGCTTTTTTTTTAAGAAGTGTGGTTTTCAAGAAGAAATAAAACGCATATAATTTAATGTTATGGCCAAGAATTTTGCTTTATTATACAGATAAGGATTTGCCATTATGTTTTAAAAACGATTTCAGGCAAGTGGCCGCCGCGGCTGCTTCCAATCTGCATAGACAAGCGACTTCACATAACCCCACAAAAAATAGTCCAGTGGTGTTAATCGCACGATCTTGGAGGCGACGCCACAGGCCGCGAGATTATACGCTCACCAAATAAATTGATTGTTTCGTTGATTGTATGGCATGTAGCGCCGTCTTGTTGGAACCAAAGGTCGTCCACATCAACATCCTCCAATTCACAATTCAGGCACGAAAAAGTCATTAATCATGGCTCTATAGAGTTCCCCATTGACTGTAACATTATGACCGGCTTCATCTTTGAAGAAATATGGACCAATGATTCCCTCTGCCCATAGAGCACAGCAAACAGTGACTTTTTGAGGATGTAACGGCCTGTCAACAATGGCTTGTGGATTGTGACCACTCCATATGCGACAATTTTACTTATTAACGTACCCATTCAACCAAAAGTGAGCTTCATCGCTGAACAACGTTTTCTTGTGAAAATCGCGCGAACCGAACCATTATTTTGGAAATAAATTTGCACGATTTGCAAACGTTGTTCAGGAGTAAGTCTATTCATTAGAAATAGCAAACCAAACTGAGCATAAATCAAGTGACAGCTGCCAAAAAGACCAACTCTGAAAAAAGTATTGCCAGATTGAAAACCACACTTCTAAAAACAACACCCTTTGCTTAGTTAAACGTATGCGTAAGAGTAACAACTACTTGTACTACATTCGAGTATGTGTGTTTACACCTAAAACAACAGCAGAAAAACACTGAATGAAACCCTACATAGCAATTGTTTCGACCGCCAAACAATATGTGTATGGTATATGTTGCTTTGTGTTGCTGCTCCCTTTTTAGTGATAAGTAAACACTTCATTGAAAAGCGAAAATATTTAATGTTTAGTCATGAGAGAATGTGACTTTTATTATTATTATTTTTCGGCGAAAAATGTTCATTGTCATATTCTGTGTTGTTTTATTTTTTTTTTGTTTCTTGTTCGGTATAAAATATAGTTGCTTGTAACATATTTTCAGGCGCAAAAAAAAAAAAATAATATACATATATAAAAAAAGGGACTGCACTCAAGTTGGTTGCGATAACTCATCTGCAGTAAAATTTTTAGTTGTTTGTTTTTAGTATTATTTTCCAAATAAGTTTCTATAAAATATTGTTAATCGTTTCAAAGTGAAAAAATATTATATTTAAATTTGGTGTATTGTTGAGAGTGAACCTTCTGCAGACAGGTGCAATAGCCGCAAAATTTAAATTTCCTGAAAAAACCAAAATTTTATTTATTAAATCAATCAATAGAAATTGTAAATTAGGAAAGAATATATCTTTTATGACTGATATTTGTATCCAGAATCGTCCCCTATATCTCATCATCTATATCTTATCATCGTGATGCTGGTAATAGATTTTTCTCAGGCGCCTAACATATATACTCGTGTGAGTCGTTTAATGCTAAAAGAATTGTATTTTCAGAGAGTATTTCACAATTCATTTCGGACGCTATCATAAAATTAAAATAGAAAAAAAACATATAGATACTTATGTTAAAGTAGGTCGATATTTTTACAATTTAATACCGAAAGCAATAATGCACAACATTTTAGGTATCACAAATATTTGAAAAATATGTAATATTATTTGCATAATTTATAATTTTAGTGATATCAAGCTACTTACGAGTATCTTCATAGACGTGAAAATATGAGATATGAAATATATAGGAACGAGCGAACTTTATTAAAGAAAAGCAGCGACCACGCCTCTCTCCATTGCAATGCAAAAATACGTAGAAAGAGTAAAAGTAATGCAAATATTTAGAAAATACATTTTCTTTGTAGCTTGAATGCTCGCAACGTTTGAACTAAAGTATATGGATGTATGCGTGGTGTGTTTATGTTCACTCACGTCGTATCTTTACGTGAAAGCATTTTTAATCAAAATTCCCAACAGCTAAAACAGTACAAACACACATGAATACAAAAAATAAAAAAGAACGAGAGAGACTTGCAACACTTTGACTGCTATTGCTGCTGCTGCTGGCAACGCAAATAGTAGCAGCTGTAGTGGTGTTAGTTTTAGTATAAGGTAGTAAAGTAGTATACCATTAGCAATATATTGCAACACCTGCAAATAACAACGTGACTGAAAGCAACAGCGGCAGCAGCAACAGCGGCAACAGAAATGGCAACAGTAAAAGAAAAGAAACAGCAGCAGCAGCAACAGCAACAAAATAATCCCAAAGCCAAATCAGCGCGAAAAAACCAAAGAATGCGCGTCTATAGAAAAAATCCAGGAAAAAGGATATAGTAAATGTAGGAGGAGAAGAAGAACCAGCAGATAAAATGGAGGTAGTAAATAGTAATATCAAAAGCGGAGAGAGAAGAAGGAAGGAAGGCAACATTAAATGTTACTTTAACATGAGCATACATTTGGCGAAATTGAGCTCGTATGTGTATATTTATTTAGCTATCTGTGTACATATTTATTCGTAAAAGGAAAAGGAGGCGTGTGTGTGTGTATCAAAAGGAGAAAAACATATTTGCATAGAGAAGATCTATAAAAAGTTAACGTGTATCTGAATGAATATGAAAAGTTATGGGAATGAAAGAACATCACATCTCCACCTGAAGGGAACACACACATAAATAATTTTGATATGTGATTTTTGTTACACTGGCTGTGCTCTAGCTGTTACTGTATTTGTTGTAAAATACATCAAATAAAACCAAGAAAGCTTAAATAACAACAAAAACCAAAAATATATAAAGCATATGTATGTTAAAACAAAGTAAAATATGCGAAATGTCAAAATACGGATTAGTATCGTGTTCAAAGTTTAAATCCCAGTAGTGGTGGTAGTGGTAATGCAGCTGAATATGGAAACAGAGGCAAATAGAAAAGCAGAGAGAGAGAGAGTGAAGACTGGAGGCAGTTGCAGGTGAAGCATTCTACATGAAGCGGGAATTTAGAAAAAAAAAACGATGGCTTTGATTTTTCGTACTACAGTTTTTTCTGTTCCTACCGATGTGTTGCTTCTCCCACAATAGAAACTCCCTTGTTTCCCCTGTTGCTGTTGTTATTTTTGCGGTATGGTAAAAGGATTTATGAGATAAACGTTTTAGCTGTTTGCATTTTTGTTACTGCTTTTTTCTTTTGTACTGTTGCTGAGATTTAGTGCTAATGTGTTGTTATATTGGTAGTCACAGATTGCAAGTGCACAGAAAACAAGGTGCAGATAATTTGCCTGAGTTTAAGGTATCGTCGGTAGTAGAGTTATATAAAAAACAGAATTTATCCCCTTCTTTTAAATTTATTTACAATTATGTAGTCATATATTTTTAGTTTGATGGGTAATATTTGTTTCTGCATATTCTATGAAAATTATGACTATAACTACATATACATAGTGGTCGCTGGAGCGTAGCGGTAGTGCGTTGGACTGTTACGCAGAGTGTCAAGGGTTCGAATCTCACCACAGGAAAAAAAAGCAACAACATCAAAATGTATACACCGCACCACCACATGCACCTATTGGCAGGCAATGGCAAACCTACAAGAGTAAAAATTGCCTATGAAAAGCTTTTCACTTCACTTCCATTCATGTACAAATATAACACGCACAACATGAGTGGATGTGAAAAGCTCGCCCTTTGGCGGTACATGCGGTCATAGTCGACACTGATAAACTGAAGTTCATTGTGGTAAAGGCATAACACTTGCCACAATGACAGCCTATCTCTTTATCGGTGTCCTCTGCGATTGCATTCCCTCTCTCATTCTTCCTCCCACCTATCAATCCAAAACAATCCAAAACAGCATCAGAGAGCTGAATATATATTAAAGGTGGGTACAAGGAGAGTAGACTAACAATATCATTTGAGTATTTGGGATAGATATAAAACACATGTACTAAAAATGGCCTAAGCCAAATAATTTAAATGACTTAGGCGACACAAAATTTCTTCGTATATACCATATTCATTTGCTACATAGTAAGTAAGTAAGTATAAGTAAGTAACGCACTTGGTACATAAAAATTGTAAGTCAAAATATTTCTACATTCTGGAGAATTTAGCTAGGATCTCTGGTTCAATCTTCGACAAGTGAATGGCCTTCAATCTACCTAACATTTCGGATCAACATAATGCTTTGTATTTATATGGTTATCCCAATATCATGGTTGACTTTAGTAAAAACTGTAGAACTCGAAGCACAAATTGAGTTATTCAATTGCATTTCCAAATGTACTAGACTCTGACCTCATATTGTATATGTAATTATATGGGCTGACAATTAAATAGTTTGAAATTTCTAATGAATAAACAACAAGCATATTCATAATTTATGGCATTTGATACACAATACAATTGCCTAACTTTCTAGACCATAATTAAAGTTTTTTTGAAATTTCCAAAAAGAGCAACATAACACGCAGACAAAAAAAAAAAAATATATATATAAAAGGAAACACATATCAATGAAAAAGTGTTAGGAAATAATTATGAGCAATTTTAGAGGTACAATTACATCATTAAAATTTATTTTGTGTTCTATTACTACATATGCACATACTAACCATAAACCACATACATTCCTATTCATATGTAAGTGTGTGCGTATGTATATTTCATTAATTATTTCCACACAATGTAAACTAACAATTTTCATACTTTGAAAAATTGTTTGCTAACACTAATAAAAATCCATAATTATACACATATACAAACGTACAGAAAAAAAACACTGAAGCGCCTTAGTGTTTTTCCACACATTAGTTATAGTAGCTACATAACTTATTTAATTTACGATACATTTTTGGCGGAAAAGTTGTGTTTTTTTCGCCATATTACTAAATACAAAATACACTGGCAAATTTTAAAATATAAAACACATAAAAGTATACTTTATTATTTAGTACTGCTATGTAGTTACTCTAGTCGAAGTATATTATAAGTTATAAGTTGTAGTAGTTTATACCTTACTCCTAATAAACGCAACACACTTGCTAATGTGTGAATATAGATTTTATATATACTTACTATATGTAGACATTATCTATGTGTAGTAAAATGTTTCTATGAATGTTTTTGCCAAAATGATGTTACCACACACTGAATAGTGATTCAAATATAAACATTTATGGATATGTGTGTGTGTATGAGTGCCTGTGTAATGGTACCTATTAGTGTAAGCTAGTAAGTTCTGTACCTACCCACCTACATACATTTGAACGTATTTACCATGCATGCATAGCTTGGTTGTGGTATCAGGAAATGCTAATGTAGCAAATTACAAATACGCCTGAAAGTATGCACGAAACTATTTCCTATTTACAAACTGCTATTAAAATTGTTCGCTTTTCGAAATATACAGCCAAACACTGGAGCTAACACACATACAGTCAGACAGACATTCACATACTCGTATATCATACTTTTTTGTTGTTGAAGGAAGCAGGCAAACTCTATAACTACATATATGGTATATATATAACCTAGTGTATGTATGTTGTTGTTACAATTAGACACTCTTCTTAAACTGCTCTACGTCTTTCTTTTTTTGGGGCGTTCGCCTGATGCTATGCTATAGTAAGTTTTTGATTCTTTTTTCATGTACCAACCCATTTCCATTCACTAAGTATATTGCATACAAACTGCCAATATGGCGGTGAGCCAAAAAACACTTTTTCGCTTAGTTTAATGTCTGCGGAAAATACAAATTATCTTCATACACACGCTTATACATGTATACCTTTGTTTGTAGCATACATCTATGCATGTTCATATGTACATGCACTTGGTTTTTCATTTATCTGCTTATAATAGCGCGCGCGAAATTTTTCACTTTTGTTTTCTTAGTTTTTCTAAGCCAGCACCAGTAATACATAGTTAGAGAATTTGTAAGTTTAACTCTTACGTTTATGTTCGCTTACGGCATTAGGTGTTTAAGTTACGAAGATATTATTAAGTGTGTATGTGTTTGTGTATGTGCTTGTATAAAATGTGATGAAAAGCCTTAAATTACGAATATTAATTCGTAATTTTCTCTGCTTACTTTCTTTTTTGTACCGAGAACTTCATAACCAGTAGTAGCGAGTTAGTGCAATAACAAGGCAAAAATTTACTACGTATATCTCATAATTAAAGAACAGTAAAGATTTATTATGTAATTACACTTTGTGTACTGAAACTTTGAAAAATAGGAAAACTAAAATTAGAAAAATGTGTAAAACAGAATGCATAATAAATGAAGGTACGACGACGTTATAGAGAGTATAAATGTCTCAGGAGCATAACCAAATTTTAAAATTTTTTAAAAAGATACGTCCTCTTTTCTTTGTAACGTATTGGAGCCTTTTATTAATGGACCAAATGGTTGTTAAATTAAAGTAGTATAATTTTAGGCATATCGATACATGGACAGATGGCCCTCAAATCCACGAATTGTACTAGAATACTTTCTGAAACTGGCAAAACCCATTTGCAGCCGTAACAAAAGGAGCCACAAAAATTATACTAGCTAAATTATGTACATAATTGGTCATAAGTGGTCGCCGTGGCGTAATTTTTAAAATCAAAAAATTTATAAAACAATTTGTAAGTGAAAAGCTCGGCCTAGTCCCTCCATGGGCTTTATTACCATAAAAGAAGAAATACATAAATTATGTTAGTAGTAGTAATAAAGTAAAAACTTTTTAAATTAAAGTAGTATTAGTAGTAGTAGGTATAGAAAAATATTAAAGGCAGAAGAGATGTCGAACAATGTCCAAAGTAGCATTGGAATGAAGGTGGAAAGTAACTCAGAGTAGAAGTCATGGAGTTCTATTATTAAAAACCTGAACAACTCAAAAATAAACTTGATTAAAATTACTCAATAATTCCGAGTTGTTGAGAAATAAGCCATCATTGACGTGAAAAATTAAGGTATCCATACTTTGAAGCTGCCAAGATTTTCTCACAGCATACCAGAAAGTAGTGTTTGTCGAATAGACTCATTGCTAGAATTTCTTCTTTATTCACCTTATGCCATCAATGACTCTAAAACTGTAGGTAGATCACTTACTAACTAACTTGAAAAAAAAAGTAAATAAAAACACTAAGTATATCAACATTTTTACAGTATACAACAATTTAAGTTTCCAGACAGCCTAATTAAATTGAACTCTTAAACTTCGATTCCACGATTGTCTACAGAAATATTTTTGTAAAACGGAAAGCAAGCAGTGAACAAAGTACACAGCCTAAAACAACAACGTACGGATTGCTTATGTAACGTAAAACTTTCCGAAAAACCAAAATCATATACCAAACAATTAACACCCTCAAGAGTGTAGTGCTTAAAAATATCAACATTAGAGATGGTGAGAATGAGTGAAAAGATCTAAGCAGAAACATTCAACTTAGATAGGCCCCGCCCCGTACACCCTATGCAACAGCATCAACACATACTGTAGTTTTGAAGAGTAGGAACCGAGTACACTCGAAACTTTGTAACGACGACGCCGACGACGACAACGTAAGTTGATTAGGCTTTTGGTTGAACACAAACTTTATCCTTTTACTTAAAAGTGAATGATAAAGAAATGGAGAAAAAGTTTATGGTAGGAGAGAGAGAGAGAGCAAGGAGTTTGAGGCACAGATAAACTAAATCAGAATGGTAAGTAGTAATAGTAGTAGTAGTAATCAGGGGCACCGCCTGTTGCAGCTCTTGTGAAATCTACCTAAGCCTTTCTCAAACACACACACACACACACACACACACACACACACACTCACACACAGAATCAAAAAGTTCACATTTTACGTAAAGCCTATTCATTTAGGTTTACGTTTTACACATTTAATGTAAATTGTTTTTATTAGTTGTGAAGTTCTAATTTAAAATCAATGCACGAACTTTGTTTGTTTATATTTAACCGCAATATCTATGAAATAAATAAAAAATGTTGCAACTTCCTGTTCAGTTAAATTTTATGGAAATCTGTTTTTTGTTTTTGTTGTTATTGCTAATCTGATAGTGTAAGCATATAAAGAAAAAAATGTACACAAGATTTTAGAATTTTTTACTAAGTATTTCAGTTTGTGTTTTTCTAATTCTTGTCTGACTTACCTTCATAAACTGTTAGAGTTGCATCTGCGGACACGGCATCGCCCACACCATTTTCTGCTACGCACTCGTAGGGCGCATCATCACGACCCGCACGCACTGGCTCAATGCGCAGTATTGAAATGCCGCCTGGTTGCTCGAGTACCGTGTAACGTGACTGTGTGCCTGCAATGTTTAGAAAGTAGAAAATTGTTAAAGAATAATTACTCGTTGGTTCTAGAACGTTTAACGGGTGAACACTGTAACTGTTCGGTTATTATTGAGCAATTACTAATCGATTGTGGTTAGATGGCAGGCGTTTTTTCTTCGGTTGAGGCTAGATCAATGGTATGTACTTGGACGAATGTGATCAGTTCAAATGAAATTAATCGACCAAATGAAATTAATGACTTCAACAATCCACAGAAGTCCTAGGCTCAAGCACCTTCCTTAGCAGCCCAAAATTTAACATACAACACTGATTCGATTACTAGTTATTAAAGTTACTTGTCAAGTTTGTGGTATTCACTTGTTAATCTCAATCAGTGCTACGAGGGTAGTTCGAATTTAGAAAATTGTTAGTTCTAGAACGTTTACCGGGTGATCACTGTAACTGTTCGGTTCTTATTAAGCAAAGACTCATCAACAAGACCCAAGATTGTGAAAATGCTTACCGGTCTCAGCTGTTGGTGGCACTTATCCTTTGGTGTTTATCAAATCAATATATACTTTATGTTCAAATAAATCGTCGATTCTCTCCAAGTTTGTATAAATTACACATAGGTCTTCTTAAACCAGTCAGATGCAATTTCGACTACATCGTTTATAATTTTATCAATCTCATGAACGTTAGGAAAAGCAGATTAAAATTTTACTTACCTGAAACTTTTTTCGCATTCTTTCGCCAGACTATCGATGGCGGCGGATCGCCACGTGCTGCACAATAAAAGCTCGCCACGCCTCCAACCCGTACGCCTTGATTCTGCGGCTTCTTGATGATCTCCGGAGGATCTGTGAATGATAAGAATGGGATGGAAGATTTTAGTATGGAAATAATAAAAAATTTTGATGGGATTTTCGATCTACAGACAGAGTAGTCGTGTCGTAGTCGTGGAGTTCGCAAGACTATCAGACGAAGAGTTCCCATGATTGAAAGATCGCAAGATCGTTGTAGAGTTTGCAAGATTATCGCTAAGTTTCTGATGCTGCCACGTATAGGGTTTTCGAGATTGTCTGAGAGATAGTGAAATTGTCTTGGAATTCGAAAGCCTATGGCTCAGCTCAGTTTTTCTTTCAAATACTTTTGTTTCGTAAAACGTTTGCATGTTTGCAATAACTATAAAAATGTAGTACATAGCACTACAAATCACTAGCCCGTACTTAGTACATTTCATTTTGTGTTCAGCCAAAAATGGGGACTATGTGGCAAGTATTGCTCTTCGTGTCGATACCAACTGCTTCCAATTCAATCGATATAGTGACCATACTGTCTGCGAAAGTAATAACCAAATCTACACTACTTATTTGCGTTTGAAGTTTTCAAATTTAAATAACTAAATTCAAGTCTTTTGCTAAAAATTCTCAACCAAAAACATGAGGGGACAAGAGTGTAATAAAGATGTAAAAACATAAACGTAACGAGCTTTACGTGAAAAAGCCCTAAGTAAATTATCAGCATTACAGCTGCATAGCTCTCGAACAAATACATAGAAATGTCAATATCACGTAAGTTGAGTACACACAGCATTGAAATGCAACAAGCTGAACGTATTGGGTAAAAGGCTTAAAAATCATATGCTGCATGTGAGTGGAAAAATGCAACATGCCCCAGAAGAGCAGCAGTAGCAGTTGCTCTCTTTGCCTAGATTCACCGTCCAGATGTCTGGCTCTTCGCCTATCTTTCTGCCTCTCTGAGTGTCCTCCTACATGTGTTTGCTCTGATGTTATTAATGTGTAACGCAGCAGCATAGAGTTGCAACAAAAATGGATTTATGTTTTGATTGCTTTTTTTTTTTTTTCATTTTTCCTTTACTACTGCATTTTTAGTTTTGATTGTTTTTTGCCGTAGTCATCACATCGTGCTAAAGCTACCATATTGTTGCATTAACTTAGTGTTACGATAGCAGTAGTGAACGCAAACAGTACAGTCAGCTAAAGCGAGAGCACAGGCAGCACAGAGGCAGACAATAACGTTAACCATTTATAGCATATGTCACGCAAATTGATACGCTACGACAAGTGCGAGAAGTATATAGTTGCTGCTGCTATCTGCCTACAATTCTATCGACATGTTGTTGATATAGTTTTGTTTACAAGCACACACTCGTTCACACACTGGGACTCTGAGCAGCAGAGCTACCAACAAAGGCGCAAAAATGCATGGGCCTAAGCCTTTGCTGGTTTGTTTGAAGTATAAATTTTTCCCCGTGAGTTTTTTTTAACAAATTTCTCGCAAAAATCACGAAATGCAAAGAAAACATTTTACGTTCGATTTGTTTTTGTTGATTTATTTTTTATTTTTAAGCGGTTGTTTTTATGTATACTATATTTTCTGCATAAATCCTTTTTTTGCGTTTACGAGAGTAGCCACAATTCCAAGGATTTTTAGTTGAGCATGAAATATAGATTTTACGCTTTGAGAAAAAAATGTAATATTTTCCTGCGACTTTTGCTGCAGCAACAAAATCGAGTGAGACATGTTTTTTTTTAAAGCGCAATGATTGCAAAAAATCTTATTTACATTTAAGGAGATTTGCAAATGTTGCATTAAAATTATATTGATGGAAATTTAAGGGGTCGCTAAGGCCCTGGTAATGGCTACTGGTATTGAGATGGGTGCATACTTTTATTTTCACGGAATACCTGTTAAATTTCCGGAGAGGTATAAAGAAGTATCGAGAATTGTAGAGGTTTCAAATTGATATAACAATTTATAGTAACTTTTAGGCATCGGTAAGTCTTTGGTAATGGTTTTTTTCAAACTGGAAAATCTTTAATTTTCCCCTTTATTTGGATGTTTACAGGAGGGCCATAGAACTCACACTCAGTCCATCGGACTATTGTAATTTGCTTTGATTAGATCTGCAATATTTTTGGTGTAAAAGAAGTTTTTGTAAATGAGATCGGTAAGACCTCAGTAATTGTCGGCGTACCTGATATCACCCTCTGTGATTGATTTATTTGTCATATAATGAATTGTCATATGAAAAATATAGTACTGAAAAGCAATGTTGGTTGGATTTGTCAGAAATTTGTGTGTAGCACTGAAATGAAAAATATTTCCACCTTTTACGTGAATAAATTTTTCGGAAATGCAAGTCTTAAATGAAAAAGGCAATCATATCTTCTCAGATCGGTAAGGCCTTGGTAATGGCTATTATTAGTCCTACAGGCCACGATAATGGTTACTGTCTCACCTGAAGAAATGTAGATATTTCAACAGAAAATTAATTATCTGGAAGAAGTGGTAGCCCCCAGCATCAAAGCCTACTTAAACACAACTAATGGCTCTATTGTGATATCACAGTACGGCACAACTGCCCCATTTACGCACTGGAGAACCATGATAATTCGCTAGTAAATCTGGCTATGCCTATAATACTTGTAGATGGTAGCTCGGACAGACTAGTAAAGATACTATCGGGAAAGTCATGAACAGTTTATAAAATATGCCATGAACCCCAGAATAAATGAATCTTTTTATACATTTTTGGGAAAATAGAAATATTCGTGAGTTGTCTGTAAGATCGGTAGCTTCACAAATTCAGTACTGAGAACGCAGACTCGCAAGATTCCAGGAATGTCGACAAGGCCTTGGTAATGGCTATTTTCAAATCCGGAAAGTAGTTTTAACTGGATCATTGATTGAATTTTTGGGTAAAAGAGCCAAAGATGAATGTAATACTTATTCCTGAGCTGTTAGGAAAATCGGCAAAGCCTCGGAATGAAGTTCCGTGCCGAAAAGTATAACGATTCCTTGCATTTGTAAGTGCTTTCAATGTACTACGTAGTATAAAAAAGTAATAAACACTTCATCACGCCACAAAATCACGCCACGAATAATTTCAAATTATTGAGTTCATTACTACGTTTCTTGCCTTTTTGTGGGTATGTTTTTATGACGTAACAGTGTAACGCTATAACTCTAAAACTCTCTTCTTCTCTTTCTTTTTCATTTCGACAGCTGTCAACGTCTCTTTTTTTCCATTACAGCTACATTAATACTACATCACCATCAATGTACTTAAATTCCGATTTATGTTATTGCCCACACACAACAAATTATCATGTACATATTTTGCTCGTAATATTACAGCAGCTACGTAAATTCATTACGTCATAAATAGCGTACAAAGAGTAAGTAAAAAAAGCAAGGAACGGAATGAAAAGCAGTACACAAACAAATTTTTACGATAATTTTTATTACATTCCATTCATTGATTTGTATGCAATTTTGTTGTACTTATTCTTCGTTTTTTCATATTGTCGCACATATTCCGTACGTAGAGTTTCTTTGCGACTCCGGTTTATGTGCTTATGTTGTAGCAATTTGCCACGTTGCGTCTTTTTATTACGCTCTTTTCTGCTTTGCGTGCCTTTTTATTACTGGGTTGGGGTTCGGAGCTGGTAGCTATGCATAAAATCAACTTATTTTATTACCTAGCAGTAGAACTTACGTGTCAAATATTGTATATATGGAAAATCCGAAAAATTTGCATCTGCAACATTATTTTTAATTAGATTGGAATTTTTGGTTTTTTTTTTATATTACAAAATTTATGTAAAATTCTATTAAATTTTATATTATATTATTTTCTATTATTAAATTAATTAGTCACGATTTTGTTTGAGTTTTCATAATCGAGTTAATTTAGTGCACAATTAAATTTCTGTAATTAGTTTCGGATTTATTTTTTGTTTGCTTAATTTTAGGTAGAGTTTATTTCACTACATTGCAGTCACAGTCATTTTTGCTTTATTTTTATGCTTGTTTTTGTACATTTAGTTAGCACTTTACCATATTGTTTTAATTGCATAAATTTAAATCGATGTAACGTGATTAAAACTAGACTATGTATAAAAATAAGCCCAAAGATATACTAAGTATATAAAATTTATAAAAACAAACTTAAATTTCTATGATAATAAATCTAATGTAACCTCTAATCTAACCTCAAATATACGCTGCTTAAATTCTTATTAGAAACCTCTACACCAATTATGTAAAATCAAATATGTATTTTTATTACTTCTACAGCAAAGGAGTTTCTTTTCGCTCAATTAGATTTTTGCAAAAATTTATTTTCTTCTTTATTGCTTATTAACTAACTTCTTCTTTTACGCTTACACTTACTTCCGCTATTTGCTTTTAAATTTTTTAATGCCGAAACAACATAGAAACCAAACCAACACACAAAAGCTATCAAAATGGAAAGCAAGTAAGTGAAGAAATAAAAAAGTACAGAAAGAAGAAACGCTGAAAACTATGCAATGAATAAAAGCATTTCTTAATTTTCTACTACACATTTTTTAATGACTACAATTATTTGCATAATAACCATTAAAAGAAATGTTCACAGAACGGAAAGCATAAATGAAGGAAAGAACGTAAGGAAATGTTTCTTTCTTGCACCGTCTCGGGAATGGTTTTTCTTCTCCTTTTTTCGTTATCTTAGTGTAACAAAAACATATTTTTTCTTTTGGGAAATGCATTAAAAAAAAAAACAATTAGTTTGATTGCATGTTGAAGAAAATATCTTGATAGCAGTACCAAAAGTTTTGAATGAAATAAAATTGTTGCATATAATTGTGGGAGAAAAATTGTGTAAAAGTTTTCATATTTAAAATAAATTCTAAAAATTTGCTTTGAAATTATCAAAATTTTAGATTGTTTCAATTTAAACAAATATTTGGCTTTGAGTTGTTGTTGTTTCTGTTGTTGTTGGAATCATCAAAATCACATATTATAAATAAATTAGAGAAAAAGTTAAGCCACACAAACGCAAAGAGAGAAACTATCAAAAAGTTGTGTAATATTATTTTTACAGGAAAACAAATACTACATACTTATATGGAAAGTAGCAGGAGTTGAAGAGAATAGAAACAAGATTAGTAAACACATGATAATAAAGAATTTTTATCTGTAGATGTGACACATATCCTCTCACATCTACATGTAGTTTTTACTTCTAAATTTCAACTTGAAATAGGATGTTTGGGGAAACACTTTCATTCCTTCTTTCTGCCCTCACTCTCTATTTAACTTTATCGAGTTGCACCCAAAAACCTCTACAATTTTGGGTAAATTTTAATATTTGTGTCCAGTGTGTGTGTTGTACGTTTGTAAAACTCGTTTGTATAAATGCAAATATTTACACACTTGTGTGTGTTATTGTTTTATTTATGCTTCGTAAAACTTTTGTAACTAGCAAAAATAGTAAAAAACTTCTCTTAAATATCTGTAGAGGAAAGTAGAAAGTTTTAGGCGATGGAAGTTTTAACTTCCCAAAAAAAATAATATTCAGTAGTAGAAATCATGTAAGATTAGTAATAAAACAACTACAATTTATCTACGTGATGGATATCGTAAATAAAACCTTGTTCATTCAATACTGATGTACACTTTCATACATTTTATGAATAGTTGTTAAGAATGTGTTCATACACATTATTGATAGATTTACTCATAAAATTATTGAGGTGCTTACAATATTGCTAAATGTCTTCATAATGTGGGTGAATGTTTTAATTCGTAATAATGATGAACATGTCATAATATTGATGTGATGTACTTGTGTTAATATTGATAGTAATGATGAATGTATTCATAATATTGTATAATATTGTATAATATTGACGAATGTGCTATGAAAGTGTTCAGAATATTTACTAATGATAAAAGTCTTTATAATATAGATATAGTAAATCAGAAATGTAAAAAGATGAGTGTGTTCATAATATTGACATTGTATTTGAACAATGTATTCGTAATATTGATGAATGTGCTCATTATAATGACGAATTCTGTTATAATAATGATAAATGTGTTTGTTCATAATATTGATCAATATATCTGTGGTCGCTGTGGTGTAGTGGTAGTGCGTTGGACTGCTACGCAGAGTCTCCGGGGTTCGAATCTCGGCACAGGCAAAATTTTAAGTAGAAAAAATAATTTTTCTACATGGCACCACCTCTTGGCAGGCAATGGCAAACCTACAAGAGTAAAAAATTGCATGTGAAAAGCTTTCCACTTAGCCGTTCGGATTCAACATTAAACTGTAGGTCCCGGTCCCTTCCATTCATGTACAAATCTAACACGCACAACATGAGTGGATGCGAAAAGCTCGGCCTAGGCCCTCCATGGGCTGTTGTGCCATTAAAAGTAAAAGTAAAGTATATCTATAATATGAATGAATGTATGATGATCGTGATGAATGTGATTATGATATTGTTAATTTGTGCAAATATTGATAAATGTGTTCTAAATATCGTTGAATATTGCCATAATATTGATAAAACTGACAAAAATATTGATTAATTAATGAATTCATTACGTTTTGAATCTTTTTCTTTTAGTGGTACAATAGGCGTTGCAAATATTGAAAAATGTGATCATATTATTTGGAATTAGTGAATAATATTGATGAATTATTGAATACATTGATGACTTGGCGCATAATATAAGTATGTAGTTGAGTGTATTAACAGTAATGACGAATGCAATTAAAATATTGATAAATATGTTCATCAACATTGATCAATGTACTCATAATATTGTGGAAGGTCTTAATAATGATGAATTTCATTCTTGAATATGTTTGAAATATATATGAAGTTAAACACTAATTTTATGGAGAGGTAAAGTGGGTAAATTTACGTACAGAAAATGGGTAACAAAACAACAATTCGGTTTATAACTTAAAAAGTCTCACGATTTGTTGGTGCTTTGAGTGTTTATAAGTCTAATGCGAAAACAAGAAAGGATGGATTTGAGATTCGTAAATGCATAGCTAAAGAAAGTAAAATATACAGAAGATTTTATAGAACTTCCGATCTCCTTATTTGTAGAGAAGAAAATACTATGAGAACCTCTTTAGAAAGGCACTTACTTTTATTTTTCGATATCTCTCCCAAACCCCTTTTCTTAAAGAGCAGCTATAAGAAAAAGAATTTGTCAATACTATTCATGTAACACAAACAACCGAAAAGAGAATTCCACAACTCACATATTTCTTAATCCATTTCTCTTTCTTTTCCCAAAATATTGAAATTTGTCGAAAGCTTTAAATATTTCGAAATATGATTTCAGCAGGTATAATATGACTTTCTCTGGTTTAACACAGTTTAACGCTTTACACAATCACATAAAATATAACTTTACATGTGCCCGCCAACCTTCCTCTTTTCTTTTTAATCCAATCAATCCAATTCAAGTATTAGCACATAATTAAAGCATACTTTCAAGCGCATACAATTACATACAATTCATCATTTCAATTCAATGTGCATAAAAAAGGGAAAGAGAATAAGGAAAATTCTGGATAAAATGCAGAAGTTATGCATGAAGAATGAGCAAATACATTAAATTGAAAATTCAGCAGAAAATTCTGTAAAAACATACATACATACATACATAGACATGAATTTGTTTTTTTTTTCATTTATAAGTGTTTCATTGAAAAGAAAATCGAACGGCAAAGAGCGTATAATTTAAATTGAAACGCGCATCAATGTCGCTGCTGTGTATCTCGTTACGTTCGTTGGTTGGTTGTCGTTGATGTCGTCGTTATTGTAATGCCATCATTATTTCACTTCTTTTATTTGTTGTTTGCAATTTCGATTTAAATACACATCCAGAGAGAGGCACCCACATATAACATATAACTATGAGGACTTTTATAAATAGCAATTGGCACAGCATACTTTTCGCTTACATACTTCTGTAATGCTAAAAGCTGATGATGGAAAAAAATTGAGGAATCCTCAACGAAACAACAAACAGAAGTTTCAATTGTATCTGTACCAAGTTACAGGCGTGAAATCTTGATACACATAGAACACGAGAAGACATAAGGGTTAGATGAATAACTACAGAGAAATCAAGTAGAGATACAGAAGTTAAATGAAGGCAACGGAATCAGTTGAGGAAACAGAGTAAGGGACTAAGTACATAAGTATGTATGTATTTAGACGAGGAGACAGCATACACAATGATAGACAGGCAGCTAGACACAGAATAGATCGTTTAAAGCAAATTTGCTTGTATTTTTCATTTTTTTTTTATCAATTGAAGTACTTATGTTGGATATTTTAGTTCATTTTTCCCTTACTCAGTTCATTTCAACTTCAATCTATCTTTTCATTTTTCTCGTGCGAGTTTTCCATTTTTTTTTGGTTTTTGTTTGTTTTCTACTTATTTTAAGATTTGCATTTTTTTATTTCCATGGTGGAAATTTCGGTTGTCAAATAATTTTCTTTCTTGCTTGCACATTAATAAAGTAAGGAGATAAAATAAAAAGATTTAACGCATTATTTTGGGATTTTCAGATATTTGCATATAAATATACATACATAGTTAGAGGACGTAATGATGCTCTGCTCATGTCGCTGCAGACACACTTACATGATACATACTATGTACATATATAAATACTCACGCTTACAGACAGTGGCATGATCTTGTGATTTAAGACTAAGCAAGGCTGAACTTTAATAAATTGAGAAACAAAGTTTGGTGTGAGGGAATCATTGGTCCATATTTCTTCAAAGATGAAGCCGGTCATAATGTTACAGTCAATGGGGAACGCTATAGAGTCATGATTAATGACTTTTTCGTGCCTGAATTGTGAATTGGAGGATGTTGATGTGGACGACCTTTGGTTCCAACCAATCAATTTATTGAAGGAAACTTTTGGTGAGCGCATTTTCTCGCGTCGTGGGCCTGTGGCGTGGCCTCCAATATCGTGCGATTTAACACGGCTGGAATATTTTTTGTGGGGTTATTTGAAGTCGCTTGTCTACGCAGATAAGCCCGACACGATTGACGCCTTGGAAGAGAATATTCGGCGCGTTTATTACTGACACTCGTTATTACCCAATTGCCGTAAAAAGTGTTCGAAAATTGGACCTCTCGGCCGGAATTTATTCGAACCAGCCGCGGCGGCCACTTGCCCGAAATCGTTTTTAAAACATAATGGCAAATCCTTATCATTATAATAAAGCTTAATTCCTGGCCACAACATTAAATTATATGCATTTTTTTTCTTCTTGAAAACCACACTTCTAAAAAAAACACCCTGTACAAATATTATATAACACGCACACCATGAGTTGCTGTAAAAAGCTCGAACCTCCATGGGCTATTGTACTATTTAAAGAAGAAGGAATGAAATAAAATTACAAGGTCTTAACTTGAGATGGTCTTGCATCACTGTAAATTTAAAATATGTCTGCCATCACAACAACATATATATGTAATATGCCGTTATATGCAACATTTACAATGATGGACTACAATGTACACCACAGAGTTAATACCGCTAATATGTACTTTATATTAAATTATACTGCTGTCTTTAGTTTGCCCCTTAATAATACTTAACAATATTTTTATAGCATTGTTTTAGCTGATAAAGTAAAGTTCTCTTCAAGGTCTTAACTCACTGCCTACTTTTGGGAGCCGTATTAAAAGAAATTGTATTCAGTTTTAATATATTATAATAGTATATTTTTACTTTTTTGTGTTTATTAAACTTTATTCTAAACTCTAAAAAACCTTACTACATACGACATAAGGCTTTGACTTTTATAAAATCTCTTTAAAATTAATACATGGAATTTAATTTGAGTATCATTAATTTGGATTATAATTTCTCAAATCTTTATACGAGAATTACGCAGAATACTGAGAATTTAAATTAATTATTGCCTACTTTTAGGAAATATTTTTAAATAAAATTTATAGTGTCTTAGTATAAAAGTTATAAAAGCATTAGCATCATTTTAGGCGAATATTTTATATATATCTTTCACATACATATTACTCAAGCTTTTAGAACACATATTTTCTAAATTTTAAAATATTTCCTTGCATAGTGTAATACGCATTATTCTACAAAATGAGGGTCAATTGACGAAAGCTGTTCCAAAAATATATTCAATTATATTATCAATATTGCCAAACATACACTAGAATTCACCACCTCACACCGCCATTGATTTTTCATCTTATCAGGCATTCTAAAGTTTTAAAAAAAATTCACACCAAAACGGAAAATAACAAAATACATATTTATTCAATAAATGTTTGTGCATTTTGTCTCACTATTACTTCATAGGTGGATATGACTGTATATGTGTGGGTGTATATGCATTTCAGCATGATTTTCATATTTCACAGGTGGCTGATGCTGTTGTGCGAGAATGTTGGGATATATGCGGGCAAATAAATTAAAATATTTTCTATATGTGTATACAAATTTTCATGTTTTTTCTGTTCATTGTTTGTTTTTCTTCTTTTTTTTTTTGCACACTTTACATTTTTGCCGTTAACATTTCTACGAATTGAATAAAACAAAAAAAAAAAAAATGAGCAGAGAAATGGAGCTGATGCTACCTGTGCTTTTTTCTACCTTTTCTTCATTTTTTTTCAGCTTTCTGGAAATTTACATTTCATGTGAAAAATTTTAAACGTAAATTTGCATTGGTAGTACACCAAAAAGTATGCTATGAAAAATTAAAAAAGAAAAACTGAACAAAAAAAACAAATGGAAAATCGAAATGTTTCCCTTGTGTGATTGTATGTGGTATATTTTTCGATTCAATTCTTTTTATTTTTGATTTATATGGCATTTCTGATAATTTTGTGACCTGTAAAAGAAATATGTATGTATGTATGGATGTATGTATTGCAGTAAAAGGTAGAAAGAAATATGCAAATTACGTATAAATTTATGGGTGCGTGTGTTTGGGTCTACGAGATAGCTACAGCTCTCGAATGAAGACATGTCGTCTCTCATGTATGTGTATGCCAGCCAGCATGAGCTTATGAGCACCATCGAGTAGTACTTGCTTGTTTTTTTCCTTTGCATATATTTCAAGCGCGCTCATTCATATATAAGATTTCAATTTATGCGACCACAAATATTTGTATAGATTCTTCTTCTACTTGAATTTCTGCTGCACCCAAAGATCGATAACAAGGTATAAGTTAATATATACGTACACACATATTTATGTACATACTATATATAAGTATATGTACATACGTAAGCATTTATATGCGTTCTTTCTGTTCTTCCCCCCTTGTGTATACATACAAACCATGGTTATGGCAGCACTTGGTTGCGCAATTTGTGTCACCTTTCAGCTTAAAAAAAAAATAATAGAAAAAATGTCAGCTGGCAATGCAAACTAGCTCAACTGTATAGAACTTGTACACATACACTTTGCGTATTATTACTTTTACTTATAGCACATTGACATACTCAGTGACATTAGCTGCGAAATGTATGTGAGTGCATTAAGCTAATCCTAAAAGCATGCTTTAAAATTTTACTTATAATAATGCGTACTTGCTGAGTAACGCCGGTTTTAATTTTAAAAATTTAAACTGTAAGAACGGTTTATTAATTAATAAGGTTAACTCAAAACATAAGGAAGCTATAAGTCCAAAATATAGCTTGAGAAGATGCTAACTCAGAAGCTTAGCGGAACAAATAAAAATTAACAAAGTATGTATTTAGGTACTGAACACTGTAAGGGTTGCTGAAAAATTGACTGAGCCATGCATAGTATATATGAGGCAAATAAGATTGACCTAGTACAAATTGGCCAAAAAGTGAGTGTTTAAGCGAAACTTCTTTGTGCGCTGTAGGGTAACAATGTTTAAGGCAAGGTAAATAAAAATAAATTCATGTACAAATATAACACGCACAACATGAGTGGATGCGAAAAGCTTGGCCTAGGCCCTTCATGGACTGTTGTGCCATTAAAAGTAAAAGTAAATAAAAATAAAACGTTTGAATTAGACGCAATGATTGCCCAATATCCTCTACCTAATAGAGGTCTGCCAGCACTTTGTACTCAAGACTTACCGTTTGCCTTCAAGTCTGAGCTATCCTTCCCGTCTCACCAATGCCATTTGACAGATACTTCCAAACATCCAACTATTTATGGTATAGGTGCTTTTTCACATAGTTACCTCTTACTTTACCCAAAAGGGCATTTAAGCCACTTTTAAAAATTTAGGTTAACTATTTTCTTCTCAAATGCATAAAATTAGGGAAACCCCTCTCAAATTAAAAACTTATTTTCTTTCTTCTACTTTTCTCCTTTTTCAGCATACAAAGCGAAACGCATTTCTTAATTTCGTAGCCTTTGAAGACTTTATCTAATCTAATTTACACATTAATTCTTATGTCAGTGATTTTCGTTTTCTTCATACTTTTGCTAATTAAAAAGCTGAAACTCAAAATAATGTGGGTGGAAAAATATGTACGTAGAAAAATAGCTTCGCAGCGTCCTGCTCCCCCAGTGCTGTAACATGATTTTAAATTATCTCCATGATTTCCCTTTGGGTTGTATATTTTTCCAAAGAAAACTCTTCTTTTCTTTCTTGAATTATGTACTTTTGTACGCTAATTATGAGAATTTTTCCCCCCCGTTTTTCAACGCGTAGTTTAAATTCAATAATAAAAGTTGAACAAAATTACTTGCACAAAATTAACCGCTTTGGCAAATCAATGAATTTTTTCTTCATCCTCTCGCTTTTTATTTCTTTACTTTATGTGGGTGTGTGTGCAGTTTATATAATTTTGTACAAACCTTTTTGAAGCAGAAGTTTTGGGTAAAAGTGTTAACAACACATACACAAGTATCACATTGAAAAGTTATGAATGGCACACGAACAATTTTTAAGTGCCCTTGTTGAGAATTGAAAAGGTTTGGAGGATGTTGAGGATAAATTATACCGCAAATTTTTTTATAGCATATGTACTTCTAGGTATTTCTTATAAGAAAATATATACTTTGTTTGATACATTCAACACATTCACACAGGGTGTACCCCTATGAATGCTGAGCATTGTGTTGATTGGAAGGAAGATTGATAGTTGGGAGGAATTAAAATCAATTGCATACTTCTGAACGAATGAGTAATTTGAGAAGAGCCAGAAAGCTGAGATAGAAATGAGTAAAAGACAATATACACTTAGGATTTTATTTTATAATAAAAACAAGTTCTATTAAAATTCAAACTGCTTAAAAGTATGCAGAAATATAATTTGCAACCTTTTTGACTATGCTTTCTATTTAGTTTTGCATATGCTTTAAGTTCTACTAGCTTTCAATGTTATTCCAATATTTCCATATATACCATATAATATGTGCACAAAAGTGTATTTGAATATCTGCGCCTTAGCATATGCAATAAATTTGCTGTGATTTCTGGATTTTTATAATAAATAAATTTCACAATGCCTTTGAGCAAAAGCTTTTATGGTGTGCTGCTATGCTACTTTATTTTTTTTATTATGTTTTGTTTTTTTATTTTTTTTTATTTCGACTCAATTTCCTATCAATTTTCCTCAATTTTTTATATTTTTATTTTGCATACTCTAAGGCGCTTACTCACATATGGACAGAGCGCTATTCTTTTGACTTTTGTTTAGTTCTATGCATACTAGAAGACTGCTATGCTCTTACCGGTTTTGAGAAAAGTAAAAGGAATAAGTGGAAAAATGTGAAATAAATAAATGGAAGTGGTTTAAAATGTTTTATTGGCTATAGATTTTCTTTAGCTTTTACCCATTTGGTCGTGGGGAAATGAGAAAAAGTAGAAGCAACAAAATTCAAATATATATTATAAAAAATATGAGGAAATTTAAAAAGCTGAGCAAGATATTCAAAAAGAAAACCATTGAAAAAACAAGGTAAGAATAGAAAAAGATTGAAATCAGAAAAAAAACAGAAGCTATAAAATTTAAACTAATTATCTTAAAAAACTGAGGTGATTTCTGAGACTGAGCTAGAAAAATGGCCAATATGATTGAAGTATGAAGGTTCAGGTTCCATGAGATGTGAGCTATGGAGTATCAAAAACAATGTGAGCTAGAAATCAATAAAAATTCGCTTGTGAATTCTGTGAATACGTTTTGAGTGGAGAAACTAACAAACGTAATTAGAGTCAGAGAGCTGAAAAAGAAATGCATAACAAATCACACAAGCAACAAAACTCGAAAAGAAAAAATTTATGGAAGTAATGACATTCGAATTAACGATCTGTGGAAGCACAAAAAGTTTAATGAACTGAGTAATTTGAGAAGAGCCAGGAAGCTGAGATAGAAATAAGTAAACGATCACAGCTGCAAGAAGCATCGAATCAGGGAACTGAGTAAACTAAAATAAGAGCGAGAAATAAAGAAAAGTTCACAGCAGCAATGAGATTTGAATCAGGAAACTGAAAAACACCAAGGAGAGCCAATGGAGCTACAATTGAAGAAGAATTTGGAAAAACTAAAAGATCCAAGGAATTGCGATGGATTTATCAAAAATTTGGTTGATTTTGCTTATTCATTAATTTCTTTCCAATTACTTATTGGTTATACCAATATAGATACAGGAAATCACTGTATTTCAACTTGTCAAAAAAGATGAGATATTCCATTCTCTTTCACCGCAATATTACGCTAATAGCAATCGCCATATTGGCCTTCATTACAACGATGTTTTGATGGTAAACCATTAATCATCAATAGTTGAAATGAATATTGTCATTGAATTACAAACAGCCATAGAAGCGAGAGAGAGAGAGAGAGAGAAAAAGGGACACCAAAAACCATTTACAAATATAGAACACATGCTAATCATATTGCTTTTCTACTATATACTACATACATACATAATATCTATCTCTTCGAGACATGTCAAGTAAGCGTAAAATGTCCTCAATCGCCTACAGTTATGCAACACAAAGTATGTGCTTGTGGTAATTAAGGTTTTAGTGGCTTGAGCTGAAACATACAAACTAGCAAGCATACGCTCTATACGAACCCTACCCACAATGTCCGCACGCACACAAGCACATACTCTTACACACATATACACATATACATATACTGAGACACAAAATGTTGGTTTGCGTTTTGCTCGCGGGCTTGCGGCGAAATTTGGTATGACAATGTCGAAACAAGAACGTTGTTATAAATTTCTAATTAAATTAAATTGACTATGTTTTAGTCTCTCTGTGTATATGTGTGACGATGATATTGCCTACTTTTAGGCGTAACACAGAAGAAGAGAAACCACCGAGTAGTAAGAAACAGTTTGTTCTAAAGAGTATGTATATGTGTTTTGCATTGCATATCTTTGGGCATAGTTCCAATTAAAAATATTTGGTTCTCGTTCCTTTTGTATCTATTTTTTTTGTTACGCACTTGTGGTTTAATCTCAAAAGCATATTACGCTCTCACGCTTAAGGATACGTACACACATACATTCATACACACTAACAACACTGTGCGCCCGGAACACCGCGCCGCAATTAATTATGTCGAGCGAAATTAGCTGATGGGATTTATAGGCGCTTCAAGTTAACTCCCGTTTGTTATGCGCTGTAGCGCTGACGTGATGACATGATGACATGATGACGGTGGTGATGCCATGATGATAATGAAAAATGGAAATCAGCATGAATCTTTCGCCTTTATTTTTTTCACAAGTCAGTGCGACTGTTGTGGTTTTACTGACTACTGTCGTATAATGTTGTAAATCAGTATGAAAATCTCGGTTTGTGTTAAGGTGTGAGTATAAAAAATTTGACAAGTTTCTCTTCGCTTGATAAATTAAATACGCCTAAAAATAAGCAATGAAATGTAATTTCATTTTTTCTCTCCCTCTCTCTATCTTTCATTGTCTCTATACACTGAATCAGCATAATGTGTGAAATTTGATATTTAGTAATGAATCAAGAGATTAGAAGCTAATAAATTTGATGATGACGATGATGAAGATGAAGTTCAGATATACGTAATTACTAGGAAAAAGTTGTACGTAGCCATAGCTTAGTTTTAGGTGGTGACTAGCTTAATTAGGCGGCAGTTTAATTAAAATAACTAGAATGACCGTAAGGAAATAAAGAAGTGTTGTCTTTCGATCGAAGATATGTTAGTTTATTTTCATCACTATTCCCATTTCAGCTTTAAAAACTTAGAGTAAACTTGAATGTAATTCAAAGTCATCAACATAAGCTAAAACGTCAATGCCAATCAGTTGCATTCAAAAATGATAAGAAAACACACATAAAACATATATGCTTGGAAAATCACAAAATTGTTTTGTGCCATTATGTTTGAATGCGATATGCTGTTATGGCACCTAAAAGTATGCAACATGAAATGTAAAACGTCAATTATAAGCGCAGCAGCCCAGTGCTCACTGAACAATATAAGCAAAAAAAAAAAAAGAAGCAAATCGCACAGCATACCGCCTGCAGCGTGGCAATAATTCATCAATCATTTATTTGCCGCTCAAATTCTCATACACCCGCAACAGCTGGTATACGTACATACAGTTAAATATCTATACATATACTTTATTAATAGTGCGGCAGCATCGGAGACATATGCGATGTAATTGACACCCATGATGATAAAAGAGCATGCTCACATTTACATGCTACTCACAAGAACATATACTTTTGGCGGAAATTTGAACATTTGTTAGCAAATGTGAAAGTTTTAAAGCTTAACTTTTTAAGCTCTTTTCAATTTAACCTGTATCGTCGGGAAATATGCATACTTTTAATCATCTACTGCTCCTAAAAAAAAGAGCTGTAGCTATAGCAACACTTTTATAGATTTTAATTTAAAAATTTCAGTTTATGAGATATTTTTGAGCAAATTTTTACTTTTTACTATTAATTTAAAACTGGTCATGCCTCATAGCAATTGACATTGGCTTTTAAAGTGTATGCGGATCAAAATCTGGGATGATTTTAAAATTAGATAAAGAAAATAGAGGAGAAAAACTCATGAACTTTTTTGCTAAATGCATACTTTTCTGCAGATATTAAAATTTTTTTTTTGCCTGATTCCTTTATTTAAATTGTGAATATATTTTTTTTAGTTTTTTACTTATTACTTTACTAAATTTTCCTTTACCTTACTTAGCATACTTTAAGGTTTTCTCCTTATACTGTTTTTTTTAAATCCCAAGATTTTTCTCCAAATTTTAATAACTTTCTTACTGATTTTATATTTATTGTAATTTTTTCCATATTTTTGTACTTTTTCTTTGTATACTTTCAGTTGGAGAAAGTTGTTTTCATATATCCTCAAGTTAATTCGGAGCTTACTTCTACTTGTAGTTGAACGTTTGAGAAAAAATAAATATAACTTTCTATTGCATACTTTTAAGCAAAAAAAAATAGTTTTGCCTATGCTTCTATTTCTTGCAATTCTGAACCAACAATTTAATATACAATATTTAAGTTTTTCCCTTTTTAATTGAATTATGTAAAGGTTGATGGAAGATTTATATTTTACATGCTACTTTCAGGCTAATCCTGTGCAAAACATTGTTGATATCTTTTAAATTAACTCTGTTTTTGAAAATTGTTGCATTTAAAAGGGTTTCCTTGCATATTTATGGGCAGAGTAGTTAGTTTCCTTGATTTCTGGATTAAAACCTAGGCCAATCTTTAATTTCTTCTACTCAATCATTTTACTTTAAATTGTTGTAATCTGAACAAAAGTTAAAATCAAACTCTCCTGTTTCAATTACTGAATTATAAACTTAACACATACTTCAAAATTTAGAGCATTCAATTTTGAAGTATACTCGTACATTTACATTACCTTAATACAAACTTTATTATAACATTTAGCTACTCTACTGGGAATACAAATAACTGAAGCTGCTTGATTGATTGATTGATATGAAAAGTTTGATGCACTTAGACCTACAAAAGCTACTGAGCACTTATTCACAATAATGTGTGAAAGACTTCTTCGATAAATGTCTGTTGTGCGCCTAAAGTTATACACCAGCTTATAAAATAAATTTGTAAAAACTTACTGAAATGTTCGGTGAATGATCAGGACTTTACCGTCTTGAACATTCCAGCAACACACTTGATTTTCAAAGCGATACAACATGCACGCACAGTTAGTAATTTATAACTTACTTCATTAAGTGTGTAGAATATTTCGAGGCTTAAATGCAAGAAACAAAAACAGACAAATGAAGAAACTTCATAACTTTCACCTTGTTATTTTCACTAACTATTCTATTTTCTCTCCATCACTCCCCCTTTCCCCCCCTAATGTGTTTCATATTTCCCTAAGGTACATTATTTTTTCGCAATTATTTCCTATGTTTCCTTTGCGTTTCGTGCTCGTTTTTGGGTTATCTGACCCCTTTGGCATGACCTCACTTATCTGCAACACTGTAACGTGTGGCATGGCATGGTATTGGTATGCCTTCTGGCCACCAGCATAAAGCACTATCAAGCAGCAGCCGTAGCAGCAGTCGGCCAGCCATTTGTATTTACTGTAGCTAAGACCACCTTAAGATATGCTATAAAAATTTATGTCGCCGTGTCGAAAGTAAAAAGCAGCAGCACAAAGTGAATGTGTGCGGTTGTCCGTCTGACATGCTTTGTTAGTGTATAAAATGTGTATACGGAGTATAAAATGTGTGCCAAGCATAATAATAAGAAGGTATTAAATTACGCTTACATTACTCATGCTACGCATACACACAAGCACTTACACACACAACACACACACACAGACATACCAACATAGATATACACTTTTAAGCTTATAAAAACATGATGGACAATATTTTTTTCTTCCTTTCTCTTGTTTGCTTTGAGTGTGTGAACGAGTGAGTGTAGCATGCTTTTAGGCAGCTTACCAATGACAACAAGAAAAAGTACACATTTTTCATCGCTTTACTTATTATCAGCCAGCGCGCTTGTTGAAACAATTTAAGGTAGCACAACAAAGCAATAAACTTGTCGCTTGTTATTATCTTAATCGGTTTCTTCACTTGTTCGTGCCATTGCTGCTATCTTGCAATGCCGCTTGCTCCCTTTACGCTTAAGCAAAGGCGCAACATAATGGTTTATATATTTTATTATTTCTGTTTTATATTGTAGCGTAACACATCTGTAGCTATATAATACGGAGGTATGTATTTGCTAGTATGCATGTATGAGTATATGCTATTGTGAATGAAGCTTACTGAAAATGTCACCACATTGTTTTCTATGCTGTTCGTATTGTCAATTGTAATCCTAGCTAAAAAGATATTTCACTTGTGTATGTTTGTGTGAGTGTGTTTATAGTTAAAAGCTTACTCCATTCACAAATGGTTGCATTCATTTTTGATGCTCATGACCCACCCGAAAACAAAACTGACAGACGGACTGAAAGATCGAAAAAAAAAACAAAAAACATATCTGTTTTGTGGTGACACATACAGAAGTAAGCTAGTTTGAATAGAGTGTGAGCTTAAATGTAGTTGTGTGGGTTCGAATGTAGTGCCAGTTGAGCGTTGTGCTTTAAGGCAGGAATGGATGTGTGCTGCAGTGACGCTTCAACCCCTGGGTATGTGTTTCTTGTCTGGTATGCGGTAAAGTCATTTTACGCTTGGTTTAGTTTCTCCTTCTCTAACAAGATTAAAACAACAGAAGTTAAGTTATTTCAACTATGTGAAAATTGTTTAGTTTGAAAATTATTATTATTATTGAAATTAAAAATTGGAATACTTTGGAAATATCATAGAAAGAATTCGGTGACAAGTGGTTGGGAAGGTTTGTTAAATTATAATTTAAATAATTATCCCAGGATAATTTGAATTGTGAAATAGATAAGTGAATTTTGTTGAATTTGAAGATTTAATTCAGGTATCTACCAGCAGTTGCTGTAGATAACCTATTTGTGACTAAATTATTATTGCATCTTTTAATGAATTTTATAGCACATTTATCACACACTTTTCGGCAAAAAAAAATGTTCGGCCTATTGCTTAGATATTTTTGACGGTAATTGTTGAGATAATATTTAATACTGATTTCTTAAACAATCTTGTACAATGAGAAAGAAGATATTTGCATACTTTTCGGCACGTAAGAAAGATATTCTTACTTTCGATCACTTTCGACTTTTAAAAATTTTAAATCACTCCGACGGTTTATGTCCGTTAAACTTTTTAACTCTAATTGAAAATTTGTATTGCATACTTTTAGGCAAGTTTATTTAAATTAGTTTTCTATATGATATTGCATAAATTTTATTCTCTGCACACTTTTAATCAAAAAACTTAATTGTTTACAGTTTTTTTTTTAAATACTTCTGAGCTACTGGTTAAAAATGAAATCATAACTTAAATCTCTAGGCTCAGAGAAAGAAATTATATTTGAATTTGATTTTCTTATTGGATTCCTTAAAAACTTTTAGGCAGCAAATTAAATTTTTTCTAAATTGTTTTACGTGTTTCTGAGCTAGAATAACTAACAAATTGAGATCACCATTTAAACCATTTATTCTTAGTAAGGTTTGATTTGTGATAAAGCTGATTTTTTATGAGAATGCACGAGCTTCTCATGATTGATAGCATATTTTTTCTAAACAATTTACATACGCTAAACATCAAAGCATTTAAGAAAAGATCTCCATGACTTTTTTATCAATAAAAGTAAACCACCGTCATTATGAAGCTGATAATTTTCATAAATCTTCGCGCAGACTTTCGATTTCATTAAAATTTCAACTGTATACAAAACCTTCGACTCTCGACTTGTATAAATCAAATTATTCATAAATCGTCGAAAAATATGCGTGAACCCCAACGACCCACAAAAAAGAAGATACACGCAATGATTTATCTGTGTGAACCTTTAAATTAACCGCTAAAAACTGATTTCTTATACAGTATTTTGCAAGCAGCTTTTTTTTTTAAACATCAACGCGGTGTGCATAATATTCATGAGCAAAAAATTAAAGAAGCCAAACGTACAATCACCTCGAAATAAATATACATACTGAAGTCATTTACCGACAACACAGAAAGCATTAATCAAAATATAAAGTCTTTTTATGACTTAACAAAATATGTACTATACACACATAAAATGCAAAAACAAAAACTGAAAAGAGGCAAGCGGAAGAAGAAAACGAACTTAAGAAGACAAACAAAATTATCAGCAAGAAAACAAAAAAAGAATAGAATTCTTATAGCCAAAGATGCGCCTAAAGGCATGCAAAGTTTTATTGTCGTTGTGTTTCTTGTTTTTTGCAAATTTTTTCACAAGCATTTTCTTTTACAAAATGAAAAATATTTTTGCAAACAAACAATCCTAAACAAAAACGCATGTAGTCATGGCGTAGAGCGAGAGACTTAAGCTAATCTCAACTTTCGCATGTTTTTGTTGTGATTGTTGTTTAGTTGTTGATTGTAGTTAATGGTTGTTGTTTTCCGCTGTACGTTTGCTGCATAGTAAAAAACAAACAAAAAATACAATACATACCAAAGAAACCAAGCAGAGTAGCGCACTATCTTAAGCAACGGGAAACACGAAAAAGAGAGCATAAAAAGTATTGCATATTTTTTGGAGTAGGCTTACAAAAAACAATGAAAGCAAGCCGAAGCAGTAAAACCAAAGCAATACGCATTAATGGCAATAGAATAAAGCATAAGCAGAAGAGCAGAGTAAACGATGAACATTGCATACTTATAGGGATTATGTGTTTTCTGGTAAGTGTGTGTAGGAGAATGCCTGACTTTTTTTCCTTTCTTTTCTTAGAGAGCATAAAGTCAAGTTGTTGCTGGCAATGATAATAAGTTGGCATGTTAGCAACTGAATTCTGTTGCTATTCTACTTGAAGGTATTTATGTATGTTTGTATGAGAAAAATTTAAGGAGGAATAAGAACAACAAAATAACCAGTTTTAGGCAATTTTTGCAAGCGAAATTCTTGCTGAATGTGAATGTCAGTAAAGCTAAAGCATGTTGTAAGCAAGTCAGCACACCAGTCGGAGCGCTATAATATTAGATTTGAGTATAATATTATAACAATTGCTGTTGTTTATGAATAATGTAAGCTTAAGTTTTTAAGCCTCACCTTCGCTCTTGCCCCCTAAAAATCTGCAAAGCACAAAGAATACGTAATATTTGCATAAGCAAAACCGCAGTGAAATTTGGTATGAAATGAACGTAGAGATTTCATTCAGCAAGTAACAATGAAATGTTTGTGTGTGTGTGTATTAAATTTGATGAATATTACTTTCCTCCTTTCATTTTTTGTGAGCAGCTTAGAAATATGCCATTAATCGTGAAAAAGTGCAAAGCTTTTATTTCGAGGCATTTCGGTTCATCATCAAAGCACTTAACATACAAAACTAGAAGCTCATCATAACTTTTGTCATTATATAGATACATGTACGAGTCTCTAACTAACTAAGTAGCTATATTTTATTGTTAATATACGAGTAAAGTTGAGCAATTCTTTAACTGTAATGTGAAGCCAATCATTGACACAAACCATGCTGCTCATTTCATTCCTTTTGAAAATATCAATCTGAAAACTTATGGCAACTGTAAGTAGCTACAATAATAAGATTAATAAAATGTAACAATAAAAACTTTCTTTGACATGGAAGAAAGGATTTGCTTGATACTGGCTTTTCTTAGAATATATACATATGTTTTGGGTTACACATACTTTTAGGTGCTCCTGTTTTTACTAAAGTTATCATGTATCATGCTAGTGAAAACATAAATCCATAAATTGCCATGCACATTCACAAAGAAAATAAATCGAAGTGGAAATACTTTTACACAAGTTTGCGTGTATTTGCGGAAACTTAGGCAGCTGTTTTCTTCTTTGCAAATGCAAAAAGTACATACAATTTTTTTTTTCTGTTTTATTTTCTGCTTAGGTATTGACGAACTTAAAGTATCTTTTCATTAACAGAATTTTCGATTATTACATAGTATACTTTAAGTATTTTCTACGCAACCTTCAAAATTCATATGCAATTTCCATATTTACTGCTATTTCTATTTTTGACGACAGCCCAAAAGTATGCAAAAAATATTTTTTTATTTTGAAATTTCATTTATCAGTAGAAAATCTTCAAGTATTTAGTATGAGAAAAATTTCTAGCTTCACTGTTTTACTCATTTCAATGACTGCCTTAAGGTAAGTAGCTTCTAACTACAAAAATTCATAGGGAGTTTATTCAACAATTGCTGCTTTTGATTTCTACGTATACTTTAAGTATGCACATTTTAAAGTAATTTGTTTCTGTAACTTTTTTGTCTGGTATGTAATTTATTTCTTCTTACATAAATTTTATATTAAAGCACCTATGTAAACATATTATAAGTGAAAGCGATGCTGTCGAAACTTTCCAAGTAGGTATTTAACGCAAAATTTTTACATGCTATTCGTGAAAGTTTTGAGTAGAGGGTGTAAGAAGAAGGTTTGGCTTATTGCCATAAATATTATGACAAGCTCAATAAGTTTTCATAGAACATAGCCAGCAAGCTAGCTACGTTAATATCTAATATATTTAAAAAGTAGAAGGGCGTTTTTCATACTACATAAAAAAGTACCTTACTTATTTGTGCCTTCTTTCATTCTCTCTCTATCTCTGTTTATTTACAAATACTCACCCTCTCGCTCATTTTATAGCTGCCTTTCTAACCATTTTGCAAATATCTTCTTAATGCTATGTGAAATTGACAAAGTGTATGTGCTTATATGAAGAACCGGACGAGTTTTTATGGTGCCCCGTTTAAATTGTTGCTCTGTCTGCCTGCGAGTGTCTGGTGGACTATCTGTCTGCATGGCTTCCTGCTAAATGACTTTAGTGGAGAAACGTTTAAATTGCTAAGGAGTTGCTAACTACGCTGACCACGTGTGTTGTTTTTCCTAAATTCATCTTATTTTTTGGGAGTTGTTATGTGTTTTTATATTTTTCTCGGTTTTTGGAAAAGATAAATTAAGTTGGTGTGTGTGTTTGCTATAGTTAACCGATATTTTAACCGATTTTTCTGCGGTGGCGTGTATAAAAATAATGCTAAAAGGTAAGCTATAAAAATAGATTGGAAAAATTTAAAAATTATACTGGAGACTTTGAATTGTAACTGTAATGGATATCGATGTAACAATTCGCTAGAATTTCTAGATAATATAATATTGCATACTTTTGTGCATGCAACGTACTAAATTTTTTAGATTTAATGTATGTATTTAACTGTTTAAGAAATCTTTTCCCTCCATCTTCCACAAAACTGAAAATCTTCTCTTTCAATGAAAAATGAAAAAGTCTCTCCTTAACAGACCGAAATAATTTTATTTGCTTTTTATGCACTCTTCAAACATTAATAGCTTCTTTTCATATATTTTTAAGTTTTTATTTTTTATGTTGTAATTTGGACAGTGGTGTTACAGAACATAACCAACTACTATCAACTTTGACTTTTAACATTTTTAGTAATACTTACGTAAATGTTTTAGCTATGCTTCGGGCATCATACGCCGCATTCACATTCCAAAAATTGAGATATGCTTTCGCACTTGAAACAAGCAAATAACAACTCGAACCTAACCCTACAAAGAACAACTCGAACCCTACTTGAACTGCATACTTTACATACTGGTCCGTTCAAAGGAGAAGTTTGCAAAATAAGTTCGTTTGGACGCAGCTCAAAAACGAACTTGTATACAACTTCGAAATGTCCTTCTCCAGCGCCGCTACTATCAAATAAGTACTACTGCTACCACTACTTTGCAAATTAAGCCACAAAATAGATAACTTTTTGACCTCAAAGTTGTTGTTCATAGTGTTGTCTTTGTTGTGTGTTGTTGTTGTTACTCTAAAGTTTCTCATTTTGGTCAGTGTAGAGAGAGAATATAAAAGAAGGAAGTTTCCCTCTATGCTTTCTTTAACTGAAGAGTTGCTGAAGTTTCTGAAGTGGTATGTTCGCTATGAACTATTGCTAAAATTACATACTTCAAGTATCTGAAAATGCAATAAAAAATATGAAAATGTATACCAAAAATATTTGCTATGCTAAATAATTGCAGATGAAGCTTGTTGTATGCGATGTGGTTGTGTGTGGTAAAGTTGCACTCAAAAAGTAATCTGATTAAAATTTATTTTGGAGATTTTGGAGAATTTTGTTATGTGGTGGTAAAAGAAAAAATTATAAAACATGTACGTAAAAAAATATTATTTTGGGTTGTATGAGAAATGATGACAACCGGAAAAGAAATTAAAAAAAAACAGGTGTATACTTTCAGGCATTTTAGAATAAATTAACCATAACAACTTCTTAATAATAAATGCCTAAGTAATAAATGCAGAATGATTATTATTTATTTGAAATGAACTTGAGGGTTTTGAAATTAAAAATCATAATTTCCCAGCATAAAGGCATAAATATTAGATTTGAAAAATATATATTTTTTGTTGCCCTCTTTTAATAATTTCTACTTTCTGCCTATACATATTTTGCTAATGAATTTCAATTCGAACTACAAACTCCTGCATACCTTTAGGAGTTACCAGCAAATTAAAACTTCATATACCACACACACAAAAACAATTAATATTTAGGCAAAAGCTGTCACTAATCTTTCTAGTTTTAAATATTTTTTAATTGGTTTTTTGTTTTCATCATTTTTCATTCAATCTTCTACAAACTTCAGGCCTTTATTCTTCTGATGCTGCCTAACTGCCAAAGCAATATATTACGAACTATTTATCACCCCGATTACTTCCACACCACCTTGCACTCACGCAACCTCTACTTTCTGACTCACGACTGTTGCCTCCACTACATATCGTAATATACAACAAAATTAATTCAACCATAAATTTGTTAACAAAAAAACAAACATCTACACTTTCACCACAACCATCAACAATTTCTTGTTTTCTGGTTTTGTTTTCGTACTGTTTTTTCTTTTTCGTTTTCTCCCTCTTTTTTTATAAGCTTTCCGTTAATATAAAGCAAAATTTACGCTTAATGGCAGGTATTAAAATGCGCCTAAGTATATGCTATGCACAGAAACCATAAGTTTAGGCCTTTCTATTTTGCCTATGCGTTCGCTGAGCCATGGATCCATGGTCCATCTAATTTTGATTAATGATGTACAATTTTTAGCATCATTTATATGCTTCGCTTAGCTTCTTATCATTACATTTTTTTGTTATCGTTTTGTGGTTGTTTGTTGCTGGTAGAGGATGCTTCTTTTTAGGTATGCCGCTTATAACGCGTGCGGATGCGAATAGCATTAATGTATGGTTTCGAAATAAATTTCAGGTGGGAATTAATGTTATAAAAATACAATTCTCTAGTACCTTTTGTGTGGATTACATTGAGGAGTATAAGTTATTTTTCTTTTCTTTGGCACTCTCTCATTAAAATATTTCATTTTTTCTTTGGAATAAATTTTTTTTGCTCCTAAAAGTTTAATTTAAAAGTTAAAATCATGTCAAGCGTAGTGATTAGATCAGTTTATGCCGAGCATTTTTTTTGTGTGGGTATTTTGGGTGATGTATTGTTTTGCTTACAATTGACATTTAAGTACCTTGGCACTTGAAACTACCTTGAAACTTAAGATATGCTATGTTTTTCTTTCGCTTTTTTTGTATTTTGCTCTACTTTATTAATGATGCAATTTATGTTTCTGTAGATTTCCTTATAGATTTAGATTGAATTGAAGATCCGCTGTCAATGTGGAATTTTCGTGTGCTATTTAATAAATTACTTTTAAATCAAATACTTTTAATTATCTTTTATTTCTATATTTTTGCAAGCATACTTTTAGATTCAGGTTTTTTGCTTATTTTTAGTCTTGTTTGTGTTAATATTTGTTTTCTTGACAATAATCTTTGACACCTACATACATGTTATCCAACATGGGGTAAACGCCTAAGAGTTTTAATGTTAGATGAACGTAACTTTAGATTTGGATCGAATACTTCTCACACTTCTCTCAATACAAATTTCATATGGCACCTTACGCAGGGAAAATATCTAAGAGTTTCTAGTAAATCTAAGCCACTTTTTTCCTTACAGTTACATTGTAATACCTTATGAGCCGAGTTCATTCCCGCTATTTCTAATAACAAAACTTCCAGCATATTATTAATAAATAATTAGTTAATCACCACTTTTCAATTCCCAAAAGCAAAAGATCAAAAGTTTAACAGCTGATAAAATTATGCAAACATTGTGAACACACAACTTAAGTATTATCAGTTTCCTTCAGTGATATTTAGAGCAATATAAATGTAACACTTTTCTCGTGAAAGTGTTGTTTCTTCTACATATATTTGTGTGTGTGTGTCTGTGTGTAATTTTCTATGCATTTCCTCAATGCTACTTGTAATAAAATAATACATAATTTATTTTAGTACCTACATTTTCTATTTTGTGCTTGTTTCTTTTTTGTACTTCTTCACAATTTTCCATTAATTTTCTTTTTCTTTGTAGTTACTCAAATTTTCATACAACAATGTTAAATGAATGGAGAATTACAATTTTATTTTATTTCATTTGCTTACGTAGTGTGCGCGGTGCAACATTAAAGTTTAGTTGCCAGAGCGCAGTACAACACTTTTAAGAGAGATAGAGACACGTAGAGACACGTACACACACACACACACACACAAACACACAAAAACACACACAGGACTTATACAAAACAACAAGTGCAGCAAGCAGCACAGTGCACTGTGAAAAATAAGACAAAATTTTAAACGCAACAGCACAAAAGTATGCTAAAGTTTATGCATCTTTTGTTTTTTGTAGTTTTCCTAATTTTTTCATTCGTGTTTTGCATTCATTCGTTCGCTCGTTATTTAAGTAACAAAACAGTTTGCAACAGCAGTTTAGTAAAATAAAAGAGATTTCGCATTAAAAATCCAACAGCAGTACAAACTTGGAACAGCAGTAGGAGGGGAATAGCAACAATATTATCCAACTGAGTTGTAATTTTCTTGGGAAACTAGATATTGCGCTCCTATGTAGAATAAGCGGTGGAAAGCAGCGCAGTAGAAACAATGAACCGTAAAATAAGATCGAATTTCAACGTAATATATAAAAAATATAAAAAGATATAAATGCTGACGATGACAGGTGAATTGTTGCATTTCAAGTCTTCTCTTCAGTTCAGTTTTGTAAGAAGATGATTGTATATAGTAGACAATTTTATTGCAATGAAATTTTATTGGAAAATGAGATAGTATGTATATACGCTTTAGGAAACTATAGCATACTTTTGTGTGCGCATTGTAAATAATGTGCACATATATATTTATTTTGTGAGTAAACTGTGCTGGTTTTTTCAAAAAAAAAAAAATCAAAAAAAAGTAATCAAAATTGCTATTATCTTGAAGATAACTGTAGAATTGAGTGTAGTGTAGCATTATATAAACTAGCTAGACAGAGCTGAGTTGATGATCAGAAAATGCTGAGCATTAAAAATGGAAATTCTTATGCGGAAGAACGGATAAACATATCATAGAATTTTTAAGTATGTACGTATTTTTATTGGTATTGAGAGAATTGTTTTTAATTTAATTTTGGAGGCTAAAATAATAAAAAAGTGTAGTAAATATGAATGCATAAAAGGCCTAAAAATAAGATGTATTTAATTTTTATTACATTTTTTTGTATTGCAATTGAACTTTTAAGCATAAAATTTTTATTATTTAGCTATTGTAAAAGATATATATCAATATTGAAATAGTTAAAGATTAACAGAAAAGCCTAAAAGTATGCAATGCATAATTTAAATTGTATCATTTCAAAGGGAAATCGGAAGTGAATGCTTGAACAGTTTATTTCTGTTATTAATTTAATTATCTTCGGTGAAACTGAAGAATTTATTAGAAGTAATCAGTTCACAGTAGTACCATAAATTAGAAAATGAAATAAACAGGAATGCCCGATAGTATGATATTTCATTTAAAAATTTATTTTCCTCACATTTTAATAAAAATATTGTTATATGGAATACTCGCACTAACGCTGATATGTAATCTCAACATATGCTTTTTGAAATTCCGTTAGAAGTAATAGGTGTTCAATACTTGAAAGTATGAAAAGTAGTAGAAATCAATTCTATTATTTAATTGGACATCAACTACAATCAAAAATCAATTCAATCCTATGCATTCAAATCATAATAAGATAATTTAGTGCAATGCTTAAAAGTACCTATACATTAAATTATTTTAACTAGTTTTCTCATGCTTGGAATAGAGGTCCTGCAATTAATATTACATTTTATTTTTTGAAGTTTTCGTTAGATTTTCCTTTGAAATACACAACGTTAATGCTCTTTGAAATACACAACGAAAACTCTCGTTCCACTTTTATAACTTAAATTAAGTACTTGTTTGAATTGCACTTCACTATCACTTGAATTTGCAAATAAAATATGCAATAAATTTACAATTTATCTTTAACCTTCTATATTTTTTTTTACACTACAGAAATCAATTTAATATCACGTATAAACGCTGCAATAGAACAGAAAAAAATCATGTGCAGCCTGCATGAAGACATAAATGTTAAAGTGAAATCCTTAAACTTATCTCCCTATAACAGATGCGTATCTGTCGCACACTCATGGCTCATGTATGACGTATACGTGTTTAAAACAGATTAAAATTCATAAAAACAAATATAAGTACTGCTGTTCTGCTCGCAAATAAAATGAGCATATGAAATGCAATGATGCAATAAATAAGATGATTACACGATACATGATAACGTCAAGTAGACAGAAAGGCAGACAGACAGACAGCCAGTATGTATATGAGAAAAAAAAAAGTCACAGGCTTTACACATATACATACATAACTACATGTTTGTTAATACATTTGTACATTTGTACATATGCGCTATAAAGAAACTATGTACTTACGCGCGTCATACACGAATGTCATACACGAATGTCATGTTCAATGTTGTTGAATGTGCAATTTTCTTTCTTTATGTGCTGTGTTTCCTTTTCTTTAATTATATCCCTCATTCAATCATTAATTTTTAATCGGATAATAGCTTAAATATGTATAAGTATAACATACATGTCATATCAACAATCATATTATGAATACATACATTCATATATATATTTACGCATTTACTTAGTAGTAACTGAAACTGCATAAGTGCAGAATACTTATAGCCATTTTATATTTTTATTATTTATATTTAAGTCTGTGCGCTGGGCTTGGCTTATCTTTTATTTGTGTATGCGTTCATTTGTTTTTGTTTCTATTTTTTCTCTTGTTTATTCGCCATCATTAAAAGTTTATTGCCAACGTACTTAACTTGTATACTTATAGCATAACAATAGATGGCATTGATAGATGAATGTGTGAAAAAGAGAGTGGAAGAGAGGTAGCAGAAAAGTAAATATTTATAAGAACTTTATTGTCAGCAAAATAAAAATTGTCAAGAATTTATATTTAATATCTGTGAAATTGATATGTAATAATAAGAATTTTTGCTAAGCTCTTAATTAGGTATTATTTAAAAGAGGAAACATGAAAAATTGTTTGCAGATTGAAAAAAGAAAAACACTTTTCAAAGACTTAAGTCACAAGGATTTTAAAGCATTTTTATTCCAATCAATGCCTAAAAATATGTAATGATTTAATTTGTTGTAAAAATTAATGATGAATTTGTGTGCTTTTTTAAGTCTTCTTGCAACTATCTTCTTGAAATACTATTTTGCAAAGAAATTCTAACATTTTCTTTTGTGTGTAGAAATATACAATGAATTGGCGATCTATGTACCAGCTTTATTATCTATAATTAAATACCCACAATTCTTTACAACACCGAAAACTATGCTTTATGATAATGTACGTATATTAAACATATGAATACTCAAGCTGAAACAGTAATTTCATATTTTTCACAGTACATGTATCTCCAAACTAACTTCAAGAATGCTCAATCGAAATATATATTAATTAATTATGCACCTAGAAATATGCAAAAAAAAAAAAAAAAATATAACAAAACTCATGCTGTTGTCCCAACCCTTTCCACACACAGCGATTACCTAATTTATTTTATTAGCATAACTTTCCTCTATAATAAACTTCTGCTTTCTATTATTATTTTTTATTTTTTTTACATTTTTATTTTCCATTACTTTCCCAACAAGACCGCATATTTTCAGGCACTGTTTCCCTAATTTAAACAATTTGCCAAAATGGAAAAGAAAAGAGCGATGCTTCATAAGGAAATGGTAAAATATGTAAACTCAACTTAACCCTTTTCAGTTTGCTGTGTGTGGCTTTAGAAGCTGTTGTAAAAATACTTAAATAGGGTGAAATTAAGTTGCAATAATAAAAAAGCAAAACACAGAGAAAAAGACAGTGAAGGGAAAGTAAACATAAAATAGCTGCATACTTTCCACTGCTGGCTGGTATTTGTACATGTTTTCACTCTCGTTTTGTTGTATTCATTGTTGCTGTAATATCTCAATGTGAATAGAAACAATGAAGAACAGCAATTTGCAGTAAATGCTTCTCAATGCAGAAAGAGAATTTTTGCCAATTCATTTGGCATATTAGGTGAAAGACCGAAAAATCAAAATATAGATTTTCATTTAAATGAGATGAAGTAGTGCGGGAAAATACAAAGTTCGAGTGTGTGTGCATGATGTTTTATGAAGCAGATATGAAGTAGAAAAGTTTGTTGTGTTTGACTCAATTTGCACATATCAATAATAATATTTGGACTAAATTGAAATTGTGCACACAAGTTATTTGAAAAAAAAAAACTTTCCTTTTTTTCAATAAAAACCAAAAAAGTGTATTCTTATGTAGTAGATATGCTGCACACACATTTAAACAGACTTTTATTTTCATATAGAGCCATAAAGGGTAGAAAGTGATTGTCATTGTTTGTTAACAAAATTGCTTAAAGACGAAGGGTGATGATGTTCAAGAATCACACAACAACAACAACAACAACAACAAAACGAGAGGTTAAGAAGAGTGTGAATGACTTTTGAATTTCTTCTACACTCGTTATCATTTCTTTTTCTTGCACTTCAAGCTACAGTACTTGACAGTACAACAATTTTCACAGCATACATTTAGGATTAGAAATAAAATGTAAATTGAGTAGATGTGAATAGAATTTTAAATTCTGTCAGAAAGAAAAAACAATTTGCACACATGCACACACAAGTAGGGTAGATATGATATGTTACAAATAAGTATTCAAAGGTAGAATCTTATTGTAAATTTTATGACATCGCAGTTGTTCCAAATTGCAGTTATTAAAAGGTCAATAATTAAGATCTGTATTTGGATTTGTGAGCATGCAATTGATTTCAATTACTTTACGACAAAATTCTGAAATTTCGTCTATATTAAACAATTTTAAATATAATAAAAGCTTTTGCTGCTATTTATGATTTTCAAATAAATTATAGACGGACAGGCACATGCCTGTTTAATTTTGTTACACCAGGCTTTTCAATTTCAAAACAAACCAGATTCATAGCATTTATTCTTTGAGACATTTGATTGTGTTGTCTCACGGCTGCTTCTCATTGCTTCTAATAAACTTGACACAAGCGCTGTTATGTATTTTCCTTTTTTGCGAAACAATTTTAGTGAGTTTATTTTGTCTTTCAGGGGAAAACACCAATTCCAGATTATTATTATTATTATTGTTGGAAAATTTGTGGTCCATGACCATCTGTTTTCTATTTTATATGTTTTTTGTGTGCAATAAATTGTTATTGACTTACTTTGAAAGGAAGCAAAAGCTGAAACAGAGCAAACAAAGAGAATGTAAACAAAATAGTGGAAGAAAAACAAAACAAACGAAAGGAAAATTGACAGGATAATTTGTGGCACGATTGGCATAAAATGAATTATATTTTCTTTGAATTGAATTTCTTTTCCAATGACTTCTTTTCTTGTCTTGTTTTTTTTTTTAGGCTAAAGTAAATATTAAAAAGTGGAGATTAATCATTTTTTGAATGACAAAATGCAGAAATATGTGGATGGTTGTTGTTTTATATTGTATATCAATGAAAGAGAAGGAGAACCCTCAGTCTCCTTTATTTTTCGTTCAATGGCCCAAGAGTGCTTGTAGGGCCTAGGCCGAGCTTTTCGCATCCAATCATGTTGTGCGTATTATATTTGTACATGAATGGAGGAGACCTACAGTTTTACATAGGTTTACCATTGCCTGCCTGTTTTTTCTAAGTACTTTATGATTGTGCCTGCGTCGCGATTTGAAACTCGGACACTGCGTAGTAGGCCTATGACGACAACGCCAGAGCGACCACATAAAAAAAAGATTGATTTTAAATAACTCTTAACTGTCATTGCTTATTTCTTTGCGAGTACATAACGAGTACATAATTTTTGGGACTTAAAATAAACCCAAAAGTATGCAATTAGTTTCTAGATTTTATATTATGGTTTTTTGATTATGTTTACTTTAATTAACAAAAACCAACATGCCTTAAATTCTGCTGTCCTATTTTAGAAGATATTTCTCTTTAAGTTTAAATTTAATTGAACCTCAAAGCTCCCAGAAATGTTTCCGAATACTTATTTAAAAATACCTAAATGATTGCAATAAATTTTATATTAAAAAAATTAAAAGTTTTTGTTAACAAACTGAATGTTATTCAGTTCCAAGGAAAATATTTCTTACCAATGAAAAGTGCTTTAAAATACGCAATATTTGTTTACATTACTTTTCCTTACATTCCTTAGTAACTAGAAAAAAAAGTATTTAACAGTTTTAAGAGAACAAATGTAATCAACATATTTTAGTAACTAACTGAAAGTTATTCAACCACAAGATTCATATCAATTTTTCTCATTAATAAAACATATGCTTTAAAGTATGCAATATTATTGCAAAATACTTCCATTTAGTTTAGTAAAGCTCCACTCTAAAAAACAAACTCGTTATAATATCAAGAACAAAAGAGCAATTTATTTGTTAAACAATCGCCTAAAAGTGTGCTATAATACAATAAATGATATTCTCTAAAATAAAATTGACTTTTTCGACTCCAACTAATCCGTTAAATTTGTATGTAACAGTTTATGTTTTTATTATGTCCCAGCAATGTGTGTGGGTTTATCCCTAAAAATATGCAATTAAAAGATACTCTAGCATTAGTAAGAACTAAAGCCTGCTCTATTTGTACTGCTAAAATTTTAATTTTCCATTTATTCCCCTCGTCACTTATGCATTTCATTGAACTCTACAGCGGTCAAATATCTACTTGACAATCAAAACATATTAATATTGAAATGTGCAGTGAAATGTATTTGGTGCTTAGCAGAAGTTACTATGAAATACGAATATATCTCAATGATGAAATAATAAACAAATACTAGGAAACATTTTTTCACTTTTCTACAAACTACAACAACAAATTTATAAAAATATTAAACAGTATTATTTCTAAATAATAATTGGAAAAAAATATATATATAAGGCGCAAGCAGCGTAGCTTTTTTTTGAATTGACATATGAATATATTTTTAAAATGAATTCATATACACGTAGAATATTTGTAGTCTATCCACTTCATCGAAAGCAAACAGCAGCAGCATATTGTTTTAGATTTTCAAATTTATATTTATATACATTTTCGTGTAAGTATAGGTACACAAATATTTTCATGCTTATTTATGTATGCTTATTTTTATTGCATATTTGTGGGTGTATGAAATAATACAAAAATGCATTTGTTAGAATGTAATAAAGGGCAATAGTGTTATATAAATGTTTGAGTGTGAGTGTATTTGAATTAAGCCAATAAATGTTTAAGTTCACAAGGAACAGTGTCATTCGATCGTTAAAAAATTACTATGTATGTGATTTATATAACAGAGTTTTTCGACCAAAGTAGCGAATGCTTCAGACTGTGTCTATTGAACTGTATCACTGCATTGCAGACTGGAATGTAATTAAGAATGAGAAATAGTTTATCAAAGGAAACAAATCTTCATTTGAAATTAGGCTTACTTTTTGTGTTTTTGCTCTGTACCTTCAGAAGAAGCTAATTTCAACAACAAAATTCTCATGGTAGAACCTTTAAAAGAACCTTTTATTTTTTGTTAAAAATACGCACAAACAACCTACAACGCATCGAAATATTGGGGAAAAAATTCCAATAAACAAAGCCGCAAAAGTATCATGGAAATGTTGGCATTTTACTAAAGACTTTAATTGAAACCACAATCGAACCACATGCAGAAAAGAGAGAAACATAATACATACTGCCACATGACACAGTCAGTTGCATACATAGACTTATATTTACATACATACATATTGTACATACATACATACATATAAAAAGCTAGAAGACACAGATGGTGCTGAAGACGAGACAAAACCAAAAGCGTATATAAGCACCAGAGAATCTTTTAGCTCATTTTCAATTAAATATCCGTATAAATGAACACATAGACACAAGCAAATAAAGACAAACAATCCCACACACACATACATAGAAAAGCACAACTATACATTTCTACTCGCATAGTATAGTATGTGTGCATATAATTTATGCTATAAAATAAATCTATGCTAAAAAGTATGCAATACAAGAGGAAAACTTTACAATTAAAATGCAAATAACTTTTATTTGTTGTACATACTTATACATACACTAAATAACTTCAGAAGTTTGTATTGTATGTACATATGTACTCTTTTACTTTCTCACTTTTTGCTTTTCTCTCTCTGCCATCTCTCTGTTTAAGACTATATCTGACTAAGTATTTTTATGTATGTAAATGTGCTGAAAAGTATCAAATGCATGACAACACAGCACACACACACACACATACACACATACACAAACATGTAAATAACAATGGCAATAAAGAAATTCCCGTTAATTTTTGAGCAGCACGCATAGAAACCCAAGACGAAACTTTCTCTGTTTCTTATATCTTTCAATGAACAATAATTACATAGCATATTTATATGCGCTGTAGTACTGTGGGAACCACGAAACAAGGAGAGAATGAGATGATACACGCACACATATATATCATCATAGACCACTTTACTATGACAGTTCTTGTTGTTGGTGTTGTTGTCACACACCAAACAAAAACAAACGCAAATGAATAACTGAATGGCAAAGAGCGAACAAGAAAGTGAAGAGCAAAGCGTTTACTGTAAAATTGATATGAAATACTCGTAAGATTTACAAGGTAATTAAATATTTGAATATCCTCGTTTTTGCGCGTCAAATACACACTCGAATGCTTCGCTATTTGTAGCTACGTAAATTGAATTTTCATTTTAACATTCGCGTAGATCAGTTAAAATCTTTGGAAAATGTTTCAATTGTTATTTTCATTGAATTTATGAAGCATTGCTAGCATTTAACCACATGTCTGTACACAGAAGCGGATAAAGAATTTGAGGTATGTGAAGGGCGCTCGCTCAAAAACACTTTCATAAATAACAAAAAATTTTTAACATTTTTTTTTCGGTGCGCAAGTAATGGTGAAAGAAGAACACAACCTCCTTAGCCTTTTAAAACCGCCACTGGTTTTATGTGATTGCTTGTCGAGCCTCACATAAAAGGGGCTTTTCCAAAACAAAATAACAACATTGACAAGTTAATGTTAAGAAATTTCCACAACAAACACACACACAAACAATTACATTGTCGCAAAACTTAGCACACATCTGTGCTGGAGTTGTGTGGAAAATATTAATTTTGACAATTTCTTTTGTTTATGTATACGAACGTATTTAGGAATCTACGAGTATGTATGTTAGTGTGTTATAGCAGCGGCAAAATGAGAAATATATTTTTGTGTGTAACTGAGGTGAAAGGTGATGATTAGTCAAAATGATAAACGGGATAACAGGAAATTACGAGGAAAGTGAGGAAGCTAATGTCAAAAATAGAAAATGTGACATGCTAAATATTAAATGCAAGCATAATTTTAGGCACGAAATTAAATGCTTTTGAACAAAAATAAAATGCTCAATATTTTGCAAGATTATTCGAGAAGTGTTATCAATGAACAAACAGTTCCCAATGTTTAACACTGCCTAAAAGTATGCTATACAATCTTATTAAAAATATATAATAATTGAATTACATTTCAAACGATAAAAACAACTATAAAAATTAACTTTACGCTCAAATTGTTAAATTTATCATTACATAATTAAAGGACTTTAACTCAAATTCTTACCCAGAATTTGTAAGTATTTAGAAAAAAATTTTTTCGTTAATTGTGTTTTAATAAGTGATGTCAATTCTTGACTAGATAACATTAAAACTCAATTTGTAATACACTTAAAATATTGCTTTATAATTCTCTACTGTTAAATAGTTAATATTTTTGTATATCAGAAAAAATACTATCTTTTATAATAGTTCGTTTCAAATATCATTTCAAATTTAATTTATAATCGCAATCACTTTTTAAATAGCAGTTAAAAGTATGCTACGTAATTTATATCTTGAATTGGTTACGTCATTTATAAAAATTATTTATGCTGGATGCCTCAATGTTTGACTTTAAATTAATTTTCATGGATTTTTTTTTTATCGGAATGAAAAACATAATTAAATATGTGTTTTCAGAAATACAGTTCCATAAGAATTCTCTTTTAAAAATATAATAACATATCATCTACGCATCTACTTTGAAAGGAGTATTATAAAAGCGCCTTAATGCATGCTGTATAATTTTGAACTAATTTCAAATAAATTTTGATGAGCTTTTATATCGGTAACACGCAATCACAGTATTTGATTTCAAGCCTAATTCCGGGAAAAAATTTATAATTAAGTTTGAAATCTCACTAAACAGTCGTAAACCTCCCCTAAATAATTTTTCAATACTTCTCTCGACTACTGCAAAGTTTAAATTCCATATACTATCTTACCTGCATTAAAATTCAACGAATTGTACTTTTTAATAGAAAAGAGATATAATTTCTAGTGCTACTACAAATGGCGCACAAATTTCTGGGATATTTTTGAGATTTCTTCAGCCAGTAAACTTAATAAGTAAATACATCAGATTAGTTAAGACATAAGTTACATTCATTCTACTTATTCTACCCTAAGGTTAAGAAATATTTAATACAAATTACATTTTTTTCTCATACATAAATTAAGGTAAATTTATAATTTTTCAAAGTGAGTGCCTTGTCCTTTAGAAATCTTAAAATCGAAAATAAAACTTTGTAGCTTTAAGTTATAAAATCACTTTTTCTGATGTGGGTATAAGAAATATAATATTACGCACACAGTGAAGCATTCAAACTGAAAATGTTGTTTCATTTGAAGTTTTTACATGAATGATTTTTTGTTTTCGTTTCATCTTTACTTTCCATTTCTTTGAAATGGGAACTTGTAAGTTTTTGGTATTTTCTGCACAAATATATAGCATACTTTTAGGTTCAAAGTATAATGGCAAATGTAAAACTGAGATTACACAGTAGACTTTGAATAGTAAAGTGTCGAAAGATCACTAGATGAGTATCAAATGCTGAATATGTTTAGATACGCGATTTCCTTAAAATCGTTGTCTACTTTTAGCTAAATTTAAATAATAATTAATTACAAAATTAAAGAAATTTAGCCGGCTGTAGATAAGTCTTCTAGAGTTTTTAAGTATCTTTAAACTCCATTTTTATTTATTCTATTATTTCAAAATTATATTACATACTTTTTGGCTGCTTTTTTCTTCTTTTAATGGCTCTACAACCTATGGAGTGCCTGGGTCGAGCCTTTTGTATACGCTCATGTTGAGCAGGATATATTGCCAAGAGGTGGTGCCATGTAGAAAAATTATTTTTCTACCTTTCATGATTTTGCCTGTACCGAGATATAAACCCGACACAGTGTGTAGCAGGCCAGCGCAATACCAACTGCGCCACGGCGACCACCACACTTTTAGGTTACTTTGAGTTATTTTATTGCTGAAATGAAGTCAATTTCCATTTTCTAATAAAAATCACAAGTTTAATAAATTATGCTTGTTTGCACAAATTGGATTGGTAAATAAGTTTCACAATATATTGCAACCACAAAGCAGAATGAATAAAAAGATTTCATACTAAAATAGTGTATACGCCAACATTCCCAAAAGATATGCTGTGTTTTTTTCCTTTCATTTAATTTTATTTTTATTCTTTTTTACACAACTTGACTTATTTATTTTATCACAGCTATAGTTATCATCTCTTTGAAGTATTCTCTTAAGAAATATATGTTTACGTTTTCTATTTTTTCATTTCTTTCATTCACTTTCCATATTTTTTGCTTGTATTCTTCTGTAAAAAATCGAATTTCCACAAATTATGCTTAATAAGAATGCGTTGAGTGATGAATGGAGTGGGAAAACTAATAAAACAGAAACAAGAAGAGAAAGATTTTCAATTTCAAAAGTTCTAAAATCAAATCAAGAAGCATTATCTAATTTGATTAGAAAAGACTAATGAGAATACAAAATTGAATTTCAAGTGAAATTCCAGTAGGAATATGATTTATATTATATGGTGTAATCGGAATTAGGAGACATAAGAATTTAAAAAAGACAAAGGGCATGGACATCTAAAAAGAATAAATACCTAACTAAAGACATTGACTTCCTATTCAAGAAGTTTCCTTTGGCATTCGAAATTTCAATGAATAATGTACCTATAAAGCTATTTTACCATAAAGGCAATAAATACAACATTTATACAAATAAGCTGGTTGTTCTGCACACTTTTCACTCCAAACTACTCACTCGTTGCAATTGATTTTGCTGTTTAATTATATCTTCTACAAATGACAATATCTATTTTGAACAAAATCAATTACCAACCTTGCCTAAAAGCATGTTAATGTTTTAAAATTTTTAAATAATTTAAATGTTACTTTACTTACTTTTAATAGCACAACTGCCCATGGAGGGCCTATGCCGAGCTTTTCGCATCCACTCATGTTGTGCGTGTTATATTTGTAAATGAATGGAATGGACCTACAGTTTAATGCCGAATCCGAACGGCGAAGTGATAACCTTTTCATAGGGAATTTTTGCTCTTGTAGGTTTGCCATTGCCTGCCAAGAGGTGGTGCCGTGTAGAAAAATAATTTTTTCTACTTTTTGATTTTGCCTGTGCCGAGATTCGAACCCCGGACACTCTGTGTAGCAGTCCAACGCACTACCACTACGCCACAGCGACCATTACAGCAATTAGTTATTTTGCTGCTTATCACTTATAGTCAAACGATAATAAGAGACAAATATTTACCAAAGCATGAGCGTAAGAAAATGAACTGCAATACTATGAAAATATATTATTTTTTATTACTCACTATCATCGTCGAGGAAGGAAAGAAAAATGGAAAATGGTTTGGTATATTGCGGCATTTTGCCAGAAACCAAAACCCCCAAGAGAAAACCAAAAAACAACCGCATTTATCTTCATCAACATCAATTTGTGCTTTTAAGTGTCAGCAGTCACCAATATCAAGCACCAACTCGCTGTCTGATACTAAGCTACACACTCAGACACATATATTAATACTCGTACAAGTAACTATCAGCCTTAACTCTCATACCCACATACTTGAGACTGCTTCACACAAACATGCACACAGTCAGCCGGCTTTAATTATACTTGTAATTTTCTGCTGAGTCTATTAAAAAGTAATGGTTTTTTTTTTTTGCATTTTACTTTTACAAATTTACACTTTCGTACAATAATAATACAAAAATTGCTACACACGGATATAGAAGGGGGGAGCAAGAGAGAAAGGGATTTTTCTGCATAAAAATATAAAAAATTTATACTTTAAATGTAATCCAATTCTACTTCTACTTACAAGGGAAGGTATGAGTAAATTAAACATATTTCCAGAAGCTCGCGCTCATGCAATTCGGAAGCAAAAAATAAAATAAACGAAATTAATTTGTCATTTAAGTTCATGCAGTACTTTGAACTCGACCGAAAACACACACACACGTACACGAATTCATATATATACCTACAAACAAATGTAGTTATTCTCTTGAAAGTCTATTTTAATGACATTTCAGTTCAGCAACTGAATTACACACACACACACACACATACACATATCTACCCAAGCACTTCAAAACAACCTTCCTCTGTATTCTCTCTGCCCCCGTGCGGCTTTCTCTTCTATTCATGATATTGCTGCTGGTACCTACCAACACTAACACCAACACCACCACAATCACGATCATCACCACCACCTTCACCACTACCGGCTTGAATGCTGTCTCAGCTGCCATTTTGTCTAGTTGTCATTTTCTGCTGTAGTATACTTTTTGGAGCAAAAAAAAAAAAAAAAAAAAGTCAACCAAAGACAAAACGTGGAAAAGAAAAAACAGTTGGAATGTTAAAATTTGTTTTACCTCGTTGCTTCTTTTTGCGTATAAATCTTTGCAATCGCAATCGGAAAACGATCGAGATATACATTTTATTCTTCTTCCAGAAAATAATTCAATTTATACATTTGTAATATGTATTGCCATATAAATTGTCAATGAATTTAACAGCAAGAACAACAACAAACAGCCACAAATACTGAAGCACAAAATTTGACATGCGGCAAAATATTTTCTGTTTGACAATCAACCGAAAAAAGAGGGCAAAAGTGAATCGAAACGAAAAACCAAAATGACAATTTTAAGTTGAGAGTGTCAATGATTGTAGCAATAGAGGAAGCTGAAACGAATATATCTGTATGTGTGTGGCAGCTTCAAGTGCTTCAAAACAAAGCGACAAGCTTTAAATAGCATAATTTATTACTGACAGCTTGTTTCTTATTCATAGCTTAACTTAAATTAGTTTCATAGGTTTATATCCTTAAAATATGCACAATATTTATGTCCATCCAAAAATATATAAATTGCGTTTGAGTTAAAATTATACAAATGAAGCCAAATGATATAAACAATAAAAAACAAGAACAAGTAAATTAATTTGATTTCATAAATTCCTAAAGACATGCAATATTGTGTGTTTATTAATCGCTCTAAAATATTTTCAATCAACTGAAAAACAAAATCAAACCGCTTAACAACTATTACACATTTTATTGCTACGGTAATCGTAAAGTAGAATTTTTGAGAAATACAATATTGATATTCAACTATGCTATGCTTTATGTGTGTATAAGTGTATAAGTATATTTCACCAAATCGAATTTGACCTCAAGTTATAATTGTTTTTCTTTCCACTCGAATATAAAAGCAATTAAGTTATTACTTGCTCGTTAAAATGTGCAGTATTAATTTACTTTTCTCGACCGCATAAATTATAAAGTTTTATATATGTATACGTACATAGTTTATGCCATTTACACCCAAATATATGGTAAGTAGCTTTCGCCCCCATTCCATTCAAGCCACATTAATTTATTAGCTCTTTGAAAGTAATAAAATTCAGATAGAACTGATTAATTTTCCAAAACTTCCACCAAATATGCTACAAATAATAAAACGGGAATCTTTATCGTTTTTCATGAAAAAACTTAGTTTGTAAAGTTTCTGATACATAATCTTTACTATTACTGCAAACAGATGACTAGCGTTAATATTATGTAACACAAAATTTCTACGAGTATAGTTGGAATATCAAGACTGTGTGCCCGAAATCATGCTTCAAACTTTATGTGTTCGCATATAACAATTATACTGCAGATTTGTCAAATGACACTAAAATTATGTCAAATAAGTAAGTTAAATTGGCATATTAATGTCACTTTCTTTTTAGCTTCATCGCTTCATCAAAAAAAGAAAAAGAAAGACAAAACTTTGTCAAGTAGTGAGCACACCAAAAAGATAAAAATACATATACATAAATTAATGCTAGTGTATACATATTTTGTTGCTATTAATTTTACCTGAGTGATACAGTAAATGGAAAAGAAAATGATTAAATAAGCAATGCAAAAGAAAACTCTATTTCATTCTTGTTAATTATTTATTGTCCAACACAACTTGTAAAACGAAATAAGTACATAATGACATTTTAATTGTACGTAAAGTGTGTCTTACATGTCGTCCTCTGTCGTGACCGTGGAAGAAATGTGGGCGTAGTGCGCTGATATAAGCGGATTACGTTTGCTGGAAGTTCTCTTGTTTTAAAGCGAAACTAAAAGCAAATATTATCTTCTTTTTCATCTTTCATTTACAAGACAAGCTTATAGTCACTCTAATATGTGCAAAACTATTATCGTTCATAGAAAAGCCGCAACTCTGACCGTTGCAAAAATACTTTAACTTTCAAAAGCGATTTCCTAAAATCGATTGCATACTTCTAGGTGCTACTCTTACTTTTATTATATGCTATTTTTTAGTTTATTACAATATTAGTGCCTTGTGTATGCATTTAAATCAATTTCAATTTAAATACATATTTTTTGCTCTCATTTCTTGAAATCTTTTTTTGCTATTACATACTTCAATTCTTGTACTTTTTTTACACTTCCATTTATATTCAATCGCAATCATATTCTATCAATATTTCAATCATCGCTCACTCCAGTGTACGTGTGTTAAAACTAATAGAGAACAACAACAACGATAGGAAGGACGGATAGACTTAAACCCAGCCAGTTGAAAGTACGAAAGCATAGCATAGGAACTAAAAACGAAAATCAAAGAAAACATTTTATTGCATTTTATTCAGTCAAATGTGCATGGAATGTTTATTGTTTGTATTGTAGTTATTTTCGATTTCGTTGGCAACTTCCTGATAGCCAAAAAAAAAAACGAAAACAAAACATTTTAAACGATAATATGTTTACTACATATAGTCGCCATTTACATACACTTTCTTCATCTATTAGCTTTTGTTTTCTTCGTTGTTGTAGTTGTATAGCTGATTTTGTTACAGACACCCTGAACGTGTACGCCATTTGAATGATTGATGTCACGAATTGAAGAAGGAGGATTTAAAAAGGAAGCAAGAAAGTTACAGAGATTTATTTACAAATTGTCATTGAAATTAATTTTTCTGCCATTGTTGTTTGTATGTGTTTGTTTCTATTTCACATTCGTATTAGTATTTTCAGTGTATAGTTCTAGGTGAACGCAAACAAATTTAAGTAGATTCGATTTTTCTTCTTTGCGAGAGAGATTGTGCAGGAATTTTATAATCTTCGCTCGGAGAGTTGAAAAATTATTGAAATATTTCTTCTATACAAATGAAACTTTAGGAACCTTGACTTTGTTGAAGAGTGTTAGCAAGAAAAACAATAAATTCGATTAAAATAATTATTGCATAAATTTAGGTAAAGAATTTATTTAATATTAAGACGAAGGAAAGAAGATGCAAGAATAGCGAAGAAGGCTAGAAAGTATTAGAATAATGGAATAGTTTTATTTGCATAAAGTTATTTATCTAATCAATGTTGCATACTGTTAGATACTTAACAATTTCTTCTAGTTTTCTTGTTTCCCCAAAGAATTTGTAAGCTTGAAATTTCTAATCCATACTTTATACTTTAAAAACATATAGCAATTTCTTGTATACTTTTCCTTGAATTAAACCAGATAAATGCCACATGCGTCAAATCACTTCATTCTATAAACAAGAAAAGGTCTCCTAGGTCAAAAGACAAAAATATTTAAAACATAAAAAAAACTGACAGAAAATGTAGAGAAACGAAAAATCTACTAACAAAAAAAATCAGAAACGTATGTAGTCAGCACTGAAACAACTCTACGCATTTTTAATCAGTATGCCGTCGTTGGTGCTGCTGCTCACTAAAGAGCCTAAAATTATGCTAAGCATACGCATTGGCACACGTTGTACGGTAGCATTAACGGCATCTATACAAGTATAATGACAATGATTTGGGTAGGAGTATAGTAGAGAGAAAGCGCTCCAAAGTAGACTACTACCGCTACGCTACGGATCATCTCACAAGGAAAATATGCAAAGGAAGTTAGAGGGCGAAGGAAGGATGACGATGAAGCTTATTATTGTTGTCATGCAGTATGCGTGCCGCATACTAATGTGAGTGTTTTGTCAATTGATAACTAAAAGACATACACAACACAAACATAGTACATCTAAGTGAGAAGCACAGCAGCAACAATATCATAGCTAAAGAAAACAGAGAGTTCAAGTGAGAAAGAGTGAGGAGAAAGAAGTAAAAAAAAGCGCTAAAAAATCACAGCACAAACTTTATGGAGTGTGTAGAGCAGCAGAGTCCATAAAGGAAGTAGGCAGAAGGCTCAGAAAATTTTCTTTGTTTATTTTTAAATTTTTTCCTCGACGTTGTTAATTTTTTTTATTGTAGCTTTCTCATGCTCCCCCGCACTTTAAAAGTGTACGTGAAACAATCTAATTAGTTCAAGAGTATGATTTTTTTTAAATGTAAAAGACAATTTCACACTGGCTGCCTTGGAAGAAAATGTTGAGATTTCTTTCTGTTATTTTTTCTTTCTTTTTTAACAAGCAACGTCCAGTCCATTTGCAGCAAACTAATTAAATTTCCACAACGTAATCGTAGCGCATAATACTGTGATCTCAAGCTGGCTGGCAGAGTCAACGTCAACCCCAGTACTTCGTCAGCCACCGCCGGAGCTGCTTCATTCGTGCGTATATTACTTAAGTCCAGCATGAGCATTGGAGTGAGTACAGCGCGCTTTCTAGTTACGTTTACATTTCTGTTTCGTCCCAAACGCTAATCATAATGAAATAAGCAAATTATTTAAAGTGCCAATGATAAGTTGTTGTTTTTATATACGTACGTACTTACTTCGCATTCCCAGTCTGACAAGGCATTCTCATTGGATTCTTTTTCCCTTTTCAACCTAGCGCTTCCTTCACCTGCTTTACTTAAATAAATTAAGTTTTTTGTTTTCATTGTCTATTTTTATGATCTTATTTGCTTTCTACTTGAATTTTGCTAAATATTGAGGGGTCAAAGCAATAAAAGTTGACAATCGGCTGGCTTGACGTCAAAAACATGTCAAAAGAAAGATGCACTGGGGAAAGTAATTTAAGCACCATTATGTAAAAGACAATAATAGCGTAGTTATTGTTGTGCATATAAATATACACTTTCAGAACGGAAACGGAAATGAAAAAGGTAGAATCTGTTTATGACTATGGTTTGACTGCTCCCCAAAAAAGGAAGATATTTTTATTCAAGTATAATGTTGAGCTATTGTGAAACAATTAAAATATGCAAAATTAATGAAATTAAGAGAGGAGCCATTAAAATATTTAAGTCACATCACGAAAGCTTCAAGAGTCAAATTTCAAAATTTATAAGTATAAAGTAGCTATAAATTGAAAATTAAGAAAAAAAAGTACCTAAAAGTATGCACCAAAAAATTGTATGTAGAAGCAGTATAAAATATTTCAATCTTTGAAAAAAGATTAAAAATGTTATACTTTAGTGCTTGCATGAATAAAGCGCGCATGTTTTAGCCTGAAAATATGCGGACAAATTTAAATTCTATAGAGTTTCCATTGCTTTATTTAACATTCACAAAATAATCGTCAAAAATTTTAAATTTTTTTAAATGCCTGGATATATAATATTAAGGCTTTTATTGCATAATACTTAGTATATAATACATAGTTCTTAATACAAATACCACCTGAAACTGTGTTGTTTTTGTTTTCCTTTACATACATACATAAAATTTTTGCAAATATTAATCTTCATATCAATCTTCAAGTATTGTCTTTTAGCTGAATTTCTTTACCTTCTTTCTCATCGAAATTTTTACTTTACCTCCCAAAAGCAGACTTTAATTGACAAGTACACAAGTTGATTGCGCTTCTTAAAAACGAAAACAAAGTTTTAAAATCTGCTCATATGTAAAAGGTAAACAAACCTAAATACTGTACAAACTGCTCAACTTATTAACATACGTTTCTTGCGCCTAAAATCATGCTATGCCTTATTACAATACACATACATATATATATGCATATAAATTCAAGTGTGTTGTTAAAATTCAACCGCAAAAATTATTCTGGCGTAAAATTAGAAACCCAATGACAACAAAAACAACTAACTAACAAAACCAGCAGCAGCTGCCATAACAACAGCAACAATCACTAAGAAGGGCAGACAATCAAACAGAACACACACATGCAAAAGCTATATGCCCGTTTCAGTAAAAAAAAAGTCAATGAGTTGTGTCTTTGTATGTGCGAATGTATGCGTTGATATGCTGACAATTGTGTTGATGACAATGATGATTTTTCTGGTTTGATTTTTTGTTGTTGTTTTGCTCCTTAGGTGTAGGAGGAAAAGATGATGAGCCATAGCCACCAACAGAGCATCAACAAAATCTCCATTACCAATTCACAGGAAAAGGCGAAAGCAGCAGAGGTCATAATGAAAATAGCTACTTCTGCTGCTGCCACCACTGATCGTGTGAAGAGTAAAGGCACGATAGAGGAAACAATTTTTTTTTTGTATACTCATTATGTTGCTTCTGTCCTGTGTATGCTGTGTAGATGTTTCGAAATGTTTTAAATTACGTATTTGCCTAAAAGCCTGCTACATTTTCGGGTAGGCTGTCTTACTTAGTATGTTGAAAGTACGCAAATGTTTATGAGTGTGTGTACATGTGTCATGTCAGTATCTGTTACTCATTTCCAACTGGTCGTCGTCGTCGTCGTTATTGTTAAGTTTTGGTTTTTAATACCCTATTAGTAAGGACACTCTTGCCGTGTTTTGCTTTACTTTGAGTGCTAGCCTGCCTGTCTGTCGACAGGTAGAGTATGCAGAAATTGCATGCGAGTAACTAGCACATCATACAACTTTCTAGGCACAAATTTGGTTGTTAATGATTTTCATTTGTCAATTTGAGGGTGGCATTTGGGCGTAATGAATACTCAGCTTGTTGAAAAATTATTTGCTCCACAAAGATGATTTTGTCCAAATCCTTTTGAGAGGTACTTGAGTTGTAGAGGATAATGAGTTAGCGTTGTGATAATTTGGCAGACATTGTTTCTCTTTGCATTTAAAAGGTACTTAAGTGAGTTGTCTGGATTATTAGATTTTTCAGTTGTCAGATATATGCAAAAATTACTAAAACTGGGGAATAATATCTGCGTATAGGGCAACATAAATGAGGCGGATAATGAACTAAAATGAAATTGAATTTCTTAGGCTTTCACTTTAGAAACTTTGAAAGATTTTAATGAATAATGGAGTTCTCTCTGCTGATATTCGTGGGATGAAACTGTTAATGTTGTGATAAGAAATTTTTAGTGCAAAATGACACAAATTTTTATATATTTTTTTTTTTTGTAGACGCCTTATGTGGAGCTAAAAAACATAAATAAATACATAAAATAAATTTATGAGGCAAAACTACAGGTTTTTTTAATTAAAATTTTGTTATGAAACTTATTACAGACAAGTGAAGAAAGGGTGTATTTCCTTTGTACTCATAAGTACAAGGTAAAGACACCTTAATAAAAAAAACCATGTTGGGAGCCGCATTTGAAAGTACAAAATGTTAAATTATGTAAATCCAAAAATATTTAATCTAGAAAAGGGAAGGAAGGGTACAAAAAGAAAAACTCAATTGATCTATCAGAAATTTATTAAAAATTTGGCAACTTTCATAAACTATGAAGAAGAAAAGTCAGGGTAAGATTTGGATTCTTACCCTCACTAGCTACTAGGGCAAGAAGGTCAGCAATGTACCTGCTTTTAACATGAATCAATCAATTAGAAACATTTAAGAACAAAAAGAAATGAAAAATATTTTTTTTTGGCGGACAATGTTGGAACATAGAAAAAGTATGAAAGTAATACAAAAATTTTTCATTCATAAGCTTTACAGAAACATAATTAAGGCATTCGCATGTGGGGCGCCATTGAAATAGAAATATCAAATGCCGATTTTCTACGCTATTTATTACTATAAGAATAAAACCATCACAGTACTGTTGTGCTGACAGTTGAAAATATAACTTCAGATTGCCTACACATAAGGGAATCTTGGCATTAATGGGAAAATTTTATAAATTTTTAATATCTGCTAAATTGTATTATTTCACAAGCTTGTGAAGATCTCAGCACAATAAAATCGAATCAATTTTTAATCGGAATATTTCGACACATTTCAGAACTACTGAAAGCAAAAATCAATGAATTTCCTTTGCCATAAATGCACTGACAATTTTTGTATGCTCTCCTCAAACCACAGATGTTTTATAGTAGTAGGTAAATAAAACCAAAAATCTCCAGTAAAACTAAAAAATTTTCAACGAATGCAACACACATCTTCAACAACAACCAGAAGTAACGAACCCAAAACTGTCAAGCTACATTAACACAAAATTTAAATAATAGAAAAGAAACGAACAACTAAAACTGAAAGCCCGCAAAACTTTTGTGTGGGTCTAAATATATCTACGCCTAAAAGTACAGAAGAAACCTTCATGTGCCTGCATTATGCTGTAAGTATTTGCTGCAAAGTGATACCTCAATTTAGTACGAAGAACAGAAAAAATTATATACTCAAGCTACATACATAAGTATGTATGTGGAGAGAAATGTATTTACGTAAAATAAAATCAAAGACCGTAACAGTGAACCCGAGACTCATACAGTCATACATACGTACATACACACATACCAATGCATATTGTGTTTATTGAAATTCAAGCGAAACAAAAACCTATTTCAAACATTAACAGAGGTTCGTTGGATTTCTTTTTAGTACAAGCAGAGCAGGCAGAGAGAATATGAAAGGTGAAGCTAGCAGGGGTGAAGTGAGCAGAGGGAAAAGGGTGTTATCAAGGCACACAGACCCACACACACACACACACACACACACACACACACACACACACTACATAGAAATACAGAGTAAGACAGCCTTCAATTCAATTTAGCAAGATTCACATGTGCGTTGATTTTGAATGTTGAAAATTAGATAAAATTGAATTTGGGTTACTGTGAGTGGAGTGTGTTTGTGTGTGTGTGTGTGTTTGTGTGTTGCTGCTTTTGTATTTTTTCAATATACAGTTTTTGACTACAGAATGGTGACTGTGTGTGTCGAGAATATTGTTGTTTTTTATGTGTATGTGCTTTTCATAGTTAACATGTTGATGTTTATGTATTTGTTGTACATATGTATACTTGTTGTACCTATAGTATGCATGAGTGTGCCTGTGTATTTGTATTTTACAACATATGCATATGTGTTTGTTGGCATGTTTTCTTCTTGCTTTCCATATATTGGCTTAAATATTGAAGTGGGTTACCCAAAACAAAAGCTAAAACGAGGGATTTCTCTTATTTTTTATTAGTAGTTTCAGTTATTTCATTTTCAGTTTTCTGTCCTCGATTTCGGTTTTTTATATTTACGTGTTCATTGGTTTTTATAACATTTTATCAAATTTGTCTTCTACTGTTTTTATTTTGCACTGTGCTCATTTAGATTTGTTTTGTTTTTTGTACCATTTTCATTGACCATAATCCACATTTGTAAAGTGGTGCAAGTAATAGTAAGTAGTAAAGGCAGGCCGAAAGAGAGAGAGGAAGAGAGTGATAAAATAACGAGAGCGAGAAAAATCATCATTGGCATTAAGTGGATTTTTTCGTAATGGCTTGGAAAATTGTTCACGAACACAACAAATCACGTAAAATATATTCTGAGCAAGAAAGCACAGCACAAACGGAGAAAAAATATATAAATAATAGTTGGCAACATTTGCAATAAATTGCGTATAGCTTATATAGGTTTTTTTTTCTTGTTCGGTCACAAGTTTTATTGTGGTGTGTGTGTGAATATGAGTGTTTCTGTGGTTATGTTAATTGAATGGCTTTAAATGTAGGCATAAGTTCTTCAACATAGAAAAAATACTGGTAATTTAAGACGAAAGTAAAGTTTTTGTACTAGAAATCGGTGTTTTAGTTTGATATGAGGAAAGACTTTATTCAGGCATTCCGATTTGGGCGCTAAGAGATAATCCTGTACATTTTTTAAATAAAACAGCAGTAAAAATTGTATAAAAATTAATTATAAAATATTTGGTTTATTGAAATATGCAGAAAATAACCCTAAAAATTTTTGATAATAGTTTTGATAACTCTTAACCGTTTTTCCTATGGCGCCCAGCATAAGGCCAATCTATGTTTGTAGAGTTTTTATAACTGACTATGAGATAACGCTTTTGCCGAAGTTGGCGTGCTACGTAGAGTGTCCGGGGTTCAAGTCTCGGCACAGTCAGTTTCAAAAAATAAGCAAAGAGTATAGGGAAACAGCATTTCAAGAAAGATTAATTTTTCCATGACGCCCAACATGGCTGTTTTTTTGCACTGAAGAAAAAAATTTTTTATGGAACGCAACAAGGCGTTTCATTAGTTGATGACTACATGTTGGGCAATGATCAAGAAACTAAACTATATTTAAAAGGCATGCATTACAATCTATTTTCGTAGTCGAATAACAACCACGCGTTTTAGTACCTTTATGGCTCCTAGTGGGATGCTGATTTCAATGCTGACTTAAAAGCCCAAAATAATTAAGAAAATTATTGACATATCATAGAAGTATTTTGACTACGGCTGGTATCTAGAATTTACTCTATTGTCTTATCCACTCCAAAAATGGGGATAGTCTACATTATTTGCTAATGATCCCACATTAGGAGTTAATGAAACAATCTCTTCATTTATGCAATAGAATCAATTAGTTTTACACCCTTATTTATGGTGCCTTACGTGGGATTCCGGAACATATCTTTAAATGATCCAGAAACTTGGGAATAAAAATCTTCCATTGTTTGTTTTTGTTATACCTAGGTACTATTATTTCACTACTTATTTTCTTTACTTATGTACTTCTCCCGAATCGAAAAATTAAGCACAGAACCAATGTCGTCTTTGATAATGTCAGCACTTTGATTATGCAACAACAATGAAAAAAAAAAAAACACAACAAACCAAGCGCAAAGTGCACATATTCTTGAAAGCGATATGTAATTGAGCGTATTATACCATATGCAGTAGCATGAAAAAAGACGACTATTCCAGAACAAGAAAGGTAGAATTCAAATGCAGAATAATGTAAAAGGCATGTAGAAATTCATGTAGATAGATGATATACATACATTCATCGAAAAACAATAATAAAAAATAAAAACGAAGAATCTGAAATGTGCAGGGCATAGAGAGAAATGCACTTACATACATACATAATACATACATAAATATTTCACAACGTTATCAAAAGATATTCTAAAAATCAGTCAAAGCTAAATTGTGCAGCTTAAAAATAAAAAAATAAAACAAACAAAAAGCAAAGTTTAGAAAAGAAAAAACTTTCTTTCACTGTATGTAAAAGTAGAATGGAATCAAAGGAAAATATTGTGAAATTCGAAGAATATTTATGAAAAATCTGCTAATGTCTGAGAAACGAATATCTTCACTAAATATGAAATTTCTTTTGCTAAAGGTATTTTTTGTATGAATTTAAAAGTAGATAGCAAAGAAGTAAAAAAACGCTAAGAACCTTCATATACAAATATTAAACGATATGTTTGCTTGGAAAATTCGTTTTTGTTGAAATATGCCAGCATACTTTTAGGGACACATTAATAATTTAAATTTAAATATTTGCACGTACAAATTAAAAAATTTCTATTAATACATGATTATAATTATTTTATGGAAAAGCTAATAAGTTCTTAAAATATTAAACATAAAAAATTACTGCTAGCTGCACACAAAAATATAATATAAAAAAATATGTTAAAAATCAAATATTAATAAATGCAAATGAAATAAATAAAAGAATAAATATTTGCTAGTGCATATATAGCATTTGGTAATAAAAAAAAAACATTAACAATTATGACAATTATGCAAATATTAATTTACATATATTAATGTATTTGCAAACATTTACTATAAATACAAGAACTCAAACAAATACCTACTATAAAATGTTAAAATTAAAAAAAAAAATTCTGGGAAAAATAATAAACATTGTAATAGAATTTTTGATAATGCAATAGTAAGGGCAACGTAGCTAGAGAGGACAAAACGTCGCTACACAGAAGTTGAAAAACCATGAATTCACAGAGCCTTTACTTGCTAAGAAAGAAAATCAAACCTTTATGCATCATGGAATTACATTACAGCGGAAAAATCATGGCATGTGTTCCGGCGTAAAGAAACTTTCAACTTGCAACATTATCTAATTAATGCTAGGCTATACGGTAGAAAAAATATTATTACTACATCAACTATGTTGAAGAATGGCCAATCAAACATCACTTTAAATACAAAAAAAACACGTTAAGGTCTGAATGTTTCAAGTACTTTGCAATACAACCCACAAAGTATGCTTAAAATTTTATGAATGCAAACATGTTATTAAATATTTAAGTTTTTGTTTTTATTTTTAATAATATTACCCCGGTTTAAAAACTGAAGCAAGCAATTTTTTTATATCCATATATGTACTTATTTACAAAAAAGCTTAGCAATTAATATATATTTGTATATGTGCCATTATTGTAGCACCACAAACAACATGCAATTTGAAAAAAAAAGATATACTCGTACATGAAATAAGCTACATATACTCGTACATACATAAATATAAGTATGTATATATCTATGTAGTTATGCTAACAAAAAAGCATTTTTGCTAAAACATATTGGTTTTGTTTTTTTTTTCTATTTTTTTTCCTTTTTTATAACGTACATACTCTGTAGTTAGTGATTACTTTTCAGTTATGCGCCGCCGAAAAATATGCTTCAAATTATATGCTATTGCTGCATTTCTATTGCCAACAGCGAATGGCGTGAAGTGCTTACAATCTGTAGCCGAACTACAACTATCAGGCCGATGAGGATGATGATGATGACGTCTATGTGTGCATGTAAGTGATATACGCGAATACATATGTCTATGTGTGAGTAGTAGAATTTATAGCTGTTCAAATAAACTGTGGAAGTTGAGGGTGAGGTGCCTGGTAGCTGATGAGCAGCAGTACAGCCTGTCGCGACTCGTTTTCTAGTAACTACGTAAAATATTGAAATGGCTCGTCGAGCACACAATACTTCTCGCAATATCACATTATCCTGTCATTTTGTGCAAATAAATTGCATGCTCATATACTAACACACATACACATTTGAATTTATGGTGTGAGTTTTCAGTATCGTCGAGAGTGAGAAAGCAGCAGAGTCTATGCTTGGTATAGTTTCAATTGTGAATTTGTATAGGGTAGCTCACTCTTAAGTAATTATTGAAAAATTACGAAAAGACTTAATTTGCAAAACATAACTGAACTTTTAATTGCATACTTTTAGGTGTTGAAATATTAGAAAGCCATAATTCAAAAGGAATTGAACATTTTTCTTTAAAAATATTTCACTTGTTTTTACAACTAAACGTAAATTACTTATTTATATAGCATACTTTTAGTTACTAAATTAATTAAAATTTTTATTTTAAATGGATTTAATGATTTTTTTTCTGATAAGTTCATATTGTGTTTTTAATTTGAAAAAAATATCATAGCTGAATTTATATTGGCATGCTTTTAGACACTAAACTGGCAAGATATTTTATTTCCCAATGAATTTATAGCTATTCTTATTATGTTATTCATAAAAATTTCTCGTATTGTAATAGTTCTTTCAATGCGACTGAAAATATCATTAGAGCATGGGTTAATTTGCAATAGTTTACTTTAAGGTACTACATTAATAAGAAACAATTTTGAATAATACTCGTGTACGGCTTACCCAGTCTATTTAGGTTTCACTTATTATTATTGAAACGATTTTCTTTGTTACTTGTTACTGCTTGTTACTTACTTACTTCTATTTCTAAAATGTCTACTTACATAAGACGCATATTTACACTGAGTCCGGCATGCTTTTACGCCTCAAATTAATAGAAATAATACAAATTAATAATATTTCAGACACCCTATATAAACTCTGCAAGAATCCTCACTGAAGTCTTCAACAACTTTAAGTGTTGAAAGCTCGAAAGGCAGACACACAGGTACTCACTCTTAACGACTGCCTACTACCGCTGCATGTGCCTATCTTTACAATCACAGCAACAATTTGTTAAACAATTAAAAGAAAATATATTTTTATATAGCGAGCAGAAAACAGAAAAAACAAAAAGAGACCAAGAAAACCCAAGTGAGGAAAGCAAAACATGTAACACGAAATTGATGATATGAGTGAGCATTTAAGAACTCATCAGCTTGTTAGCCTAAACTTATGCAACACTTTATATGCATGTAAGCATTCATTTCGATGGTAGAAGCTTGTTGTTTATTATAAAAAAAAGTTATAAGAGTTTCGGTACATAACTGCCTACCTTCCGACCGACCGACAACTTGAGCACACGCCTCTATGGTACGAGAAAAATAGAAAAACATAGCGAATGAAAAAAAGGATACGAACGGATTGAAATGTGTAGGGCGCTAGTAGCCGCTATGAAGTGAATGCAACAACGAGCTATAAACAACAAGGAACAACGACAGCGGCAGGTTGTGGCACGGGCACAGCAAACACACATAAAAAAAGTGTAAAAGAACGGGAAACAAGTGGTAATTACATGAAGGCCTAAAACGGAAATAACTGTCTGCCAAGCGAATCAAAAAATATAACAAGACTTCAGACACACACACACACACACACACACACACACACACACACACACACACACACACGCACACACACACACACACACACACACACACAATATACTATCAAGAAACGAGCAACGGGAGAATGCGCGTTTGTTACAAAAAACAAAAAAAAACATAAGACTGAAAATGCAGCACCGTTTCGCTTGGGGGAAAAAAACTGTGTTAGGCGCAGCGCAGCAGTGTAAAAACGAGTGTGATATGTGTAGAGAAGTAGACAGCCAGCGAACGATACCATTTGTTGTTGGTGTTTTTGTAGTATATTAGCGAAGCGTTCGAAAAATTTACGATACCTACATATCACACATACATATGAGTTTTTGCACACATGCACACACATCGAAATATACATCTGCGTGTGTGTGTGTAGGTATGCAGGAGTTTAAGTTTTTTCTCTATTCATTCAATCTACAAAACAGCACGAGTACACATGGTTGTGTGTGTGTGTGTGTGTGTTTGTCTGTGTATTTACAGTGCGGTTTAGGAAATGTACAGCATAGTAATGTTGAACTTTTTATTGCACATATTTGTAGGCGCAGTACAAGAAGAAAACTGCAGCGCTGCAGCGCTTATAGTGCAGAGCTAGTGCCTGCCTGCTTGCTACTCAAATGCATGTAGTACTATCACCAACTGCCAGTAGGTATAGGGTATAGTACTCTTCTGCCGCTACTACTACTACATACCCCCAGTACATAGAAGTGGCACTACTACTGCTCGATCCTGATGATGTTGAGGATGATGATTCGTTTGTGTTTGTGCAATGAAATGCTAGTGAACCATAAATCTTGTTTAGCAAAATTGTAAAAATGTAAAGTGCTGACGTGCCGCGTACGTTGTACGTTCGTTTGGCAGTTTCCTAAAAACTATATAGCAACCCCAGCAGCAGTAGTAGAAGAAATAGAATAGAATAGAAGTCGTGGCAGGAGTAACAGTAGAAATAAGTATTAACGTACCTATAGGAAAAATATACATAAAACAACAACTGCAAACAAGAAATGGTGGCATGATGAGCACGCCTGAAAGGCATACAACTTGTAATTTATTAAGCAAGACAAAAAATTATACTCTATATATAGAGGAACATATATATATGTATGTATGTATGTATGATATATACTCATACTCTGTGTGTGTGATTGGGTATGCTTACAGTAGGTATGCGGTAAATTCAAATGGAAACGCAAAAACCAAGACAGATATTAAGAGAAATGTTGTGCCCGTAATTTTTCATTTTAAAATGCTTAATTTCTACGAAAATTAAATTTAATAGCATAATTTTATGCGTGTTTTTATTCAATTACAGTAGATTTAAAAAAAAAAGATTTAAAACACTACAAATAATTATCACTTCTCATATCTTTGGCTAAAATGGAACAAAAACTTATACGAATTACTCAGTTGAGTGCGCAGGTGTTTTTTAATCACGTCAGTGTTTGCATCAGCAAACACAAAAAAAAAGAATGCTAAATGAAAATGAAACTAAGAAAATTATGTGCCGGTCGTTTTCAAAAAAATGCTTTTGTGTTTAAAATGCTTAATTTCTAAGAAAATAAAATTTTACAGTATAATTTTAGGTTAATTTTTATTCAAATATTTGATAGAATTGCATATATATCTCATAAGCAGTACAAATAGTTCTTAAAATTGGGTTGTATAATGAATATAATAAATTTAAAATTCCAGGAGTTACAATCATTCATTTTATAAAATATTAGCTGAATATATTAGAAGGCAGTTTTATCTAAATCTAAATTTTATTTGAAAGTATAGAAAACTAATTTTCTATATATTAACATAATATTAGGCTACTTCCAAAATTTAAACTTTAAGAGACAACAAAATTTTTCGAACAACTAAGGAGTAATATTTAGGCACACAAAATATGCTATAAATTATCAAAAGTTTTCTGCTACAAAATCCTTCAAATCATTTTATTATATTATCTGCGCTGCTTTCAAAAATTTCAAACATCGAGTCAAATAAAAAGAAAAATCCCAAAAAATGTAGCATAATAAAAACTTATTACATCTTCTTTCGAAATTTACATTATTATTTTCATGATTCATATGCTTGTTCATGACAAATACAAGTACGAAACAAGTGCAGAAAAAAACAAATAAAGTTGTAGCAAAAATAAACAGGTCTGTGCGCCTTAAGCTATGCACTATCTTAGTTCTTGGTACTATGTATAACTCTCTATATTATGCCATCCTTTACAAAAAACAACTGCAGCGCAGAAAAATATGATTTAATTTAAATACGTCTTAAAAATTCTAAGTATGCTTCTTACTATTTTCAGTACATAAGTATTGCTTCAGCTGCTTGTTCTGAAATTCTTCAGGAAATATATAAGTAGAAATTTCTGTACATTTCCTGAATTATATTCGTTCCTTAGCTGCACTATTTATTAGGTAAAGGAGAAGAGGAGACTCTGTTAGGAATAGAAGACTTCGCTAGGATTGTGTCATTGTTTTGTCACATTTAAATATTTAAAAGGGAATGTTTGTTTAGTTTTTTCTTGTTGTGTTAGTATTTATTTTTTACAGCATAATTTGAAGCATGCTACCGTTGAAGAAAAAACATGCAGAACAAAAATATTTAAAATAAATCTAGCATTAGTATGCAAATTGAAAGATGTGAGCGACAATTGGTGCATTGTCGAAGCAATGATACATGGTGCATTTAAGGCACAGGTGGATAGAGTACAGATTATATTTTCCTAAAGTTATCTGTCTCGCTTAAGCAATATTTAAACAAGCTAACCGTTTAATTCTATCAAAAGTACCGAGAGTTGAAAGATATGCCCACATTAGAAAAAGCAACTCAAAGCAAATACATCGAAAATACCCCCATCGTTGTCATTTCTTGATCATGTCTGATATAGGCATTATTAATATAAAATTGTTTTAAAAATATTTAACCATTTGAATTAAGTATGCACTAATTACATTAATTTGAATCTCTATTCTTCGAATCAAGCCTAAAAGTATACTCTAATTATAACGCATTTTACACTTTAATTACTATTAACAAAAAAATAAATTGACAGCTGCCAAATGTTACACACACTTGGAAAAAAAGGAGCTGAATAGAATACAATGACTAAAATGTAGCGAAGGTTCTAAAAGGGGGAAAATTGCGTGCCAGTCTGTTAGCGTGTGCAGACAATTTTAAACTTAACCATAAGTAAGAAGCAAAGAAAGTTTAACAAACAACAACAACCAGTAATGTTAGAAAAAGAAACGACACGAAACTTTATTAAATTACTAATCAAAAAAGGTGGTCATTTCAATTTCACCTAACACCTACAAGTAAACAAAAAATTTGACCTTTTTTCCCCCCGTTTTCCAGTACACTTGCTAGTGTGCGACATTATCACAATGTCTTTAATCAACATAAGATTTCTACAGTAGCCACACACACACACACACACATACACTTTCACATTTTAAAGAAGTTCTTTTACCGTTATGTTTCGTAAAAGTTTTTCCTTTTACATTTCCAATGAATAAAAAAGTTCATTTTTCTTATGCCTAAAAGTATACTTTATAATTTGAAAATTATATACATTATGTATACTTAAAATAAATTTGAAGCGTTGCTGCGCTGTATTTGACACTCACTTTCTGTTTTTTTTTTTAATGTAAACTTTTAAATTGAAAAAAGCGATGACAAAAAAATTCTTCCGTCAAATAATGGAAAAATATATTGACTCTAGCTTCTTAAGTTGCTAGCCAAACCCAGCATTGTTTCCCAGGCTGATTACATCACAGTTGTTATTTTTCAAATTATAATAGTTAAATTATAATTTCCTTAATTTAAGGGTAAATCACACTACTTTATTCGAGACATTTACTAATTTCTTCATTACTCGGACTCTCGTATTTATGTGGTAACGAATGTCATAGAATGAGAAAAAATGTATTAAAAATGACATATGTTTATTATAATTTAACATGACACCAGTGTATGTAATAAGTTTCACTTTTATTATGTGTACGTGTTACAAATAGCAACATTATTTCCATTGTTTTTTCTCTTTTTTATTACGAATTCATTGTGGTACATACGTAAACCGCAATTGTGTTTAACACAAACCAAGACCGAGAATTTTAGGGTACATCGTTTCGTAATGATGACTTCATTTCAATGTATACGAAGTGTAGAAAAAGTTTCCAAACCGAAAATAAAAAATTTACTTAAGTCAACAATTTGATTCACACCTTTTTTTACTGCATACAACTTTTGATCCTTTTCGGTTTTTACTGCATTTTTACTGGTGCTTCCCTAATGTCCTTAGTCCTATGTGATTATTTTCCCCTTAGCCTGAGTGTGTCAACATTTATTCGTTCCTACACGTACAAAAGTATGTAAAAATAAAACATCTACACTCATTTTATTTTTCTGGTTTTTGGCTCTCTGGCTCTTGTTTTCTTTTACTCCCCAATTAATTTTCTAATTATCGTAATTATCCACAATTTACATGACTTCATGCAGTACATCAACCAAAACCAGAAACTTTGTTTTAGGAAAAAGAAAACCAGCAACAAGAACAAAAAAAAGAAAAGCAAATATGCGTAACCACAGCACAAAGCACAGGAAAAGGATAACAAACATTTTCTCTTCTCTTTGAGCAAAACATTATGCGAAAACATGTTTGCTTAGCATTTACGGCATTTATGTTAGAAAACACCGTTACAGATATTTATTCGTCCTATTTTTACAGAAAAAAACACACAGACACTTCATATGTGTGCATACTGTGAGCATATTAACATTATACGTAATTAGGTCATGTTTGGTGTTTATTGTGGCATAAAATAAACAATTAATTTGATTTCTCTACGAAGATTACAAGCCAAAAAATAAAATGGTGCATAGCACATTTTTAGGAGTGTTAAAACCAAAAGTGCATGGGACTTTATTAGAGCTAGCGCAAGCAGAGCTTGTTAATGTTTAACTTAAGTAAATTAATAACTTTAATCGTAATTGAATATTGTGACAAGAAAGCCTCAAAGAATGCAACAGTTTGAAATTTCGATATATTTACACTTGGCAATTCGTTAGGAAACCCGCCAAAAATATGCAATATATTATTCTGACAGAAAACTTGTATGCACTTATATTTATAACAGCCAAAAATGATTTGAAAATTATGTATTTACCCGCAAATTTGTTTCACACGCCTTGGTGATCTAATGCCGATGTGCAAACTATAATGTCCGAGTTCTCGGGTTCAATCCCAGACAAAAGCTTGGCCATATACATATATACTCGTATAAACATATGCATGGTATGTGTGTAGTATACAATTGTTATCTACCTTCTTTTCTAATCAACCGAATTTCCCCAGTTAATGCTTAAAGGAAATGAGAAATAGAGAAGATATAAAAAAAATAACTATACCTGACTTACGTACCAAAAAGTATGCAAAAATACCATATAAAATATTTACAAATGTTATATTTTTATACTGTGTGACATGAAATATATTTTTACGACTTTAGAATCTTGTTGTGTACTACAAAAAAAAACATAGCGTCATCATATTTATAAAGCCCCTAAAAATATTTGCAACACAATATTGCCTAATTCTTAGCTTACTTTCATTTATAACAAAATCGCCTATACTCTTTTAAATGCTAAAACTGAAAAGCCTAACGGTATGCAATAATTTATAACAACAAAGCAAACATTTTATTTTACGTATTCAAAAGCATACGCTATTAAGAAAAAAAAATGCTTTTTGTTGTTTCTTTGTCAAGTTTTTGTTTACTTTAATACTTTGAGGCTGACTTAAAATTTATGTATAACAATTTATCACGCAACAAACCACAAACTTCTGCTGCTACCCGACTTATCATTCTTCATATATTGATTTTTTTCTTTGTTTTCTATGCTTCTAGCTACAAACATACCAATGAATCAAACATGGAAAGCTAAAACGCAAAGCAACATCAAAACTTTTGTCCACTTAACAAGCTAACAAATCGCTCTAGTAGCTGCAACACTCTTTGGAACGTTAATTTTAAAGTGGTTCCGAAACACACACGCATACACACACATACACACACTCTTTTGGAAAGTTTGTTTTTCGTTTGTATAATTTTTAATCTGGCCAGCATGAGAAACTTCTCAGCTTGATTGGTTCAGAGGCATTGATCGTCTAGTTTTTGGTATGTACATATTTATTGGTAGATGATTGGCATTTATTTTATTTGAGAGGGTCAACAACGCTGCGACTTTGATTCAAAAAACTACAACAGAAACTAGAAAAGCTGTTGTAACCTAAAACTAGGCTAAGATATATGTACATATATACAACTTTTTTCCATTGTCTTTCGATTTTCTCGTGCATTTTTCGATTCGAACCAAAACATAAATTGCAATAACGATGACTCTGAGGTTAAACAAAAGTTTTCAATATCAATAGCAATAGTTGTGCAATCCTTGATTGTTTCGTAATTCTTAGCGATTTCTGTATGTGTTTGTTTGTGTCGATATGCAAGCGTATGTGCCCGTTTGTGTGTGTGTGTGTGTGTGTGTGTGTGTGACATACTTTTTCAAACTTTGTGTGCGAAGAACATTTTACTAACGAGTTAGTTTTCACATTTTTTGTGCGGATGTAAAAGTATTTGTTTCTTCTTCATTGCAATGGAATTTTCAAGCAAACTTATATAAAGCAAAAACTTTACAATTCAGTAAAAGCCTAAAGATATGCAAAGATATTATGGCAACACACAAAGTACTTACGAAGAAGAATTTAAAGCACAAAATTATCTGAAATAATTTTGTGTAATGTGTCATGTCATCAGAATTTTCAGCACCTTAAAATTATGCTACAAATTTGTTTCTAGGTTTGTAAAATCTTTCGTTTGAGTTGTGACGCTTATCTTATCGTAAGAATTGTAAGTGATTTATATTGCTTAAAATTTAATAGAATTATAAGAATATTATGTTCAATTAACTTACTAGATCCATTCAAACTCACAATTTTTCTTTTAAATAAGTGTTTTTTTCTCATAGTTTGAGCAACACGCAGTTGTGCTTGTTCAACCATGCGCCAAAAATCAGTCTACAGTGCTTCAATTTTCACCATCATCATCAACTACTTAAAAGTTTTGAGTGCAGTCACATTTCAATTATTTGATTTTTCTTCTACATACATTCCTTTTCCTTTAATTTTGTTAATTCATGTCAACATACGTAAACACATTTCTGTGCACACGACACATCTTACCTAGCTCGCTTTACTCTCGACTTATGTAGTACGTATTTGCTTTTTGGCTATAAGCCAAAAAGTATACCATCTTTTTATTCTTTTGCCGTCTGCACACAAACTTGAGTTTTTCGTCTTTCATAAAATTTTAAATTAAAATCCAAGTAGCGTGTCACTTTGTCATTTATGCATTTCTTAAGCAATGATTTTTGTCTTTTTTTCTCCACTGCTTTCTTATTATTTTTCTTTCATATTTTTTGTGTCGTTTTGTCAATTTTTCTGCTGGGTTTTTCTAGCTTTTTAAAAAATTGAAAATTATCGCTATCGCTAGCATAATATCACAATTAAATATACTGTCAGTTTGTTGCAGCAGTAGCACATACCTTCAGGGATTTCCTGAGCTGTTTTACTTCCAGTTCTTAGTGCTTTTAAAAGTAATGAAAGCGTAAGAGAAGCAACGCAAGAAAAAGAAACAAAGAAATGAAAGTGTTGAATACTTTTAGGAGTTAGTTTTTCTAAATAAGTGTAATTTTTGTACCAGCACGTACATTTTGGTCATTGCTTCAGCGTGTAGGTGTAGGTAAAAAAAAGCTGTTACCAAAAAAAACAAATAATTAAAAGAAACAGAGAAAAAAGAAATGAAAAAGAGACCCAATGCTGTGAAGTATGTATACAATACTATATTTCTTTCTTTTATTATATTCAAGTTAAATGACAAATATCATCTACTTTTCTTCGTGCATACATACATACTCACACACATTTACATTTCTTTTCTTTTCTTTTTCGCATACTTGAGCATAATAAATATTTTGCAATTTAGCCAAACGCAGTCAGTGAGAATTCTTCATTTCCTTAGCAGCGTTCAAGAGCTAAAAATGGGTGCATTTCGTCTTTTACTGCACCACTTCCTCTGAAGTATATTGCGTATAATTTATAGAAATGACTTAATTTACACTTGAGGGTAAATAAATGACGCTTGAGGAAGTGGATGAGTGAATGAATGAATGCGAACTGTGCAGTGATATAAACTAAGACATGAATATGAATGTGTAACTAAGAATTATACTTAAAAGTGGAGGAAACAGAAAGTGAAGAAGAATCCGCGATAGAAAAAATATTTTAATTAAAAGTGAAAGTTTTTAAAACGAAATCAAAGCATACTTTAAGGGCTTAAGAGAATTAAGTTGCGGATACAGTATTTACTTTTTGAAAAAAGCTTAAGTAATTCACGAACGAACTGAGTAGTGCTAAAGAAAGAGGTATGGGTATTCGTGATACCAAGGTATATGGAATCAAGAAAACGTGCTTGATGTTTTTCGAAAACTAGCAACTAGGTTTACCATTTTTGATTATGTCCACCACTTAAGGTACCAACAAAATGAATCATGTTTTTGGTAAAAATATAGCTTTAAAGCTATAGAAAAAAGTAATCATTAATAAATGAGAGAATCACATCATTGTTAAAAACCCCATGCAGGGCACACGTTGAAGTTCTTTGCAAATTCATTTCGAATATATCTGAGACAGAAAGACACAAAAAATCAAATGCTTTGAAACGGCCCATGCCGGGAGCCAACATTTTATGGTGTTTTTGCTCATTGAAAGAGAATTAGGTAAGAAATAATAGAAATTGGTTTTTATGTATGTAAGCTCAATAAAAAATAAAATTTTGTAGCGACTGGAGCAGAAAAGAGAAATTGCAATTACTTATTGTGAGAATAGTTGCGTTTTGAGACACACCATAGGGTGGCATCAAAATTCATAACGTGACCGCCCGCTGCTGCTTCTCCTCTATATTACTTTTCAAGGACACATTTGCATTAATTGCACAGAAAGCAAAGTTGTATTATAGTTCAGTTAGGCGTTATTATAGTTGTGGCAAATGGTAAATCTGTTTATGTCATCAATTTTTATTAAGACAAAGCATAAATTCCATTAATTTAATCAAATAATCAAAAAAGTCATAGCTTTGAAGAGAAAAGTTCATACTTTCGTATTTGATTTAATAACTTATTAATTAGATGAACTCCTAAAAGTATACTATACATAATACATATATACACAAATAAACGAAAAGTCATCATTCTCAAACGAAAACACATAGAAGGCATAATCAGAGAGCCCATTTTAATTAAAAGCAAAAATACTTAATTTAATTTCCCATTGAATTGTTTTTCTTTTTGTTGCGCTTCGTAAATGTCAAACATCAAAAGCATCGAGATGGAGAAGGAGAAATTACAACGACAAATGCCTCAAAGTGTGCCTCCTCTTATTAAAATAACATAATAAATAGCAAGTAAACTAAACAAATGGGTGAAAGAGTAAGTGAGCGCGCAAATGAATCAGTAAATGAATAAATGACTGACTGACTGGCTGGCAGAAAAAAAAACCCTTAAAGTTTGCTAGCAGAAGCACAAGCTCATTATTTATTAGTGTGCCTAAAACAAAAAACAAGAGACTAAGTACATACTTTTATGTTCTTCGGTGTGGAGAGACAAGATTCTAAAAAGCCAACACAAACAGTTGCGCAGGAAATACTCTGCGTTAAATATTACATTTTTTCTTATTTTTTTGGCTTTGATGCTGTGACAGTATTGGTGTGGAGAAAGAATAAAGAGTTGCAAACAAAAATATATTTCTCGTGCTATACAACTACAGACCCTTAAAGTTTACTATACTAAAAGTGACACAAGAAGACAAAGTGTTATTTTAAGGGTTATACACAATAAACAAAAACATTTACAAAACGAAGTGCATAGTTTTAGGCGAAAAATGCTTAATTTACTGTTTCAACTAAGTGGCGCGTTGCAGACACTCAAAGAGCTAAAAGTGAGCAGAAATGATAGAAAGCCGAGGAGCAGAGCAAGAGTATAAGTTGTTTTAAATGTCAATAGTGGCGTAAAATAACGTAAAGAAAGGGAAAAGTAAAACATGAAAGTCAAGAGCCTTTTGTGAATTAAAGATGAAATACTTTTGTACTTTTATTTCACCAAAAAGTGCAAGATGTTGCGGACGTTGAAGGCAGCGCAGACAAACGAAACGGATGAATGCACGTTGAAATATTGGACAATTGTAAGTGTAAATTGAAAGAGATAAAACTATTAAATAAAGCAAATAATAAGTTAAAAATACTTCGCTTCAAGCGGCAATAGCCAGCAGCAATTGCTTCGGAGACGAAAGCTAAAGTAGTAGTGCATTAATCTTTTAAATTTTAAATTGCTAAGTGAAAATAGTTTTCTGTTTTTCTGTTTTCGTAATGTCAATTGCAATTATCGCTATGTAAGTATATTTAGAGTTCAGTTATCCAATTAGCGTGTGTCAATTAACTCATTGCAAATTGTTTATATGCACATTTTGACACTGATTATTGAAGCAGAGGCAAAAGCATGGACAAATCAAAGCTGAACACAACTAAATAGTTGGAACTAGAAATACCTAAGTGAGTGATCTCCCTAGTTACGTGGGTTGCAGGAAGGATTTCCACTTATCCTATAAATATTTATATAAAACTAAAACTAAAACTCATTGCAATGAGAGAGAAATAAACTTAATAACAGCATTAAAATGTAAGACATAAAAGTTGATAATATAATCATAGGAAACAGATTACAACATCATCAAAATGAAAGAAATGCTTCTTCAAACAAATGCACGCCCCACATTAGGCGCTATTCATAAAAATAACTCGACCCAAACGAGTACAAGTTATGAGTTAAAGATATTTTATATCCCCCACATTAGGCGCTATTTTTAAGTTAAATATCGGCAATATTCGACATAAACTGCAATGAAGAAACACACTTAACTTTGGTATCCCTAATTGGGGACTAATAAACACTTAACTTGATATTGCAGGAAAAAACAATAAAACTAATTGCTAACTAATTTCCACAAATAATTAAAAAGAAAAAAATATTCAAACTCAATTTACTTCTTGCATTTTTCACAAAAAATTTCTGCAGCACGAAAAATGTTTTAATGTTTTCCCACATACCATATTTCAGTAAAAGCTTGTATGACTTATGCACATTTTCCTAAATTTATAAACATATGTACATACTTACGGTCATACATACATATGTATGCATGTACATGTTGTATGTTTAGCTTAGAAAATAATAGAAAGAAAAAAAAACAAAATAACTGACGCATATGCGACGAGCAAAGCAGCAAAGTACAAATTTTTGTTGCTTGATGACTTGGTTCTTAGTTTGAGTTTAGGTTTGTTGTGCTTCACAAGTTGACAGGCTTGTACTCGGATAAAATTTCTCTTTTTTGGAAAAGTACTTACTTATGTATGTAACAACAGCAAGTACAACGAAAATTGTTAATGACAAATGTGCCATGGACAACATAACAAACAAAAAGTGTGTGTGAGCGAGTGTGGTGCTCTACATGCTGAAATATATACAAGTATATGTACATATACATATGTACATACAAACATCTACACAAATAAATACTTAAAGTGAAAGGTAATGAAAGTAAAACTAAGGGCGAAGGGTCCAAAAACCTGCATATGCAACTTTTTTTTTTTTATTGATACAGGGGATACCCTGTAGGGGTATAGGGTGTACCCCTATGAATGCAGAGCATTGTGTTAAATGGAAGGAAGACTGATAGCTGGGAGGAAGAAAGAGAGAGGGAATGCAATTACACAGGACACCGATAAAGACATATACAGCCATTGTGGCAAGTGTTATGCCTTTACCACAATGAACTTCAGTTTATCAGTGTCGACTATGACCGCATGTACCGCCAAAGGCCAAGCATTTCGCATCCACTCATGTTGTGCGTGTTATATTTGTACATGAATGGAACCTAACGTAGTCACAGCAGAATTCAAAAATTGTTTACCTTGTCACTTGATTACGTTACATATTTACTTGCAGTTATCCTTTTCTCTGCCTTTGTTTGTTTGTTTGTATATAAAACTCTGGTCTAAAATTAAATTGATTAAATTTTTACAGTACCGTGACGACATACATGAAGCACGTGAGACATGTGGAATGTGTTTCAAAATTGCTGCTTCTTTTCTTGAAATAGCATTTCGTTGTTAGAAATACATTTTCGTAGGGAAATCGAGTGAATTTCATTCGCGCCGAACATGGGGGTGATTAAAAAATTAATATTCATTGCTAGTTCTACTTTGCTTCGTTTAATTTTTGTTTCTTAGTATTTGTTGGTGACGCCCAACATGACGGTATGTAACAATTAAAATATATTGCCAATTATACATACTTACTCTAATTATTTTTGAATCGAAGAAATTAATTTTGAAAGAAGTAGCAAGTATTATCCATTGGTGATGAACATGGGGCAGGAGAAACTTACTGGCACATTTTGTTTGCACCGCCTTATGGATAAACTGAGAATTGTAACCAAATTCCAATAAAGTGCTAACACCTGCTATGTGGTCTTCAAATCACTTCACTTCACTTCACTTCACTTAACTTAAACGTTATAGCATAAAGTGCACATAATACTTTATTTATTATTTCCAACTGTAAATACCAGTAAACCACTTGAATACAACTCAAAGCTAAGTGCTACCCCACCATGGGCGCTCTATACAGCCAACTTGCATATCTCAAAAACAAAACTGGTGCAAATCTTTTTGAGCACATAAACACGCAATTTTACAGAAATAACAAAATCGAACATTTTTATGTAAATACAGTAACAGAAAACTATAGCGAAAATTACAAGAACACAGAAAATACACGAGGATTCCAAGTTGCGAAGACAATGATGGCATAGAAAATGGCGCATACAATGCGAACGAAACGAAACGTCATTGCGGAGGAGAGAAAAAGAGAGGAGAAAGTGAGAGAGACAGCGAAATGAAATGGAGAAAAGGAAATCCTGTATTTAAGCGTCTTAATAGATTGAATACAGATTAGAGACTTGCTGTTACAGCTACTGCTGCTGCTGCTGCTGCTGCTGCTGCTGCTGCTGCTGTTATACTCGTTATAGCAACAATAAAAAACAATAAACAATTGTTATTTGAAATTGTGTGTGAATGTGACTGTAATCGTATAATTGTATATGTTCGTTAGTATGTATGTAGAGGTAATACTTGCCGCAACGAGTTGGAAGGAAATTAATGGTAAAATTGATAGGAGGAGCAAAACGCTTAATACGCCGCTGAAGGAAAATCTTTTGATAAAACCAAAACGATAAAAAAATAAAAACAATGTGAAATACTAAAAATAAAATGAAGCTTAAGGTATTTAAATTTTTAGATGATTGCACGAAGCAGGAAGAGTATTCAACTTGTCGATGTTTTTGTTCTTGTTGTTGTCGCGCACTTAAACTCCTGGTTGTGTTTGCAATTTATTTAAATCGGATGTAAGGATTTGCGTAGAAAGCGTGGAACAACAATCGAAAGCACACGGTGTAAATGGAATACGATTTGAGAATTAAGTTGTAATTGTATATACAAAGTTCGTTAGCTTGTTTCCTTGAATTCTAAAGAACGAAAGTTGTGGCAGCGTGCAATTGTTAATGAGAATAAATCACAATCACAGCAAAGTGTGTGAGGAATGATGGAAAGGAATAAATAACTACCACGAACATATTTTCTGACAAATATTGTAAAATATATTTTAGAAGCTTTCACACCCAAGGCGCATTTGTAAGTTTTGCGTTGACTCAAAAAACAAAGCACCACGCTCCGTGAAGTACAACAGAGCAAAACGTTAAACGAAATTCCGGAATATTACCAACATCAAATAAACTCTCCCATAACGAAGGAATTTTAACTAATATTTAATTTGGGAAATTAAAAGAGAAGAGAAAATGAAATGAATGAAAATAAAACATAATAAAAAAATAAAAAAACAAATAAAACTGAGTGAGGCTAAAGTTGCCAGGTTTTAAGGTCTATCGATTACAAATATACAATTACATAAAACTGCTTTTAAACTCTTTTCTGTTGGCGTCCAAAGTGTGATTTTCCGGTATGAGTTTAGATATAATTTTTTAAAGCACATAAAAATAACCAAAATTGTATACTGTAAAATCAAGTTAAGTTCATGTGAATTTTCTCAGGCGCCTGATGTAGAGTTGAAGTCAAGGTATAAAATATTCTAAAAACCGAAAGACTATAAAACGAGGCAAACAGTTTTCGTGAAAAGGGAGAAGGGATTTATTTCGGCTGTGGCCCAATGCATGGTTTTATGATTATGGAGCTAGAAATCAGTTTCTACTGTGCACTGAAATAAATTGTGGTTTAATGCAGGTCTGAAGTTTAAGAGTCAATCAAATTTTCCTAAATGTAAAAATGAGGAAGAAGAATGTACGCCCGAGCGCTTTGGTGCCAAGATTAAGAAACTAGAGACGCTTTCTAGTTTCTAGTGCGAAAATCTCGATTATGTTGTCTAGGAAGGATTAACTTAAGCCTGGTCCTGGCAAGAGCCAAAGCAATAGCAAAAGAAATGGCAGAGAATTCCTTTCCCTCTAGCTCGTTGTAGCTTCTGCAATATCTACTGTTTTGGGCTACGGATTCTGATCACATGATCGCACAATTTGCAGTGTCCCATAAGGACTGCAATTAATTTGGCTTCTTTAAGTTAGATGTAGTAAAGTAGATATATGCTTTTTTTGCTACTGTATTCTGACCATGTTTTCTTGTTAAACACATGCGGTCTTTCTCATTGTTTGCTATCTGCAAAGATAAAGGGAGTTGATATGTGTAGATTGCATCTGAGCAATGTTTAGTGGCGAACCCTATACTTGCACTTACATTGTTTTCAATGTTCCTATCACCTGAAACACAGATTGGGTTAAGTTAAAGGCCTAGGTTTTGTCTAATTTGTCTGTGAATTAGTCTTGCCTTGAATTACGAATATGATAAGCTATTTACAAGCTTCTCTGACAGTCAGATGTTCGGATGTTTTGGGTATTAGGTATTATTGGAGGTTAGACCTTATTGAGGTATTCTGAGTAGATTTTCTCGATAGTCTAGTGGGTGCAACACTAGACTCACACGTCTTGGTTAGGCGTTTGATTCTTATAAAAATTTATTATGTTCCTACCGATATGAAGTGAATGCGAATTTTAAAAGTGTACAAGTGTACACCTCTTGGTAGGCAATGGCAAAACCAACAAGTGATAAAATATTACCACTCTGCCATTCGAAACCGAAACCGGCATTAAGCTCCAGGTCCAATCAAGGAAAACTACAATGGTACAGCGGACTTAGTGCTATGGAAGGTCTATGCCCTTCGAGTATGTTAGCGTCTAATGTGGGGCAATCGTCTTCATGCCAGCTCCAAGGAGCCATTTACTTATGTAAAGTTGGAAAAGATTAGACCGTTGAAGTTTCTATGTATATACTTACTATACTTACTAAACACTTCATAAAGACTTTATAAAGTTTTTACATTTACATAAGCACATTAAATTATTTCAATTCTCACATGTAAATAATGTAAGTTATTTCCCTTTCCCATGCTAACATATTTGTCTCATTTTCATTTACATTCTTTCTATTATTATTATTTCCAAAACTTGCAGAGCGAGCGAGCGAAAAGTTTGCGTGTTATACTAAAATAAAAAAAAACAGAAAAAATCAACCACCCAAACATATGCATCCCTATATCCCACCCATATACCATCCCTTTTTTGAATTAATTTATTTCGAAAATGTAAAAAAAAAGGAAAAAAAGCAGAGTGAAATGAAATAAGCAAACTGTAAATTACCTGCATACAATAAAATAAGGGAAGAAATTCAGGTATCTAATTTACTGTCACACACACACACACACACACCCATATATATATATTCTCGTATATCAACATTTCATTTCACTTTGTTCTCATAACTAATTCACCTGATGAATTAGATTCGTCACTTTGTCACCAGGCGGCAGTTGCCAAGCAGGCAGGCAGGCAAGCAAAAAAGCAACAACAGTTAACCTCTAATATAAAAATAAAGTCCATTATATTGCCGACCCAACAACAACAACGAAAAAAATACGAGTAAACCCGATATATAGGTATGCTACATCTTATAGCAGGTATAGTAAGTATACAGTCATCCATAGCATGTTAATCCCATCTAAAATAGAGAGAAAAGTAGAAAGAAAAAAAAGAAAAGAACAGCAGCAACAGCAACAGCAACAGCAGGCAGCAGGCAACATTGAAATCGAAATAGACAAATTCGTATTCTATTAAGCAACAGCAGCAAGCAAGCACCAACGCATAAATGAATTGTCAACACAGTGAATTTGCTATTTTTTTTGTTTTTTTTCACATTCTTTGTATGGCCAGGAATGAATACAGCAAACATTAAAGTTGACAGAAATAAAGCGAAAAATACAAAAGAAAAAAGAACATTGAGTATAATATGTCAAAAATGAACTTAGTTAACATATTTTTCTATAGACGAGAGCTATAGAGAATTGTGTGAAAAGAAAAGGTTTTTCTTTTGAGCAATTGACAAAATGTCGTTTTTGTGTTCTTGTGTGATTTCCTCAACAGATTTCATTCCCTTTTTACTCTATTATGTTGCCAATGCAAGCGTAAAAGGTTTACAATAGGCAAAAAAAAAAGGAAAAAAAATAAAAAATTAAGTAGCTTTTTAGGCGCTTTCTCAATTTTTCAAGTTTTCTGTTACTTTTTCGTTTCTTTCTTTTACTACTTTACATGTTTAACAAAAGATTTGTTTATTTTGTGATTTGTGAAGGGGATTTAGCATAACGCACAAAAGAAAGACACAATTTTGTAACCTTTTCCTGTATAGCTTAAGTTAAAGGTTATAAAAAAAAATATTTAATTTTTTTTTTTTGTATTTGATTTGGTAAAAGAGTGTAAAATTAAATTTTAATTTAAAAGTCAAGAAACATTCGTAGTTTTACGTATGTGCTTGAACTCAAACTGATTTTGTGAAACATTTGGAAGAGAAAATATAATTTCTAAAGCTATAAGCATGAGTATATGATACCCCACAATGGGTGCTAGTGGGTGAAAAAAATATTTTTAAAAACTTTAACTTAAAGGGACTTGACGAAAATAATGTTAAAAGAGAAACATTTAATTTCACATAACTGAAAGCATGGGCACCCATATTGGAAGCCAGTGCGAGATTTTTAGGTGGCGGATCTTCTATTCACTTGCGAAATATTTTCCCAATTTTAAATCAAAAAACTAGATTTGACATAACCGCAAGCGAAGGGTTATGAGCCTATGAACTTGTTTTGGATTACTCTAGCTTGAATTGATTAATTACAAGCGCCGCAACTTGGACGCTAGTAAGAAAAATATGAGTATTTATGTGATTGAACATGAATGGCTTGGCAAAGTAAGTATTCTAGCAAATAAAAATTTGATTTCACTTAACTGTAAGCCATTTACATAATGGAATTTAATTTAATTTCTCCAAGTATGAAAGACCTAACATAACTACGAGTATAAACATAGAAAAACGAGACTATCATTGGGTGCTATGAAGAAAAAATATTGGTTTTACATGTGCTTGAGCTTGAAATCACTTGACAAACGTACCTGAAAGCATTGCAATATGCGATATTCGATCCCCATGTTGGGCGCCAACGATGAGAACAATTTTCGAGAAACCATAAAATAATTGGCATAATATTTTATTTTATTTAATTTCTTTTAACACAAACAAATTGAACAACTTCTTTTAATAAGAAAATTTATTCATAAACACATTCAAACTAAAAGTAATTTCGTTATATGTCAAAAGCATTCAAATTTCTATTAAATATTGCAACTTTATTGATACAAATTTAATATGAAGAAAGAAGTTAATTTATAGTCCAAATCAATTTAAGAACTTTTACATTGCATGTTAGATGTCCACAATTTCACATGGCTGTGAGTGTGAGTTGGAAAATGTCATGACATCTTTAATTACATACACATTCTACTTCTACTTTTAATGGACCATAGCCCGTGGAGGATCTAGGTATAGCTTTTCTCATCCACTCATGATGTGCCTTTTATATTTGTTCCTGAATAGAACATACATATATTCACATACTTTTAGGGAAATTCGAAAAAAAAATTATAGAAAAAATACGTAGAGATATGTGTAAACTAAATTTGGCACATGTTTGCAAAAACTTCTACATGCAATTTTGGCTAAACACATATGTACAACTTTTTTTTTTAACTTATTCTTTATTTATTTTCCCAGCATGCATAGAATACTTTTAGGCATAAGTTGACATAGAAAGTTTACTAAGCATAAACTGTTTCTTTTTACTTTTTCTTTTCAGAACATAAAAATATCATATTTAACTGTTTTGGCAAGTGCGTTTATGTGATTATTTGTTTAGCTTGGAACCCATGAACATTTTCTAGTTCTCGCTGATGCATATTTTTGGTCAATTAACTAAGTTTTCTTCTTCGAGTTGTGGCGTACACAGCACATAGCAAAATCGTATGAAAAGTTTAACACTCGTGGTTTTCGTTTTAGCAAATAATTTTTGTTTCGAATATTTTTTCATGGGCGTTGAGATTTCGAAAAACTGATGTTTAATTACCATAAGCCTATAAGTAGGCCATGAGGTTTAACTTTTTTGTGTTAGTCAAATTTGTTGTTTTGTGTTGGCTTTGTGATAAGTTTTAGTTACTTTAAGTTGAAATATAAAGGCAAATATACTCAATTCCTTTCAACTGAAAGTTCTAGTTTCATTGTACTATCAAATTCAATATCTCATTTTCAAAGATAACAAGATACAAATTGAGTATTTTCATTTCATTTAATTTATAAAATATTCATGTAAGAAAAATAAATATATGTAGGTATTTATTTGTTTGTACAAATGTGAGTAAAAGAAGAAATGTAAGTAGAATTTTCGACATACAGAGAATTATATATACATAAACCATATACCATACTTAAGTACATATCTCTATATGTATTACGCATATATAAACAGACAGGTGGAACAAATAAATATGTCTGCATTGCATACAGAAAAAAAATCAACACGAAATTCAATTGAAAAGAAAGGCAAAGCAAAAGCATAAGCATCAAGTTCTCTATATATAATCAAAAGAGACGAGCTGAAAAAGCAGAAAGAAAATACTTGAAAAAATAAAATAAAATAAAAAGTTTGCCTGCTTGCTGCTCATGAAAATTGCAAAAGGGAAAATATTGTAGAACATACGCTACGCTTACATTGTGTCAGTACGCCTCCTCGTCCATCCGTGCCACCGTGCTACATCGCCTGTAAATGTGCTGTGTGAAATTTATTTTCCATCATTGAGATTCATTGGGTATTAGTCTTTAGATAAATCGCTCTCTTTCAAAGCGTACATTTCATTTGACAGCATATGATGCCAGCTTTTATATAAAATGTTCTTGTATAACTGTATACGTGTGTGTGTGTGTGTGTGTGTGTGTGTGTTTGTGTGTGCATTAGGATTTTGCAATAATAATAATAATAATAATAATATCGATACGACTATCACTATTATTACGAAAACTACCATCAGCCAACTATACATTTCAATTTCATCATCCAACATTTACATTAGATAACATGCTTTTTCGCCAGCGTCAGCGTCATCGTCATCGACACTGACAGTTTGCTATAGAGATTTTGATAGATTATGGCTTTGGCCAGCTCTCCTGTTTTGTGGTTTACTTGGCAGCACTCTTGAATTACATATATACGTCACTGATAGTTAAAGAGCGACAAGTTGATGTATTTTTCGAAAGGTGCAAGGTGCTATTGCTGCTAGCTCAGAAATTAATGAAAAAAGTATTGCAATAATTACATATTTTTGAAAATATTATCCAAACATTATCCGCGTATACTTAATATGCATGGATGTAAGTGTCTAGTGTAGCGTGATCATAACTTGAGAAATGGATTTGCAACTATATTTTTGTGGTTTATTTGAGTGTGTATTAGCTTAAATCTTTATTGATTTGTTGATTATTATTTGGGATGTTGTAATGTTGCTAAAATTAACTAACTTTATCACATACTTTTCGGTCAGTTTTTCAACTACAGAGAGCGCTCCTTATAGTATGATATAGTATAAAAATAGTATCAAAATATATTAAAGCAAATGTTTAAAATAATTAAAAAATTGCTTTTAAAGCCGCATTTAGATATTTTTTTATAGCAAAGGCAAATTTGAGAAGTCTTAAAGTTATTTAAAGCTCAGTATTAAATATTATTGAACTATTTCAGAACTTTCAGATTAAGATAGTGCTTAAGAGCATATATGTAGGCTAATTTAAAAAAGCTTTAAGAACGAATTGAAGTCTTATTGAGCTAGTACAATGGCATACATTTAAGCTGTAGTATAGTAAAATAATCACAGCAAGATAGTAAATAAACAGTAAAAAGTTCCTAGCATATATTTAGGCTGTTTTAAAATATGTCATTGTCCGAATTGAAGTCGCATTCACTTATTTCTATAATTCCAGAGAAAGGTGGTAAACAAAATATAAAATAAAAAAATGTTTGTAGCATGGCAGTGTTTAAATATGTAATACATAATTGAAAGCCCCATCTGAAGCTATATTCAATTATGTATATCAGTACTTTTAAAACAAACTAATATAAAAAAGGCGTAATAAAAAATTCTCGCCCATATTCAAATAAAGTTCATTTCTTCTTAAACAATTTAGTAGAGTACTTAAAAAATAGTAATTAATATATGTACGTTCTGTCAAAACAAAGTACCGGGGATTGGTCAATAAAAAACAAAATTTATTATTCGTTCCAATTTATTGCAACGCCTTCAAAATAGGACTCGTTTATTACGAGGTCTATTTAAAACATTTTGGGTGCAAAATCCATGAGTTTTCTTTCCACAAACGTTGATGGCTTTTGAATGCACTACACCACTCATATGAGTATGCACGTGTTTTGATGAAATCGATTTACTGTAAGCCTTCTGTAACATTTTCAGTTTGTGATGAACTGACAAAATCGAGCACTGAAAATAAACTGAATGACAGTTAACGCTCAAACATCACGAACAGACAAGGACAGACTTCAGGATAGAGAACCGTGGTGCCAACTTAGCAACAAACAAAATTTTTACAATCACATTAAGCGGGCTTTTTAAATAATTATTTCCCGTACTTTTTTGCCAAGTTTGAAGCCATACATAACCATTTCTATACCCTAACAATTAAGTAGTTTCTAGCCTAGTTTAGACTGATCGGAACTGTTTAATAAAATGTTGGGTTCACTTCATATTTTTATCAAAAAAATATGTAATCCAATTTTTTTTATCAGCATACTTTTTGGCTGCGCAAAAAACTCTTAAACTCGTAGCTTTTCTTAAAGTTTTCGTGTTGTACTAAAATTCCTGAGGGAATATTACTCCCTTTCTGACAATTGAAACGTGACGCCATGATTCATAAAAAAAAACAGCAACCAAACAAAACACGAATGGCGTGACAGACAACATTTGCATGTAGAAAAAAAGCCTTTCATTCATACAAAACAATTTTTTTAGAAAAATTTAAGACCAACAAAAATTTTATCATAAAGTTATGTTAATTGTTTTTGCTACTGCTTAGTATTTGCTAGACGTTGAATTTCCATGCCAAAAAGTTGGCATGATTTGTGTTTTAGTTCTAGATGTTGTGATGGTTTAGCTTTAATATTTATACAATATGTATTTTGTTTGTTTTCTTACTTTTTTTTACTTTTTTTACTATTTAAAACAAGTCACTACAAAAATCCTGCTAGAATTAGCATTAGAATTTATTTATAAATATTGAAATATAACGCAAATTATATAAATGTCATTGAAATTTGTGAAGTGGTGGGCATAAAAGTATGTTTGCGGTGCTTATGTGAACAAGAAAATTAAGCTAATTTAATTTGACGATTTGTTTTTGACCCCCGCTATATTAGGTAGCAATAACACCTAATGTTTTAATCAGATGTTAAAAAAATTATATATAATATCCAAAAAATTTTTGATATTGTCAAATAAATGGTTTTAAACATTATTTGGTTTAATTTTTTCTATTGCATAGTTTTTGATAGAACTGAAAATAAATGAAAGTTAGAGCTAACGAAAATAATTTGCATGTTATGTGGTTTTAAGCGTTATTGTTAATATTGTGAATTGATTTTGTTGGACGGTGGCGTAGTTTAAGTGAGATTACTTGGTAATTTCGCGCTTAAGTCGAAAAGCCTAAAAGTATGTGCTAATTTATTGATTGCAAGCGTTTTGTTATAAATTTAAACGAAACTAATTAAATACGGGAACAGTATGTGTATAAAATTATGCAAAATTTTAATGAATATTTCATGTATTAGTAATTTTCCACAAAGTAAACAAAAGTACGGAATATTTTTATTAACAAAATTACACGAACAACTGTTTTTAGTTTTGCCATTTTCAAAACGCCTAACAGTATACAACATATATTTTTATTTTTGATTTAAACTAAAATTAAGTTAAATTTTACTAATCTTTTAATATCATCAAGTTTTAAGTAGTTTATTTGGATTTGTAGCCTAGTTTTTTGCTACGTTCAGCCGACTAGTATGGTAAATATGTATATGCGAAAATTTACTTTAAAATTTAAGTTTTAAGGCATATGAAAACATGACATGTAAGATCATTTACAATAGAAAAGTAGAGTCATTTAGATAGATGATTTCCTTCTAACTAGAAAGCTCTCAAAACTATGCAACACAAATTGATTACAGCCACAATACCGAATATGTTTTGTACAGCCTACAAAACATATGACGCCTATTCTTCATCATTTCAACTGTGCGGGCAAATGTATAAAATTCGGGATTATCAAATATTCATACAACCTAAATACTTTTATGCTATACTTAATATTTTTAATACTATAGAACTCACAGTACTTTTGACACTACCAAAAATAGCCCAAAAACATTTGTGTCAAAATTTTGGACGAACAATGTACACACTCATACATACATACTTACTTGTATCTAATTTGTGAGTGAGTGACATATTTTGTAATTTAAAGTGCAAACATTTACGCTGTCACTTTTATTAAAACAAAAGAGAAATATTTGTCATTTCACATATTTCACATGTTGCTAGCTGTACTGCAAAAATGTCAAAATATGTATGTAGCAACATACAAACGGGCGAGTACATACATACATATGTGCATATGTATGTATATCGCATTTGTGCTATCAAATTACAAAATTTATGTTGCACATTTGAATGCATGTGTATGTAAGTACGTGAAAAACTATACTGCGACGCAGTACAACAAATATTCAAATATTAGTAGGTATTAAAAAGCATGAGCAATCAATGTCATCGGAGGAGGAGAGGAGGAGAGGAGGAGAGGCAGGGGAGGAGGCTTGCTCGCCTTCTCGTCTCGCTACTTACTACCGGGCGCACGCACAAATCAAAACGAATGAATTTTAGCTGGCCATTTGCTTTTGGGTGTAACATTAGCAGAGTGTATATTGCATTGCGCCTAAAAGTATGTGTGTCCATGCACACCGACACAGCAATTGGGCAAATCATTCTAATGCACAAATTTTCTCTGAGTAAGCTTTTGTTTTCGCTACATTTCACATTTGGTATGTGTGTTCGCTGCTGGCATGTTTTTTGTGTTTGCTAGCAACGAAACTAATAATTTCATATGATTGCGCGCCTTAACGCATGCAATAATATTTTTCTGCTTCCGCGCCAATTTCAGCTGCTGCTCTTATGCTTTCGTGATATTTGGCTAGCAATGAATATTGTATACGTGCATTCGAATACGTGAATACTCTGTGTTTTGTGAGAACGGTCAATTTCCCAAAAACACTCCATGTGCCAGAAAGTGGGCAATAAATAAGTGGCGGGCGCATATATGAAAGTAGAAAACAAATACAGAAAGTTGCAAAATTTTCAGCGTACTACATTTATGCTTGCAAATATGTAGTATTGATGCAAGGCAGGCATGTTAACTGGTAAATGGTGTTTTAACGTAGGAGTGTGTAAATGTATACTTGTGTGTGTAATGTTGTTTCTCCGTCTAAAAAAATCGATGTTTGTGAGTATGCTATATAAACGGAAGATACATTTGAGTGGACTAATTTGAAATTATGCAAAGTTTGCAGAATTGCGATAATGTGTTTGAGAGTGTCCATATACGCCTACGTACATACTCCTACACTAAGTATGTGAGTATGCACTTCTGTGTGCATATTAACTGAATTGGTCTGTATGTCTTCTTCATGTATTTGCCTGAGAGCAAGTGAAATTTTTTGGAAAATATTCAAATGCTCATATAAAAACCTGATATGTTAAACTGTTTGGTGCTAATTGAAAATTAGCAGAGACCAGCAACAATATTTCAAAATTATATTGTATTTTCAGTCAGTTTAGAGTGTCCCTTTAAAACTCTTATAGCCTAAAAAGTTGGAAAAAGTTAATTGCATGGTTCATTCTATACAAAAGAATAAAAAAGGACACAATTTCATAACATGGATGATTTTAGCTGATTTTCACTAATGTCTTCTGAGTTATCTGAATAATTGCGATAGTTACAATTATTATTTCCCTCTTTACTTTCTACAATTTTCTACAGAACCTGGCCACAATGTCTGAATAAAATTGTATGTAATTGCAGTGATATAAATATTTCATAAAATTTGTTTAAGCATCAACCATTTTGCATTAAGTATGCAAAAACATTTTTATTTTCATTAAAAAGGGTAACTGATCCTAAATTCGGTTACCATTTCAATGAACCACATATTTATTTTCTGTAATTTCCTAAAGCTCCGAAGAGTACGCCACCATTTTTTACTCAACGGTGAAGACGATTTCTAATGTTTTCTATAATCACAAAATATAATATTGGAATTTTTGCAGTCATATTTCTTCTGCACTCAAAAGTAACCATGACAACGATTACAAGATCGGTTTCGACAATTGAATATGACACTGTAGTAACTCCGTTCAGCTCATGACTAATAGAAATCATTTAAATATGAATTTAAAGTCATATTTCGTTTCGAAGCACTTAAAAATATTAAAATCTCTCAGAAATTCTCTGGCGAATTAAAGTCAAGAAAACTTGAAATACTTTGAGTTCAGGCAAATACATTTCTTTCATACTAACATTTGCGCTTTACTTTACTTCTTTCGAAAGGAAAGCAAAAAAAACATATTTGTACAATACAAATCCTGCATAATCTGCGCGATAATTTCCAGTTGTTGTTTTTTCATTTTTAAGAACGATAATTTGCAAACGAAAACATTTACAAAATGCATACAAAAATGGCATTTTGTAATGACTTAACTGAAACAACAACAAAGTACACACAAAAAAGGCATAAAACAGCAAAAACAAAATATGTTAAATGGACGGCGACAGCAACGGGCAACAATAACAATCAGCAGCAGCAAACAGCCAGTCAACAAATAAGAACAAACAATAACAATACAACAACGACAAAACAAAAGTGTCAACCACAAGGAAATAAAGAAATGTACCGAGCAGTAACAGAAGGAAGATGAAGCGGAAAACAGTAGAAGAGGAAAATGAAGGCAACCAAGACCAAAACACAAACAAAAAAAACATGCAATTATTACACTAGAAAAATAAGACTATGAAGTTGAAAACGGTGGTGGTGCAGGCGTTATCGGTGTGGCTGACGATGATGACGACAGTAACCAGCGACGATAACGACGACGCTGGTGGAAAACCGGTGCGCCGCATGCAACAACTTGACATGAAAATGAGCGTGTGTGTGGGAGAGTGTGCAAAGAGAAGAAAAGGAACAAAGTCAAAATTTTGTTTTTGCTTTTCGCCATAACACGCTGCAAGGCGAAGACGTTGCAAATACAAAGGAAAAAAAATTTGGAGTGTGTTTTTAGGCGACTGGCAAAAAGTTGTACATTTACGTATAAAAAACAGTACAAAGATAAACCGAGGAGAAGTAAGCAAGACGTGTTAAAAAAAATTGGAAAAAATCAACATAGAAAAAAGAATAACAAACATAGTCTACTTTTAGGTTTGTGTGCTTGTGTAGTGAGCACAGAACTTACTTTGAAAAAGCACGAATACATAGTAAGTGAGAAAAGAATGATACAACAGCCATAGAATATAGAATGATACAATAGCGCCGCAACAAAAAATACAGTAAAACAGAAAATTGCTACTACAAAAAAAAAAAAAAAAAAAAAAAAGAAAAATTTGCCATTGCTGCTGTTATACATTGCATTTTTATTTTCAGTTTTGTGTTTTTTTTTGTATTTCTTGTACTTGCAATTGAATGCAGCAAAATGCAAATATAAGCTTTTGCTTTCATGTTTCTTTAGCTAGCTAGCTATCTACGCTACTCGGTGACAGTATATGTGAACTGTGGTTGGGTTGTTGTTAGCATAGATTTGAAAATGCAAAAAGCTTAGAAGAGCCACAATATGAGGACAGAAAGTAGGAGAGAAAAAAGAGAAGAATGCCTTTCAGACACTTCATGCAAATTTAAAGAAAACATAAAACGTTTGTTTAGACAAGCGTACACTTCCATACAGACATACTGTCAAACACACACACACATACACACACACACACACACACACACACACACACACACACACACACACACACACACACACACACACACACACACACACACACACACACACACACACATAAACACATACAGCCAAACCAAGAAAAGCAAAGCAGTAGTGGAGCATAAGTGTTGGTCTGTTGGTTGTGCTTATTTCTTTGACGCTTTACAGTTTTAACTCCTGCTTTTTTTTCAAAGCATACTTTTAGCTGCTTGGGGAAAAATATAGTAAAAAACACAAATACGAGTATATATGGAGTACATATGTATGAAGTATAAAAACAATATCAAAGATGACACCTGAGCTGACACCTTATTGCTTTGATGTTTCTTTTATGTGTTAGTACAATACTTGATATTGTTACTGTTGTTGTTTTTATGTCGCATACTCTCTGCGAACAGGGTATATTGATTTTGAATGAGTAATGTTTGTTTATAACGCGCTGTGACGGTTTCTAAAAAACAATTCAAAATATACTCAAGCTAATTTTTGAATAGTAAATTCAGTTTACTTTAGTTTAAATTTCAGGCAGTGATCAATCATATTTTTCTCCGTGAAACTAGGATATAAAAAATAAGGGCAGGAAATAAATGTGTAGGCTACAGGAAATCAGGAATTAAATTAATGATTTCATAAATTTGTTCGTACTAGAGGTCAGAGTAAACCTGTATCATGTTAAAACACTTACTAAAGACAGAACCAGCAGCAGCCACTACATTTGTAGTAATAATTTATAATAAAACGAAGAGCTAATGGCCACAGCTATTAATACTAACACAATGCCTAAAGAATTTAGAAGCTTTACAAATACCGCAAATTCTATAGTTTCATAAAAAAAACAACTGAAAAATGTAACTACAAAAACTGTTGCCTACTTTTAGGCTGGCAAACAAAAAACTAAAAGCATACATTTTACAAACTTAACATCTACTGAGAAAAAAAATGTCAAAAAATATTTGAAGTGAATGACTAAATTTATAAACTCATCATAAAAATAGTGTAGCATAAAAGAAAAACTGTTACAAAACCCAGAAAAATATGCAAAACAAAAATAAAAAAAACTTTATATTTTGTTTTGTAGTTTTGCGTAAACAGCACAAAAACACGCAACACTTTTACACAACGAGTTTGAGTCAGCAAGCAAACTCACTCAACTCTTTGTCAGGGAAATGCGCTGCACTATTGTGTGTGTGCATGTGTTGGTGTAGTATGTGTGCTACCACGTGTACACTTACTGCCGTCAAATTATGTTAGCTAGTACATCACACACATCGGGAAATGGAAGTGACCCGCCTTATGGACAAACATATTCCAGTACGTGTCTGCATATGCCTAACTATACACAAGCACACTACTGCTATCTCTTGGGTGTTCGTCAGCAGAAAAAACACCTAAAAGTATACTATAAAAAGCCGTCAACTCAATGAAATGCTGTTTCCCTTGTATACATATACACATACATATACAATATATTTTTCGTATATGTTTGTCATTATTATTTATGCATTTACTAAACACATATAAGGAAAGAAAGAAAGAAAGAAAACTTTGTGCTTGTGTCACAAGATTTTATTCGTCTTTTGCTTCTTCTTATAACTTTTCTTCTTCTATTATTTCCTTGTTGTTGTCTTAAATTCCACTACTATGTATGAGAGTTGCCAAAAATAAAGAAAAATATATAAAAATTTTGTATATGAAGACGACAAGAAGAAAATCGCTGAAATGAAAAGTTTTAACAATTGCAAAGTTGTTCGTACCCCTACAGCTCCCTTACGCTCACCCTTTCTTTCTACTCATGCTATTTCTTTTCTTTACACACTTTTTATGTGTGGTATAGTGTGAAAGATGCGCACAAAACTTAAGCGCTACGCGCGTATGTTGTATCATTGTTGAGAGCCGTCAACGTTGTCGAACTTTTTAAATGTGGAAAAGTGTTTGCAAGTGTGTGAGTTTATGTGTGCATTTGTTCACAAAGGCATTAGCATTGTCGTTGTACACTTTTTTACTTTTCTTTTTTGTTATTGCATTTATACTTTTATTTTCAAAACAGAATGTGAGTGGTTGTAGTGTATTTGCAACGCCTGCAAGTATGCTGCATTTATTGAAACATATGCAGCTAGAGGAAGTTTTTGAGAACGCTCACACAAAACATATACGCATCTACTTACAAGTATACACTTCGGCAACTCTTTTTAGTTTACGTATTGTGTTTTGAAACTCAGTAATGCCTTTTTGAAAATATCTAATGATGTGGAAATTTTTAAGCAACTGTTGAGGTTACACAACTTCCTGCTGGTTTTTCTTACTCGCTGCATGTATTTTATTGAATTTTATAGAGCATACATTTTTCGTTGTTGTTTAGTGCTGTTAAAATAATAACGTGGAAATATTAAAAAAGAAATGTATCAGAAGTAGAGGGAGATAACTATCTGATCACGTACAATTTTATGCCTCATCACATTTATGTTGAGGACAAATGTTTGGCAAGGCAAAAGAAAAAGCATTAATTTCATCATTATTGTTCAGAGAATTTGCAAAAGTGGCTTCTTTGTTTTTTTTAACTAAACGAAACATCGAATCATGAATGATTAACAGTCGGCAGAAGGATTTAGCATAATTTGTATGCATACTTACATAAAGAATTTTTAGGGAGAATGTTTGGCATTAGGTATGTTATTCTGCTTATTTTGTTGTTAAGAGCAGCAAAGAATTGTATTTATTTTAGGGTATGAATATGAATAGTCAATAAATTTCGAATTTAAAATTTTGTTTCTTCGCTATTTTAGACAAAAAAAATAGTGTTCATTGTAAGGAATTGAACGGCAAATAATTGTGTGGGATCTATTAAACAATTAAAAAAAGAAAACAAAAATGAAGGCCGAACCCAGTTGGTGCTCGAAAGATCTACTTATATATCGGTCCTGCAATCAAATGAAAGATACAATTGTAATAATGCAAGTAATTAATCAAACTAGAAGGCGAATGATTGGACAGTATGCCAGGATTCTTTTTAACTGGACTTATTGAAAACTCATAAACTTATTGAAATTAAAGTTGGACTCTACATCAATAGAATCAAATTGTAAAAACATCTTCTAGCGAAATTCATGTAATACGGACGAAAATTCATGAGTATAAGGAGAAGAACGATTATCAATGCAACTTACTGCTTCTGGACAAAATACATATAACACATACAATAGAACACAGTGCTTAAAAAGTTAAGCTAGTGAACACGAAAGCATTTCTAAGAATGCTCCCAGTCTTTCAACACTTCAGGATTGGCTTCTGGTGCAATCTTTTACAACAATTTCGTTTCAATCGATTCAATTGTACTTGAACAGACGTTGATGCCTAAATTTCTTTGGATTTACTAATGATATTATCTACTGGTGAAAGTTTTAACACAGTTAAGAAAAAACGCCTAAAAGTATGCTAGAATAATTTTACACATGACACACATTTCAAAATCTATGAATTTTTGTTTAATTTTCAGCCTTATTACATTACAGCCAGTAACTTTTAAAGAAAACAATTTTTTCACCCCAAAAGTATGCTAGAAAATATTTTAAATATCAAACATATTCGTATTTTATTTGTGAATATTTTAAAACCTACTGCATTCTGAAAAATATACCATAACAATATCCAATATTTTAAAAACAAATAAAGTACGCTTTATTTTTCGTAGGTACTTCGTGAAAATTTCTATATTTATAAGGTTTTCTAAGGTTTTTGAAAGTTCGAGCTCTTATCTTCAATATTTTTAACTTTTAATCGTTACCATATTGAGTGAAGTCTAAAAGTGTTGCACAAAATTTTGTTTTTCTTATACATTTACAATTGCTGAAGGAAATTTATGAAATTTATTTTGTATTCTTCAGTTTCATTGTATTAAATTTCAGTGTAAGCAGTTTTCGAAACTTACGAACAATATATAATATTTATCTCTTATATTGTACAAAGACAATTTTCCAAAGCCGAAAAGTTTGTGTATTTAGAACTTATAAACGTTCATGAGTTGTTCAATGTTTCGATATTTTGTTTTTTCGTTCATCAGTGTACTTTTTAAAATTATGTTTCATTCAAAACTTGTAATATGATCGACACTAATATTAAAACATATAATAAAATAAAAAACAAACAAAAATGGACTTCAAAATATTCTTATTATTCAACAATCTCTTCTAACATTATTAAAATTTTATAAAAATTGTGCCAACTTTAAGAATTAGATTTAAAACCAAGTTCTAAGAAGAAGATTACAAAAAATATGATACGCAAAGTATTTGAGAATCACATGTCAACTCACAGTTCCTTCAGAGAGTTTTCGTTCATACATTTTGCAACATAAATGATTATGGATGCCGCCTTTACTTTTAAGTTATTTTGCTGCAGTAACAAAACTATGAGCACGTTCTGTTTGTGTCTGTGTGTGTAAAGAAGCAGAAAGAATATTTTTCCTTGATATGTTTGTAATTTGTTTTTGTAATCTTCCTTCAAAAGACCCACACCGAGAGAAAAATAAAAATATAAATAAATGTGTTTGTGCTTGTGACATGAGGCAGACAAAGTCACAATTTTACTATGTCACATACTAAGTACGAGTATGTATATCTGCTAAATCAAGAGAAAAGCAAATATACTAGAAAAGAAGGAAGGCAGTAAGACACAGAGATTGCAAAGCAAAAAAAAATAATAATAATAGAAACTGTAAAATGCATAAGTATACAGATATTTCCGTAAGAAGTCTTCTGACTACCTTCAAACATACTTACAAAGTTGCACAGCAGCGAGGCATAAAGTATGCACAGAAGTATGCAGTATCTTAGTTTACGCTCTCATGCATGTATAGGTACTTCTGTGTTTATGTGTATGTATAAGTAGATGTCACAACATCTAAAAGCGCATTTGTTGCACATACATTCAAATAACTATAAACTTCAGTTATTTCTGTTTATCAATTTGCACACACACATATTGCACACATTTACAAGAAAAACAAAACTCTGTTTTTTTTTATTGTGGCATATTTTTCGGCAGACACACAAAAAAAGGAAAATATTCCAATAAATAAAATATTTGTGCTTTGTAAAACAAAAATATAAATGCATAAATAAAAAGTCAATACATCATGCATTTGCAGAAAATATTACCTCTTTTAATTTCTTTATTATGCATAAGAATTTGTGTAAGCCTAAATGCAGGCAACAATGAATTTTACATAATATATTAAGTCTACAAAGTAAGGAATAATTTATTATAAATATTTATAAAATTTTCTGGAGGAAACTTTTAATAAAACATCGACTTTAACTTGACTTCGGACTCAATAAAGAAACTTTCATACTAGACAACTAAATGAGCCTAAAAGTATGCTATTTTCATTTATATTTAAGTATTTATTTTGTAAACTTGATCGTAGAAGTACAAATATTTATACATATATTTTTCTTGCATAAAACTTGCATAACAATAGTTTTCCTTTTCTTCAGAAAGGAGCAAAATAAGAAATATAAACCTACTTTATTGCATACTTTTAAGTGTACACAGGAATAACTACAACTGCTTGCTATAAAGTTGTCTGAGTTGCTCAATTCTTTGACTGGATACTTTCTTAACAAAAGTTGTATTTCTTTCCCTACCCTGCTTAGTTTCCAATTCGTTCTCCATCTAATTTTGATTTTTGCCTTGAAATAAATTGAAGTAACTGAGAACGTTTTGTTCACAACTAAACAAGTAAAAATACAATAAAAAATAAACATTTATAGGATACTTTATATATAGGATAAAGAATTTCAATTTTGGATACGTACTCACATACAGTGTGGCTTAGATAGTATGTTAGTTGGTTCTTTCTTTTTTTTCCATACTATAATTTAATTTGCCAGCAAAAGGAAACATAATACTGCACAGTGAAACGCATAAAAGTAGCAGTAATATCCAAATGTAATAATAATACAAAAACCAACATAAAATAATTAAATAATTACAGCATAGTTCAAGGGGTTAAATAAAATCAAAAAAAAAAAAAAAAAAAAAAAATAGCGTGCAGAACAAAAAATATTCAATTGCATAACTACAATTTGTAGACTCAAGAGCAATTCAAATATTCTTAATTTCGTTTCGGCGGGAATACATTTAAACGCAAATGTTTACGTGCGTTTGCGCCTAAAAGCGTGCAATATGCCATAAAAATGAAATATTGCATATGAAGGAAACTAACTAACAATTATTACAAAATATAACAACATAAACACACATATACTTACTACAAGAAAAAAACAAATGTTTTACTATGTGAACGAGAGCAGAAGCAGTCATTTTCGACAAGCCTTTTTCTGGCTCTAATCCTAATGCTACTTTATTTGCTGTATGCACCTATGCGCGCACATAAGTATACTAAGTTATTTGTAATTACGCTTAAAGTATGCTTCAGCAAAAATAACAAGTAGTAGGAAAAGACTTCAACAATCCGTAATTTTAGTACATGTATGTAGGTCTTCTCAATTTTAACTTTTCCGATGCTTATATTCATGTGAGTGCGCCCAGAAGTATACTTCAGTTTACTTACTTATGCACATACATATACGTGTACATAGACATAATTTCTATACCAGGTTGGATTTTTAGGCTGCTAAGTAAGGAGTAGACGACGACGACGTCTATAAAAAAGTAAAATTATAATTTTTAGTAGCATATGTTAAGGCGCAGCTGCTGATTTATACGTTTGTAATGAAATTATACAAACAGTGTAGCACGCGTAAATAAAACAAACAGTCAAAAAAGCAAAAAGAGTTTACAAAATTTTTATATTGTGTACGAAAACAACTTCAAAGAGCAGAATATCAAAAAACAAAAAAAAACAAAAACGCGCCATGCGAAAAAATATGCTATGAAATTTTAATGTAGACGTTTTTAGTCTTTATTATGGTAACTGAGTACAATTTTTTGTTTTGTGAGTTTCACTTCTTTCCTCCTATAAAACGCTTTCTGTTTTTGCCACTGCGTGTGTGGGCATGTTTTATGAATTTATTTATACTTTTATGAGATTTCCCTCATTGGAGCCCTCGATTTCTTTTTTTACAATTTCGGAAGGTTTTGGATAGGATATGCCTGTATACTTTTTATGTGCATGGCAAGTAATTAAAAATTTTGCTAATAAAATTTTTTTCTTGAAAGCTAAAGTCAGTGGCTGCTTAAAATATTAAAGAATATTTCATGGCTTCATTGCATAAACAATGAAAAATATCAATTGATTTCATTTTTATATGAATTTAACTCTGAGTTGCAACATTTGCACTTTTTTTTTTTTTTGCTACTAGATGTATGCAACAAGTTATATTCTTTTAATCGTATTTCGAAAATTAGTGCTTTATAGAGTAGTGGATTCCTTTACCTTTTGTCATTTTGCGTATAAAATAATGATACCTAATGGACTTAAAACTTGTACGAGTATGTTTAATTTCTAAAGTAAGTGTGATCTGCAAATTTTCATTTTGTTCCATGTGTCAAAAATTTATTACTTTCCATAAATTGACATTTAAAACTTGTATCCCACAAAATTTAATTTCCACTTAAAAAAAAATATTATAATGCTACTTTGGTGAATAAAACAGAAGTTCGACAAAATCTCATTTAATTTTTAAGTTTTCACTCACTCGTTTTTATTGACCCAATCCTTCAATTCTTAGACTTTCTTCAAAGTTTTTCATTTAAATTTACTTCTGACAATAAGTATATTTTTTTAGTGTTAAAAAATCTGCCTCCGAAAAGTATGCAGCGAAATTTAAATTTTTCCATTTATATCTAAAAATATAAAAATTCTTGCTTTCATTCGCTACACCAGTAACAAATTCAAATTCCATGCTCGATTAATCAGAAATTCATTTTGTTTAAATCTACACTCCTCTATGCGTAGTGCCTAGAAGATTATTTTATTAACGTCTAAAATTCAATAATATTTTAATGAGCTAATTAATTTTATATCATCCACTTATTGTTTATGACAACGACGGCGAAGTTATTATTCTACAACGCCTTGTGCTTCTTCTATTTTCTATATACAATATGCAAAATTATACTCTAAACATAATTTAATTTATGACCATCAGCCAAACACAACAACAAAACTAAGAAAATTGTTTGCTTATTAATATTTTTCGAGCTACTTAAAAAAATAGAAATAAAAAAAACCAAAAGTAGGCAACAGCAAGGACGCGCTTTCATGCTTACTACACAATTCTACAAAAAAAAATGTGCATGCTTTTCTTTTAGGAGTATATACATATGTATCTACATATTTGTGTGTGTAGGTTTTCTCTTGCCTACAATCAGACATTTAACAAAATAACAAAATACATATGTACATATATACACAAGTATCAGCTACGAAGACGACGACTACAACAACCATGTTGACGACCTTAAAGTGCCACTTCATTTTGAATTTCACTCTGTATATGAGAACAGTTCCTTTAATTGCAACGAAACACGCTAATAAGTAACAGTTACAGGTCATCAGTAAGAGAGCACATGAAACTTCAACAGTTCAACTGGGAATTTGTAGTTACGGCGTGGAGGTGCTGGTGAAGGTTGTGCTGGTGACGACGTTGTCGGCATACTTTTAATGTTGCGGTGGTAACTCACATTAGTGATGAGATAGTGGCCGTAGTACTAGGCAATTTATAAAACCATAAAAAACACAGCAATATTCTACAAACACAGTGGTGTTTGATTTATTTGTGATAAAGAAAAACATTGTTGTTTTCCTTAATGTTAATTTCTTTATGAGGGCATGGCGGGAGTGAAGCGGAAAAGTGAGTAGTATGAATAGTTAACAATGTTAACAAAATGGTATGAAAGAGGAAGGGAAACGCATTAATAAATATGACAGGTATGAAAACAGCAGTGCTACAAGTACTACGACTTGAATGGAAATCAAAATTTTGCGTAGAAAAGTCAAGTGAAGACTTAATTTGGCAGTTGAAAGGTAGAGCCGTATAAACGGTGAGAGGTTGGAGGGGGAGGAGCAGAAGAAAAACATTTTAATTATGAATATGTATATCATTTATATGATTTGATCAAGCCTACATTTAAATAGCACGTAGATAAAAAATGAATATGTCTATAGAGATTAGTAAATCCCTATTAAGCACCTCATCTGAAGGTGTCACGCTTTTGAGATTCTTAAGAGAGGAAGGCACTGGAAAAGGGAAATGTCCAGGCATATTAGCAGGAAAACGAAGCGGGAATTGCCCTTAAGAGCAGAAGTACTTAACACGCGTTTACAGTATTTACCTGTATCAAGCACACAACATTTAAATTTTAAATGTACTATGTATTATGTATATGTACGAGTATATAATGTATAACCAAAAATCAAAATTATAATTGTGTTAAGTCAAAACGACATGGAGTTCAAGATCCCAAACGATATACGCGATTGTCGCTTACGTATCGTATTTAGTAAGATTCTTGTTTCGACAGAATAGAATTTCTGTTTTCAACATTATTGCCCAGTGTTCCAAGCAATTCCACTTCGTTCCGCAGTGCAAAACATGTATTTCGAATAAAATTGTGGCGGATTTTCTAGCTACATTAATATTTAAATGCTAATGTTTCACTATTGCCCAATCATTCCATGTAAGTTTCAGTATATTCCACTTCGTTCCACAACTAAAACTAGTAGTTATTCGCTAAACTATGTTTTCTTTGCTTATAGAAATCGTGTCGTAGTGGACTTTGTTTACTACATTCCTCTTTGTATACCGCTGCACGAACAAAAATGTATAAACTTTCATGTATTTTGAATTTTCGGACTCTATTCCACACTATGTATATTATTCGGTTCTAGTTTCACTAGATTCCATTCCGTTCCAGCCTTATATAAAATAATTACTTGAATTTTTAACTTTTAATCTACCAAAATCTATTTCTCGTCTGCATGTTTCACTATATTCCATTTTGTTCCGTAATAAAAATAACTTGCTTTGAATGTAAAAACTCTTTAACAAGTTTGATTAGAGTCACATCCAACCAAAATTAAGACGATTTGAGGATTTGAGAGAAAAAGGTGTTGAGCTTAAGTAGAGTCAAGTTTAACTAAAAATGAAGTTGATTTGAGTACAAGTAGAAACGAAACAATTGTAAATGTAATAATTCAAGTTGGTTTCCAGTACAGTCGTACAGTCAATTTATAGCATATTAAAGACCCTAATGCAATGCAGAAGCAATTGCTATATCGTAAAGACTCATATACCCTCATTTGAGATCCCCTTTCTGCAATTCTGCAAAATATGTTTTCAAAAATCTTATTTGCCCATCATTATGCCTTATACAACACAAGCTCATAATTGATCGCATTCCATATTACGGCTTACCGCAAAGTATTTGCGTGTGTGTGTAAACACATAAATTTCACATAAATCCAGACATGTACGGTAACTACGAATATATTTTAACCTAAATATGCCAGCTACGTTCACTTTCATTGGCAGAAAAACAATTAAAAACTGAAAAGGCAAGGCAGCAAGTAAAAACCCACACACCCACAGATATACACACGCACACTTTGTGCCATGTATTACAAGCTAACAAATGTCATTTGCAGTGCACAGCATCAGCCGTTCATATTCTTTCATTTTCACATTTTGCAACCCACGTTGCCAAAGAACTTTGAGACAAACTACTGTAACTACTGTAACTACATAACATCAGCAGCTACAGCTGTTGTCATTTTGGTACGGCATATGTGCAAGCTGCAACATGCAATCATAAACATTAATTAAAAATTTTCGTTGCATCATAGTTACAAATATTTTTTCCCTTGCACACATTTCACTCAACTGCATCTATTCTGTATCGTGTCAAAAAATATGCACTCTGTGTGAAACATCTAACATTTTTTCCGTTTTTTTTAAGCACCCAAAAGTATGCAAAAAAGAAGAGTAAGGAAAAATAAAAATACTGTCACTTCTGCAACACACAGTAACTGATTATATGTTACAATAACGCTAGGGATTTTGTTTCTTTTCAGCACAATTTTTTAACCACATATTTTTAACCATTTTTTTTTCTTTAATTTTTTCAAAGATGTTTTTACTCGGGAACAACACGAGTCATGTTGCTGTAAGCATCCGTATATAAAGCAGCCTTATAGGCAAAAAACGAGTTGCAAAACTTAACACAAAAAAGTGTATGTGTTGCTACAGGAAAGTGAAACGTATTGCTGTAATTATATGATGCATACTTTTAAGGGCACACCGTAAAAAAAACCATGAGTAAAATAAATATATGCAAGTTGCTTGTGTCCTCATTAATGTCTTTTGCAGTCTTTCAGTTACCTTTCATTATGTTGAGATATAATAATAATAACTACCATATAGTTTTAATTGGGAAAATCTAGAAAATTGCATTTTAATTAATTTTTTGGTACTTGATTAGGTTCGATGTGAATGAACGATATTTGTACTAACTCCAGTTGATTTGACTTCATTCTATGCACTTGAATTGATAGAATTTCGGATATATTTTCCAAATTAAAAACACACTACCAATAAAAATTTGTAAGTATTTTAATAACAAAGTTTTTTCAATAAATTTTCAAAAATATCGCCAGCAAGGCACTCGCTTATCTGTACCATAATTTCTGGTTGTTTGTTGTGACGTTGATAAATACTATCACAAATAACAAGGAAAAAATATCGCTTTCCTTATGACCAGCGCAAAACGTACATTTACACAAACAACATTAGAAAAAACAGCAACGAGAAAGCCCGACAACCGGCCACCGACCACCGACCACCACAATGAATATCACCAACATCTTTTACTGCTACCTTCACGTAAAATAATAATAATGTTTTATTTTTATTACCATACCATAATATCTACCTACCTACCAACCTCCCATGGTAGCCTGATGTCACTGGACTATGACAAGAACGGCGGAAGGCAACGCAGCCACCGTTTGAACGACCGACGACCATCTCTAGCGTAGCAATAACAACAACAGAGGCAACAAGAAAACATATGTACATGGCAACATATCTTGCGCTGTACGTAGTATGAACATATCGCATAAATATCTTAATAGTTTTGTTGAAGGCAATTACTTTGATAAAGTTATTCCGGTTTTTCATCATTTTGCAGAAGGACGATGAAAAAACATTCACAGCAACAATGAAAAAAGAAAATGTGATGGAAAACGCACTGGGCAATTCTGGCTGCCTGGCCTGGCCTGCCCGTCTGACAGGAGCTTTAGTGCCTTACTGATTTCCCTGTGTATGTAGAATATTTTTTCTTTTCCTTTTTTACATAACGGTGGTGAATACACTTAATTTTTCTTATATATATATATATATATATATATATTTGTTCCCACGTTCTGCCTCTATATACACACCGCATGATGATCATGTTGATGACCACAGACAGAGAGAGAGAGAGAGAGAGAGAGAGAGAGAGAGCGAAGATTAGTGTGTGAGTGTGAGGTAGATAGACACGCATACATACTCATATAATTATGTTTTTATAGTAGGTACCTATGTACATAGTACATTCAAAGTAGAGATATAGATATGTGCCTGAATATGTTTTTGACTTAATGTAGAAGTGGGATGGAAGCTGCAGCCGAGTATCACTGCTTGCCATCATAATGACCATCACCAACAAATGTACAGCAACAAGAAAAGCAACAGCAACAGCAACAACAACGAGAATAACAATTGCTGGTACTCTCCCATGTAAGATTACATCATTATTTAAATATGACCGCAGAGAATTTTTATGAGTGTTGTTCATACATTCATACTTGCATACTTCCCTAGGCACACTCGTATCTATGTGTGTGTGTATAAAAACATACCAGACGAAGTGATGAATTGAAGTGGCTGAGTTGAGGGGGAGGCACAACAATAATATTGTTGCGTAATATATTGTTTATTTTCTACAAAAATACAAACAATAAATTTCATTTTATTTGTGTTTTATTTTTTATCTTATTTTTGGTTATTCAAAATTATCTTTTCGCTTTTGCTTTCCTTCGCTTTTTGTGTGTATTTGAGGGTATTTAATTTAAGCTGGTTAAGTTCACTGAGTTTGATTGAGGAAATAATTTAGTTCCATAATTTGTATGCAATCTGAAGTTTTGGAAGAGAGAGAAGAAAATCGTAAATCTAGACTAAATCTAAAGAAATGAAATTTCGGAATCTGTTCATTGCACAGCGCATATTGTTTTAACATTTTGCTTTCACAATCTTATTACGGTCTGATGAAAAAAGCTCTACGATGTTCTACTTATTTGTCATATTATAGCTTGTATTTCAATGTATTTCTCGCCACGTGGAGTACGAGGTGTGATCAAAAAATAACCGTTATTTTCAAATTTCGTGAGTTACGTATGTTCGATTTTCGCATTTTGTTATGTTGGTACACATGTCTGTTATATATGTGGGCAATACCAACAATTTTGGATTGTCAGTTTGTTTTTGACAGATAAAAAGGTTAGTTGTGTTTTGGTGTGCTCTTCGATTTTTTACGATTCGAAAAAATGGATCAAAGAAACTATATTCAGTTTTGTGTAAAAAATTAAATTCAATGCGCAAGGACATGTGAAATGTTGACTTTGGCCTTTGGCGAGTCTACTATGAGCAGAACACAAGTTCAATTGTGGTATAACCGGTTTAAGGAAGGCCGAGAAGATGTCAATGACGATGCTCGTCCTGGTCGCCCGAGCACGTCAACAACCGATGAAAACATTGACGCAGTGAAGAAAATGATTTTGGATAATCATCTAGTCACTATCAGAGAGGTTGCTGATGATGTTGGCATATCGTTCGGCTCATGCCAAGCAATTTTTACGGATGTTTTAGGCATGAAACGTGCGGCAACGAAGATTGTTCCAAAATTGCCAAATTTTGAGCAAAAACAACGTCGCTTGTGAGTAAGTTTTTGGCCAAAAACAAAACCGTTATCATGCCTCAACCACCGTATTCACCGGACTTAGCCCCCGCTGACTTTTTCCTCTTCCCAAAACTGAAGACACCGATGAAAGGAAAGCGTTCTGCTACGATTGAGGAGATAAAAGAAAAATCGAAACAGGAGCTGTTGGCGATACCAAAAAGCGCGTTTCAGAAGTGTTTCGAGGATTGGAAAAAACGCTGGCATAAGTGTATTATATCTGAGGGGGATTACTTTGAAGGGGACAAGATAGTTGTTGATGAATAAATAAATAATTTTTGAAAAAATTTCAAAATAACGGTTATTTTTTTATCATACCTCGTATGTTTCACTAAATGCAGTTATGCTTCTCAATTGTTCACAATTCTCCTAATTTTTCATTTATTTTCTGCAATGCAAACTAATATATTTCACACTAAATTATAAAATATGTAAGCTGACAGCTTTTCTAGTTAGTTCAAATCATCAAATTGCACACCATTCCTTTAATGTTTCACTAAATTCCACTACGATCCTCAACACAATTTAACGTATTTTACATCGTATCGTATGTATAAGCCATCAGCTTTTTTTAGAGCTAGTTTCCTATCAAATTGCTCATCATTCGTCTAATGTTTCACTAAGTTCCGTTACGTTCCAAAGAAAAAAGTAGTTTATATACGAGTGTTCATACAATAATCATAGTAAGTGAATATTTTGTCATTCCAGCTTGATTTTAATAGATTTGCATATCATTCCGAGCTTTTTCATAAAATCATCTTATTTTAAGCAATCAATAATTTAATGCAATTATTCCACTATATTAGACTGCATTTCCAGTATGTATCAATAAATTCCATTGCGTTTCAACTTGGTAACAACTTCCAATTTCTAGTTCAAGTTTTAATTTTTACAGAATGTTGAGTGCAACTGTGACTTATGGATTTTCTCCCACATAAAGTTCTGTCATTTCGGCTTTTTAAACTTGATCGGTTCCACATTTTTTTTGATTTCGTTCAATTTCACTATTCAACTTTTTAAAACTGCACGTAACTTTGTCGATAAGTGCGCGTTGTAATTTAACAAAATTATCCATCATTTTTTTCCTAATCTTACGAAAACGAAAAAATTAAATTTTCATTATTTAGAGTAGCAGCAGAGATAAAACAAAGACTCGAGAAAAAAGTGAAATAGAGCTAGAAAAAACTGTTAGCTGTAATGAAAAATACCAAGAAGTAAAGAAAAATAGAAAGAGTGATCTAATACAGTAAACATACATACATACACATGGCGTTTCCGTGTTTTAAACATTTTTGTATGCATTTTGTGTTTATTTTTTTCGAGCAGAAAAAATCGAACGGAAGGAGAAGGAAATTGTTAATTTTTACTGCAACACTCCAATGTTCCTGTTTCTTACATGTTCCCATTGTTTTTTAATCTCATACCTAGTTACTTAAGTACGCTTTTAGTGCTAAGCCAGATTTTTTTCGTTCTCTTCCCATCTTCAACTCGTTCGCTTTCACTCTCTCCCTTTCTCTCTCTATGTTTAGTCCAAATGAATGACGTTCCGTTACGTTCTTGCACGCTCTAAATATAAATGTATACATACTTTGTTATCCATGTGTGTGTGTGTGTGTGTGTGTGTGTGTGTGTGTGTGTGTGTGTGTGTGTGTGTGTGTGTGTGTGTGTGTGTGTGTGTGTGTGTGTGTGTGTGTGAGTGAGTGCGTGCTTCATTGCAGACATTTAGAACATTTGCTGATTTACTTCTAAGTACATTTTACTATACTATATATACTCTGATACTACATACTCTCGCTATACTATACGAGTATGTCTGTGTGAGTGTGTGTGCGTGTGTATGAGTGAACCACTCAGCCATGTTTCAATGTTAAATAAAACTTAAAGTAAAATGAATTTGTGTCAGTTTTTCTTCATACCGTTTAGAAGAATACGTACATATCACATATATTTATTTACTTTTTATTTTATTAAGCCATTGAAAAGTGGCAGTACAAGTTTTAAGAAGCGAGTAGAAGATGAGGTATGTATATAATTTTTAGGGTGTAGAGAAAATCACATACGAGCACTTAAACATACTTAAGTTGAATTTTAAGTGGTGTTATGTGATTTATATCTGAGTGAGTTTGTTTTCTGCTACTTCAAGTATAGTGTGTGGGTTAAATTGGCGCAAGTCCGTGAACGTTATTTATTGCATATGAAATGTTATTTTGAAGGAATAGATTGCATGATTTTTGGCTCTAGCCTAAATATATTCTACTAATATATGATTTAAGCGAGTTGTAGATAAAATTCCATTTTGCTCCGCGTGTGTTCCATCAAACGCCATTTCGTTTCAACAGCAAAATAATATGCCTAATGCAAATATATAATATATAATATAATATGCAAGGAATTTTTTGATTTTTATTTTAACTTAACAAAAGTAGGACTTGCGGTAGTTCTTTATTTGGAAGTGCGGAATGAACTAAACGAAAAAAGAAAAGGTATTAAGCTATCATCGTAAAATATAGAAAAGCGTGTGCAACACTAATTATCTCAGATGCTTTACAACTGAGGTAATAAAGCTTTGACATTTCATTACTTCACTGAATATTCTACAAAAATAATAATAATATTACAACTAAAAAATAATATCTTCTTTCTTTTCTTTTAATGGCACCCATGGAGAGCCCATGCCGAGCTTTTTGCACCCACTCATGCTGTGCGTGTTATATTTGTACATGAATGAAATGGACCTAAGGTTTAATGCCGACAACTTTGTTTTACTTCCCACCATATCACAATTACTTTGTTCCTCATAATCACGTTCCGCCAATGTTTCATCTAATTCCATGTCGTACCAATAAAAAAAACCAATTTCCATACCAAAATTAACTACTTATATACTCTTCATATTTGTATAAATTTTTAAACCTTTGCCTACAGCTTTCGTTCTTTCTTCATATTTACTGCCAATAAAAAAATACCAAACAGCAAACTATTTAATTAAACCTCTTTGAAAATACAAGCTCCATTAATTAAATAACCACAACATGTTAGAAGTTACACTTTATAGTGTTTTTTATGTGACCATAAGTAGTAAAAGGAAAACTAGGTACATACAGTTCAAGGAAAACATTCAATAGCTGCTCGTTAGAGTTTAGTAATTTGATTGATTATTTCGAACATTTATATTGCACGCAACATTTATCCAGAAAAAAGGAAACACGGCAACTACAACGTTAACAGAAAGTGCCAGTATTCGCATATACGAAAACTCTTGTGGTTGTGCTTACAATTTTTCACAAATAAATTCCATTTTTTCACTTCGTCTCGCTTTTTGCTAAGTGTTTTGTAGTATGTAGCTTTATAATCAAATAAACAAACTATAAAGTGAAATTTTTGCGCAGCGTATAAATGAATAAGTTTTAGTTTTTCATGGTCTCACTCCCAGAGAGAAACTTTTTCTCTCACTTTCACATTTGTACATCAAGCATAAAGCAAATAAATGTTGCTTGGAAAATTGTTTGTTTTTAATAAAAAAAACAAAATGTGTACCATGTTGTGAAAATAGTAAATTGAAACGAAAAAAAATCCAAAGGGATTAGACATGCAAGTAAAACTCATTTTAATTACTTAAGCGCATATACTCGTATATTCGTAGCTGCATACATACATACAATGTACATTGTACATACATACATACATGCATGCATTTACTTACATGTACTTATATATTGTAGTAAAGAAACTGAAGTAGTGAAAATATTTTAAATGTAATAAAAGTTCTCCGCTTTATATGTCTTCCTTTGGTTACCAGCGAACAGTTCTGATTTGCAGTTACAAAATAAAGGATGGCTAATGAATTTGGATTACATTAAGATAGCTCACAACTCTTCGTATGAGATTCTGTTCTCAATTCGTTTTTTCTTCAGTTAAATGTTCTACGATAAATTTTTCCGTAATGGCAATTGTAGTGAAAACTTCAACTATTTATTACCATATCATGTTTTTCCCAGACTTGGTTCAAGCTTAACATTTTACAACTAATTTGGGTTAAATAAGTTAAAAAATTATTATATACATAATCTCCCTGGGTTTCACGCCATTTCACGTCGTTCCGTAAGTTCTATTCGGGTATAAAATATAATTTATAAATTAGTTAACGTTTTAAAAGCCAGAATACATGTGAAATTTTAATATTCACTTTGTTCCATTAAAACCCACTATTTATTCGGACGTAAACACCAGTAAACTCAATACTTTGCATACTTTTCATATTTCATGTCGAAAACAATATGCCCCATTCAAGTCCAAATCTTACATTCTCCAACGACTTCATTAGGATCAATACTGTCAAATTTGCTATGTTTCACAAAAGTTCAAATCGTTACATTCGGATTAGATGCAGGATAAACTATAAACTATTTTATGCATTTTCCAATTATTTAATAGTTTAGTGTTTCAGTACTACCTATTAATTAATAGTGTTATTCCCCAAATTTCATTTCGTTCCATTTACGATTTTTTCTAATTTAACAATTATTTATATATGCCATATTCCTTTCATTTAATTATAAATAGCTAGAAATACTATTTCATCTTAGTAAAGATTATTTTTAATATTAAATTTCTTCACCGATTTACTGCTCATTTTAAACTGTTTCACATAATAAAACCAAATTTTTTAACTTTCATTTCGCAACTTCCACTTCTAACTAATTATCTAATTGTAATTTAATATTTTTTGATTCATTTTATATTGTTTTTTTTTAATCGTAACCGCCAATTAGAATGCATTACTCTAATTGACTTTGATATTCACCTTAACGATGCAATGCATTCTGCCTCAAATTATGCAAAGTTTAATGAAACACAAGAATGTAATTTCTACCTCAAAAAAAAAAAAAAAAAAGACTAACAAAACTTTCAATGAAAAAACTAACAATGTACTGCAATTTTTTTTATTAGGTTGAAAACCTTTCCCCGCCGTTCACTGTAAAACATAAATCCAATTAGAACAGAATTTTACATCAAACCAAATAGAATAAATGCTGCTATTGCAGCTGTTTTCCTGTTGTTCTATGTATGTTGGTGTGTGTGAGAGTGTGTGTTTTATGTATGCATATTTCAATGCAACACCTAAAAGTATGCAATGTAAAAAATAAAAATAATTGTTTCGCTTATGCTATTATATAAATGAAAACTATTGCCATTCTATTCTATGTATATGTAGTGCATACCAACAACAGCATGTAGTTAGAACAACAACAGCAACAGGAGCAGTAGAATAAAAAAGTTATTGTTGTTGGTGCTATTGTTTTTGTTGTTGCGCCATTTTGTTGCAACAATTGCATAAAATTCAAAAAGGCAATTAACTTTTTGTTCTATAGTTGTTCCTGTTTGTTCCTGTTTTTGCACAACATACGAACACATTTGTATAAAGTACAAGTTGCAAAATATAAAAAATTCCAATTTTGCAGCGCCTATAGTTATGCTATTGTTTTTGTGTTTTTTTTTTTTTTTTTTTTTTTTTTTTTTTTTTTATTGAGTGAGTGAGTAAGTTTGTGAACGCGATAGAAACACAGTTGAAGTTGCTACTGCTTACTCAACACTAGGCAGTACACATAAATTTTAATTTAATCGGTGCGGTCAAAAAGGTGCTACAATTGTTTCCACTGCCACATACAACAACAGCTACATTCATAGGCTGGCAGTATTTTAGATATTTATGTATGAAAGACGTTATTTGTATGAAAGACTGTTGCTTGAAACAACATAGCAGAGCAAAAAATAGACCCTCTATCTAGCGTAGTGACTGACTGGCTTAGTAGTAAGTTTGTAGTATAAAAATCAAAACAAAACAAAATGAACAAAAAGGGTGAAAGTGTAAATACACATCTGGTGGCGAAAGAAGAAACTAGCAATAAAGCTAAAAGAACTAGAACCCGAATCCGAGCCATATATGTCTACGTATGTTTGGCATTTTTATTTATTATTGTTTATTTGCTTAAGCCATCATAACCTAGAGCAAATCTACCAACAACCAACAGCAGCAAAAGTAAAGGCAACAAACAACAACAGCATTTTGCGGCTTTACTTTCATGTTTTTACATTTTATTTTCTGTTACTTCGCTCTGGTTTGTTTGTTTGTGTATGTGTGTGTGTGTGTGTGTGTGTGTGTGTGTGTGTGTGTGTGTATTCGTTTGGTTTATTAATGTTAATGTGGGTCAAACAAATATAACTGCGGTTATAACAAAAGTTTTTATTTAGTTTGTACGTTAGTTAACAAATTTTACACGCAGAGAGAGGAAGAAAAAGAAAGAAAGAAAGAAAGATAGAGAGAGAGAGAGAGAGAGGTAGCGTAAAGACCAAATTAAAAATTTCACTAGATAAATAAAAACAACATAAAAAGTAAACTGGAAAATACCTACAATGAACAGGAAACAAAATGGGAAAAGAAACATGGTGAAGAAAATTTACTTAATTTAAAAAGTTTCTAAGCCAATGGAGTTTATTTATTGAATCGAATGCATTAGAGCGTATACAATATATACTACATATAAACATATACTTTGCTGAAAGTGATACCTAAATAAGCTGTACAGCACCTAAGGTGGGGTGTGTTGTACTTTTAGTGATTTTGTGGTTGGAATGTACATTTTACTTAAACATAAAATTTCTACGCTTGAAAGTCAATCTAAGTGATTGAAACTAGAAAAAATCCAATCAGAAGAGAATTGCCCTGGAGGCAATTTCACCCTTCTAGATTTTTTTATCTAAGCTTTGGATTGAAATAAGAAAAAAAAAGGCCGAGTCGAACTTCTTGATTTAGGCCTTTGTTCTAGAGTGAATAAAGTTGAGGAGACCTGAATTGATTTAGAGTGAAATCAGGAAACAATACAGGTCTTCTTGACTTAGACCTCAACTCTACAGGAAGAGATAAAAGACACTAATTCAAGTACTAACATAAGATTTAAGGAATACTTGATGTAATGCAGAAAATTTGAGTTTCAGAAACTTATGGAGTAAAATTTGTGGCACTACCTACTCACGAAATTGCGACAAGCGTTCATAAACTAATTAAAACTAACATCGTGGCGTGACGAGAACATTAATTTATCATAAATGAAAAATGCACATTACTGATGAAATTTATGACTTACGACTGCTTTTTCTAGAACCAAATTTGAATCTTAAAAGGCGTCCAGCATGGGGTCACTAGAATTTCCAAATCTATAGTGTACATTCATAATTTTTTTTTAATGAAATAAGTTAATCCCATAAAATATTTTGCAAAATCAAAGCTTTTACTATGGAGGGCTCAAAATTATAAAAGCAGAACAATTCTCCTCCAGGTACAAACTTTTTAAACGGCTCATTACTCTAATGGTATATTTCATTTGATTGCATTTAGATTTTGAAAATAGAATATTCTACACATGGAACAATAAACAAATTCATACAGATTTGCGTTGAACAAGAAAACATCCACAAATAAAATCAAAATAAATACGAGTATTACAGAAGTAGATTTCATCTCAAGGAAAATACTTAACCAAAATGTCATTATTTTTGTAACAAATACCGCCACCTTACATAAATAATGTGAAACAATTTATCTCACTTGTTTTAAGAGTATACTCGTATATATATTTTCTTTTTTCTTTGTAGCATTTGTTTTTTAGTATTTTTTATAGTATTTTTTGTAGTACTTATATTTTTTAGCATTTTCTCTATGTAGCTTTGCTAACTGTATGCATTAAGTGCAAATGAACACAATAGCAACTTCTCAACTGTATCGTATATGCCTATTATATTCAAGCGCCACCTAAAAGTATGCTAAAATACAAAACAAAACAAAAAAACAAATACAAAATAAACGAGCAAAAACAACAAGCAATAAATTTAAATAACCAACAGTACTAAAATAACCATAAATTAGTTGTGTTGAAAGAAAAAATATGGCTACAAAACAAAAAACAAATAATAGTAGCTTACATCAAAAAAAATGTGTGTTAATTTTATTTTATTACTTTTCATTACCACTTCAGTTCCCGCTCTTTCTTCTTTCTCTTAAATAAGAGAAAACATTGTAACATTTTAGGTTAATAAAGTTTATGTCGACACACGTTCCCTTGTTGATAATATTCTCAAATATACACTTTCACAAACATTCATAGTTATACCACAAATTATAATGATGCTACTATTATTATTACATATTACTATGACCCCTAAATGTATGCTACACAAATGAAATAAATCAAAATTTTTTCCTGCTTTTGTTGTAGATTTCTGTTCAAAAGGAGGCAAAAGGAGGCGGAGGAGCTCACTACACTGACATTAGGTTTTACTAAAAATTTCATATGCTTGTTCCTACATGCTTTATGCTTCTTTTAGCCGCATGTAAGAGTCAACAGATTTTTCAACACAGTCACTAGATACTGTGTATAAAACTGAGTGTACCGCTGCACATGAATGAATTACGAGCAAACGAAAACAGGGAAAGAAATTGTGCTGCAAGTATCTAGTACCGACCTATCTACCTACAAAATATATAATTTATTTAGTTTCAGAGATTAGTTGACATATTTTATGTTTGTACTCTCGTAATATTGTCAACTTAAGCGCAAAAATATTATGATAAATGACAGAGAGAGAGAGAGAGAGACAGAAGGAGAGTGTGCCAAGAAATACATACATACATAGGTGTGTATATAGTGTATAATTTACAAAGCATAAGTTTTGTCCTCATTTCATAGTCGCATAAATATTGCACAAATAATGCGAAAACTTAGAAAATTGTTTAAAATCAGTGTGGATTTAATGATGAGTGCTTCAAAAACTGTGAATTTTTAGCGTACATTGGCGCTATGTGAACATTTTTAAAGCATATTTTAAGGCGTTGCATTTTCTATTAGCTTTCCTGCAAGTTTCCTGCAATTCTGTAATATTTCAGAAACAAATTTTATTTGGAGGAATGTTTTTGTGTCTCAGAATTATTTATGTACTTAAAATATTAAAGCAAGAAATGTGCGAAATCTCGTCGTACGCATTTTAAAACCTTGAAGATAGTTTTCTGTTTAGAAACAAAGAAAATGTTAAGTTCAACGAAACAATATGTTGGTGACCCCACCAAAGGTTCGCTATATACGTCACAAAGTACGATAAAGAGCAAGACATTGAAAATATTGCATCCAAAAGAGAATACACAGATAATGTTTATCAAAACAAACTAAACTTCAGCAATAACAAACAAACGAAAAATTTAAATCTCAACAAAAGTATTGGACTAAAAAGACGCAAAATAGGCGTAAAAGTACAAGTACTTAAAATTAAAACAAACGAAAAACACAGAGAACAACAAGAAAATTAAGGCCAAACTATAACCGGTGTGGCTCAGCACAGAAAACAGTTCAAGAAAAATTTTAGGTTAAGTTAACAGGCAGCGTGTTGTTTGCCACACTTTCGAAATTTTAAAACAACAAAGATAAAAACAAACAAAAAATAAGAGTGTTCGCAAAAACGCAAACTTCAAATGCGGCATTTGCATGCAATTCACCAGCCAAAAGCCAAGTAGCTCAAGGCAGGCAGTATGAGGCATTCGAACAGAAAGAAAGCATTGCAAATACAACAACCGAAAAAATAAATACATTGTGTATTATGAAGTCGAAGCAAACAAACTTTATGTACTTACATAATTGAAAGTTTAACATTAAGTGTCGGCTTAGGAAGTAGCAGGAGCAAACACAGTAGCAGGACAACAACAAAACGGCACAACAAAAAACGAAGTGAAAAAGTCTAGAAACTGCAAAATATGTGCCCTCGAATTGAGATTTTAACTTGAGTTAGTATTCTATTTTGTCTGGTAGCAGAAGCAACTCCACAGTCCATAGTTTTTTTAACGCACAAATATATGCAGTTTTTTCGTTAGTCTTATTTTTTACCAAAGAAGGAATAAGCACTGTGGTCGTGTGTGTACTAGTTGAAGTATTTTAATAAATTTTCGAAACAACTTCAGAATTTTCAATTTTGTATTTTCTTAAGATAAATATTGTTTAGCAAAGTTTCACGTGAGCTCATTAACCAGATTTTAAAATGTCAAGATCTTTTTATGAATGTTTTGTGTGAATGATAGTTTTCATAAAACACAAACTTTCCAAATGAAGAACAGACTTTATTCCTTCAGAGGCTAGAAGTAGACTTTTCTATAAATAAAATAAATAGAGTCCTAAGTGTTGGGCATTCACAGTTGCCTTGTTTATAACATATCTGCTGCAATTAAATTTCTGAATTGAAATCATAAAAGCGTGCGACATTCAGATTTTAGGGGGTGCTCTAATCTCTATCAATTACTGCTACATTCGATACAATATCCGAAACACTTTCAAATAGTGTTTTAATTTTTATGTTTTTAAGAACAACTGAAATTGTTTTTTCCGCACAAAATTCCAATAATGATGCGGCCTTATTATAAATTTGTAAAGATTGAAATTTTTTACATTTTATATGCAACCAACCCAAGCAAAGGGGAACCCCCCTTATAAAAAAGAGCAACAAGAATAAAAAAAATTGGAAACTAAAACTATATAAAGTTGTAAATTAAAAATTACTTTTCGTTTAAGCTTACGCTACAGTAGAAACTTAAGCAGTTTTGCTTGCCACACATAAAACGCTAATGCTACCTTCCAGTTTGTCAGAAAATCGCAGCAACTCATGTCGAGTGAGCGTATCGTGAAATATTAAGAGCGGTACAGGAGCCTTTTGGAAAACTTTTGCTGTATGTTAATTATGGTTCGAGCGAAATTTTACTCTTATTTTATGAGCGCCCCATAAAATACACACACATCCACGCAAACATATACAGTGCACCCGTGTGTATGTTGCTTGCTTACGCTACTTATGTAAGTTAATGCCGCCTAAAAGTTTTGAAATTAGAATTTCTGATTTTATGCAAAAACTAAAATAAATGAAAAAAAGCAAATATTTATAACGAAAACTTGCACACAAAAAAAAAAAATAATAATAATAATGAAGTGTATCGAAGCTCTGGAAAATTAATTAAACATAAAGTTTTAAATAAATTTTTTATAAAATTCAGTTTATTTTTCCCTTACGCAGAAAAAAAAAATTTTAGTTACTAAGAAAACTTCAACTTAATTATTATTTGTAAGATATTTTCTTTGCTTTGATGGAAAGTACATATGCTTTACTTGCTTTACTTACTTTACTTTTAATGGCACAACAGCCTATGGAGGGCCTAGGCCGAGCTTTTCGCATACATATACCCTTTATGTAAAACAAACTCATTTTTTATAATGTGTAGTTTACTTCTAGGCGTTAATTATACCTACAGCAAACTTTCATAAAGTGATTGACATTTTGACAATTGTATAGTTGAAGGAAGTGATATATATTTTTAGAATTACATTCTAGCCTGTCTTTTTATGAAAAACGAAATGTCAAGGATCGTATCAAATGCTGCCGTTCAAAAATTACATATTCATACATACATATGTGGTAAGGAAGAGTGAGAGTCAGAATTCTTTATAGTTGAAGGAGAAAGAGTTTAAGTTAAATTGAAACATTGCCGAATCTTATTTTCTGAATTTTATGCTCGCTCACTTACTTTCAATTGAACTACTTTTCATTTTTAGTAGAAACTAAAAATTCCATTTATATTTTAGATTACACATCTTCTTTAAGAAGATGACACTCAGATTCTGTTAAACTATTTGGTTTTAAAGGTTTTTGAATTCAACAACTGAACAACTGAAGGATTCATTATATGTATATTGCAATCTCGGCTCATGAAGTCGAAGTCAGTGTATGTTTTCCATTTAATATGAGTGTCCAAAACTCCGGGAAGGGATTTAGAATATTGCGCTCATTAGTGTGATTTCAAAGGAAACATAAAATAGTAATAAAACCTTGATCTCTTACATCCCATAATTGTTTGAGAATCATAAAATATTTCTCGATATTTACTAACTAATCTCGTTCCGATCTTTGGAAATTACATAATCCAAACCAGAACTTTATTTGCCAGTTATTTCCCTTTCGTATTTTAATATTTTTAAAGATTTTCAGTTTTCTGATAAAATTTTCTTTTAAATTATTTCTACTTAAAACTTTTCTCCAGAAAAAATAAAGTTGTTCTTTAAAAAGCAAAAAAAGGAAAAATTCACTCAATACAGTATTTTCGAATACTCATTTTATTTTACTTTTTGTTTCTGCGGAAGTAACATTTTCAAGTTTATACTTTACTTACACCTTACGGCTGCTTATCTCAATTTAAGTTAAGACTTCGCTCAACCCACAATCCTGCCATAGCAGTTCATTTTATATGTACCTACATAATACAATATATTTCCACATGCACACATACAAACGAACATGCATACACAAATAATCACATACACATGAGAAGCTTGTTGTTTATTATCATACACATACACATACACCCACACGCTCATAGTATATGTATGTATGTATGTACGGTTCATGTTCATGTTGTGCTTTTAATGGCGGATGTGGTAAAGTAATACAACATACAACATACAGCAGCAGCAGCAGCAGCCATAGTAAGTAGCAGTAGTAGCAATATTTACTATATGCGTACATACTCTACCTTACATATATAGTATGATATCAATGAAAGCAACAACAATATATATACATACCATACACACATATATGGAAACAATTATCATGGGAATTTTCACTCTTTTCTTTCTTACATTTTTCACTTTACGAGATATTCCATTAAATCTCATTTTTAACGCAATACGAGTACAATGACAACATGAGCGAGTAACAACAGCAGCAACAACAACTAACTAACAAACTACAAGAACAACAACAAAATAGCTTAACAATTTTGTAAGTTGGTGTTGTTATTTTCTGGTGGTTGTTGTTGCTGCTGTTGTTGTTTTCGTACTTTTCCACCATCACCACCACCACCAATAATGTGTTTTCTTCTTTTCATCTCAACTCATGGGAACACTATAATATAAAGTGCTAAAAAAAAAAAAAACTGTAGCATACTTTTAGGCGGTTTGATGAAAAACAAAGATTGTTTTAAAGTTGCTGCCGCTCTTTTCTCTGATGATGTGTTGATGTGAGAGGCATTAGAACATATTCTTAACTTGCTTGCTCTTTTGCTTTTTAGTATACAGCTCGAGGCTAGTTTTGTCTGTGAATTTTTTTGATTTCTCTTGCTAAGGTTGGTAGTAAATGAATATATTTGTAAGTATACTTATATAGAGTGTGAAATCTTTTCGATTTATTGAGCAGAGATAAAGCACTTTCAATAACGCCTTAAAGTACGTTTAGCATGAAATCTGAAATCGCGATTTTCTTGGGTTAACAATTAATGACTTCTGTCATATGGCTGTTGTTATCACATGCTCAATTTTTAATGTATTTTTATCGTATATTTTTAGGTGCTCACTAAAATTCAGAAATTAAGAAGGAGTAACATAAAGATATGATTATAAAAATGCTAAGTACTTTTGAGGTTAAACAAAATTAAAATTAAAAACTGTAGAATTTTTAAATTTTTGTTTTTAATTTTTCGCTCTAAACGTCTGTGTGATTTTCTATAATCATGTTGGCATAATTTTAGGCGCGCTACTTAGAATTCGAACATTTTAAGACCACTACTATGACTTTTTTTTGTGTATTTTAGTAACATACGTAGATATGACCGAACTTGTTTCAAATTTTACATAGTTAGCTATATAGCTGCATGAGTCTATTCAAATCACTTTACAAGCCAACCCTAAAGTATGCTTAGAGATTAAATATTGATATTTCAGGACGGTCTAAGCTTCACTGGTTCAAAGAACTTTCTCTTCTTTTTAGTTCTTTAAAATTTTTATAAAGTAGATTAGGAATCACTCTTTAAATATTGCCCTAACAATGATTTTCATACTCTCTCACAAGGCAGAAAGAATAATTAAAAATATTTTATGTTTCTTGTTTTAATAAACTAATGATTTTTGGTATTGTTTACGTCTGCTCTACATTTTACAATTTTCTACCTATAATACGAGTTCCTATTTGATATTTTTATTTTTCATAAATTACTTTGCATAATTATAGAAGCGCCTCAGATTAAAACAGTACCTAGTATAACATTATACATTGCTCGTGCAGTTTTCATTATTATTATTGTTATTATTTTATACTTTCCACTACTTACTTAAGCAAAGAAAAAGTTTAGATTTTAATAGTTTAATTTGCAGAGAGAAGAAACAAAATAAAAAAGGGGGAAAAACGTCGAAGAGAAGAAAAATTTAATTTTACGCTCTGTTGATTTTTACTTATTTAATGAATTCTATTTTTTCATTCTCTGATGCTCGGGCTATTGTTTACTTGACCTCGCCGCGCTTCAATGTAATGAACTTTCAAGTGTAGTAGTAGTAGTAGTAGTAGTAGTAGAATTTCCTAGTCTTTTTACTTTGTTTTTTTCGTCTTTGCTGTATGTATTAAAAGTTACTATGTTGCTTCTTCCGATAAGTTAATAATTACAAGTTTAATTTTAAAAGTAAAGATTTCTCAATAAATAGTTGAGTGAAGTTTTAAAACTATAAGTGTAAAACTTTAAATCTTAAACTTAATTATTACAAGAAAACGCGAACAATTAATTGGCAGACAAGACAGGCAGTGATTGCTTAACAGCAAAAAGCTGAAGATCGCATACATATGTTCTCGTAATTCGAAGCTGAAGCGAAGCTAATTTTTCAATTGAAGTTTAATTCGGTTGAAAAGAGTTGAACAAATTAGTAAGAATGGTTGTAACGGTGTAAATATGATAACTTGTATTCATCTAAGTATCATGCCATATAGCGTCGACTATGAGATAATAATATATAATGTTTTTCTTACAGAATAAGTAGTACTCAACAGAAGAAGGGTTGTGAACTTGTGTTGTTTCACATCTCCATTTGAAATATAAATATTGCACAGTGTAGATTTTTTTCTTCAGCTCTCCATGTGCTGCTAATATTTTAAAGAAGTTAGTTTATTGTCGAAAAGAGAAAATTACAATTAAAAAAAATATAAAGATTATTAATGCGTTAATTTTTCCTCTTCGGTATTAACATTGCATAATTTTCAGTTTTTTCATAAACGTCTTACATAAAATATGAATATAAAATTTCCCAGAATCTCAGACTTACTTTTAAAACTACCTTAAAATAACTTAAAACAACCTTAATTCAATTAAACACTAGTTACATAAAAAAGAGTCAATAAATTGTGTACTCACGGACTGCATCAATTAGTTCGGGTGTCCAGAATAGCAATACAATGAGGGTGGCTGCAACAAGACTGGCTGCTGGCAATGCTGCCATTTGCAGCCCCATTATTTTTTGTTGTAACAACAAAAAATCAAAATAAAACGACAACGATCGACAACAATGATGAAGGACGAAGTGATTGCTAAGAAACTTAATTCCGTTTATGCAACTACACACCAAATAATCGTCGGACACAAACAACTAACTAGACTTACTCGCTTGCTAGTATACTTTTAAGCGCATCAAAAAATTCGAGACTACTCTGCTCTCTTTTGTCTAGCGCTATTTTTTATTTTCGCTCGTTTTCTTTTTTGTTTCCGCTATTAACTGTGAAACTTTCAATTGTCACTTTCCACGGCGACTGCAGGCAGCGTTGTTTTTCATATATTTTTTGGCATTTGATAGTGATGAAATATTGGAAATAGTGTGATATAGAAATGAAAATTTGATTGGAGAGAAAAGTGAAAAATTATTCCAAATTTATACAAAAACAAAAACAAAATGCAAAGTGCAACAAATTTTTTTTAACGCAGCGTTGATTTTTTATTTAATGGTAGTTTTTTTATTTTTTATTATGTATTTTGTAGTTTGGTTTTTGTTTTGTGTCGTTTTTATTTTTGGTTTTTTTGTTTGGTAGTACAAAACAATTGCGTACATTCATTCAGTCATTGATCCATGATGATGGCGTAGTAAGCCGAAAATCATCGGATATGAAAAGATGTGTCAATAGATGCGATGTCATCATCATTATTAGCATCAATGGAGCCAGCGACAGCAATAGCATTAGCATTTGCAACATAGAACGTAAGCAGACAATGTTTTCAATTGTCACGCAATATTTCCGAGGTGACATTTCCAGTAAGTGTTGGTGATGAGTGACGAGCGTTTCAACATATTCACAATATTATCAAAATTTATCGGGCGTGGTTGTTGTTGTTGTTGTGGTTGTGTTCAGTTGCAGTGTTACATTTGTTGTGGTGTTGTTGTTGTCGTCATTTATAGATTTTTTTTGTTTTTGTTTGGGGGAGAGAAAAGATAAATGGAGGGAAGTTGTCGTTAGTGATTTGCTTTCTTTTACCTGCTTAAATATTTTCAATACTTAATTCTTTTATTCTTTATATGTGTATAAAAAAAAAGGAAAATATTTCGATTTTCGTAGTTGACCAAGTGATTGCTTTTACTTTTTATGTATGATATTTTTTCACATTTTATTTTTAGAAATGATTTATTTATATTTATTTTTTATATTATTATTTTTTATTAGCTGAAATGAGAAAAATTAAATAAATTGTTAGTGACGTACATCTATTGGATCTCAAACTCAGAGCTGCTTTGTGTGAATCTTGAATTTCCTATACTGAGCAATGAATTTTATGAAAGCCATTTCCTAAATGAGAGTGTTGGAAACTATATACGTTATATTTACGCTGAAATTTAATAGTTGCTTAATTTGGTAAATTTCCCTCTTGAAGGAAGTTTTTTAATCTGCTGGTTATACTGTTTATTCATTAAAAGTTAAATCAAAATTTTTCTAAATAAATAACCCCAAGTTAAGAAGTTTTCCATGGACATCGAAATTTTAGCTTAAGTTGGAAAATTGCATTGTTTTCCAGTAAAAAGTTCATAAAAGATGTGTTGTATCTTTCAGGAGGGATTTTTTTTCCATAGATAAATGCATATAAAATACATTTCGTGATATTTACACGCACTTTTCGGAAGTTTTTTATACAAACAACGGTGGATAGATTAAAAAAAATACAATTATCACGTGACTGGCGTTAAGCCATTTTGGACTTTCAGCACCTTCGACAAGAGTGAACAATTCAATAACACACACACATTTCTTGTGTGCAGAAAAGTTTGATAGTTTTTCAAATACATTATTAATTAAATTTCCATTAGTTTTGCCATTATTTTGTATTTTTCCTCTTTCAATTACAATACAATAGTTTTGAAAACAGAAAACATCCTTTACACACCCACACATATACAAATACATACATTTGAAGAAACGAAAGGAACAACAACCATCAATGTCAAAAACTCTGTTCAAACAGCTGTCAAACTAACTTCATAGTGAAAAACATATCAACACCAGCAACTACAATAAAAACAGTAACGACGACGACCAGTGAATAACAACAACAACAACAACCAGTTAAGTGGAGAAAACGTTTACAGTTTCGTTGTTTGGTTTATTTACACAAGAACCACTGTAACATATACAGTCATGCACGCATAACACACACACACACACACACACACACACATACAGACACAGACACAAGCATAAAAATGCATACAAGTAGCAGTGCTTGAACTTTGACTTGAGAGAACAGAAAGAAAAACGTAGTGAACTCAACTCAACTGTCATGCAATCAACAACACTAAACACCAGCAGTAACAGCAACAGCAACAGCAACTACCACCAACATCAAACACTATTCGTAGTAGCACCAACCAACCAACCAACCAACCAACGATAAGACTACGAAAAATTATTTGTTAGTTTTTCTTCGATGTTGTTTGTTGGTTTCCTATCGTTGTTGTTGCTGTTGTTATTGTTGACTGTTGATGATTATTACAAAATGCTGTTATGCTGTTGACGTTTCCAATTGGTGTTGATAACCCAACTACATACATACCGTTTCCTTACTTAAGTTGAAATCACAATGAAAGGAACGAACGAAATTTCAACACAAAAATGCAACACAACAGCAACAATAAAATAGGTATATGTACATATGTATGTATGCTTGAAGCAGAGATATTACATATTATTATATGTTGCTGTTGTTGCTGCCGCTACTGCAACTAACAAAACACAGTAGCAACATTTACCGCAGAACCGAAAAATTTCAATTATTTTAAAACTTTTGCAATCTGTTTGCAGAACATACGAAAAAATATTCGTAGAAAAACGCAGTAGAGGAAAAAGTAACTACACAACATACGCACACATACAAACAGCACACATATACATACATAAATAAAAGTGCATTGCAATCAATACTAAAAAATATAATAGCAATAAAACGAAAGCATAAATGTACAAAAAAAGTTAAATCATTTTGGAAACTTTTGGAAATTTGATTGAAAATGTAGTAAAACAAAAAAAGAAAGGGAAAATAGTAGTAATAAGTAGTAGTAGTATGTAGTAGCAAAATGTGTAGTAGAAAAAAACACACCAATTCCATTTGGCTGTTGTATTTCATTTATGTATTTTGCTTTACTTTTGTCTTTTCATTTGTTATGTATTTGTATTTTCATTTTCGTTTCAATGACAGCAGTTTTATTGCAGTACACTCATTCATAGTTGGTGCAATTTTTCTACTTGCTGTTGCTGTTGTTGCAGCTGCATTTGTGGTTATTACATTACTGATACCCAATATAACAAACAGCAACACACACCTAAAAAAACAAACGCTGCCAAAAATACAGAATATTGAATATTAAATTACTTTAATAGCTTCAGCTTAAATTTTAATTTAATACAAACGTTTTCATTTGATTTTCGCTCTACTTTGAGACTTTGTTTTTCACCACTTTAATGTACATAAGTACATACATAAACATTTTCTCCCAGGAAAATATTAATAATAATACCTACTAATAATGTTTTTGGTGCACGCTACACTGAAAATATCAATGCGTTTCTAAGTTTAATATTTGAATGGTCATGGTGGTGACAGTGTACAATCGATATATCCTATCTCACAGCAGATATGCACATATGTATATCATACTTCACAGTCCATATTTTTTATTTTTACGTAATGTTTGACTTTTTCTCACACCCTACAGTTTCTCTTTTACAGTCAATATATCACGGTACCTCGTAGTTGTCATATATTACCTCGCAGGCGATAAATTATCATCCACAGGCGATAGGTTTCCGTAACAGTCAATGACTCACCAGTTCCAGTCAATTGATCGTTGTCCCTCACTGTTGATAGATCACCCGTCTCGGGTAATAGGTCGTCGCTCACTTTCGATAAATTGCCACTGACAGTCATTTTATTGTTCCAGTCCTTCACAGTCAATTGATCGTCCCTCATAGTGGATACAAAGATTTTCACAGATCGTTCTTCACAGCCAAAAGATTTTTCTTCAGTCGACAACAGTCATTTCCAAACTTATGCCCGCGTGTACGATGCTGAGCATAAGCGCACACATACTTATATATAGGTAATATGTGTGAATCGAATGTTCTCTTCAGTTGGCGCTGAGAATTTATGCAAGCAAGATCTATGATCTGATCGTGCGCTGAAAAATAAAACACATTAAGCGAACATGCATCGATCTGCTTGGTATGAAGCAGATACGGTTTCGAATGTTAAGCAGAGAGGTGGTTATTGGTTGCAGATTTCTTTTTATGGATATCTTTTAGCTTTTTATTGCTAGTTTTTACTTTTTTCACTCGATTTTTAACTTCATATATTGCAATCCTATCTATTCTCTCACAGCTCACACATATACTATCAAATACATAAATTGTGTCTGTAATAGTTTTGGAAATGACTGATCCAAAATATATCACAGTGGAAACGATATTGTTCCACAATGGAAACTGTGGGAAAAATATCGCCTCACAGTGAATCACGTTCACCGATACTTTTCCACAGTCACAGATACTTTCGCCGCAGTAGCCAACAAGCAGCCCTCAACTGTTCCCAGCAAAAAAATACAATGCCACGGTCGATGAAATGCACGTCTCACAATAATGAATATTATGTACTGATTATAAAGAATTTTTCACAGGATTTCGCCGTATTACAGAATCAGAAATAAAAATATCCAACAGCCCAACTCTCACAGTTCCAACTCTCAGCAACCGATTAAAATATTAATTGGTTTATGTAGCAAATACAAATTTAAATTGCTGTTTCAACTGGTGAAGTTGTGATTGCTGTTATTGTTGCTTTTCCAATTTCATTACCGCAAGATACATACATATATGTACTCGTTCGTATGTATATAATGCGTGAAAAAGCCTGTTGCCAGCTTAAATTTGTATTGTAGTAAAGGGGTTCTTTTTTGTAAAAGGATTATCGCACATTTTGCTCACTTACTATCTACCATTTATCCTTTTTTATATATACATATATGCATATATGTATATGAACTATGTAAGTACATTGTAGGTAAAAAATGTCCCATATTATAGCAAATCCAAGAGAGAGCGAAAAAGGGAGGGAGGAATGCCTTACTCAAATACTCCACATGAGTAATGAAATTAATTTATGAGGTACTGAAGCAATATAAATTCATCATTCGGTAACAGTTTTAAATATTTTTTCGTTTTTTTTTTTTTGTTTTGTTTGTGCACACATACACAATGAGAAAAACCCATACAATTGCACACTTTTGCTTTCAATTAGAGCAGTATGAATAATCTTTTTGCTGTACCATATTTTTATGGTATTTTTTTAATTACCGCATGACTTTTCTCCACACAAATACACACCATAAATATACCGTACAATATAAATCACATAAATAAACTATATATGGTATGTATGTATGTATATGTTTTTGTTTGTACTGTAAAAATAAGAAGTCTGTAGTAAAAAAAAAGTAGCAATCCAAACCAAAAGTTGGTAGTTCCACTTTTGATTTTCCAATACACAAACACACACACACACACACACACACACACACACACACACACACACACACACACACACATACAAACATGGTTTACCACAAGATTGATGCATATACAAATGCGCAAACACATGCACACATATGCTTGAGAATATGTGTGAGTGTGGATATGTACTTAATATTTGAGTGTATTGCATTGTGGTTTGAAAAGCTTTTAATTAAATGAAGAGATTTATCCACAATTATTTTTAATTGAAATTTATTTCATTTTTTTCTTGCTTCTGATTGGTTTTTTTCTTCTCGTATTTACAAAAGTATGAAGCTGTAGAAATTGTTAAGAATCAAGGCAGCTAAAAATATATGCAAACAAATAAGCTTCGCTTCATTGGTAATAGCTTTAACTATTGTATTATTTGCGTTTTAAAGAAGAAGTAGAATAAACAGTGTTGAAAGTAATTGAAGCTGTCGAATTTCTAGTAACGAGTATGAATGAAAAGTTAAAAAGTAAACGATTTTCAAGCAGAAAATTGATTTAATTTATTTCTTGAGTTCTCCTGATAGCAAACAAGCACGTAGGTAGATGAAAACATATATGCACCACACACTACTTATTTTCGCAATGATGAACGAATACATTTGTTTACTAGTATGTATTGCATTTAAGAATTTTTTAGAATGTTTTAGAATTTTTTTTTTATTTAATTCTAATTTTGTAAAAAGCACAGAAATTCACAAAAGAAAGGAACATCTTTGTAAAGTGTTCGTTTCGGCAGCTATGAGTTGGAGATCATGCCAATTTTGTGGCATCACTAACATTTGATTAAAATATGGGTTTTTGTGTATTGTATTCTAACTATTTTCATCAAAACACTGTATACTGTGTGGGCACGGCCATGGTGGGGAGTGAACTTTTTTGCTTAATTGCATCAAATTTTGTAACTTGAAATTAAACTGAAATCAACACAGCAAGAATTTAAAAATTCTAGCTTAAATACATGTTTTTAATGACATAGTGAATTCAGATTAGCATTAATTCAAGTTTTCCTTTTTTAAATTTCAACAAAAACTACTTGGCGCCCAAAATTTTGTACTGTAGTGGCAAAGCGCAACGAAATTGACTTGAATATTTTCAAATTTTAGCTCATTTATGCGAAACGCATTCGGTTAGAAATTTTGAGTTATTCTTCTTCCACCTTAAGTGAAGTGTAATCTGTGATCTAATGACCATGAAGGCATACAATTTTACTTTATATGCAAAACACTGTATGGCGCCAAACATGGGGCATAAACTTTTACGCTGAAATATATGAAATGCATCACAAGACTATTATTCTGACCTCAATAATAAGTATTTAAGCATATTTCTTCAGCCCAGCCCTTTTATATAAAACATTTGTTTGGCCAAACGTGGGCTGTGAAGTGTTGAGGTTAAATATATGAAAGTTTGTTTTTCAGTCAGACAGTGAAATCAAATGATAAGTTTCAGATAACATTACTCTCTCTACTTCTCCTTAATATTGAGGATACTTTAAGGCACAATTTAGTTTTTCTAAAATAAAGCCTGATATGCATAGATAGAGCACCCAATGTGGGGAACAAACTTTTGACGTCTAGATCTATGCTGAAAATTTAATGGAAGCCTACTATTTAATACTAAATTTTAAATTTCGCTTAATCTCAATTTCATTTAACGTGAAGTCTGAATTTATTAATTCTAAAAAACGATATTTCATATCCCCATGGTATAGTAATCAACCTCAATCAATAAGTATTCAAATCTAAATGAAAATATGTAAAAAAAATATACACTTTATATAATTTTAGTTTTTAACTTGAAGCTTAATTCGTTCAAGAAACACTTACTTTGGCGCTCAACGCGTAGTAACGTAAATCGTATAACCAAGCGATACAAACTCCAGTCAATAACTAATTAAATATAAATGAATATGTATCATATTTCGAAGTGTCAACTAGCAAATGATGAGAACAATCTAAAAAATATCATCTAAAAATATCCTATTTAAGCTTTTAACAGCAGACACTTTTCTCGATATATTGCCGTGCTCATTGACTTGACATTCAACTTAGGGTGATGAAACTTTTAAATTAAATTTTAATTATACGATAATCAAAGTTTAACATAATTATACTGCGTGGTGTTTGGCTGAGTTATAGGACATGACGGAGAGCGGAGAGCAGTGGCAGTCTGGAAACTTATAATTATCAATTCATAAAATCATTAATGCAAATTGCGGCAATTTTACCGATGCCATTTGAAGCGCTTAAGTTCAAGTTTTTTCATCGACTCATTGCTCACAAAAAGAAGGAAAGGGAAAAAGTAAAAGAAAAATGTAGAAAACAAAACAAAAACCATGAGGCTCAAATATCAATTGCAATTAAATTGATTGCACATTATCTTCAACAAATTTCACACAAGCGGCTTGGCTTACACACATTCACATATATGTGTGCATATACAAGTGTAATACCAAAGTGAAACAAGATAAATGTACAAATAAAACTGTAACAGACAATGACAATATTAACAACGAGAACAAAGTACATAAAAGTAGAAGCAAAAGCTGAAGGAAACAGTCAAACGAAAAGCAGCAGAACGAGCAAAGGCAGAGTGGTAAAGTCGAAGAAAAAAAACCAAAAAGCATAGCATACTTTTAAGAGTTTCATGAGAGAATACAAATTTACTTTGGCGCGCACAAATTTCATTTCGTTAATCGAATCGATTTTTTTCTTTTCATTGTACATACATACTTGTATATATTTAGTATATACAATATATGTATTCCTTGCTATTGCTGTTCTACTTATTTTCGAAAACATTTCCTACATTTTTCTTTTTATTTTCTTTGACTTTTGTTGTAATGATTTTTTGCTTGTTGAGTTCATTTTTCGTTGCTAAAAAATTAGAGAAAAGTTGCTAAAGCAAAACAAAAAATAAGAGAATGAAACAAGTACATTCTGTATGCTGCAATGTTCTTGGTCTTTTAGCAAAAGTGAAAGAGGCCAAAAGGAACAGGACGATAGAAAGAAAGAGATAGAAAAAGAGACCAAGAGTCAGAGTCAACGAGTAGAACTAGTAGCTGCTAGTCGGATGTCTCTACCCCGTCGTTTACACCTTATTTTGGCATGTTATTTTTGCAGTGTTCACTTCCTTTTTCAGTTTTGGTACTGTTGCTGTTTTTCTCTTCTTTTTTTATGCCTTTGCTCATTTGGCAGACAGCAGCAACAGCGACAAGAGCAATGACAGCAGCAACAACAGCAACACTAAGCATAATGCCAACAACGACCAAAGTTGAATTGTTTTATTTCCGCTTGCAATGTGTGATTTAATGGTTGCGATAGCATTTAATTGACATTTGTATTTGTGATTGTATTTCAATAGCATTCACACATACATTCTTACATACATACATACACACATACATACATACATACATATCTAGATGTACATATACATAGTTACATTCGCTATTGCCGTTTTTTAAACTTTTTTGTATAGTTATAAGCATTGGTAATTATAAGCATTAAATTGAATTTTATTTTGGAAATGAGTTTTTTGGCAATTTAAAAAATGAATTGAGGGTATCTACAGTTAACTTGAAGCAGGTTGTTTAATTGAGAATAACAAGGTATAAATTCAAAACACAATAATTTTCTAACAAATGTGTAGAATTATGATGATAAGTGGAAAACCCAGAGCCATGAGAAGTTTAAAAATATATCGCATAGCACCACACCCTAGGCGCTCCCACCTAGGGAACAAAGTTTTAATTAGTTTTGATCAATTCAGAGCTTCTTGTTGGGCGCCATATAACTTTAAACATTGAAATTAAACGGCACTTGTTCAAGGGCAGCACCATTTATTTTCAATGCTTGGAAAGCAATGAGTAAATTGCATTCCGAGACAGCTACTGTCACCTCATGATGTTCGCCATAGTACATTTGAAAATGCAGGCAAAGTTTGGGCTAAAATGCAAAAAGCATAAATAGTACAGTTGATTAACTAGGAATAAAACACATAAATCGGCACCACCTCACGCAGGGATCCGTATAAAATGTACATAGAACAAACTTGCATTCCGAGTCATCTGCTATCACCCCATCATTGTCGCCATAGTAAATTAGCTATACCATAAAGTATTTCAAATTATGGTAAAACTTAGGCACCAAACTAAGCTAAACAAAACAATTTTTTAATAATATATTTTAAATTTGAATCAAATAATGCTAGTTTCAACGCACAAAATCCTTAATACAAATTAATATTAACGAGATTGGAGTTAGTTTTCGATTAAAATTTACTGAAAATACTGTGCCATTAAGAAACTGAAAGGATATTATGTGAAAAATGCAGAAAAACTTGTCAAACTTACGGGTTACTGCAAGAAACCACACGGCTTTGCATTTATCTCAATTTAACAAAAGAACCTACCTGCAATAAAGATGAAACGTGTGCAAAATACAGAAGAATCCAAAATGTTCTCTAATCTTAGTATTATAAAATCAATTTTCGGAAAGTTTATGCCAAAAAGTAAACAAAACTTAAAAACCAACAATTTGAAAATAAGCGCTCAAGTTTAAAACATAAACATACACACACTCTCACCCACCACCTACCTTACAGTAAATCACAAGAGAACACAATCTCATGCCAACTAAGATTTAATTGAATTTTAAGGAGATCAAAATCATCAACATTAGCATATCGTGTTTGGCAGCAACAAACAAAAACGACACTACACATCATCAAACATTAATAAATATAATTAAGTGTATTTAGAAGTGCTCCGTATGTATGTATGTAATATAGAATGGAATGAATGAAGGGGGAAGCAGGAGAAGGAAGCAGAATATAGATGCTGCAGTTTTGGCTAAAACTTAATTTACTTACATACTACTTAGTAGCAATTGAAGTTTCTTCCATATGTGCACAGATGCGTGCACGCAAGTAAATATTTTAAAAGGAAATAAACGAGTATATGTGGAACAAACAAAAAATACAAAACAAAAGAAAAACTCAGTATTATTAATATTACCATATTTTTATGTATAGTATGTATGCAAGTATGTATGTATCATACCTACGCATGTAATATGTAATGCTGTTAGTGCAAAAATAATTTGTTTAAGACTTTTGCATGCTTTTAGGAGGCGCAAGAAATCAGTACAAGAGAGGAACGTAGGCAGGCAACGTTGTATATGTGTTGTCGTCGTCTCTGCATGACAAGATAAAATTTATAGCAAAATAATACAATTATACGCACACTTATCTGACGAAATAAACTTGATGTGTATGCCGAAGGAGCACACAAACAAGCACACAAACAGGCAAGCAGACACAGGCACACACATACACATATAGGCACATGAATTTGCACATATATATGTATATATATAAAATCTCATGTGTATGGGAAATTTGCGTCGCACATAATTCATGTCATATTGAGTAAGAACATGAAATCTGCATGCACCATCGACAGTTTTTCGATTATCGAAAACAGTTTCTGTACAAACACACAGACATATTCAAACACACAAACATATATGCATACCATACATTTGTATGTGTGTAGTTTCCGACAATGGTATCAATGAAATTGCTTCAGAAATCGGTGAGAGAGTAGAAGAAGGGGGAATGTAAGGACATGCAATATTTGATTAAATAAAATCTATACGAACGAGTATATAAGGCAGACGTTGCCATAATGTATGCAACAAATTGTTAATGTGTTGCTTTTGGGCTCTTAAAAGCATACATAAATTGTAACAAATCGACAGATATACAGTAATATATTATTGCTTGCTTTCTTTTTTGTTCACAATACAGACTTGCTATAATATAATCCTACATATACTTATTCACAAAAACTGTAATGCCAACACTTAAGTGACATTTTATTTCTTATGTTCACACTCGCTTAAATACTTAAGTGCGCCTGAAAGTATGTCAAAGCCAATGGCAAAGTTTCAGCTGATATCAATTGTTGCCAATCAAAGCAAAGATGGCAAAAAACAAATCGTATCATCGCAATCATTAACTTAATGATATCTATGTATAATAATAAGTTGTATACATAAGTATGCTGTTTTTGTATTTTCATTATGTCCTAAATGTATGCTTTCGTTTTTTCTATTGCTTTTCTATACTTCTACCGACTTCATTAATCCTTTTAATTTGGTTTATTTGCGGTTGTGCTCGTAAGTAAGGTCACAGTATTATTTTCTATGCTATCGTTTAATCGGTATAGCAACAAATACGATTAACTTTTTGACGCTTTTTTTTCGGACTGTTGGTGTTCTATATAGTTTTAAGCGACATGAATGAGATAATAGAATACAGCAGGCATGGTAAATTAGAATCTTTGAATTTTGTGGCATCATATAATAGAAAATTAATAGCTAGTTTGGTAACTTGACGTACTCTGAGGCCCTAAGCACCCTGAGGAGGCAACAGGACGAATAACTGTATTGCAATATAAAAATAAATACCAGAAACTACAATTGCGAGTACAAAGTATAAAGTGATTTACAAGTCAATGCGAAATTCTTTTATTTAAGGGAAATTGGCATTCCCGACATTTTTACAATATATAAGAAGAAGGTTTTGTATCATTTCTGAGTTAGATAACGGAAATAATGGTAAAAATATATACCCAATGTGGAAAGCTGTAGGAAAGGATAGAACTTACACTTCCCCGTCCGGATTCTGTACAAAATGTAAAAATATAACACGTACAACATGGATTGATTGGAAAGGCTCGGCCTAGGCCCTCCATGGTATTATATAGAACAAGTTACTAAATGAGAAGATCCCACGTTGAGTGCCATATAAATTTTTAATTAAATACATGATGTTATGGGGAATGTAAAACATATGGGAATCCACAGACAATTAAAAAATATTATTTTTACTAAAATATATGTAAAGTAATGCAAAAAAAAAAACGGCAAAGTTAAAGTTCAACATGCAGACAACAAATTGAGAGGTTATAGATCTTCACCTTGGGTTCGGCATCATGTAAAATGTTCAATTAAATTTATATTATTATAGTGAAATAAAGTCCGATTCTATGACTAAAGTACAAGAATAAATCAAAAAGTGGTTAAATGAAAAGAAAGAATCTAAAATTCTCACCCCCATGTTGGGCGCCATATATATATTTTGAAATAAAATCATGGCAAAGTCAAAGTCAAACTATTAACCAGTAAATATTCTTATATAGTAGAGAAAAATATGTTTAATGAAATTAATTTCCCATTAAATGAATTATAAAAAAAAACTGTATGCCCGATGGATGAAAATAAAATTTCAAGTGAATACAGCAAACCAATCAACCAAATATCAACGTAAACATTTAATTTATGTTTTCTCAACTTAAATAGTAACAACACCAACAAAAATCTCATAAAGTTTTCCCAGAAAATTAAACAGTTGGTACTTATTATTATCCTTAAAGGTATTCAAACTTTAATTAACTATAAATGAAAAATCAATAGAATTACAGCAGGTCAGGTTAAAGAGTAAACAATACGTAACTTCCAAGATTTAATGAAGTTTAGTGACTTTTGCTTTTGTTTTTCAAAAGAAAATCAGAAAACATTCTTAAAGAAAAAACTACAATACAAACAGCGGGAGGGAAAGAGAGAGAACTTTATAGGAAAGTTCCAATAAATTTATGCAACAACATGCCACATGCAGAAATACACACACAGACCCATACAAACAGCTACATCCCGCTACTTGAAACTTTTCACAGTAATTACCAAACTTAAGTGTTGCAGTAATACAATTTTTACTTCATCCTCCAACACATACACATGCTGCTCGCCCTCATGCTGCTGCTTGCCACTTCTTCAAAAACATAAATATATTGTAGAAAAGAATGAAAGAGATAGAGGGTAAGAAAGAGAGAGAGAGAGTTTGAATGCCAAATGCAGTCAAAGATTTACACTTTCTTCAGCTACTTCGCTTACTCACTACTCGCTTTCAAGGGAGAAAAGGGACAGAAAGTAAGAACAATTTTTACTTTTCTCTCTCAAGTACATACTTATGTAAATATTTATTAAAAAGTAATAAACTTTGAACATGCGGTGCCAAGCATTAACTATGTTTGCTTTTCATGGTTTTAATTCAAAAACTTCTACTTACTATAGTCGTACATATGCTTTCGCTTGCTCGCATAAATAAACACAGAGGACAGGAAAAGTCGAAGTAACTAAAAATTTTGAGTGAAATATACATATATGAAAATTGTTTTTTGGGAAAAGATAAAAAAAAAATGTTTGAGTAGATAGAATCATTGCTTTAAAGTTGTAGCTAAGAACTTGTTACATATGCAGCTTACGTCTTGTCTGACTGCTTGAAACTGTAAAGAAACATTAGTGGTATTGGTGGAGTAGGTGCTTGATGTAGTAAGCAGCAAATATAAACTCAGTAGCTGTTTTTTTTTTATAAAGAAGTGAAGTAGACTTATGTTGATAATTTAATTTGCAATGCAGGTTATTACAAATACTTTGTACTTTATACTTTGCAGAACAGAGTAAACACTTTTAAAGTATTCATAAGCTCGTTTATAAAATGAATTGTAAATGAGTGGAAGCTCTCTTATTTATACATATTAATAGTACTACAAACAGCTACTAGTAAATTTTAAGGTTTGTAACTCATAGATTAACTTAATAGATGCGTACTTCGATGAAGTTAATTTCATAGATGCAGCAAAATATTAGGCGCCTAGTGTGGGGCCACGTGCTCTAAGTTAATATAACTCTTGTTAAAGCTGTGCATTTCTTTACTTTAGTTTTTAATATTTATTGCTAGTTTTGATTTATTTGACTAATAATACTTTAAGTACTTACTACTTAGTTCATAGATACTTTGAGACTCGCTTTCCTGCATAGCACCTCACCTGTGGCCAATTTGTTCTTAATCAATAATATCTTACATTCGATACATGCAATTCTTTTCCTTAAATTAAAGTTATTTGTTACAAACTCTTACTATTCCTCTTGCTTCGTTGTACAACATTTATTTTGGAAAAACTTTCCAATTGCCAATAATTCTCTATGGCGCCTTGTGTGTGGGCAGTAGATACACATAACTCACATAATGTCACACACTTCTTATTCTTCTTATTTTTGGTAACATTAAAAACTTTATCTCATTGCCAAATAATAAATGAGGAAATAAATAATTACCAAAATTGCAATTTAAGAAAAGCAAACGAGAAAAAGGAAGAAGAGAAGAACTTAAACAACCAAAAATTTGAAGTTGAACTTTCTCGTTAATGGTTTATTTGTCGGTGAGTACGTTCAAGGCGGGACAATATTATGTTGCCATAAACTTTTTTTTTGCAATTTGTTTTCCTTTTTTTTGGCGCAAAGAAAGTGTATGAAACTAAATGCGAATGAAAAAGTTTTGGAAAGAAACAATTTTAATTTCATGTTTTTGTCTTTGGCAATGCGTTTTCTGGTGGTAGAAATTATTTTATTGTTTCGCTTGTGTGGGGCTTCGTTGCCCCCAAGTTTGATTGCAGTTTTATGGTATGGTTCAAATAAACAAAAAATAAAATAGATTTTCATTGTTTGCCGCAAGTAGTAAGTGTAATTAAAAGTTTTGAAAAACTATGTACTTTTTTCATAATAAAAAAAGGCGTAAATTTTTTTGGGTTACGAAAAATTTAATTGTAGTACACAACTAAGAGTTTAGAGCGGCATGAATCTGATTAGAAACAGTTTTAGAAAAAAAGCATATGGCGCCTCATGTGGGGCCTTCAAAAATTGTAAGAAAACTAGCTTTACTTACATATATATGTTTAAGGAAATGTATAACTTTATTCGCATTCAGAGACAGCAAAGCAATTAGTATCGAAAAAGTAAATACTCTACACTGTCTAATTTTGTACTAAAATCTTTAAAATTTGTTCGTTATTAAACCTTCTAGCAAAAAATACGGTACGCATACTCGCATCTAACAAAAGTGTCAACTTGTAAAACTAAACAAATAAAGACAAAGTAAAAAAAAAATTTGATTTAACAAATGAAAAGAACACAAAGTTAAGAGCAAAATGATATCAAAGAAAGAAAGTAGAAGCAGCTACCTTACGCAGAAAAAGTTTATCGTACATCATCCTCATCATTACATACATATTATCATAATCATCATCAACAGCAGAGCGAGCGTGAATACAGCACGTTTCACTTACTGCATGAGAGTAGCTGCTCCTCCTCTGACTGCACCATGCAATTACAAAAAATACTCACATGGCACGTACACAAATATACAGAAATACTATAACTACAGCAGCATATCCGGTAAATTGTCATTGTGTGGAATCTGGGTGCCTGCGTGTGTGTGCAGGTAGTTGGAGTACATGGGTGTGCGTGCAAATCATTATACTACTACTTACATACATACACACATACACATGCATGCGGATGCTCTTAAATACAAAACTGAAATATCGACCAGCCCAGGAAAAAAGCACAAACAAAATTATATACGAGTATGTGTATGAATTCAGCTCAAATACAAATTCAAAAGGATAAAGTCAGGCAAGGAAGGAAGCACAGCAATAACGGCGGCAGTGCCTTCTGCGTCTCTTCACACATCCAGGGGCAGCATTGGCAGTTGCAGCAGAACAAACCCGAACAGAGCAAAGAAGAACATACACAAATAAACGAACAATTGTTTGCCTGATTTCGGAGTTCAACCTTATTGTTTAAATAATTTAACCTCAAAAGAAAATTGTGAAAGGATATTCACAAAAAAAATACATATCACAAAAAAATCCGATTTTGACACAAAGAGAAAAATCACAACAAAAAAGTAAAATAAATAAGTAAGAACTAAACTAAAGAAACAGGAACCAACAAATAAAATAAAAATTGAAAGTAGGAAGCATTATTACGCTTCTCTCTTTGTCTGCGACCTGTGTGTGATGTGCAAAAGTGTGCCACTTGTTTCTCATCCATTCACTTTTTCATAAAGGCGTTTGTAATAGCGCCAGCCTCTTTCACCACGGCATTATGCGAAACAATGAAAAACCTTAATGAAAAAAATAATATAAAAACTAGTTTCTGAAGGAAATACTGCCTCACAAAAATGCACAACAATTTAGCGAACAATACCCAACCAAATTACACACTATTTTCTTCTATTGTTGGCAAACAACTAAGCAAAAAAAAAAGCCTATATGCTTTTGTGTTGGCGTGTGTGATTTGTGTGAAGGCGTTGTTTCACACACTTACACTTTTTTATTTATTTCCAAAAAAATACGAAGAAATTACTGTGTTGGGGGTGTGGAGTTATTGTCAAACCAACAATGTACTTAAATGGAAGAATGCATAGCCTTTTGAAAGAAAACAATTAAATAAATGTCAAAAAATTGCAATAAGAAAATGACGCACTTTGGTATGGCGCCTAAGGGTTCCTGAACAAAACATGATTTAATTTTATTGGAAATTAAGGTAGGAGAAAAATTTAAAAATTAGTACAAAAATGTTTATAGAATATATAATATTTTCGTTTGGCGCCTCGCATGAGGCAAAACTTTAAAAACACTCTTTTGAATAAATGTATTGAGTTTTAGCAACTAAAGTGAATTCACAGTTATTCGAAGTGATTTGAAGTGATTTGACTATTCGAAGTATTCCTAAACTAGTTTGTAAACTTTAAAAGTATCTATGTAAAGTGGTTTGAAGTGTTATAAAACGATTTAAAGTTATTTTGAAATATTTAAAACTGATTGGAAATAATTTGAAACACTTTATAAAAACACTTTCATGCGATCGCAAGTGGTGCGAAATGACCTGATGTGGTAAAACGTAATGTGGAATGGGTTTAAATGTTCTAAAGCGATGATTCAAACCGCGCTTCCCCCCCCCCTGAACCGATTTGAAGAGGTTTAAAAATCCCTAATTGGTTTAGTGTGATCTACGTTAAATTTCAAACAAAAGGTTGCAAATAATTTTAGTTTGAAAATAAATTAAGCAAGAGACCAAGTAATTTTCACTAAACAAGTTTTTTAACAACAAAAATGTAAGTAAGTATTCGCCAATAGTAAATTTACTTTGGTAAACAAAAAACTTTCAAAATGTATATTCTTACCGTGAAGACTAAAGAAATGTTTACGAAAAAATAACGATGATACAAGCGCAAAAACTTTTGCCTGACATTATTTCTTTACATCTTTTACTTTACTATTTTTCAGGAGTGTTCTTGTGTTAGTATGCGTGTTTATGTGAGTGTGTGTAGCTACTGCTTTTAATAATCATTAGAGATTTTGCTGATTTTCCTTCAATGTTGTTGTTGCTGCTGCTGTGCTTACTTGCTACTATATAAACGAGCTTAAAAATAAACTTCTTTTAATGATATCAAAACTATTTGTCAAACCTGACCCACATACACAAAAGCAACAAGAACCTAGAACGAAGTTCGCTTTTGTATATTTAACGAAATACAAAGAAAAAGGAAAGCAGCAGCAAGCACAAAAACATTTAGCAAGCAAAAGAAAAAAAGAATGTATTTAAAAAAAAAATATTGAAACGGAAGAATGAAGGAACGAACACACACAACTTTAGTGGAAATTGCTGGTATTACCTAGTAACTAACAATGAACAACTACATGAAGAACACCGTATGTAGAGGTAGCACTTAAGTATTGCATACATTTAGGAGGCAAATATAAATAAAAACAAATGTTCGGTATACATATGTACATTTTAAAGTAAATTGAAAGAAGAGTTCTTGATTTTTCTCGAAGGGTGAAAATACTCTGTAGTAAATCTTCATGTGTATGTGTGTGTGTGTATATTAAACAATACACAAAGAATCTTACGTACACACACACACACACACACACACGGTCATAATACGTAATACAAAGTATAAATACGTACCTTTTTCCAATACTTTTATTTTCTTCTTTTTATTTTTTGCAAAAATTTTTTAAAGGTAAAAGAGAAATCCCAATGGGGCTGAACAAAAAAAAATGTTTGCTTTACGTTTCGATTTCTTTCTGGGAGAAGTTTTCCTTTTATATTCTTTTTACTTTTACTTAGAGAGAGCGTAGGTACTCTACCTTCATGTCACATTCAATTCGAAAAACGTGCAGAATTTTCTACATTCGTACATACAAACTTTGTTTGTGTGTGCGTTTATGTTGCTGTATTGAGCATATAAAATCCCGGTATCCTTTTTGGAAAATATCTTTTCAACTACTTACTACAATATTTTCTGTTCCTAAAATATAAAAAAAAAATTTTGTTTTAAGTTTTTTTCAATTTTGTTCTGACGGTAAAGAATTTGTCACTAGAACCCGCATGAAATATACTCGTACAGCTACACAAACAAATAAACTGAGAAACACAGAGAGAGAGAGAGAGAGATAGAGAGAGAGCGCGGGTACACACACACACACACAAACACACCGTTGAGCACATATACACATGTCTATTCTTGCAATTGAAAATTCAATTGATTGACAAATATCTACAGTCTAAGCTTTTCTACTTTCATACTCTATGTACCAACTAAAACTACCACTACAGCTGCTACATTGACTACTGTCGTTTCTACTACTACCACTACTACTACATATAGATTTGCACTCTTCCAAAGTTTTGTGTTTTCTCCCCTTCCCCTTCCGCTTCCCCTTTTTCTTCACTTATAAGTGAACGAAAAAGAGTTTTAAGTACAACGAAAACAAATCTACGATATCTATTTTTATATTTTTCACTTTTCTTTCTAGTATGTTTGTACTCTGTTTTTTTTTGTCACATTTTATTTCTTCTACTTGAATGAGTTCAGTGTGTTTTAATGCCCACACACATACAGCCGCAGCAGCCGCAAGCACCAACTCTACCCGTTACCGAATTATGCCAATCACCACAGAAGTACACACGCTTTCCATGCTCACACAAACACAAACGAAATTGCAATTTACAACAATTTCACTTTTGGGGTTTTACAATCATTTTCCGCAGTAGGTATGTATGTAGTGAAAGTAAAGATCATTTTGTATGTAATTCAAGTACAAATTCAAACACACAGTCAGCCACTACTATACTCAAATATTTCTATATACGGGTACACGTATTTGAAAAACGAGTACCTACGATTTAAATTTCTCGATTTTGCTTCACAGTTTCAATTGTGCGTAGGTATACCGAATTATTATTTCATATTATTTTCAGTGTAAAAAATATTTGCGTTTTAGCATTGGAATGATTTGGGAAGGGAATTTTAATATTTATGTACATTTGAGCAAATTTCTGTACTGGAATGCTTTAAGTCATAAAGATCGTGGTAGATTTGAAAACTTTAAAGGCTTGTTTTTATACGTAGTTTTAAGAAGCATCCCCATGGGACGGTTTCAAATTTTACATAGTTTGAAAAGCGTGAAAATGGTTTGAAACGTTGGTGGTGGTTTGTGCGGTTTGGTGAGTTTTGAAAAGAGGTGAGTTGAGTCCCACCTCTTTCAAAATAGTCGATATCACTCGATTTTTAGGCACCTAAAAAGATCGAATCTGCATGTTTTGAAGTTACTTAGAAATGGGTTGAAGCAAAAGGAAATGGTTCAAAATCGACTGCAGGACGTTTCGAAGTCTTGGAGACTGTTCGAAATACGTTTTAGAGATGAAAATTACCAGCGAAATAATTGAAGTCATCATATTGCAATAGGTTTGAAACAATATAGATTTTTATTTAGCATTCATTGCGGTTTAAAATAGCTTCCAACGGTGTCGTGCAGTTCGACGTAAATATTTCGAAGAAGATTGAAGAAATAATCAATTTGAAATGAACACAAACTTTAGAGCAATTCGAAAATATCTGAAACATTTTGAAGTTGTGATTTGAAATTCTCTCAATATCGTTTGAAATCATTTCAATCACTGTATGAAATGATATGCCAAAAAAAAAACGACCAGAAAAATGTTTTAAGTCATCAGCTTATACTTATAAGTAGCAATTTAAAAGCATGAAGTGTTTTATTTGCTATTTATCGCACTTTTGTACGATTTCGAATAGTATCCAGTGGGTTTGACAGTTTGAAGAAGTTTTAAAATGTTTGGAGGCGTTGTAACTACAGTGAAGAAGTTGAGATAAGTCTAAAGAGGTTCAAAGTGGTCCAAAGAAGAAGCTTCGAAATACCATAATTGATCTGAAATGATATGAAGTTGTCTTGAGTCATCCGCTGATGGTTTTGTTAAAGCCTTAAATTATGCATTGAATTTATCGCAAACTGGAAAAAAAACAATGCAACAAACTTCGGCACATTTTCAATACAATTTTTAAATAAGAAAAAAATTTTATTCAAGCTAAGCAGAACTAAAACCTGTTCTAAGTTTGCCCATATTAAGCCTAAAATTGTGCAGCAATAAGTTAATTAAAGGTAAACAACAAGTCAAGTGTCAATAACACTCATAAGAACAATATTTCAAATGTACGAATCGAGTATTTTTCCTCGAAAAGATTTCAATTACAATGGTAAAAGCCTAAAAGTATTCTAGATAAAATAGAATCGAGAAGATATGTGGAAATATTTGTAGGTACCTATAGTTTTTAATATTTATTCTGCCCTACACATAAGTAGAGTATATACTTCTATTTAAGTATTCACAATACCACTGAGAACAACAAAATTTAATCCAAAATCTAAACTCGTGTGTGACTACGAAACAGGCACTGTATAGTTTAGCTATTAAATAATACAATATAAATATGTATGAGAATGTAAGCTAATCTAACTGGTATTGTAGGTAAAGAAGAAAAGCATGCAAAAAAATGTAGGACAAAATATATTTTTGTACCCAAAAGCTCACATGCCTCGTAACATAAGATTACTAGAGATTTTAGATAGAAGCAAAAGCGGGAGCAGCGGAAAAAACAACAATGTGTGTTGGAAAAAAAGTAAGAAAAAATACCACTTAGCAAATAAACAAAATTATAACGCCATTGATACCCACAACAACAACAAATACAAAAGTATAACTGTCATAGCAGCCTAACTACTACGGGAAAGCAAGAACTACATACGCACACACAAACATTTATACATTTCTACATAAGTATCTATCATATTTGTATTTAACAAATGGCGCACAAAGTATGTGTTGACATTTGTGCAAAAAATAAAAATAAAACATCGAGAATATTTTCGAAATTTTTCTCAAAGGTAAACTTACATTTTATTTTCATTGTCTGTCGCAGCAACAATAATAAAATACAGCAACAACACACAACAACAATAAGAACTTTACAAAACATCTACCACATACACATACACCAGTACATATCCTTTTGTATTATCATGTTATGCTCCTCCAACTATACTACACTTTTATTACTTTTATTCAATTCTCTGGCGCCCCCTTTCCTTTCTACCCATACAATTTTTATATCATTATACTAATATACTTCCTATCACACACAAGAATAACAGAAACGACAACAGGAAAAATCTAACACAAAAGTATCTAAGAAGTTGGAGCAGCAGCAGAAGAAGACGCAAAAGATGAAGGACAAAATGTTCATTTCATCACATTTTCAATTTTGTATTTTTGAGAGAGAAGTCGATATTGGAGTTTGAGAGTGGAAGCTGGAAAACGGTTTCCTATTTCCGCTTTTTGTAATGGTATTGTATTTTATTTCATTTGATTGTTTGTGTTTCGTTTTGGTTTGCTTACGCTTGCATATGTACGCAGGCATGTGAGTATGTGTATGATTGTGGCCGTGTGTGTCTCGTGTATTTCTGTCTCTCGTATTTGTATTTGTTGTTATATTTATAAATCAATTTTAAATAGATTTACACTACATTTAAAAAAGTAAGTAGATATCTTCTTTATGCTTGTGTGCCACAATGCCTTTCGTACTTACACACGTACGTACGAGTATATACATATTTACTGGCACTCTCACATTCCCTCTCTTATAAAAAGCACCCCTCTCAACAAGGCATCGGAACAATAACAATAATACTTAAATTAAATACTTTTCAACAATAAATACTCGTACCCGAGTACTCGTACATCGGTTTGAGTTATATTGTCAACTTTGCTGATGTCTTACACTTGATTAGTTATTGATGCGTGCTTATTGCCTCATTGCTTATTTTAGGGGAGGGACTATTTGTCTTGGACTTGAATCGCTTCTATTAGAATAAATTTTAAATTATAAAGAAATATTTCTGATATACTTATAAGTATGTTTACATATGTTTACTGCCATTTTTGTTGGTATGCGGAAAATTTAATGCATACCTTTTGGGTTTAAATATGTGAAACTGAAAAAAATTTAAGCCATTTGCACAATTTTAAGTAAATATTTTGGTAAAACATTCATTTCGTAAAACATATTCCTCAGATAAAATTGCTCACATTTGTAAATACAATGCTAACTTTTCGGCTTAAGGAAATTCAAAAAGGTAGTATTTCTTCATTAAATTTTAATCCAATAAAATCTCAAAAGGAATTTATTTGCTTCTGGGCAATATTGCTTCGATCTTCACATTCCCGAATACTTCTAATCATGTAAGGATATTGATTCTAAATGGCTAACCCCTCGCACAAGACCGAAAAGCAGTAATGTCGCTAGCTACTACTGAATTTCATGGAAACATGCCGCGGCCATTGCCAAATTTTCAACAGCTTGCTCTAAATATGTTTTTAAGAGAACAACTTTAAATAGCTAATTAACAAATTCACAAAATAAAAATCACACAAAAAAAAAAAAAAAAAAATTAAAGCATAACAAAAAAATATCAAGACAAAAACTTTACAGACATACAAAAAAATTAACACCTGAAAATATCCTGCTCGATGAGTTTAGCTGAAATTAACATTGTGAAAAAAAATGTAGGGAGTATCTAGAAAAACTTTCCCTGGAAATGAATGCGGAAAAATTATATAAACAAAATAAAGACCTCCAAAAAGAAGAAAATTATATGCAAACAAGTTTGCTCACGGTAATCAGCAGCAACAACAACAAACAAGTAAACAAGAAAACAAATGAGCATAATTTTAGGCAGTGCTGCTTAAATGAAATCGTTCTAGCTGGAGAAATGTCTGCGTAGCTACTGTAATAGTATTGAAATGTTCATTTTCTACAATTTTGAGAAAGGTGTTTAGCAATTATGAGTGTAAATATTGAAGAACAAGCAGCAGCAAGAATCAACAAAAAACAAATACACCATATTGTACTACTCTAAAGTTAAATTTTTTGTGAATAATTTTGTAGTAGCTTTTTAGGCATGTGAATATTGGGTTGTTGAACTTTGAATTAGTAAAGAAGATGATTTGTATTTGGTACGACGAATTTTTTGAAAATACTTAGGTTATAAACGGTTAGGTGGCAATGAGAAGTTAAGATTTTATTTAGCAAGCCAAGAATTATGCTATAATTTGACTTGGGAAATACAAAGGTAAAGGAACTGTCAATTAGTTTCACAAGTTTTATTTGAAACAGCTCTCCATACAAGGAGTAGAGTAGCATGGATGGATGAGCATGGATTACACATAAAATACTTCGAAAAGTGGGAACAAAACCTTAAGATATCCCAATAAGTCTGGAGAGGGAATTAAGCTGACAACCCCCGCCAACAGTTTGCAATGACTCATTTAAATCTGCAAACTAGCAACTGAAACCAATTCAAATGAGATGGGCAATATAAACCAAAAGCTCAATCAAGAAAGGCCCACAAATGCCTCCACTAACCTTACACGATTGAGAATGAATTCAAAAAAGGTGTGCATACATAATTTGATAATTTTTTTAAGTACTACTAAAATAAGCCAGTGGCTTCCTCTTGTTCATCCTTACTTGGTTAAAAGATATAAATTGCATATTAAGATTATAAAGATTATTACTGTATTTTAAAATCAAGTTTATTCAAAATCTATGACTAAAAAAAAACTACACACTGTATTTGAAATACTTAATAAGCCTAAAAGTATACTGTCCTTTGTTTTTATGTTAATAGTGATATTCTCAAAATGGTAAAAATATCAATGTGCTTACACTCTGTTTTAAGAAGGTTTTTTTTTGTAAGTTTCAAAGAAACAAACATTATTAGAAACTTATAAAAAAAAAAAGATAAATAATCAAGATTTTTGTATTTTTCTGTGGTTTTTAAATATGCACTTGAAATTGCAGCATTTTTTAATGAACCTAAAAGCTTACAATTACAACAGGAAAAAGGAAAGGTACTCAATCAAAAGTTTCAAGTTTTATATTGTTTTGCTAAAATTATATCTTAAACTTAGACAAACGGAACAAACGGTAACCGGAATTTATTTCGCTTTTTTAAAAATAGAAACCACAAAATTATCTTGGTCTTATTACTGTTTTTGGCAAAGCCTTAAAATATACAAAGTTATTTCTTTTCTTATTACTATTTTTGCATTGAAAATTTCAAGGACTACGACTGAAGTACGCATGGTATTTAAAATTTATGAACAAGAAAATCTTCAAGAGTTATTGAGGTTTCCTAAAGAACTTGGCAGAGATTTATAATAGCAATTTGAAATTACAAGTAAATCAATAAACGACAGTGAAATATTGTATTTTTTCAAGGAGCCTAAAAGTAAACAATTTTAAAAACGTAAAATTCTCTGGTTGAAAAGTGGTTTGCTTTATTTAATGCCAATGAATTGAATGAAATTTCTTTGAAATGTTAATTTCTTTAAAAATAATGTTTTCCAATTTTGTAAAGTAAAAAAAATTGTATGCATACAGAAATATTTCGTTAAGGTTTCTATTTTCTATATTGAAATGAACCACAAAAGAGTACTCCTCTTACATATTTGAGATAACAGGTGAGTGCTTGAAACTGTTTAAAGGGAGCATATTCAACTTGCAATACTTTACTGTGTTTAAAATGTAAAAAAAAACTAATATTTAATGAGCCTATAAGTATGCAATTGAAAAGATATAATCCCAAATTCTTGGATTTGCAAATCTTTTTCCTAAAGTTTTGTTTGTATCTGAGGATATTTAATTTCAGAGAAATGGAAAATACCTTAGAAAGAGAAACCAAAAATTGTACTCATTGTTTTAATAATACTTTTTCTAGTTTTGCCTTAAAACATGTCACACTATTTTAAGGTAAAGAAAACGAGTATGTTAAACATTTTGAACCGGTTTCACTTTTTAACTATTTTCTGAACCAAATACGATTTTCTTCTTCCCTTGAAGAATTCCTACATTGATTTGTTCTTTTTTTAAAAAAGTTAAAGCAAAATTTAAGTTACCTACATTTTTTCTATAAGCAAATACTTTAAAAACATTGAGCCACCAGAGTTTTATATGTGTATAGGTATATGAGTTTGCACCTAGCATTTACATTTTTAGACACATGATTTTTCTCCCCCTCTCTTCTTCTGACACAAAAACCGTGACATCGCACTCATATTCCACATAATCCTTTCTCTGTTTTTTGGACGACTGGCACAAAAGTGTCAAAAAGTGGGGAGAAAAATGAAAAAAGAGCATAGCCTGGCATGACACAAAAAGGGTCATGAAAATTTCCTACTAGCTAAAATCTACTACTATTTTTTCAGGTTGGCCAAACGGCATATGATTCAATTATTTATGCAGGTCACAGGTAGCATTAAAGTGCCAGTAAAAAAAACAGCCAAACTAACAAACAGAAATAAAAATCTAGAAAATCTAAAATCTAGACTTTTTAGATTCTCTATTTTGCTTTGTTTGTTTGTACTATGTGCCAAATGAAAAAAGTCAACAGAAAAGTTGAAGAGTCTCTTTCTGTGGGTGAATATTTGTTTTAGTTTTGCGAGTGTGCTAGAGATTATAAGCCAAAAACTAAATATATATTTTTAATAAATAATATCTTTGTTAAAAAAGAAAATAACCATCGGCTTTTCTCTCTTCTTCTCCTCTTTTTCTTTTTCCTGTCTTTCACTCTATCTCTATCTCTCCCTTTCTCTTGATGCCGGTCTAAATTTAATATGTGTAACTATTTCGAAAGGGCACACATACAAAAGAAGTAATTTTCTTTTAGCTTTACTTGACTTGACATACTTAAAAATAGAATATGTGAATACGATCGCACACATACACAGTCATATAAATTTATTTATACCATAGTACATAGTAGTGGTAGTGGTAGTGGTAGTGAAAATATGAACTGCAAATGGCACATACTTTTAGACTTCCACTACTAGTTTCGGTTCTATTTACTATTACAATTGACAATATTCTTAGCTTCTACTTTAAGACTCTATTATAACAAGATTATACATACGTAGTATGTAGTGGAAAAAGTGAAGAGAAGTAGTAGTACCAGCTGAAGAAGTAGACAGGCAAGAAAAATGGAAATAAATGAAAAATGACAGTAGAAACTCTGTATTACAACTTTAAGAATAATACTCTCGCCAGGGAAAAAATAGAAGAATAAGTAAAAAACACACGAATGCTGTAAAAATAAATTACTTTCCCTTGGACTCTTTGGACGGAAAATATGTAGTATAAAAGGTTACAATTTTTTGGTTTTTTTTACAAACACAGACATACCGTAAAAATATCAAAAAATGAGTAAGAGAATTGTAATTGAAATAAAAAAAAAGCAAGGAAACTGCCAGCAAAAGGGGTAATAGAAATAAAAGTAGTAGTGCTCCAAGTGCTCGTAGTTAGAACGGAAGTATAGCTAGTCGAAAGCTTGAATTTTTCTACTCTTCTTTTTCAGAGTGTATGACTGAATTATTTAGAGAAATGCCGAGAAAAGAATTTTTACACACAGAGATACTTTTCATTTTCTGGTATGTCCAACAAACTCACTAATAAATACACACGCTCACTAACATACATTTTCGGTTGTAAAAACTAAAGAAAAAAACCATTTTATGGCTTTTTGTGGGCAGTTGAGAAAATTCTTTCTACCAAAAGAAATTAAAATTTCATATTCATATTAAATATTTAAATAAAAAAAAATGCGATTGTAGTCAAATGGAGAGAATAAAATCTGGTAAAATACCATAAAATATAGCTACATATGTAGGTATGAGTTTTTATAAATAAGCTTTTGGTATATGTACCATATATATTAGTTACCTAAAAGTATGCAATTCCCCGCTGTACTACAAGTTTACCACGAAATAGTGAAGAAAAATATTAAAAGATTATACTCGGAAGCAATTTGAAGCAGAAACAAATATGTCAGATTATAATAATGTTTTAGAAAATTTAAAGAAAATCAATATCACATTCTATGTGCAGTAGTAAGTAGTAACTCCGTTGAGTAACGTTGACTTTTTCGGGCACTTCAGTTCCAGGTGCATGTTTTGCATATAGAAGACATTATGTAAGTAAAACATAAATGTAAGTTTAATACTCGGAAAAAAGTGAGATGGATACCTGTAAACTACCTCTTAAATAATATTTCCTTTGTAAAAATGCGACAAAATTATACTCTCTCATAGAATATATTAAAGGAAGGCAAACAAATAATTAAAATAACTCTGAACATGATTTACAACCTACAAAATAAGCCCTTGATAATTCAAATACTAAACTAAAAACTGTATTAGAATTAAAGCCATCATTTAATGAAATTTTATGGCATCGCATCACTACCATATTTGAAATCTACCGGCAAATAGAAAAACCACAAGAATATGCTGTTCTCATAGAAAACAATTGCTCTTAAACTCCACCATATTTTTTAGAATTTCAGTCATACTTTCAGGCTCATGAAAAATATGTAATTAATAATGAAATTTCATCGACTCCTACAAGTCTAATGGGAGAAAATTCAGAAGCATGTTCTTTTTCATATAAAAAACTGTTTGAATTTGAAGCATATTTTTAGATTGATAAAAACTAATATTTGATTGCTAATGAAATTTCATTACATCTCCAATCGTTTATCAGAAAATCAAAAACTCTCAAGAGCAATATATTTTTAGTACAAAAAAAAAATCTTTACTGCATTTTTTTTTTTCATTTGAAACATTGCTCTAGACTAGTGATCTACAAAGTTTTTAGCCTAAGTTTCACCCTAACTCTTCTATTAAGGCCCAAGGGCCAAGACCTACGAGTAATTATAACGCCACATTGCGGGGATCGGTGAAAGCGTTTGGTTATTCAAAATATACAATGCCGACGTGGAGCGAATTGCAGAGCTAGACAACATACTTTAGCTATCAGAGTCAGAAAAAGTAATATGTTTGTAAAATATAAGTAAATATGAAAAAAAAAGATATGAAAAGAATCTAGCTAATTTTTATCTAAAGCTCCATAGCCATTATATTTTATCTTTGACAGTTGCAAAACCGGCCTGGAATTTGTTGTCTTAATTGTGGACGACCTAAGGCATCATGATTTTAACACAAAATTCTTATAACGAGCTCCATTAACACTTGAATATGAAAAGGTTAAGATCAGAGGCATACATTTAAGCTGATCAAAAATATTATTCGATTTTGAAATTAATATCAGACTTCTCGAAAATTTTGTTGAGAAGTTCGTTGGAAAGTTAGTCGTGTCTCTTAAACTCTGAAGGACCCTTAAAAATATCAGTAACATCTCCAAGTCCATGACAAAACTAAAATCCCTACGGAACGTTGAACTTGCTATTATATTTTGATATATATATTTATTAAAATTTGAAGCACCTTGGAAATTCTATATATTTTTTAAATTAAATAATACGTTGACTGGATTTCCAGTTGAGGAGCTGGTGGAGTGTTGAACCAATTCTTACTTTTACTTTTAATGGCACAACAGCTAATGGAGGGCCTAGATCGAGCTTTTCGCATTTTGATTTTGACTGTGCCGAGATTCGAACCCAGGACACTCTGTGTAGCAGTCCTACGCACTACCACTATGCCACAGCAACCACATCATGAACCAATTCTGCCTGAATAAATCACAACGAAATCAGTTTCTAGAAAAATGGCGTCCTACATAAATCTTAAAGAACTGTTCTTGAAACTGATAGAATTCTGTTCTACTAACTGAGGCAGATTTCGAAACGATTAGTGTGTCAATATTTCCTATATACTTTTAGGCTCAACAAAGAAAATTTAGTTGGTCAACATTAAGCTTCTTGCATTACAAAAAGTTATTATCTTAGTTGATAATCAGCCGGAAAACGATAGTAGAAGAGGTGTTCTACCTCAATTCTACCTTGATTCTGAGTCTCTTGCTAGTCAGATTTTAACGAAGAGCTTTTGTAGCCATATAAAGATTTAGCTTATTTAGAATAATAACACTGAGGTTCAGTCTCACGGTAGCGATAACCAAATTACCAGCATACCATATAAAGATTCAACTAGACAAATTGATTTTCTATGCATTTTAAACTGAGATAATAAGTTTGTTGCCATGCCGTTAATATCGACCATGCTAAAAGTAATACACCTAAAACTTCGGTATTGACTCAAAATTCACACAAATTTTGCTCTGAATGTTTCAACTTGTACATATGTATGCATATAAGAAAAATCAGCAAAGTTATAAACATGTAATTTTTACCATTTTGTAGAATTAAAATTCAGGAAATTCCGTAAAGATGAGATGATGGATGATGAGTGTGGGTGGATTTTGTAAAATGTCGAAGAAATTGCAGTACATTTCACATAAAGGAAATCCATTAAGATATAGATAAATATCTTTTGTGATAAATTTTTCACGCTCTGAAGCTTTTGCTTCTATTTATTCAATTTTTAATTTTCATTAACACACAAACAACGAAATATTATTCGAAAATAAAGCGGCGATTTACAGCGTAACATCTCGAAAACCGTGAAAACCGAAACAGCAAAACTCTTCCAAAAAGAAAGGACGAAACGAAGGCGAGCCGAGAAATTCAACCAAACCGGTAAGAAAAAAACTACAGCAGCGAGTCACGAGAAACTGAGAAGAAAACGTAACCCACAAAATAATTGCAAGCAAATTAACTTCGTTGAATTCTTCTTTTTTCCACAATTTTTTTATATATCTTTTCTTAACTACTTCGCGGTGCACACACCACAAAACGAGGCAAACGAAGCAAATTGAAGAAAAAAAATTGGCACCAAAATGAAATTTAACCGGTAACGTAAAGAAGAAGGAACAAACGAGGGAAAAAACACAAACGCTAACGAGAAATCGCACACAGCTGCGATTACACTACGTATTTTTTACGTGACTGTGTTTGTGTGTCTTTGACTTTATCTAGGTATAGGTCAGGGTAAGTAGCGTTAAATGAATACACGCCAAAATGTACCAACTTTTGAACGCGATTTGTGGTCGACTTTTCTATCAAGGATCTTTACTAAAACCACGTTTTATTAGCTTGAACATTTTTCAAAAACTTGTATGCAAAACTTTTTTTATCTCCTTTTTACTTGGAAATTTATTTATTAACTTTACTGCAATTCGTTAGTATTATTCTTTCTATTTTGTTGTATAAAAAAGCAACGTATACACACGCGCGAGCCAGTTTTGCCTTGCAATATCCTTTACATCCTGGCAAATCCCGAAATTATACTAACTTGTCCCAAAAAACGCACGAATGGTGTAGGCTACAAAAATTTTGTGCTGTGTGTGTGTGTGTGTGTATATATAAATGCACACACATTTCGTTTCGGTTTTCGTGTGCTGTTTATGTGTGGTGAAAATCCAACCATCGAGGAATTTAACGAAGTTGTCAACAACTCACAACGCAACGAAGAGAAAAATCATGGTGAGAGTAAATAAAGTTATATATGGATTCCACCATGGCTGACAGAATGCGCGAGTGAAAGCTGGGGAAGAGCATAAATGATTGTAAGAAAAGTTGAAGAGAAACTGCTTTGGTGAATATTTGAAAGTACGAGCAAGACCTTTGCAGAAATTGTAAGCACTTTAATAAAGAACATTTTCGGGGAAGATAAAGAGCTTGTGGCAAGTGGTGAGTTATTTAAATTCAAAATTAACGTATTTACTTACAATGAACTTTAGGTCGTTGTAACAAATAAAGATCTAATTAAGGAAGAACTCAGGTTAGATTTTAACAACAACGTCCGAAATACATGAAATTGAGATACAGCTAATAGTTAAGTTTCAAATAATAAGCGCTGTCCAGGTTAACTCTAGGGATTAAGCGAGAAATGTTCTTCTTGCCGAATTGTACTTTTTTGAAATTTCGCGCCCTTTTTATGAACTGAGGTAAAAACTTGTAACTTGTAACCATTAACAAATCTTTGACTAAGTAAATGTAAATGGAAAAACTGACAAGCCTCAATGAATTATCGATTAACGAACCGAGGGGTAAGGAAGAAAATAAAAATATGTAGACACCCAGAAAATTTTCTGCACAGGTGTTTTGGGGATAAGAACTACCCCCGTCGCGACAGAACTCCAACCCATTATCAGCTAGTGATACTATGTAGAGGGCGTTTGCTCTAGACTGCAATCGATCATGCCTAAAGGTTTTAATAAGAGAATACCGAAGGCCAATGACTAACTTATTATAGAGGCCTCTCAAATTTCAAACATTGTATATTGATTGCGATTTTAATTCCTCAAATTTTCGGTAACCAATTCCAATTTTTACCGTTCCGATTCCAAATGCAAATTTTAGAATTTCAGATAAAGGAGAGAAGAACATGAGTGTGAAATCTTTTTTTTTATTTTCGCGTTGCAGATTTCGGTGCAGGGTTCGGTTTTATAGAATGTACATAGAAAGCAAATGCATCAAATTCTATTCCTAGACATTACGATCTGAAATTTCAGAAAGCTAACCCTGTCTGCTACCACTAGACAATGATTTTAATTACCAGATATCCAGAGGGCAACTGTAAAATTATTGCATGTGCAGGAATTGGACTTGAGGCTACTATGCCCAGAGCGCTACTTTAAATTAATCCCTGTGCGGGAATGGAACTTGAGACAACTGGGACTCATGTCGAGCACTCATTCTCAAGACCTATCTTCAATTTATTCCATTAGACATCAAGCCTGATTTCAAGATCACATGGTCACCGTAGTGCGCTGGCCTGCTACGCAGAGTGTCCGAGGTAGAAATCTCGGCACATACTAAAATCTAAAAAAAATCTTCTACATAAATGGCAAACTTCTAAGAGTAAAATTTGCTTAATGTTTTCAATTCGCCGTTCGTATGCGGCATAAAACTATAGGTCTCTTCCATTCGTGTACATATATATATAACACGTACAACATGAATGTATGGGAAAAGCTAGGTCCTCATTGTTTAATATTTCTCGATTCTGACTTATAGTTTTCAGCAAACCCCAATTTCAGCCCTTAGAAATCGAATATCCTGAATAGACTATTCAAGGGTCTCAAAGTAGTTACTAGAGCCTAGAAATCATACAAAGCCGCAGGCCTTTTAACTTAGAACACATTTAACTAGTCAACTTCGAAGGCTTCGTATAATTAAAGCTCTTTCCACCAACATATACCAATAAAGATAAATTGGCAAAATTCTATATACAGAAAAATCAAAAACTAAGTAACGAGAAATCAGAGAAAATACACATAAAATTTAGTTAATTAATTAACTGTTCCTATATGCCAACGTGGCAGCTAACATTCGCATTTGTATATTCAACGTGAAATTAAAACTGCATTGCATACTTACTCTATACAAACACACACACACACACACACATAAATACATAATAAATGCACACATACTCTTGGCAACACTTAAGGGTCATTATTATTCAGCATGTTTCCGCAAGCGCCAGTAGCAAGCAGCAGCACAAAATGACAACCAACAGCAGAAAAAAAAAGTAAAAAAAGGATTGCTAAGAAATTGCCCTCACATGCACCTCTAAATTCACCACAGAGACCGATTACAATTATTTCCGCTGCTGCATGTTTGCTTGTGAGTATATGTCTGTGTGCAACGACGGAAACTAATAAAATTGCTCTTAAATATCTCTTCATTTTTAAATTATCCTGCATAAATACATGCATGCATATATGAAGAACGACGATGAATGAACGAATGAGATTACGATGGGAAGGACGACTATTACAAACGAAAAGCACCACATACGATAAGCTCGTTCGACGACAAACGAGACGACAACAGGTGACAATCGTTGGTGGACGAGTTTTTAGCCTTAAAAATATAAAGAAGAAACATTATGAACTTCAGTCAGCAGTGGTGGAAAAAATTCAAAATTAACTGTGAAAAAAACAGTTACTAAAGAGAAAAGTAAGGCCGAGTTGTGAGGTGAGAAACAGAGATGTTAACTGTAAATGTGAGTAACTCTGCTATACCGAGAGATAGAGATTGAATATGTCTCTCTTGCTATTAAGAGTAGTGCAGAATACAAATAATCTCACATTTTGTTGAATTGACTCATGATGAGTTTTATTTGAGTTTAAATTCACCACATTCGATGAAAGCTTTTCGACATACAAAATAATAAACACTTCAACACATGTAAAACGAGAGAACGTAGCAAGAACGAATGTACGTGAAGTGTCACATACTGAAGTAGCATTGACTTTGACCGTCAGTTTCAACTCGTACAGCAACGAGTAATGAACACGGAGTGAATCACTGACAAACAGAAAAGGGCAAAACAGCTAGCAATTCTAACACACAATAGAGAAACGCAATAAACAACTCAAACATTAACGAAAACGAAGCAAACGTAGCATAATTTTTGGCGCGCTTGCAGCAGAAAAGTTACGTGGCACGACAAAGAATGAAAGCAGAAAAAACGGATTGTCGGTTTTATGCGGTGACGGTGACGGTGGCGGTGGCGGTGGTGTTTGGATGTGTGATTTTTCCCGTATTCCGATGGTTTTGTTGATTTGGTTTTTTGCTTTGCATTGTAGCTTGTTGACACTGACAAGCAGTGACAGTTAACATTTGTTTGAAGAATAAAACAACAAAAAACATGTAACAAGATAGCAAACGAGCAAGCAAGCAAAGTGAACAGAAGCGCGCAGAATGCGTGTAGTATATGTTTAGGCGCATAGCCTCAAGAGACATTTAATGTAATGTGAACGTGTTAGCATATTTTCATTGTATAGATACGAAGTAGCGCCGGTTTTTCTTATACTCGTACACACATGTAAATGTTTGTGTAAACGTGTGTTTAAGTTCGCTAAAATTGCAAATAACAAAAAAAACAACAATATGGCTTTCTATATGTTAAAAACAGTTGACACAAAAGCATCGTAAATTGTTTGGAGGTGCTGAACACTCGTGTGTGTGTGTGTGTGTGTGTGCGCATCTCTTCCTCTCCTTCTTCTTTAAGCTTAACTGAACAAGGCACTTATGAAACAATTTTTAAGCATGTGATTTTAGGCGCATTTGTTTTTCTGTCGCAACAGGGAACGAAATTTTAAATACCACTTTGTAGAACAATTTCGTCTCGTCAGCCAAGCAGACGTGCTGAAAGACCAAACCTCAAAATAAGAAAGGTAATTGAAAAATAAAGCAATTAAAATTGTTTTTTTCGTATCTCCATATATATAGACTTATTTGTTATTTAGTATATTTTTAGGCTTAATTTTTATAATAAAACAAAGTATTTTAATGGAAAACAGTGAAAATTAAATTAACTTGGCAGACTTCAAAATAATTTCCAGGAGAATTTCTCAAGTTACAATAATTAAAACACAATGAGAATTCGTTTAATTTACGATGTTTTCAAAACAAAGATGTTTTTTTACCATTAGTTTATATAGAGGCACTGTTTAGCTTTTGTTTTGTTTCTCTGATATGCCTCGATATACTTATTTTACTTAATTTCTGAGACATATTACTTAAAGCTCTGCTTAGTTTTGCATATAATTTGCAAAATAATTAAGTTTATGAGATATAAAGCTCTAATGTGTAAAAATTACTGACCCTATAACATAAACTTTGAAACAGTTTTTCAAATGTTTTACAGCAAAGACTTCAACAAAATCTATGATAAATTTAAAGGAAATCAGCACTTTCCTAAAATTTTCATTCCTCTCGATGAGTGCTAAAATAGAATGCCCCTTTTCTCAGGCTCGAAACAGGGAATAATTCTAAAATAGATATTCGTTTTTCAATTCTAATAGAGCAAGCCTTGGCACTGGAACCCTTGGACATTTGTCCAGTTCCAAGGGTTCGATTCTTTTGATTCTGAAGTAGAAAAACGTTATCATAAAAAAAACAACAACTAACTGTAGTCATTTGTACAGCTTCCATAATTTGTCAAAATCAAATTAAAAAATTATCGACGCTTCTTTTAATTCTCATCATTAGAGCCGTAAAAAGATAAGGCAGACTGACTAAGTCGCTGCAGTAATTTAAGCATTTACTCGAAAATCAAAAAAGAAGAGAATGTATCCCTAACACAATTTACTCAAAAAAGGAGTATATGTGCATATGTAGGCATGTATACAACAGCACTAGAAATGATGGAGCCGTATCGGAAATCAATGAGACACTGTGCCCTTAACCATGAATCACTCAGCCCAGACAGTAGTAAGTAGAAGCGTTGAGCATTTCAGACTTAAATTACTCAGATGTACGGATAAAATTATTACAACGGAACGCATTAGAGTCGTGGAGGAGTTTAATTCATTCCACCTGAAAGTATGAATCACCCACCCTAGGCAGTTTAATAGAAAGTGTATTTCTTACTCCATTTGCTCCTAAAAATATGATATTATAATACTTAACAGTACCAGAGAAGCTAAAGTAATGACGAAGGAAATCATTTGGTCACTTTTAACTTATCCATATGAATCACTCATCTAAGTTCGCTGAGCATTGGGTAATGTTTTATTTATCACACCCTAAAATTATTCAAAGAATGATATAGATGTACATAATCAATAGAATCCCCAACATATGGACACCTTGACATCAATGAGAACTTTGATTCATTCTGCTTGAAGGATTACTCAGATAAAATGAAATGTAACAAGAGTTAAAAAAAAAAATATCTGCAATTAAAAACTTATGTATAACCGAAAAATGACCGCAATCCCGATATTAATAGAAACCGTTAATTTTAAAATTTACTTTTAGAAAGGCAGGGTGTTATACGAGATACTATTATCGGTAAACATTCATGCCTCTAGAAAATTCCATTTGAATGCGAACCTTTATTTTGACTACGACTTGACCGGCGTTTTTTTTTTGGTTAAAAATATAATTCCAATTGATTTCTTTCGCGTATTCAAGCGGGGCGGAAACTTTATTTCACACTTTTCCCTCTTTGGATGTGCTTGAGATTTCAGTGAAATCGCTTCTTGATATTTCTGCCAGCTTCTTTGTTCTCTCTAGTCACTAGTGTCTGTTGCATCTGCCTGCATTTTGTAGCTACTTGTTAAATGCCTCTAAGTGCGGCATATTTCTTGTCTGATTGACTTGTTTATAACATGGTTTTATAGCTGATTGTTTCTATTTCTTATTGTCTTTCATTGATTTTTACTACCAAATTGCTTTTCGTTGCCTCAGGCCATAAGTTTCTTCTATAGACTCTGATTGACTCTGATTTTTTATGGGATTTTATTCCCCTAATAGCTCCTTACCGCTTCAGACTCAGTTTTATTGTCTCTGATTGTTTCAAACTTTTCTTATTGCCAACGGAAGACTGTTATGGTTCCTCAGTTACCTTCGATATTTCCTGATATTCTTCGACAAACTCAGATTACCTAGAGCTGCATCTTAGATTATCTTCCATTTGTCTCTTATAACCTCCGATTGTCTTATATTGATTCCTGGCTGCTCTTTATCTATGTTCTCTGACTGCCTTTCGTATCCCGTAATAATTGTATTTTGCGTCTAATAGTTTCCGATTTCCGATTTCCTTTGCATGCTTTCATATCTTCAGATTTCTTCCTTGTGCCTACGACTGCCTCAGACTGGATATCACTGCTCTTGACTATCACTGATTACCATGTAATGCCTCCGAATACTTTTGACCGTCTATGAGTTGTAATGCGCAGCTTATTCTATCATACTTTGTCATTATCGTATCATATGTATTTTATTTTTAATGTAAAAAATTGTATTTTTAAGCTAACAACATATAAAATAAACTAAAATTTCTATACATAATTGAATGTCTCTACATTTTAATTTCATACGTTTTTCCAATTGTGCTAATGTCTGCTGTCTATTTTTTTCTCATTTTTTCAGCAAACAATTTTACTGCAATCAATATTTCACACACACCAGAAACTGAGTATCTACCACAACAAACAAAAATAAATTACCAAAAAGAAAAAAGTAACAAATATTTCAAAATCTTAATTACAAGTTACAAATGGATAGAAAACATGATTGCCGAATGTTGTAATAACCAATAACATTTATTTTCGGAGGAAAAAAGGAGCCTATGATGAAAAAAGTTCGACGTTTTTGTTACAAAAAATATAAACGAATGTCAAAATGGAAGTGGGCTGATATATAAATGTGGGGAAACAAAATAATCATAAATAAAATACAATTTCACAAAAACACACACACACACACACACACAGAGACAGTATGCGCAAAAAAAAAGGAAATTGTTGTAACAGTTTTGCATTAACTGAATTACTTATATGTATTAAAAAAGGAGCGGCAAATACAGAAAAAGTGTAGTAGAAAGAGGAAGAGCTACACAAAAAGAATCAGAGAAAAGTATTAATAGATGCCAGAGAAAAAAATATGTTGAAAACTGTAGAAATGGAATTACAACTTTGTGTACAGTGTTACTCACGCACACATACATGTAAGCGATGATATGTAACAATGGCAAAAATTACGGCAGCAGCATGGACAATGTGAATGGACAAACATCGCAAAACGCACAATGTAAGTGACAATTTTTGTTGTATTTTCATAATTATTTATAAAAACAGTAGATAGTTAGAAAGGGAAACGCTGCAAAAAACCATATTTCTAAATCTTTCTATATAAACTTTTTAATTTAATGCAAAATTATTTATGCGTCAGAATTGCATACCCGCACAAACATAAAACTTTATTTAAAAATCTTCGTATAAATTCGGTATATAAAAAATAATAAAAAAAATTTAATTTTTAAGCTACTAACAAAATTCAAGTAAAAAAAACATTTTTTCCAGCATTACTATTATAAAGAGTGGTAGGAAAAAAAATATCATTGTAGTAAAAAAAAAATACTGCCAAAAAACAACAGGAAAAAATATGTAATAAAAATGGTAGTCACATTTGTAGTAACAATTTGTTTTTTGTTTCGGGTAGCACCAAAAATTAAGTGGTCGCCGTGGCGTAGTTGGTAGTGCGTTGGCGTGCTACTCAGAGTATCCGGGATTCAAATCTCCATCAAAAAGTAGAAAAAAACTGTAGGTCCCTTCCATTCATGTACAAAAATATAATACGCACATCTTGAATGGATGCGAAAAGGTCGGCCTAGGCCCTCCAAGGGCTGTTGTGCCATTAAAAAAAAGAAAAGATGAAGCATCAAAAATGTTCACTCTCCAAAAAATAAAACGCGTTCTAAAAATTCAAAAAAAAAAATTTTTTGAACTATTTCCCAATGGCAACACTAAAAAATTTTGCCAACATACCGCAACAAAAATGGCGGCAAATTTTATTGTCATTTATATACAAACAACATATTCACTCATACACATACGAGTAGATATGTTTGAATGCATGCAGGCATATAAGCGCACTTACACGCTTTTACTTACATACTTTACAACAACACGCTAAATAACCAGTACATAACCAGTGAGGAAAACCGGAGGAAGCGCATAAGGAGCATTGCAAAAGAGAAAATATTTAGCTAGTGAAAATATTTAGTGTTTCAAGACGTTTCGAACAGCACTTCAGAAGACTACCAGTAGAGTCTCTTGAAGTATTGAGCAGGGTAAACTTCGAAAGATTTCAATAAATAGTGTTTCGCAGGACTTCTAGTATTGCTTCAGAAGGCATGTAGCAGCGCTTCAATATGCATTTAGCATCGGTTTAGAAGATCTCTGGTATTTCTTTCTAAGGCCTCTAGAATTGTTTCCTAAGGTAATCAGTGCTTCAGAAAGCTTCTACAGTGTGACCATTATGTGTTCATAGTAAAACAAAGTAAATATTTTTTATTAAAATAAGTATTTAATAAGCAATCAACAGTTAGATGTAATTAATTATGTTTACATACTATATTTCGTTGGAGTTTCAATTATTCGATGGCATAGCATTTCTTTGTCGCGGCACGCAATGCTTTCATTGGTATATTGTGCCATAAATCAATAATAACCACCTTAAAATCAATCAAATTAGTACATTTTTAATCCTTTAGCTGCTGCAGCATATATCCCCATATGCAAAAGTTCAAAGGATTGCAGTATGAAGAGCTTGGAGGCCCTTCATCTTTAGGAATAAAATCAGTCAAATTACCTTCACACTAGTCCTGAATGGTGTGAGCAGGTGCGCCCTCTTGATGGAAGCAACAACAATAGTCTCCGCCGCCCGGTTTTAGATATTTGTGCAAAACTTTTTTTCCAGGTAGTATTTTGACACCCCTGTGTCAATGAAAACAAATGGCAAAGTCACTTTCTTGGATATGGCGCCGCAGACCATAACTGATGAGCAATTTTGGTATTCGGAAACTTGTTTTTTATCATTTGGAATATCCTTGTAAGATACTTGTAATCTATCATTTTGCGTGTGGTGCCTCAATACTAACAGTTTTTCGTCGGAAAAAACTATTTAATCACCAGATAGCAACATTTTGGATCTTTGTAGTTGTTTTTCCACTGTTGCGTCGGTGGGGCCATGCATTTAATTTGTTTGTTTGCGGTCGCAAAGTAAAATGATTCTCGCGACATATTAATATTTTCGCAATTACGTTGAATACGTTCTCTGACGATTTTTATAGCTTCCTTCCCCGGCCACTTTTTTCACGATCACATAATGAACTAGTATCCACAAATCTTTTTACTGCATAGTAAACGAAATTCCGCTTTACTCCGAGATGCTGCAGGTCACCTAAAATTACATTTTGAACCGATAATCAAACAGCGCTCCAGAAGCTGTGGCAATCGCAACTTGAAATCTGTACTTCTATCCACTTTTATCGACATGTCGCTTCTTTCAGCTTCGATGAACTTCAATTATTTCCCACTGGCTAATAATCGTGGGTACTAGTCGCAAAGAATGAATGAATGAATATGCGGCAGTAGTGCAGATGAAGTTAATATTTTTCTTCTATTTTTTAGCTGTTTTTATTTTAAAGCTTTTTTCGTCTGTTTTATCTGACAACAAAATGCACTCAAATATGATGAGTATATGAATGTTTAATATTAATAAAAGCTTATAACAACTTTTAAAGCTCTTAAGTTTAACTTTTGTTGTTCACCAACAAAACAACACAGTGCTCAAGAAGTCTTTTTTTTTGTAAAGGTGTAGTCGATTTTCACTCCCTTATTTATAAGTTTTTTTTTTTAACTTATAATAATTTTTGGTGGCATATTTTTATTTATTTTTCATATAGTACGAGCTTGTTATTGTTAAGCAAAAAAGATAAAGTTTTGATATTTATGTGCATTCACTTAAATGCATCCAACTGCAATGATTTCAATTATTTACTTTACTTACTTTTGATGGCACAACAGCCCATGGAGGGCCTAGGCCGAGCTTTTCGCATCCACTCATGTTGTGCGTGTTATATTTGTACATGAATGGAAGGGACCTACAGTTTAAAGCCGAATCCGAACGGCGAAGGAAAAGCTTTTCATAGCAATTTTTACTCTTGTAGGTTTGCCATTGCCTGACAAGAGGTGGTGCCGTGTAGAAAAATTATTTTTTCTACTTTTTTTTTTTGATTTTGCCTGTGCCGAGATTCGAACCCCGGACACTCTGCGTAGCAGTCCAACGCACTACCACTACGCCACAGCGACCACTTTCAATTATTACAATCCATTAATTTTTGACGATGACAGATTTTCGAAAGAAGGTTTAGAAATTTTTGAACTTATTATGGAATTACTTATTGATGTTAATTGTCTTAAAAATTAGGAATTTAGGCCGGCGAATTTTTAAATTCGGGCACAAGCATAAATATGTTACGTTTAAGCATAAAACAAAAGTGGGGTAAGGTTAAGGTTCAGATTCAGATTCAAAAAATGTTCAAACGAAACATAAAACTTTTGTCGAATCTTATTTAAAAGTCTTAAAACATTTCATTCTATGTTTCGTTGATTTTTCATTTATTTGCGATTTGTCATTAGGGAAAAGACATGGAACCGAATCTGGTGCAGGTCCAGATTAATAAAACTTTACTGCATAGAGAAATTTTTTATTTAATACTCACATTTGAAAATAAGTCTTAAAGAACTAGCTCTATTATTAATGCCCAACCATTTGACTTATATTTTACACTTAACAATTATTTGACACCCGCATAAAAGTATGCTATCATAAAACTCTTTCAAGTTTCGCAAAAAATAAAAGCTTGAGAGATCTTTGAAACAAAAGATGTGCTAGCGACTACTTTTCAAACTGACTTCGCTGTCAATTTATTTGAGTTTTTCGCACAAGAGACGGAAACGTTTATAATTTTCAATGCCCGCATAAAACTATGCTTTACAAAATTTATATTAGTTACATTTGAACAGTTATTTAGGATACACGCATACATTGAGTTTCAAAACACACACACACACACACACACACACACACACACACACACACACACACACACACACACACACACACACACACACACACACACATACATCATTAAAACTAAGAATTGTTTTAAGCGTTGTGAAAGCTTTTGACGATTTACGATTCCATAGTTAGTACGGAAGATTTATTTCTTATCTATGCCTTACAATCTATATTGCCAAAAGGAAGAAAGAAAAAGAAAATAAAAGAATACAAAAACCTTTTGTCATCATCATACTCATTTGCTTGTAAGTACATAACTACATACCCACATACACATATGTATTTATGTGTATAGATATATTCGAATGTATTTACATACAGTGTCGGACAATCAAATAAGAACACCTTGTTCTGAAACCAAATACATTAAAACAAATATTTCTCTAGGCTTCTGATAAATTTAAAAGGTATTTACTTTTATTCATTTATATTTATAAGTTAAATTTTTTCTTAAAACAAAAACAAAATCAATTCATTGTAAAAAAAGAAATTTAAAAGTTATGCATAAAATCACATTTCAAAAGGACAAACAAATAAGTACAGTTCAATTAAAACAAAAAATTTATGAAATATTGACTCACATTGTTCACTAATGCTAATATTTTGTGGAATAGCCTTTGTTAATCAAAACCGCTTTACACCTTCTAGGCATTGATTCTACCAGAGACGCGCAAGTAGTCTGGGGTATGGAATACCGCGCTCTTTGAATGTTTTGCCACAATTTGTATTTGTTTTTAGCTCTGGTACTGCCAATCTTCTCTTTGACAGTATTCCACAAGTTCTCGATTGGATTAAGGTCAGGAGATTGTGAAGGCCAGGTCATAACGGGAAATCCATTATGGGAAAACCAATCTCGAACAAGGAATGAGATGTGCTTTGGGTCGTTATCCTGTTGCATTTGCCATTTCAGGGGCATTTCCCATTCAGCATAAGGAAGCATCACCTCCTGAAGGATGTTTACGTAAATAAATCTGTCCATCGTTTCTTTTATCCAATACAGAGGGCCCACACCATACCAAGAGAAACATCCCCATACCATGATGCTTCCACCTCCGTGCATAAACGTCTTCCTAGTATATTTTGGGATCAATTCTGCATTTTTCGGGCGTTTACCATCACTTCCAACAAGATTCACCTTGCTTTCGTCGGTCCATAATACGTTAGGCCATTGTTTTGCATTAATTGAACCATCCCACTCAATGTGCGCTTCAGCGAACTTTATGGGACACTTCCGATGTCTTTGTGTCAACTTTCGTGCTGTTCCTCCATACATTTTTTTCCCCCACCAAACGTCTCCTTACTGATCGAGCACAAATTTGAACCCCTGTCTCCTCTCTAATTGCGGCAGCTGCCTTAAATGAATCGATTGTCATCAGCACTTGTAGTTTTGCGGGGCCTACCTCTCTTGCAATGATATTTTTGGGGTAATAAAGATTGGCAGACAAATGTCGAGGATCTGCTAATAATTTTAGCTATTTGGCGCATGCTTTGTCCCTCATTTCGCAGTTTTTTTACCAAATCACGCTCCTTCTTGCAGCAGTGCTTGGCTCGACCCATTTTGCTGCGACATTACGGAATAGTTTACATTTAATTTGTTGAATTACCCTCAAAGCTACCATTTAAATGCTTACCAGTACAAATTAACAAACAAATTTAAGTTTTCTTTTTAAAATATAAATTTTTTCGTCTGCTGTTCTTATTGAATTGTCCGCCTTCGAATGCTTCGCTTCAACTTTTTCGTTTGGGAATCCCCAAAAAATATTTAAATGTAGTGTTGCCACCTAGAAATTTATAAAGTATATACCATACCATTTTCTTCTCCATAAAAATTGTTTGCCATAAGCAGAACGATAAAAAATAAAAATCAATGGAAGTTTTATGGTGCAAGGTGTTCTTATTTTTTAATTGTCCGCCACTGTATATGTTTTTGTATTTTTAAATATTTTCTTTTTTTTTTGGTTTCTTTTGAAGCTTACCGTTTTCTTAAAAATTAGCAAGTAATACAGATTCAATTTAGGTACATGTGATATTATATATTCCATTTAATTTTTTCTTTTGAAACTGATATCTTTTAAAAAAATTCTTATTTACACTTGAAAGCATAATTTTATGCTTCAGATTTATATACAATACAAGCTCAACAAATTTAAAGAAGTGTCAGAGGCAAGAAATTTAAATAACCTTCAGATAGTTGTGTCCTTCAGGTTAAAAAATCGCTACAATTCAGTTGAAATTTGGTGAAAAATAAACTCGAAAAGTACGGAATATGCCAAAAATATGCAAAACCATTGGACGGACAAACTCATTTAGTACAAAGTTTTCCCGCTGTAATGATAAACGTGTGTATGCACTTCGGCGTCAAAATTCTTGGATTTAATTTATTTGCACGGCGATTTCCGTTTCAGTGCCACAACAGTTTCTACAACATCTTGAAAAAGATCGCAAAAAAGTAATTGAAGTAGAAAGTCTCAGCCATCAATTTCTATGCTTAATAATAAACTGTTCTGTTAAAATTGATGCTCAATGTATGAAGGCACTAAAAAGAGATGAGGTGTTCCTAGGAAATCTGCAACCTTTTCTTTTTCCACACGGCATACGCATATCTCAAGCTACGCTCTCCCACGTTTTCAATATCTGTTAATTTGATTTCTGCTGCATATTTTTTTGCTGCTACTGCATCAGTTACTAAAAACAGTTCAATGGCGAACTTTAGTAAATCATTACGTATGCATGTGCACACGTATCCTTTTTAGACAAAATGGAAGAAGTGACGCTTGATGAAGAATTATCAAAAGTAAAGAATATAAAGATGAAAAAAGGAACTACTTGAGAGCTAGAAGTATCAGTTTGAGACGAAGATTTAGCTGGCAACGAAACGTTAGTTCAATTGACATTCGACCACAGCACGCACACCAGCCACAAGTAGCTAGAGAAGAAACTGTGTTAGCAGTTAAGCAGAAATCATACCCTTGGACAGACATGCACACACAGTAACAGATGAATATCTAAAAGTAAAGAGGGGAATTCTATGAATGCATGTTTGTATGTATGTAAAAAAGGATATAGTATTTATTTAATACTTGCACACATACTCACTACCATCTCAACTAACCATATCATTTGCGAACAAGTTTTCGAAAATTATACACAGGCACACACACAGAGACACACACGTGCGCCACAATATTTACTATCACCACAATTGAATGACAACAGCAGCAGTCAGCAATTTAATTTGATGCTGTTCCAGTCTTTGAATGATATGCCCTCAACCAAAGACACTAACGACGAAGAAGAAAAGGTTCTTATATATCATTCAAACAATTTGTAAGTGTAGTGGTAAGAGACAATGCTGTATGAAACGGTATCGAAATTAACTATATACCAACCAGCAGAATTACGCACGCATATAATTTTGCATTTCCATTTGAGAAACTTTTACATTTTCCTTCTTTTATTTACTTTTCTGTGGAACAAACCAAATGATGAAGAAAAAGTGACAAAGGAAAACTTTTCTATGAGCCTGAATACATTTTTTCGGTGGCGACAATCATTTCATAGAAACATGAAGCGACACAAGAAAGAACTGATATAAAATAACAATTTTATCAATATAGAGTATATAGGAATGATGAAACTTACAAAGACTTGATAAAGATATTCAGTTAATTCATTGGAAATTGGGAATTCGAGAAATTAAAAATGCCAATCATTTTAATTCTATATGAAAGAGACTGTAATCTCCTGTCAAATAACATGGATTATGAACTGGAAACTATTGCAACTGGGAACTCGGAAATCCGATATGAAATCAATGTAAATCAATAACGTTTGGGGTACCTTTAAAAAATATCAGTAAAATATCAGACATCTTATATTTACTCCTTATCAAAAACTGCTGTTAAGTAAGGGACTACAATTCGATCCACTCCAATGTATACCTCCACATATTTTATCAATGTATGTCATCGTTCATGTATAATGCTTTAATACAAAGTTTATGAGCCAAGCGTCTATTTGGCAATGCTGCCAAAAACAAGAGAACAAATTTATTGCAATATTTAACACAAATTCAAATAAAGTTGGTTTTAACACAACTACTAAGTTTGAGAAACATAATGAGGCAAGTCTACCATAACTATGTACAACCAAGGAGACAGGACTTAAAAAAAAGCAACACTTGCCTTACTCGCACGTACTCGTACTGTGACCATTGCCAACAAAAACTACTTAGTATTAGGACCACACATAATTATACCATAGCAACATCAAATAATGTTGCTGACTCTGTACATTTCGAAAAAAAAAAGTACAAAATTATTAAAATAATTTTGCACAATGAGAGCATATCGTTAGCAGTATCTAACAATCTACATATAAAACTATTTTGTTTTTGCTGTATGGACAACAAATTGTTGGCAACTTCTACATAAGTACACACGTGAGTATGTGTGTTTATAAAATTTCACATCAGAAACCACACAAAATATTAATATAAATATAATATTAACAGTTAGTTGAAGCGAGAGCATTAGTTGTTGAACTATAACAAATTTTATTAATTGCATTTAGTGGTGACGCACATAGTGGCAATAACAGCAAAAAAGTAGCAACAGCAAGTATCATTTTATGAGAATTTCATTAATTTTCGCGCTTTAAAAATGCTAAGCTATTTATGTGATTTTTTCTAGAGTCCTTAAGTATCCTATTGTTGACTTTATAAAGCGTTCTTAGAGCTAGTTGGTTTGGTTTGTTCTTTGTACTAGATTTAGTCTGTGATAATCTAATTCTTGGGAAAATTATGTGACAGAACAACTACCTCGGTGATCTAGTAAATAAGAGCTAGACTGGAGTTCCACTAACCTCCGCATCGATTCGACATTAAACACTGCTGTGGAGAATAGTTAATTGACTAGGATGACAGCAAATTTCTACATTACCGCGATCGCTGTCAATACGTAACTTTTACGTAACTTGCACTTTACAACGGACAAAAGAAGCTCAACAGATTTGAAAGATGATATTATATTATATGTTGTATTCGAGTACGCTGAACATCATGGCTTTTTCAGTTTTTCGTCATAGAAGTTTAAAAAAAATAACTCGTCTTATAAACTTGTTGATCAGTAGAAAAAAACGATTTTTATAAATATTTCAATTCTTTAACGTTTCTAAAAATTTATATTTTAAACCCTTCTTTCTTCGTAGATTCAATTAAAATAAAATATCATTGAAAATAACTGTTGTCAGTGACAAAACGGAACAAAGATAAGTCGATAATTTCTCACTGGATTTGGGAGGGATTTGGGACTCATATCATCATCATAGTGTGTTATTTTTTTTTTCATTCTTTCTTCCTCTTAACTGATATCATATAATGAACTTATTTACTATTAGCTGAAATTTGGCATGTGAACGTTTTACCCTGAAAATAATAGAAAAACTAAAAAAAACTTGTCTCGCAATAAGGGGAAACGGAAACCCACCGATGCCTTACTCATCTCACTTCCTGTTGAATATATTAAAACAGCATTAAGTAATTCCCCCAACCATTACATCCACTTGTGCTGCTTCACTTAAATGACCATAACGCTCCATTTCCACTTCTAACCTCTTCCACACAAATATTTATTAGGTGAAGAATAGTGGAAAATCATTCATTAGAGAGTAATTTCTCACATTGCTTCTTTTAATTAAAATGTTTTAAATAAATGAAAAATTCATATGTGCATACATTTCAACGCCTGAAACTATGCAATGTGTTTTTTTTTTCTTTTTTTTTTCTTTAAATTTCATACAAAATAAAATAGCAATGCTTGGCTATTCTTTATAATATTATTATGAAACCGAGAAAAGAAATGTATGCAGCATTTAAAACACGTACGGATAATTTAAAAACATTTTTGAGTGTGTGGTTGCAAACGCACAGACAAAAATAAATAGTATAAATGCTTAGAGAAGGCGAAAGAGTACTGGAAAAACAAATTAAATGTAGAGTAAAATACATTTTAGAAAATTTGTGTGCGTTTGCATAAATGTAAACAAGACGCACGTAAATTTCCAGCAGCACTCCGTTTGCTATACGAAAAATTGCACAAAATGCAAATTATAAAATTTTTGCATATACCAGGAGAGAAAAGTAATTATTCTATTTCTATAATAGTAGTATATAAATAGTAGTAGCTGCAGTAGTTAGAAAATTGTAGTTTCTTGGATGTTCTTGTTGATGATGAGGAAAGAGAAAAGTTACAAAAGTACTTTATTATTGGCATAACAACCAAACATACACACATTTCTTTGCCACCAAACAAATCAAGGTAGGTAAGAATGTGTGCATGTGTCAAAACAAATGAGTTCATTTTACAAAATATATGCGTATTGAAATGAAAGGATGTTTTCATAAAATGCAGAAACATACGATATAGAAATGTAAGTAAATTTGTTAAATAAACACACACAAACACACACACATTCTTTCCATTTCACATACTCTTCCAGCCTTTCTCTTCATATTTTTTGCTCCCTCTCTTTCTCTTTATTCAAAGTAAATATATTTAAAAAGTGACCATATTATTTCCTAGAAGGGTTCACCCCTTTCCTTATGCATTGATCAATCATAACTTTCTCTCACACACTCACTGAAGCAGAAAACACCTACGGTTACACATATAAATAATTCGAATGAATCTATTGGGAAAGCTAAGACTTAACTTAATTCACAGAGTTTCTTTCATTATGATTGAGTCTTTATTACATATTATTTAAAAAAGAGAATTCTGTTTGTCAATGCATTTATGCAGCAGTAACTATTCTTTAAAAGTACTACTTTAAAATGTTTGCATACTTTTAGTATAATTAAATCTCATAGTTTTTGAGCAAAGTAAGATTTCGTTTATTGGCATGAATATGCAACTAGAGACACCTTATAAATATAAATAATAAATAAGCAAATATAAGTAGATAGGGACATAAAACATATATATCGTATTTAAGAGACAAAAGTAGCATACTTTTTGGTGCTCCAAGATATTATGCATCACATATTACACGTTCATTAAATAATTATTCATTATATTCATTTCATTATTTAAAATTTTTCAAATCGCAATAATCGCAACAAACCAAACTGTGATTGTTTGTATTAAGAGGTAAAGTCTGAGACGGTGACGACCATAGTAATTCATTGAAACCATATAATAATTGCTTATTATGATTATTCTTATTATCCTTAAGCAATAAGCTAAACTAGATTAAAACTCATAAATTCATAAGCTCTAATAAATTTATATTTGTTTTTCAAATACAAAAGACCAAATAAATAGAATTTGCGGAAAATGATCAATACTTCGATTAGTTTCAACTATTCAAATTACATTATTCTTCAATCACAATTTTCAAAGAAAACTAGTGGCTCTAAATTTGTTAAAATTGTTCTCAAAATCTAATATTTTGCAAATAGACCGAAAGGAAACAGCACATAAAAAATAAAGTATACATTTAGACAGAATAAAACGAAATAAAAAAAGCAAAAAGGTAAGAAATATTTAATGTTGTAAAAATAAAAAACGAGAAAATTGTGGACTCAAGCGTGAAAGTTGGAGAAATTAAGTATTCTTCTTACGGGTAACGGAAGTATGGTAGAATTTGAGTTTGGGAGGGACTGGCTTTGTTAATTCTGAATACTTAAGACCGAAATCCATACCAAAGGTTGTCAAGAACAGGACACAAAATCAGAACAATATTCACACTTAAAATCAGATAAAAAATCAGATCGAAAGTCAGACCAAAAATAAAACCAAAAATTCAGCATATCCGTCGAGAATTTAAACCAAAATTTAGACTGATATACGGATCGAAAGTGTGACCAAATTCGGACCTAAAATAAGATAATAACTTAACACAGTCCAAAAATTGTAACAAATCCCAACCAAAACTTAGACCGATATTTAGACCAAAAATCTTTTAAGAAACAAGCATACTTTTATGAAATTCAAAAACTTTTAGTTTCTTGTGAATGTAGACAAAAAAGCTAGTCGCACCAGACGCAACATCCAGAGATATTTTGTATGCGATTTTTTTACATTACCTATATTGGAAAGAGGTGTATCTTCGTATTGAAAAATTATTACAATACTTTCGTGTTCAGTAAACAAAATTCAAAATTCTTTATTTTAGAAATTTACTAGAAATGGAAATTCAAGCTTTAGCCGTAAATTCATTATGGTATTTGATTCAAATATCTGCTAGGGGTTCCGTTATAACATATTGAAGAAGAATGAATTTAACAAAAAACAAGGTGTTCAATCTAGAAATTTTATGTTAAACGTAACTAAACAATTCCTTGGCATACTTTTAGACGCCTCAAAAACTAAAAGTACTATATACTTGTTGGTGATTTTGTTACAGCATTTAGTTACGTAAGTATATAGTTTTTTTTTAAGAAACTTGGCAAAAATAAAAATAATCTTCTTTTACTGACTCCTAATATCAGTCCTCAGGCGAATTCGCTTACATTTCGGGCTATAGTTGCGTTTTAACCATAAAAGGAATTCAGTGAAATTTCTAACAAAAATCTGAAAACTTTTCGTACTAAAAAAAATTTCTCTAAAATTTTGTCTGTTTTAACTCAAGTAGCACTTGGCGCAAACTTTTAAAGTTCTTTCTAAACGAGATTCATTTAATTTGTGTTTAAAAATCAAACCACATTTGGTTTGAAATCAACATAATTGTAACTCTTGGTGAAATACATTATTCGCACAAAAGTATGCAATAAAATATATATAATAATAACAAGTAAACCTCCACTTTTGCAAATAAACACTTATGTAATTCATGTGTGAATGCATAAAAAAAGAATTCCGCTCCGTTGCACATAGAAATAATATTAAACGCGTGTGGTCGTTCAGTAATTAAACCAACATTTATAGTAGTGTAAAAACCATAACCTACGAGTACAAAGTAAATAGGAGAAAGTTGAAGAAAAAAAATTTAACTAATAAAGGTACATCAACGTGTATATGTTGAAGTCCCAGGGAGTAAATTTGAAGTGCTTGCGAAAAAGAAGTGTAAAGATAACGGTGATTGTGTGTTGTCTGAAAGCTGGTAGAGGAAGCATTTATAACGTAAAATATTATAGAAGCACTTCAAGTGAGTTGGCACGTGAGCGTAATAAAAAAAATTAAAGAATAACCAACATTTGCAATAAAATTGGCTAAATATGTGAGTAAGAATTACAAGTATATGTAGATAAACACATACATATGTGCATACCTACTGCATGTATAAATATGTGTTAGAAGCTGCATCCACTGTATTCATATTCCCTACTCCCTCAAATTTAAATAATTTTATGATCACAGCTCATATATTGCTCAAAAGCTGAAGTATAAATATTAGAAGGTGACTAATAGAAACTAAACTATTGTAGTAGATTTTCCGTACATATTTTCAGGCATAAAACTAAAAAATTTGTAGATGTTGTTTGCTAACAGAGTGCATACATTCTTTAGCCGTTGGGCAGTTAATTTTATTGCTGCTAGTGGTAGATAAGAGGGAAGGGGACAAGGCCTCCCAGGTGCCTTTTCTCTAACTCCTTACTTGCTGTCACCTCTCCTTCTTTTCCTAGGCCATAAGTACGTTGGGCTACATAGCCCGAGTGCTTGAGGAACTGTCCTGCACTCGTAGGTCAGGTTCTCGGCCTCCTTCACATCCATCCATCCGTCCATACCACAGTTACCAAATTAGAATTGTACATAGTTCACTTTATTAATTACTTTCTATACTAATTCGTGTATTCGTGTGGCACATTATATTTCAAATTTCTTATTCCTAATTGTTTTAGAATAATTTATTAGTATTTTATTAACTAAGTATTTAATTATTTTAAAAAAAGTATAATTCCCATCATCCACAAAGAAACTTCACGGGAACTTGAAGATATTTATTTCCATTACAAAAATATACTTCATTTTAAAATTGAGATTTCAAAACCGAAATTACTTTGACATAACATATTTTTTCAAATCAATTTATCTCTACTCTACACATTCGTAAGAAACTTAATTATTTTCCTCACAGCATCATACCAAAACTTACCTAGGAACTTCACGCTATTTACTTTCATACTAAAAGTATGCTTAATTTTTATCTTTAGATATTATGAATTAAAATTGCTTTTCCTTGACTGCAGCTGCCACTTTCAAGTATGTTCCATAGGAAGGTATTATACATAATAAGCATACAAGCCACTATATTCTATCAATTATAAGCCAAAATGTATGCTACATTATTACCTAACAATAATGTATATATTTCCTTACATACATTCTAAAATGAACAAAACAATTATTAGAAAATAATATACTCATTTCAATTTGAATTGAAAATAAATATTCAACAGTTATTAGAAATTTGCAAATGAAGAACGACGTTGCAGGCAAACGGGAGCACCTACAAGTATGTTAAGCTAAATAAATATTTATAAATTTTATTTAACGGTGAGCTTTATGTACGTTGAATAAAACAAAGTACAACCAACAGCCATAGGAATGCGCAATGAAGGAAAAGGGTGTATTTGGACCCTCCTTTCATGTGGGTCATGCCTACATTCAATAAAATCTCTAGCTCGGTCTACATTTGAAAATATTCTACAGCCTTCGCTTTACCCCCTGAAAAACTTTTCCAGCAGGTGCTTCTGCACTCAAAAACTCTGCAAAAACTCTTTGAGATGTGCAATATTGAAATTTGTATATATATTTGTATACTTTTTAAGCACCTGCACTTATGCCACAATTTATTTATGTATATCCTATGTTTGTCTGTCTGTCTGTCAGTTTGGGTGTCTGCTACTCTTTCTTTCTGCTGCTGAAAAAAGAAATTGTATGTGAAATTTGAAATCTGCGTTTGTGTTTTCTTTTTTCTTATTGCTTAAGTCAAGCTAAATAGTAAAAGGAAAAAGAACGTGAAAGAATAAAAACAATTGCAATCAAAATAAAATATAGTAATAATGCAGCAGATGCAAACATGGCATACCAACAACAACACAACCACAACGATATTCCCATAAATGTAAAACTTATGCAAATATGTTTGTGTATGTGTATATATGTGTATGTATGTATATGAATCTCTTCACTTTTTCGTTTTTTTTTTTTTGCTACATTCACTATTTATTTGTTTACATTTTGCTCTACGGATTTTGCAGTTTTTGCTTTATATTTTCTGCTTTTCATTGCATAATTTCGGTGGTATTTGATATTTGAATTTGTTGTTTGTTAATCTTATGTAAATAAGCTTTGCCAACACACACACACACAGAAAATACAGTCAGAGAGAAAAAAGAAAAGGTAAAACATGTACATTAGGAAGAGAACGACTTGGTAAAGCGCTATAACTAGGGACATGCCCACAAAAGTAGTAGCCCCAAATAAACTTATAAAAAGATCTGCCGCCTGTTTATAAATAAAGCGCAGCTGAAATTAAATGTAATATAGCATATGAAAAAATTGTGATTAAAACCTTTCAATGTACTAAATATCCTAAAGGCCTTCAAGGGTCCGAGAATGAATGTAAATAGAGAGATAGACCTAAATACTAAACTTGCCTTATCTACATAAGTGTTAGACACTTTTCATAAAACTGAAGTGTAGTTCAAGTGTAGGTGGGTGAAATCCATTTTGAATTGAAAATTTGTGTTGATATTTTGTGCGTATACTTAACTGCGATTTATTGTCTGTCTGTTCATAGCAGCATTTCTGGCGTGTATTAAATGTATGCGTTTTTTCTTTTTCACACACATATATATATATACATATATATATATGTATATATATATGTATATATATATGATAGTGTTTCAACATTGAAATGAGTAATTTAATAAAATTTTGTACTTGTGTGTGTTTTTATTACCGCTGTAGTATTTATGCTTTGAAGTAAATAAAGGGTGCTCTATTTGAAAAAAAGCATAGTATGAAATTTGAAGATCTTTTACAAATTTCGTACAAAAATAAACTTTATATACTTTCACGGGCAATCAAATACACAGAACACACAATAAATGTATTTTTTTTTTCGAGTAATAAACAACAGAATCGCTTTAATTTTAAGAAGAGAAGAGCCACGCAAGCGTTAGCCAACAACACTTCCACTGAGATTAGTAGAATACAAAAATCAAGATATGAGCAAAAAAAATTCATATTCACCTTATTCAAAATTTTGGAACAAATAATTCGTAAAAAATTCTTACTATACTTTTTGGCACTTCAAATACTAACAATTTCTAAAGTTTGGCTATTATCAAAAATTAGTTTTTTCCATAAAAATTAACAATAAATCACACAGAGTATTAGAACCAGATTTGGTTCTCAATATTAAACACGATAGAAAACTAAAAAGCGGTAATTTACATGATATTGTATCGAAACTACTGAAAAAAAAACCTGCTAGCTCTCACTAACTAAACTACAATTAACAAATTATATAAAAAAAACACTAAAGCGCTTTTAAAACGATTAAAATAATTTTTTTTTTAATTTGTAAGGCGGATAATTTTTTAACTTCACTTAAAGTAACTTTTTTCAATCAACTTCTAACTATTTATTCTTTGGTCTTTGCTCAGAATTGTTCAGAAGAGAATAGTTAAACAGCTGTGGAAAAAATTCATATGAAAAATGCAGCATACTTTCAGGTGCTTCCAAAATAAACCCGCTTATAACTTCGGTAACGTAAATCAATGAAATATTATTAATATTTATAAAATATTTTCACTTTTAAATATTTATCCTGGTCTTCAATGTCAGAAGCTCTAATTGTTTTCAGAGATTCACACTGTTATAAGTCTCTCCACAGAAAAGCTGAACTTCCCACTTGTAAAAGAAATATCATCAAATATCAGCAGTAAAGCAAAAGCTTTCTTAAAATAATTAAAGTAAACAAATGTAAAACTACACTCCTGAACCTGAAACTATACTACAAAATATGGTATAGTATTGGAGTCTTTGTCTTTTTCAAACATTTTCAACTGCAATGGATAAACACTTGCATATCTAAAATTCAAAGACATATTTTATGATATACTTTTACACACATCTCCCATTTCCGCTCACCTAAACAATTTCAATTTCACGCACTGACACTCGCTGCAAAAAAATTATAATATGTTTTTGCACTTAAATGTATGCACTAAAAACAGAAACAACAACATATTAAACATGAAACACGCAACCTTATGTGATGAAATTTTCGCATGCTTAATTAAAAAACTTTTATTTGCAATTTCTGATGTGTGTATGAGTGTGCGGGCTGGAGCCAAAGAGTAAACAACCAGAAGAAGTCAGTGAATGAGTGAGCTGCTGATGTTGCTTCTTCTAGTTGGGTTTGTTGATATACATATTTTACTTTTACTGCTACGACTACAGAATTTCATTTCTATTGTATATGATATATTTGTTTATTATTTGGTGGTTTTTCATTGCCCACATTTACACACACATGCAAAATATTTATGCACATATTTTGGTGTAGTATTTGTGATTGTCTATTTTTGCTCTTGTATTTGCTGCTGCTGTGTTTGTGTGCAAGAGTGCACGCTGATTGCAAGTTAATAGTTGTTCTACGTTTGTGTTCAGTTTTACTTTTCTTTTCTTTTATGTTATTTTTATTTTATTTTCCCCCACAATGCAATAAAAATGTTTAAGGAAATCATAAAAAGTGTTGAGAAGTTGTAAAGCAAAGCAAAGCGAAAAGAAAAAAGGTCAAAAGTTAGTTTCATACTATTGCAGAGAGTCAATGTAAAGATATGGTAAATACTAATAGTAAACTTTGACTACCACTAATGCCTACCTACATACGTTTTATTCACAGCATACAGTTTTGCGCAAAACAATTACAAACGCATGGAAATCTGCATGTTTGTGTGTAGCAGTGTGTTGAGTTTTCATGATTTATTTTAGTTGCCTTTACAAATATGCACATAAGAAAAGTTACGCCTTAAAGTATGCTAGTAAAAATTAAAATACGTATAAATGATTGTATGCCCGTAAAAGTTTTACATGAGTTTCTATTTCCTGTTTATTGCAATTAGTAACAGCAAAGGCTGGCAGCAGCATAAAAGACTTTACGATCAAACTTACTAGCGATAAAAGCATACAATACTTGTACACATTATTCCCTCATCAGTGGCTTCTTGCTTTTGCACTGCATACTGTTAGGAAGCAGTATTTGTGTTTGCACACGCACTTCATACAATTACACTTTATTGCTTTTACCATAAATAGTCTCAAGTCTTATTGATTAAAGTTTATAAATAACAAGGCGATGAAAAGAAAAACTGTGTATTGCATATTTTTTTGCAGGCGCCGCATTATTTATTAAAACAGCACTGTTCCCAAATATTTTACCAATGCATAAGAACAGAAAAAACTTATAGCCATTAGGCTATACATATGTAGGTACCTGTAAAGAAGAATTTTGTGGATTGGTGTAAATCAAATGGTCATTCACTTTAGCATATTTTGAAGCCCTTTAGTTTTTTTTTTGCTTTTTTTAATGAAAAGTTTTAGCAACCGACAAAGTGAAAATAAAGTAAACTTTGATTAAAAAATATTTTCGAAAGCAATCACTTGGTTCATTTAAATATTTTCCTTTTTTTAAATGCGTACGCATCAATATATTATATTTATTTTAATATTTGAATACTTACACAAATGTTAAGTCAGCGAAGTCGTTAAGTCGTCTTTGGTCGTTTTCGTTGTTTTTAGAGGAATGCCATATATTTAAAAATATCAGCTGAAAAAAATTAAAATATTTAGGTTAAATTAATTGAAATTTGCTCACAGATTTTATTTAGATTGGTTAAAAATACTTCAAACCTAATTAAAGTGCACACAGACTTGATTTCGGTTTGGTCGAACTTTATCACACTGGGCATGAAATTAATTTAAAATGGTTAAAACTGTTTTGAATGAGATCATAAATTAAATTTAAACTGTTAAAATTGCCCTACCCTGACTAAATTAGACTTATATTTAATTCAAATTCGTTTCAATCGGTTCAAAGACTTAATTTAAATTGGTCAAACTTGATCAAAATGGACACGTAGTTTTAATATGATTTAGTTAAATTTATATTGGTCCAAAGTACTTTAAACTTGATCAAATTGCACGCAGATTTAACTTCCATTGATGAACCTGATCAAAAATGACATAAATCTAATTTAAAGTGGTCCAACTTGATCCAAACGCGACTTATATTTCATTTAAAAAGTTCGAACTGGATCTAAACTAATCAATCTTGGTCAAACATTTAACATTTAATTAAAATATAATTAATACATACCATTGCATTTAAGATTTCAATATTGAAATTGGTTTCGATAAATATTATAATTTTAAAACTTCTTTCCCATTGCAGATTTTATGCCATATTTGGTACAATTCCTAGAGAACTTTGCTACAGTTCATGGATGCAACTTTGAAAGAACACCAAAAAGAACCAATAGCAATAATGAAAAGCGGATATACGTAGTTAAGGCAAACTACTAGCATCAGACACTGTCACTAGTGCAAACGAAGAAGCATTTCCAAATAATTACTTATTTTCTACAACAATTAATATAATCAGTATAAATAATAGAAGAATCATATAATGATTTTGAGCTCAACACAGTTACCTGACTGATTATACGAATTCAACTTAAGCTATTGTATATTTATGTGATATTTTATAAAATAAACAAACATGTGAAAAATTAAGTTTCTAATCTAGTGTTCTTACTGCAAGCCACAACAAACTTGTCGGACTAAACACTTTCGTAATGGGTTTGATGGAAAAGATGAGTCAAGAATTTTAGATCTGATTTTTAAAGCACACAAAGATTACAATTCATTGGATTTCATTTATCAATTTACATTAATCCATACTAAGAACACATATACAATATAATATTGATGAATGCGTTTAATGTATTCATGATATTCATAAAAATATGCATCAATTCATAAAAACTATATTAATTATATTGATAATTGTAATGTATGACCAGAAAAGTGTCACAATAGCTTTAAGCCAATAAATAATAAAGAGAATTAATTAAAGTCGTATAACATATTAATTTATTAATTGGACAAAACGTAGACACTAAACTGCAATAAAAAAAAATGCATTTGTGTGTGAATAAAACAACATTTTCTTACTTTTTCCATGTAATGTGCAAACGCTTTATAGTTTATTGAAAAGAAAAATAAATTCGAAAATACTGCTTAAGATTTTCAAAACCATTTTCTCCTTGCTTAGGTTTCTTCACATTCAGATTCAGACCAGAGAAAATACTGCCTAATTTTGCTTTGGGATATAGCCCCACAAAATAAATCAATTTCATTGAAGAACAAAAATAAAACCAATTACAAAATTGAAGAAGAAAAAAGCAACTTCGAGTGTGTTATACACTGGCGGCCACGAAAACCGCACCACTGGCAACACTTTTTTAATATGTAAAAATTCGGGTAATTCCCATATTTTTTCTTGCTACGATAAAGGGGATTTCCCGGTTTAAATTATTCCACAAGTGTTGACAACAGAAATTAGTTACTCTAGTGCATTTGTTAAACGCAGAAGGGTTTTTTGTGAAATAAGTGCAGTAATGAAAGCAAAATATAAGCAGCTAACATGACAAAAAAGTCGCTGTACTTACATTAGTTGACCAAGGACTTTCGTATCGGAAAATTTCGGAAAAATTGGGTTGCTCACATTGCACAATTGTCCGTTAACAAAAAAAAAACAATACTATGGAGTCCCTGGAAAGGAAAAAAGGATCTAGTCCTAAACGTGCAGCCAGTAACAGAATTGATAGACAGATTTAAAAGTGCAGTAACTATTCGGGCCGAGCTAGAAACCTATCATTGCGTAAATATTAGTGTTGAAACTGTTCGCAGGAGACTGCGAGAAGCCGGTTTATATGGAAGGCAACCTGCAAAAAAGCCATTGTTGACTGAAAAAATGAGAAAATCGCTTTTAGCTTGGACTGAAAACTATAAAAACTGGACACTGGAGCAATGGCGAAATGTCAGCCGGTCTGATTAAAGCAAATTTAACCTGCTATTCACCGATTTAAAGAAAACTGTTTTGTAAAAACAGTGAAATTCCCACAGAGCCAGATAATTTCGGGATGTTTTTCCTACTACGTACGTGGTCCTTTGTACTTCTTAGAAGGAACTATGAATGCTGAAAAATATGGGCAAGTCATAAAGGAAAACTTAGTGCCAGCTCTAGAAGACCATTTATTCTGCAATATGAACGCAATTTTCCAGGACGATTCTGCGCCTTGCCACCGTGCAAAATTGGTAAATTTTGCATCTATCTTTTGTTTGATTCTTACAGCAAACAGAACATTTAAAAATACGTTTATACAAAATAACAATTTTTACAGCTTGAAAAAATATTCACGGACATCGGATTTTAAGCCTGGCTTGGCGGGGAAACTCGTCCGATTTAAATCCTATCGAGCACTTATGGCATATTATGAAGCGCAAAGTTGCTAACCTGAAGCCCGAAAATAAAAAAAAAATAATTTTAGCATTAAATAAAGTTTGGGATGAAGTTATTACCAAAGGTAACCTACAAATTTTGATTGATTCGATGCCGTCAAGGATAATGGCTGTAATACGGGCTAAAGGAGGAGCAACATCCTACTGATATTTTTTTTATAGTTTGATGTTAGTTCTTGAAAACCACTTTAAAGATTAATAGATATTGTTTAGTTTTGAAAATTATAAAAATAAATTAAATTTTCTTAAAAATATATTTTTTTTGTATTTAAGTTTTTGTCAAAAATAGTACGTTTTTGAGCTCAAGTAATATTTTTTCGTTATTGCACTTTGCATAATTTAAAAAAAAAAATACATATTCCCCAACATAAAAATCATTGTTTTCGTATTTTCATGTGATTTTGAGGTGGTGCGGTTTTCGTGACCGCCACTGTATGTAACAAACGGAAGAGACATGTTTTCTTTACTACATGCATTGAAGCGGAAACGGAAGTGGTGGTAAGGTTAAAAAAAAATGAGGGAAAAATTAAGCATTTGCAAATGAACATTTTTAGCAATTGAAATACAAAGTAGAATATGGCATTTTAACAATTCTGCTGGTGCCGCAACTACGTGTATCTACAACTCTGCGTTAGAATTTGATTTGAGAAATTGTAACGGAAGTGAAGTGACTACAAGAAGAAATCGAAGGGGGGAAAACAAATTTTGAATGTAGAATACAAAAATTTGAAGGAAGTAAAAGTATAGAGATTGTATTGTGTTGTAAGCCAACAAATATGTCATATCGGAGGCACAGAGGAAACACTTACATCAGATTACTTTAGGAAGAACAAGAACATTCTTATGTTAGTTTAAAAAAAGCTTTAAATAGTTTACAAAACGGACGCTTTCAATTCAAACCTATCGAATTGATTACATACAGACATGTGATTTAATATATGCATATAGAAATTATGTATTCACAGTTAAACCGTCTTGTGCTATTCCAGCTTTTCCTGTTTTTAAGCTAGTCTGAAGAGATTACCTAGGATGCTTAGCAGATCACAGCTATTTTTTACAATAATAAATATTTTTTGATGTGAAAAAATAAAAATATAGGCCTTAAAGTATGCCTCAGAACACAACCTATGTTCTTAAAAAAAAATTAATCAATTAAAATCGTGTGATTACTTAGGACTAGTTTCGGCTCTTCTTTACATCAAATAAATCATTACTTTAGGAATGTGTGGCTAAAAAGTTTGTTTCTTAAAGTTGCATTACAATTTTTCAACTCATCCTTAAGAAAAAAATTAAAAGTACCTTGACTACGCAGCTAAATAACAATATTTAGCTGCAAGTACATGCCTAATGCCTATGAATCAAATTAAAGTTAAAAAACTAAGTCATTTTTATTTCATAAGCTAAGGTAATTGTAAACATTTGTTGTTTTTACAACAACGACAATGATAATTAATTATTAATGGAAGAATTTGTGTTAATTTTTATAGGGAAAAGAGGTAGTAAGGGTAATGGCAAAAGGGAAGTAGAGATAGTAGGCGTAAGGATAAAGGGACAGAGAAGTAAGAGAAAGGAAGACGAGAAGGGAAGAAGAACAATAGGACAGTAAAAGATGGGAACGGGAGGTAAGAGCGTTGGACGTATAAAAGTGGAAGGAAGGAATAAAGGTGGATGGAAGGTACGAGGGAGGTGCGAAGGAGGTTGGTAGGATGAGAATGGACGATAGGAGTAGTAGCGTTAAAAGTGTGTTGAAAATGGGTAGGGCAGCAATAGGGCGGGAGGTGACAGGAGCAAAGATCAAGATGCCAGAGAGTGAGAGGAAAGAGGCTGGTCGGAGGAAGTAGCAGTGAGGAAAATAGGAAGAAAGGAAATAGATAAGAGAAGGTAGAAAAAATAAAATCGGGAGTACCAGTGAGTAAGACAGCGGAAGTTATATTCTTAGTGGTAGACGCTATTATTATAAAAGGTACAAGCTCGGGAAGTAGGAAGGTAAGAGGATAAGCGGTAGAAGTGATATAAAATGCAAAAGTGAACGACATCTATGGTTCAAAGGAATCAGATAGTATGAGAAGAAGGAGCATGTGAAATAAGATACCGTGATGTAGAAATTAGGAAGAAGAAGGACATGAAAAGTAGGAGGTAGAATGGTGTCTGAAATATAACATTCACCTTAGTCATCTTCTACTGAAAGCAGAAGGGTTTCTACATCAACTTTTTTACGACTTTTAAAGTTATATGCGTACGTAATTGTAAAGAACAACAACAACAAATCGCACAAATTTATATAAGTACCCCCGCAACAACGAAAATACAAACAAAACCCACATACACGCCTTAGATGTAAATGTAGAATTGTGTTTTTGTAAAGCTGCGGAAAAGTAAAAATTGACTTATTGCAGGAATTATCATGCAAAACAGTAGCAGTCAAAATTGTTCTTGTACTATACTTTTTAAATAAGAAAGAATAATGAACGAGTATTAAAAACAGCTGCCTAAGCAACACTAAATAAACACACATACACCTCAACACTCACGCACAAAAAGCACAAGAAAAATATATAAAGCATGTGTGTATACATCAAATATGTTTGTGTGATGTGTGTGTGTGTGTGTGTGTGTGTGTGTGTGAGTGTAGCCACTGTAATTTAACCTCACACACGCACCCACCACATACACAAACGCACTCACTCGCTTCAACTGTACTTCCGCTACTATTCACTCTCCCTCTCCCTCTCTCTCTCTCTCTCACTCTCTTTGCCTACCCCGAACTGCAATATGTTCAAGATTCTCAATTTTGTACATTGTTTCCGCGTTCACCTAGTCTCACTTCCTACTGCTTCTTACTTATCCTCCTCTCGTATCTCCTCCTTCCGCAGCTCCTGGACCTTTTGATACCGTTTCCACACCTACTGCCTTACACTTTTTTTGCGTTATTTAAAAAAAAAGCCAATTTTTAAGTTACTACCATGAAAATTATTATTATGATTATCACCACCACTAACATACACACTCACACACACGCTCCCATATCCGCGCACACATATGCCATTGATGCAAAAAAGGAAGAAAAACAGTAGAGAAACGTGCCTGCCTTTTTGTATTGCGTAATTTAATATGTCACGCATACTCGTACGAGTACATCGTCATGTATACAGTATAAACACACACACACACACAGACACACACATATTGCGTGGAGACGCTTCCAGCATATAGCATTTTTAAGGCACTTTCTTTACTTCTTTGCATGTGTTGGTGTATGTTTGCTTTTTGACATATGCAACGCTTTTAAATTTTCGTCTTTCATGTTTCATGTCTTTTGACAAAATTCTCAATTCCTTATGCTTTGGTTTCTTTGCCTGTGCCAGGATTATGTTTTTTTTGTTTATTATCCGCTTTTGGTAAGAAACCGATGCCTTTCTTCCTCATCTTCTTCTTTATTTTACTAGCTGCTGCTGCTGATGATCTTTCCTTATACGTTTACTTTTCTCTATACATTTTTTTGCCCATGGTGTTTATTTTGTCACGTGTTGCCATCATTGCTACACGTAGTTTTGTTATTTATTTTATTTTTTTGTCAGTCTTTCCTAAAAAAAAAACATTGTAGAGGCAGAGGTTTAGAGTGGAGTGGGGGCAATAAAATTCCAGAAGAAAGTTGCATACTTTTAAGCGTAAAGTCTTAAAAACAAATTCACTGTGGGATCTGCACCTCTCTATTACATATGTAACAATCACAAGAATTGGTTGAATTTAATATCAAACCAGGAGGATTTGAAGTAACTTAGAGTCTTATCTTAGTTCCTGACATCCGTAGCAGAAAATCTTTTCCAATCATTTAAAGTTCTTTATAATTAGTTGACTACAACATACCAGCTATATGATTTTGAATTTTTCGTGTAAGAGACGCCCTCTATTGCTGATTAGCGGTAATAATTCTGTGGGTCTATTACATGGAACTGCTAGTGGTGGTTAGCGGTACTCATATAAAACTAATTAAGAGCAATTAAAAATGTATTTCCCTGAAAGTAGAATTGTGAAAAACTCAGATATTTTAGTACTAAGTTTATATGGGTGATGAACTTCAAATTCCATTTGCCGCCTAATGAAGGCTTGAAAATCTTTGCTCATCCTAAAATTTACTTATCATACTTGCCATAGTTCGGAAGATATGCATTCGAGATATTTAGAGGAGTTTGTTGTTGGACTGGACCTACTTACCAAGAATAGCCCACAATTCGTTCAGTGGATTACAGGGTGAACTAATGTCCCTATAGAACGCTTCTCTAATATCGCCCATTTTGAGATATACTGACTCAACTTACTGCCACCCCCACTTTTTGCATTTTGATGGGAAATTTTTTTAAATCCCTTGTCAATAGCAATCTACGCTATGTACAGAATATGATTTAGAAATATCAAATTTCTAGCTCTATTAGTTAGGCCAGAACGTTGATGAGTCACATTTTCAGTTTATGAGTCATTCAACTTAAATACGTTTAAATTGCAGTTTACTTCAACAATTGAGTTCATTTTTGTGTTCGGTATCGTAAATTAAAATTTCTTGAGACATATATGTACCTTATTCTTTAAAACATATTAATCCTCTATCTCCCTTCTTCCTTCTTCGCTCTCTTGCGACATTTTTAGATGCATGTGATCATTTTTATCAAAAAAATCAAAAATTACAACGTTTGCTAGATTAAAATAGTGTACAATGAAAAAATTAAATATTACTTGGAAACAATTTCAATATTACTTGGAAACAATTCTATCTCGTTAAGTATTGCAATCAAAGATTTGCTACAAATTGTGCTATTCCAACTGTTAAATAGTGATTTTCACGAATGATTCATAGTCATCGGGTAAAGCCTACCTGCTAAGAGATAACTGAAAACATTTGTAACAAAACAATTATGTAAAGTTAATATTTATATATGTTAATAAGGCAAAGTTTATAGAAAAATACGAGACTATAAAAAAATCGCATGACAAATAGTAACTAACTCCTATTCTTCTTTGACTCATCCACCACCAACGCCAGCCATCTACCATCAGCATAATCATCGACAACGACAACGACATCGACAACGACCCCACGCCTCCACGATCATTAGCACAGCAAATTAACTTATGTATGCATAGTTCAACATCAGTTTGAGTTTCTCGTTTTTAATTAATCAAAGTACTGTTCTTTTTTTATATAAATATTTTTTTTATTTTCAAATCATGTGCGGCGGTAGCAATAAGGAAATTTATTTATGAATAATGAGTAAACTATGAAACTATGTAGCACCCACAAAATAATGTTGCCAACCATTTTCCCCTCTTTTCCTTTAAGGGGCCGCAAGTGAAGAAGCAACAAAAAAAAAAAAAAACGCTACACTAATTAAATGAAAAATTATATTTTCTTTGACATTACGCTGGAGTTAGGATGGGATTTACTTTCCTGTTATTATGAATACCAACACTACGTACATAAGTAGTTACCCTTTCTTCGTTCTTGTTTCTACTCTTTTTTTTCGACGTATTTTCATACATAAATAATTGGCACCACTTTGTTTTGAGAGAGTGTTGCCAAAATAATTTGCACTACCACGAATTTGTGGTAGTCGTTGGTTGGTTGCCTTCAACTGACGATACGTGCTCAAGTAATTAATAGTTTTGAGCGCCGAAAGCGTACAGCGCCATGTTTATGCAAATTTGAGGTACCATATTAATTTTTGTATGTAGTGGTGATGAAGGCGTGGTATCATTTAAGTATTATTCACTTTATACTTTGCTATGGTAAATAGGAAAGTATTAAAGGTCAATTAAGCGAGAAAATGTTATGTGTTAATGGATAATTTGATGATAAATGAGACGCAGACAAATGGTGGTGCCAAATGATGGAAAACCGGGCAAATGGTCAAAAACATGGGTAAAATTATATAAAAATAGGCAAAACACGGTAGTTCTTAAACCATTGCAGCGATTTTGATCGTTTCTTATCGTATTACACAGAGAATGTTAGGATTATTTAACTTATATTGAATTGTAGGTGATAACTTGTTTAGTCTATGAAAGTATGAAAGCACGTACACATACATACACACACACACACACACACACACACACAGTTATACTGCATTATGTCTGTAGACTCAACTTACAACAATGCAATAAAATAAAAATCACACACACATACAATTTTAAATACTCTCTCATTTTACTTTTTCAGTTTTGTTAATTGAAATATTTACACAGGATGAAAACAAAGAGTATACAATAATAAAATTGAAAAACTTCATGGAAAATCATATACAGACGAACAATGGATGCGTTAATGGTATTTGACATATTGACGTTGAAGATATTCCGATTAAAAAATATTGTATGCATATTTGGAAGAAAAAAGCAAGGAAATAAATGCAAAAAGTAAAAGTAAGTAAAGCATACTTTTATGCATTAAGTATATATTTGCATACTCGTGCGTATGTAGTATATTTATGGATGAAAAATGTCGAAAAGTTTTACATGGTACACAAATGATTGATGTTGATTAAGTGTTTTTAGTGTAGGAACTTTATGATAGACAGAGAATACAAAAGTATATTGAAAGGAAATTAAAGAAGTCATGTAGGAGCATGGCCAGGATTAAAAATACACACATAAAAGTATGCTACAATAATTGCGTAAAAAGAAAATTAAACTTATGCTATAGGTAAGTTGAATGTATTTACAAAAAGAGATACAATTTTAATAATACGTAGTTGTGAAATAAAAAATAAAAAGATTATATGCTTGAAATCCTAAAAGAGTACAATAGGATAAAAATAAATTAATAAATTAAATAGCATCAAAAAAAAACATAATGAAACAACACTACATACTAAAAAGTTATGAGTAAACATCACATTACATATATTTACATATATGATTGCAATGGCAAGTAGTATTTTTATACTGAGCTTCCGTTGCAGCTTTACTTCAAAAGCTAGCAAATAAATGTACAACGTAATTATAAAAATTCCTAGAAGTAAGCTATACTACTGTATATACATACATACATACACAACATACCTACATACTTAGTATATTTTTAAATATTTCATTTACTAGTTTTTATTTTCTTTTTCTTTCATTTTAAAGGTTCGAATATTGTTTATTTATTTTATATAAAATATTCGAAATATTCTGAAAATAATAATATTTTCCCTTAATGCTTTTTACCTCTTAAAAATTGTACGCGTGGAGTATTTATGTTTTGTATAATAATAAAAATTAAAATAATTTAATACTTAAATATATACTAACTTTCTTTACTTCCAAAATAGTAAAAAAAATTTTAGTACTAAAAAATTTAAATACTATAATGAGTACTAAATATGTGCTAAACATCAGAACATTTTTCGTACTAAATAAAGAAATGACGTTCACTGTTATTGCCCGACGAAATTGTTCAATACAATTTTAGTACTCATTTTTTATTTAAGCACTTAATTTATGAACTACTAACTACTTAGTAATTTTTTCCCTTAATGCTTTTTACTTCTTAAAAATTGTGCGCGTGGAGTATTTATGTTTTGTATAATAATAAACATTAAAACAATTTAGTACTTAAATATATACTAACTCACTTTACTTCCAAAGTAGTAAAAAAAATTGGAGTACTAAAATGTTAGTACTAAAAAACTTAAATAATATACTGAGCATTAAATATGTGCTAAACATCAGAACATTTTTCGTTCTAAATAATGAAATGACGTTCACTGTTATTGTCCGACGAAATTGTTCAATACAATTTTAGTACTAATTTTTTATTATAGTACTTAATTTATGAACCACTAACAACTACTTAGTGCTAAGATATTGTTTGGTCCAAAGCATCTAAGTACTAAAGTACTTTACTGCTGAATATATACACTTGGTACTTTTTTCTAGCTCAAAAACATTGGAACATTAACTTAGGTACTAAATTATTGGCATTAACATTTTATAATATACTTATAAACTTACCTACTAAATTCTAAAAAATCTTTTACTTTTTGGTCTCAAAAACATAAACTTAATTTAAACGTAGGTACTGAAACACCAATCTGACTTAAAGGCGGGGTGACAATTTGCTACAAAATTGGTGGTTTTCCCTTTCCCAACCCACCGGCATACTTTTAGACTTTCTGGTAATTGTTATTCACTTCATATCGGTAGGAATGTAAGAAAGTTATTAAATAGAATTAACCAGCAGACCAAGACGAGAATGGAACCCGCAACCTCCCGGGTGAGAGTCTATTGTGCTATCCACTCGACTATCGAGCTCAATCATAAACAACAATACTCAGTACACTTTAATACAAATTCCTATAATTTATAACTTACTAGCATAAAATCTATAAAATTTAACCTAAAATTCTAAAATGATAAGGTAACATATTTTAATACTATCAATATAGAGTACATGCCACATTATTAAGCATTACACTTTTTAGTACTAAATATATTTTCTTGTTTCAATAAAATACAAGAATTCCCATTCCCATTTCCATTCAAGCAAATCGAACCACTTTTTGAATTATTTTCTTCATCAGAACATAATGAATTACTTAATTTTAATGCATGCTGCCTTCAATATCAATATTCTTTCGGTGAAACACGATGATAGTGGATAAATGTGCTTGTGTGCACTTCTCGTAACGCATAAATGAGCTTTTCATTGACTTCACCGCTAACGCCTCGTACAGCATTTTATGTACAGTTATTGTGTGCAACACTCCACCTTCCTGCTGCCTGCCGTTCCTACACCTTTTAATGACCCACATAATAAAAATGCATTCACATTATTAAATGCATTTTCAAAAGGGCACAAAATTGCAATAAATTGCACCAGCATCATCATTTTCACTACAACAACTACAGGCTAAATAGTATGTATGTGTGTAGCTGGGCAACTACGTTTAAAATATCTACTAAAGTTTACAACGTAAGCGCTTTTCTGCAATTGCAGTGCAACGTCGTCGTTGTACCCAGGACAGGCAGCAATAAGTAGCAGCAACGTAGTAAATGAAACGATTTTATTAAATAGAAATAGTAGGTAGTAGAAGTAGTAGTAGTAGTAGTAGTAGTGGCAGTTGTAGTAGTAGTAGTAGCAGTTGTAGTAGTATTAGTAGTAGTAGTAGCAGCTAAAAGCATTTAAACTAAGGCCAGAAAAAAAGTGTGCGCTCCACGCTTTTAAGCTCAACGCAAAAATGAATAGAAAAAAAACGAAACAAAAAATTAAAATTACCGGAAAAGGATGCAGAGCTTGGCTAGACACACACACATGCAAGCTCATGCATTGATCTGCCAATATAATTCACAATATAAAAGAAGTAGGAGCAGTAGTAATTGTAGTACGAATAGCAGCAATATCTTTAGTTGCCGTAGCGATATCGTTGAATATCTACCAATTGCTGTTGGTACATGAAAATCACGTTATCCTCGGTCAGCTTCAAGTGTTCAATACTCAAATTGAAATGATGAACTGAATAGAAGAAAGAAGCTGAGAAGGAATGAGGTGCCAGATAGGAGAAGCTGGAAAGAGAAGAAGAAGAGGATGCAAAGTGCACCTTGTTATGGTATATATACTCACGCTTTAGTTCATATAATTACATTGAAGCGGAAAATAAAAGCATCAACAATCTGCCAATAGTTGGCAATAAACGCGAAAAATGTTAACAATAAATTTGTTAAAATAAAATTGTGCATTTTTTTACTACGAAAAAATTGCTTATGTATATAGTATGAAATCAGTTTGTCAAGTTTTAAAATATGGAAGACCATATTTTAGATTTTTTTTCACAAACTTGTGCTATTACAAGTATTTAGATATATAAATAAATATAGAAATTTTTAGTACGAAATGTGAGAACTAAATTGGTATCATTAAATTATTATCCAACAGAATTAATTAAAATAACTTAATAACTTGTACTTAAGTATTTTAAGTACTAAACTAGTAGTACTAAAATTTTAGTACTCATCATGAGTATTATGCCAAAATGTATTTTATAATTAAATTCAAAGTATGCTTCAAAAAATAAATAACATAACTTGTATGTGTAACGAATGAAATGTTGTTTTTCTACACCTGCTAGTTGCTTCCTGTGAAATCCATTTCATGTCTAACTATTTACTAGCGTATGAGATTACGAACATTATTTTACTCTCTACGTGCGACTGGTGAAGGTTTAATGAAGCACAAATTACTTTCTCATTTGTGAATTGCAGAAACTTTATGCTTTAATGCGGTAATGTGAATCTAAGCAGTTTACACATTTTCTGCTAACTTTTGTGTTTTGTTGCCTGCCAGCTCGTAATTCTCATTCACATTTCATATGCTGTTGCTACCTTGTTCTATATTCTCGAGTTAAATTCTCTTTCTATGCCAGCGCATGTGCTTCATATCAGGATGTTTTTTTTTTAGCTTACACGGTTCTTAGCAAATGAGTCCTTAAAAAATTTTTTAAGGATAAGTAATAATGTCCCCTGAATCTTATTTGGTGGACGAAGCCAAAACCGAAGCTGATATGATGGGTCTCACAAACAATAAAGGGTTTTCGATATACTATAAGTAGTCGTATGCTGTCACTTTCATTCATTAGTTTTAATTTATATTCCTATATTAAACCAATGAAATGAAGATTTGCCTTAGACTAATGAAACGAATGAGACAGGCACATTTTACTGAAGAACAATGCAACCGAAAGTACGAGTGAGTACGAGCTTCCTGGGGAGCCCTGTGTATTGATTTATCTTAAAATTACAAAACCAATATATTAAAGTTGTAGCATTTGAAGTATGTGCAGGGTGCTGGGATTTGGTTTATAGAAAAACTAAAAATATTAAAGCATCCTAAAATCTTAGGACTGATCTTGAAGTATAATTTTTGGATAGCTTTCAAAACCAAACCAAGGAATGGGTTTCCTTGAAAATTTCAACTAAAATAGTGACAAATATAAATGAAATAAAAAATACTCAAAATAATGAAAGCATTTTCAAAAACACAAACGCTTTTACATAACAGTTTCGCTGCCTCCTTCAAAGCAAACAAATTTCTAACAATAAAAAACAATGTAGGCAACAGTTTCCAATCTTGCAACTGTCTGTCCCCCTGAGCGTAAACTAAACGAGCTAAACCCAAAGAAATCACAGTAAATAAAAGAAAGTTAAATGTAAAAAAATTAAATCTTTATTATCTTAAGAATGTCGTGCAGAATTAAAACAAAAAAAAAACAAAATAAAAAAAAAGGCAAAGAATTTGTAAAGAAAATGCGTTGCTTTGGTATTTTATCCTTTCTTCGCATTCAACACTTCCCATTTTCCGTTCTATCCACTCGTCTGACAAAGATTTTTAATACTTATTACAAAATTTCTACTTTTATTCCTTTCTGTTTTCTGTTTTTTTTTTTTTGTTGTTTTTTTAAAGTAAAATAAAATTTTTTTTGAATAGTATAAAGAAGCAAAATATAAAAAAAAAACATTATGAAATCCACTTGAAAGCAGAGTTTATTAATATACGAGCGTGGTATTATACTTTGTGATAAAATTTAAAGCATACTTTTAGCTGGAATTTGTATTTTTGTTTGTATGTCTGTATGTGTGTCAACGAGAAATGAATGAATGGAAGCTTTTATTAAATTAATTATTCGCTGATTAAACTTTCAAGTGGGCTTCGTGTAAGGGATTTAGTTTCACTCACTTCCTTTTTTTACTCGTTACTTTTGCACTGCGGCAGAAACCAGTAAGTATGTATTAATTGAAATGTTAAATTTTCAATTAAGTTACTGAGGTATAGTTGAGAGGTAATTTTTAAGTAGGGTTAACAACCAACCACGATAAATGGGTATAAATGTGTCAATTGATTATTTGATTTGCGTAGCAGCAGCAGAAATAACAATTGCTGGAACACTATTTTGCTTTCAGCATGCATTTGAGGATTGTAGTTTATGATACAAAGCATACTTTCAGGCATGTTCAAACAAATAAAACGTAATTAGAATTGAAGAAGTAATACAATGCTAGGGGAATAAAATGTTTCTATATTTTTTCATCAAACCCTGAGACCCTAAGACATTCTAGCATTTCCCAGCCCAGACTTCTCGTAATTTTCCTTCTTTCTACCATTATTTTAATCCTGCTGACTTCCTTCTCATTGATTCTTTTCCTTTATTGCACATTTTAAGGCACATATTTCTTAAACACTAAACATAATCTTCCCTCTTAATTATCTTGCCTCAAAATTCTAGCGTACTTTTCAGAGACAAAGCATTTTCTAATCCAAAATAGTTCATACAAGTTTCTTGATGCATAAAATACTAAAACATTCTTGGTATTACAAAAGAAATTACAACAAAACGCATTTAAATTTATGAACAAAACTATTCTTTTTCGTGAAAATATTCTATGGACATTTGTTGAAAGCACCGAAGAATATGCAACAGTAAATTAAAATGCCCTTGTAATGTAATTTCTAAGCGGGTACTTTTTCTTTTCTTTTCTTTTTCAATGCTTACAAAACAAAATAAACTCAAAAAAGGTACATAGTAAAATGAGCTTTTAAACTGAAAAAGTGCCAAATCTACAACAACATGTAAGAAAGTACGTAATGATTGCGGTATTGTTTTTACTGCTAGTTGGAGTTTGTGTTCTGCTGGTGCATTATGCGGTATTGTTTAACTATCCTTTTTAAATCCCTTTTTATTTGCAGTACATAAAAATTCAACGGTGCACATGCTTGGCCAATTGGTTTTCCTACTATTACCAAAAGTTTAGTTCTTTGTTTAAATATCTGGTCGACTAAAACTGAACATAAGTGTAAGTGGAAAAATTTTACTTCTCTACCAGTGAGTTAGGATTGATTTGAGTGTTATCCTGGAGAGAATCAAGTCGACACACTCAGGCATACAGATACACACATATACATCGGTATCTCACAGGACGCTATTAGTGACTCTGTTTTGGAATCTTGATATTCACATAATGATCAGGGCTTTCTGAAGACTAAGCCAGGCTCAAAACTGCACTCACTGGTCATACTCTTCCGAAGACTATACTAAGCACCAGCATACAGACACTTATCAGTTCTAAAGGCTTTTAGTGGACTGCAGAATATCAATATCGCTCACTTTTTTCTACATATTAGTTTACTTTTTTTTACATTTCCCTTTCATATATCCTACTTCTACTTTTATTTCAACAGAAAACAACCCCATTCATTAGGACTATAAAATGTTATCAATATAGTGTGGAAAAAACCGAAAAATCCACAAAAACAAAATCAAAAATAATCCTTAAGAAAAGTCTAAAATTTTCATATTTTTTAATGTTAAATTTTCCTGCTTCTCTTTTAACTTATTTCGAATAAATACACATTCACAACATTTATCGTATGTATCAACAACAACATAACAAATCTTTAAAAAATCAAAGTAATTAGATTAAATGTTTCATTCCTGCCCAAGCAGTGCCTAAAAGCATACATTAAATTTGGGTATTTTATAAATTTTATCTTCTCTTTTTTTTGGCTTGGTATTTGCGGCGTGAAGACCAATGAGTGAATTAAACAGGAAAGCAAAATCTGTTTTAAGTAAATACAAAAATATGCACTCAAAAAAGTATTTGGAGAAAAAATCCCAAAAATTGTCTAATGTCAATAAATTAGAGTAAAGCTACTTAAGTACTTTTTCTGCTGTCTCTGGGGAATTGCTCAGAGTCAATTGGGGTAAGAATGTGCAATGTTGCCATCAAATCCTAATACTTAACGCCTTTTTCTCTGGGAGAATAAAAAAAATTTTATATTTAAAGAGATTGTGTGAAAAAGGCAAATAAGATTTTTTTAAATAATCCTAAGCAGAAAAACTTGTTTGGGGAGTTATTTTTTTATATTTGCATAAATATTTCATGGACAATTAGTAGACAGTTTTTAAAATCAAAATTGGGCTTAGCGAAATGAAAAATGTTTAAAGAAAGAGATATTTTAACAAATTTAAATGAATAAGTAAAACAAAAAAATTTCCATAGACAACTTTTAGGAATAAATTATATACCGGTAATTTCTTTAAGGCTTAAAACCCACAGCTATAACCTTATAATAAAGCATTCTTTACGGCGTATAATCTTCTCGGCAATTTGTGATTCCGCAAAAATGCATATTGAAATAACTTATTAAGGCATAATTTTGCAGTAAGTCTTCTATAAGTGTAAAGTAAAGCATACTTTTAGGTAAAAAATCTTTTCAGCAACTATTGTTCGTAATAAGTAAATTCATATTACACTTTAAAGCATATATTTAGACAGAATTTTATTTTTTTTTTTCTGCTTCTGATACAACTTTCTCCAGGATAAAGGACTACAGTCATAATCAATAAGTAAAACATAAGGAGATTGTTTTGTTTCTAACATAGATTTTTTGAAACATAATAATGGCCTCGACTGGTAAGAAACAAATTCTGGAATTTCCTACAAAATTCTTCAGTAGGCAAAACTTATCTATTTAAAAGCGTTTATTTTTGGGTATATTTCTAAAGTAAATTAGTCAAGCATATTTTTGGATACAATAACAAATTTTTGTCTTTGTCTTTTAGCAACGTTATTCAGTTGTCGATTAGTGATTTCAGAAATCTTAAAAAAATACAAGACTTTCCCACTGCGCGTTTGCAACAATCCCATAAAAAATTAGCTTCAGCCCAAAAAATTAATGTGTCTCAAGTCCAACTCTGCCTACACAGCTTAACTCCACAACTCGTATAAAAAAGCATACTTTTTGGCAACGGATATTAAAATTCACAGTCTTAGAACAAAATATATCTTTAAGTATAAAGTATAAATGTTAAAAACAAATTTCGATTTCAAATCGAATAGTCAATCCATATCCAATCCAAGTTAAATGATTTTCCTAATTTCCACGACATAAACTTCTCCAGAAGAAACCGATCTGATCGAAACTAACCGCGCACTGATTATTATTCAGACACTCTGCACAGAGATCAAAAATATATAAATTTATAATAATTATTGAATTCCTAAAGATAACCCAGCTAGCTCAACAAATTTGTGATGTTTTTAGTTTGACATAAACTTGATATTTCTTACCTAACAGGTACAAATTAAATTAATTTTGACAAGTTCTTTGCACTTTCCACATCAACGACAACAACAAAACGTAGCAGATATTTACAAAGCATGTAATTCAAAACTTGATGGCATTACATTAAATCATAGTAATATTTGGGATACTTTTTCCTTATCTTGCAGGCACGTGTCTGTCTTTTAACCAATATTTCAAGTATATAGCAATGCATGTGCTGTACATCAATAATTCAATATTTATTTTCATTTCCTTTTCCACAAGAAACAACAGACAAGCGAAAAATAAAATTTTAAAAAAAGGTATTAAGGAATACAAGATAACAAAAAAATAATACAGAAGTAATTCTGAAATAATAACGAAGAAATTTAATATTTTACTTTCGGTGTTTCATACATTGCTGCTGCTGTTACCGGAGCTTCTTCTCCCAGACTGTTACTTATACTCGTATGCGCAGAGAGCTCGTTGCCTACTGTCTACCTATATGAATCACCTGAAAGTATGTGTTGATTTCCGGGCCATGTAGCTTTTTGTTTTTGTGTTTTCTGCCACAAAAAATAGAACGGAATTTGAAACCCAATTAGAAAAACTTGAGTTGAGCTTGAAGTTTGACATTTCTCAGGTGAAAGTATGAATGTATACAGTTATATAAAACGAAAATACTTACACGAACACATAAGTATGTACTTCCCCCATTTATATTCGTTAAGTGTACGGGGGAAAATAAAAACAAAAGACAACCAGATAAAACAATTTAGTGTTTGTTGCAAAAGAAATGAGTTTAAAATCAAATTTACGCACACAAATTGTACACCACTTGCAGCTAAGAGTAGCATTTTAGGCGACACAATAAAATATAAATTACACTTAAGTGCAATGGCTTGATATTTAATTCGGAAAAATGTCTTTTATATATGTATATATTCTTTTACTCCCAATTACAGCATCGCTTTCTTCTGTTTTTCCATTATTAATATTAAATACTGCAGAAAGACTTAATTATAAAAAGCGAAAAGCATACTTTTAGGCAATGCAGAAAATAGAAAATTTAATTGTACCTTGTCTTGTCTTTCATGATATTACATGGAAAAATTATAGGAAAGAACCAAAAATGTAATCAGTTACACGAAATGAATAAGCACAAAAAAAGCGAACGTTTTGGATTTTATTTTAAGTACGAAATATTTCCAAAAATTTTATTTTAATTAGAAATAAATGTGTTATCAAAAATATTTGTAGGTACATGACAAAAAATAAATGGTATAAAAAAAACAGAAACCTTTAAATTATCAAATGCAAAAATTCCACAAAAATATCTGCTCTCTGTAAGATTAGTTACAGATAGTTATACTCGTACATAGCAATGAAATATTTATTTGCGAAACTAGTTGTTCGATAGTTTATTTTTCGCCACAGTAAACAGTAAAGCACGCACAAATACAGACTCACAGTTAGCGCACGCATGTTTTTGACCGCCTAAACCTATGTTACACTTAAATGCCTGTTTTTGCCTGAAATTCCTCATTTAGTTTTCTGTTGGTAATTACACACACACACACACACACACACACACACACACACAAATATACACTTGTAGTTACAACTTGATACAAAATATTTTGGCTCGTCTCTAAAAATGCAACATGTTTTCCCAATTTCAACACAACACAACTTGTTACATATGATTTCTATTGCTGTTGCTTTCGCTGTTCATGGGTGTGTACAACTATTGTTCTATTACTAATACATGTTCATACATTCATTCGTTCGTTCATTCATTCATTCATTCACTCATACATTCACACTGGCATGCACGACCACGCATTCCTTTAGCCTTTAAAACAAATAAAATGTTGTTGCCACCAAATTAGCAAAAACGAAAACGAAGTTTATACGCTTGTTTGATTCACTTTGGGGATTATATGTATGTTTCCCCACTATCCTTTCGCTTTCCACTCTGCTGAAAAGCGGCAAAGGGAAGTTAAATTCTTCTACATGTTTCTATTCTGTGTACACAAGGGAAAACCTCAAAAATTGTTCACTCATACATAATTAGCATGAATACAATTAACATGACGTCAGTGTAACAACTTTTCGAATGTCTATTTGGAGATGAATTTGTGGCATATATTTTATAGCCTACTTTGTGCATATTTGTCAAATGTGACCGAATACTCTTGTAGTCGCACTTACAAATTTCAAAGTTGGACCCGCCAACAGCAATCGAACTTTTACTTTTCAAGAAACAAAATATTTTCTCTCTTGTTTTGAATGTGGAACATTCCACATTTCCACTTGAAAGTTAACAGCATTGCTGGGATCAGAAAAGAACGGAGGAAATAGGATGGGAGCGAATATGAGGAAAGGGCGGATGCAAAATATAAAACCTAGAATCAATCAAATGTAATAATTCTGGCTGGAAGAAAAAAAATTACTTACATTACAAATTAAAAAATGAAAGATATTGTATCGGAATACTTACTAAAATTAATGAACATAGAACTAAAAAAAGTAATGAATATTTTTGGGAATTCAGCTTGTTTAATTCTATTTAATTTCAAAAATTCAATATTTAAATATTGTAGTTACATTTTTTTATTATTTATTGGCATTGCAGCAGTTCGTTAAAACTTAAGCTTAAGTCAAAAATTAGTAACCATTTCAGTAACCTCGTCAATAATCTATCTTGCACTTTCTACTTAGTGAAAATTTTTTCAAAAATACAATAAGTAATAAACTAATTGAAAACTAAAAAATATTGCAATTATTAAACAGAAGAGAATGTAAAATGAAAAACAAAGAAAAACGTATTATACTTTTAGGACCTCTACATATATATATGTAAAAAATGTATGGAATCAATTCGTTCCTTCTTGCTTAACAAAAAAAAAAAAAAAAATCTAATTTTTCTGCTGTCATCATCAAATGATGAGTCTAGGCAAAGAATTATATTTGTTTCTCTATTGAAAATGTGGAGCTCCTAATAGTATGCAACATTATTTTTCCCACAAAGAGCTAATAACAGAGGGAAAGGCTAAATGTAACTTTTCTAAACTCAGAAAAAACTGAAGCTGCGGAGAGTCTCGTAGGGAGTTAAAAAAGCCGTGCAGTGGTGACATGATGGGGGTGTGGTGGGAATTTTGGTGGGGGCAACAATGCAGTACAGCAACTACTTACATACATGAATATTTTTTAATAACTATTTCTTCTTTATATTTATTATCTATTGAAATTATTTGATTAATATTTGATACCTTCCAAAGAAGGATACTATTACTTTAGTGCAACATTTTTGTTTGAAAAATTTAATATGATTTCTCCGGTTTAACATTTTGTTCTCAATTGTTTCATTATTATTTTCATTAAAACCTCTTACCAAATTTACTTTCATTTATATAAAAATAAATTCACTGCGAAGATTTCTCGTTTATTCCACAACTAAACTGAGCGTTACTCTTTCAGTTACGCTCCTCCGCCGCAGTGGAACATTGTTAATTTCGTTTTCTCTCTTACTTTCTTAGCATTTGCTAATTTCGTATTCAGTATACAACAATATCCTTTTATCCTTTCAACAAAATCAAAACTAAACTTAAAGAAACAAACGCATAAATTTGTGTGTGTGCGTTTCTAAGTTTCTTTGTCATTTAAAAATGTTACTAAGAAATTCACATTGTCAACGCAGCTTTACGCGATCTTATTTTTTGTTTTTTTTTTTCTTTATACTTGTTTACAACTTTTTTCTCATCATCTTTCATCAGGGATTTTGTTGCTGCTGCTGTTTGTTTGTTTTGTGTTCCTTGCAATTCTGTCGTCTTTATAATGATGGCAGCAAAACGTAGAGAAACTTTGATTCTGATTAATGCATTTGCATAGATTTTTATATATTAAAAATTGCTCTCTTTCTTTCACTTGTCCCTTCAATCGTTGCTGTTGCTGTTACTTTTACTGCTACGTGCAGCGAAAGTGTAGTTAGTATTTGGTAGTAATAGTAAAAGAAACGTAGTATGCAATAAAAAGTAGTAGAAAAAGCAGAAGAAAGTACGCTAATAATGGATTAATGGCAGCTGAAAAGGAAGTAAATAAAATCTCATCACAGCACAGGAAAGAATGACGAACAGCGCAGCAATGAGATGTTGTCGTTATTCTTGTCATTGTAGTTGTTGTCGTTGTCGTCATCACCGTCGACATTATCATCAACGTTTTTTATGAGCAATTTCCTGTTGCAAGAAAAAATTAATGTATCTCCATAGAAATCATGGCATTGAGTACGATAGTAATGTCATTATTTGCTGAGGTTTAATGTAAGTAAATTCTAGGAAAAAACTGCCTAATTAATTAGGAAAAATATTCTGTCTATCCACGAACACAGAACTTGATAGCTGCTGTATGCATTGTTACCGTTTTCCACATTGAGAAATACGCATGTATAAGTAATACGTTGTTTTAAATTTTTCGCAATCCTAAAAGTATGCAAATATCTTTAGATATTAGTTATAAATGTAAAAACTCCTATCAATCTTTATTACGTTTTCACAGAATTTCGAAAATTCAAGGCCCTGAAAGACAAAAGTATGTATTTTATAAGTTAACATCATAAGTAGAAAACTTTTCGACCTACTGTCAAGCGTAAAACAAAACTGCAAATAGTAATTTCTTTAAGCCCCCCAAAAAATATGCAACAAACGTTTCCGTTTTCTTCGGAGGCATACAAAACACTTACGTACCTGCTTCGCATATAAAACTTGGGCTTAAGTGTAGGTGAAAAACGAATAATAAATACAACTATTTACATTTTGCACAATACACACACTTTTATGCGCTTGTATCTTGGAGACAAAACTAGTATTACTTTTATGCCTTATGCTGTATGTGCGTTTTCGACGCATAAGGGACATATTCTTAGCCTCCAGATATGCTACTATATGTATGTAAAAAGAAAACAAAGTGCTTTATGTTTTCGTTTGGCTTTTTCTTATTTCCCTTCATTCGGTGGTGGTTTTAGTAAGAACGAATCACAGCAAATATACTCGTAATAATTTATATGCCAACATGTATTAAATTGCTTTTTAACATAACAAAAAATGAGAACAAAAATATTGTAAGCATACATTAGGGCGCCGGCAGTAAAATTGCTTAAGATTTGTATTTACGCTTCCTTTGTTTTGGTTTGGTATTTTTGATCGAAGAGAAATAAACGACAAAAGTAAACAAACAATCAAATATTTGTGTTGTGTATGTTTGTGGTAATAAGCCTATTGCTTTATTTTTTGGTGTCTAGATCAAACAATTTGTTTTGCATATGCTTAGGCGTTGTTGTATTTAAAAATGTTAGTGTTGATATTGAACGTAGCGGTTATTTTTTATTGGTTTATCTAACTCGAACAAAAGATGAAGTAAAAAAGGAGGGAGGAAGCTTATTCTTTGCACTTTTTATATTTGAAGTGGTAATTCGAATACAGTCAGGCTCCAGTAAATTACCAGCGAAGCCATAAATTGCAGTGATATTAAAGATTATAAGTACAGGTGAAGGTTACCTGTGGCATTTCATACAGCATAGCATACCTTATTCAATTTTTAAAAAGCTGGAACGATGGTAAGGAATATTATCATTTATTGCTCTTTGAACACACCGAAATTCACAATTACGTTTTTTTTCCACGAAATAATGTGAATGAAGGAAACATGGTTTAAAAATCTATCACTAGATGGCTCCTTCTACACAAGCAAAACTAAAATCTCAATAATTTTCAAATCTTTCGACGAACTTCATCATTTGGTTCTATCTAGAGAATTTTGATTACTGCGAGAGATGTGGAATATTCTTGCTTATAAACAGTGCCCCCCAAATCTGAGGAGAGGGAGTTCGCATTATTTAGACACCTTTTATTTATCTGTTACATAATTACGAAATTTATTCCGGCCTGAAGGACTGAAAGTTCTCTTACAACACAACATATTATTGGAAATGAAAACAATATTGCACTAGCATCAGTAAAAGTTTTACAAAAATTGGAAAAATTAAATCATCAAATTGTGGAATTTACATAAACTATTAAAAAAAATTTATTTAATTTTGGTTTTCAGTTTTATGCGGTTTCAGCATTCCCACTCCACTCTATTTGTTTTCAATTGCCAAGCAAATGCAACTATGTAATACATTAATGCTACGCATCCTCCACCCTGATCCACTACACCACAGCAATGTCACAGTGCAACTTTTTCCACACACTAAAAAAGTTTTTTAATAGTCTTGATGTTTACCATTGCATACTTTTTGGTATGCACACATAAAAAACAATAAAATATAAGTTTGCGAACATAAAAATGTGTGTGTGTGTGTGCTGTGTGGCAACATGTGAGTGCGTGCACTTGCACTTGTATGAGTATGTGTGCGTGTGTATTTACTGCGAGAACAAGTAAAGGCAGCAGCAGCAGCAGCAACGTGAGTATTGCAAAAGTTCATTATTATTAGCAGCAGGCACAAGCGTTTCCTTTGCAAATATTATTTACGCTTGTTTTTCTTTTTATCTTCTCCTTTTCATTGTTTTTAACTGCGATCTCTGCCGCTGCATTTCACTTTCTGCCTTCATATTGCAATTTCTATTTTCCTATTCCTTTTCACCTTTCACTTTTCACCTTCTTCAGCTTTATTTTAATTGCATATGAAAAGTTAAAGAACTTTATATTTAATTAGTAAGTATAAAAGTGTTTGCATACTTTTAGGCATGAGAAAAATAAATTCTATTGTTTCTGGTTCCACTTCCTTACACTATTCACTTCTACGGCTGCCTTATTTTGCTCAGGTATATTTGCTGGAGCAGGTTTTTTCCCCCTATGCATACTTTGTCTTTACCGTGGGTGCATGCGTCTGCTTCTGAGTGTTTACTTTTTGCTAGTTATTAAAGTATGACAATTATTATCTTGTATGACTTGACTTGACTTTCCCTTATTGTTAGCTGTTCTAGCTAACATACACGCTAGCCACATAAATACGAACGAGTGTTTTTTTTAATGTTTGACATTAAGTATACTCCACTTCAGTCTATGAACTCATCATCTCATCATTCTCATTCTCATTCTCATTCTCATTATCATTCATATTCACTTGCGCAAACATCATCATCATAATTTTATTAGCTTACATTACTTATGATGACTATGTTGTCGTCATGCTCTTATTATTGTCCTTTATTGACTTATCTGTATGCTCACATATACATACGAACATAATTATGTATGCACATAAGTACATTCATTACTGAGTATGTACATATTTAAGCGTGTGTGTTTCTCAACAGTCAACAGTCAACAGTCTTACATTTACTTATTTGCATTTACCTAACAACATGTTGAAGACACTCCTCATTATTTCTTTTTTTCCTCTGGCTTTTACTAATTGGAGTTAATTTCTTTTGTCTTTGAGTGGCGAGGCGCGTCTAACTAACAGAAAACAAAATCGTCTACGTTTGACGCATTTTCAATTAAAATGAAGCGACATTGTTGCAATCTTTAATCAGTACGTTGAAAACAAAGTGCTTAATCTATTTTAATACACATTTAAGCTTAAAAGTTTGTGCTGAGTCTGCGACTCGCGGTGGGCGGAATTTAACAGAACAAAGTATGGCCTAAAAGTATGTGATTAAATTGCATTTTCTTTTTTTTTTTCTTGTTTAGTTATAGTTAAATTTTTGAAACAGAAATGAAAATAAATGCGAGGGAACGCAGTTCTAAATGCAAATATCAAATAAATGCTAGTAACATGAGTATGAAGAAGTCTAGATGAATGAATCGGGCAGTAGAAAATGAGCTGCTTGCAAAAAAGATTCACACTTACTCCCCAGCTTCTGTCAGAGTCATTCCACTCTGCAAATGGTAGTCGTGGTTGTATTATTTTAAGGCCAAACTCAACTTAATTCATTTACGAGTGACGTCCTCGGTAGTAAGTTCTCTGGGATCCTGTACCTATAACTCAATATGGTTCAGCATCTTAACTTCACGAGCATGACCTAACTGAAATTTACCATTGCATAGAATTTCAAGTTTTTTGATTGATTGATTGATTTGATTAACTTTCAATGACCTGTATTCTGACAATGGCTGCCCTCCTACGCTATTCATCCAGTTAGCTCTATAGCAATTACATATCTATAAAATATAATTTTTTCGATAAAAAAGCGCTTGTTTTAAATTTATAAAAAAAAACAGCCTAAAAGCATACTGCACAAAAAACTGGAAAAAAACCAAAATTCACTTTGACATTAATTCTATTTCATCAATTTTGTTACTGCTACTTGCTGCTCCATAATTTTATTACAGCTTACCTTTTGGTATATTATACAATGTTGTATTTTCTTTTTTTTTAAGTTTTTGTTTCAGGTTTCTGTTTTCATGATTTTCCTTTGTGATCCACATACATATCATATTAAACTTTTTTATTATTACTTTAAATTAATGCGCTGACATACTTGACTTGAATGACAGGCATTACTGCTGCTTACTGACATGCATGGCTCGCTGACTGCTTTTGCTGTATAAATCTGTTATGGGTAACCTACTAAAAAATAAATATAAAACAAAAGCAAATGAAATGAAAAATAAACTTATATGACTGCGAGTACCCAAGCATATCACCCCAAAAATTCATAAAACTCATAGAGGCGGTGACGGCAGAGAAAGATGATTTACAAAGTACCCTCTTAAAAAACATTATGATTATTACTTTTTATATGCTTTCGCACAGTAAATTGATTTTCTTTTAAAACGCTATCAAAATGCGACAAGCAGACATACAGAAAAAGTTCGCCTCTTTCTTTTCCACTCACTTTCCCTACGCATGTTGACACTTCGTCACTTGCTGTCGATTGCGACGACAATCATGTGAGATTTTTTGTTTTTCTTTTCGACACACATATAGTACATGCACATCACCTCCAAGCCTCGCTCTCTCGACGTCTCGATATCTAAACCTTCTTCGATTATGAACTTGTTATGAAATAATATATTGTTGTTTCATATTTTTGTGATATTTTTATTGCGCTGTAACTTAATGAAATTATAGCAGAGCCTACATGATTCATGCGTTAAGTTTAACGTAAAAGCTCAGGGTCCACACACTACAATCAAATATTTTCGGTTGCTTTTTTTATATATTCAATTTTAATACTTATAACCATAGTAATTTTATTTACTCATAAGTACTCGCAAAATGTTCATATAGTCAATTTGTTTTATTTTAGTAAATTATTTTTGTTGTTGATTTGAATTTATCAATTTCAGTTTGGTAAAATTAAATTACCTTAGCCTTAAAGTATGCTTCAAACAATGCCAATTAAAAGTCTTTAATTTTAATACTTTAAAGTGAAGCTTATTATTTTTTTTATTATTCGAGATGAACATGCATTCAAAAACCACTCGAAGGTAAAATGCTAAAGAATTTAAAAAATATTCATTCCAAAAGCAAAAATTTGTTTAGCTAATTGCGGTACATTGATTCTGAATTAAAAACTATAATTTCGCCAGCAGCTCTGATTTTCGAGAAAAGCATATACACCATATTATTTCATACCTAAAAGTATGCTAAAAAAATTCCCTCTACCCATGATGCTACCATGTTGTCTTTTTTCACTTTCAAACTATACGGCTCACGAACTACGTGTGTGTCCTTTAGCATTTAACTTAAGTACATTACTTGATTATCTCTAAAGCGCTTATCCTAACAGTGTTCACTTCAGAGTATGGAGGTGAAAAAAGCTAACAATTATACTAATATCAGGTTTGAACAAAAAATGGAAGGCAAAGTCTCAACTACATCTCTCTGCAATGATTATATGAGGACTAGCAATTTTCACACAATTTTCTTTAAATAAACTACACACGCACATACGTACACTTAAGCCCATGACTGGGTAAGGAGAGGGGGAGAGGAAAAGAGAAAGAAAATTACATTGACACAAAATAGTAGAAAATATTACTTTGGAAAATGAAAGAGAAAAACTGAAAAGTAGGAAAAAGAAAACGTCTATTACTTCTGCTACTTGCGTCTAAAAAGGTTCAATTGCAATTATCGTTTGGTATACGATCAAAAGCATAAAATAAAGTAGACATGAAGTAGGAGTTGTGTTGTGGGTATATTGTAGTGTGGCTATAATGCTATTACCTGCTGTTTCGATGTTGTAGTCGTTTCATTTGCTTACTTTCTTCAATTTTGTTGCTGGTTTTCTTTGGTAAGTATGCAGTACATTTAACTTGTTATTGTTACCTTCCTATTTATTTTACTTTTATTTTCTGTATCTTATCTGCGACAGTTCAAAGTAATCTAATTGGATGTGTTGGTGTATATGAGTGGGAGAGTAAGGATGAATTTTTTATATGGTATAACAGACTCACTTAATTTTTTTTGTTTTTCTGGTTAGCGTAATACCATATCGGAATTGTTTAAATTTTTGTGGAACATTTAAGTCTTCCAACAATTTAAAATTCTCTCGTGTTAATATTTACAACTTTCGAATTTTTGCGTTGCATACTTTGTGGCTAGCGTGAAATAATAACAATTAAGTACTGCAAACAAGTAATAATGTAAACAAGCGAATGTTTATCCTTAAATAAACAACTTATAATACATACGATATAAAGAAATAAGTAAGTAGTTTTTTAATTTGAAGAAAACAATCAAAACCGATAGTATACGAGTACTTTAAGGAATGAATCGATGATGTAGGATCATTGTTGCTGTATTTAAAATAAAAACAAGACGCTTGCAAGAATTTAAAATGTTCTAAAGATAATATTTACCTACAATTTTGGAATCGCGTAGGTATTTTTTGTCTTTATTTCTCTCAAGCTTGATCGTTTAGTTTCAAATCAATTGATTTTGAAGTTTTAGGGAAAACTGGAGTAGGACTTGAAGAGAGGTGTGAAGAGTTAAAGGAATTGATAAAGCTCCGCCAGTCGCCGCTGCTATTCGCGCGCTGAGGCCAGTTGATAAGGCCAAGTGCAGTTAGATCACCCTGTATCTGTGTTCCTCCACAGTTTTTTATCGCCATGTAATGGTAAGGGTGATTTATGTATGTATATTAATCTGAATCCCTACCAACTCTGAGGATCACCGTTTATTCAGAGCGTTGGCCACAAGAGTAAACGGTGATAAAGAAAAATCTAAATTATTTAATTGCTAGTTTCCCAGATAAATAAGACAATAATTGCTCAAAAATATTTTGCCATTTAATTAAATGCTGTCTGCACTATCTCATCTTGAATAAGCTCTTTTTAAGTTCTCTCTTAAAATGCTGCTTTCATTTTTAAATCGCATGAGGTTTCCTTTAACAATTCTAGCAAATTCAATCTTAATTTGGAACACGTCACCTTATAAATATTCATTCCATTCTAAATTCTACCAATATTTTTTACTAACCACTTACACATATGCATCTTAAATATTGTATAGCATAAAACAAAATCTAAGCATTCTACAGAAAAAGTATAAAAATGAACTGAAAAATAAAAGACAAGAAAAAAAACAAGAGTTTATAAAAACAAAAACTCATCAATTTCCTTCACACCATATTGACAAGTGAAATCGTAAAATTCTTTGCATGCTAAGAAACCACTACCTTCGTTGATATCGTCCTCCCCTTACGCATTTACATAGCACAAACCACAAAAATTTCAATCAAATGTCAAATATGACATGCCTCGATGTGTTCCACACACACAAACGCGTTCATTGTCATTTTAAAACTTTTCCCTCCGTTCCGATCAAAAACCCAGCCATCAACGCGTAGTCTAAAAGTACATAGTGCCAGTGCCAGTGCCAATGCTACCAGAGTACGACTTTCTTCTTTCTTACTATCTCTTCTCACTCTTTTACTCTCTTTATCTCGATTGCAGCTACACTCTTACAATTGCCGGTTATGCGAGTTTTTAGCTCCTTTGTTTGAAAACAAAAAACAACAAGAAAATAAAGTAGGGTAAAACGAAGACTGCTGCCTACCAACATGGAACCAATGTAATTGCTTATAAAATATGCATGCCGCCATTTTGACTATTATCCATGTACACACATACACACACACACACCAAACAAACATATCAGACACACAAACACGTACCAATAACATTGATACCAAACCATCCAGAACAAAAGCAACAGCAACCTTAACAACAATCACTCATCACCAGTAGTAAAGGTAGTGGCAGTGGCGGCGAAGGCGATGGCGAAGGCGGAGGCGACGTTGGCGGCTTTCTTCACCTTCTTCCCTTCGACTACTTCCACAATCTTTTTCCTTACTTATTATGTTAATGCTATAACGCTAACAGAAAAATCTTTTAAAATTGTGGCTTTTTTGAGGTGGTGTGTTAGTGGCAGCAGCAGCAGTAGTCAACGTTTATACGTGCATATAGAAGTGAAGCCTAAAAGTATGCAGCATAATATATTTCTTTATTTGTATAGACGAATACAAGTGCAGAGAGTTGGTAGGTCTGGTAGATGAAGCTGGTATTTAAAAGCTACTGTTGCTGACTGCTGCTGGCTGTTTTTGTTGCCACTACTTCAGCTACTCTTGCTTGCTACTGCCTGCCGCTGTTGCTGCTGTAGTAAACCGAGTGTGTTCATAGTATATTTTTAAGGTGAGCGGGAAAACAAAACAGTTATAAACCAGTGAGAATGTAACGGTGTATAAGCATTAATAAAATCGAAAAGGAAGTAAAGGACTGAAAATAGAGAAATACAAATGAATACAAAGAGCGGGATCAGGATAAGAAGTTGCAGAAGGTAAAGGTGAAGTTATCAATATATATGTATTAGTTCTTATATGAAGATAGGATTAAAGTATAAAGTGAAAATGGTATGTGCTAAAAGCAAAAAGGAAAGAAAACAACGACAAAAAGCCACAAATGTGAAGACAACGTGTTCAAGATATGTTAAGCATGGTTGCTATGATGTTGTTGATGACGATAATGATGTTCTTGCTAGAGCTGAAAAAAGGCATTTGGATGGGTGGGTAGATAACATGGCAGCAGCAGCAGCAGCAGCAGCAGCAGCAGCCAACATGCGTATCATAAATATTTGATAGCGACATGTACAAAGTACGCAATTTTTTAAGTGAAATCGTTTTCCGCACGATTTAGAAAAAACAAAACAAAAAAGAGGTAGCAGGAGCAGTAAAAAAAACAGCAACAAAAGTATAGCCTAACAGCATGTAAGCTATGTTAAGGAAAAATGTGTTAAAGGCACATCCGCTGTTGTTTCTGTGTTTTAAGTTTTTAGAAATAGTGTTATCAATAAGTTCTTAAAGTTATATTGATTGAAGTCGATGGTTACGCTTTTAATAGCAGGCTTGGAGCAGGTACAACCACTTCAGACAGCCACATTTACCATTCCGCTTTTATAAAATTAAAATAAATAAATAGATGGTAGTAACAAAGGGGCAAAGTATACGATCGCAATTTTGTCGCCAACAACTTTAGCAAAATTTATCGCTTTCGTCGGAATACCGAATATAACCGAATTTCTTCTTCTTTTTTTACTAGCCAAACAAGTGTACAGTAAACCCTGGTTAAGTACCTCAGCTTAAGATGTCAAGCTTTTGAAGTACATAAGCAGGGAAGGCACTAAACAGGGAAGGCACTAAACAGAGGAAATTTTTATGGGATGGCAGACACTTGAGAGGGAAAGGGACTTAAAAGAAACGTGCTTCGATGGGGTTTACTATAATTGTTAAGTTCGATACGCTTGACTACATCAGCTATTTGCTCCTTGAGTTTGTCGGCCTTCGTATTCGGTAGACCTTACGAAGAATTGGCTTTATAAAAAACTCAAAGACTCGCAGATTTCTCTTAAAAAACAAAAACGACTACTTTGAGAATGTTCATTGGAATAGATTCTTTTTTACACTTGCCTCAACGGCTTTATAACTCGGCACAATAGATGTCGGCAAAAAGTCATAGTTTCTGGTCCAGAAAATGCATTTATGTTGATTAGCTTTTAAGTGAAGTCCGGAGGTCATTCTTGGCCGCATTTTAAATCAGATGACAGTTAAGTGGGCCTATAAATATCGAGATGTTACTACATGTCTTTTTCCTTGCCGATGGTTCAACCTTATACCATTTCTAGAGGTCTTATCATCCAGTATTCGGCAGATTTAGCAAAAATTAGTTAGTTTATTTAATATCTTATTTATTCCGCTGGAGAAGAGGTCAGAATCTTATTTATTTATCAGCGGATGATGATAAATTCAGAACCATTTTCACTGAAACAGATTCCTACATATACTCAACCCAACGGTTTCAGAACAGATTCCAGAAAAAGTCCCAGTTGTCAGATCAGTAATTCAATTTATGTTTATTGAAAACTTTCTCCTTCCTCAGAACGAATGCACAAAACAGTGATAAATAACATTGATCCATCCATCTGCCCTTTTATTTATACATATACTGGTATTTGTATTTCGATTCTTTATAAATAAATTTTTTAACTAAATGGTTTTAACTATTTTAATTTTACTCGTATGTAACTAAGTATAGCAGTGATGGGCACATTTTCAATTCCCATAACAGGCGTGTATAGGCAACAAAATTTTGCTTGCGCGACGTCGGCACACCGATACAACAAGCTTCTTCGTGTATGTTCTGGTGTTGCTTTGTTTTCATTTCGGTGAAGCAAATCAAATCAAATCAGTTCCTATTCAGAACTTTAGTTTTTTTTTTTTTTTTATTGTTACATTAAACAAACAGAGTGTACCCCTATGAATGCAGAGCATTGTGTTGAATGGAATGAAGATTGATAGGTGAGAGGAAGAAGGAGGGAGAATGAGAGAGTGAACGTGATCACACAGGACACCGATAAAGAGAAAGCAAGATCTTACTGCGCATGTTTATGCAGTATTTCAGTGAGAAAACCAAAAGAATCTTAGAAAATGAAACACCACAAAAACACTATAAAACTGTGGAAATTACTCTTTTCACACATACGTAAATTCATACACTTAAAAATATTATTAACTCTCCACTTTTCCACTTACCTTAATGATTTGTTAGTGCTATTGTAAAACAAACATACAATATCAATTTTTTTTGTGTTCCTGTGTTGTGTTTTAACGCTGCTGCAGCTGCTAGTACAATTGTTTGAATGTTTAGTGTTGGTATAATATTCGTTCGTTTGTTCGTTTTTTTCTCGTATTCTGCAAACTTCGTTAATTAGCAGTTCAATTCAATTTCTTCAGCTTCTCTTTGCTTCTCATGTGGTTATTGTTGTTATTTTTGATGGGATGATGACTTTAACGTACGGTACTTACACAACGTACACAATGTGAGTACAATTAAACTATAATGAGATAAATTAAAAAGAAAAGGAGAGTGTAAGTTTTAGCTGAACGATATATTTTATTTTTGAAAACAAAAGAAGGGTGTGAAATGAAGAATGACACGTCTTATTTAACCCATTAACGGTCAACGCTACATATAAACTCTAGATAATTTAGAGAATATGGAACTTAGGAGGATTTTCTTTGTTAGGTTTTTAATTGAACATTTTAAATTCACTAGCAAAAATAGCGATTGAGTTAGAAAGTAGGATTGAAGTTTCTTGTTAATTTTTTAATTCAAGGGCAAAGTTCATAATGGACATTTATTTATCGAAAAAGAGAGTGTAAGGAAGGATCGTGCGGAAACTATATTTAAATTTTTGAAATTTTTATAAACTTCTTTAATACGAAGACAAGAAGGTAATAAAATTAGTACTCTTCATCTCTCACTTTTCCATACTCTCACCGTCACAAAAGAAAAAACAAAAAATGAGAGTTAGACGATTAATATTTACTCTCAGAGAAACTATAAGGAACGTGAAAAACATATCATCAGATTGATTGTGGATCCAGTTCTCTCTCACGTGACTATTTGCCTAAAATGTCAAGGAATATTGCCCTGTATACTCGTAACATTCTAATAAAAAATATCTTTTAAAGGGGTAAGTCGTTAACAAATGAGAATCTGGAATCAATATGGTAGCAAAAACGAAATAATACCATATGCAGACCATATGTAGACCTAACTCAGTGTACTGTAAATAAACACAGACTGAGCTCAAATTTGTATTTCGATTTTGATCTTATACAACTTGGTGAAAGTTATAGCTCTTTAGTTAGTTAACATCACGAATGACAAAGCAATTAGAAAAGCTTATAAATAACCAATTACCCTAGAACTATTACTCTGTGTTACTTTTACGACAAATCTCCATCGTTTCAAATCTTCATGGCACACTAAATGTTTCGCCCAAACAATTACTTAGTTAGCTTTCCCTTACAATTTATTTATATTTCAGAGCCCACCACTCATAAATTGATTTGCGGATATAAAATGATGAGTGTAAATAATGTATGCCCTAGAGCTATGCAGTGTTGCCCTACCGCACTCACTCACATCACATAAGAGTAACTATGTAAAAAAAAAGTACGCCCACATTTTAAATAAAGCAAATCTATTGCTGGTACTTTCTACACACTACCATTTTGGAGCAAATATACACACACAGGTAATGTAAATTGTAAATTTCACATTTGGGTTGCTTACTTTTTATTGAGGGTTGTACCTACAGCAATTACAAATATCATGTACGAGTTAACAAGTTGTCGCAAGCAATGGACATAGGGAAGTGAATGTAAAGGGTGATTTTTATAAGAGTTTAGTTTTTGAAAATAGAAAAAAAAAACACAGAAGTTTTACAAAAATGAATGAAATTTTTATATGGATCGATAAATCAATTCCTGCCATTTACTTTTTAAATATAATTTCACTTAAATGTTGCCCGCGGCTACGCTTCAAGTGGTCCATTCTGAAGGTCCAATTTTGGCACATTTTTCACACATTTCGGCCGGAATCTCGGAATCTCACTAATGACGCGTTCAAAGCAGTAATCGTGTTCGTAACCTATAGACAAAAGACTTAACATAGCTCCACAAAAAATAGTCTAACGGGGTCAAATCACACGATCTTGGTGGCCAATTGACTAAACCAAAACGTGAGATTAACTGCTCACCAAATTCGCCTCTCAATTGATGCATGGTTTCACGTGCAGTGTGACATATGTCACCGTCCTGTTGGAACCACATGTCGGCCGAGTCCAATTCTTGCATTCTCGGCAAAAAGTCTGTTTTCATCAAACGGTACCTTTCTCCATTGACCGTAACGATGCGGCCTTCACCGTCTTTGAAGAAGTACGGCCCAATGATGCCGCCTTCTCATAAACCGCACCAAAAACTGCATTTTACGGGATGCATTGGTAGCTGCTGAATTGCCTCTGGCTGGTCTTCACTCCAAATACGGAAATTCTGCTTATTCACGAATCCATTGAGCCAAAAATGAACATAGTCGCTGAAGACAATTTTGCGATAACACACATTTTTTACAGAGCACGAATTTTGATAATAAATTTCAATAATTTGCAAACATTGTTCAGGCGTAAGTCTATTCATTATGAGATGGCAAACCAAACTGAGCATAAATCAAGTGACAGCTGTCAAAAAGACCAACTTCGAAAAAAATTATTGTCAAATTGAAAACAACACTTCTAGAAAAAACACCCTGTATAAGAATGAAACATGTCTGTTTATTGTATAGCCTCATCCAGTTATTATTTAAATGCCAATAAATCAAGAAGAGAGCAGGGGAGTGACAAAGTCGAGTGAAGACTGACGAAATTCGCATAGAAAATAGAAACGGTTTTATTAGAAATTTATGCACGAAAAATTTAAGTAGCTTTATATTTGCGATGGACGACTGTACTTTTCAATTAGTCTTGACACGTACCACATCATTTCAAAAATCTATTTCTACTAATGTTTGGTTTCTCCGCTAAAACCGTTCGAGTATTTTCGTCCTTTCCTTTAATTACATGAAAGTGATTTAAGTATTTATTTGGATTTTTATTTCTTGTTTCTGCTTACATCTTTTTACATTTCACTTCTGCTTGCCTTGACAAAATATAATGTATTTTTAATTGGGTTCACCCTCTTCTTGAAATTAATATATGTGTGTACATAAACATATACACGTCTATGCATGCATACCTACACTTGTACACATGTATATGTATGTATGTATGTATGTATGTATGTATGTATGTATGTATGTATGTATGTACATATATGTATAGTAAATATACGATTGTGCATAATTTAACTTGTAGTTGGAATGTTTTATCGCTAAATAAACAAATAATTAAAATAATAACTTGAGTAATTTAGTTTTCTGGTTCGTTAAATTGAAACTTCTCTTCGTCTTCTTCTGCCATTCTGGTTGGGGTATATTAAGTTAAACATAAATAATTACTTTATTATCCTTGTAAGTAGGAGCAGCAGCAGCAGCAGCAGCAGCAGCAGCAGCAGCAGCAGCAGCAGCAGCAGCAGTGTATAATAAATACAAACAAACATACATTCAATATTGTACAATCCATTATTAGCTAATTGGCTTGAATTTTTCAAAGTTTCCAATACACAATGGAATTAATGTTTGATGTAAATGTATTACATACCTGAAGTTATGGTATGGTATATGTAATAGAGAGAGAATTGATTAAGCAAAAACTACTAGTTTCTCAAAATATAACGTACATTTAAAAAACCTCGAGTACTCGAGTATCGAGTACATACTTAGCACATGCTTCAGCCCATGGAGGACCTAGATCGAGTTATTCGCATCCACTCACGTTGTGCGTGTTTTATTTGTACATGAATAGAAAGGACCTGCAGTTTTATGCCGAATCCGAAGGCATTTTGCCTGTGCCGAGATTTGAACCCAAGACACACTGCGTATCAGGCCAGCGCTCTACCAACAACGCCATGGCGACAACGTGACTTATTGAGAATTATTCAATTTTATAATATGTAGTATACCTTTCATTTACATTTTTTGTTCTCAAATTGTAGAGCTTCAGTGATTTTAAAGTATTTTCAACCACTTGTGGTGATTATGAATGAGCATCACGACTTCGACACCAAAACAAAAAAAAACAAAAAAAAAAAGCTATTAATTCCCAATCGAATTCAAAAGCTCACCTTGAAATGAAATGAAATAGATATGAAATTTGGCAAAACTGCTCGGCATATACAAAATTAACTCTATATGCATTGCTTTAGACTTTTAACTATGTAAACGGTTTGTATAACAAACTAAATCAATTGCCATTTCCAGCCAAGAAATTGGTGTTGTGGAGAAAAGTTTTCATTTTTTTTATATTTGATTGCGAACTCAGATACATTCCGTAGCAATCCATGTTACATTAACTATATTAATTTTATACTTTTCTATCACTTTATTAAAACATAGTATAGTTGTATGTATGTTGACAATAAATTCGAATTTAGAGTAGAAGCAGACCAAAAATTCGTGTACTTATAAAGAAATATGCTCGATATATGCAGGGTGCATATTCCTTTTTAAATTCGTTGTATTGAGACCTAACAGGTCAATGTACTATGCACTTCATTACCAGCGTACCTCAAGCTGCCTTGTATTTTTCATACATAGCCCTTCTTTAAAAACCTCCAAAACCTGAAAATGTATGCTAAATATAAACCAAAACACAAACATAAATACAATCGTAAATCTTAAATACACTCGTAAAGGCCTGCATAAGTATCAAAATTACTTACGCATAACAACTAATTATACTGAACTATGTGCAGCACTTGTTGACATTGGCCGTAACGGCTTAATTTCAAATTGCAGGATGTACATTTTCTAAATATACATAATTATATAAATCCATACATATCAATGATATTTAATAATTCATGCACAGCTCAGCGCGCCTCACAAGCATGCACACCGCTACATATATGTATATACATATATGACATACTTATGCCATAGAATTTAAACTGATTAAATTTAATCGACGTTCTAATTGGTAATACAATGAAGCAATTTAAAGCAATTAACATATTTCCAATTTAAAACAATTAACATAAATACATACATCTGCGTACATATCATCACAATTATGCCTAATACAATACAAAATCTTGTATATTATTAAAAACTAGTTATGCATATGCATATTGACACTTTCATAAAGACACTTTTACCATATATTAACGCACTTGTCTACATACGAGTTGTTGTATCTCTTTACATAATGAAAAGCCAAAGATATGTCGTCACCTAAGTTCTACCGGGTGTATATCGTCTACTGTGCATATTTCTTGTTTTTCTTACGCCCCTCTACTCCCTTTTACTTATTGTGTGATTTCGAGATTGTGAAATGTCATTGTATGAGTCATTCTTAATTGTTATTATCGTTGCATTGTTGATATATTTTTTGCCCCACCTCTTGTGGGGCACTAGAAGTTGTTCGTATGTATTATCATAATATTCATAAGCGTCAGAAATACATGCATAATTAATGAGCGCTGCCTGTAAGTATGCTATATATACTAAACACAAAAACAAAATGGTATGTTGGACTGTGGACTGTGTATGTGTGTGTATTATAATACATTGGTACTTATTGTTTTGATATCGTTGTTATTCTTCTTCTTTGAACACACATACATACATACACACATAGAAATAATAAATCAAAAATTTTATTACATTTCCATGTATTGAAATTGGAATGCAGCAATCGCAGGTAATTATTTTGTCATTTTGAAAGTATTCTCATATTTTGTATTGTTGTTTAAATGTACACCCTTTTGTGTTGTGTGTGTGTTCGTTGGTCTGGCTGTCTGCCTTTAATTATCTTAGTATTAGTTGTGTATAGATGAGAAATGCTGATGGTTTGAGTGTATGTATATCGGTTTTAGTTGAGTTTGTTTGTTTTAAAATTGATTGTAATGGTATTTGTGTAAGCATTCATTATTAGTTATTTCAGTTGTTTTCTTGTAGATAGATAGCTGTGTTGAGCCTGAAGGATGTACACGAAAGATACACTCAAACAAAACACATTTTCAATTTACTTAAAATATGAACAACTTGCATAAATAAAAAATTAAATACCAACCACAATCGTTAATGTCTTGCCCGGCTAACTACTTCTTTCTTTCTTTTCTCGTTTATCTTCTTATTATTAACTTTATTTTTGCTGTCAATGCGTGCAGAGCATGAAATTTTGTTGTCACCAGTTGAATTTAATTATGAAATTGAAATTTTATATATGTTCTTGTATGTACATTGTACATAGCAGAGTAAATTTATTGCGATATTTAAAATAATATAGCTTGATTAATTAACATAAGTACCTACTTGTAGATCATATCAAATTTAATGACAAATATCTATTTCCGCTCTGAGGAAATGTAAATGTCGCTCTCATTGCAGATGTGGTAAATTATTGCTTATTATTAATAAAACTAATTAAGTTAATACATTGCCATTGAGTATTTGGAAGGATTTGTAGTACACTTATATAATAACTAAATAGTTAAATGAGATTCTGAGATTATTAAAATATAAAGATATGCAAATACAAATTTTTTACTACACAAAGCTATATGAAAAGTTCTCAAAATGTCTCAGGGGAAGGAGAAAGTACTCTAAGTTTTAATACTTTACTTTTAATGGCACAACAGTCCATGGAGGGCCTAGGCCGAGCTTTTCGAGATGCGTACCCCAGACACTCTGCGTAGCAGTCCAAAGCATTACCACTACGCCACTGCGACCACTCTAATAACAAAACATAAATATACAAATTAAGCCATAACTATGCACGATAAATCAGAGAAAAGAGTATTCAGTAAGATTTAAAAATTTTGTAATTCAGAAAAAATCAAAAAAAAAAGTTTTAATTTTCCCCAACTATGGCAGATTTTCAGATAATATTAAATTCAATTTTGATCGGCTATACCATTATAAACATTCACGCTACGTACATCCACGTTCACAGAACAGGCAGATCGATCACATGATCGTTTGGAAACGTGCCACAATTCCTCATCAGTGATCTTTGTTATTATTATTATATTATTTCAAAAATACCTTTAAGTAAAAATATAGTAATGTAAATGAGACAATATTCTCACTGAAAGGAGTTTCCACAACTGTTACATAACTTGTTGTATTACTTTTTATTGCATATTGGCGAGATTTTCAGACATCTTGACAAAGATTCAACGAGCAAAATTACTGCAATAACTAAACGATGAGTTTATAGTATGTACGATTATATTTTCGTAAATAAATTTTAATTGAAATATGAGATTGGTGTTTGATTCTTGTATATGTATATAGAGATATGCAAATGAAAGTTTTATTTATTGTTTTCTTTAAAAAATAGCAAATTGAAATTGTTTGCTTTTACAAATGAAAGTTTTATTTCTTTTATTCAGAATTACGCCGTCGCTATTTAGAAGCTTACTGATACTGAGTTTTTTATATGCCTTAAAACTAACTGCATAGCTTTATAATTTTATATATAATCTACGCTCTGCGCGTAAACCTCTTATACGCTATAGTATAAGAGATGAAGATACAGGAGCAGTCTCGAAACAGTGGGACTATGTCACTTGCATAACGAAATATGCACGATAATTTGGTACATATTCTGAAAAAATACATATAGTAATCCCATTTTATATTATTCCCAATCAAAATGCAATATTACAAAAATAACATACTATATATTAAATAGTAAGAAGCTGTCAATAAAAATTTGCAATATTTGCATGTCATATCTTTCATTATTAATGCTTTTAACAGAAAATAAATGTACGGATATGCATTATACATAGTATATTTGTGCGTGCATATTCTGAAAACTATACATATTAAAAGTATTTCAAAGTATTTAAATTGCATATTAAGCATTAATATTTGACTATATACTCGTTTACATGAAGTACCCATCATATCATTGGACATCTGTCCATACCTATGTATGTGCATAATCTACAGGTGATAAAATTATATGTTAGATAGTGAAAACCTGATAGAAGATATGCAAAATATTTGCTGCGGGTATCATAATAGAAAATAGAAAGAAATTAACTAATTTTTAAATTGAGACAATTACACTTACATATATTTCATTTGTAAAGGATTTAAGACTAGGAGAAAATAAAAACCCGAAACAATATTGAAGAAATAAATGCGTAGTTGCAGCTGCACTAACTTACTTTGTAGAACAACAAAATACCTTTAGGCATATACCAATCAATTTAATGTTCGAACAACAATGTAAAGTTAACTTTTCCTTACAAACATAAAAGATAGGAAGGAGCTCATTTATACACTGAAAACCACAAATTTTAGACTATTAGACACGCAGTAACACACAAACACGTGTGTATACAAAAATATGCAATGGCCCAATTAATACAGCAATTGTTAAAATGTACATAGTAGAATAATACACTACTTGCAAAAAAAAAAAAAAAAAAACACAAAAATCTGGAAATATTACAACAGCAGCAAGGTAATAGTAACAACTATAAACAACTCTCTACAGATTTCCCTAAAGAACTTCTCACAAGTCAGCACACATGCACACAAACATACTATACATAGTACATTACATCATCAGAGAGAGCAACTCAATTGAATTGAACATCATTTCATTCAGCATAACCTCAGAACCATCAGCAACATCAACAGCAATAACAGTCAATAGCAGCAAAAACATGCTAGTGCAGCAACAATCTTCTCTAGTATAAGTCAACAAATATTTCCATGCCATTCCATTTCCATAAAGGCAGAATTGGACACTATGCACACACAGACAATGCATATGTATATATTGAATTACATTACACCGGTATGTGTGTATATTCATGATTTCACTTTATGTACACATCAAGGTATGTGTACAGCTTTTTACTTTCCTCATTTTATGCACACTTGCAACTAAACAAAAGGTTGCAAATTGTGGTAGCATTTGTAAAGGCACTAGTAGTATGCATGTAAGTAGTAGTAAACATCTTTCCGTATCTTTTTGGTTCCAACATAAATAAAGTACAGCAAAAACGTACAGAGATACCTTCTAAGTTTATTTGGTTAATTGAAAAATCATGCTTTACACAGTTTATAGATAGATAGATAGATAGATAGATAGATAGTTAGTGGAGAAAGTTAGCTACCTATGCATGCAAGTAGTAGTAGATCATCATCAGCTTTAACTTGGTATAATTTTCAAAAGTTTTGAGTGCGTATGACATAGGATTTGTGTACGACATTGTGATTTGAGTACATTGAATATTTTTCTAAAAAATATAAATATTGGGGATGTCATTCGATAAATGAAATAGACGCTTGAATTTATCTAGTTTGTGTTGAAATGTTTTCAAAGTATGTGAGTATGTAAATTTGGTATAAATTTTGACATTTTTCATTGAAACTTGAGATTCTTTCACTGAAAAAGCAAACGTTTTGTAGGTAAAAGGTCAATGATAGAAGCGAAGTGCACATAGATGCACATTTAAAACGAAATTAAATGATATTTTTTAAATTAATGTCGAAAAAGCAAATGGAAATTTACTGTTTTTTTACTCGACAGCTATGCTTGTTCTTTATATACACTTCATCTTCTTTTTACACAGTTGAAACCGTGTGAAAAATACATGTATTTTATATTGTATAAAAACCTGTGATGTAATAAAGAAAAATTGTACTTTTTATGTTTTTTCTTTTCCTTCTTTTTCTTTTTCCAAAGATGAAGTCAATCAATAGATTCAGCAATCATATGAATTACTTCGCGATATTATTATTTTGCTGAACCTAATGAAAAGACTTAAAAGATTCCATGTATTGAAACGGAAGACGTTGCCGCTTTATGATTATCTTATTTCATCCACTTTAAATATATAATTTTTATAAAAATTATTGTATTAATTACTATTGCACCGCTCTTAAATATGAAATTATTAATACTGCACTTATGTATACTGTAAATATTATTTATATTCTTAATATAAGTTAAGCTGCAAATCGAGCTAAAACATTTTAACACGTGTAAAACGACAATCAAGTGTATCTCAACGAGAAGTAACTGTAATTTCTACTCCTAGTTGGCATCTTCTTTTTTTGTAGTATATATGCATTCAAAGCCAAACTAAGCGCAAGGTAAAAATGAATAAGATATTAAGTGTTAGATTGTACAAAGCGTTTACGCTCTATATTTTTTGTCCTAATTTTCTCATCCTTTTTGTTTTGCTGCAAAGTAACTAAATGCTTAAAATGTGTGTAACGATCCTTAAACACATTAAAAATTCACACACAAAAAAGAAAAATAAGCGAACGATGAAAAATATTTAATCACTTTGACCGACAAACGCTTATGTATTACATCAACCGACGACAACGGCAGCATAAGAAGCAGCTTGCGGGCAGACAGTTTACACTCACGCTCATTCTCACACTCACTCTGTCTGTTTGCTCTCGAAAAGTAAAAGCAACAACAAAAGCTTAACGCCCATAACACCAAAACACTTAGCGCAGAAACTTCTCGCATGCAAGCAAAAATATTGTATAAAAGAAAGAAAATAAAAAACGAAAATTGTTAAATCAAAATCAAGGACCTTTGTATGTAGTTAGAACAGTGTACAAAAAACAAAAAATATGATGCAAAATTAAATTCAATTAACTTGATTCCCCACTTAAGCTTTTAATAATAAGCAGTTAAGTACCTCTTGGCCCAAGTGTAGTGTAAAGTAGAAAGAAACAACATCAATAACATCAAAAACTTTGAACATAGCTTCGATAAAAAAAAATTCAATTGCTAAATTGAAAGACCAAAAAAAAAAAATAAATTAAGAAAAGTAACAAACAAAAATTACAAAATGAAAAAAGAGAAATGTAACTCAAAACATCACAAATTTCAGTAGAATGTAGCATACTTAAGAGCGCTTCTAATGAGTGTGTGTGTGTCAAAGTAAACGTAACTACCATAGAAATTAAATTTTGAAAAACATTTTGTAAAAACAACAAGAAAACTGATATCGTTGTTTCACTTGCCACACTAGCGTTGGTATTTAGCTCAAGGTGGCAGAGCGAGTTTAAGTTGTTACGGTTGGTGGTGGAAAAGAAGCACGGCAAATGACATTTGATAATTTTTCCAACTGAAAAAGTGAAGTTTCCAGCAATAAGCAAAATATGGTGGAAAAGATGGTGATTTTTGATCATTTTTCGAACTGAAAAAGTTTCCAGCAATTAAATAAGCAAAATATGTTCACATATACATACATCGTGCATAACTTGTGCATATGCTACAGAGTCATGCTAGATTTCGGATTTGCAATCATTTCAACTTAACAAAAAAAAAACATATTTTCTACTTAACGAAGCTCACACTCACGCGTGTTCATGTGAACATAATATCACGCTCATACATGATCACGCTCAAGCATACTCACGTGAAAATTATTTCGCGTTCACGCGTGTCATGTAAAATTCATGTCACGCCATCTCTAATACACACACTTATAGAAAAACGTATACACACAAAGGGCGTTAAAGTCAAACTGCGGTTTTATGCTGTGAACAGTCTCGCTTGACGAGGTCAGGTTGAAATACATGCATATAGTATAACATACTTTTAGGGAGCGAGATAGTGTTCTATGTAAAGGAAAACTTTGTATACCCTTTATAGATCATAGATCAACCAACTAGAAAGGAAACAAACAATGACGACAACAATAACAATAGCATTGCGAATAACAACCAGAACGAAATGTTGCAGCCACGCCAACAATAGCGGGACAACAATGACAACACCGAGAAAATCGGGTCATCGTGTTGAAATCTATGATGGATTGCACAATTTTGCGTGAAAAAAAACAAGCGAATAGGAAAAAATAAAATGTAGGAAGTACCGTTAAAAAGGGTTACACTAAGAGGTTAATGCCTGGTATGCCTGGTGAGGTAGGTACGATGAGTCAAGTGAAAATTACAACATTAGCTCCGCAGCGCACTTCACTTCAAACAATGTCACCAACGTGGCCACTGCTGTCTGAGGATAACTTTAAAGTATAAAATAATGAAACTACATACATTTTTTGTAGTACATTTTTTTTCTTTTTGCTACATTTTTTCGATGGGATTTATTTTAATTAAAAATTGTCGCTAGCTATGCTACTGCTGCGGCCAACCTTTACTACAGTTTGAATAATAACAAAAATTGGTAGGTTTCTGGTTTATTTTTTTCGTTTTCTTTAGTGACATGACGCTGTTTGTGCCGGATTGTGATTTCCGGCAGCTGTGCACCTCGCATATACTTTTCAAAGGGACAACGTGAGAGGAGAGACTATTCCTTTTTTATTTATTTTTTCCCCTGAGTTCATTGCAGTGTTTACGATTTGGTGTATTTAGACAGGTGGAAAGTTCTTTTATCTCTCTGCACTAATCCTAAAATACTAGTTCGTAAACCTCAAATTTTGTATGTGCTTGCCACGGAGGATCAGATGGCGGGAGATGGTTGTATTTTTTATTAAATATAGAATTTACAAATAGAAAGTAGAAAGAAAAAAATAGGCCAGCGTGTATCTAAAAACACATAAAATTAAGCAATTATAAACTTTAAAGCCAGATGAATTTAATTAACGAAAAATTTTCAAGAGAACAAGAAGATAAGATTTTAATATTCGTTATCAAAATGAAGATGCCTAGTTGGGTTTACTCCATAGCGAAAGGACAGATGATTAGAAAAACTTTGGAGCCAAGAAATCAATGGAAAAGTGTACAATACAAAAATTTTCAACTCCAATATCTGTTTTAAGAGTCTACAAAGACATATGCACGTGTTAAGAGCAACTAAACATAATGCATACATCTCATATGTTATATCTCAACAATAAGTACTTATATTACATTTTAGAGATATACAACAATACCCATTTTCACAAAAACTATGCACGAAATATTAGTGTAACATGCACGAAATATATCAGGTATTTTAAATAAAAGAAATATTTGTATGGAAGAAGTAGGTATAGGTACATTTACATATGTGCTTCAGCAATACATACATATATGAACGTAGAGTATGCACGCGAACCGTAATTGCTTTAATGGCGTAATTTTATTCAATTATAATGAATGAAAAAATATGATAATTATGAATAGGTACATTTACTTCACATCGAAGAATTGTGCACGTTAATTAAATTAAATATGCATAAAAATATGCATACATTTAGTGTTTTCAATATATAGGTATGCACACAGGTTTTCATGAAGACTTTCATGTTAATGCGATAAGTGTGCACGAAAATTCCATAAGTTACCATAAGCACACAAAGCTTTCGATAATTACACATAACTTATTACAAGTATGGTATAATTAAAACCTATTTTCATACCAAAATGCTAACTTTTAAACGTTAGTGCGTACTCCAAAAAGGTAACAAAAAAATATGCACAAAGTAATGTACATAAAATTACTTTTGAAGCGACGAAAACCAAGCAAAAGACGCAGCGCTTTAAAGTATGCAATATTTTCTACTTAATAAATATATCCCACGTTCCAACGCAATATTGAGTTATAAATTTCAGGTTACTATCTATATACTATGGGTGAGTTATTAATCTACCATACTTACTCAAACTTGTCATTAACTTGTCACGCTCACGCTCTCTAACTTCCGTGACTATTACAGTCCTGAAATGCTGCAAATAACTTCGGAAGAGGTGTAGAAATTCCATGGAGATCCTTCTACTTCTTCTTCTTCTTTTAATGCCACAACAGCCCAGTCCATGGAGATTTTGGTGCACAATTTTCCACACTTTCAAATGCATCATCAAACTAATAAACTTTTACTTTCTACCAACAAACAAGAAAGATAAGTGAGCATATACGCTTTTTTATTTGTATTTTGGCGTTGGCATTTGGCATGAAAAATTGCATGCTGCAGTAACGCTATCTCTTTCATATTCACACACACATACATACAATTTTACAGTAAGTCGTTTAAGCGGTTTTTCATCTTTATTAAAAACCGCTTAAAATATGAAAAATAGAAGGATAAAGAAAAGAAAAGCATTGGGTAGAATGGAAGCAAGAGAAGACAGCAAAATACTCTGCCATATTTTTTAGCAACAGCTGCGACAAAGTGTCGTTGCCAAAAAAAAAAAAAAACACCCCAACAAAAATGCTTAAAAGTAAACGCAAAAAGTAGCTACCAAATAAAACGAAAAAATCTGGTTCCCTCCAAATCCAATGACTACCAATGTTGCCAATTTGAATGGAACTGATTTATGCATGTGTATTCTGTTTGTTTGTTTGTATTTGTAAGTGGGTCTAAGTGTGCATTTGTTAGTGTGTGTGTGTGTGTGTGTGTGTTTGTGTGCGTGTTTATGAAGTACGAAAACGCACAGCGTACCGACACTGTGTAGCAAAGTATATGAAAACCTTGACTTCATTTTTTCAATTTGAATCAATTGCACAAAATATCTTCAACGTTTTGCCAAACAGCTTAGAAAGTCACGAAAGGAAATACATACAAACAATCGAAAGAGAGGGAGAGAGGGAGAGAGAGAGAGAGAGAGAGAGAGAGAGAGAGAGAGACAGAGAGAGATAACGAAGGAAAGTGTGAGAAAGAGAAGAGACTTTTAGGTTGAAAAGGCGTTTAATACCCTAAAGCTACGTTACAAAAAAACAGTTGGTGTTGAAAAATGAGTTAAGTAAAAGCGTGAAGTAGATGAAAGATTCAAGAGACGGACAAGAGAAGAGAATGCTGGCGGTGAGGGGGGGAGAGGGGGGTAGGGGGCAGTGTAGCTATGTAGCTATATAAAAAGGACACCAAATGTCTTTTTGAATTGGCATACAAATGAAGTTAAGACCAAACGGTAGAAGAACGAACGAACACCAACAACAGGAAAAACGAGCAATTGATAAGCATAGCAAGGAAAAAAAGGGTAAATTTGAATATCACTGCGAATAACTAAGAAGTGTGCAGAATAATAGAGCGACGGAGGGTGAGATTGTGATAAAAATATGCACTTGAAATGACAAACAAATAAGTTGCCCGCCGGCAATGGGTACAGAAGGACGTGAGTATAAATTTATTATTGCAACAGCGCGTTTTTATTATTGAAAGTATACTAATTTTTTAAGGGCAGCGATTCCCCCCTTTATTAACTTTTCGTAGGGTGCCTTTTTCTTTCATTTAGCATATTTTTTAATAATAAAAAATAACGATTTATAATTTTTCATAATATCTACGTAAATGCATCGTTCAATATACTTATACACAAAAATACTTCCATATTAAATAAGAAAACAATTTAAACATACACGAAGAAATATTACTTATAATAACGCAAATAAACACACACACGCACATGTGCTACGGTGATTTAATAAACATTTTGGAAATTTTATATTTTATAATATATGCAATGAAATATGCACGTTTTATATGCTCCGTTACGTTATATATGATAAATGTAAGTTTTATCTCGAAAAAATGTGGTCGCAATCAAATACAAAGAATATTTCATTAAAAATGAGAATATATAACACTATGTACGTGCAATAAACAGCTATATAACGGTGCATATTTCAAACACTAAGGAATTATGCATCAGAAAATGTAAAAACTATGTACCCACAAAAAGTTTACGATAAGTATTTATAATCATGTTTAATGAAAAATCCCTTCAGTATGCTTATGCTGAGCTAAAGGAACTTCTAAAGAAATTTCAAAAATTTTACAGTCCACACTTCCTTAAAGAACAGTATGCACAACTATATGGAAAAATATGCACGTATAATATGCAGTAATACAACCTATTGAGTTAAATGGGTGGGTCATTTTTGGTACTTTTAAAAGATATTGCATATTGTACGCGAAATATGCAATCATGTTTTACAGCGTTTCTGATGCACTCCTACTGAGTTTAAAAGTATTTTAATGGAGATTTTGTCCACTTTTAAAAAAATCACAGTCCATATTTTATTAAAATTCAGTACTTATGCACAAATATTTAGTAAAATATGCACGTGAAATATGCAGTAAACCAGCGTTGCACATATAAACGGAGTACTTGTCAAGTACTTCTACTGATTTCAATTCATTTTAAAGGCGATTTTTGACAACATCTCATTCCATACACTATTTCTAGAAAATATTCACGAAAACATAGTACGATATATCGATGAAGTAAACACATATTGTGCATTAACAATAATTTTTTTTAGAAAATGTTAAAAATAATGGATTTTTCTTTAGGTTTCTTAAATATGCACAACAGAAAATTCATATATGAAATATTTGGAAATATAAAATATATGCAAGAACTTTTTATACAATCTTAGCGAACAATTCGCACAAATTGAGCGATTGAAAATCTTTATACTTGTAGTTCATGCGAAATATATCCAAAAAAAATCTTTGAGTCAAGTGCGAATATAAGTATTATAAGTAAAGCGGAAGAAATATGCACAATTAAAATTGCTAAACACAAAATGAATAATTCTTATGAAAGAAATATGCACAATTTAAATCTATTTCGTAAAGGAAGTGTACGCACAAAAAAACAAATATTAGTACTTAACTAAGACTTAATTATTATAATATTAATTAAAGTACAGTACAAGAATAATGACTTCCGGGCATAGTTTATAAAAGAAAATTATTTGTTGATAGTGAAGCTTGTCAAAATAATACATAGTTTATCCCATCACGAGTGTATAGTATACATACATACATACCACCTTGCCTGTATAAGTCTACGTATATTTATTGTATTTGAAAGAATTTCCATTACGCGTATTGCTAATATTACGAAAATCTGATAATATAACAGAAGCAACAAAAACAAAAAGCTCTGAAACCATTTTTCCCTGCGACTCACTACGCAATTTTTAATCCTAGAAGAAGAAAAAACGAAATAATGCTAACGCAAAATACTCGTACTACATCAACGAGTAGATGAAACTCGTTGTACTAGCAGCGCATCGTCAATATAGCAACAGTATTTGCAGCAACCAAAGTGGCAACAATGGCATCACCAGGAAAGGTTTATGCCTAGCCGTGAGATTAATAAAAGGATTACGAAGTGGAAAATGCCAGCTGTGGCGCATAGAATACTGTTGCTGCAGCCACTACCATCATCATCACCACGGTAACAACAGCAGTAGTAGCAGCAGCAATAACAACCAGGCAACAATAGCAACGATGATGACAACACGACAGTGCAACAGCAGTACACAATATTGCCAATGGTAGAAAAGAACATTCTTTCATTCTGATTGCAATCGCATCTGCGTATGCAAGTGTGTATGCGACAAGAAAATACCACATGCAAAGTGGTGCGGCATGACATTGTGGGTGTATATAGTAAGTATCATATGCATGTATGCACTATATGGATATACCATATACCATAGCTATGCATGTTGTGTATAGTATGTGTTTTGACTAGCTTCATGTGAAAGACGTAGCTGCTGCATGTTAGATATTATAAAGTTGTCTTCAAATAATTTTTTCTTTTTTTTTGGTTTGGATTTTCTTCGTATATAAATCATATACTTATATTATTTGTAGTTCTTATGCCTGACGTTGTGCACAACATTTGACGATGAAAAAGTGCACAAAGATTTTCTCCATTTTATAGTAAGTAATGTAAATGTTGATGCTGGCTGCAGTGAGTGAAATGCATTTATTTGGATTAATATTAACCATTAATAAAATTAACATGCACGGCTTAAAATTTTACAAATACTTAAGTATTTCAAATTTAAAACTATTTAGTTGATAATATTTTAAGGAAATTTAAACATTATACTTAATATATGCATACTATAAGTATTTTGGTTGTATGCGATTGCAGATGGTAGTGTGCCAAACAAACCATAAAAATATGTATGAGGTTGTGCATGAAACAAATTATAAAATGCAGGAAAGAAATAATAAAATGCGGTAATTTGCACATTAAGATGAATCTGTGTAAAGATTCTGACAAGTTTTTAAGCTAAATAAGCATAAAAGCAAAGTGTGTTCGCGTTATTAAAAAAAAAAATTCAAGACATATAAAAGTATGCTCGGAATTTAAGAATAATCACTGCAAAAATCAAAAACGCAAACAAATTTAATTCAATTCAAAAATCAATAAATGTATTAAAACTAAGAAAACCTAAGAAATATGCATGAGACGTAACGAAATATGCACAGGAAATGCTTATGACTATTAGTATTAGTTTCAATGCATAAATAGTATCTTACTTACTTACTTTTAATGGATAACAGCCCATGGAGGGCCTAGACCGAACTTTTCGCATCCACTCATGTTGTGCCTGTTATATTTGTAAATGAATGGAAGGAACCTACAGTTTAATGCCGAATCCGAACGGCGAAGTGAAAAGCTTTTCATAGCAATTTTTACTCTTGTAGGTTTGCCATTGCCTGCCAAGAGGTGGTGCCTGCCAAGGGGTTTATTTTGCCTGTGCCGAGATTCGAACCCCGGACACTCTGCGTAGCAATCCAACGCACTACCACTACACCACAGAGACCAAATAGTATCTGCTGTTTAAAAGTGTACGATAAAACTAAAATGTGCATGATAACGACGTTTAGTGTCAGCTTTTAAGTTAAAAAGCATAAAAGTAAAATGTGTAAAGTTTATGCACGGTTCTGTAATAGCATTTTAAAGAAATATACAATTATGTTTAGTTAATTTACTAAAACCCAAAAAATATGCACAAATGAATAGCAGTTATGCACGGAACATAAGGTTAAGATGTGCGGAAATCTTTCTACTTGCTTACTTTTAATGGCACAACAGCCCATGGAGGGCCTAGGCCGAGCTTTTCGCATCCACTCATGTTGTGCGTGCAATTGGCTAAAGAGGAAAAAATCGGAAAATTTATGGTATTAAAATTCTTAGGATATGTGCAAAATTGGAAAAATCAATGAATTAAAAAAATATGTACTTCAAGTGAAGATAAATAAGTAGAGCCGAATTCTAGGTATTTCTAGTATAGGATTCTAGCCAGAAATTTCCAGTAGTTTAGTAAATATGTATGGAATATGCACGAATGCATATAGTCACTTTATATAATAAGAAGAATGTTAAAAGAAGAAAAAATGCACAGCACAGCATGCACTAGAAGTATACGTGCATATTTTAGAGATATTGTGTACATTCGATTAATATTATAATTGACAATGAATTAGGAAAATTATTAGTACAAAAATGCATATTTTAAATAATTAGTAATATTACTTATCATTTTATTCCAACCACATAAAATATCCATAAACTTGTCAGAAAAGCGCTTAATAAATCAGACAATTTATAAAAGGGGTGGACAAAAATAAATCAATATTATATTCAAAAAATTTGTTTTCTGCATTTCATCTACAGCTACAAATATAATAAACAAACAGAAAAAATACCCGGAAACAGTAAACATAAAAATCAGGCACATATAAAAATAAATAATCGTGCATACATACGACATTTACAAATAAAGAAATATGAAAGACGAAAAATAAGCCTTCCTATTACGAGGGGAGGAGGGGGAGGGTAACAAACAACATATATGGTATAAAAAATAAATAGCATACATAATAATATTAAACACAAAAATGCTTGAAAAGAGCTGTAACGAATATGACTATCTAAAACTACGAAGCATATGATTGAGTTCAGATATTTATACTCCCAGCTGCTAAGTAGTTACAAGCATTTATTGTCCTCATCAATATTTTTGTATGAAAAATCAGAAACTCGATTTAAAATTCGAATTTTGAATTCGAAGTTTCATCCGTTACAACCCTAAGTTTTCTACGAGCTCGTAAAAAGAATGAAGGCCAAAAGTTCTTTACGAGCAAGAAAACATTAAAAAGAGTAGCTAAAGAGAAAAAATCTTTAAGGAAAAAATTTAAGTAATTTAATGCACGCATCATTCGTACGCAAATGGCGAACAGGGACAAGCAGCAGCAGCAGCAGCAGCAACATCCTCATCATCATCGCCAATAACATTAAGGAATCAGCATATCAGCATATCAGCATATTAGTTTATGCCTTTACATCCCTTTTGTGCGTTTTTGTCAACGGCATACTTTTATAAATATGCAATATGTTTCGCATAAGTATGCACAGACAAGTATACGTTTACTCATAGTCGTATATGGAATATGCATACATCGTGCTTTACGACGATACGCGTAATATATTAAATATAATCCTTTCGATATCTACTTTAATACGTAAAATTTATGAGATTTTACATATATTTTTCAGCTCTGCTGTTGTTATATTTATACCTAGTATGTACATTGTACATACAAATATGCACGAGTCAATCGGAATGCGTTTGCAGCAGCAACCAGCCAGCCAGCCAGCCAGCCAGCCAGCCAGCCAGTCACAGATCCGCCGAGACATGAGTGTGAGTATGATGTTTTATTGCGTAAAGGATTCGTCGAAATATTTTACGTATGTTGTTAATGTTCCTGTATCTATACGAGAATATGTTGCTAACATTGAAACTACCAGTGGCTGATACTTTTGCTCCATTCTCCGACGACTGGCTTTAGTGGCAGCCAATTTCAGTTGCCTGTTTGTTTGTCTGCCTGCGAGTGTATTTTTTCTTCTGTTAATAATGACATTTTTCTTTTTACTGCCTTTTATTTGTAGCTAGGACCCAGGGCGAGGGTAAAGTAAAGTAAGTATGTATATCAAATGCTTTGTGTGTAAATCATGATTTCTGCGTGATTTGCGTATGATTGACTTAACTTATTGCCGCATATCAAGCCGAAGTGAATTTATGCACGCTCTTTTTATATTATTTTTTAATGCGTTACATATATTTTCTTGATGTGGGGCATATTTGGGAAGATATTGCTTTATAAAGTGCGGTACTGTGCAGGTATTAGTTAGCGCTGAAGCCAAAGTAAATGAGATAGATTTTAAGATGTATTAAGATGTTACTTTTAGCGAGTTATATTCAAATTATTACGATAGATCATTGATTGAAAACATGTAATCATTTAAAAAGTTTAGAGTGCAGTTGGTTTCACTAAATTATAAAGGGGTTAAACAAAGCAGAAGTGTTTTATTGTAATAGGCACATTAAATGTGTGTAGAAGGAAATGAGGTTATGTCTCGAAGAAAATAAGTTTAGTGATGAAAATGTAGTTGTATGGTATACATGAGAGTGTAGCATTTCACACCAGAGTTTGATAATAGTACGCACGAAAGTATAGTATTATGCACGAAAGTGTAGCAAGTCAATATATTTCGCTGACGTATGATTGCATCAAAAGTGCAATGCATACTTAGTAAAATTCTGTATGAGAAATGAGAGGATTTATAACAAATTGTAAACTAAATTTGAAATATGGTATGTGTACTGGCATATCTTCTGTAATATTATGTTGTTAATTAAACCTTAGCAGCTGTCTAAATATTTAGCACTTAATGAACTACATATTAATAACATCAAGTGACCAGTTGAATCAATAAAGAGTTAATTAATTTAATCAAGTTCATTGTCAAATCATTAGTGAACGTTCAATAACTGGAAATAACAAAGTTAAGTTTACTATAAAAGTGTAATATTTTGTACTTTCCAGTTCAGTGTACGAAAACTTGAACCTTCAACTCAAATAAGCACGTAGAGAGACAATCATGAAGAACGTATTCCTTATCCTTGCATTAACATTAGTAGTGCAACAAAGTACATCTGAAGGAACATTTCATCTCAATGGTACATTTGATGCTGGATCCAATGGTTATGGTGGCTTAACTGGTGGAATTAATATTGGAACTCAAGACCAGTTGCCTGGACTAGCTAGCGTTAATGACGCTATTGCCGCTAGTTTGTTCGCAGATATCTTCGCTGGATTAGGTGATATCGGAAACGACATAATTAATAGTTATCAAAACGCTACCAAATCTGGCACGGACACAGCAAATAATTTCATCGATAATCTAGAGAACTCTACTGAAATCTTTAAGCAACAAGCTAAAGCATATGCTGAAGCTGTTGGAGATGACATAAGCAGTGCTCTACAGGAAGGTTCCATTGATTTGGCATCATCTGTGCAAGCATTGAAACTCAATTTAAATGGCCAGATAAAATCGTTGGAAAATCGCGGCAAACGCGGCGTACTCATCGACTTTGAAAGGGCTCTAGAGAAAGTGAATTCAAGCGCACTGGCTCTACAAAGCATTACCTTGGCAGTAAATAATCGCTATGATGCACAAATCGCTCAAGAACAAGAACAGATTCTGAGTACATGGACTGCACTTTCAGCCGCTCAATTGAGCACCGTTTCAACGGAGACTGACAGTAATGCATACATAACGAATAAGGCCAAAGCTGTCCTCGATGAGTACACAGATCGTTATAGCAATTATTTGAGTAGTTGTTCCAATGAAGCGAAGAAAGACGCCAGTGCCTATGAGAGAAAAGTCCAGAGTACCATCCAATTGTATCAAGCTATTGTTCAACAAATCATTGTGGAAGTGCAAGCCTGTCTGTCCAGTGATGATACCAACATATCAAACAACAATTGTCGTGGCGATACACGTAAGGTATTGACGAATTTACAAAAGGCACCAGCTGACTTTCAGAAACTTATTAAAAAAGGAGCTAGCCTTCTGAGCACCAACTATCAACGTCGTTCATGTGTTGTGCAGACTTTGGTCGAATACAAACTAGAAAGTTATGCCATTCAAAGAAAAATTAATCAATATGTTGATGAATATAAACAGATCACGGGCAAATAATCAGAGAAGATGCACCAGAAGATGCGCCAGCAATTTTGAAAATACCTTAATAACAGCACATACACCATAGAATAGATTTAATTAAACAAAATTTTGATGTATGGCAGAATATGGGATTGGTAAAAATAAAATACAAAACAGCATAAAAAGCATCTCTTTTTTTATGATCTACTTACAGCTTAAATACATATTGAAGAACATTTTTGATCTACTACTGTGGGCAAAAAGTAGTAAGACTTTGCTCATAATTTCATATTTTTTTATTCATTCTTCCAAATCTATTTCGTCCCCTTCAAAGTAATCCCCCCCGGCCCCAATACACTTGTGCCAACGTTTTTTCCAATTCTCGAAACAGTTGTTAAAGCCAATTTCCGGAATAGCCTTCAATGCGCTTAGCGATTCATGTTTAATGTCTTCAATTGACTCAAAACGGTAACGGTGTCCACGAAGCGGTTTTTTGAGTTTAGAAAATAGCCAAAAGTCACACGATGCTAAGTCAGGCGAATAGGGTGGTTGCGGAACGATATCAGTCGAATTTTGATCATTTGGCAAAATGGTCTCGTAAAACCAATGCTGTGATTTTGGAACCAATCGTGCATTCACTCTTCTTAGGCCCAAATGATGTTTTAAAATGGTTTTCACTGATCCTTCCGATATTCCAACGATGCCAGTAAGGTCTCTGACTGTTAATCGTCGATGTCGATTCTCGAGCACCAATTCCTTGATTTTATTGACGTGTTGATCATCAGTTGATGGTTGATGTTGATGGCCGTCCTGGACGTGGTTCGTCGTCAACGCGTTCTTGACCATCTTTGAACAATTTGTACCAATCAAAAACACTTGCTCGCGACATACAATTATCACCGAAGGCCTTTTGCGACATTCTGAACGTTTCGGCACCAGAAATTTGATTCCGCACACTAAATTTAATGGAACTTCTTTGTTGAATAATTTCACTCATTGTGAAAATCGCCGAATGCACTTTTTGTACTTCAGAAAGACAAGCGTATACTAAACACTAAAAACTAAACACAGTAGTATGTATTTTTAATATGAAGATAAAGAAAAAGGAGTATGCACCGAAATTTGTTTTATGAATGAGTACTAAGTAATCGGTAATACCAAATTCTGTATAAAAATATACACGGCAAGAGAATTTAGCATTTGCTACCTTGGCCTTTAGTTAAAGATAATTGAAATTGGAAGTATTTTAGAGGCTTGTATATTAAACCAACATGGGGTTGTACACGTGCATGCTGTATTCTTTGACCACTACTTGCATATCATTATAAGTATGTATACAGCGGTTGGAAATAACTCGAATACAGAAACTCTATGTCAACTTACCACCGGGAACTTGAACCCTTTGAAAGTAGAAATATTATTATTTGTGTTCTCTTTCAAAAAATCATCAAACTAATTATCGTCATGATCAATGAGCACTTCTGTGTAATCAGTAAAAAAAAAGAGTTATGAATAAAAGAATTGAGCTGTTCCTTAGTTCATGCAAAACATATGAATCTGAACCCCTGTGAACTAATTGATAGCTAATTCTAAATGACATGCCTATGCATCACAAATGCTGACTCTACTGAATTAAACGTCTAAGACAAAACTTGGAGGAAAGGTCTTAATTTCCAGTGCCAATTCCAAACTTTCTGACTGTCAGGCATGGCCGCCCTCAGCTACCTACATAGCGATATGAAGCTTATGATTTCATAAGCAACAGCTGATAGTTTACAATTTTTTCTAGTTCTTTACCTTTTTTTTTGCACGTAATTTAAGGAAAAATGTAAAGAATATAAATAATCGAGACTCACGTGTAAAAATGCCAACAGTGCATTGACTATTGTTGAGTATTACATCTAATAATGAGTTAGTATGGAGCCAAAAAAACACAAAAATCCAGAAGGCAAAAACTGGCGTGGCCGTATTTTACATACCCTACACACCCTCTGAAATAAAACACCTTTTTGTATTATTTGTATTAAAGTGACTAAGTGCATATGCAAGAATGTGGAGTCATATTCATAAACGTGAGGGAATATGCACAGAGATTCCACATGAAAACGGCACAGAAATCTTTACAATATTACGTAAAGTGGAAACTTATTTAAAAAGAGATTTTTTTTCTATTGGAACTTTCCATTTCTTAAAGGCTCAAAACTTAGCTTTAAGCTTTAAAGTTTTTACAAGAAATGCGTTAGTCTCATCGGAGACCCAGATTGACCCAGTAACTGACACTTTCATACGGGATTTCTAGGAGGTGTCAATCCTAAATCTGATACGTACTTAGAGTAAAAACGCAGGCAATACTGTCCAGATATTACTGGTAAACTGAGGAAATGGAAGAGGAAGATCAATTGACGAGAATGCAGCTCAAGAGTCTACAAATCAGCCTACGTCGTCCAACGCGTCTAAAGCAGCACCAATTGTTCTGCTTCTGCCAATCGGCGTTTAACAAAGACGGCCCAGCACAATTTTCCCAAAAAAAAAAAAAAAAATCCTAGGGAGACTACGTTTGTGACGTTATTTATGATCTATATATATGATCTACGAACTAAAAGTCTCCCCTCACGAACCGGTCGTTTCTGTATGTCTACGGTTACGTGGAAAATTAAATACGGTTGTGTATATCCTGTAATCTTGTTTCAAAAGCACCAACTTCTTCGATATCTTAAATGCTTATGATACTGCTACTGTACGGAAAAATATACAAATTTCAACACAGATTATTTTTTTTTAATTTCCAAGTACTTATATCTTTCGGAGGTACGATACCGCCTAATAAATCCTTTGTCACCCCCTTTCTCGTTGGACAGAAAAACCATATAGAGCAACAAATTAAATTTTCTTTCAATTTCAGAGTTAGTTCACAGAGCCCAGGAGGTGGTATCGGAAGAAGAGTATATTTAAGTTTAAGGGGTGATTCCAGATTGTAAGTTAACGTCTAAATATGTCAGTTACTCATAACTCGGAAAAATTGTAAAAATGAATATAGAATAAAAATATTTCATATTGACGAATGACTACGATAATTTATCGATTTTATTTCAAACAACATTAGCAACTGTTTAAATATTTTTTATAATAATAAACTATTTAGTGACCAGTTGTGTCAATAATTGTGTAACTAAATTTATTAAATTAAGTAATTATATTAAAGTAAATAAAAGTAAGCCGCGATATCATTTCCTATATAAGAGCAACCATCTGCACCCTCAAAGTTAGTGTTCAATAGTTTGAACCTTCAACTTAACTACGCAAAACAAGAACAAGTCATGAAGACCGGTTTCGTGGTTGTCATTTTAGCAGCAATAGTGCTGCAAACTGCATGGGCTAAACCTAGTCGACCAACTATTGGTGGTGGTTTCTTTGGTGGATTTAATGGGCAAATCGGAAACGGACTAGGAGGTGGATTTGGAGGTGGATTAGGAGGTGAATTAGCAGGTGGATTAGGAGGTGGATTAGGAGGTGGATTGGGAGGTGGATTGGGAGGTGGATTGGGAGGTGGATTGGGAGGTGGTTTTGGCGGTGGACTCGGAGGCGATGTGGATAGTGATTCCGACAGTAATGATGAAGTTTCTGTTGCAGCCAGTATATTCGTGGATATCGCCAGTGGCTTAGTTGATATCGGAGGCGATATAATTAACGGTTTTAAAGACGCTACCGATTCTGGAATAGAAACAGGAAAGAATTTTATAGATAATCTAACACAGACAACTCAAATATTTAAAGAACAAGCTGAAGCATATGGTGAGGCAATTGGTGAAGATGTGCACAATGCATTGCAACAAGGTCTTATTGGTTTGTCATCGTCCGTACAATCGTTACAATATAATTTAAATGCACAAATAGATACACTGAAGAATCGCATTAAACGCAACGTGCTCAAGGAATTGGAAAAGTCTTTGGAGAAGGCGAATGAAAGCTTGCAGGCATTGCAAACAGTTGCCACAACCATAAATAATAATTATGATACACAAATCGCTGATGAGGAGCAAACCATTCTGCAAAACTGGAATATATTTGCAACTGAACAGCTTGATCATGTGGTAGACGAGACCGACAATAATAAGTACACACTGCAAGAGGCCGAAAGTGTCATTAATGATTATGTCAACCGTTATAGCAATTATTTGAGTAGCTGTTCCAAAGATGCGAAGAGAGAAGCCGATGCATATGAGGCAAAAGTTCAAGGTATCATTCAGTTCTATCAGGCTGTTGTCCAGCAAGCGATTGGAGAGGTAACAGCTTGTCTATCCAGTGATGATAACACCAAATCGAGTTTGAAATGCCGCCGCGATACACGCTCAGTGCTCTCGAATTTACGCAAGGCACCTGCCGATTTGAATAAATTAAGCAAACAAGGTGGCAATTTCTTGATAGCAAACTATCAACGTCGCTCTTGTGTGGTACAAACTTTATTCCAAAACAAAGTCGAAAGTTTCGCCATTAAAAAAGAAATTCAACAATTGATTGACCAATATAAACAGACAACAGGTGGTGACAGCAGCGGAAACCAAGGAGGTGACAACAGCGGAGCACAAGGTGGTGACAACAGCGGAGCCCAAGGTGGTGACAACAGTGGAGACCAAGGTGGTGACAACAGTGGATCCCAAGGTGGTGACAGCAGCGGAAACCAAGGAGGTGACAACAGCGGAGCACAAGGTGGTGACAACAGTGGTTCCCAAGGTGGTGACAACAGTGGAGACCAAGGTGGTGACAACAGTGGAGACCAAGGTGGTGACAACAGTGGAGACCAAGCTGGTGACAACAGTGGAGACCAAGGTGGTGACAACAGCGGAGCCCAAGGTGGTGACAACAGCGGAGCCCAAGGTGGTGACAACAGTGGAGCCCAAGGTGGTGACAACAGCGGAGCCCAAGCTGGTGACAACAGCGGAGACCAAGCTGGTGACAACAGCGGAGGCCAAGCTGGTGACAACAGCGGAGCCCAAGGTGGTGACAACAGCGGAGCCCAAGGTGGTGACAACAGTGGAGCCCAAGGTGGTGACAACAGTGGAGACCAAGGTGGTGACAACAGCGGAGCCCAAGGTGGTGACAACAGTGGAGACCAAGCTAGTGACAACAGCGGAGACCAAGCTGGTGACAACAGCGGAGCCCAAGGTGGTGACAACAGTGGAGCCCAAGGCGGTGACAACACTGGAGCCCAAGGTGGTGACAACAGCGGAGCCCAAGCTGGTGACAACAGTGGAGCCCAAGGTGGTGACAACAGTGGAGCTCAAGCTGGTGACAACAGTGGAGACCAAGCTGGTGATAACAGTGGAGCCCAAGCTGGTGACAACAGTGGATCCCAAGGTGGTGACAACAGTGGAGCCCAAGCTGGTGACAACAGTGGATCCCAAGGTGGTGACAACAGTGGAGCCCAAGCTGGTGACAACAGTGGAGCCCAAAGCGGTGACAACAGTGTAGCCCAAGCTGGCACCGATTGAGCCTTAGCTGGTGAAAACGGTGAAAAAAGAGGAACAAACTTACTTACCAGGCAATGATATAATTTGTCTCTTTCCCTTACCTAATATTTTGTTGTATTGCTTAGAATAATTTGATTAAGCAAAATTTTGGTGTAAGGTACAATTATTGGTTGATATAAAATAAAAAATAGATATGTATACTCGTACGTAAGCTTATACATAAAATGCATTTCTACCTTCTCTTCCTTTAAGTTTAAAAATAATGGGAATTACTTTTCGGTAGCAGGGATAAAAAGCATGCAAGGAGTGTGCATGTCGCAGCTGGCGCTTCAGTAGGGGTTTTCTGGTTTTAAAAGGCATCAAGCTGGTATATAACAAAATAGGGATTTTCCAAAAAAGAAAGTGTCACGGACAGTTACTGTCACTTCTAGCCTGTAACTGATGCTACCACAGGATATTTTCAAGCCCAGCAAGAACACACCCGGATAAAAGACATTCTCATAAGATTTTCTTCAACTCACAGAAGACTTAACCTATCCACATAACACATTTGTATGACAATTTTAGTCTTTTCTTATATCACAGAAGACCCAGCTAGTAACTAGCACCTTCAAAAGGGTTTCGCTGGTCATAAAATAGATTCAGCGGGCAACTGAGTCTTCCAGGATCTAAATTAATCCAGCATAATGAGGATTTTCACTTCAAAGGTAATTGAAACATATGGATTTTCAAAGATGAGTCTTTGACTGTAATAGAATTATTCAGACTCAGTCTTACCAGCTGAGAACCACAAAACACTGACAGTACTTACTTACTTTCCAAGAACTATATAACATTGTAATAATCCTGGTCCCAACAGAGAATTATTCAAATTACCTGCAGAAAAGAAAGAAAGTAAAAATTTCAATTAATTTTTAAGTTAGCAATAAATATAGTTTAAGAGAAAAAACAATATAATATTAAGGTAAGGAATCTGAAGATGGAGAAATCGAGCCAAAATTTCCATACTCTCAGCTGCTTTAGTTTCTTTTACACAAAATAGATCCATCTGTCTGTCATTCATTGTTTTTGAACCAAAACACTGTCGTCGTCGTCATCATCGTAGTCGCAGAAACATAAAAAAGGCTGCTCACACATTGTGTCTATCAGTCTGTCTGCCTGACTGTTGGAGATTTTCTGCTGTTTTCGCAAGCAAAACCAAAGAAGAAAACCAAACCTGAACCACAATAGCCAAGTCAATGTTGGTCTGTCTCCACTCTCTATATACTCGTATCTGTCTGTCTATCTACGAGTATCTAACTGACTCATCTAAACGTCGAAAAATCTGTCAGAAGCGTGTAAAGAAAAATGGAAGTTCCCATTCTTTCATAAGATAAAACGAACAGAAAAAAATTACAAAAATGTAAACGTTCAAAGCAAGGCAAGTGAATTGAGCTATTGTGAGAGGAAAAGAAACAGTGGTGAAAGGGAAAGGGTTCAGAGAAGCAGAGCTGTGGTGAAAGAGAGAGAAAAAGGGGGAACACCAACCCAGATGCATAAAAAGTTTTGATTTTCAAATATCAACTAACGAAACAAAAACAACGAAGAACCAAACGAAAAACTGGCAAGAACCTGTCACGAGATTGTTCAACAAATGACAGCATGAGACGATGACGACACTACCACAAAATGTCACACGAACTCATGCATGGCTAAATATACCAGCTGCTTTTCCTGTTGCCGTTTCTGCATTTTTGTAGCTTTGATTTTCTGCAATCTTCCTTTTCCATTAGTTCTTTTCTAATGGCATAGAATTTTAATTGAATTTTCTTTTATTGCTAACTAGCACCAACAAGCAAAATAAAAACAAAAACAAAAACAAAAACCTATGAACAGCTTTGAAAAGAGATGTGCACACAGGTAACACGAGGAAATTGTAGTCTTCAAAAATATTCCAGGTAATGCATACCAACCTTAAGTTTTTTACGCTACGGTGCGCACACATACACAGAAAAAAGTCACTACAAACGCCTAAAAGTGAGCAATGAATTTAAATGCAAAAACCATTTAGCATATGCTGTTACCATTGTACTGTTGTTGTTGTTGCTGTTGTTGTTGTGGCATATGGCTATGGCTACAATGAAACTTGGTAGCATCGGCAACACTGAAAAAGAAAAGTTAAAATGACAAGCAACACCAAAGGTTTTTTTTTTCTTGGTTTTCATTTTACTTTGTTGTTTTATTATCACTTTCGAATGTGCTCGTTTGTTCCTATACGTAGTAAAGTCAAAAGTTTATGGTGGTGTGATTTTTGACAAGTGTTTGATTCAATTTCAAGCCAACGGACAAGACAAGTTAAAAATTTCGTTTTAGTTTTTGTTCCTTCCAATTTATGCACTGGAAGCAAGAAATGTAGTGCGCCCCAGGAAAAAGAAGACTAGAAAACAATTTCAAAGATTTTTTAATTGGTTTTGAAATTTGATCAATTGCTTTTAAAAATAACAGCTAAGATATGATTGGAATAGGTTTGCATACATTTCACACACAATATCAAATCAATTCAGCAATCGTTCACTTAAAGCTTGCGTCATAACATGCCTCCAGGTAAGCTGAATACATAGTACAAAAGCACTTGCTATTTAAAGTAATAGTGACTGACTGCTACCACTGGAGAAAAGTACAAGTTTGATTTGGGTTTTGTTTAGGTTTGCTATGGTTTGGTTTGGCTTCGGTGCAGGTTTGTTTTGGGTTTGGTTTAAGTTTGGTTTAGTTTAGGTTTGGTTTGGTTTACGCTGGGTTTAGGTTTGGCTTCGGTGTAGGTTTGTTTTGGGTTTAGATTAGGTTTGGCTTCGGTGTAGGTTTGTTTTGGGTTTGGTTTAGATTTGGTTTAGGTTTGGTTTAGGTTTAGTTTAGGTTTGATTTAGGTTTGGTTTCGCTTTGGTTTACGTTTGGTTTAGGTTTGGTTTGGGTTCGATGTATGTTCGGCTTTGTTTAGGTATGGTTTGGTTTGGCTCCGGTGTAGGTTTGTTTTGGGTTTGGTTTAGATTTGGTTTAGGTTTAGTTTAGGTTTGGTTTAGGTTTGGTTTAGGTTTGGTTTAGGTTTGGTTTAGGTTTGGTTTAGATTTGGTTTAGTTTGGGTTTCGTTTTGGTTTACGTTTGCGTTCGATGTATGTTCGGCTTTGTTTAGGTTTGGTTTAGTTTGGCTTCGGTGTAGGTTTGTTTTCGGTTTGGTTTAGATTTGGTTTAGGTTTGGTTTAGGTTTAGTTTAGGTTTGGTTTAGGTTTGGTTTCGCTTTGGTTTCGCTTTGGTTTACGTTTGGGTTCGATGTATGTTCGGCTTTGTTTAGGTTTGGTTTAGTTTGGTTTAGGTTTGGTTTGGCTTCGGTGTAGGTTTGTTTGGGTTTGGTTTAGTTTTTGTTTAGGTTTGGTTAAGATTTGATTTAGGTTTGGTTTAGGTTTGGTTTGCGTTTGGTTTAGGTTTGATTTACGTTTGGCTTAGGTTTGGTATAGATTTGGATTAGATTTGGATTAGGTTTGTTTTTTGTTCGGTATAAGTTCGGTTTAGGTTTGTTTTGGGTTTGTTTTGGATTTGGTTTAGGTTCGGTTTAGATTTAGCTTAGGATTGGTTTTGTTTGGATTTGGTTTAGGTTTAAGTTTAATTGGTGAATAGTCCAGGTTAAGTTGAAATTTAGTTCGGGATCAGTTTTCATTTAGTTTGAATTTTATTCCGTTTTTCAAGTCTGGCTAACTCAGATATAACTGTTATGGCGGTTTTTATTTGGTCTCCAACACATGTTCATCGCAATAGAAGTGGAAAATTTATCACGTTCTCTAAGAAATTCCGTATGGAATCATTGGATTATAAGAATATATTTGGTTCACATACATAATTAAAATTCTAACTACGACTAATTACATACTATAAAAAAAAAAAAAAAACAAATCCCATATGTGGTAGTAAATTTTTTGCATATTACCTTTTACATATCTGAATTGAAATGCTCTATAGTTACTCGAAAAAACTTGTACAAGCATTTCCAGCCACATTTCCCCAAGCACACGTGCAACATTCAGATGCAGAGATTTCTTCGGTATCTCACAGTATTTCTTAGCATAAAACAAAGGACAAGCAAAACAACAGAAAGCAATGGAGAAAAGGAAGTAAGAGGAAATATTACGATATACCATATGTTTGCAAGCAAATACACCAAAATCGCGCATGTATGCATATGTGTTTTTTAGCAACCGCAATTCTGATTTTTGAGGTTGATGTTACTGCATAAGAGCATTGCTGGCGCTGCTTACTGTGTGTTCGTTGTTGGTATGTTGGCCTCTTAACTCTGTTTTGTTTGTTTTGTACACCTTTGTGTGCTTTTTATCATATGTTAAATAGTTGAGTGCAACGACAGGAGCACAGTTGCATCTCCAGGGAGTCACACATTTGCCGAGCAAACACACACACACATACACACATACACACATCACTCTACAGTTTTCTGTGCATTTCTTACCTTTTCGTTATTCTTTTCCTCTCTCTCTCTTCGTTTTTGCCTTTGTCGCAGCGAGGCATGTGCAGAAAAACAAAATAAAATATATGAATAAATTAGTGTTACCAATTCCCTAGATTGTTACCACTTTTTTTCCACTATTTCGCGCACTGCTTTGCTAAAATTTTCTGTGTACCTATGAACAATGGGCGTATTTGATTTTGCAGTAATGTACTCGTTTGAGTGAGTCGCAATAGCACATTTTTATGTGCAACCAGTTGGCTACTGTTACCACGCTTTTGTGCTTTGCTCTCCTGAGCTGCACTGCTAAAACTGCTACGGCTTTTATGCTAATTAAGTAAATGTGGATTCTTCTGTGCGACGCAGATTGCAATGTGTCTTCGCTCGTAGAGCATAGAACATTTTGCGAACGGAAGAATGTAGGTATATCAAAATGGAAAAAGCTATATTTCATAAAGGACAACCAGTAAAAACCGAAATGTGCAACAGATAGTAGTTTTTGTGCAGTTATTACCCGTTGAGAGACAGAGTCTTTATGTCTAAGAAAACGAATCCCCTTAAAAAAGTCTAATATATTTTTGGTAATAATTTGAACCATAAAAATTTATGATTTTTCCACTTCTTTTGCATGTCACGCCTCTGCGTGCCCATTTAACTAAAATTTGCCTAATTCTCCACACTCACGCCCAGCGCGTTTTGATTGAAAACGTTACACCCCACGTTGGGCGCAAACAAAATTCTATCTTTGCCTGCCCTTTTGTTCATTCACATAAACTTATTATTTTTGTAATATATTTAGAAGTGTAGAATGTTAAGGGCGAATTCCAATGCCTCTCTTCGGGCGCCAAATACTTCTTCACAATGCCTGTGCATGATATCTGCCATTTCCTTAATCCTTGTCCAGTGTTGCAATCTCACGTCCAATGTGTTTTTGATCAAAATTGTAATACCCCAAATCTGTTTATCGTTTGCTCATCTTTACCACTTTTTCCGTGACATGATTCAGTATTTTCTAAATGAGGAAAGGAAAATCAAGGGGTTTTGCACAAGAAGGCCAATCGCAGTATAGTTAATTTACTGAATTGCGTTTCTGTTTCTGTGCTTAAGAGTAAATGGGTTGAAATGTTCTGAGAACAGATTGCTTATCAAATTTTGCATATGTAAATTTACACATTATTTTTCCCAGTTGAGATTGGATTGTTTTGTGTTCCTTGACTGTTTGTTCCACAGTAATTATTCCTAAACCTTTTGTAGTGGATAATCCTTTAGAAAAAAACCACAAAGCTTTCCGAGAAAATATTTCCCATCGAAGACAATCGAAGAGTCAAAACCACAAAAGTCCAATTTCATTATAAATAATAAATCATATCATTTAAGATCATACTGGACTGAAAATAACAGATTTTCATAGTGACAAGTGGTTAAATTTAATGCACTATAACTTGTACAATAAACTCTTTGAGATTTTTGTATAAGGAAAAGCAGAGCATATTGAGCTTCAGCATATACATACACTGTGAGGCAAATAATTTAAGTGCTGCTACTTCATTTACGCTTAAGAATTAATTGTACATACAACTAAATCAACTATAAATTTTCATAAGCATTAAATGGTTTTAAAAGACACACACATACACATGCAAATACCTTTGCAGTTGCTGACAAGCCTACAAGCGCACATAACTCGCACCATCACTCCATTAATACATATACCATGAGTGTGTGTGTGTATAAGAAAATAACTATAAACCCTTTAAGCGCACCGACCAGCTCACTCGAGAAGCGTGCTAATTCAATTTAAAATGCTCTTTGTTTTTGTTGTTGGTAAACTGTTGTTCTACTACGAATACTGCAAAATCTAGAACGTGTACATTTTAAAGTCGAAATGCCAAAAGGGGTGGAGAGGCTTAAATATACAGACACACACACACACACCTATGTATTTGAAGCTTAACATTCTCATGCGGCATATTAATGAAATTTTCAGTAATTGAAATCCAGCTGGAGTGTATTGTGTATTTACATTTGTATGTATGTATGTATGTATGTAGTATGAGTGTATTGGTGTGTCAGTCAATATTATTCTGATATGTATTCCATTTCATATATAATACACACACACACACACATGTGTGCATATACCGTTCGGTAGTTTGGGCAGTAAAATTTGACCCTCGCCCAAATGCATTTCAATATTATTTAAACAATTTTGTAATGCATATCGCTTGTTGTTGGATAATACTTTCCAGGCGGTAGCTGCCACAGCAATAGCAGCAGAAAATCGCTGTCGGTCAATCATATCTTTATAAATGTACATATGTATGTGTGTGCATGTTTGTGTGCATTTGAAGAGCATATTCCCTTTCAATTGAAATACAATAATAAGTAGCTTAATTATTTGTGAAATGCAACGGTTCAATATTTGTCAATAAATTTTGTACCATACACACACACTCACACACACACACACACAAACACACACAAACTCAGTTGGTTGGTTAATAATAAGAATTTTACACAAAACAATTGAATTTAATACATTTATCAATGTTTCAATTACAATACCCACTAATGTGCATATTAATTTCTTAAGTTCAGCACGGTATTCAGAAAATCACGTACCATTAAGCGAAAGTTTTTCATTTCAAATAATAACAAGCTACTCAAACATCGTTTAAAGAATTCGGGTGTTATGAAGTTGGAGATAGCTGAAGTTCACCTTCTAAAAATTTTTTTAGATTATGAACAATAATGAAAATGTGTGAGATATTAACCGGAAAGGGGGAAAGGAGCCCCCTCCTGCTTTTACCCTTTCCCATTATATTCGGATAATAAAAATAGTTTACCTCCGAAAAATTCTCCTCCCGTAAAACCACTTCTGATTTAAAAAGATCAATGATAAGCGATATCATTGGATAGCTTTTGATCAGTACATAGAGTTTGAGATCTTAGTGAAACTTAAGACTAAGAAACTAAGAATTTTGGATTGGAAAAGGCCATCAATGTCATTGCAGCGTCTCGATACTGATACCATTGGTCTAGTACTTAAGGATATAATAAACTTTACTATGAGCACTAAGCTAAATTCGATAGGGGGAAAATATTATAAAGAGTATTATGAGTATTATCTATAAAATCAACGATATTTATATCATTTTATAAGTACAATATTTGGGGAAAACGTTTATTAAACGTTTCTATGGAGATTATGCGATATTTCTTTCTTAATATTAAAATATATTAATTCGTTTTATAAGCAAGATGACTGCAGTAGAATTTCACACTCACATACCTTTCAGATAATTCGGTACAATAAAAACTACTCTAGAAATAAATATGAGCTGGACAAGAAAAAACCAAGAAAAAAATTCATATATGGAAATTAAAAAAAAAAAACACAACAAAAACTTATTTGAAATCTCACGCTTTCTTTCTCTCTGGAAAAGTACAAAATATAACAAAGACAACAATATTTCGCTTTACCCATTGTGCGGCGGACAACTACTCCGCTTTGCGCGCTTGTCACTTGTTGTTTTTTATTTCTTTTTTAATTTAATTTAAAAATATACAAAATTTCTTTACATTACCCTCACAAAAAAGAATAGATCCCAAACAACAATACAAGTACACTGCTAAGCTATTTTCCATGCCAACAGTAGCAGCAACAAAATGAGAATAATGTCCTTTTTTATGAGTCCCGTACTGTGCTGCCCTTTTTTTTCTTCTTCTTCTTCTTGTTCTTCTTCTTGTTAAAATTTACAAACAAGAAAAAACAAATATATATAAAAACAATATGGAAAAATAAAAATTCAACTGCAGTTTTGGGTTATTACTTATACACTTATGCATTTAGTGGTACACACAGTTCCACTCTAAAGGATAAAATGGGAAGCCATAACTAAAAAGCACAAAACGAAACCAAAAACAAGTAAAACTAAAGAAAAGGATATCACTCGTTTATGGAATTTAACATGAATGGTCACTATGTACGGCGCAGCTCAGCTCAGCTCAGCTCAGATCAGCTACGCCACGCCACGCCACGCCACGCCACTGAGCTGAGATTTTCCCAGTTTCGGTTGCTGTTGTTGTCGTTGTCGTTGGTATTGTTGTTGTGCAGTATGTAGCATTAAAACATAAAAATATGTAACAAAAATCTAAATGAGAATATATCCTTAGAGAATTTTACGCTGCTGCTGTTATTTTTTGTTCCCTTTTCTTATTTTCTTTTTGTTTTGCAGTTTTTATTTTTGAACTGCAATTGAGTTGAGTTGAGTTGAGTTGAGTTGAAATATATCTACTACCAGTTACTAAAATAGACTACAATTCTAACATTTAGAGTGTTGGTAATGTAGAAATGTAGAAATGCATGCATACATACGAGTACATACATAAAATATAAAAAAGAAGATAAAACATTACAATGTTTTATTTAATTCTTGTAAATTTTTTGTATATTTAAAATGTCTCCCATTCTTCTTCGTTCTTCAATGAAAGGTCTGTGTTTGTGTGAGCCTGTGTTTGTGGGGGAAGGCTTCTGTGATTTTGTTTTCGGGGGTTTGTGTTTCTGAATATCATGGTCGAATAATTAATGGTTATTTTTTGTGGCTAGCTATTGTGATGTAATGAAGACAAATAATGAAAATTAAATACATAAATTCCGTATTGTAAAAGAGCTACAGCTTATTGGTGCAGGACAATGCAAAAATGTGGAATATCTATCTGCCAAAGTTTGAGAGACAAGAATTGTAGGAAAAAAACCAACATAAACGACTGAATAATTTTGATTAAAAAAGTACCGCTGGCACATATTTAGGAATATCTCACATTATATTAGTTTTAGTTTGTGCGATACAATGTTTTGAATCCTCGAAAATCGCAGCTGTAGAAATATTTAAATACTTGAAAAAAGCAGAAAAAAAAAATACAAACTTTCGACAAATCAACAGATGAATAAAAAAACCTTCGAAAAGAAAAATGCAGAAATTTGTGAAGTGTAAAATAGCCACATTGATCTCGAAGTGGCTATCAACATTTTTTGATATTAATGATATTAATACCATTGGAAAGGTGCTTACGAGTATATCACATTCTACTATTAAGTAGATTAATTGCGAATTCTATCGAGAAAAAAGATGCAAGCGAAAGAAGGCCAACTGAATTCAGCTACCTTAGTATATCAAGATTTGACTTACAGTATGTGTATTACATATGGAAAACTATTCTTAAGTTTAATGAATGTAGCTACTTCAACGAAGTGTTATATGTGAAAAATACCCCTAAATAAAATATATAACAAAAGGTAGTCATATAACAAAAAGTAGAGTTAAACTCATCTAACTCTCCACTTTACCCAACCAAAAAGGAAAACTGGTTCTTCAAACGAATACAATCATTTTGTGTAGATGCTGTAAAGTACTAAAAAGAAACTGGTATAAAAATTTCTGGATGATATAAGATAGCGTAAATAATTGTAGCAATTACCCAAACCAAAAATGAAAACTAAGAATTTTACGATACCAGCAAAACGAATTAAATTTTATAATGGAATAAAAAACATAGCAGGCATTTCTGCTAGTTTGAGCTTTTTACCATTTTATAGCACTTCCATGGTAATAACGTTCAACGCAAGGCGGAACTTTGAAGCTTTAAAGTTCCCTCCAAGATTTTCAAAATGGTAACACAGAAAATATTTTGAACATACATCAAAGCTTTTATTCCTAAAAAGCTTCTGCAGACATTTTAAGTGTTATACAAAAATTTGCATTAAACGCTTTCTACTTACAAAAAGCTTCTAGAGTAGAACTTATTAATACACTGTAAAAATTCTTTAAATTATTATTTATTTAAGTTTGAAAGTTGGTATAAACAATGTGAGCCACAATAACTTTTTATGGAAATTTAAGCTTTTCGCCCATTCATCGGCCACTTTACTGAGCTCAATGACGATGAAATCGTAGAATATTGTGGGGAGTTAAAATCGACTCTGTAAACTTTGATGGCATCTTCATGATTCTGATTTGATAATTTATCTAAATTGGCTCTGCAAAATTCTATGAAGTGTTACTTTTGAACTTGATGACATTAGTTACCGAAATCGTAGACAATGCTAAAGAAATTTATATGTGTAATAAAATTGCAAGTAGCAGACTGGTTTAATGTTGAAAATCTTTTGTTATCCTAACGCAAAAATTGTGAAATGTTAAGTTCATCAAAAAGTATTTATCAAAAACTGCTTTCTCAAAACGAAAAGTATGGAAAAAGTAACAAATATAAAAGTACCAAGTGTTAAATAAAATTGAAAATGTTGATAAACTCAAATCAAAAACTTTTCGCAATAGTTAGTCACTTTTTGCTTCTTCGATTTACTTTTCATACACAACTGTCAAAAAATGCAAAATTGAAATATCATAAAAGAGTAGCAGAAAATAATGTACTTTTTTTTTGTATTTTTTTTTTTTTTATTACAACAATTATACTACGTTGAAGGAATTGAATTGAGTTATGAATGAATGATGTTTACTTACTAAGTTTAAAATTTTCTCAAGTTAAAAAAAAAAGAAAGAAAAATCAATTTGAAGTTCAAACTTTCAACTTTTAATAGTTCTTACAATTTCAGTAGTTTCTTTTCTTATTTATTGAACTTCTTCTAGCTATTGTACCAACGACAAAAATATGTAGTTCAGTTCAAGTTGATAAGTTTATAATAGTTACTAGTTTTTAATAAAATACAATATCCAGTACATACTTTTTCTTTTTTTGTAATATGATATATTTGTACAAAATATATATTGACTTGCTGCATACTTTACATCTCCCTCTCGTGCTCTCTTCCTCTCACTCCCTCTCCCTCTCGTTCTCACTTGTCACTCTGTACTATAAAATATTTCCCATCACATATTGTCATTCTTTTTTTTTACTTTTCTATGTACATATAATATTTCTAGTTCAATATTTTTTATTTTATTTTTCGTGCTTACCTTTTTTGGAACGCTAAAACGCAACTCTAGATACACACTTTTTATTGACATGCATGCATTGCATCTGACATTTTATTCGCTTGCGATTGTCTATTGTAGTGACATTTCAATTTGTTAGTCAAAAAATGTTTGTTTGCGAACAATATATGAAATTGTTCTGTCTCTCCATTGTGAACCAAAATGGAACCAAATACATACAGCATAGGTGAAGCGAAATGAATATAATTGCGCTGAACTGTAACTGGCACGGGCCCGTGGGAATCGCCACATCTTCCTCTCCTCAGATCTGGTAAAAATTTACTATACATACATACATTTTTAGCATTAATTCACAGTTTATTAACAACTTGCGAATATAAATTAATTTCCAACAAAAAAAACCATCAGCCCGATATCATATCTAGTGTCCTGTATAGCCGCATAAGATTTTGCACTTCAAAGATTTGCTAACTTTTTTATTCAACTTTATCGAATTTTTGATAGAAAGTTCACTGTTTTATAAGCTCTGACTTGAGACTAAGAATTCGAGGGCTTTCCACAAGTAATTTATGTTAAAAACACGGATTTCTTCGTTGTTATTAATTTGGAGGTAGAAGAGAGTTGGGGTGTCATATTTGTACTTGGTTTTAGCTGGCCACCAAGTGAGATGAAAGTTGGTCAAAAAATGCTTCTTACTCAGGTTCAATTTGGAGGGTCGATGGTGCCTTCTAATCCCGAAAATCATTTTTCTTTTGTTGTTTTTTGTTGAAACTTGTAAAACTATTAAAAATCATAAGAAAACTAATTAAGCTCAGAAAACTAATCTATTTACTTATCTTTAAGCTGAATTACCAGTTGAATACCTTGGCTCAAAAACGCAACCTATAATCGGATTAATTACTTGCTAAGAATCTAACGCCGAAAAAACATTAATTAACACTAACATTAATTCAACCGCATTTCTAGTTAAAGATTGCTCCAAAGGGAGATTGATACAAACGGATTTAAGCCACACGCCCTTTATCTACCATCTTCCAAGTTTCCACTGGCTGTTATCACTGCATAAGTTTTCATCAAAAACCAAAAAAGTTCGACCCTCAAAATTCAAAATTCACAAAATAAAATTGAGAATCTAAGCTCCGTTGCCGTTTTTATTGGATTTTAGCCTTTCTGAGAGATTATTTAAGCTCAAAACACTAAAACTCTGATACAACATGGGCATCAAATTTCCAGTAAATCGTTCCCAGATAGCTTCATTCAAATTAACGTAAAACTCGTTAGATTTACGAAACTCAAGAAAGAATGGCATGATATTTTCTACCCTTTAATCTAGATTTAATCTAAGGAGCCGAGAGACTCATTTTTATATTTAAGTAAATTCCACAGGGTAATTAAGGTCATTAACGCTGAAAACCTAAGTTTACGTGATGCAGTCCAAGCTGACGATCATAGGAACTGGATTTTCATAAAATGTTAAAACTTGCAAACTAAAAAAACGTTTCACATAAAATTATGAAAATTGTAGTACTTTTATTAAATGGAACACCCTGTATATTTATTAGAATATTATGCACATCTGCAAAGCTTTTAATATTATTTCTTGTATTCTCTCTGTTTCTTTCCGATACCAAAGTACATAAACAATTAACGAAGAAATGTTTTTTGATACTATTTATTTTGGTATTGGCAACAAAAGCAGCAGCCACAACAATAAAAACTGGTATTAAATGTGCATAAATAAGTAATAGTAATCCGATTAATGTCACATGTGTACCTTCCTATTTATATGAGAGCATAAAACTACATATCAAGAAAGAAGTAGAGACTATTATTGAAGGATACATACATAGATGAATATTCATTGGCAAGTATAAGAAACTCTTTTCTATTTCCTACTTATTTGAAATTTACTACTTAGTTATTGGAGCATAGTTGGAGCATCAACATCAAAAACCAATAAACTTAGAATTCAAAAGAGGAAACCTCACAAAAATACGAAAAACTGTAGGTATCTACGTCGCTGAAAAGGATTAAAATTAAAACATTGAAAAAAGGTATGCATAAAAGAGTAAGTAGCAAAGAGGATTGCATAATTGTAATGTGATATTATTTAGTAAAATGAATGAAGTATTTAGTATTTAGCAGTAAGAAGATCAAGAAAGAGGGCTCTATATATATTTTAAAGGTTCTCGCTAATTAAAAAAAAGATTAAACTAGCATAAAATCGAAAAGTATTGAGTCGATTATTGAGGAAAAAATATACTGGATACTGGAGGAAAAAATTGTCGAAAGAAAAAAAAAATCAACATTCAAATAAAAACGACCCCAAATATTTAGGCTCATAAGCCTCGAGAGTAGTCACGTGGTGAACGGCCAGAAGGAAAAATTTCGCAATAAGTGCGATTGAAGTTTTAATTTTCATTAAAAATACATAGGTACATGGTCGCTGTGGCGTAGTGGTAATGCGTTGGACTGCTACGCAGAGTGTCCGGGGTTCGAATCTCAGCACAGGCAAAATAAAAAAAAAAAATTTGTCTACACGGCACCACCTCTTGGCAGGCAATGGCAAACCTACAAGAGTAAAAATTGCTATGAAAAGCTTTTCACTTCGCCGTTCGGATTCGGGATTAAACTGTAGGTCCCTTCCATTCATGTACAAATATAACACGCACAACATGAGTGGATGCGAAAAGCTCGGCCTAGGCCCTCCATGGGCTGTTGTGCCATTAAAAGTAAAGTAAGTACATGGTAGGACTACTACAAAATATTGAACGATAGATAAGTAGTCCATTGAGAGCCAAGGCCGAACCTTGTGAACCTTGTTTCAATGATGAAGCAGAATGAAACTTTTGTATGATACAATTTGTGTCCATATTGATAATAGAAGTTTGCCATTGCCAGTTGCATATTTACAGGCTTTTGAATTTCGAAAATCAGAAGAATCAAACCTCTCTTCAAATGTTTCTTAGAATCCTATTAGTTAGAAAGTTGCCACCTACCGATCCAACATCAGAGCCTTTAACGATTCATCTTGGATATATTTACACTCTTCTGAGCAACTATGTTATAAATAGCTATCAACACAGCTTTAGAATTTTACTGCTGTGAAATGTAAGGGCACTAGATTGTCGGAAGTTCTTAAAGGGTACAGCTGAAAGCTTCTTCGTTCTCTAAAACAACCCAGTGCTACTAAATAATAAAATTTACAAAACTATATATTTGTTCTTGTTATTGTTGTTATATGTACATACATCGACTATACATACTCCAATGTAACACTTCTTGTACAATAGAAATTTGTTCACATTATCCACATAAAAAATACATATCTACAAAAAAAAAAAAAAACGTACGTAGGAATGAAAGATTGCGTATGTGCGAGTATATAATTTGAGTAAATTCAATATTTGCATGCTAGGTATAATAATATTTATTTATGCTTATAAGTATGAATTAATATTGATTTAGATTTGATATAAGTAATACGAAATATTTACAGATATGCATAGACATGTACCCACACATATTCGAAGCAAATCGCATGTACAAAGTCGTTTGTGGTTTATGTTTGTCTATTTTCCAGACCGGCCAAAAACAAACAAACAACACACAAACATTAAAGTGATTTTTATGCAAATTTTTAGCAACCCAAAAAAACGAAAAGAGAAATCCTCTTTTTTTTGTATGTACCATTTGTGTGTGTGTCTGTGAATTTTGACAAATAGGTCGACAATGAATATCGTGTTCAACAAACTCCAATAGTTTCTAAATAAACTTTTGCCTGGTCCTATCTACCCAATCGAATGGAGCAGGCATACGTGTGTGTTATGCTCGATGTGGCTCTCACGATGTGTATGTGCGTTGCATTTATATGCACTTATGTTAAGACACGTGTTATAATTTACATATTACTCGCTCGCTCCCTTTCTCTAGAAAGTGGTACGCTGCACCATACTGCAATATGCATAGCGTAGTGAATATCTGCACTGCGTACAGCATACATCATGCATGGAGAATGCATAAAGAGTGCTTAGTTTCGCATATTAACTACATATGCTTATACCCAGGGGGTGCGGATGTGAAACATTGAACGCAAAAAATCGCCGAGCTAATGATTCTTACTAATGAAATTTCATGGCTCACAAGTGAAAAACTTTCAGCTTTAAGACCATAATTTTAATTTCAATACTCGCAAGTGAACGGATTTGAGCCTTAAAATTATAATCAAAGTAATTCCGATTTTTCAGGATTCCGGGGAGAAAAACTTTGATGTAACTTATATGTAACTGAGATTTTTATCTTCAATCTTTAAAACTAAAATTGCAATCGCTAAGAAGTGAAACCGTCCTTTTAAGATCACGAGAAAGAAGTTTTAAACCTCACTAATGAGGCTTAAAGACTCGCATGTGAAAAGCTTTGAATTTTAAAACTATAATTGCCAATTTTATGCCATGCTATAAATATAGTAAAATGTATGATCTGTGAAACCGATTTCTATTATTCAGAGGAAACGCTTTTTTGCCTACTATTGCGATGTCAGTGCGCGTAAGCGAGGAGCTTTAAGCTTAACATTTATAATCACAGTGATTTCAATTTGTATGATACCAAGAGAAAAACTTTAATGCCTACAAATGACATTTGAATGTTAAGAAACAAAAAATAAATTATTCAATCACTACATAAATTTATACAATCATGTAAGCAAAACTATCGACCTTTAATGCTTTAATCGTAGCCACTGATTAGTAATGCCGATCCATTATTCCGAGAGAAAGTCTTTCATTTCAGCAAATAAGATTTGAATATTAAGAAATAAAAAGTTTCGAGATTTAAAGCTATAATCGATTATAACCCACTTCGAGAAAGAAGTAATCGATGGAAGCCTCTTTGAAGCAGCAGAGCACAACAAAGTACTGCCTAAACACAGAAAAACTTTTCAAATTACTATAAATTAGGTTCAGCTACTTATTTCCCGGTTTTCTCTATTTAACAAGTTTAACCGAAGCAAAGCTTTAAAGCATAAACTAATCGCTTTGGCAACTTTAATCTAGAAACAAATAAAACTGAGATTTTTTAGCTACATCGATTGAAATTCCATTTAGTTTAAAAGCTTAACGCTGTCGCTATAGTTCCTAAGCATGGTTTTTGGGAGTTCCAATTTTGATAGCTAGAGAGAGCCTTTTATATAAATCAAATACATGGGTCATGAAGAATGGAAGAAAACACTCTGGCTAGGGAGAAAATTCTATTCGAATCATGAAATCTGGTTCAGGAGTCTGCCACTTTCTTCTTCTTCCATCCTTTAAGGGCCCAACAGCCCAATGCAGGCCCTAAGCCGAACTTTTCGCAACTTTAATTCTTTTAAATGTTAATGTACTTCCATTAGAGGTTAGACATTTGTTTGCGTTAAAATATTTACACATATTTACGAGTATGTGTGTATAACTGAATATCCTTTTGCTTTCTTTCTATACATTTGTATGCTTTTTATGTAAATCTATCTGTACTAAGTATTATTATGCAAAAATGTGTAGTATAATAAAAAATACATTAGTCTACGATGTTCATTTTTTTCACTGTTTATTTTTTTAGGGTCAATCTACTAGTTACTGTGATCAAATGAATATCGTACAAATGTATATAAACACATTTAATCGCACATACATACATACATTTACATGTGTGTATGTTTATTTGAATGCAATAAAACGAAAATCGAAAGATGCTACTGCTACTGAGCTGTGGTAGTATGGTAACCCTAACATAACATATGAGCAATAAAACCCCAAATTTTCTTTTGGCTACACTTTTGTTTCAATTGTATTTTTCTGACACTTGTGGCTTCCGTAGATTTTCAATGATTATTTATGCTTGCGTTCAACATTTAAATGTTACTCGTTTTACAATGTTTATATAATATAATATGTCACCCTTGAGAGGGAGTTGAAGCGAATGTTTACTTTAAGATAATTGGTTGTTGAAGTTGCGAAGTAAATTACAATTGTTCTATAGTTTTCAGTTAAAATGAAGCAACTCAAACGAAGTATAGGATCAAACTGGAAGGTTACTAAAGACCTCTAAGCAACACTAGGTTGTGATATCTTTTCATTTGTTAACTTAAGGCATCATCTATAGACGCAACCTTGATTTTTTGCCCCTGACCGTTTCTTTTCTTTGGAATCGCCTCACCTTCCATCTGATGGTCTTGCCTTCTGAGTCAACTCTTCTTAAGCCGAACCTTCTGTCCCTGTCGTATTCCTCTTAGCCTACACTCCTATTCTCACCAAACCTTCCATTTCGCTACTTTCTTCTCTTCACTCCTCAGCTACTTCTTCTCCGAGCCTATTGTTTTCTTTTGAATCCCCTCTAGTAGTCGCCGGGGCATAGTTGGTAGTACGCTAACCTGCTACGCAGACTGTCCGAAGTTCAAATCTCGACATAGGCAAAATAAAAAAATAGAAATAGAATACAAGAGTAAAAATTGCATATGAAAAGCTTTTCATCAAATTCATGTACAAAAATATATCCCGTACAACTTGAGCGAATACGAAAAGCTCGGACTAGGCCCTCCATGGGCTGTTGTGTCATTAAAGGAATGAAAGAAGACCACTTCACTTCTTAGCCTCTTAATTTTAAACGATTTAAATTGTAGATTCACAATTTTATCAGTAGACTTCAATCATTCCCAGACTTCCCTATACCAACTTCCAAATAGCACAGTCTAAAGAGAAATTATAGAAAATCCTAGAATAACTTGAACACGGATTCAAGGAACGACAAGTAACGATCGGTCTTATACGATCATTAATAACTAATCTATAACTAACCACTTTTCTTCATATTATCAGCTCAAAATGATTTCAAAAACTTACCGCTGAAACGGGTGGTAGAACAATGGACCTCCAAATCTTAGAGACTATTTTATAATGAAAGTAAACTGCTTTAAAAAATTACAGAATTTTTAGTGATATTTACGTATATACATTTTCTTTCTCTCCCAGAAACAAAAAACGAAAACACGTATAAACATTTAATAAAAATACCGACTACAATAACAAAACTAAATATGATTCCATAACTTAAAACAAGCAAACATAAAAAACAAAATGAAATGAAATGAAACACGAAAACTTATCGCATTTCTGCACAACTCGGCAACTATAAATAATTACGTAACCTGTGGGTCACACGAAGCTCTCTAATTTGTAGAGGCTGTTGTTGCTGTTGTTTACTGCAGCAGACAGAGAAAATGTCATTCCCGCTGTGATAAATTGTTAAACACTTACTAGTGTAAGTGTTGCACTCGAAGAAGAAATAGCAACATGAAATAGAACATGAAGAAAAATAATAAAAGAAAAAAAAAAGTAAAAGAAAAAGAAGCATAAGAACTAAAGAACTAACTACAAAATTAGTTTCAATTTTCACTGAAACACAAAAACACACATGGAAATACTCATACACAAATATGTAAACAAAAACAAAAACAAAAACACATCTAATAGTTACTACTTGTATTTCCTTCCTTCGCACCTTTCATTCGGTTCAGCTGTAGCAGTGGAGGGAGTGCACATTTATATAAAAACACACTAACATTTGCATATTTATATGTACATATATAAGTACATATGTATGCATGAATGACTATGGATGTCTATGTGTATGTAGATGTGTGTATGTAGATGTGTGTGTGTAAGAGATAGAAAAACATAAAGAAGCATAATAATTTTGAATACAAAAACCACGTCAACGACGACGATGATGACGGCGACGGTGACGCTGTTGTAACAGTTAAGCCGTTCATAAAAGAGATAACACCTTTATATATACACACACACTCACATGTACATATACATATATGCAGACATTCATACATACATACGAGTATAGCATTTAGTTACGCTATGATAGTAAACCATAAAGCATCTAACTACATATAACTGCATACTTATATTTACTACTACAGCTTCAGCAGCAGCACACTTGCATACTACATAGAAACACACACACATACTCGAATACACAGTCGCTACAGCTACAGTTAGATACATTTGGCACACCATACTGCGACACTAGGTAAGTTGAGGTAACAAGTGTAAAAGGAAGCAATTAAATTCAAATGTAAACTTAATTGAAAAGGATTTATTGTAAGCATTTTTGTTATATGTATGCATGCATGTGTGAAACTGTATTTCATAAATTTCAATTGAATGAATAAAAAAAAACTTCTACTGCATACTTGTAGGCACTTTTAAATATATATTTTTAGACAAGTCTTCTTATATTTGCTCTTTGAATGGAAAGTGTTGAAGCTGTGATTTTTTATTATTTGTCAACTATTTTTTTTTATAACTAATTACAAAGTCGGAATGGGAATTGCAGTCTGTAACATTTACTCTTGACATTAGTGACACAGAACTTGCTTGATTAGAAGGGTATAGTAAAGCACAAATACTTTAGCTTTCAGTTCAAAACAATTGAAAACTAAATTACATACTGCCTTACAGAAAGTAACCGATTTAGAAGCTGTAGAAGGGGTGAAAATTAATTTTACCCAGCTCGCGTTTCATTTTAGGAATTTAGACTTCTATCTCGGATTTCAAGTCAGATGTTCCAACTTCTTTCTAAAGTAAGAGAAACTACTTTTCGAATAAATATCAGTACCTTAATGTATAAATAAATGTATGGTACTTTGATAGTAAAACTTGATGTAAACATTTATACTAATTTTGGATTTGTTGCCTATCTCTCTGATACTTTTTATAGGCCACAATTAATTGCATTGCTTAACGCTCCCATGAATTTAGTCTTCATATAGTTTTCCAATTCGCTAAAAATATACTTCATATCGATCATATTTATATTAAAAATGCCTTGATTTAAAAGTCCAATATTTTTCTCAGCATTCACAGAGAATTCCATACATTTTGGACGGTTTCTTGTCGTGAATGAATGTTGTTAATGAAATAGAAAATAATGGTGTTAAAGTATTTGGTTTTTGGTACCTTAAAAATTCAAGGTTATTACGATTTCAATTACCCTACCGCTCAAACATCATCATTACTATCAAGTTTAATTAAGATTTTCGAGGAGTAAACTCTGATAAACTCTGAGCTGTACTCTCAGCATAATTCTATGATGAAAGAAAGTTCGTTTAGAATATATATTAGTACCTAAATGCATTCTACATTAAACGTAAAACCATATCTAAACTTTGGTAAGTATTTCCTTGGTTTTTTCTGACTATGTTGGCCGTTTCTAGCCTTTTCGTTTATTTCTGCTGCCTTTTCAATTACTCAAATTGATTTCATTAACTAAAAGTGCATCCTTTTTCAAAATCATCAGTGCCTAGAAACATACTACTTTCATTTTAAAACTACATAGTATTACTGCAAACTGAATATTCTGTTTGTATCAGTTTGTGGGTGTTACTGGTTTTGTTTGCTGTATCTGATAAACACAAAAACTAATGGATGCTTGGTGTAATACAAAAAAAAAAAGTTAAACAACACACAAATATTATGTCCGTATAATTTTGCTGCCGTTTGTGAGGCTCCAAATGATTTCACTGCTTAAAAATGCGATGCCGAAAAATTGCTAATGGATTTTATTGCCATCACACTCCTGAATGCCGTTTTAAATGTTGAATTAAATTAAATATATATGTGCCCAAAAGTTTACTACCTTCGTTTAAAAACTATTTGCCGCACTTAGTCATCGCTGACTTTGCTTGATGGCTCTCTGTCATTGTGTGCAACACCATCCTAATCTCTACTGCCTTTACTTTAATTCTATTTTCATTACAGAACGATTTTTTCTTATTTTATTATCAGTGGCCAAAACAAAATAATTTAATTTGAAATATCTCTTTCATGTCTCTTTTTCAAAGAACTGTGAGCTATGTGAACGTTTTTGATTTTATCGAATATTACCTTATTTTAAGCTGTCTGTGGCTTTTCTGATTAATTCCAACTTTGCTTACTGTTATTTATGCTTACAAAATATCAACAATTCGTTCTAACAATTAAATATTAGAATTTCTGTCAATGCCGAGATGTATGCTATTAAAATTTTCATATTTAATAACCTGACACTAACACTAACCTGTCTCTCTAGAAGCGCCAATTCCACTTGAATGATTGAAAGCATTGTATTTTCTAGGTTTAACAATCCCTAAAGCTATGCTACTTTAATTTCAAAAACCTCTTCTCATTCAACACATGTGGTAACTGCAAACATATTTCAACAATTACGCTAACAAGATTTTACACACATAGCTTAACTGCACTCAATAGTTATGAACTCAAATGAAGCCTGGAACCAGCAACTGGGTACAAAATGACAGCTAAATGCATTGCATGCACAAAATATGTCAAATATGATAAAGTTTCAGTGGGAAATTTGATAAGCAACTTGACAGGAAAATATGGAAATGTATGCGGCGAAATGAATGCAATAAAAGTGAAAAAACAACATACAAATCAAATATGAATGTGATAGGTAAATGCATAGAGTTGGTTGTTCGTCCAAATAAATAAAGTGCGAAAGAAAAGAAAATTTAAAAAAAAAAAACTGAAAATGTTACAAGTGAGTAGAAAATTACAACACAATTGAAGGGAAACAATTGTAAAATTTTATGCGATTGAAGTAAGTAGTTAGCAACATCATCATTTCGTCATATTAAAGTCATTTGTAATAAATGTCATGAGTGTCAGAGCCGGTGATATGGTGTTGGGTTGGTGGTGACGTAGTGAGACGGTGCTGGCAAAAATAAATGAAGGTGCCACAAAATAATTCGAGACCTTAAAAATAAACGACGAGTATACAAATGCATAAGATACTCTAATCAACCGCAATTTCTTATTCATTTCATTAATCATTGTGTAAAAAATGCAAATCGAAAACATAAAAGAAAAGAGAAAAGGTGGAAGATAAAGACTTGCACACACGAGTGAGCAATGGAGTGATCAAGCAGCTGCCTGCCTGCTTTCATTAAAATATATAATATAAAATTTACATACATTTATTAAATTTACACTCACACACACTCGCAAATTGCTACAACAGTGAAAATCTTTGCATAATTAATGCCGCATAATTTATGACTGCTCTCAAAATTATATAAAAGTGAATGTCAGTCAACTTCATGATTACTTTGTCATATTAAAATCATCACATGCATGTTCATATGTATGCAAGTATGTATGCATGTGTATATGAGCGATGTGAGTAGTACACAACCCAAAGACGCACTCAGCCGCAAACAAATACAATGACACCAACACTAACACTCACACTCACACTTACACTTACACATACATACATGCATACACCTTACACATACCATATACTAATTTATTATTTGTATAGTTGTGTCGATGGTGTGTGTGTTTGAATTGAGTGTAGCATGTTTTTAGGCGCACTGTTTTTTGTCATAAGTAGGAAGAAGAAAAATATATGAACATTTCACAAAAGACAAAGTTTCAACAACTTTTGCTTTTCAATGTGATTGTTGTAAGTGAAAAACAAAATATAAAAATTATTTCCGTATAATTTTGCACATTTGTGTGTAATTTTGTATGCACAGGTGTACGTATGTATGTAGTTTAAGTTTTATGCCAGTACGCGTTGAAGGTGAAATGTTATGACGAAAAGTTGTACATAAAAAACTTTTTTCATTTACTTGCCGTTAGATTTTCTTTTTTTTTTTTTTGTAGTAGATGTAACTATAAAAAAGTGTTTAATTTTTCTCCGTTTTGTGACAAAAGTGAGGCAACAATCGCTTTGTTGTTTTATGATTGTATTTGTTGCATAAAGGAAATAACACGTTGAAACTTTTTAAAAGCTTAAATCGGATTTAAAGTTGTACCTCCAGGTTTGGATAACACGTACACACACAAAAACAACTTTAACACACACACATTTAAAATCAAACAAAGCTCTTAAATGATTTGACAAAATTATGCTATCGCATGAATATTTTATATGTGGAATAGAAAATGAGAGGTTATGCATTTCAGAAAAGTATTTAAGCTGAATTTAATAATAATGAAATTTAAATGGGGATACTTAAAATGCAAATACTTCAATAAGTACCTAGCAATACATACTTTAGTGTTTTTTACAATGCTTACATACATACATGCTATGAAAACTTAAATTAAATTAAACTTAAAAGCTCACTCCTTCACATGCTGATATTACACTACATAACAATAAATGTTGACTTAATCTATATACTACTAGATAAACCCACCCTTGATATATGTACCATGCGCCCATTTTCCATAGACCACTAGATGGCGCTCTCTTCTGTATTTCACTAGATATCAGCATCTTTGCAAATCCATAACTCAACCCTGAATCTTAATTACCGCTAAATATTTAGCGTATTGCGATTCTGAATTCTACCAGCACCCACATAAATTTGATGAGCTGTAAATTTATGACCGTACCAAACTTTTCTTTTAACTCCTTCAATCCCATTCTTAATTTTAAGCCATTGTGTACATTGTGTTACAATACATTTTACATTTTACAAGTAATAAGCACGCATTCATATGTTGATTTATATTGCCATTGAATACATTTTCATTTTAAGAAGTCAAATTTGTGTACGCAAAAAAAAAAAAAAAAAAGGAACGAAACCTATCGTGCATGTGTATAGATGATTAATTGTCTTTATATGATTTCCTTCCTTCATTATTTACTTAATAAGTGTAAATAATGAAAAGGTTTCATATGTGCTCCTCTTTGTATAAAAGCTCATATTCTTCATTAGTGTACGAGTACGTAAATCTCAGCATTACTGCATTCTCCTAGACTACTTAATTCATTATTGTATTCAATAATAATTTTCCCTTTCTGCTTTTGAGCTGTAATGACATTTAATATCGTTGTGCATTTCACTATGTGTATTCACCGAATCGGAAATTTATTCGATTGATTGGTCAACTTGGTTATGTGATTTGCTAAGTTATCTACTGTGCTCTGATCTTTGACTGATTTTATGCCGTGGAGTAGTTGGTAGTGAGCTGGACTGTTACGGTGGGTGCCCAGGTTCAAAACACTCATCATTGATCATATAGAAGAGGGTATATAGAAGCTTTGAAGATTAGCTTTGCTGGTCTATAGAAATCGGAGCCAGTTGCTGACGTACAGAATATAACACACCATCTGTGGTGGCAAACAGAAATGGCAGCATCTGGTGTTGTAGAGAATATGTCACCGTCGTTCATTATCTGGTAGTATAAACAAAAAGACGCCATCTGGTCGAATATACAAGATAAAGTTTTCTGCTGGTCTATAGACATCAGGATATGGCACCATTTAGTGGTGTATAGAAGATGCGGCAGTTCGCTTCTCATTGTCTTCCTTAAGGTTTTTGATGCCTTATCGGTGCTCCTACTGGGTCTGGGATGACTACAGTAGATGGTCGCTTTTCACATTCCACATTTTAATTATAGATTAAATTTTTGTTTTGTTTTTCTTGTTGTTGCATTGTACAATGCTCAACAACTACAATAACCACAATAATTGCCGTATCCCCTTCAATGTATGCTGTTTTTTTCTTTTTGTATTGACTTAATTTATTTTTTTCCATTTGCTTTTTTGTATTTAACTGAATTGTTGTTCTTACATAATTTTACGACAGTCGCGCCGCGGCTGTGGTTCTCATTCTTGTAATTTCCCTTTTAGATTATGCTCTGTGTGAATGTATGCGTGAGTATGTGTGTCTTTGCGGCTACATGCGCATTAAGGTGTTAATTTACTTTAATGCCATTGTGGCTTATGTTTGTTCTTTCTTTCTTGATGATTTACTCTGCGCTTGGATTCTGGCATTTTTCGCATTTCTGTTTTTCTTTTTTATAAATTTTTATAATTATGTATAATGGTAGAAAGAAAGAAAAAACAACGTAAAACAATTGAATTTCTTTCACATTCGTTATTCTCTGGGTGTGTGTGTGTGTGTGTGAGTGTGTGTATGTGTCCTTTGCAGTTGAAATAATAAGTCATATAGTATTTTATATTCTCACAATTTACATAGTTGTGTATGTGTGTGTGTGTATATTTATTTTAATGGATGAATGAATGGAGCTTTTGTTTTTCGGGGCTGGTTTTTTTTTCAATCTCTTTCTTTTTATTTTATAGATACTTGTGTATATGAAATGAAAATTAATGTTTTCCCGCACCATTTTTACAATTGCGTGCATAAATAATGGAGCAATTATTTTTTTATTTTTTATTTATTAAGGTAAAATATTGTTATGGAGAGGACCACGATAAATAGAAATTTTTGTATAGAAATAAGAATTTATTTGTTAAGTTAGACGAAGGTATATGGTCTTTTTCAAGTAATGGGTAAAGATTTTATTTACATTTAAGAAATAATATATTAAATGATAAATGAATCTTGAAAGCATGACATTTTGTGATTTCATTTCAATTTGTCCGATTTGTATTTTCTTGTCATCTAGTGGTATACCGTATACCAATAGAATTATGATAGCATCAGGAGTTTTATGTCATATGTCACCTAGTGGTATATAGAATCAGGCATCAGGTCATATATTACCACAAATATGGAAATTGTTGGGATCTTCTGACATAGGGTTATGTATGAAAAGTGTTGTCATCTGATGGAACATACATGGCTAATTTAAGCATTAGATTTAAACGATGGTATGGAACATTATAGTAAACTGTAGGTCCCTTCCATTCATGTACAAATATAACACCCACAACATGAGTGTATGCGAAAAGCTCGGCCTAGGCCCTCCATGGGCTGTTGTGCCATTAAAAGTAAGTAAAGTAAGTAAGTAATGGAACATGGTGCTACCTACTGGCATATACAAAATAGTGCGACCTGGTGGTATATAGATATATGGTGGCATCTGGTGGTCTACAGATGATAACTCCGTCTGGCGTAGTATTGAAAATCGTATATGGAAGTATATAGAAGATGATGGCACCTGATAATATAAAAAAAAGTGTCACCTGATGATATAATGAAATGGTGCCAAATAGGGGAATAGAAAAATATGGTGCCATCTGGTGAGTGATATATGTAAAATGGTGTTATCTGGTGATATACAGGAAATTGTGCTAGTTGGTGGTATACAACATCACAGAAAACGGTATAGTGTAACATAGAAAAAAAGCACCATTTAGAATCCAGAAACCTCAAAGTTAGTTGAGTGTTTTTCCATATCCACAAAAATCCACTTAAATCTCACTTTAAAAATTTTAAGATAGACAAAAGTATAAAATTCAATTTTAAATTTTTATTAAATATAACGTCATTTAGTGTCAATAAGCGCCAAATTACTGAAGTAAATTCACCATAATTTTGTTTATTTTATAAATGTTCTTTTAATATATTATTATTCACTTCTTATTTATTTATTTTAATATGTTTGCGTGACAGCATTAAATTTGCATGGAGCGCGATACCGAAACACAAAAGTTATACACCAATTTGTTTCATAATCATGTTAATTGCTTTGTCTCACGTAGTCACACTCACATACACACACACACACACACACACACACACACACACACACACACACACACACACACACACACACACACACACACACTCATACACAGGCACAGTCTCTTCAACGTGTCCTTGCATAAAATATTAATTTGTAATTAAGTGGAGGTAATTCGTTTGAATTATGAATACATACATACAGACATAAAATATTTAAAATATTGAACATGCTCAATTTATATAGCGCTGCTATAGGGGAATAACTTGAGCGTAGCAACATTGCAGAGCATATGAAGCCAGTATCTTAGCAGGAAGGAAGTAGTAGAAGCACCAGCAGCAGCAGCAGCAGCAGCAGCAGCAGCAGTAGCAACTTATGAAGTAGGTCAATTTGTTTGAGTTGATGACACAATTTCGTAATAATTTGAAAGAGCTGCTAGGAAACATTTTAATTACAGTAGTGTGCATATTTTTTAGGAAAAGAAACACGTTTGCAAATTATTAACAAATGGTGGCAGCAACATTTCAAGTGATTTATAAACATTATAAGTGTCAGGTGTCACAATACTTTTATACCCTGTTATTTGATAGTACGAGTATTGGTTGAATTGAAGTAGAAACAAAGGATGGAGGGTAAAGAATTTATTGATTTTCATAATAATAATTTAGGTATTTAGGTATTAGGTCGAAACTACAGTAACGAAAATTAGCTTAAATGCTAATATGAGTTTTAAATCAAAAATTGCACCATGTGGGCAGAAATAAGTTGTTTTTGCAACGAATCTACGATCGATAATGACAAACATTTCAAATTTACCCAACCAAAACAAACTTATCCTCATTGTCTTGATGGTACCCTCTGCTCTTTTCATTGAAACAACTAATGAAAGCTTATTGATTTAAAGATTCTTCAACAATTTCCATGATTTCTACTCATCAATCAGCATTTCATCACAATCACAAATCCATTGAAAAGTTTGCTGTTCCAATCAGTTGCACTTGTAATTTCAAATTATGCGTGATCACTAGTGATCGTGATTCTTTTCACACACATATTTATCCTTTACTACCATATCAATTTAATTTAAAAAACAGTTTAGTTAAAGCGATCGTAACTACATTAAGCTTGATCGTGCATGATCCCTAATTTTTATTTACATAACATTTGAATTGTAGTTTTCCTAGTTATTGATTTTTCCAAACAGTTAAACAACAAGGTGTTCAAATGATAGTGATCGATCTTGTTGCTGAGTCGTTTCACTTTTCACACGAATGATCATCTTTTTAAGAAGATTTCTGAAGCATTGAATACTTCCAGATTTTTGATCACGTACGATCGTTTATCATTCTTCCAGTCGAACATTCCTGACAATTTTCGTAGCAATCATGATAATTTGTGATGCTAATCTTAGTCCACAAACAATCGTCTTTGATATATATTTACCTTTTCCTTGGTATTTTACATTTGTAATGTGGTATACCCATACGAATCGTAGCTGCACAGTTGTAGATTCAACATGATGGATCTCCAGTGTTTATGGTAATGTCCACTTCCATGATCGTTTCTATTAAATTCCGGAATTTATACAACTAGTACCACCTACTACCTAATAAAACGATAATTTTTGTAGAGACTCAGCTATGGATAGTGAGTGATGCTCTTCATGATTAAATTATTTAGATAAACTCTTCGCTTAGCAGCTTATCTTAATTTAATTTAAATTTTAAACAGTTAAAAGTTAAAAGTTAACTGTGTCCCTAAAAGCTCCAAGCGTTTGGATGTGCGTTTCGATTTGAATAAAGCTAAAAGTTTTTGCAGTAAAAACTTCATTTCATATAATTTTATATTGAGCTTCTTTTTTTTACTAAAAACATTTGAAATTTGAAACTTCATCTTTTACTCTCCCTCTGTCGCACGCTCATATAAGGACACTTATTTCCATTTAGGCTGTCAACGACATAAGCTAATTTACTAGTACCTAGATGTCAACGACAACGAGGCAACAACAGCAACAACGAGACGATGACAGCCAATTATCCCACAACAAAAATTTCAAAAACAAACAAATTGGCTTCAAGGCCAATACACAATGCAAACAAACACGATACAAAAATTGGACAGCAAAATTTTTGGTTGCTAAAAAGCAACATCAACAGTAATAGAGAGCAAAAAAATAATAATACAAAATAAAACACACATAGACATACTCGTACATACACATGCAAACAAACACAAATGCATGCATATGTATATGTGTACTTGTCGGATTAATTAGCATAATAATTCGTAGTGTCCTTGTTAACTGAAATTTGTTGTTGTTAGGATTGGTTGGCTAGTGTTGGTGTTATTACTGTTGTCGTTGTTGCTGTTGCAACTGCTCTTGTTGCTGTGGCATGTTATTGCAACTTTTCGTTTAAGGTTTCCAGTTTTGTTTTGTTTGTTTTTTTTTGTTTTGTAGGTTATTATATTATGTATTGCCTAGAACATATACCACATAGATACTTTCATACATAGTAACAACAACAGCAGCAGTTGCTGTTGCTGTAGTTTTCATCGTTAGTACGTAACTATGTAGTATATCATTTTAAATTTTACTACTTTAAGTTGAAAAAGTGTAGAACTTTGTTGCAGCAATTCGCACACAAACGAAATGTAAGTATTTACACACACACACACACACATACCTGTACATAAGTATGTACATATGGACCTGTATATGCATGATGTAAAATCAGCATGCAATACATTAAAGCAGCAGAGGCATAAAATACCACCACATTTCACACGCATTTATGGTATATATGTATCTACATACATACAAACACAATGCTTGTATATGTGTATGTGGACATCATGATTACCACACAGTAGACTAAGTGATAAAGCCTCACCAATTCATCTCACGACTGAAATGATAGGTATAGGTTCTAAATTACTAGATTCAGTGCTTAATTTCACTACAACGAGAGATAAGTTAATCTTTCTTCTAAACTCAGCATAGATTCATGTTCAGGTTCCGTGAAAGAGATGTGAACTTTCACATAATCGAATGAGAAATGAGTTTTAACTTTTTGTGAGCAGCACACAATTCAATGTCTCTTTGAAGGATGCATGAATTTTTCATAGAATTTATGGTTCTTCGAACTGAAATCATGGCTCGGTGAAAAACATTTAAAATTTATATAGAATTGATTTGTAAAGGAGACCTGAATACCGTTTTCCTAGGCCTGCTAAAGAGACATTAACTTCTCATAGACCTCGCGAAGAGAAGAGACATGAAAATGTTACAGAATTTATAACTGCATTTACAGAGAAGCACAGAATTAAGTAATAGATCTTTGAAATATACATAAATTTTTCACAGAATACATAGGTTTGAAAAAAAATAAAAAATATACATTTCCTCTAACTTCAGCATAAAAAGCAGGAGCAGCACAGGCTATCTGAATTTGTCTGGAGCTGTAAAAGAAACCTGAACGTTTATTATAGCTTCAGCGCAAAATTCATGGGTTTGCGCAAGGATCGTTATTTTTCATAGAAGTCATTGATCTCTGAAAGAGATATACAGTGATATTTTTACTTCAGCTTAGAAATCATTGTTTTTCTTTTAATCTATTTCTCTCAGTTTGTATCAAAAATTCATCAATGTTTGTAATACCAAAATATTTGTCTCCAAATTCTGTTTGAGAAAGTCTGAGAATTATATGAAAAATGCATAAATGTTTTCAGTAATTTTACACAGAATCTTGGGTAAAAGCTTTCATAACTGATAAAGGCATTACTATTCCTACTGGGTACTAATACATATGTATGTAGCGTAATATAACAGCGACGGAGAGAGAGAAGAAAACGAAAGGGGAAAAAAGGTGTGTGAGTAGGAGATGGAGTGTGCAAGTGAAACTCTTCTAAAAACCGCAATTGAGATTGTGTTCAAATATCTGTGTGTGTATGTGTGTGTGTGTGTGTGAGTACGAATGTGTGCGGTTGAATGTGGTTAATGCACACAGAAAACACGTAGTACACCGCAATCGTACATACTTATGCACATACATACACACATGTCTGCAGTTATACAAAAATGTCGCATGCAACATGCACGCTTGCAGCAACAACAGAAAAGCAATAGCTAAAACTGAGAGCTTTTATTTTTACATTATTATTTTCTTTGCCATATATTCACGATGTACATATGTGTGTGCGTGTGTGTGTGTGTGTGTGTGTGTGTTTGTGGTATATACGTTTTCCAGTGAGAGCCTTTTCCATGCCATGCTACACTATGCCAGGCAGACATTATCATGCCATACCACATGAAGTAAAGAATTCACGATTATTTTATTTGCATTGCGTGCATGAGTTTTTCTTTTTCTTTTTTTTGTTATTGTTGTTCTGGTTATGTGCATAATTTTTATGTAATTTCTGAAAAAATATTTTGTTCTGCAGAAAAACACATTCGCACAAATGTCTACAGTTGTAAACTGAAAATTTATTGCACTCGCAAATGAAATTATAATGAAAACACAAATAATAGAATATTGAATTTGTATGCAAAACATTTTGTCAAATGTTGCTAACTAATGAATTTAGCACAAACAAACCAAGCTATAAATTTATGTGTTTTTACGAACACAGTGTCGGCTTTCGCTTATTTACTTAGCTGCTAGTCGCTTGAATCTACATAATAACTGCGTGTACTTTGTTTAGTGACAGCAAATAATAGTTTGAAAATTGCAATGAAAATTTGTGACAAAACTTGGACTAAAAGAGAATTCATAAATCAAATAAGCTAGAACTATTTAATAAATATTTTTAGTATACAATATTAGAGAAAATCTGTCATAGCTCTGCTCAGATATTTGCATTTGATGGTAATAAGAATATGGAACCAATTGGTAGTGGTAATACAAATGTGGCGCCCTCTGGTTGCACATAGAAGATGGAGTTGACTAGTAGTATATAATAAGAATATGGTGCCAGTGACATTTAGTGAAGATAGCGTCAGGTGTTGATCTTAGTAATTTCTGCGCCCTTTGAAGAACATTCACAATGTCCATGAATAAACGCTAAGTTCTAAAGTCGCGAGCTAAATTTTGACGTCTACGTTAAGTTTACCAGTACTGGCACATAAGTACTTTGTTTTCGTGTCCTTTTTGAAGTAGAGATGAAACTCCGTCACAAATCGCTCATCTTCACCTGTCAGCTAGTCAAAGAGTTTTCATTTGCTTTATGTGTTCGTTCAAATAATAAGTCAGTTCCCAGAGACCGAAAAGTAAAAACCTCAGTAAATCATCTTTCTTGAAATTCTTGACACTTTTGTACTGAAAGAAAGAACGCCCACGATCACAATTAGCAGATCGAAAAATAACCGTCGGCTTACCAATGAGAGATTAAAATTTTATATGGACCGAGACTCAGTGTCAACGATTACCGGTTCATTTATTTAATAGATAATTAATATCCTAGCTAAAGCTTTCAACTCCTTCTAGACTGTCAGGTTTCACGCGGTCTTTCGATTGCGTCGAGAGCATTTTCTACAATTCCGTTCTCACTATCCTCAGTGACCGTGCACAAAACACGGTATCTCAGTCCTTAGACAAGGAGCCACATAATTTGCTTTGAATAACTCAAGAACTTTTGGATATATAAATTTCGCATGCTCTGTCATTCATTCGACTGAAGTTGAAGCTACTCCAGCCACTCACAGAAAAATTCAAAACTGCATTACTTGTTTCTTGCAAAGAACTCACTATTTAGGTAAAGATGTGGTGGATCGCAATCCGGTTTTAATTAAAGCTATAATGCTGGTCGTTGTGGCGTAGTTGGTAGTCCGTTGGCGCGCTACGCAGTGTCCAGGGTTCAAATCTCATCCCAAGCAATATCAAAAATTAAAAGAAAGAAAACAAAAAATTGCTTCTTGATGAGTCTCCTTCATTGGCGATACATATATTTCGCAGTCTGATTTCTGTGATTTTGCACACAATGTTAATTTGCATACGAAATTAAACTTGCCAACAATTTCCGATTTAATTAATTACACTTAAAAATTGTCTCACAACAAGCATTGGAGCTTCGGCGACCAAAGCGATCCGACCTTACTTACACTAAAATATCAGCATGAAATAAGCAAGAGTTTAACACTTACACGAATATGAATATAGTTAAACTTAAGTACACGATATGGCGATGTATGACGAGTATGGTTTATGTTTGTATGTTGCTCGTGTCTGACACTCTGCACAAACAAGAACAAATCATTCTCGAACCAATTGTAGAGTGATGGTTGGTTAGTTGGTTCGCTGGCTGGTTATTCCGACACTTCTCTGTATCTTCTCGCTGTCACTTTTAGATTCCAGCAACAACTAACTACAACAAAAGTCGTAATAATCCTTGAGCATACAATTACCAAACCCAAGCAATGGGAACACAATCACACACATCGCACTAGTAACTAGTTATGTATGGAATTGTCATCAACGCTGCCATTGTCATCATCAGTAACTCGAGTGTATTTCTACCGGGTTTTACAAAATTGTGTTTGTTTTAATCTTTACGTTGGACGTGATGGCAAACGCGGCGAATAAACGCGCACGCGAATCACTAGGAAAGGCCGACAAGCACCCATACATGCACATCCGAGGTACATATATCTTTTAACCCTCAAACATAGTCGCACATTGTCGCACATTGCGACTAAGCTCGACGACACATGGCTGCAAGTGCTTAAGAGCATATCCTTTACTAATGCCCCACATTCATACTCTGTAAGTAGTATGTATGTATATTTGGTCGTTTTTGATTATTCCGAATTGGCATTTGGCAACATTTAAGCACACAAATGCACACATTCACGCACATTCACACACATACGCACACATACACACATGAAGGCAACTCGTATGTGCTCGTATAGGAAATGAGAGAATAACATTTAAAGGCGCATTGCAATGGAAGAGACAGAAAGATAGAGACAGGCAGAGAAGGCATAGCACAGTATGCATTAAAGCAGAGAGTCCTGCTAAATAGAAAGTGGCACAGTCATGTCATACAGGCAGGGTGTCAGTCAGTCAGGCAGGCAGTCATACAGACAGTCAGACAGTCAGACAGTCGACAGTATAAACAAAACTCCATTCACTGATGCATGCACATAGAAAGTGTAGATACATGGTAGATAATTCCAATGCTTGGACATCGTGTACTTAAATTCTCATGCATTTTCCCCATTGCTATGTTCTTAGTGCGGATTAGGCAGGAATTGTGATTAAATTTGAATTTAATTAAATACGAAAATTATATTCAATTTATTATTTGTTTGTCTGTTGTTAATTACTGGTAAGAAGAGAATTCGTTTGAGTACGCATTATTAATTATTGCCATACAATAGCAATTTGTTTGGGCTGAACCATTTAAAGTTTTGAAATAACTAAGTACTTTCATATCTACATCCACAGAAATGTACTTATATAGTCATGTGATTATTACATATCGCTCGTTTGCTGTCAGGTTCAAAAACATAACCGCATCATTACCAGAACTAATGAGGTTCTTTGGCATTTTTAATCCAGATTTTACCGACATTTTCTACACTGAGAAGAGTCCAATAATAATTATATCTTGCGTCTCTCGCTTCTCACTTAAATGAAAAATTTCTTGACAATTCGTTCTTCTTCACGCTGAGTCGAACAAAAGTTACTTCTAGTAAGTTCAGTTCATTGAACAGGGAGACTTTTGAGTATGTGTCCTATATTGTTCACAGAATGGTTCAGATTTCCCAATGCTCGAAACGTTTCCAATATATGTAGATTCAAAAGCATTCTATACAAGACTTTGAATTATAATTTTGCGAACTCCGCCGCTCATTTATTGAGAAAGTTTGAAGTCGGTATGAAGAGAGTAGAACAGTCGTCAGTTTGTGTTTGTTGAGACTACAAAAGAAAAATTCGAGCTTGATTTCAATTCGGTGGCATACCACATTTAAAACACGAACAAAGTTTGTTGACCGAACACTGAGAAAATGGAAGGTTTCTCTGCCTGGGGAGTTGTAAAGTGAAGGTACGATTCAGCTTTGGCTGAAAGCGTTTCTTTTATAAATTCCAAAACTATAGCAGCAAAATTTCACACAACAGCAATGATCGAGAAGGTAACTGGTTCGAAAGATTCTTGGTATTGTGTAAGAGTTAAAGATCTGCTAAAAGACTCGAAAATAGGGCTGCGCGATTAATCATTCAATCAAGAATTCTGATTCACCAAATGCTTGTTTAATCAATTATTCGATTAAGATTTTGATTAATCAATCAATTTTTGAAATAAAATTTTCAAATATGTTCATGTATTTGACTCCTGTTGGTAAGCAGAAATATTAAAAAAACAAACATTCAAACAAATGGAAATGAAAAAAAAAGTTTTGAATATTTTGTTCGAATAATTTCAAAATCTTGATTATTTCAAAAATTGTTTTTGATTAGCTAAAATCTTGATTAATCATACAATTTATTAATCAAGTTGTTCGAGTACTCAGAATTCGTGATTAAACGATTAATCGAATAGCCTTGCGTAAAACACATTTTCCCTATTCTCATACTTTGTGTTAAAATTATGATAGTGCCTAAAACTATGCTACAAATTTCACGCAAACATATTTTTCATATATGCCATCTATTTAAAATACGAAATTTAATATTTATGTGCAAGTATTCAAAATTCATTTAATCTGCCAGTGATTTTCAATTGATCATTTCTAATTGTTTTGACATTTTGAAATAAGTTTTTTGTTAAATCCCACGCGTAGTTAACGTGTCAAAATTTCATTAATAAATACAAAATTTGGATTAATTTAAATTATGATATTAAAGACCGACAGTGTAATAAAACTTATTTTAATTAGTGTCAATTAATTTCGTTTCCATTATGGTTTTTTTTTCGTTTCGATTGTAAAAATGTATAAATTCATATACTCGTTTGTATAGTGGCTTTTCAACAAAAAAACATAAATATTTGTTTATAGTCAATAAATATGTATGTACATACATATGTAGTTGCATATTTAACTGAGGATTATATAATAACTGCATATCTGCATCATATTATAGCCTATAAGTGTGCCTAAGTGTGCGGTGTTTGTTTTTGTGTGATACTTTTATTTACATTTGTATTTTTAAGTGTTTTAATTGCATTAAGTTGATTTTAATTAAATTTTAAATTGAAAACTATACACTAAAAAGTATACATTAAAGAGCACCTAAAAGTATGCAATTATTTGCTCACAACTACAGAAAAAACTAAACTAACCTAAAAGCAGAAATTTCTCAACTTTTATACTAAAGCAAAATGTGTAGTTTTAGGAGACTTCTATGTGAGACTATTTCCGAATATTTCTGTAATTGTTTTTATTGCATGCCTAAAAGTATGCAATCATAATTTTCTAAAAATTGTTTTCCGCTTTCCAGCTGGAAGTATGCTAAAAATATAAATGAAGTCTACTTCTAGCAACTTTTAGAGTGAGAAAAAAATGTGATAACCTTTTTTTTTATTTGTTTTTGTTTTTTTATTTGCTACTAGTTATTCCATTTCTAGTGTACCCCAAAGCAGCAAAGCACACTGAACTCAAAAGTTCATAAAGAAACTTTTGCTTTGTTTATTATTCCATTTTTTTTTCTCTCTCTCTTTATTTTCATATTGTTGCAATTTTTTTTGAAGTGCTTTTAATTTTCTATTTATTTTTGCTGTATTTTCTTTCTTTCCTTCGTTCCGTCTTTTGGTCGATGAGGCTTTGACAAAAAGGAAATTGTTGATATTTATTCTGTGAGTTGCACTAATAGACAGTTACAGTAGCAGTAAAAGTCGTCGAAACACTAAGCAAAGAGAAGCGGTAGAAAATGAAACGACAACTTCAGCAGTCAGCAGAGCATCATGGAATGAATAGCCGCGGGGTAAGAGTCACTGTTACCGTAGATAACAGACAAGCTCGCGCCGCAAAGTTCAAAATAGTAGCATAAAGAATTATCAAAAAAAAACAAAAACAAACAAACGAAAAGTAAATATTTTAAGGGCATTCATTCATTCAGCGAATTTAATAATTTGACAAGAAAAGTTAAAGCAGAAAATTTACATTGAAATTGAAAGTGATAAAGCGTAAAAGTGGATCAATATAGACAGATTCAACTGAAGCGTAATGATAATAATTGGGAAGCAGTTTAAAGAAAAATAATATTTCTGTCAATAATTGGGTATAATTAACATAAAATGTGTATATTAATCAAATCAATATTTACCCATATTATAACATTTTCATCTGATGATTTCAGCGAGTACACAAACGTACCTGGAAAAAATAAAAAGAAGCAAATTAAAATTTTTAGATTTATGTATTTCAAATTAGATTTTATTGGAAAACTTTTAATAAACTATTTAAATTAAAACATTTTTAACTACGGAAAAATTTAATATGCTTAAGAAAGTAGTTAAGTTGTATTTTAAGCAGGCATGCACGAGATCAATAGTCTCCTCGGATTTCTTAATTTTGATGCATAGTTTTTGATCTTTTGTCTATGGTTTTTGCTCTATAGTTCTTACCCTGAAGTAGCTGGTCTCTTATTTTTAGTTTCTAATCTATGGTTTCTGGGACTCTGATTTTTGGTTTTCGATTACAGGCTTTTCTATTTGGTCTTCGCTTTATGAACTTTAGTTTTGATCTATGGTGTCCGGTCTGTGAATTCTGGTTGTCGGTCTTTCAATTCTTTTTTTTGAACCTGTGATCTCTCGTGTTTTTGGTCTTTAACTTTTAGTCTATCTGTTACATGGTTTCCTATTTTTACTCACTGGTCTCTAACTTCTAGTCTCTGTTTGTTCTTCTCTTAAGGACTATAGTCTTTCTTTTTTGTCTTAGGTTTCTGAATTAGAGTTTTTGCATTATTGTGATCAGATTCTGGTGTTCCGTTGGTAATTTAGCCCATAGTGCAGTTCGGTATTGTCATTTCTGGTTTCAGATATTTTCTCACCGAACTTTTGTCTTTTAATTTTGTTTACCTAAAATAAATTTTATAAATTACTGCTTTAAATTAAAATTATTTGTTTAATCTTCGTTAAAAATTTTAATCTTTTTCAGTTACGAAATTAAATCTTTTAACAATTACTAACAATATAAAAATGGAAAATAAGTTTCAAACACAATTGCGTACAAAAAACAAAGAGTAACACACAAATGAATAACAAATACAATAAAATTATTTACGAAATTATCTGTAACCTCACCTCAGATTCACATATTTAGAGACAGATACATGTCGCATTATAATCGAGTATATTATAATAAACTTGTTTCATAAGATACAAAATCAGCAAGAGTTCAAATCATGCCCTTAAATCTGTAACACAATTCAACTCATCGAGACATACATAAATAACAATAGTAATAAATTATTCATTTTGTACCTTTTATCTTTTTGCAGACATAAATACACACAAAAGAGATTGATAAACACATACACGCATAATAAATAAATAATATTTACATACAAGTATACAATAAAACAAAAACAACAACAACGGCATTCAACAATTCAGTTGCAGCTGCTACCTGCCTCCTGCCGTTGCTTCTGTTGTCAATGAAACGTAACGTTGATTGGCAATTTACAACTCATTTAATACAGTTTCACTCAATTAACAAACACATTGATAGATAACACACACACAGATCGTGTAAAGAGAAAGAGATAGGGAGAGAAAGAAAGATAGTGTATAATAGGTAGGACAAAAAATATCTTGAAAATCCTCTACCCTATACTTCAACATATTGAAGGATACATACTGTATGCATACCTTGTCAATGGAAATTTTGTTTGTGTTTGTGTTTGCATATAAACACACACTTATACAAATCTAATAAGATTATTTACAAATCAATAACACCTTAAATACCTCTGAAGTGTGTATTGACTGTGTCAGTGCCTAAGTGAAGTGCTGGCAGTCGCGTTGGAAAGTACTTACTAATGCTTCATCTCTTTCCGAAAAACCGCAAATAACATACTTACCAAAGTAGTAGTATGTGTGGGTGAATGTATGTATGTAATGCTATGTTTTTCTGATTATACACAATTCATTATCGATACAAGGAACTAATCATACGTAGTAAATACGTAGTAATGAAGTATGTACACACCAACTCGTACACCAGGCAACTGACGAGGCAGACAGACAAAGATACACTTAAATAAATCAATTCAAGTGGATTTGCATAAATAGTATGAGCAAGCTGCTGGAAATAGTTGAACCCAGCAAAGAACTTTGTACGAGAGTATGGAAATTTAAATTCAATATGAAGTCAATAAGTAAATGGATTTCATAGAAAATGAAAATTTAAAATTTGTGCTGAACAGTCCGAAAGACCGAAGTTCCAATATCTGAATTGATAGCTCAATAGCAGGGACAATAGACCCTGGACCACAGACTAGAGATTAGATCTCAGAGACCAAAGGACCCAAAGTCCAGACTACAGATTAAGAATGGAAAGCTGGAAACAACAAAAAATAAAAATATATGCCAGAGATTATATCCAGATTCCAGAAACCAAAAGCCCGAGGCCAAAATGCAATGACCAAATACTTAAATCGACAATTGCGAAACCAAATTGTAAATCGAATGATACGATCCTAAGAACCCAAAAAAAAAACAGTCGTTTCTAAAACCAGAGACCAGGGAACGACAAACATAAAAACCCTACAGTCGAACACTGAAGACCTAAAACTTGAAATTAAAATTCAGAAACTACAGATAAAAACCAAACCTAAACAGACCTAAAACAGAGATCCGAGAACGAGACTAAAGATCAGATATCATATAAAAATATAAAAGTATCCTCAAAGACCATATGTCAAAACTCAACAATCAAAGGAAAAATTCAGAACTATAAATCAAACAGCAAACCGAAAATTTAAAATCACATATCACAAAAAACGTAGAAAATCGACCAAGTTACACAGACTGAACACATAAAACCTAAAATTCCTTTGAACAGAAAACCATAAACAATAAAAAAAAAATATAAGATGGGGGACCATAGATTAAACACAAAAAAGCCAAAACCAGATACAAGACAGTAAAGATCAGACAACTAGAAGAGAAAAGTAAGCCACAGTTTTTAAAATCAAAGACTATTAACTGGAAATTAAAGCAAAAAGTCAAAAAAAAGTAAATTTCAAGGAATTAGATTAGTCTATCACTAAGTAATACCCAAAATACCAAAGACCAAATAAGAAATGTTATTACCCGAAAAAAGGAATCTTTGATATTTAAACAATAAAAACACAGATTTAAAAGGAAAAATCAACGAATCAAAGCCATATTTAAAAAGTGAGAACAGACAGCCAAACAAAGTAAACTCTTGAGAACAAAAACTAGCCATAAATGATCGAAGAGGTCAGAGATAAAAGACCACAAACTACAAATCAGATCAGTAAAATTAGTTGTGCAGTTGTTGTAGCATATTCGAATTAAGCTTAGAGTTAACTTAGTATAGTTTAGTTTAAAATTGGTGTAGTAATTTTTTTATCTACCAGATGACTAATTTTATCTAAACAGACTAATTTCTATTATACATATTTCTTATACATATTTTTCTGATATTGTACTACTTATTTTCTTGAATTCGGTACAGATGCAGATGCGATCTGTTATCTTATTCCTAATGTTCTACGGCTGTTTATCAAACGCTTTTACCATAGTTTGCTTTTCATACTGGGCTCAAAATTACATTAAGTATCTGGGAATATAATAAATAGTGCATCGCTTTAAGTTTGTCAGTGTCAGTGTCGATGCTTTTAACAGTTCAATAGAATATGCAGTGTAACGTTTTTAAGCGCACTCAAAATAATTTATCAAACATAATTTCATATTGAATGCAAAAGCTTACAATACTTAATATTGTATTAATTTGAAAACGAAAACATTTAGAAATTAATTAAATATGCATTATAAATAAGTAGGTACACTTCAAATCTCTCTTCATTATTCAAATGAAATGAAAGTTCGCCCGAAGTCTATGAAAATTGCCATGCATAATAAAATGTTCACTAGAGGAAGGCGGACCAGACCAGAAGTAAGGGGAAGGTCTCAGAGTCTCCAGCAGCCCACTGCTTCTACCACCACCGTCACTTAAATCAATGGTCATGCAACAATTTAATTGTTAATAGAAGAAAGAGATAGCAATAGATGAGATATTAAAACTGAAATCAAATCGAAAGTAAATTTTGCCAAAATCAAGTTTAAATATTCAGAGAGAGGGAATAGAATATGCAGCTAAAAAATAAGAAAGTAGTAGTCTAAATACTATACACACATGCAAACACATCACTGGTAGAAGCAGAGAATAGGAAAAGGAAGTCCTGCGACAAGGATTCAAGTGTCGATTAAACTTTTAAATTGACACTTGGCATAAAATGCTTTAAGCTTATTATAGCTTTATTGTATTTCCACTTAGTAGCTAGTAGTAGTCTAAATACTATACATGAGTAGCAGCAGGAGCCGAAGGGAAATAAAAGAAGATAGCACATTATGTATGAATGTATGAATGTCGGTGTGGGCAGCAGAGGCAAGCATTAAAAGAAGAGGAAAAAGAGGAAAGAAGACGCTAGGGGAGTGTAGAAAAAGATAAAAGATAAAATCTTCAAGCACATAGCATAGAAAATCACTGCAAAAAAAGTCCACAAAATTGCCAAAGAAATGTGAAGAGAGCAATGAGCAGCGCAAATACATAGTAACAAAGTACAGTGGTGCAAAATAGTTGGAAAATGATAACGCCCCATTTGTGGCGCTATTTTAATTTAATATTAAAATATTTTTTTAAATACTACCCGATAAATAGAGGAAGATCGTTCGTCGGCTCTGAATTTAAGGACTCTTTTTTTTTAAAGAAACGTTGACAACTAATCGCCTTTACCCTCCTCTTCTTTAGTGATACAATAGCCCATTGGAGGGCTATGGCCTTTTTCGCTTAGAAAGGCATGGTTCCATTTAGAAAAACTTTCAAAACACCAAATATCAGCCAACAATTCTCAAAGCATTAGAGAATTAGCAACAAAGAATTACAGCGACTTCTAGAAGTGTGAATATTTTCATAAAAATAGTAAAAATAACTACCTCACATGTGTTATTGTCACTTTCTAAAAATATATTGCAAATATTCAATATTTCATTTGAAGAAACGATACTAAGGCATAAATTATTGAAATAACAGCTTACTGCATACACCCCGTGTGCGGCGCTATTTGCGCAATATTTTAAAATAGCCTTCGGTAATCATTTTGATAGCTTCGGAAGTGAGAAAATAGTGTATTTTAATAAACAAAAAACAGAAATTTTTCCCTTTTCTTTCCCACATAAAGCGCCATCTTTCATTTATTTGCGTAAAAAATTATTTTATTATATTTGGTATACAAATATCGCCTTGCTAAAATTAAAATCTGCTTGCACATATTATCAATAGTGAAACTTGACAGAAAACGTAATGAGATTAGGAAATTCCGAACCTTCGTAACCGTTTGCCACACTATGCATTAATACCTAAATCACTTTTAATGCCATATTTTTTACGATGGGAAACGATTTAAAATAACTGAAAAACACAAAACCGAAAAGGAAATGAAGAGATGCAAAAATGAATAAGAATTCTTAGCAGTTCCTTTTTCTTTTTTTTTGCTGCTAAGGGGAAAAAAAGAAAATCCTAAAAAAGCAGAAACAAAAATTATGGTTGCTATTCTTTACATCATTATTCATCATATAAAACAAAAAAAAACCAACAATATCCGAAGAAAATAAAAATGTAATAGAAAGAAACAGAACAAAGCAGAAAACAAAACGCAGAAAACAAAACTAAACGCCTCTCAAATACAAATCAACAAAATCGCCTTTTAACAGATTATTTCACTCATTTGTGTTTTATTTTTGTATGTTGGTATTTTTATTTCTATGTTTTCTGTTTTTATTTCTGGGTTGTTTGTTTTATTTTTTTATTTTATCTTTTGTTTCCATTTTGTCTCCAAGCAAGTTAATACACAATTGAATTTAAGCTATAATCCTTTGGTGCTTTTTGTTTTTCATCATAGATAGAAGAACAACAACAACAACAACAACAACAACAACAACAAAGTGCTGCCTTCATACGAGTATAGTATAGTACATAAAAATATTTGGTATTTTTTCATTTTCATCCTTTCACAATTTCCATTGTTGTTTATTTTTGGTAGCATTTAAGTAAATTTCTCTGATAGAATCGCATGAGAATGAAAGTAACATTATTTAATACGAGGGTAGATCAATAAGAGGCAAGTTTTTCACAATTGTTTTTTTCTATTTTGCAACGTAATCTCCTTTTACTACAATACACTTTTTCCAAAGTTTCTGCCATTTCTTTAACCCCTCCAAAAAATACGATTTATCAAACGATAACCTTCTAGTTTGAGCTGAATTTTTTTCCACCCGAGCCACGTTTTCATGTTGGGGAACAGAAGGCAGACGCAGGGAGCCAAGTCAAATCGGGCGAGTACGGTGGGTGCGTCAGCGATTCGTAGTTCAATTCATGCAATTTGGCCGCGACAATCCCGTGTCCGACTGTTGTCCACCGGCACCCATCGGGGCGACACCTTTCTCATGCTGAACCTTTCATGTAAAATATTAATTACCGTTCCGTACGACACTCCTACGGTCTCTGCTACTTCGCGCACTTTCGTTCGTCGCGATCAGCGAGAATCATGTCGCGGACCTTTTCAACGATTTCCTCGGTAACCACGTCTGCCGAGCGGCCTGGGCGCTCCTCATCAAAAGCAGATGTACGACCACGTTTAAATTCGTTGAACCAATATCTTACGGTTGTCATAGATGGTGAAGGGTCCATCCAGCTTCGCTTTTATTTTTTCGCATGTTTTTCCGTCCAAAAACAAAAAGCGAATTTCGGATCGATATTATTCTTTTTCCAATTTAATGGCAAAACACAAAACACGTGTGATACTAATCCTATGAATCAGTTGGAAATTTAGTGTGGTGTCATGTAACAGATGGCAGTACACGACGGTAATGCCAACTTCCCTCAGCAACGCCACCTGTCTTCACAAAAAAATGTAAAAAATTTTGAGTTATTGTTGCTAAAGAAAAAAAAAAATAATACTAATTCCGTTCAATTTAATTTTAGTGGTAATGTTAGTAACATTTTGGGAAATTACGAACAAATCAAAAGAAATCTGTCTATAAATATTTTTAATTAAAGATAGTCTAACAAGTCTAACAATATTAACGGTAAAATAATAAGCAAAATTTGATTCATATAATTGTATGAAGACAGCTCAATAAAAATATTTTCTAGGAAATGAAAAACAGAAAAAGAGATTTTGAAAAAATTTTCCGTTTACACTGGCGCCGCACATGGAGCGAACATGTCAAAGAAATCTTTAGTGAATCGAGTAATATAATAAATTCTCCAAAATAAATTTACAATGACAGCAACCTTGGTGTTGGGGGGGAAAGGGGGGGAGGGGGGCGGAGATCAAGATTTGCCTGTAGAACACTCAGCGCATATAACATTAGGTTAAAACATCGTGTGGATATTTTTCTAAAATAATTAATGCGTAATTTCTGGTAGATATTGTCATACTTATGTGGGGTTGATTAATAATAAAATATCTTCATCAGTCTTTTTTCTTTTTTAGTTATAAAATATAGTACTTCCGACAAATTGTTACTAAAAAATTATCACAATAACATCTTCGATGGGGCAGATAACGATAGTTTTATAATTCGTTTATGTACTGTAATGGCGCGCAACATGCCTGAACAAATTATTCTATAACTTTAAAATGAAAGAAACGCCTGTTTTTTGTAGCATTTTCTGCGGGCTTTTATGGTTGTAGTATAAACAAACATTTCTCTTCTAGCGTTATTACAAGTGCTAATTAAATAATTAAAAAAATATTGATAAGTACTCAAAGTAATCTATCAAGCATATGTATTTATTTTTTAGAGTACCAAAAGGTATGCAACAGTATTCAAGCTTTCTAAGATTCGTTTGAGTAAAATTTGAATACCATTAAATATTTGTTCTATTGAAAGTAAAAACGAATTAGGAAAAAGATAAAATCCTACATTATCGTGTTTATAGCCTTCTCGGCATCTATTCTATGCTTATACTAGGTCAAGCTAAGTACTAAAAACATAGTTGCAAAAGACTGAAATTATAGTTTCGTAGTTCTGTTTGCTAAGGAGTCTTACAGTAAATGAAAAACAAAGTAAATCCGAAAGCAACAAGACATGCCAAAAGTGCATACACTGACTACCACCAACATATTCATATAGTCTTAACAAACACACACACACACACACATACACAGACATATTCTCCATGCAGTTCCTCTCATCCAACTTTACAATTGCTTTTAGCCACATACTTTTATACTTTTTTCCTCTATTTTCAAGTAATTTTGCAGTTAATCTAAAGAAAGAAAAAATTGTATATAGCAGGCAAAAAAAAAAAAAAAATGTTCCTTCAAGAAAATCGCACACAAAAGATTATGTGGAAAGAGCAGCAGAAGTAGTTAGTAAGTAGGTAACAGAAGTGCATTAAATACATTTAGAGAAAAAAACACAAAATCTTTTAATCAAAGGTAGTACACTTGAAATTTTTTTAAAATATATCTACGAAAAAAGTTCTGTCTTTGTGTTCTTGTTTTAGCATGATTAAGTTTCACTGAAATACTTACATAACAAAGTTTTTCAATTGACAAACGAAATACCTAAATACCTAGACGGAGAAAAATTGAATTATTTGTAGAAAAACTTTGATACATCCACTCATAGAAATCATAGAAAAAGTGAAAACGGTGTATATAAATATAAAAAGTATCCTTTTTCAAGTAATAATAAAAGTTTTAAAATATATCACAGAAAGTGTTTATGGCGCCCAAGGTGTGGTCGAGTCAGAATGTTCAAAAATTACTGGTTTGAGTTCAGTTTTCATAAAATTACGTGCCTTGCTGTATTTGAAATCAAAATGAGGCATTAGATTTGCAATATTTTTACGAGAAATAGGAAATTTGGAAATCAATGATTCGGAACTGCAATGGAATGCAATATACAAGCAAAATGTTGCAAAGGAATGAAATTTACAATGGATTGACAAGAAAACAGTGCCATAGCGCTTTACATGGCGGCAAGACAAGCATCCTAATATTTTTCGACCACAAAAAGCTGAGGCTGCAACATTTTCTCTTAATATTTTTGCCAGTGTTTAAACAAAGCAAGATATTATGGTTTGGAAAACATTAATTCAAGTGAATTGAATTTATTTGCACAAGTGAATTGCAATAAACCAGAATGCAATATTGAATTGCATTCTTTTATGCTTTTTCTCTCCCTGCACAAACGCACAAACAAACCTACATACATACATACTTATACATAATATTTTACAATATTTTCAATGAAACGAGAAAACAAAACCAGACATAGAAAACAGACTAACTAGAAAAAACAAATAAACAAACGAGTAGCCAGCAAATGGAAAAGTAAAAACAATGCAAAAGGGGCAGCAGCAGCAACACAATATGTTTTCATTGAAAGGAAACGGAAGTTTGTGTGCAGCAAATTAAGTTTAAAAAACTTATACGATCGCAAAATTGAATTTATTCTAAATGGTTACGTTTAAGGGCAGAAAAATATTTTGTGGTGATTTACAAAGAAAACAAAAGCAAATAAACAAACAAAAAATATAAAACAAGAATAGGAAAAAGGAAATACACAATTGCAGCGAGGGTCACAGTGAAAGAGAGCGGGCGATACTTAGTAAGAGAGTGAAGGAAATACAGGAAAGTTTTATTGTAATAATTTCAGCATGAACTTTATAGTGGAGGATTCTACATACTTAACAATACTTATATGTAGGTCAAATCTTGTATGAATGAGACTTCGATATAGTATGGTATAGTTTTAATTCGTGCATACTTAAATATTAGAATCGGTTTATTATATAGCACCAAACTGGGCGCCACTATTAATTGCCTCGAATACAAATCCTATATCTATTCACTCCGCATTAAATGCCATTTATTTACTATACTATACAATAAATATTCATTAGTGAGCTTTAGTAACGTTAGAATTATTTACCTGTAATCCTCACAAGCAATACAAATGTCAAAATTATGAATAAATGCATTTGACCCCATGTATGGCGCCTTATCCTATTTCAAAGATTTTTTAAGTTGCGACCAAACCATTTTTAAAACAATCGTAAAAGCTTTGAAGACATTACAAAAGAATCAATTCCAATTTTCATTTCACGTAAGACGCCATAAAATATTTGCCAAATTTTTCTATTTTAGTCACAAACAGGTTGGCATTATAAATACTAAATATTATTTTAAGCCTAGGGTGCCACCGAATAAAGGTGAAATTTATCATGCACTTGCTATTAAAAATTAACTTATGAAGCCATTTAGCCACAAATTACTCACTTTTTATGCTTTAAATTGAGCAAAATTCAAGGATTTATGTTCCTCCTACTAAAAAACCATACGTACTGGAAAGCTTAGTGTTAGTTGTAAGTTGCTATGACCGAGTTCAAGTCTTACTCAATTCAATTTAAATAGCAAAATAGAATTCAAGGGAAATTTACAAATTTCCATTTTATAATAATTGACTTAATAATTCTGCGCCAAGTGCTTACTACTGCGCTCAATCAAATTCACCGCCCAGTTGTTACATGAAAAGATACTCGCGACTAAGATTTACTTAGCCCAAAAGGAAAAAACAAATTTCAATTTACACGCCTAATTTCATGTTAAAGCCAACTTAATAGACTTGTAATCTTTTATTTAAACATTTTGTTAGACTGCCGCTGCCACTGCTGCTGCCTGACAGTACAGAACACACAAATGCGATGAGTAAAATAAACCGATTTTCCTACGGCTCCTCGACTTGAACGAATCTACGCCTCGAACGCATTAAATTGGCGAGAACAATAGCAAAAACGTGAAGATTTTTATTTTGTTATTTTATACTGTTATGCTTTGTTCAGTTTAAAATAAAAATATGTATATGTATCCTTTCGATGTGAATATCCGACAGACATTTTACGCAGGCGACGAGAAGGAGCGAGCAACTGCTGTCGCTGCTGTTGTATTATCTCAATTCATTTATCTCAATTTTAAGCGTAACTCTACTTTGAGGACGACTGCGACGCTTTTATTTAGACAAACAGCAACAGCAACCAGGAATGAAGGCAAGCGAACAGTCAGTCTACACACACACACACACACACACAAGCATAGGACATTGTGAGGAGGCTGTGACTATCAGGAGGCAATGGCAATCAGGCAGGCTACGGCAATCCGACTACACCAAAGAGGAGGGAGGCTATGGCAATCAGGCAGGCATGGAAGCAAGCAGCAGCGACAACAGCAGCAGTGACATTGTCAACGTCTGCTTGATGAGGCGTGAAAGCATGATACCACACATTTTAACATTAGCAGCCTCGTACTGTATTTTTTTTTTTTTTTTTTAGTGCAACGCTCTATGTTGAGTTTATGGGCAATATAGCGTAACACTATCGCATGGCGCCTATGCTCCACTCACTTGCTAACCCTCTTCTGCTCTTCCTCTTCTTCTTCTCATTTCCCTACAAATACATATATGAGTTATTCTCTATAAGTATGTATGTAGAAATATATTGTCGATTTATGTGAATTCACTTGCGTTTCGTCGATCCATTGTTTGCTGCTCATGCACATGCGAATTCTATCTTTGTCTCTTTGCCTTTATATATTTAGTTTTTATTAGTTAGATTTTCATGTTCTTTTTGTTTGTCTTTAGCTAAATAAACTGTAATACTTTTTTAGCTTATTAGTTTTATGATTTTGCCTGCTCCAGTTTCAGTTTAATTTAATATTTTGATATTTAAAATATAATAAACTCTATAAATTGAAAAAGAATTCTGAACAAAATGAACTGAACTTTAATAACTAAAAGATGCGACTAATTAAATCGAAAATTTATTTTTAACAAGTATACAAATGAAAATAAGTAAAATATGCAAATAAGCTACGGCGCCTTTAATGGGGTGGCGGAACAAAGTCACAATGTAACTAGCTATAATGTTTACTCTTCTCGAAAATAAGTTTTGGTAAAATTTTTAGTGAAAAAATTAAAAGTTTGCTAAAAACATATAAGTATTTAAAAATTAAAATCTACAATGGCGCCTATTGTGAGGCAAAAAATTAAGTGTTAATTAGAATATACGATTAATAGGTAAAGCTTCTATTTGTAAGTCGCTCAAGGAAGGGTGGTAAATTTAAAGAAACTAGGAGTGTTCATGCATTCTAAATTGAGTGCAAATTATTGTACGCCCAACGTATGGCGTATAATTTTATGGAAGTTTTACTTTAAGTAACTGCTGCTTTTAAAACAATAATAGCACTTATTTCTTATAATATTAATGCTAGAATTTCAAGAGTTAAATATATGACCATCTTAAAGCAGTCATGGCAAAGAATTTAAAGGAAAAATTCCGCCGAATCCTTGTTCCAATTTATTATTAAAGAATCTTTAGATATAGCTAAGTAAGTACTTATATGCTTACAAGATTTTTATGTATGTATTTATATCGGTCAATTCATTAAGAGACAAATTACTACAAAAACTACTCAAATATTGTGTGCAAAAAAGATGAAAGAAAACATTTTTATTACTTTATGCAAACAACAACGAAAACTGCTGCTTTTATGCATTCTTCTTTTATGCTTAATGGATTTCACAGTTATTTAACAATAAATAATACATTTTTATTTTAGTTACTACTATTTATTTCCAAACTAAGCTGTTTTTTTTTACTAATTTACCGCTCTCTTCTCAGTGGGTGATAGCATTGAAAATAGTGGCGAAAAACAAACAGTAACAAAAATACCACACAAAAAAAAACGATAAGCGGAAATATGAAAATCATGGTAAAAGAAAACTACAAAAGGAACCACAAAAACAAAACAAAAGCCCCACAAGAAACAATGACGAGGCCATTATAAATGCGAATCATGCCGCAATTTGCGCGCCAAACTTTTTAAAGCAGAGTTGGTGCACGAAATAGGAAGGAATAAAAAAAAAAACGTCGTACCATATTGTTTATGCCATTTAGACGCCACTTTTCCCCCATTCTCTTACAGGTATTAAGTATTGTGCTAAAAATACTCCACCACTGCTGCTATTACTACTACTTACTGAAAGAAGTCTATTAAAACTTATGTTACACTTAAATTGTGCATAGACAAAAAAAAAAAAGAAACTACTCTTTTTGAGTGATGAAAGTGCTAGTGGTGCCAAGGAGTACCTATATACATATATATTCTTCCAATTAATTTATTTTCAATATAGTTATAAATAATATTCATTGAACAGTTGGATAGTAGGAAACAAAAACTATTATTTTGAATAAATTATAAAACTAAAACAATGAAATCTAGAGATACATAAATAAAACTCGATTAATTTGCATTCTTAATTGTTAAAGAAAAATAAAACACTCAAAATGAGTACAGAACAAATCTAATTAAAAATCGATTAATCGATCATTTTTTCCAGAGCAATTCAAAAATAATTAATAGCTGGTCACTTACAATGGAATTGTGCACGACTTTTTGATTTGGATACGCTGATAAACTTAATTTTATGAGGTACGATAAAAAAATTAGTAAGCAGAAAAATGGGATGGGGGTAAATGTAAGACTGACCTTCATTCATTTTCACTCTCAAACAGTTTTGCTAAACATCTCCAATCCTAAAGGTGGTTCTCATATAAAATTAACTTTTTTATGAAATAGCCACCCAACATTCCCAGGATAAATTGAAATGAAAGTGGGGATAAAAGCAATATACATATTTCCAGAATTATTCGCAAATTTCCCAATATTATGACGCTAACACGAAACAGTCTAAAATTGAAAATCACAGTGCGATAATTTGATACTTACTATACACAAAACCTATCAAGAGATAAATCAGATTTTAAGGCTGATGGGAAGTTGTTGATTACGGCTGAGTACTCAGATTTTTTCTATCACGTCTGAGAATTTCAAAATATACAGAACCAATACTAATTTTTGAATACATATCTCAACTCCTAAATATTTCTGCCCTAAAACATGTATTAGCTCCTCCCCGTTCCCATTTCCCATTTGTTGAAATTTTAAATGATAATAGCCATATAAAGTAACAATCGCCTCATTGAACCGATTCTCGCTTCTCAAAATATTACCTTCAACCACAAAATATATTAAAAAGTTACCGGGTAATCGACACAATTAACCGAGGATTAAAATAGGGGCATACACTGGGTAAAAGGTTTTGAAACCTATCATACAGTCTTCTAGTATACTCTCAAGTAATTTTGGGCCGCCCGCATTCTTTGCCACCCTGTAAAGTCCCAATCGAGAGCTTGTCTACAGATCACAGCCCGTAGTTTCTGAAGGGTGTGTCCAATCGCATTCCAATTCTCGTTGACTATTCTCAATAACTTCTGCAGGTTTACATTTTTATCACTTCATTAAGTCGCACTCACGTATTCTCACTTTCTGAACAAATTGAATTGCTTGTTTCTCGGCGTTATTTATTTTATCGTGTGACTTAAGTTCTAATTTCATTATTTGCAAAATGGAAAAATGCATTCACATGCAATCAAATTAAATTAAAATCACTTTGTTTTATTTGAACTCGTTTCGTGATACATATATTTTGTTCTTTTTTTTAACGTTTCTACCTAGTTTTCCTCTGCATTTACAGAACGGGAAAAAGAAGGACCAATTCATAGCAAGTCCTTGTGTCTTGTTAATTTAAATTAAAGCAACAAATTCTATTCACACTTTTTTAGCGTGAAAATAATAAATTAGCAAGCAGGCGAGCAAGCAAAAAATAAAATACAATAGGAAAAACACAATGAAAATTAAATAAAAAACGGGGAAAAAGTATACAAGGAAGAAAGTAAAGTGAGAGGAAAAAAGCGAAACGAAGCGCTTGTCTTAATTTTCACTTAATTTATTGCAGGTAGTTATTTTAAGCGTGTTTTGTAGCGGGTAGTCTCGTCTGACCGCCTTCGCCGCCAGCCGCCGACAAATACTGTCGTGCACAGTTGCACGAGCGATCCCACGAGCATATTCCCACGCTCCGCCGTACGTCATGCTGAACCACAACAACAACTCCACAGGACAATGACAATGGGAACAAAGTTTAACTCGTTTTCCCCCCACTATTGCTAAAAAATTTTCACCCCACTGTGATGGGTAAAGGTTCACGGTGTTGCTACCATTTTCTTTTTATATTATTTCTTTCGCTTTCTGCACTTTTAAATTGGTAGAAAACGATGGACAAAAAAGAACAGCAAATGTGAAATGTGTACGTTAAAATGTTAACCTTCTTCAACTAACAGTGAGCGTGAAGTATACGAGTGTAGCGGCAGCGGCAGTAGTATTGCATGCTACAAAATTTGCCTACATAAGCATGATTCGTATCCTGTATTTTTTTATTATACGTACATATTGTTCTTATTTTTTCGCTTGTTCTACTACTTCTTGTTAATGTCCTCCTAGAGTCCGTATCCTGTACGCGTACGTTGCAAATTATATGTTTTTTCTTATAAATTTTGCTAACAATAAAGTATTCACAGCAAAAACGAACACAAAATAATTATAATCTAAATTGGGTGTTATTTTACAACAGATTATCGTGCAACATTAATATTGGGAAGCTGGGAAAAAACTGATATTAATACGACCAGTGATAACGACTAGTCACTTCCTAAATATTTGTATTTAATAATTATTTGCAATCACCGGTTGCTTAATCATTAGTCTTAGCATTAGTCGACCTGTAATTAAAAGGATTTGTAATGTAATAATTGAAAGCAAGAGTAAGCTTAATGAAATTCGTTCCTCCTTTTTCTTGTGGACCGACATTATTTAAATTACAGGAAATATTTAGCTAATTACTCTTTTAACCCAAGCTAAATGAACGAGCAAAAGCCGCTGGATAAAGGGTTCATCCAGCGGCTTTCAAACGACTTAAAACTATTGAATTAGCCCTTTCACAATTGATCTAGACCCACTCGATTAACTCCTTCACTAGCGACTTGAAATCACTGGGTTAGTAAAATATCTGAAATGATATTCGGACAAATATCATTACATAATTTGATGTGATCCATTTAACCCACTCTATTCGATAAAACCGAAATGCCAAAGGTAAATTCTATTCGCAAGTCCTGGTACTAGGGCTGGGAGAGACATCGACAACTATTGATTAATATCGATAGGTCGAACATATAAATAAGTATTGATAGTTTCTTGTGTTATCGATGTTATAGTGACTTCACTGTTAGTGTGAGCATGGACTACATGCGCAGACATTGAGAGTCGACATGGAAGTATCTGTCCAATGGACGTGGACGTCGCTGCTCAGCGCTATAGAAGGGAAAGTATCGATCGTTGTCTCTACCGATTTTACCCAGCTCTACCTGGTACGACAAAAGATCGAAACGCAAAACCATACAACATTTATGTCATTTCGGTTGGGTTGTGTCATTTGTGGGTAACTAAATGTTCTAGGCAAAGAATGCCACCATCTTAATTGTTGCCTGCATTATTTCTATATATTGTTTTTGTCGTGCCGATTAGCGTTCATTGCTTGGTTTGAATATTTCGGTCGTTCGTCGCTTTTTGAGACATATCGATTCCTTTCATTCTTGTCGGCATCATGGTTTCCGTATACGAATTCCATTTTACTTGGTAGTTCATACTAAACCTAAGAAACTTAGTTTCATTTTGGTGAAATATTCTACTTATGACAGCCTTGAGTGAAATGATTCATAAATCTTAGTCTCTTCACCACCACATACTCGTACATACTAGTTTTTGTTAACTGTAGCTAGTTTCTTCCTCTTTCCGCACTTCTTCATGCCCGCTTATCTTATACGCTGTCAACAGTTCACTTGTTATATGAATGTTTCCTTTTTTTCTTTTTTCTTTTAGTGTATGGTTAGTATATATCTGAAGCGATGCAAAAACAAAATGCAATGCACTGCACTGTTATGTGGCAATGTTCGTTATAGTTTTTTTGTTTTTGTGTGGCCGAAAAGGATCTCGATTCAACGCAACTCAACTGTCTTGTTTTGTATTTGGGAAGAGGGCGTGGAAATGTATGTAGCTGGTGGTGTTTCTGTTGTTGGTGACTGTCAAGAAAATTGCTGATGAATGTATTCCTTTTTTTCGCCACCACTTCTTGATTGTGTTTTGTATGTAAGAGTATGTTGAGTTTTACGTGTGTTTATTTATCCCAAGGTGAATGACATTTTGGTGGCTATGGAAAAGAACAAGATATGAACAAAAGAGTCAAAAAATGAAAATGAAATGAACGACGACGAGTGCATTCACCTTGCAAATTGAACTTTTTAATTTATGTGCTGAAAGTGTGAATTTTATGTACATACTTCTCAATTAATGTTTGAATGGTGAATGAATAATTGGATGAAGAAAATTTCTTCCTTTTTATTTACATTTTGCATTCCTTTTTACATATTTAAGAATCTTTGTGTTAAAAAAGGCATTGGCATACTTTTAAAACTTTCTCGTGTTGACTTTTAAAAACATTTCAGGTTCTACAGTCATGCGGTCATGCGGAAGCAAAGTACTTGAAATTAGCATGAAAGCTGTGAGTTCAAGCTGACTAGACATAATCATTGGTAGCTACTAAGTAACGGTAACGAACTTATTCTACTTTGTGTTAAACTCTATTGCAATTCAAGCAAACAAAAAACAGAAAAAATAACTTATTCTATTCCGATATTTTTCCCCCGGAACATGAGCTAACGAACTTTCGTTTGCTGAAGATATCACGAATATCTTAAGTGACAGAAAAACTGGCAGCGCCATTGAAACCATCATCTGCGAAGTATATAGGAACGAAATCCACCATATAATCTAAATTATCCCAAAGTTAACACACACAACATGAGTGGATGCGAAAAGCTCGGCCTAGGCCCTCCAAGGGCTGTTGTGCCATTAAAAGTAAGTAAAATAATCCCAAAGTTATATGTCCTTGTTAGTGGCCCTAACCAAACGGTCGCGGAACTGTTTCAAATGTGATAGAGAATGCGATAATTCCTTTTCAACTTCTTTTATTTTTCATACTTTTTTAATGTAATAGGAAAAATTCAACTATGCTTTATAAAAATATTGCGGTGGTGCAGAAATCAACACAAAAAAAAGCTTTTCATGTAAATAAACAAATTGCCGTGTAAATTATTCCTGAACTGGTTCGCTCCCCCGTAAGATAAAAATTTACCTTCAATTTAAATTAGCTAATTATGTGTTAAAGTTAATTTTTTAAAAGATTCACCATTTCTCACTCCATCGTTCTGCCTCTCTCTCCTGCACACAGTTACTATAGCGCACACTTTAGTCACGCTAACCTAAAAGTTTATTGTAGATTGACAAAAAAAAAAGAAAAAAGAATATCAGAAGATGTCATACTTCTACAGACACACACACACACAGGCAAATACAGAAAATCTTAAGAGTCAGTGAGAGAGAACAAGTGAGAAAAGTTTTGCCACGCATTAACAAACAAACTTCTTCATTTACAGCTCTGTGTTTTTGTACTTCTCTTTGTGTGTATCATGCTACTTTTTTTTTCTTTCTTTTCCTTTTTTGGTTTGTAAAAACTTTTTGGTATGTTTGCAGCTATTTCTTTTATGTACTACTTGCTACTACTACTTTTTTCCTACATATTACATGCTACTCCCATTTCATTATGAAATAATGAAATGTTCACGCTTAACAGTCAGTCACTGCATGTTTGTATGAATGTGTGGACTGCTGCCTGAAAAGAGAGCGGGCGTGAGTTGTGGTGAAGAGCGTCGAAGAGTCAGCGCGCGGTAGCAGAGCAGTCAGCATTCAGGCACGTCTACATATATGCAAAATAGTATAAAAATGTGGGTCAAACCATACAACAATAACAACAACAGCTACAACTAGGGTACAACAAAAAAAAAGCTAACAAAGCAAGGATAATATAACTTTGAAGCTAGCGTTCAGTCCTATTTGCTGCTCTGCTCGGCTGTTCTTGTTGCTGTTACTGTTGCTCTTCCTACTATTTACGATTTTATACTACATTTTTTCCATACACATATGCAGGCACTCATTGCATATTTCTTTCACTACTCCTTTTAATGCAACTACTATTTGTGCAGTTTTTGCGTTCTTACATTTATTTCATATATTTCATAGCGCGGGCGTTTTTGGTATATACATTTTTTTCTTGTATAAACAACTACTATTCCTAGTACTTTTTGTACTATTTTTCCTACTTGCTTTTGTAGTGTAAAATGATGATGATAAAAAAACAAAAAAAACAAAAAAAATTGTAAATAAGTAGGTAAGTAATGGAAACATTATTTCGTATGAAAATAAAAGTAGTTTTTCTAAAGGTACGTAAATTTTTGCATCGTTGTTATTTGCTAGGTGCTTTAAAATTAATTTTAAATGAAAATAATAATAATAACAGCTACTTGTCTAAGTATTACACATATGTATAAATATAAGCTGCAACTTTTATTCGCACATTGTGTAACAGTAGAAACGATACGTTTCAGTACAAAGTAATATTAAGAACTAATATGGTTTATAATATTTTCATTAAGAAAATCAAACAAATGCCGAGACCGGTTTTTTTTTATATTTGAAAAAAAAATTCCTTTAAAATCTTCACCATCCAAAAAATATAGAATTTATGAATAATCAAAAGATGGCGTCACTTCAAAACGTATTCAGTGTGGACTTAATCAGGAAGCTTATTCTAGATGACGTCACATAACAGTAGCGGTAAGGCCGAGGACAGACAAAAGTGCTCAGTGACCGCGTGATGTAGTAGTCAAAATCCATCTGGAGCCAGTTGAGTAGATACCGTTAACTAAGGCAATCAAGTATTATAAAGCGATATTTATTGCAGGTATATACTGACAATGGAGGATAGCCAGAAACAATGAGAGACGAGAAATACCAGTTTGCAGCCAGTTTCGATACTCTTCAAAATAATACTGGATGATATCCAGAGAAACTAAATCCAACAGAAAAGAGAAACAACATCTTTACATTCTAGGCTCCTGGGCATAAAGAACGATTAAAAGTTTGGTCTACGGTCTTAAAACTTTTTTAAGGAATACTTAAGAAGCAACTCACTTCAGTCTTTCATACTCAAATCACTAGGCTTAGACAGTCAAGAAGGCTATTAATTGGCGAATTCATGACACTGCCACACCACAACATTAATGGATGCAAAAAACTCAGCCTGATGGGCTGTTCATTTGCCAATAGATGTCGATGTTCGATAACTGTTCGCTGCAGTGATGCATTTTAAAATTTTTTTCTTGCGATGGAAATTCTTGCATGTGATATACAAAATATGTATAAATTAAAGATAATGTAATTAAAACATTTCACATGTTGGGCCTACGATGTAGGTGCAATGTAAGTAAAGTGTAATAAACACGAAATAATTAAAAAAAATTATCAAAAGTGTTTTTTTTTTTGGTACCATATTAATACATTCAACACACTGAGTGTACCCCTATGAATGCAGAGCATCGTGTTGATTGAAAGGAAGATTGATAGGTGGGAGGAAGAAGTAGGGAGAATGAGAGAGGGAATGCAATCACAGGACACCGATAAGGAGCTAGACAGCCATTGTAGCAAGTGTTATGCCTTTACCACAATGAACTTCAGTTTATCAGTGGCGCATGTAGCGCCAAAGGACGAGTTTTTCGCATCCACCTACAGTTTTTATGCCGAATCCGAACGGCGAAGTGAAAAGCTTTTCATTGGAAATATTTACTCTTGTAGGATCGCCATTGCCTGAAGTGTAGAAAAATTGTTTTTTCTCCTTTTTATTTTGCCTGTGTGGAGAAGATTCGAACCCGGACACTCTACGTTACAGTCCAATGCACTACCACTACGCCATAACGACCACAACAAGAGTAATATAAAATAAAATAAATAAATAAGAAAGAAAAGCTAGGAAACCACAAAAAGGCAGTAGGTTTGTGAAGTGAACATACTTTTTTTTTAGTAAGAGCAGCTTAAATTTTTAACCTATGTACAGTAAACATTTTGGTTACGCTTTTCTGTAAATACATGCAAAAGTTCAAAGTAAAAACGCAGAGTATCAAAAGGTTTAAAAAGTCACTAAATTGTCAAACAACATGCAAAATTCATTTTTTCCATTTCATTTCATTTTGAGTTAACTTTGTGTTCCAGCAACAACTAACTAAAAACGAATTTTTGTTATACATTTGACATTTAATACTATTTGCTATTTCAAAAACACACACACACATTTTACGCCGAAAAATATCAACGAGATTAAAAAGAATCACGTAACCTGACTGCCTTTATTTAGGATTTGTTTATTTTGTATGTCGCAAAAAAAAAGTTGTCCCCGTTTTTCATTTGACTGAATACTCTTTGATAAAAAAAATTATACGAATTTAAGTGAGAGCGAAAAAAAGCGCAAAATTGTTGTAAAGTAACGATAGTGACACAATATTCTTTAAAGAATTAGTCAGTAAACGAAAACGTAATTATTCGACTCAGACGACCTCGATAATCCAGTGAGTATCCGGGATTCGGCATTAAACTGTAGGTCCCTTCCATTCATGTACAAATATAACACGCACAACATGAGTGGATGCGAAAAGCTCGGCCTAGGCCATCCATGGGCTGTTGTGCCATTAAAAGTAAAGTAAAGTAACTACTCCTAATCCAAGGAAAAAATTGTTTTTACTACCAATCCTCAACGATTTTTGATCATAACATGATTATGAAGCCTGCCTGAAAGTATGCTAAATATATCGTCACTTTAAATTTTAAAGGTTTCTTTAAAACATTTTCCAATTTAAAACTTTAAAATAATATAAATTTTGTTCCACGTTTTAATCCCTAACATTATTAAAGCTTATGTGAGTTGAAGTTAAAGTTGGCGTAGTAAATTATGTAAGTCTCGTTTGATTTAAAAATGTTAACTCATAATTCTATTAAATTTTTGAAATATTATTATTTTTGTGCACTTTTTTGTTTGCGCAGAGCAAATGAGAGTGTGTGTCAGTGAAATGAAATAATTGCTACGGGCTGATTGTTGGGCAGATAGAAGAGGAAAAATAAAAATATGAGCGGTAAAATAAAGGATTATTCCATAAATGGAAAACAGAAAATATTGTAGAAATTATAAAATAATGGTATTTTTATGTACTAGAGAGCGTGGGTACCAAAAATAAGTTAATTCTCAAAAAAGAATTTACTTAATACATGCGTTAAATATTTTGAAAAACTTAACATAAATAAAGTTTTATTACATAAATTTTTATATTCGAGTGTACGAAAAAAACAACATTGAATATCCAGAGATTTTATAATTAGCTGGGAGTTAAAAAAAAACACTTTCGAATAATTTACATACATATGTTTATAACTTTTATGAAACTTTGGTATGAAATTATATCATATTGCCTAAAAGTATGCAATGAATACACATATCGTATATACTTTCATATGAGTAACCGAAAATATAATATTACAATAAGGAGCCAGAACAAACAAATGCGTTTTGACCATTAATTAATTTTTATCAAAATCTAATCAATATTTTTGGAAAAACTTATGAAAAAGCCTATCTTAAATTTTTATCACCTTCACTAAAAGTATGCAATGCTTATTTTACGCCACTTTGCTCAATTATTTTTATACGAAAAATAACCATAAGATTTTACAATTAAAAGCCAGAAGAAGAATCCTCTCGGTTAATGAATTTGTGGAACTCTAAATTTTTCAGCAAGTTCTTACTTACTATATATGAAATTTTATAACAGCACCTAAAAGTGTGCCAAGTGTTTTTATACAATTGCGTGCATATGTAATATTTATATGAAAAACTTAGCTGTGACTGCGATAAATGAATTTCTAAAATAATGTAAGAATCCTTTTCGAAAAGCTATTTAAAATGGTATAATATTTTATCATCATGCCTTAAAGTATACAGTGCTTATTTCACGCATTTTTGATATAAAATTTTTAAATGAAAGCCTCAACTGTGATTAGAAGATTTCAGAATTATTTTTTATCCAAACACTAAAGGGCAGGCTGTTAAAAAATGCATGAAGCTTTATTGTCGCACCTAAAGGTAAGTCATGTTTATTTTCTATCCATATTATTCAACTCTACTGCAGAATCATTCGTAAAAGTGACCAATTCTTAACGTAAAAAAGCTTAAAATAGAAAAACTATGTATTTTTAATGTTATATTTTAAGAAAGATTCCGATTGGATTCAAATAAAAAAATATTTGTAATTTTTTAAATGCATCTACGAATTGGTAACTATTACGACGGATTCTAGAATAGGGGTGCTAATCCAATCAATTTTTCGAAAGACCCTAAATAGCGGCACATTTATCGATTTTTCGGAGAAGGTGCTCTGAAAAGTTGTCCTCGAAACATACACACAAACGTAATAAAAGCACAGTGGAATAAAACTGCTGAATGATTTGCATTCTGAGAGACCAGCAGAATCACGTTTGCGTCAATTGCAATAATTACTTATTTCTACGAAAATTGTACTTCCTTCGAGGCAGCGAAGTTATCAAGAAGAAGAGAAGAAGAGTAGCGTCTCTCTGAAAGAATTTCACTCAACAATTTTCGATGCAATTTTCTATTCATGCTTCTCAATTTTATTTTTTATTCTTTTCGTAAAGAAAGAAATAAGTAACTAAATAAGTGGAGTGAAGTTGAAGTAGGTGAGGTAGGGTAGAATGAGAATGGGAAGCAGCAGGAGGTGCAGGTCATAGGTCTTTTTTTAATTTTTTTATTGGATTTTATGAGCGCCAAGCGTAAGGTATAAGATAAAGCAATATTTTTGTTAAATTTTCACTTGTTTTTTTTTCTTCTTTCATTTCATGCTCTTCAGAAAAAATTTCATTCTCGCTCTCTCCCAAGTTGGTATTTACTCGTATTGGTGCTTCGTATATTGGCAGTAGTAGCAGCCAACAGCCAGCAAGAAATCATCAGTAATATTGAAGTAAAAGGAGAAGTAGTAGTGGAATGAAAAACCAAGTAGCAAAATAAAGGGCATTTGTCGCATTGTAATTATTGAAGTGGAAATAAATGTTGAGAATTTGCTGATATTCCTTTATTTTATTTTCATTTCAATCTTTGGTTTTTTATATTTATTTATTTCGAGCAGCAGCAAACAGCTGAAGAAAAACAGAAAAAAAGTGAGCATGAAGAACAGTAAGTTGAAATATGTAGTGCCAGTGAGGAGGAGGTAAGTTCACCTGTACCCTCCCACCTAGACTATACCCTAGACTATGCCTCGCTTCTTCTTTTGGTTGAGTTGTTTGCACGTATTTTTATGAAGACAATAAAAGTCGTACGGAATCTTAATGCGTTTTTCAATTTAAAGTTGGTTATTTGAAGTCGAGAGCATAGGAAAAATACTATGTACAATATATGAAGAGTGCGTAAGAAAGTAGTTAGGAATACAATAAATTGTAAGAAAAAATGTAGAAATATTTCAAGAATTTTAATCTTTAGATAAATTAAAATTAAATAAATAAGCGACCGATTCTCCAAGCTCAGTGGTGCTAGTCTATTACAAATTATAGGTTGTAATATGGAATGAAACTTCCCTGGATTTGTTGGATGAGTACCATAATTATATTATTTGTAGCTTGCAATGTTTAGTCGAAGAGAAAAGCGGGGGGACCAAAAATTAACGAAATTCTAATAAAAGGACAAAAATCTAGTAAAAAGACAAATTTTATAAGAAAAAACTTGAAACAAATTTAAAAAATGTGTACAATTTCTTCACATTCAAAATGCTAAAAATTAGTAAAATTGAGAAAATTTAAGAAGTGGATAAGATTCTAAAATACAAAAAAGAATATTACAAAAAAATTTACAAAAATTGCATAAAAAGATAATTCATATTAAAAAAAATAGAGAAAATTTCAAAGTTTTACATAAGAGAAAAGTTCTAGAAATTGGAAATGTAGAAATTCTAAAAGTTAAGTAAAATAAAAAGATGGATTAGTATTCCAAAAATTGAAAAAAAATTATAAAAAATATCAAATTCTCTTCAAAAATTCTAAAAAATGGTAAAATTATTACATAATTAAATTACAGAAATTTCAAATAAATGCAGAAAATATAAGTAATTCCAAAAAATAAGAATATATAGATCATGTATCATGTTTCTTTTTGATTATTTTCTATTATTTTCTATTCTCTTTCTTTTCTGTTTCTATTCTGTCTTTTCTATTCCTATTCCTACCTTTTCTACCTCTTTATATATAACATTCCTTACGAATACCTATAACCTTACGGTCTATCCTAACTCCATATATGTATATTGTAAATTTAATTTTCCCCTTTTTTTCCAATAAACTAATTTCTAAGTTTTAAAACCGATTACCCGGTGTGTTCAGTTATTTCAATTATTTCCACTCAAATTCCCGTTCTCCTTCCACCAAGCCACCAGAGCTTAAACATATCACAAATGAAAACGTTCAACAATTTATAGTCTAATAATTAAAAAAAAACATTACGGTTGAATTTTTGGTACTTTCAAAAACCCTGCACGATCAGAAGATACTACCCGATTTATCTTGTATCCATCTGTATTACTAGCAACATACAAAACTATTGCTTTTCCAACATTTTTGGTCGATAGTCGTGCCATAAAAACGTTGTTCATTGTGATCAGTTTGGAAAATCACAGTATGTGTCCTGCCAGTAGATATTATGGGCTCATCAGTTTCTTCGATCTTCTGTTCACGTATTCTATGTAGAGTGGAGTGGAACTTATTGCGCTTGAGTAATATCTAAAAATAATACAATACAAATGCAACAAATTCGTATTCGTTTGCATTACTTTCACTTTCAATTGTAACATAGACTACAAACTTTTTCGAGTCGAAGAGTCTTGGTTCTTGGTTCACAAGCGCTATGCTAATTTGCATAAAAAATTGTATGTATGTACAATTGATTGAAAATTTATTTATTCTTCAAACTCATCTTAAAGAAGCTTGTAAAATGCATAAAATATTAACTCCGATAACGCTACAGAGAAAATTAAACCTTAAAGCGCACCAGCGATATATTATGATGAAATTTTCGCATAAAATTCTTCTGAATGAAGTGAAGGGAAGAAAAAATCTGATAAAACATGCCATAAACAAGTATGTATAAAACAACAAATGGATGTGGTAGTAAAAAAAAGTGAGCACACACCCTCACGCATTCAAAAAGGAAATACTTGTAATGTCACATACAAACAAACAGCCACAAAAATTGAAATTGAAAAAATTGTACATATGTATGTATAGTACACAAATGCAATACTCATGCGACAGAGACATTTTTGTGTTTCTTGTTTTTTTTATGCATTTTGATTCCAGCGAGCAAAGGTAATGAAAGTCTAAAATATTTATAGCCGCTACAAAAATTAAGCGCCCTTAAGCAAAAAATATTTACTACACATATTTTTATGAGCGAGCATCACTTATAGTATTTTTTTTATAGTATTTTGCAGAACCTTCATACAAATTCAAAGCTTATACAAACGAGTACATATCGATGCCTCAAATTGCAAAAGGGCAAACATCAAATTTTCCAAACTCTAGGTTTTTATGTATTACGATTAAGCGTATCCATCTGCTCTTTGCCAAAAACTTTGAAGCCATACACTAAAAACTTATGTCTTTTTTATTTATACTACCTTTAAATAAAAAAAATTTTAAAAACAATACTGAAGAGTATTTAATTCGCAAAATATTCATTACCTCCCCCGAAAAAGTTTAGAAATGCGTATTAGGGCTTTAGCAAATTAAGCTAGAAAAGCAATACATACATATATGCAATAAGAAAAAGGAAAGTAATTGTTATCAAGTTATTTCTCAAGAGCGCAGGAAATTAGGAGCTAGTAGAAATAATAGGAGGAGAGGAGAGACTGTGAGTAGAATTGAGAAAATAGAAACAAACATAAAAATAAGTAATAAAGCGTTTCGGTTCGAAAGAAAATGTCACAAGGATGCGGTAGCATTTTACTCATTAATGGCAAAAATGGCACTGCCTGAAAGCAATCAAGGAAGAGAGAAAATTGCCAAGACATAAAAACTTCAAGTAATATTTGCATAGAAAATCATCAAAGAAATGTGGAAAAAAATGTGTTAAACAAAAGAAAACGACAAAAAGGTAAATTAAAAATGTGACAAATACGTAAAAAGCAAGTAGCAATTAGGCTTTGCACGTTATGTAATATGTAGTACATTAAAAAGATTTATGTATTTAGGCATGCTCTCTTGGCAAATCAATCTCATTCTCGGTGGGTTCTGTACTTTTATCTACTAAACGCTCTGAGTTTACTTCTCAAGCTATTATACCATATACAAGGTATGTACAATATCTGATTGAAGTATAAGTGAATAAAGTTCTACAGCATAATAGGAAACAATTTTATTAATGGACAACAGAATTCTTTAAATAAAATTGATAAAAATTGGGCAAAAAATCAAAGGTATCAAATTTAACAAAATTCAGGGAATGACAAAATTCTATAAATAGATATGATGGACATTCTGAAAATGAAACAAATTCTAAACAAAACTTGAAACTTGAACATTTACACTAGATTTCCAGCAATGGTTCAGGAACTACTCATAGAATTAATTCAAATCTATATTGTACTTAATCTATATGTAAGTAGTAGCCACACCCACACACATTTTGCACTGTGCAAAATTATAGATCTGGAAATACTTATAAAAAAGCAAGGCAATACAGCCATTGCCTTTACTTTATTTTACTTTTAATGGCACAACAGCCCATGGAGGGTCTAGGCCAAGCTCATGTTGTGCGTGTTATATTTGTACATGAATGGAAGGGACCTACAGTTTAATGCCGAATCAGAACGGCGAAGTAGGTTTGCCATTGCCTGCCAAGAGGTGGTGCCAGGTAGAAAAATTATTTTTTCTACTTTTGTTTTTGTTGATTTTGCCTGTGCCGAGATTCGAACCCCGGACACTCTGCGTAGCAGTCCAACGCACTACCACCACACCACAGCGACACCACCAGAAGGCCATTGCCTTTACACCAATGAAAAACTTCATACAAAAGCCTTTCATCTGATACGTTCAAACTTATATTCATTTATTTCGCATTTTCAACTAGCAATTATGCAAATATTTAGATTTACAGATTGTGAATTTTTGAAAAGCGCTGGGTTGAAAAGTAAATAGTATTTAAATGAATGTAAACTGAAACTGACATTTGAAACATAGATACTCGTACATACATACATACATACATATAAGTATGTATGCATATGAGTAAATTGGTCATATATTGCAATTTATTTAGCTGTCAAATAATTAATTTGCACTGCAACCTCGAGCCACTGCAACCCTCGAGCATGTATATTTTAACATTCGAGTGCTCTTTGTACTACTAACTACTTTTCAAACACCATACGCTTCATTGAGCAAACTAGATGTAACTAAACTATTCATTCGCAGTTACAACTAACATTCGCAGCTATAACTAACTTCTAGTGCAATTTATATTTAACTTTGAAATCATATTTCGGTATAAGTAAGGACAAAAAAATATAATGAATTATGTATAGATTTTTTTAGATTAATTTTTTTACTTCATCGGAAAACTAAAACTGAATTTGATATGTTGACCTACCGGAATAACGCACAAAACTTGTACTAAAATTGTTGAAATTGTTTAAAGGGCGAAAATTCCAGTTGTAGAAATGGGAAAAACTACTAATTAGAACTGCAAATTTCTCCAAAAAATAAAAAATTTTTTGGGTCATTAATAGAGAATCGTACAAAATGATGCAGAACAATATAAATCAACTTAATGCCATTTCCAGAAAAACAGAGAGAATTCAAAAATTGAACAATATTCTTGTTCTATAAATCGAGAAAATATTTCGGTGCTAGAAATTTCTATAAAATTTAATGAACGAACTCCTGCATAATTTCTTAACCCGATAAATTTCTATAATACAAATTCGATAAATGGACAAGATTCATGCGGGGAGCATTCTGAATATTGACGAAATCCTATAACTATATCAAAGGACAAAATACACATGTAATCAGACACATGAAAATATCATACTAATAATGTATTTGAGGTTGAACTAATAAGAAAGTATCATTGACAGACAATGCCAGGGTATAATTTATCGCAATTTAGTGGATTAAGAAGCCACTTATCGAACTTTGAACAGTCTTGTGCTACAGCTATAGTTCCCAGATGTACTGTCTTACGAAGTGCCTACATATAGTATATGTACTTCATTTTAATATTGGTAGTTATTTTTAAATCATTTTAAATAAGTTACAAAACTACTACCTCCTTTTTAGCTGCATGTTTTTTTTTTTGAGCCCAAGTTTGGTTCATAAGTATTGGAGCCTGTAGCTGATGAAAAATTAAAAAATGTTCTCGAGATAAAACATCTTTTACCCTATATTGACTATTTTAATTTTCCCTAAACTTATGTGTGATCCATAGTAAATTACAACAAATTTTGCACACACACAATAAATCAATTTCTAACGCACACATGTATCAATTTAAAATTTTCCCATACTTTTGCAATCTTTATTTAAATCATTTACTATTTACTCTACTTGTAGCTCTATGTCCTACGAGTAGAGGAATATAAATATGTATGAAAAAGCAATTCCGAATTTAAACGAAAGTAAATAAAAATGCCAACAGCAGACTGAGCAAAAATGAAATGAACCCGAAAAAAATTTAGAAAAAGGAAGAAAACACAGAAATGTGCAAATAAAATATAATAAGTATAATAATAAAGTGAGAACAGTTGTTCAACATTTCAGCCAATTTTTGTTGATAGAATATGCCATTCACCTTATTCGTGCTACTATTCTCAACTACTATTGTACTGCACAGTGCCCGCGTCCCTTAAAGCAAGGAAACCAGCAAAGAGCAAGCAGCAACGAGAAAAACACCCAACAATTCTTATCAAAATATTTTTCTTTTACTTTTTATTTCGTTCACTGAACCAACCGGTGAATTTCAAATGAGTCAAGGAAGAAGAGTTTACTACTGTGCTACAAATTTTTTATACCTGTTTATTTGGATGCATTTGAAATATGAAATGGGTGTTTTTTATTGTAAACTTTTTGAACATGAATTATTGATTTTTAATTAGAAAATTGAATTTGTAATAATTGGTTAAAAGCTGAAGAAGGTACCCGTATAGTAGAAGCAAAAGCTTTTTCTTTTCTCAGCTGCTTTGTTTTGATTCATACAATATTCGAGAATTCATTTGATATTATATTCCCGAAAGAATAAGTATAAAATTTGTCAGAAACTTAATAAATATATTAATACAACATACATACTATATGCAGATTTATTCACAAAGTTAATCTCAGTCTTTCGTTCATTGTAATGCAAATTTTGTATATTGAATTTCTTAAAGCATTAGTAATGCGCGTATGAGTATGATGACTTTTAAACAAGCGTATTGCTGTAGCGTTTCACATTTGGAAATAGACACATGTATAATTTAATAAAAATGTACACGAATAATCATTTAAAATAAATATTGGAATAAACATTATTCCAATATTGAAACTCTATAGAAATGATTCGAATATTAAACAAAAATCAATGGGAATTAAATTTTAATTTGAAGTTCTACTCGTATTTGCCATGGCATTAGCGGTTAGTTTGTTTGCTTTTCTTTTTTTTATGTGACTTACTATACCTGCCCAAACAAGTCGCACGAAATGAATTTAAAAATTGATTAAATTAAGTTAGACCCATTTAAAAATGCCAATAACACATATAGTAATACATAACGCTGTGCCAAATAAGTTAAGTTTAACATAAAGTAATGCTGTTTCGACTTACAAATTCAATAAAAATTCTCTATCGGCACTCGTGAATATTTAATCAATCGGTTTAAATGTATTCTGTCTATGTCTTCCAAATGATCAAAAAAACAGTCCTTATAAGTCTGAGAATTCATGCTGCAAATGTTGTACAGTGACATTGAAATAGTTACTTAGAACAGATTATGAATATGTATCTTTTATACCGGACAGCATGAATAGCAGTTACTTATTTTCTCAGTATCCATATGGCTAGAGCACTAATTATCTGGGACAAAAACTAAAGTACATTTATCGTAAAGTTAGTCGCGCCAATTGGAGATGCGTTTGCGGCTTAACTGATTAGAAAAGTTTCGAACGATAACGTAGGTATGACTATGGACTACTGAAAAAACCCATGAAGAAAGAAGATATTTTATAGTTTGGTATTCTATACTTCATAGTGAACTTTGAACTTGGATCTTACCTGAGTTTTTTTTTCTAACTTATTTCTTATGAGTGTTATTTTCTGAATTGCAAACTGACTTACTGATTTGCGGACTTTTCTGACTTACAACCTGTGGCATAAGTTTTAGCGCAGAAGTCATTTGTAAGTATTGAATCTTTTACATTAGATCCAGATGAATGGTTTTACATACAGTTTTTTATTGATAAGAGATGAGCTTACATCTACACTGAGGAGACTCTCTATACACCGCATTGTTCGTTCAGCGACGGTAGGTTTAACAGTATTTCAAGTGGATCAAAGATTGTTGTTCCTATTGCTCCTATTGCTGTAATATTGACACTAACTCTTTTTGAAATTTTGTTTCTGCCAATTGGAACTATATTTTGGATTATACTCAAGGAAATCACCCAACTCGATTCCAATATTAAATTTTATAAACTTTTTTGAGATATGTAACTACTTCAGAATAGTTTAATTACATAGTTATACAAAAAGTAATGTGTGTAAATGACAAAATCAAAGTGCAATTTATCGTAAATAAATAACAAGCAAAAACAAAGTAATCAATGAAATAACGTGATTAAATAGCAATTAAAATTAATAGATATGTATATGAAAAAAAAGTATATTATATGATATGCACGACAAATGAAAAAAATTGCAAAATTTATATTAGTTATCATGTAAAGGTATTTACAAAAAACAATAAACCATAAATCCATTAAGCAGATACACATAAAAAATTCTTTAAAAAATTTAACCAAACAAATAAATAAAATAAATTTACATAAAAATGTAACAATTTAATGTTTGCGGTTTAGTATTTTATTCAATAATGGAATAAAAACTGAAATTGCATAGAAAAGTGTATTTACATAAGTATTATGGAGATTCTATATTTTAAAACAGCCAAAAGGAAGATATAGTCGCCTTAGTAATGAAATAGATTTGAGATAATAGCACTTAAATTTATACCATTGCACAACATATTTGTTTTCATTCAAAAAAAGTATCACAACTAAATATTTTTAAACAAACGGATAAAAGTCGTGATTAGAATCGACGAAGGGGTATAGTTGAAAACGTATAAGTACCATATTATTTTTGCTTTATTTCATTACTAAGGTGACAATATGTGCCAATAGTAATTAAAATTTATTACACGAGTTGGCCTCGGAATTTGGAATGACTGGGAACAGTTTAGCTGACAATTTTGCCAGGATGGTGGTACTAACTTCATTGGTTGCTGAGGCTGACTTAAGCCTGCAAGCATTAGCCTAATTACAATAGCAGCTTTGACGACTTAGGCATATCTCTATACAAATATTAAAGATTTTAATGAATAGTTAGTATCTACTTATGAAGTATCGAATCCATCAAGTGTTGCCCAAAAAGTATGACACCAAGTACGAATCATTTCTTTATGTCAATGCTGGAAATCAATTAACACTATTATTTAATATAAATGTAAAGATATTTAGCATAATTTAAGATTCTTACACACCTACTTAATCACATATTTTCTACAATAAAAATAAAAAATTTAAAATTTTTGGAACTAATAAAAACCATGTTACTTAATTTTAACTTATAAATATTTAAGTTTTCAAAGAAAATTTGTACCTTTTTCAATGTTTATATTCTTGTTTTGTTGAGAAAATAAATCCACTTGTGATTTCACTTTCTTGTGAACAGTGAAATTGCAATCCAACAAGAACATCCCATCCATAAAAGAACAAGAAACGAACGACGTGGTTGTTGGGAATGATGGTGATGATGATGTCGATGATGATGGTGTAGAAGAGAATAAATGAACTATCAAGGGAAGCCGAATCGCATTAAAGAAGATAATCCAACGAGAAGAAACTTTTTAAAGAGATTCTTGTTTTGATATTTTTTGTTTTTGTTTCTGCCTTTTTTGCTACACAATTACCAGTAGAGGAAAAACTTGCTTTGCTGTAGCGTGGTTGAGGCTATGCGGTTGTGGCTTGTTGGCTCAATCGCAAGCAAGAAGACGTCGTCGACGGCAGAGAAACGCGGCACGACACGACGCGGTAGTGGATTTAATGCATCAAAGTGGCAGCCACTTTAAACTAGTTTCAAAACGCCCACGCGCTTTTCGCGCTGATGATGAGGAGCGAGATTACAATAAAGGCGTTAACGTTGAAACGCATAGAAAGAAAAACTAGTTTTTTTTTTGCTTTTTGTTTTAGTGTAGTAGAAAATTTAAAAATGAGTTGGAATTTTTTTATTGAATAATTAAGTTTAACTCTTCCAAGCTCACTTTCTTGTAATTAGATTTTGGTTTTATTTTTACACAAAATATAGACTTTTTATAGATTTAATTACAAATATAATAATTCAAAATATACTCGTCAAAATAATATACGAAAAAAAGTAAATAACCACGACACCCACCGGCTTTTCATTTCATGTTCACCATACGAATTTCGCAATCTATTCACTTTATACTAACTTTAATTGTTTATTTAAGCTTTCGACATTACGAATTACTTATATATTGACTGAATTTAACTCAAAATTTAACGGATTTCATTGAAAAAACAATATTATCCAAAATATTTTCACATGTAAACAAATCGATTTTCTGACATGACCACAAAGCAAAATGTCAAAAACAACAACACTTCTGCAATAGTACTACTACTGCTTCAGCAAAAGCCGACGAATTTTGATCAAATCAGCCGCATATGTTTTTGCTTTTTATCAACACTTGCTGGCACTTAAATGTATAAATTTTATATACCAAAAGTACCTAATTTATTAAAAATTAATTTCAGACACTTTATTTTATTTTTGAAGCTTATATTTTTATGGAGAAATACAATATCTCGGACGAAAAACAAAAATTAGTTGAAGTTAAATCACGTCGCGATTGTCATACTCAGAGAACTGTCATTGTAGTTTATATTTTCTTTCGACTTATCTGCTTTATAGCTGTGTGTGTGAATAGCAAATATCATTGAATTAACAGCATCTGTGTATGCATGTGTGCAAGCGAGAAGTATATATAATCGCATGATGTATGTTTTTATTTTAATGGAGCTCAGTTTAAAAGCAATTGGAAGTTGCAAAAAGTGGTTGCCAATTGTTGATGTTGCAGTGACTTTTAAACTAATGTATGAAGTTTATTTAAAATTAACGATTTATTCAGTAATGTTAAATTTATGCACAAGAAGATTTGCGTAATAACTAAATTATTCAAAAAGTTTACTAATCCAATATTATTTAATGTTTATTATTTTGTGGTATTAGTTAATATGTATTCATGCTGTATTACAGAGGCAATTTATTTATTGAAATCAAATCGGAATTTCTTTATTCCTTTTCCTTTGAATTCCAAAATACGAAAATTTATCTTAACTATTATAAACAAAGGAGTCTGGAACAAGAAAGAAGAAATTGAAAGACGAAATTATTGGTTCATTTGGTGGTAATGCCATAGCGAGAGGAAACTTTGAAATGTAACGTTAAGGTTATATTTCCAGTTTTTTTTTGCCTTTTTCGTTTAAAATGCTTTTACATACAATATATAAGTACTATTTCCAAAAGTAGTCACTGTTTTGTATTTCCAAATATTCTGGCTTTCGAATTGCATTTAACTGATATCAAATTATTAGGTCTCACCTTACTAAAAGGCCAGGTTTACAGACATTGTTTATAAAGCAGCTTTGAAAATCAGCAAAAGAAAAAATTGTGTGCGTCAGTACAGAAGTTTACTTCTTCAGAACGTTTCCGTTTGAATTTCTAACGATTTTTGTTTCATTGTTTGTCAAATTTGACGTTTTTCATAGCCTACTTTTTAACAGAGGGCGCAGCTCATCATCACCGTGACAAATTTCGCTGCGACAATCATCTTTTACCCCCAGCGTAAATAAAAAAAATGTTTCTAAGGAAGTAAACTATAAATCCCTCCAGTTTTAATTATTTTACATTTGAAATGGAAAATGGACTAGATAAAAAAAAAAACTTGATGGGGAAATCTTAACCTCACAGGTTAACATATATATAGCATATGTATATATCTCAGAAACAACAGCTGAATGAAACCATCTAAATTTAATTGTTAACTTAAATTTGAAGTGATGAATTTCTACTATTCTACAGAGGAATTTAATCTTGATCACCTCATATGTTCACAATATTCATGACAGCAAACAATAAAAAAGGTCTATTTCCTCTCTTCCCTGTTAGTTCTAATTTAATCATCTATTAGAGTTATCTACCCAATAAAACGAAGGATTTACTCTGGGTATTGTGGCGTTAGAAGGTTCTACAGGAAAAACGTTTTCAATTGGGGCTCTCAAAGTATCGAAACGATTGGCGCGATTAGTCGCAAATTAAACCACGTCATTAAATTCACTTCATTTATAAACATAATTATTTTAAGTTCTTTAAAGATAGAAAACTCTTGTTTGTCTCTAAATTTCAAATACTGTTTACGAAAATATGGCAAAACTTCTTTAAGATTTGTTAGGGTGGCATTTGCCACAAAAAATGCAAAAGCCCACAATTCCAAATAACTTACCATCTAAATTTCGCATTAAATCTGTAATTAAAAGAAGGAGAAACACATATTATTTATAGCACTCACTATATGTTCAGTGAAGTAAACATTTACAATATTTTACTCAATATACCCCGCTTCCATAATTAAAAAAAAATTAAATACAATGTATGAATTAAATAGAAGTATCATTTAAAAAGAAAAATTGACAGCTTATATTAAAATTAATCTGTCATTACATTCTTGTCAAAAAATAAAGTAAATTCCTTGCCATAAACTGACATTTAAGTTCAAATTAACTGTGGAACAAAAAGGACGAAGAAGAATTAGCAGGGAAAAAAAAGCAAATTAAAAAAAGGAAAGACTTGCGCAAATTCGAAAACAAGAGAGCGAAAAAATGCGAGAGAGAGAACGTTTGCTGTTTGAAAATGGGAAATTTTATGCGGGGAAGTTTTTGTGTTAGTGTTGTTTTAGTTGTTGTTGTTTTATTTTCATTTGATAAAAACACGTGCATTGAACGAACACAAAGAGTCTTCCCTGCTTTCAAAGTGTTAGCCACTCACGCAGCGACTCGCCATTCGTCGGTCATCAGACATTTAGGCATGAAAATAGATGCTGTGCTGGTGCTTTAAACTTGTGTGTGAATGGGTGTTTTTGGGATGTAAATATGAAGAGATAGATGAAGAATGGATAAAGGAAGGAAGTTATTGCATTTATGCCTTGGAGGTACAACAAACCAGCCAACGTTGAGCTGCAAGGGAAATCTGTTGTTTCTGTTCCTTTGCTTCTGTGTTTACTTCTCGAAGTTAAATAGTAAATTACTTCACCAACTCTTCATACAATTCTCTCCCTCAGCACCCTGCCGCTTGCTACGTGCTACATTATTACGATGTGGTGTGCTGGGCTGCCATAAGGTCGTAGGGGTAGTTTTCATGCATTCCTGCCTTAGCTACAGTGTTTATGTTGTCTTCTGCCCGAGCTTAAACTCATACGGAAACCTAAAGAAAAATAGAAAATTTTCCTCCGTTATTTGTTTTTCCTTCTGCCTTTCTTCTTCTACATAATCTTAAAGGGGAGTTGTTGTGTGAAGGGAAAAGAAAATCAATAAATTCCTATGTTTGCATTCTATGAAGTGATTTTTATGCCATACACTTTTTTATGAAGCGGCAAATGGACTTATGACTTTGTTTGTTTTTAGTAATTATGGAATTCATTGTAATTTGTCGCAAATGTATAAGTAAAAAAGAATAAGCAAAAAATGTAAAACAAATAGATTATGGTATATTAAACTTTTAATTCTACACTGTTTTCCCTACCTTACTAATTTCTCATACACTCATAACGATTTGTTTGCTGCTTCTTTCTCTTTCGTTTTTTGTCTTTTATCATGACATTCTCATCTGACTTTTGCACAACAAACAATTAAAAACAAATTTACAATTTACCCTTTTTCCTGGCACACAATCTGCATATATTTGTTTTTTTTTGTAACTGTGACAAATTGTTTTTAATTATTTTTGTTCGTGCATATTTAACTGACAGCTTAGTTTTGTTTGTCATTTATAATGACGTTTGTTTTAATTTAATGTATAAATATTATATTTTATTTTAATATTATGTGACATTTGTGACATGCCTCAAGCGTGTACGTTTCCCGTATGAAATGTGGAATAAACAAAATATGAACTTAAAACTCTCTATGGTTTGTTTAAAGGTCAGACTTGGATATATAGGTTATCTAGCAATTTGTGTAAAATTTGTTGAAATTAGTAAAACCTGAGGTGATGTTGTGTTGATGTCTTAGGCAAAGTGAAATTAAAAGACAGATAATTTTATGGCGATAAAAGAATTATGTCTGAGGATGAATTTGGATAAAGGATGGAAAGTTACGTCAGAGCTACATGAACATACATACATACATATATGTATATGTATGTACAAAATGAAGCCAGATTGAATGCACAATTGTGGACTGCTTGTAATGGAAAACCCATTCCGATGGTTGATTGTTAACTTCCTATGACCGAAAGTTATTTATATAATAAGTAAATGTCTTGATAAAGCAGCAGAACTCGGGATGATTCGGAGTAAATTACGTAACGAGCTGTACTTTCAAGGATCAGACTAGATAATAATAAGAAATATGGTGTAAGTCAGCTATACCGAGTCACTGACAGGCAGTCAATCGGAGGATAATACTGACAGTCAGAAGGGCCTTAAGGAGATAGTACCGTCTAAAAATGTCGGAATATGTAATTTTTTTTTGGTTCTGAAAGAACTATCGAAAAATCAGCTGATCGATCTGAAATCTCATCCAGATATTCAAGACATGATTCACTGTGTTATGGACGTCGTTCAACTTTTTATATTTAATCTTTCGTATTATAGAAGATCAAAAACTGTCATGAAATTCGGTAAAGTCGGATTTCATTGATCGAGAGGTTCATTGCACAGCGACACTTGTAATCTATTAAACTATTCGAGATAAAATGTTTACACTCTTTTGCCTATGAAAGTTTAAAATGACTTTCACTTTCCGATATTTGGATGTGGCACACATGTTTTACAATTTTCTTTGGATTGAAAGTAAATTTAACGCAATAGCTATCAAACTGTGAGAGAGCGAGAATGTGTTCATTAAATTTTATGAGAGAGCATCAGCCTGTTAGAAACTTGTAACAATTAAAAAAAATGTATGCTAATATTTTACGATTTTGAATATTTTGTTGGATAATTAGGAATTTAAAGTATTTTACTGTGTAATATAATTTGAATGCCGCTTAAAAGTGCAATTGCTTAGCAAAATCGTTGTAATGCGTAAATTTGAATGCGTCAGGGATGGAACATAACATTTTCAAGTTGTCCTTAATTTGCAACAACAACAAAATTACCTAAATGAGTGTCAATGTAGAAAAAATAATATAATTGCTTTGTGAAAGAGAAAAAGCTAAAGGGAAAACACAAAATGTAAATGAAATTATTAGTATTGAAATTAAAGCAGTACATTTCAACATTCGGCCAATAACAAAATGGTTTCGAAAATGTGCCAATTGTACCTAATGTATCTTTTCCTTCTAATTTGAAAGAGTTGGTAAAAGGTACAATTGTACCTAATTTGCCATCACTCCAGTGCAGTATAAAAAGCAACGATAGTTGGCAACCACTGGCACTGAGGGAGGGAGAAGGAGAAAAGCACTTGCGTGATATTACAATAGAGAAATTGTGTATTGTGGTAATAAATTTATTGAAATTCATACAAAAATTAATAAGGAAAATCTTAATAACAAAAACTAAACATAAATAAAAACATACATTCGAGTATACATCATGCACAAAAACGCAACACAAACACACAAATACACACACACACACACATGTATGTTTTATACTTATATTTAAACAATAATGAAGATGAAGAAAATGGTAAAAAGCATACATACATACATATTTTACCATGCATGAGTAAGTAAAGGAATTTTCACTTTAAAGTAAAGCATTCAAATAAAAAATATAGGACACACAAGCAACACACACACATAGCCACATTAACCACACTCATAAGCACAAAAACAAAATTTTCTATAAATATGCGGCGAATTTGTATATATTAGCTTCCTCCTGTCCTGCTACCTACAGTGCTTCCTTGCCTTTCTATGCATAGAACTTCAATAATTCTCCCTCTCCCTCTTACATGCTTTAATATTTCATCACTTTACATACTGGAAGCTTAATGTTGTTGTGGTTGTTGTTGCTGGTGCTGCTGTTATTGCTACTGCTACATTTTTCGTGTCTCTCCCTGCCCCTGTACTCATCTTTTTCTACTCACATATCAACGTTAAAGGTAAAAATTACAAAATAATAACAGTGTCGCTATTAAAAGGAAGAAAAAGGAGTATGTATGTACTTATGACGAACGACAAGAGTGAAAGGCGCTTACACACATGCATATGAATATATAGAAACAAGTACACATATACATATATACTTAGTACATACTTACACACACAAATACTTTAAAGCTGTAAAATGATCAGGTAGGGAGCTACCTGCATACGCCCGTACGTCGCCAGGAATGATTGCGCTTGGCTTTAATAAGCTTGTTAAACTTTGATTGTACTATTTTGTGTGCGAGGAGCACAGCAGAGGAGGTCGAAATTCTGATGCATACAATTTACCAAAAGCGATGAAAAGTAGGTGATTTATTTATGCATGCAATGTGTAAAATAATGTTAAAATTCCTGATCCTCTCATAGTCAAAATAGTGCAGTTGTGAAAGTTTAACCAAAAAAAGTCGAGGTTTCACATACCATATTGAACGAGCTTAACTTTCATAACTTTAAAGCCCTGTAATTTGCAACTTTTTTCTGCAAATACCCATAGTAATTCCCTCTTTTAGAAGCCGCCTTCTCCGCGTAAGTACCTCAAAAGACTGACATCTCCAGTTGAGGTACTTAACAGAGGTTTTCTGTATATGCTAAACTTATTAGCAAGTCATGTAGGCAATTCACGAGGTGTCGTATCGTGCCGTATTATGATAATGTTGTAAAATGTTGTGTGCAAATGAGAGAATTTACGACAATTAAGCGAATACGACACTGAATACGAGATTTTGTGAATTCCCTAATTGACAAACAATTTTATAGTAAATTGAGTGCTATATCAATGGATTTTCTCTCTAAGAAAGGGAGGGAGGCATTTAGGATTCGGGTCCAGGGATCTCAATGTGGGTGTATGTATTTATTATGGAAATATTTTTAACTTTTTCCTCTATGTGTTTCAATTCAAGACTTCCGCTTCTGATATATGTACGTATTATGATGTATAAAAAAGAAATGATACTGATATTTTTAATAACTACCTCTATCTACAACATAAGTAGTACACATATATGTACATATTATGAGCACCCCTTCTTCCCAAATATCAAATAAATTCAAAATTGTTTAAAAATGTACGTAGTTAGTTACACATTTTTTTAAGTCAGTTATATACCGTTGAATTGTTTCATGGGTTCTTTCTTTGTTACAGGGTGTTTAGGAACCTCTGAGAACCTCTACTGTGAAGAAATTGGTTAAATTGAAGTAGCTGTAAAGTAATTCATGGTTTCTTTCTTTGTTACAGGGTGTTTAGGAACCTCTGAGAACCTCTGTTGTAAAGAAATTGGATAAATTGAAGTAACTGTAAAGTAATGAAATTGTCAAGAATCGTGTGAGAGCCCAAAAGAACTACTTTCTTTGAATGCAGACAGTCGGTGAGGCTGGTGAATATTATTCCTCAGATCTTGTAGTTCACTTTTCGCTCTGTGTTATTTCGCTTCGCTTTTGCCCCGAGGTGTGGGAATCTGGTTCTGAATTAAAATGCAAAAAACTCTAAATTGTCCCTGAATAGAGTGGATTTTAATTTATGCCTAAAATAAGTAACTAAAATATTAAATCAGCAATACTGCGAAATACGCGAACAAGCCGAATTTCGTAGTTTTCTGAGTTCATAAATAGATACCCAAAGCAGTTTGTTCTTTATTTTAACTACCTATAAATAAAGAAAGTAGAAAAACCCCTGTATAATTCATAGAATACTTATGTAAGTCGTCGTCAGCAAACACAACTAAAGAAGGAGACAGCTTAAAAATGTTAAAAAATTTTACAATCGAAGTGCTGTGTAAAGTACATACGAATGCATATAAGTATAATACATATAATAGTAGTAGAAGTAGAAAGAGTAAATATAACAACAACAAAAAGCAAATAATAGTGAAATAAAAAATAAATTGAAATACGCTTAAATGTAACGGAGTAAGAAGAAAACTCAGAGAAGCATCGACAAGTGTAAGCCAGAAACATACTACGTCTAGAAAAATGCAATGTTGCATTACAATGGCATCGCACACACACACGCATGGTATCGTAGTAACGACGAGTACCTGCCCACACGCTTGTATAAAAATGCAACGCACACCGTGTTACTTTTGTTTTTTATTTTCATTCTTGCAATGTATTGCTTCTTTTTTCAAACTAATACTACACAGTGCAACAACTTCGACTACTTCTGCTACTTCTGCTACTTTTAATACTTCTACTGCTATGTACTATTTTTTCTTGCACTTTTATTCCACACTCTATCTCTCTCGCTTTCGCTCTATTTCTAAAATATCTTGTTAACTTTAATAAAAATGACTTTGTGTATGTGATTGTAAAATACTTTATCTTCGGTTCTTTTTTCTAGTTTTATTCTTCGGTTTATTTAATTTTGTTTTAATTCTCCAACATTGTGGAAACATCTGGTGCTTACTTCTACCTTTCTTCCTTTCCTTCCTTACATTTCTGTCGATTCCCTTCCATTTTTGTTGTTGTTTTGTTTTGCTACCTAATCCAATAAATTTATAAAGTGCAGTATTTTGTATTTAATAGCAATGAAAATGTGGCACACAAAAAAAAGTAGTAGGCTACAATAAAAGTGTAGCAGCATCGATAAATAAACACGAGCAAATGGAAAAGGAGTAGAAGAAAAGGTAGCAAAGAAGTAGTAAACCGTATGACAAGAGGTTAGAGCCAATTTATTTGTAAGATTGAATGACGTTCGTACTCATGACGAATATTGAATGACAGCAAGAAGTGGCGCATAAAGACAGTAATAAATAGTAGTGGTAGTAATAGTTACAAAAAAGTACTTAATTTTATTAGAGCTTCCAGATTTGTGGAATTGACATCATTTATTTGCTGTGCATCTTTATAAATGCTAGTGGTTGCGCAGCAAAATGAGATTTTGTAGTTTTACTTAATCAATTTAACGTCATTAAGGAATGCAGCATTATGTGGCAGCATTGATTGTGGCGCTATCTTACCGTAGTTAATCAATGACACTGCGAAAAGCTATCCACATAAACTGAAAGGCTTTGCTGGAGGACTTTAAATTTCGATTTAAAAGTAAAATAGTAGTAGAAAGAGAGCCACTCACAGTCATTAACAGATGATCTAAGGCAGTAAGAAGCGGTTGGAGGCAGAGGTGTCCCTAGTACAGCAGAGGGTTTCCTGTTTTTTTAGGGCAAAATATTTATTCATAGGCAAAAGCAGTTCAAAGTAATCAGAGTCAGTCAGAGATAAGATTCTGATAGTCAGAGACAAAAAGGTTTAACTAAAAGCGAAGAATCGGATAACCGGCAGCCAGAGCCTATGTCAATCAGTCACAGGCATTATGATATAGAAACAAGCAATTATAGGTATGTAGATAGTGATAGTGCTTTGGCAGTCAAATGCAATAAAAGGCCGCCAAAAGAAGTGACTAGGCAAAAAAAATACAACTCAACGGGAAAATTTCGAGCGTTGTCCAACAATGCACTATTTGTTTTGAAATATTTCTCATGGAACAATTTAAATCCGGTTCTTAGTCAGATGAGAGTTTTCTTTCTGTGCTCCTAACAACAATGCTTTCCTTGCGTTATTAAGGAGCACTCTTTCAGAGCTTCAGGGAAGCTTCGTGTCAGCGCTTACCTCGTATCGCAATAAAAATCAGATAAATTGGTTACCCAAAATTGACCAAGCAAAAAAATTGTCTGCGGATGGCATGTTTTGGTTGCATGAACCAATTCGAATTCATGATATTTAGATAAGTACAAGTCGCCCCCTTTATACATCTATCCCAATTTACGAATCTCTCCAAACTGCAACGTGCATGTGTGGATGGCCACCACTGCTTTAGATCTAGTTACACATGCAAATCTTATTCAGCTTTGCAGTTCCTCAGACCCCTTTATTTCACAGACTTATGGTACTCAAACTTCACAGATCTCTTTTAAATCTGCAGACCCTGTAAATTAACTATTCTGAACCATGGAACGGTTTAATTTTAAAGGAAATGCTTTAACTTTGACAACTGCCTTTAACTCTACAGATCTTTTACAGGCTAATCACTGTTCCAAACTCTTCGAGCCTCACGGTTCTTTTTTATCTCCGATTCTTAAACATCTTATTCAAGTTAAGAAGACGACCTCCTTGAGTTACACCGACTTCGTTCAGCTTCAGATATTTCCTTTAAGTTCTATTATCTATTTCCTGCAACTTCATAGATCTCCTTTAGATTCATTGATATCCTTCAGCATCTGATGTTTACTCTTTTTGCTTCTTTTTACGTTTATACTTTGGAATTTTTCGTTTTTTTACACTCTCATTTTTCCAAGAACTTAACCACTTGCGGAAATTCCAATGCTCCACTGAAAAATTGAAGTTTTCCTTGTAGCAAATAGTAAATAAAAAATGATGGAAAATATTTTTAAACAAATAAATTCGAAGTCACAATACACAAGAAGAATTTTACATAATTCGTTTTTTAATCTTGAAAACAATAACAACGTAAACTTTTTTATGCTTAACTATTTTTTGTTTAGCTTTTAAGCGTTTTTAATCGATTGCTGTGCAGAGTTGTGTATATACCCAGCGGGAAAATTAGTTGAAGCATTTCCCCAAGAAACGCACTTTGGGAGCGCGAATTCTATGTTTCATGGAAGCTACGAAAAATATATATAAGTGGACAGTGACCCTTTGGTGGAACTACCGACCTACTTGTAGCTTTCCGTCGCTATTGTGTTTAAGCATAAGACGATTTTCTAGAAGACAGATATTGAAATGAAAAGGGGGAAAAATAAGGAAGCAAAGAATGGAAGTTTCAGTTGCTTTGCAGAATGTTTCGCATAAGATTTGTTATTCTTCCAGCTGCGAAGTTCAGACTCGTGGATGGATGTACTTTGTTTTGCCTCTCAGAAGCGGTATTTGGTGGCCAAGAGGTACACTGCCTCATAAATTTTATGCTGCAATCATTAGTTAAGAGAGGAACTCAGTTTGCATAGTTAAATTTGTAATAATCAAGTATGTAAAAGAGCAAAAAGAAACAGTGTGCTTCCTAAAGCCTTCCTTTCTTATAAGCCTCAGTTTTTGCACTGTCAAGAAGCTTAATTTCACTCTTCATCTTCACTCCAGTGATATGCAATATGAATTAGTTTTGCTATAAAATGAGTGCGTTAACTGCTCACATGGGAGCGTGCCAGTGTGGGTAAAGAAGCGCTTCGCGAGCGATAGCATTCTCTCCCATTGGGTATACACACACACACACACACACACACACACACACATGCAACATACAAGTATACAAATGCTATGGATTTGTATACGAGAAATGTGAAAATAGACGCAATGAACTTTTACAACAAGAACAAAAAATGAAGCAAGAAAAAATGTTCAACATTACTGCAGCATTGCAGCCAAGGCTGTTGTTGCAGTTGGCTGCTGTGGGTTCCAGCTACTACTGCTGGCAATACCGTTTTTGCGTTTTTGCAAATTCCTCCTGCTAGTGTTGTTGTTATTGCCATTGCTGCTGCTTAGCATGTCCTTGTCAACAACATTTCACTCAGGCCGCTCGAGTGTGATATGTGAGAAAAGTGGCATTCCCATATAAATATGTATGTATGCTCTTATGCGAAAAGCGGAAGATAAAAAGCACCGAAAAACAAAAGAAAAATACGTAAAATATGTAGTAAGTAGTAGTGCATAGAAGCAACATACATGCTTGTCTCATTCTTATCGTTGTTGCTGATGGTTGCTGTAGGTTGCTTGCTGCAGCTACTGCTGGTGTTCCGCAGCTTTACCGCATTATAAATATTTCAAATAGAATTTCTACTGCTACACTTTGCCTTATTGCCAAAGCTTTAGTCAAATCTGCATATATGCACTCAAATAGATGCATACACATACACATACACAAACACATATACATATACACTTATAATATTTACAAATATTACCATAAACTTTCCACATAAAATATTTATAGTTTTTTTCTATGCTTTTTACTTTTCATTTTTGTTTTATTTTTTTTTTATGTTATTTGCAACTTTGAGTCGTATATAGTATGCAAGTAGTTGTTATGTTAAAGATTCGTGCATAGTCTCTGTCTACCTAGTAGTTGCTTTTGTTTCACTTACATGGTAGGAATATGTTGAAAAAGTCTTATCATACTTACTAAACGTGTATTCTATTTTGATATTTAAAGTTTTCTGCATACGTACAAAAGCTGAGAGAGACAAACAGACAAACTCGAACATATTTCTAAAACATATTTCTAAAAATGAATTTCATTGGTGTTGATACAGTTTAAAGCTCGCTCGTTAAAGCTCTCGTATGCAAAAAGATATTTTTTATAAATTTACATTTTTGTTTGGTTAAACTAAAATATAATTGCGAAAATTATTTTTATAATTTACAGTGCAGCTATTCTGTTTGTTTGACGCCCTGTGAAAGCAGTCCAAGGCAAAACTGAACGAACTCTTACCAATCAGCCCCAATGATGATATTTTTGTTCGGTTTGCCGTTTACACCGGTCGAAAAACATTGTGTCTGGATAACCAGATTTAAAGAATACTCAGACCAAAAGGAGATCAATATTCAAACTAAATTCAGGTTGAAGGACAAACCAAAGTCAGACCAAAATTCAGATCAACTTAGAACAAATTCAAGAATAAATTCTATCAAAATAAGTAGTTGGCCAAAAATGCAAAAGCAGACCAAATTTAGAACAAGAATCAATCCAAAACTCAGACTAAAAAATGAAAATTCAGTCACAAAAGGAAGCGAAAAAAAGACAAAATTCAGATAAAAATTCGAAACATATTCAGACCAAAACTAAAACTAAAGAACGGCTCGAAATTAATCCAAAACCCCCATCTAAATGGAATAAATAAGAACTGACTCTGAAATTCGTGATTTATTACAACCCAAGTGCAGGTTGCACTGTGGACAAATGCTTAAACGTTTTAAGCATTCACATTTTTGGGAGGGTCTTCAAACCCCCCAACTCGCCTATGGATCAGCCATCGTGCAGCATGAGCTTGTTGCCCGCACCGTTTACAGCGCCTGAAAGAAGGAAAGATTCTTTTTGTGCTTGCTTGATGTAAACAGACATTAATTACGAGACAGTTTGGTAAAATATGTAAAATCTGTTGGGATTTAACTAAATGGAGATATTCAGTGAGGTTTTCATTAAAAATATTACACTTGACCCCGTTGGGAGTGAAGATGAACACTGTTCCCATGAAGTTGATGATCAAAAAAGTTTATATGAAGCCATTCAATAATTGAGTGCAAAATAAGAGTTAGATACGCTTGAGGTCGATCGTAGCGGCCGTAGTGTTAGCAGAAGGAGAAAAGCTTAGAGGTGACTGGTATTAGTACAATATTCCTAGTACCATCATGAGACGGAAGGCCGTAAAGGCCAATATTCCAGGCAGTGATGTTAAAAATGCATTCAACTTAATTGCTATGCATTGAAGTGATAGTTAATGTAGAATAATTTGTGGATGAGCTATTGAACATCATATTTGATTCCAGAAAACGAAAACAAATTGAAGGCAGAAGTCCATTTTGGTAAAGTTTCTTTCGGAGTGAGAACAACGCAAAATCATGACTGCTTTGAAGTCACTTGCAGTGAGTTGAATATACTTGGAGTCTATTGGTATTATAAATTAATTGGAGTCTCTTGAAGTTGCTTGCAGTAACTTGAAGGCACTTGAGTTTACTTGGAATCAATTTAATTTAAATTATTCAATTGATTTCATTTTTTTACAGCTCTGTCATCTTTTCTACCGATGTGGGCGATGAACTAGAAACGTGTCTCATTCAAATGTTATATCGTGAGTAACAATGTGAATATGAATGCAGTTAAGGGTTACCTCAAATATTAAAATTGTGACTTAATATTAAATTTTTAATTAGCTATACCACAAATGACATTTTATGTTCACTTTTTTTTTTGCTCTACTTTTTGCGGCCTTCTTTTTCACAGTTTCATTCAATATTAACGCAAATACTATTTTAAATACTTGACACACTACCATTTTGCGACGACAGAACCGCTAAAGTGTCAAATAAAATGTAAATAAATCAATTTAATTAATTTTCAGGTGATCAGGAAGAAAGAGACAGGAACAGAAATGTCATCCATTTGTCAGCCATTTGACATAACCAACCCGTGATTGCGTGTGGTCGCTGTAGCGTAGTGGTAGTGCGTTGGACTGCTACGCAGAGTGTCCGGGGTTCGAATCTCGGCACAGGCAAAATCAAAAAAAAAAAAAAAAAAAGTAAAAAAAAAATAATTTTTCTACACGGCACCACCTCTTGTCAGGCAATGGCAAACCTACAAGAGTAAAAATTGCTATGAAAAGCTTTTCACTTCGCCGTTCGGATTCGGCTTTAAACTGTAGGTCCCTTCCATTCATGTATAAATATAACACGCACAACATGAGTGGATGCGAAAAGCTCGGCCTAGGCCCTCCATGGGCTGTTGTGCCATCAAAAGTAAAAGTAAGTAAAGTAAAAGATTGCGTGTGAATGCGCAAAATTAAAAAAAAAAAACATGTGTCTTTTGCATGGCTAAATAAATACATAAATAAAAAGAAGGAGATGCAGAAAAACGTGTAGAGTTTGTTTTTTCTTCAATGTTCTTTTTACTGCTGTCTCTACTTCCGCACTTTTGCCTATACCGAGAGGAATCGCAAAATTTCGACATGTGTACCTTACTCAATTTCACTTCGATGTTTTTTTTTATGTCGTCCTTTTTTTTTTTTGTTCTTCAAATTGTATTCAAGTCTGCTGGTGAACACTAAACTAGTGTACAAGCAAATACTTAAACTTTTTTCGTAAAAATGTTTACTGACAGCAGCAATTAAGTGTCTCGAGCACGTATTATGAGCGTTGAGCAATAAAATCAACCAACTACGGGAAGCGAGAAGAGCGAGAACGCAAAAGCAAACAGCATACAACACAAAAAAAAGGACTACCGCTTAAACGCTGGAATTATTTGCTTTCAGAATGCTATAGCCTTTTTCTTGAATCCGTTTTCCTGATTCTGTCTTATCGTTTCCTTCTGAGTAGCTGTACCAATTGCAAAAAAAAACAGCAAAAAAAGCAGTTGCAGACTGCTACTAACTTTTATATCATTTACGTTGATACAGCGAGAGAAAGACATTCCATAATAACTAGTTAAGGTAGTGGCACCAAGGATTATTGAGTTATTGGCACGGATATAAGCAAGAAAGCTTTCGAAAAATACCTTCGACCTTTGACGTGGGCAAGGAGGATCCAGTGTCCACGATTGCAACAATGTCAGTTTAAAGATTACTTACAATCGGACCATCTGATGGTTGTTTACCCTGTACCGATGGGAGGTTTAGGATTAGATAACTTTTGAACAGCGCTGTTAATTGCGATACTGGAATCTAACTACTGAGTTTGTCGAAACGCGATTGTACTGGTAACCCCGGGGTCTCTCTAAACAGGAGGCTGGCATCGATGTTGAAGGAGACTCCTTAGGCTCTCGATGCGCAATGTTGTTGGCGACCTCTGAGTGCCTCAAAACGAAGTGCTTCTATCAACTCTACGAAACGTGGCTCCTTGGGCCCTGATTCCTTTCAAGAGCGCTGTTTCATAGCTTGAGCCTCTCAAAAAGCGATGTTGATATGGACCTTTGAGTTTCTCGTAACGTACTCTTTTGACGACCTCTGAATCTTTCGGTGCAAAATTGTTGTGGATGCAACTAAGCATTTATTTTCATGGAATTTATCTCTAAGTGTACATGGTATTTATTTATTTGATTCATTTTTTTCAAGGCATACATAATATATGTAGTATGTTTGTGTGTGTGTTGGTGTGTGTCTGCAGCGGCATGACAATTTTCACACCTAACATTTTATAAACGAAAATTTCAGACAAACACACACACACACACACACACACACACACACACACAAACATAAATACATACATACACATGTGAATTCAAACTGAAATAAATAAATACAGGTAGCTACCCTGTAGGGCAACCAGCTTATGCAAAGTTGGCCGATCAACTGGTTTACATTTGGTGTCTTTCCTCATCGCAAACTGGTTACTTTAACATTGTGTTGTCCTACGCGCAAGTCAATTGTCCAGCCTTGCATATCTTCTCAACTAAGTAGTTGAGAGATAGATATTTTTGCAATAATTTGTAAAACACTCGAATTGTTTCAGTTATGTAATCAGTTATGTAATCAGTCAGACCAATAAGCGCGTCGCACGTTCGGTGAATGGGCCCAAAACGAGATGGCCACCGATACCGATTTTCACAAGAAAATTTTGTTCAGCGACGAAGCTCACTTTTGGTTAAATGGATAATAAGCAAAATTGTCGCATTTGGAGTGATCATAATCCACAAGCCATTGTTGAGACGTCGTTACATCCTCAAAAAGTCACTGTTTGGTGTGCTCTATGGGCAGAGGGAATCATTGGTCCATATTTCTTCAAAGATGAAACAGGTCATAATGTTACAGTCAATGGGGAAGGCTATAGAGCATTGATTAATGACTTTTTCGTGCCTGAATTGGAGAGTAGTTTATGTGGACGACCTTTGGTTCCAACAAGACGGCGCTACATGTCATACAGCCAACGAAACAATCACAAGCAATTTATTGAAGGAAACTTTTGGTGAGCGCATTATCTCGCGTCGTGGGTCTGTGGCGTGGCCTCGAAGATCGTGCGATTTAACACCGCCGGACTATTTTTTGTGGGGTTATGTGAAGTCGCTTGTCTACGCAGATAAGCCCGAGACGATTGTCGCCTTGGAAGAGAATATTCGGCCTTTTATTACTGACATACGGCCCCATTTGCTGCAAAAAGTGGTCGAAAATTGGGCCTCTCGGCTGGAATTTATTCGAACCAGCAGCGGCGGCCACTTGCCCGAAATCGTTTTGAAAACATAATGGCAAATCCTTATCTTTATAATAAAGTTAAATTCTTGGCCATAACATTAAATTATATGCGTTTTATTTCTTCTTGAAAACCACACTTCTAACAAAAACACCCATTACTTTAAAAACTGACTGTTGCATACTAAACTACTTATTTGAAAATCTAATAAATTTAGTGGACTAGATTGGATTGGAGCGACAGGGTGGTTATCTACATGTATAAACAAATATCAAGCTCAAAGCGTTTGAGTCTCATATGGAGATATCCTTTCACACCACTACTACTGCGCTCACTCTTAAACTATATTACAACATTCCTGTTGTTCTCATTTGTTGGCTGATAATGCTTCGGTTCTTGTTGTTGTTCTCCCGGCTGTTTTTATTGTTGTTGCTGCTTCTATATACCTTACCTCCTGTCAATTCTCTTCTCGTATTTGTCTTTGCGACGTGTTCATGGCATATAAGTATGTACGAGTATGTACGTATTTTTTGTTATTGTATTTCTTTAATGTTTGCTGCTGTTGTTTTTCCACACCTCACGTGTCGCACCTTGTTTTTCGCACACCAATATTTTTAAAATTTTTATCGAATTGTGAGTAGATCTGTTTTTATTTTGTTTTTGGTTCTCGCTGTTGTTTGTAGTTGTCGATGTTGTTGCTGCTGATTGTGAATTTAATGTTGATCATATTTATTATTGCCAATAAGTAGTAGTACTTAGTAGTAGTAGTAGTAGTAGTAGTAGTAGTAGTAGTAGCACTTGCCAACACTAGTAGTGACATTTAAGCCTCAAAATGTGGAAAAATCATTTGGGTACATACTCCGCATACACACACACACACATATATCATTTTACAAGGTCATTTGTCGGATCCGCTAGTATCTCAGTTTATAGGTATACTTATTAGAGGCAACATGTTTCTTAACTGGAAAATTGGGGAGAGAGAGAGTATCAGGTTGACAACGAGAGCTATTTTTTGAGATAACTTCGTCCGATTTGAAAAGAAATTCAGTACAATTTGGAACACAGTCTGATATTTTAAGATCTATAAATTTTTATTATAGTTTTGTTTACCGTTAGTATATAGGATTAGCCGAGTTATTTCTAAGACTTCCATTTCTTCATTTCTTCCAAATCTTAATTTTCAACGAAAACGATTTCAAATTAATTAGGCCTTCGAAGTTTACAAATTTATTCGGAATTAAGAGCAATTTTATACTGTACGGAGTGCGAAGTATAATAAACTTCCGAAGCAAACCGCTGGAAGGAGATTTAATGAAACCAAATCAATGTAATTGAGTCGATACCGAAGTCCATTTGCGGAAATTTTCGAAATTTTTCCGAGGCGATGCATACACACTGACGAGTTAAAAGAAAAGCAAGAACATGAATGGCCAACAAATTATATTAAGTATGATGGTCTTCGGCGGTTTTGATATATATATCAACTCAATTAAAGTTATACTTAATGCATAGCTAAATTTAAAAAACATTGAATATAATTCATTTTTAGAAAGTTCATATTCAAATGGGAGTTCAAAAGTCATCCCGAAGCTCGAAGGGCTAATATTTAGAAACATCTTCAAAAATAAACAATAACGGGAGAGCAAAAGTTTTTTTTTGTGTTGATCGAAAACTTTTTAGTTTTTGTGCCATAGTGCAATTTTTCAACTATCAATACAAATTTATTTTCATGCATCAATAAAAGTTTACTTTCTCAATAAAGAAACGAAAAACAAACAACAACCAAATTCATGCACACACATACACACACATACACACACTCGCATGCATCTACTTTAGCAACGATTTTGTTGGCAATATTGTAAACATTTACATGCATTTAATGTCTGCGTGACTCAATCAATTCCATTTGTTTTGTAGTTGTTGGTGCTACTAACACACATACACACACACACACACACACACACACACACACACACACACACACACACATCACACATACAAATAAAAACAAATTGCTCAGCAATCAAAATGACAGATACTATATATATAAATACATACGTATGTACGTATGTGCGCGTGTGTGTGTGTGCAAGCTTCATGCTTACATTTCTACAAAACACAAACTAATTTTATTAAATTGTATACAATTTGGTCGAAATGTCAATGCAACATTGTGTCCGATTATTTTTGGGAGAAAAAAAAAACACAATAGCAACAACACTGCTACTGCTACTCTACTTCGGTTCTGGACTAAAGAGACTATGCACGAGGAGAGTTTGAAGGCCGCTCAGGCAAGTGAAAGTTGGAGCGCCGCACAACGTTCATTTTATTTGACATTTTCATTCTATTTCCATTTGCATTGTTAGTCTCTTTCTTATTATCCTCTTTTATTTTTCGATATGGGAAAAATAACCATCTTGCTGCTTCGAAAAAGGTAAATTTGTTACTACAGAGTAGACGAGTTGAAGGCTAAAGAGTTTGGTATGTAAATAGTATGTGAAATAAAATGATTTATTGTTGCTAGTTTTATGCCATACTATATACCTTTTCTTTTCTTTTCTCATTTTTTTTTGGTAATAATTTGACAACAAGAACACACACAAACAGCAAATGTATGTATGTATTTGTAAATTGTTTGTTGCTCATCTGTTTTGGAATTTAGTAACTCAGGTAGAAATGCGAATTTTCATGTTTTGTGTGCCTTTAAAATTATATCGACACACAACCGAGTACACGTGTCGGTAATTCCAGAGGGAACAGTTTGCTGTCAATGATCACCCACAAATATTTGTGATGCTGAAGGTTTTTGTGTTTATTCCAGTCTATAGAAGAGAAGTATCTGTTTTAATAATAGAAATTTGAGAGTGGTTAGCTCAGAATCTTTCGGATAAAATTCATATGAATGCACAGAAAAACTAATTGGAAAGGTAAGTTTGGGCGCGGCCAAATTTTATATAAGTACCCTACACAACCTATAAAATAAAATAGTTTTTTAATTCAAATTCTGTTGCATTTGTACCAATATTTCATTTGATAATGTAATTAGAATATTTTACTAATGTGGGAGGTATGTAGGTGGGCATGTTTATTGCCTAATTTTTATGATTTCCCTTTGAGTTTTTCTTGATGCTATTAAAACTGTGTGCACTGAATTTGGATTAATTTGCTTCACTCACTAGTTTCCTCGATATTTCCTCATACATTGTTATTATAAATGGATTATAATAAAACTTGGCCATCTCCAGTTTTAGCAGAAAGTGAAGAGCCATAGACCAAAAACTTATGGTTTCATTCTTCATTTTCATTCTCACTTTCACTTTAGAAGTTTAAAGATTCACTTCATCAAATGCAGTTTCCAAAATAATATAGATAAAAGGAATAATTAGTTCGGTTTGGTTCAAGTATCTCAACTGGGGATATCACTGTATCATTTGGTTCAAAACCAGTTTGCATCCCTGGCTACTAATGCGATTATCCGCCAAGACTTTGGTCATTTCTTTTATAGCTTAGTTGTATCAGAAGTTCCTGAAATTGGGTTTGTTGGTTCTAAGTCAAGATTTTTGCAAATTTCGAGCGCGCATTTTATTTGACCAGACCTGCAAGTAACTGGGTGTATGTATTAGTGTTAAATTAATTTTCACACGCGATGTTATCATTACTCCACGATAACGAGCTCCTTTTTATGTGAGTGTGTATATATTTTGTATATGCTATAAAATGAAACAAAGTGCATACACACACTGTATCTACTTGGGAAATTTCTTAAGAAATTTCTTTAATCTTGAGTAAAGTATGTGAGCAGTAAAATATTGTGAAATATTTTTAAAACCCCACTAACAATTTCATATTTCATCTCATAAAATATCAAAAATCACATATAAAATAAAATGTGTAGAAAGTAAGATAGCAAAGATACAAGAATAAGGGTAAAAGCAAATAAATATATGAGTAGTTAGGTACATTGAAATAGTAAGACTTATGTCGCCCGTCCCTTAACAATACTTAGTAGAATTCAATTATAGCTGCTACGCTATCGTCAGCAGTAAAGCACCACGAAGCTGTAACAGCAGCAGCTCAGCTACTAGTAAAAAGGGTTAAATTTATGACACTTTTCATATTTATTAAGTACAATTGTGACATTTGTTTTATTGCAAAGAGAACTGCTGCTGCTGCTGCTGCTGCTGCTGCTACTATTGTTGCTTTTGTTACTGTTACTGTTACTGTTACTGTTACTGTTAGTGCGATTGGGGGCAAACGATCAACGAATTGTGCGAAGTGTACGCATCTAGTGCGAACTAGTTCATATTTTCCTCATGCTTTTGCTCTCATTGTAATAAAATAAAACCACAAAATGTTTGTGGGTTTGTATGTTGCCGACATATTATGACATTGCCTGTTGTTGTTGCTGTTGCTGTTGTTGTTTTTGCTGCTGCTGCAGCTGCTCAACAATTTGTGTGACAACAATTTCTTTTTTGACAATTTATGCTCGGATATTTCCTTTCAGTGGTTGGGGGGAGGGGGGGAGGGGGCGGGGATTGGTTTTCCTGGCTCTGGTTGTGCGCACACACACATTATTAAGTAAAATTCATACACCACTTCCCCTTTGCCATTCCCCAGAAAAAGCAGCAGCATTGGCAGCAACAACAGTAATAGCAGAAAAATATTATTGCAACTTTATATTTGTTATTTACGGAAAATTATCAAAGCTAATGACGTGCTAATAATAAATGGAAATATTCCTTATATATTTCGTTTAAGCGAAAAATTTGTTTTCCGTTTTCGGTTACAACGCAAAATGTAATTGTTTCGTCGGTAGATTACACAGGCCAATACAGGACTATACTTTTTCGAAGGAGCGCTGAATCCGAGACCGACATAATTTAGAATTCATCCATCACATCAGTTTTACGAGATAACCTAACCTAAAAATTGTTAAGAAAAAATACTCAGGTCTCAGGGTTATTCTCTTGATATTCTCTTATTTCAAAAACAACGATTCAGAGACTTTCATTTCGAAAGCTGCCACAGCCACCTCCTCTCCTTGAATTAGCTACTGCTATTACAAAAACAAATTTTGTATTTTCTTGGTACATTTGCTTTATGTCCTTCTCATATTTTTTGGATACGAAATTCTATGCATAAAAATATCATATTTAATCCTTACGAAAATGTTTGCATATTTTTGTGCGCTAGAAGTAAGAATAACGACAAAAACCAACATAAACTAAAAAGCGAAGAAAGGTAACAGAGAAAAGATGAAAGAGAGAGAGAGAGAGAGGGAGAGAGAGAGAGAGAGTGGAGGAACCAGCTTCAGCACCAGCTGTTCTGCGGCTATATAAGAAACTTGAAGACGTGCAAAAGTTGAAGACATTTTTGGTGACACACTTTAAAATTTTATGATTTTGCAATCATACAAATTTTTGTTTGCTTTTATTATTTCGTTTTTTCCTTCTTGCTGCTGGTGAGTGCTGAGTGCATTAGTTGAGGGAGAAACTAAAACAAGAAGGCAAATCTTGATGTTGATGGCAATAATTTGCTCTGTGCCAAAACTAATTTAGATATTTAAGAAATGTAGAAATGACAAAATGAGAAAATTAAGCGAGCGCACAGCACATAAATTAAGATTTATTGTATATTTTAGTGCTTAACGTGTTTTACTTCGTTTCCATTTATAAGTAGTATAGTAGTATAGTATGTAAGTTTCATGTGAAATTTTTCAATAATTTGGTATGACATAAAAGTTCCGAGATTATTTTTGACACATTTGCCAAAACAAAATAATAATAAAATTTATAGATTTCCCACTTTGAAAAAACAATAATTTAGCATTTAAATATTTATTTTAAGCATGATGTCAGTTTGTAAATTAAAGTTGCAGCTTTGGATTTTCTGCACACTGTTGCTGTTTAGTAGCTGTGATAACCTGAAGGCACATTTCTATAGCTCAATATTTAACAAGATTTCTTGTGTTTGTGTTTAAATCTGCTTCGCAGAATTATTAGTCCTACACAGGGAGTGAGATGGAGATGGAGAGAGATAGCGAGAGGGTATCGATCTTAATTGAGCAGCTGTTAACTGCTGCTAATTACACAGTCCAACAGACCAGTCAGTCAGTATTGGAATTTTTATAAAAATTTGTTTTTTATAAACAAGTCGATAACATAAAATTTCAAACACTGATTTATCAATTACCTAGCGGGAATTTAAGATACAGGTAATAGAGTAATCTGGGCATAGAGTTGAAATCAGTGACCCCTAGTCATCATTGGTCATTTAATAAATAACACTGTGCCTCAAACTTCGAAATAATTACTTGAGGATGGAATTGGTCAACGGATTTATACGGATTTTGGTCTACTGAATCGGAATCCGTTGTCTATTATCTCTCACCACGTCTAGTGTTTTAGATTTTGATCCTTCAAGGTCAAAAGAGATACTGTTATATGTAATGAAATATTTTTTAGTTATGACCTCCGATGTCTTGGTGTCTGTGAAAAAGTTTTTTTGTGCGGTATTTCTACCTTTCCTTTCTCCTCCTTGCCCTTTTCAAATGTGTTTTTTTAAAAGCTTTCTTGAAAACAATCAATAAGCACACGGACAAGTATCAAGTATATGTCTTCAAAGAACAAAGGAACAAAAATAAAAATTGCCAATTAATTTTTTTCTTAACTTTTTTCTATATCACTGTGTCCATCTTTATCGAAGCAAATATGATTTCAATTCCATTCTAAGCTCGATAGCGTGTTTAGTTATTTGAGTTTTTATCCGGTTCACTAGATATTTAGCAAAATCTATAAGCAATTTAGCGAACGAAATTTGGTGAGATCAGCCTTTGATGGGCAAACCCCAAAAAGTTAAAATCCGAGAACAGTGTAATTGCTCACAAAGAGAAAGAGAACCAAAGAGAGAGAGAGAGAGGAAGATGTGGTTCAATCACCGTTAACGATGGTTTCCATTGCACTAGATTGTCATTGCATTCAAGGGATTCAATATACTAAAACTTATTCACATTGTAAATAGACTAATAAATAAAATAAAGTTAAAGTTTTTTATGTAAGTATGTATTTATTTGTCGTAATCTTAATAAAGAAACTATGTATAAAAAGTTTTCTAATATACAATATATTTGTTCACCCTATTAAGTCACATACCTATCATGATTCTTTGATAAAGTTTCTTTTGTTATTTTCGTTAGTTAGCAATATAGTTAGATGTAGTTAACTTATGGTATATTTAATTATTATTATTACAAATTCTTTTCACTGTTTGCGGCTACATACTGCACATAAGAATAAACCATTTTAAGTTTTTCTTAGAGTTTCGTCCCAAACGTACAGTAACTAATTGGACTTGTGACATATTTAAGCTGTCACACAACAAACATACAACCGCAAACAAACAATAAAACATTTTGCAAACACTTTACTGTCTATCTCTAACAACAACAAGGGTGTCAGAGAAAAAATATCGAAACAACACAAATGTATGTTTTTAGTAGGAGAAAACAACAGCATCTGAACAGCAACATTACTAATCTAAACAACTCATGAGCTTGCTTTTCCTCTTCTATTTCTTCTTCTCTTACTACTACCTAGATACTCGTACTCACAAAAGTTTTGAATCCTACCCATCAAACGTTCAGCGTTACTTTGCTCCGTTGTTGATATATATATCACTATATCATCGGTGTTGTTGTTGCTGTTGTCACACAAAACTAGGCAATTGCATTCATGTAAGTGTGTGTGCATTAAAGTTTTTTGCCAACAACAACAATATTTAAAATGCCAGCTGATAAACCTCAAACAACATGGCAGGCACTAGCGCCTATTTTACCTCAATTCTAACCACTTACAGTCAGCGAAATTAGCTTAAGCACAATTTTAATTGTCTTATCAATATTTTGAATAAAAGAAAATTGGATAATTTCTTTAAAATATGTAAACTTTTTTGCTGGTTTGGTAGAACAAACCGTTTTTTAGTACTGAACCTCAACTTCGGTGTTTTTCATAATGTACGGTCGAACCAAGCTCAAACCTAAATTTTGTTTAATTTGTACCAAGCTCAACCTAAATTTTTGCAATTTGTAAAAACAATTGAAAGTGACAAAGTTCCCGAATACATACAGAAACAAGTGCACAAACATATAAATACATAATAAATTGTTGAAAAGAAAAATTTATACATTTGAGACTAACAATTACGTCAGTAATTCCAGATCGATTTTTAGTACCAGACAGAAAGGAAACAATTTATAGGAACCTTTTCTCAGCAACGTGCTAAGCGGCTAAGAATATCCCTGTAATGAACGATTATTAGAAGCTTAACTTGAGTTCGTTTTACCCAATTCTGAAAGTCGATAGAGCTTCCAATGCATATTACCTTTCCACAAAGTTTATTTACAATTTCTACTTCTTCGCTATCATTAGAATTATGTGTGTCGTCATCAACCTCAATATCAAATATCGTTCGGTTCAACAATTAGCGTCCAAGGTATGAAAAAAATATATTTTAGATAATTAGACAAATTAGTGGTCGCTGTGGCGTAGTGGTAGTGCGTTGGATTGCTACACAGAGTGTCCGGGGTTCGAATCTCGGCACAGGCAAAATCAAAAAGTAGAAAAAATAGTTTATCTACACGGCACCACCTCTTGGCAGGCAATGGCAAACCTACAAGAGTAAAAATTGCTATGAAAAGCTTTTCACTTTGCCGTTCGGATTCGGCATTAAACTGTAGGTCCCTTCCATTCATGTACAAATCTAACACGCACAACATGAGTAGTGGATGCGAAAAGCTTGGCCTAGGCCCTCCATGGGCTGTTGCGCCATTTAGAGTAAAGTAAGTGGTCGCTGTGGCGTAGTGGTAGTGCGTTGGATTGCTACACAGAGTGCCCGGGATTCGAATCTCGGCACAGGCAAAATCAAAAAGTAGAAAAAATAGTTTTTCTATACGGCACCACCTCTTGGTAGGCAATGGCAAACCTATAAGAGTACCCAATTCTCAAAAGAGTAAACATGTACATACTCGTATATATTGTACATACTTAGGCATACATTTGTACATATTACTAATTAACATGCCTTAACATGGAGCGCCATATAGCTATGTCTGTCTCTCCGTGAACATAATAACTCAAGGAAAACTTAAGCATTCTATATTCTATATTCAAATTTGGTACACACATTTTTTAAGGTCGAAAAGAGGTTAAGTGGGTTTTGATGTAGAGAGTACCTTCGAATGAAAATTAGCTTTTAATTATTTATGTTATAATTTATTAAATTTAAATATTTTCAAATTGTGAAATGATTAAAAACGGTGTACTTATGCATATTTTTCAGACTGTATATACATACTACGTGACACACACTCTCTCTCGCCATTTTTATATAGGTACGTATATACATACGCTCAACCTACCGAAAAATTAACCGAACATTTTCTGACCGCAAACACGTACATAAATGGACGAAAAAATGGCTGAGTGGGTGAGAAGGAGCATGAAAATACATATACGATTCTTCATATGATTGCAATGCGACAGGTTTTTTTTTTTTTTGGTTTCTTATTAGTAGTGGGAAGAGGGTGCGTTGTGAGAGAGTTTTGTGTGCATTATTGTTGTTCTTGTTGCCCCACGTGATATTTGAGAGCAGCACGTTATTCATACCTGATCATTTGTTTGTGTGTGTTGTATGCTTCTCGTGTTTGCGAGGTTAACATAAACCAATTTACACAAACAAATATACCTACATAGATCTCGGCTCATACATCGAGTCACGTGTGATTTCATTGCTTTTTATGGTTGTTGTTATTCTCGAATCTTTAGAGAGCAAACTTCCGTAATTTCGTTAAATTTTTTTTCTCACTCTTACTACTTTTCATTTTTTGTTGTTGGCACTTTCAATATGTGAGCTCTGAGCTCACTGAATTTTCATGGATAACCGAATTTTGTATGCAATTTTTCGTGTACATGAGTTCACAAAATGTTCTTGTATTTATTTGTTTATTTGCTTGTCATTGGGTAAACTGAGAATTCTGTTTACTGTGCGAAAATGTCAGCATTTGTAAAATATTAAATGAAAGATTTCTTTCTAATAGCATTTTTTAACGCTAAACTCCTTTCCTACTCAGTTTCGTATGTAGTAAATATATATTTGATATCTAATTAAATGAAACTTAAGTATGTACAATCAAGACTTTAAGGTTTCTAAACGCAATTCCTGAACCACACTTCCTTCGCTAGTTTCTTTCCCTACTTAACCTCACTTTTCTGAACCACATTTCCTTTAAAACTCCAACAAAACCAAAAAAATCACTTCCTCTACGCTGCGCTGTGCCCTGTGCTGTCACCTGCTAAAACAAATAATTACAAACTGATGCAAAACAAGAGATAAAATAAAATAAGGTGGCAACTTACGTGCCGTGCAACAGCAGGAGCAACAGCAAACAATAACTTCAAAACTTAAACAACAACTACTTTAGGTATCTAGTCATTCAAAATCGTAATACATTTAAACACAAATCTCAATGAAATCTTTTGTGTGTGAGGTTGGCTGCCAACTACTTTTGTTACCAAAAACAACCACAACAACAACAACAACAAAATTGCAACATAAGGTGCAATAAAGCACCGTCGCACAGTGGTTCGACTGCATTTAGCTTTTTGTTAATGTAATAAAACACTTTATTTTCCATATTTATATAGTGGCATAAATCTTGCAGTCCGGTAAGACAAACTTGATCCACCAGAAAACAGCTAGAAATTTTATATAAAAATTTAAAAAAATTTTTCCGAGAAAACAAATTTTCTCGATTCACATAAAATGAAAATAGTTTTTAAATAATATTTCTAATTAAATAGTAACAGTCTTCGAAAAATAATTCAAAATGCATGCATAAAATTTATTCACATAATTTATGCCCACAATTATTTAATTTTAAATGTACTAATCAATTATTTGTGAATAGAAATAGGAAAAAAAAAAAATATTTTTTCCCGCAATCAAACCACTGTGCGTCTCCCTCTACACTGCTTATCTCCTCTGTGACATTGTTTCACACATCTCTCTGTGCCTTTCTCTCTTTAATTCGAAAGTATATTTTACGAAAACTTTTCTTTGATGCGCTCAGCAGTCCGTACCTACTACATATTTATGTGTGTTTGTGGTGATGGAATATGTGTGTGTGTGTGGGTGTGTGTGAGTGTGTGTTCAGTAACTGCTTCACCATCCATGTATGACCAAGGTATGGAAGCACAACAAGGGCATATATCCGCATCTCTCAAGTTCCACCTTTATAATTAAGTTTAGAACTAAGCCAAAAACCGTACGGAGAGAGCAAACCACACTAAAGTGAATAGAAAATTATAGAGGGAACAATAGTAACAGCAACAACAAGCATTTTGTGCGTCGAGTATCTTCTTAGCTTATTGTATTAGATTTAACTGTGCATTAGAGTACTTAAACTTAAAGAAGTAGCTTAAATAAATTTATACATAAAATATGTAAAAAAAAAGTAAACGTTGTACAGACTTCAATTTGGTCGATAGTATCTGAGTAAGGAAAAAATCTTAATGTCACTATTTCTTGAAGTAAAAGTGGCAAGTGACAAATGAGGTAAAAAGGATGTTGGCACAAGTTGTAAAGGATTGGCCATGGATATGGGACATCGGCGATACGCTGCACTATAACAAAATTTCCATAGACCCAGTGTGGGAACACATATTTGAATTATGCCTTGGCCTGGTTAAAAGTAAGAATTTAATTTTGTTTATTAAGCAGCTTTTTATTTATTTTGTTTTGTTTCTATTTTTAACAAATGATAACAAAACAAATTCTGTGCAATGCTGTATTATTTCATGCTTTGTTCTTAAGGAATAATGATTTTTCTGTTTTCAGCTTTTTTTCTTTAGAGCGTGAAACTAACCTTTGGCTGTAATACTTTAGTATCTATATGTAATGATTTCTAATTCATTAATCAAAAGAAAAACAAATTATACACGGTGTTTTTTTAGAAGTGTGGTTTTGAAGAAGAAATAAAACGCATATAATTGACTTAATTAATGTTATGGCCAAGAATTTAGCTTTATTTTAAAGATAAGAATTTGCCATTATGTTTTGAAAACGATTTCGGGAGGCCCAATTTTCGACCACTTTTTGCAGCAAATGGGGCCGTATGTCAGTAATAAAATGCCGAATATTCTCTTCCAAGGCGTCAATCGTCTCGGGCTTATCTGCGTAGACAAGCGACTTCACATATCCCCACAAAAAATAGTCCAGCGGTGTTAAATCGCACGAACTTGGAGGCCACGCCACAGGCCCACGACGCAAGATAATGCGCTCACCAAAAGTTTCCTTCAATAAATTGATTGTGATTGTTTCGTTGGCTGTATTGCCGTCGTGTTGGAACCAAAGGTCGTCCACATAAACTACTCCAATTCAGGCACGAAAAAGTCATTAATCAATGCTCTATAGCGTTCCCCATTGACTGTAAAGACTAACTCGGAAAAAAGTATTGCCACATTGAAAACCACACTTCTAAAAATAAACAACCCTTTATAAGTACGAAAAATAGAGGTTTTCACTTTCAATGAGTAACTTCATTCATGGGTGGCAATGTCACCGATTCTTTTCATATGTGCTCCAAATTCCGATATCTCCTTCTAAGGAGGTTTGAATTAGTTCTAATTGAAGCCGAATTTCAGAAATAGACCTTGAGACCTTTGTGTTTAAGTGCATTGGATGCTTTCACCAAAAGTTAATTAATTATTTTAAAATGTATTTCCATATGCATCAAGATTTCTGACAACAACAACAACCTGATATATTCCATCCATATTTAATTTTTAAATGTCAATTTCCTCAGACAGACACACTCATGCTCTCTTAACCACGGTAGCACGAACTTAGAAAAAGTCTCTGATTGCCGGCTGAAGTCGCTGTCACATGCCTTAAATAAAAGGATAAAATCCTGCCAACAGAAACAACCAACAACAACAAAATGACGCATAAAATGCCAAAAAGAATTTGAGACAATTTTTGTCCTTATTTTTGTTGTTTTATATTTTTTTCGGTTAACTTCACAGAATCCCCCAGTGCCATCCGAAATACATTTACTACTTGTGGTAGGTACGACGAGTACATATGGTAACAAGCTCATGTCTCTGATTGTGTCCAGTTTTTCTCTGCTCATTTCACAGCGCACTCCGTCACTCCCTCTCCCGGTCTCTATCTCTCGCTTTCACTGTTCTGTTCCCAATTTATATTTATTCAATTTTCATGCAATCACAGTTGCGGTTTTTATTCACCCGTAGTGCAGTTGCTGTAGAAGAGAAGGAAGTCTCTAAAGTATGGTTGGTTAGTATAGAATCGTGTTATATACGAATGAGAGAGTACAAACATACAAACATTTGTATTTGTGTTTTGCCTCGTTGTTGTTGTTGTTTTGGTGTTATCCTGACACTCTTGTTGTCGCCTTAATTCGCAAAAATATCCTATACACACACACACACACAAAAAATACATAGCCAGAGAAATGTGCAAAAACAACAAGTACGTGCAGCAAATCTCCTACTACATGCTATCATCATCATTGCAGTCAACATTGAATGTGTGTTGTTCAAGGAGGAGAGTGAGCGTGAGTATGAGTGCGCCCAGTGGAAAAACTATAAAGGATTTCTCATGCGAAGACGTGATATCGCAGCTCTCAGAAACAAGTGCAATACACATCTCACATGGGCTTACAATATTCACGGTTACTTTCGCAGGCAAAGAAGACCAAACCCTATACCACTCAAGGTTTATTAGATGCAAAGAATATTTACATTCACATATAAAAAACTAATGGCCAGATTTGTAGTGAGAGCTGGATCTTAATTGTGGTTTGAACTGATCATTGTAATTTTTGGCCCTCGTTGACTAAAGAATTAAAAGTCTATTTACTCACCTTTCCATGACTATATGTAACCTTATTATTTTCCTAGTAGATTCTGATAAATTTCAAGACCACAAAACGGATAACTTATGATAAGCAGCAATGCAATTTCAGAAAAGTGGGATCATGGGATCCTCATAGGTAGCAAAACAAATGGTTAAATTCTTTTCAAATTTCGCATGTAGATTCCTTTTAAATTTAATAATTTTTTTTCGGTCTTAAAATCGTTGAATAAACTCTAACATTTTCAAAACAATTTGAAATTAACTTGTGAAACATTCGTTGAAATATTTATGCAGATTCCAACATTTCATTTATGCATAGTTTTAAAATCGATCAAAGTACATGACATAAAAATTACATTTTATCTTCGCTTTCGATCGCTATCTAAATGTAGGCACATTCTCGATGAACATAACTTAAAATTTCTTTCATATTTCACCCATTAATACTCAAAAGTAATAAATATTATATTTATTGAATTTTACATGTGGTCTTTGAATTTCTCCAAAATATTTGTTCCTACAATCCATGCGTGTTCTGTAGTCAACAAGAGATTGAAGCAATAAACAGTTCTGAAGCGACCAATGAAGCATTTCTGAAGCCCTTAAAATTAAATACTTACTAGTATGAGCTGTTCTTTGGATAGCATTTCTTATCAATAGAAATTAAGGAAATCATAGGAAAGTTAACGTCTTCTTCACCATAGTGATGTAATGTTTACTCATTTCATTTACTACTGGGCGATTGTATGAGCGAAGGTGTCTGGAATTACTCTTGTTTGTTGCTTTTTCTTTGCAGTGAAAGAACACACAAACTAAACTTTCATACAACGTGTGAGTGTGTGTGTGTGTGTGTGTGTGTGTGTGTGTGTGTGTGTGTGTGTGTGTGTGTGTGTGTGTGTGTGTGTGTGTGTGTGTGTGTATGGGTGTGGGTGTGTGTGTGTGTGGGTGTGTGTTTGTGAGCCGTAGAGAGTAGGAAGAGAAAGAAGCCAACAGTTACAACGACACAAAAGAGAACAACCATTACGACAAACATCAACATGAATGTGAATTGAAGTTCAAATTTCATGAAATTAAAGGACTTAGCGTAGCGGAAAATCCTCGTTACGTTACGTTACGCTAGCCAGTAGCTAGCTACTAAAACCACATTTGTTGAGGAGACAATAAGAGCAACACCAACCTCACAGGCACATAATACATATAGTAAGTAGTAGTATTAAGTGAAGTTAGTCGCTTGAAATTTGAGCGGATTTAGTTTTACTCTGTTTAACAACTGTTAACAACTGGTTCATTATGGTGTGGAAGGGGATTTTCTGGGGGCCTAATCAATTATATTATATTCTCTTGGATTGTGGTTCAGTATCGAGGTAGGAGCAGAATGGAGAAGCATGCAAGTGACAGGCCAAACCTCATGGGAACTAAGCAAAAACAACAAAGTGGCTTTAAACCTCTAGACTCATACTTAATAATTTTTTAAATTGCTTAGTTAATCAATGTTGGAATTTACTTGCCACTCTAAATTGTTGGCCTAGTCTGAGTTCGTGGTCATGGGAACATTGGAGGCAGCGAAAGGGCCGAGAAATTGGGATTACTTCTAAACGCGTAAACAGGTGTAATTTTTAGCTATTTTACTTCTGTGAGCACAGTTAGGGCGGTTGGTTATATTCACTTTTTCTTACTTCCCTCATCTTTGCAGACACACTAGTCGAAAAGCTAAGTGCAGGCGCGGCCGAATTTTGTATACCCTACTAAAATTAAACGCTTCTGAAATTGTCTGAAATAAATCCTTTTTTTTGCATCCAACGTTGGGTCAAATTTAAATGGGTTTTGCATAAAGCATAAAATACAATGTGTACTAAAGTACTTACTTACTTTAGTTTACATGGAGGGCCTAGGCCGAGCTTTTCGCATCCACTCATGTTGTGCGTGTTATATTTGAACATGAATGGAAGGAAGTACTAATGTAATAATACAAATATTTATTTTATAGGTGTCAGTTGTATGGCAGGCAGGCGGCGTTATTGCCTTTTTATTATAATTTTCTTATCAGTTAATGCGAAACTATCGATAAGCATCGATAAGCATTTGACTGTTGTGTTGTAAAAAATGAGTGTCGGGTGTGATTAATTAATGCACTATAAATTTGAATTCATCTATCAACGATATCGAAAAGTGAAATGAGTTTTTCCAAACTTCAGAGCATAAATATTCGGCAAGTGGTTGCATTTTTATGCATTTATAATATGTATTGTATTTAGACACACAATTAAATATTCATCGAAATAAGGAAAACAATTTACTTCATTATTCATTGCCTTGTCCTAACTTCATCAAAAAACAAAATGATCTATAAAATATACATAAGTATACTTATACATATGTACATAGCCTAAAACTCTAAACGTCGTAACTTGCTGTAACCTGTGTGTGTGTGTGTGAGTGAGTGTATTGAACGCCTCCTGCCTACCTTTATCCGCCTTCTCTTCCTCAGCTTGTTGCATTCAAATCGAGACCATCTTTTGAACGATTGTGAGCATGGTTACTAATGCTACCACTGCTGTTGTTGTTGCTACTACTATTTGTTATGTGTTGAAAATGTCTTTATTTATGATGAAAGCTCAACATTTCTAAGAAATGAAAAATTGTTTGCAAACAAAAGTGAGTCAGAAAATAATAAAACAAACAAAAAATAACCCAACAAACAATAAAGAAAATTTCAAGTGTAAAAACGAGTGAGGGCGAAGAAATAGTAAATATGGTAAGTCGTAGGAAAAAATGTTAAAGCCTCATGCCTAGCATTACAAGGCAGCATGGAAAATATCGAAGGAGAGTGTGTCCTTACACTCTCACGTAAAAGTGTGGGAGAGGGAATTAGAGAGTAGAGCGGAATACATACAAATGTAAGTAAGTAAGAGCAAAGTGGATACACTTTCGTGGCCGCCGTAGTATAGTTGGTAGGTAGAGCGCGGGCATGCTACGCAGACTGTCCGCGCTTCATATTTGAGCACAGGCAAAATCGAAATAGAAAATAGAAAAAAAACAACGGCCATCTCTTGCCAGGTAATGGTAAACCAACAACAGTGAAAATTGCCTATGAGAAGCTTTTCACTTCACCGTTCGGATTCGGCATAAAACTGTACATGCGCAAATATAACACGCACAACATGAGTGGATGCAAAAAGCTCGGCTTAGGCCCTCCGTGGGCTGCTGTCCCCATAAAAGACGCAAGAAAGAAGAAGGATATACATAGTACATACTTACATAGTACAGTTGGTACCAGTAACAGATACCCAACAAAACAAGATATATCTGTACATACGGATTCCTATACAATGAATGCAATGCATTCGAATCAAACTAAGGTCAACTAAGAAATAGTAAAAAAGATGACGCACTCGCCCCTTCATCCTTCGTCAGCTGTCGGCCACTTTCAGTTCAGTTTTCGTTGCTTCAAATGAAAAATATATGCACTTAGCAACGATATTCTATTTTTTTAGCTTTGCTGTTATACTTACTTATGCTTTCTGTTGTTGCTTTGCTCCTTTACTTTTCGTTGATGAAGTTCAGAACTTTTTTGTTTATTTTTGGATGTGGCGTTTTGACTTTTCTTTATTTTTGTTTGCTTTTGTTGTTGTTGTTGTTGTTGTAGTGTACCATTAAAGAAAATTGAAAAAATATGAGCAGAAATGATGAAACGTGGTAAAATGAAAATGAAAATTCCATATTTTGTTTGTCTATCGTTATGCACTCTACTATATTTCTTTCATTGTACATATACCATATTTCAATGTGCTGCTCCCAGTATAGAATTTATGGTGCAGTTGAGTTTTAACTTTTACATAAATAGTTGGTGTGTTAAATCTACAGACACTAATAAACTAGCAATGTGATAATATTTTGATATAAGTACAACGAATGAGGAGATTTGACACCGGATAACACGAAACTCTGAATACGTCTGAATATGTTATTCGAATTTGAAATTTTAGAATTATTCTCTTATAATTAGGCAGTTGCTTGTCCTGAAAGACCTCAAACCTGCAACAAGCAAATTTAATTATAAAGATTTAAATCACACCCTCAAACTTTAAATCTGTTTTTTTTAATCATCATTGATCTTCAAAAATTTCTTTTACAAAAAATATCATTAATCTAAAGCTTTGGAACTAAACTTACTTACTTTAATTTTAATGGCCAAACAGCCCATGGAGGGCCTAGGCCGAGCTTTTTCGCTTTTTTTTGTGCGTGTTATATTTGTACATGAATGGAAGGGACCTACAGTTTAATGTCGAATCCGAACGGCTAAGTGAAAAGCTTTTCATGGCAATTTTTACTCTTGTAGGTTTGCCATTGCCTGCCAAGAGGTGGTGCCGTGTGGAAAAATTATTTTTTCTACTTTTTGATTTTGCCTGTGCCGAGATTCGAACCCCGGCCATTCTGCGTAGCAGCCCAACGCACTACCACTACGCCACAGCGACCACAACTAACTGGAACTAAATCTCCAGATAAAATTCTTGAATATGAAATGAAAAAGGACATTGCTAGACTTTTCGTAAAAAAATATGTCCACCCTTATTTCAGAATCCATCGTATCATTGTCGAAGTTGTAGCAGTATTTACAAAATAAAATTATTTGTATTCTGGCATTCAACCACAATTATTTTAAATTCTGCCTCATAGAAATATCGTTCTTTAATGTTAAGCCGTTTTAGACTCAGACTATGATCATGGGAATCATAAAGTGAGTTACGAATTCTTAACTTTTTCAACGAATTCTGGAATAGGGGTGATCTAATAAATGTATCCTTCTTTATCGGTATAACATAGTATCCAGAGAATTTTTTGTTTTTTACCAGTAAAGAACAATACAATAACATCTTTTTTAATATACTTCGTTTCAGTTTCAGCTCCTTATCAGTCATGTATATGTAGCAGTGAGGCAGGTCCAATAAAAACTTTTTACAGAACAGTATGGAGGAGGCGAGAGTAGTTCGTTCCATTGGAGCCATAGTTTCCACAGTATTTGAAAAAGGATTTGTGCACTTCTTGAATGGGCGCTGATTTTCTGTACTGGGCTATTAATTTTCCGATTGAACTTTAGTAAGCTAGTAGTATTTAGTACATACATAAAAAGCGGTAAAGCTGAGTGCGCCGTCATTATTTTGTTTGACCTTATATTCTTTGAGCATAAAACTGTTGACAGTTACATTTATCAAGGCGTTGCTACGCGAAGACGAGTGAGCGCATCGACTACTGCTAACCGTATATATATATTTCACTGGTGGCGCTGTCACTGTTTTATTTGACATTTGTTGTTGTTGTTGTTTCTATACAGCAAGTCATACATTTTTCCTATTATCAGTTTTTTTGTTTGTTTGTTTGAAGCAATGATTTATGAGAAAATTGTCAACAATATTACAACTGTTGAAAGTAGCGCTTCTACAACTTGTACGCACGAGCATGAACTACAATTTTTGTAATTTTTTTGGTCACTCTAAAAAGTTGTGTTTTAATAACTTAAAATAACTTTTAAGATCATTTATTTGATTTGTTTCCCTTTCTTATTTCGGTAGACTAGCAACACTCAAACTTGTAAATCACGACTCAATTTTTCTCAAGACTAACAAATACTAGTGCCACATGTTGTTTTTTTTTTCGATTCATGTTTGTTTCAATAAGATAAAATAATTTTTTACGAATTTGTTAAGTATTAAGTTTTCGTTAATATTGAATATGGAATTTGTTTTATGGAAAACTTCAGCTTCAGGTTCGACCGAAGCTTGAAAAAAGTCAGCTGTTGTCGGACTCTACCGTGCACTTTTATTCATGCGTAAACTGTAATCGTCTTACATTACACAGTGAGGGAGAGAGCGAGCGAAGAGAGGGAGTTAGTATTTTCTCTTCTTTAGCTTTTAGCCCATCTTCTATTGGGCGCGCACTTTCGCCTTAACCTCAACGAAACAGAAACAGAAACAATTGTAAGTAGTATTGAATGAAGATTCCTTGCGTACATTAATAATATGTGCCGTCTCTTCGTCTTGCAGCTAATGGAAATTTTCATATTGTATTTATTATTATTTTGTTTATTATAGAACTCTATTGAATTTCTTTCTTTTCAATTAATATTGTTTTTGTTTTTTTTTTTTGGTCTTTGTATCATATTTTTAGTGCTCACCTAAAATTCCCCACCGTAGTGTTTCGTAGTTAATTGTGCCCTGTATATGGCTGAATGCGTATATTTGCTTGCGTTTCCGCCCCCTCCCCCCCTTTTCAATGAAACCTAAAACTTTTCGCATTGTCTCATTGTCCTATTATTGTTGTCTTGTATGTGATTCGTTCGTGATTCGATATAAAATGTATATTCGCTGGATACCCTAAGCAATGAGATTGTGATATCAAATGCTCAAGCAATGATTTTTCAATATTCAACATTTATAATTGAGATGAATATCTACTTATACTTACATATTATGTAGAAATTACCCTTTACAAGTTAAGACAATTTGGCAGCATTCATATTTACCCCATACCCCTAGCCTTTTCAGAGCAATACGATTATTTTCTGAGCACTACTCGGCCATCGAAATAGTTCTCTGGGATTGTAGATGAACCTTTGAACCTTTTGAATTTATTTTGTAAATACATAATGCCATAAACAAACTTGTCAAATTCATTTAAGTAAATTTAATTATGTATTACAAAAGCATAAACTCTAAATTTATGCTCAATTGAGTTGAGTTCTGAACTTCATATCTTTTTAAGAGTAATTCGCTGATTCCGACCCTGTCCTCAGATTTTCTATATCACATCTGGAATGCCCGCTTTGGAGGCCAAAAACCGAGAAGAGAGGGAGAAAGAATATAAAATTTTTATTTATTTTAACTCATACATGTTTCATAACTAAGAGAAAATTGCTCATGATGATGGTGAGCAAAAAATTACTTAGATGGCAACCCTCTACCAATCCCCCTTACTCACGTTTTCAGGTAATATATGAAGCCACTATTCGATATGTGGCTACACAGCATAGAAATTTGAGAAACTATAACTCGATTCTGGAGAACAATGTTTCCTAGCGAAAAGTGTTTGGGGTCACAGAAGTTCAAAATTGAAAGGCAAGAACTCTGCTTATCCTTGTAATAATCCTGTTATACTGCATTAACTGTTAGAAGAAATATTACAATATATAATCAATTAAAAAATAGTTGTAATCATTGAAGGTCCAGTCTTTGAAAGTCAAAAATTTATTTATATTAGCAATAACATCTTTCTTACCAAAACTACTTAAGTCTCGAACGAAGTCATTACTCCGCAGCCGAGCTCAGATATAAATCCAAAAACTCTACCCCGACTTGCATTATCCTAAAGTTCTGCGTAACATCGGTCGATTCAGATGTGGTTTTTAAACAAGCAATTTCTTCTTTTCTTTCTTCATTCTTTCATCTTCTTCAAGCAAAATATGAGCACAAATATTTTCTAACTTCTTAAAGTCTAAAAACGTTTACTTCTTTTCATAACTAAAAGCAAAAAATAAAACAGTTTTACTTAACCTTAAATTAACCTTTTATTGTGTCAACGATGTCAAACCCTCTTTAAAATTATAGTCAACGTTTTGCTATAAGAGCAAAATTATTATAATAATTTGAGTATGATTAAAAACGTTAATATTGTTTTGACATTTTATGGCGCCTTTCATTTAGCAAGAAAATGCAGACATTTAATTTAATTTTTAATAACAAAAATATTTCAAATGTTTTTAATGCTCATGAAAATTTGTAGCCGAAAAATGTCAAGCAGACATTGTTGTGAACCAAGTTCGTTTGTCACAAAGGCTAAGAATCTATTCGTAACTACATGCTATATGTGTGGAACTTAAAAAATAATCATTGTGTCAAGAGGGACTTGAACACGCCTCAAAACAAAACTATGCAACTTGTATTCAAGCTTTACACTTCCTTTTACCTCAGGCGGCCACATGCCACTGAGAACTCTCAACTTCACAATAGCCTCAACAATTCTCCAAAGGATTTAAATGCAAAATTTTATGAAAATCTGTTGGAAATGTAGGAGACCATTCTGACCAAACATTTACCAAAGCCTTGATTTTATATATTGTATTAGATTTATAAATCTTACTTCAAACAAATCGAGGTACCATCGTTTACATATCGCGAACTTTAATCTATAGTTAATTGAACCAGAACGTAACTATGCACGAGTCAAAGCAAAAAAGAAAACGGATTAAAAATTGATATGTAGTCAGCGTTGCATATTGAGAGTAACTATTTTATGGGTTACGCTTTTGCGGTTTAGTGTTAAACAAATGAATCAAAAACGAAAAGTTATGAAAAAAAAACAAATTGAAAATGAAAGAAGTTGTAAAAAGGTTAAGAAGTATGAGAAAGCGAAGTTAGTCTATGGAAGGAAAGAAAGAAGGTGAAAAGAGAGCAATCAATGCTTGAAAGTGAAAGACAGAAGTGGCAAATGGAAGCTTTAGATTAAGATGAAATCCTAATAGTGGGTACCATTCCACTTAAACGCATTCATTACATTCTTGTCAGCACTCATTCACTCAGTTACGATCCGACGTAAAAAACTAAGTGCACACACGGTTTCCACAAGGTAATCTATACACAAATTGAAATTCAGGCAGTCAAACATTCTGACATACAAACATTGGTACACTACAGCGACGGCAGGAACGAAACACTCCACCCACTCGCACCCTGTGAACCATTCAATATTCAAAACATCTCTGCGTACCACCTAGCAGTCATATCCACCCTGCACTCAAACCACCCATCACCCAAACCACCCAACAGCCAAACCACCCACCACTCCACATCGCACATTCTATTTCACCTATTTTGTCCTCACCTCTCCATTCAACTATCATTTAACCAAACTGTAATCAAGTCTTCTCGGGTTTCCTTTTTCTTTTTTGGCGTGTTTTTAAATATTTCATGAAATCGCTTTCAATCGGTACTGATGGCGTGGTTGGTTACTACTCGGTGGATAATGGTTTGGAAAGCGTGGGTGGTGGTGTGTGGTGAGCGGATGTAGATGCCAAAATGAATTCAAGTTTTTTGCTTTTGCTCCAATGCTCGACAATTCAATTTAGTGAGTAGTACAGTTCAGTTTTTCTTTGTTTTCGCGTTCTGTTTTTTTAATTTTTCTTTGTTTTGCTTTTGGTGAATTGAAATTCGATAATGACAGGCAAATAATAGCGCGCGCCAGCCAAGAGTTAAAGCGGGGTCGGATGTGGATACTCGAGCGACAACGACGAAAATGTTGCTATACAAAAATAAATAAATAAATAAAAATTTGAATACATGTATGCAACTTGACTTTGGATTGGAGAGACGATGTCGATGATGGAGAACGTGAGAAAAAAGAAGAAAACAATTTGGTTTATTTATGTTTTTAAGGAAACTAATAAACCTAAAAAGTGTTATTAGAAGGAAGAAATTCACATTTTAATTGTCATTATGCGTTTTTTTAACTGGAAACAAATCGGAAAAGGTAGAGTTGTGAAGTTCTGTGCACTTGCCTTTAGCAGCTCCATAATAAATCCGGGGAGGTTGTCTTGAATGCAGTTTTGATGCCATATGGCTGAACACTAGTGGGTTAGAGAGTTGTAAGACGATTGGAACTGTTCCAAGTTCCTCTCTCCGTCTCTTCCTCTCATTCTTACCCTCTCCATATATGTAAGTGTATTTAGAAGAAGTTAGAAAGCAGCAGTAGTCGCCTTGGCGTAGTTCGTAGTTCAAGGCTCGGCACGGGAGTTCCACTTCGCCTTTTAAATTTGGACATGGGCTATTTAGCAATTTGAGTAAAGAAGTCTGAATGACACGCCACAACATTCCGACTTTTGGGAGTAGGCTAAAAAATTAACGCAGGTTTACTCTGCTATTGCAAAAGCACATACTAATTTGAGTTACTACTTAGTATATGTACTAGGTGTGCGTTAAAAGCATTTTGGCCATTTTCTATCTAGACACGTTTTGTACGATTTTTTATTTTAGTTGTGTTTTTAGAAACTGATAGGACTTATTTTCCTTTTTGGGAGCCATACTGGGTTGGGAGCCACACTGGGTTAATTTTTTGCTTCAATCCTTGAAGTTATCTGAAATTTGAAAAATTTTCCATTTTGGATACAGGAAACAAATTGGAAGTTCTCAAGAGGACTATTTAATCGTAAAAACAAATCGTTTGAAAAATCATGCCTGGATCTCCAGTTTGATTTACTTGAGTGAAGTAATGTAGTGCCATTTCACCTGCTTACTTTATTAAGATTTAACTAAACTGATCAATAGGTTTGCCTGCAAATCAGCTCCTGGTCTTAATCAAATGAAGCATCACCAACTTAAACTTGAAAGTCTACGATTTGCTCTTCCTATTCTCACATATACCTACTGTTGCGGTGCCTGAGAAGCCAACTAAATGACATACAAACATGGCCAGCAGAGGAACAAGCGGAACAGGCCTCTTCAACCAATCACCTACCAATCAATCATTAATTGAATATAGGACTTCATTAGAGATTATGCTTTTGTACTTATTAAATTCATTTATATAGAGATTTCTTGTTTGTTTATGATTGTATTTACAAACTAACTTCCCAAGGTGTGTAAAATTTTAATCGGTTTTACTGAAGACCTGGAACCCCAGAGTACTATTTCGTTGGTGGAGAAGTGCTCGGTCCGTTTGCTGGTGGTGGAACTGTGGTCTTGCCCTGCAAGCAACTCTGCAGCAGCTCAAAAGTCGTCGCTGTATTCTCAATGTAAGCACGTTCGGCGGCGCTTGTGCAACGCGTCTCTTCATTATCGATTAAACGATATCTTTCGCGTAAATCGACTAGGATCTCAGTGGCATTTGTTGAAATTGTATACATAGTTTTGGAATTGTCAGAACCCTGTGAGAATATGTTAAGTATTAATAGTGATTTCATTCATATTTTATTCTTCACTTCAAATACTTACCACCTTTGAATAGCAATCAAAATATTTGAATGATTCCGCCAAAGCTGCGCAATTTTGCAATGCTTGACATGATGCAAACGCACTTGAGTCGATTTCTTCACGATCGTGTTGCGTCATTTGATCAACTTGTGCCCGATCGTTGCTGGATGTAGCCAAGCACTTTCCATAATCGAGTTCGTGCTGCTTTGTAATGGCATCCAATTGTGGATTGTAGAAATTGAAACATTCCATGGAACGCCCCGGATTTGCTTCGGTCAAGGCACGAGCATTCAGCATGAATTTTAGTAGAGTCTTATCGGCGGTATGATTTGGCTGAGATGCACCAGCGCTTAATGCCACCAGCCCACAGAGAAGAGTGAAGTTTGTGAATTGCCAAGTGTACTGCATTATACTTAACTTAACTGGTAGTTAGTATTTCACTTCAGGTTTAAATTAATTTTAAATCGAAATTTTACTTCCTTTCGTTGTTGCGCTTACGCTTCGGCTGTTCTCACACAACTGTGACTATCTGCAGAAATGCATCCAGATTTTATATCTAGCCAACTGTGCTCAATTCAACTGGCTTCAAGAATACTTGTAAAGCACTTTGATTCAAATATCTACAAAAATAATTTGCTATTTCTGTACTCCCGGAAGCGGGTGTTTTTTGTAAGTAGTCAAAGTAAATTTATAGAGGCATTAAAATCGTCACTGATATTGATAAGAAATACAGAAAATAGATAAGAAAATATTGATAATAATGGTGCTGATATTTTTAATTAATCTCAAGTTATTTGATTAGCCGAACTGAAATCTTGAGATGTTTTTACCATAGTTAGAATTAGTGTACTGTCGTGCCCGACATACATGTGGAGTCGAGAATTGCATATGTAAAAATTTGGAAGATTGGTATAATAAATTGGGAAAAACAAATGCCCTTGAGTGCAGTAATGAAACTGAAATGAGTTATGAAATTTCGACCTTGGCTGGTAAAAAAAAGCAGTGAAATACGGACAATGAGAATATTTAGGATTACCGAACCTTTGTAACGAACTCTGTAAAAAATATAGAAATATATAAATAAAAGCAAATTCGTACTTAGGTAATATAGAGCGAGAAAATACAAAATTCTGAGTTGTAATTCATTTTTAGTAAGATTACATGCAACTCTTTTTTTTGGGTCACGTCAAGATTCACTTAGCAACTCTTTTAATTTAAAAGTTTTGAACAGAACAAATTTTCGATACTCATTCTAAGGTAAGGCTAGACGGCGCAAAACGATGCAGGGAACCAAGCCCCCAAAACGAAAAAATTTCATACCCAAATAAGGTGAAATCAGACTTAAATTCACATCAAATTTGGAATTACTTAAAATTCAGACCAAAATCACATTGAATATTGTAATTGAATTTATCAGTGATTTGAGGTATCAATCGTAAATTTTACCAGGGACAGGGATTGAGACCGTTACCGTTACTGGTTCATTCTCATTACCGATATCGTGTGTAAACAAAGTACTCTTCAACTTCCAAGCATGACTAACCTTCCGGCTATTAAAAAAATCGCAAGTAGATGGTTCGATTTCGCGGGAACTCTGTTATATTTAGTAATCATAAAACGAAATGTTCTATGTTAGATTAAAATTTAGATTGACAGTCGAAAAATAAAAACAAATTACTGATAACATTGTAGGCAAAACAAAAAAATAACTAAGAAGAATTACATATTTGGGGGGAACTTTTTCTCCAAAGAACAACACAATTCCGCATACTAAACAAAGAGTATGATTCAAAATTTTACCGGAATTGTTAAAATTGCTGAAAAAATAAATTATTTTTAATCAGAAATAAGTGGTAGTATTTATGTAATTACCGTGCCATACCTTGTAATAAATTGTAATTATTGCACGTTTAGAAGAAATAAATTCATCACTGATAACAAAAAAAACAAGATAAGTTGAATTGATGGGTGCTTAATCGAATTTAACGTTAAAACTTTACTAAAAATAAAACAAATTATATTTATTTCCTGCACTTTAGCAATTGCAAAATAAAAACAAAACACAAAAGCTATTGCTACATTTTTCCCTCTATCTAATATTGGATGGCGAAATCTTTCACCGGAGGCATCTTCTTTGAATCTGGTAAACGAAAGAGACTAAAGTGGTGCACTGGGAAAGACTCCAGCGTCTATTTCACAGAAAAATGTTTACCCACCAAGCGATAATAAATTGCCACCCCGCCGATCGGAACCGGCGTTAAGCTCTGGGTCCAACCAGTGTTCCTCTACACATCCACCTAACGCTTCTCCTGACCCTATCTGGCTGTACAATTGACCAACTTTCATCTCACTTGACGTCCAGCTGGAAACAGGTACAATTATAAGAAGCCCACTAAACTTTTGTAGCCATAAATGTTCTACTTATATCATACCACCAAATTTAAAAAACAAAAACTCGTGTGCAAGCATATTTGCCCATTGTTGTCGAAAGGTTAAGCGAGGTTTCCCAACTTTGGCGGATGGCGGGGCGTATATGGTATGTAAAACGTTGACGGGCAAACAGAGGCCAGAGTCCCTTTCAGCCTCACGCTGTTACCAACAGTGGTCCGTACCCTCCTCCGCTCACTGCTGAGACATTTTCATTTAATTTTCCATTCTCTCTTTCAGAGTTTTTCTTTTGCCACATAATTTCCGACAATGCACATTTTTGTATTCCTTCCATGCATGGATTAACAATAACACTTTCTCGACACCACAATTCAATATGTAGACAAATTCATTCATTCATTCATTCATTCAATCATTCATTCATTCAATTATTCATTCAAGCATTATTTCGCACTTGCATTTCTTATATGCATAAAGAGCAGCACACGTTTTCGTTTTTGCATAAATCAAATATTCATAAATATACACGGAAATGGAGTAAGTTAATCAGCCAACAGATGTCGCTGTTACGCTGTTCATAAATGCATACATAAACAATATACAGATACCCATACAAACGGATACAATTGGGATAGAGATGACAGCGTTATTTTGAATAAGTAACAGTGATTTAGACATGGCAATGACTATGGTATTTCAAATAGCGAGGTTTTTCTAAGAGACAATTGAGTCTTTGCAGGCATCAGTGTTGGATAACAGAAAAAACTGGCAGCAGAGGGTGTTAAAGTACCATATTGAGCTTTTGATCGATCACCACAGTGATCTGAACTACTTATCAATGACTGAGGAAGGAAAATAGTAGATAGTGTGAAGTGATAGTTCTGGTTGTAGTCGGCCATTGCATAACACCAACGATAAAGAAAAACTAACATTTATTCGAAGAAAGAAGACAAAAGCGGAAGTTTGTACAACAGGAACATAATAAGTTTTTAAAATACATACATATAATATAATTTAAAAATCCCTTCGTCAATTATACGAAGCAAAACAAAAAAGGTTACAAAGTTTATCGATGTGACTTCTCTAAATACATAGATTTTGCGATTAAAGCCAGATTTAGATGAAAATCAAAAAAAAAAATAATAACCACTTTTATATATACACTTTTATCACTACACTTGTAAATTGATTGCATTTATTACAAGAGACTAAACTTGTGCACGGTGAAATACTCCAGCGTCTATTTCACAGAATAATGTTTACCCACCAAGCGATAATAAACAATCACGATGGGAGTTGAAAGCAGGCTGAGAAGATTGTTTGTGAGTTTGTGATTTTGAGAGTTCCCTATAAAGCGTGTTCTCTCTCTGTCGCTCTTTCTCTCTCTCTCTCTTTCACTCTATAGGTACTACAATTGTCGCGACTTCACAACGTATTCGCTGTGGGAATTACAAACAAATATAGTATGATCTTTAGTGCGCTCCATACTAAGCAATTCATCAATGAGTCCACTCATTTATACCATCCGTTCGTTCGCCCGTTCTATCATCTCTCCGTCTGTCGGTCTGCCCATCCGCATACTCGAATTTTCGCCTAATAAATAGGGAGAGCCATAAAGGGGGCGATGATGCGAGGAGCCTGTGGAGTATGCATGCTCTGCTCCTGTCTGTGCGTGTGTGTGTGTGCATTTGTGTGTTTGTCTGCAAGAGTAGAAATTATTACATCCGTATGTGTTTTGCATTGCATGCAATGCATACATTGAATTTGGCCTGCAGTGAATTTGCAACACTGATTAGTGGGTATTATTGCATTATTGTACGTAAATTACAAGCGATGATAGTGTGCGGTGCTGCGTTTGTTACTTGCTTCAGCTTGTTGCTGGCTGCCGTCGTATACCGTTGCTTGTTGCTTGTTGCCATTGCAAACACCAACTGTATGCCAGCGCTAGTGTTGGCGAATGTATGTTTGCTTCGTTGCCTGCCAGGCAGCCTGCTTACTTGCGCTACACGCCTCTGCTAAATGCTAAAATAAATTGGACATGATTGCCCTCACAGATATGCACACATACATACATACATATGAATGTATTTACTGACGTATGTATCTTGTATCTAAGTGATGTGTGCCATTGGATAGGCCCATCACACGGCGGTGGTAATATCATGTAAATTAACAAATTTATAGTTCACTATATTATTGTTTGTTTGTTTCTTCAGGAGAGCGTGACATTCTCTAGTCGAATGTTGGTTATCTCTGATGGTGTGAGTTGATTAATAAATTTTCATGTACATAAATATTTAGTGCCAATTTCTAACCGGAAGAAAGAAAGAGAAAGATAGTCACTGAAAGGCACAGAGGAGCAAACATGTACTGCTGATTTAAAAAAATGTACAAAATACTGCAGCTGATCCTAACTGGTGGGGGCCGAAAGGTCATAATACTAAACTTTATTTAGCTATAGAATATGTTCAAAATTTAATACATTTATTACATATAAAATTAGTTTTTTCGTTTATTATCCAAAAAATGTAAAGGAGATATTGAGAAAAACTGAAAATCCCAACAGTTCAGCGTCTTCGAGTTATATACTATATATGTACACCTAAGATCAATTTTCCAATCTCTTCTGATTTTTTGAACGTTGTTCAGTGTAATTCAAGAAATCAGGAGAAAAATAAAAATTCACATAAATATCGACTAACTATACCAAAGTAATTTCGAGCAATTGCATTTCTATATACATATATGTTGTGCTCCCTTCCGGCGCGGGGAGTCTGTACTTATCACCTACCAGCTTGGGGGCTCTACCCCTCAACACAGCGATGGTGTCATGTGCGTATTTTTTTTTAACGTAATAAACGCAAGTTGATGTACATATAAAGTAGGTGTGGGTATAATTGTAATATACATATGTATGTATGTATGTATGAGCATTGGCCCTGGGCCATTCGTGCTGCCGGCTCCACCGCGGGAACAAAAAAGTTATTTTTTTATGTAACAACAAAAGCAATGAATTTTTGGTCGACCATAATGGTTCATATTTATGAAGTGTTTATGTACACACACACACACGCACACACACACATAGAAATAAAATTTCTCTAGCAGTGTTGCCAGATTGTTAGTCTATTACATTTATCTAATTATTTTAACTTTTCCACGTACAAGTTAATGAAAAATTGTATTTGGTAGTTGTTGTTTGGTATTTGCGTGAATTTTTTTTTTTTGTTATCAATCTCTATTGGATTTGGAAGAGTTTAGGTACTTGCGTGGGAGTTAAGAGTGGCATTTGCAACAGCTGCTTAAGAGATTAGGGAATACTTTAAATTTGGTTAAATTTGCTCCAGAATTTTCCATTGAAAACTTCGACTTTGATTGAATTTTGTATATTTCCATTATCCCTGACATAAGTTTTTGGAAATTTCATTTGCTTTGAAGGTACCTCGCCCACTTTACCGATTTGCCCCAATTTCAAAAAATATAACCTGTTGGCAAAATGTAATACTTAGCGAAAAATAAACAAGTGTAAAAAGAGTAACTTTTACTAATGCTAATAGAATAGTTCTTGATAGTTCTTGATGAATGGAACATTTTTGCGGCAAACAATTGCCATTCCCGAGATGACTTTCTTAGCATGTGTACTATCCTATTCCATTTGGGTTTCTTATCTAAGCAGTTATACGTTCTTTGTTTCCCGATGCTTGATAACCACAATTTCTTTATAGATTTGGAGACATACCTCCACTTTCATATGTGATGGTTGATTTTACATATGCGTTGGTTATTCGGATTTTTGCTCTTCTGGCAACTTGCTAATTTCTACACACATACTGGCTGTAGCCTCCCAAACTCAGCTCTGGCTTTGTTAAAGTCTGCTGTTGACGTTCTCCTCCACTTGTGGTAATCAATCATGCTGCTAAATATCAAATTATGTCTACGTAGTTAGCAGGCTGGCTTTCGATTGTGCTCAGTATTACTTAACTTTGTTCAATTTCATGGCTTTGGTATTCACACGGTACTTGGTGTTAATCTCGAAGCCACCTGATGTTCTATTCTGATCAGCAAATAAGTTTTGCCTTGCATTTCACTGAGCTTCTATGACAACAAGCGTACATCGTCTGCGAAGTCCAAGTCCTCGAATTGACGGGTGGGATGCGTGTGACGGATGTCTCTCATTTCTGGGCATTCGTTTGCCATATCCAGACTATACATAGTCCTGGTTAATTGTGTGTTCTGCGTTGCTAGCGAATGGCTTGCTGATGTTCAGAAATCTAGTATATTTTGTTAAAGATTCTAATGAACTTCTGAGGGACTCGCTTTCTTTGTAGAATAGCAACGCTTAATGGAATCGTAGCTTTCTGCCCCAGTAAAATATTTCATTTTTGGTTGCCCAAACAAATCAGTGAGAGAAATTCTCTGGCAACGCTGGTTTCTAACGGACTCTTGTTTGAATATTTTCAATCGTTAAATTTAGAAATAAGTTTTTATTTTACTTGGAGCATAGAAGTGGGCAGAGACAACGAGTGAGAGAAATAGCAAGGTAGGCATTAAATCTCTTTTTCCCCCCTAAAAAAACAAACAAATAAACAAACAAAAAAAATATAAATTGCATGACAAAGAAGATTTATGAGCGTTTCTGCTTTCCAACAACATAAACAAAAATATTGTCCACATTATATGTGGACATGAGCGTGTGTGAGTGTGTGTGTGAGTGTGTGTGTGTGTTCTGTTTTTAGACTTTCCTGAAAAATGTTGTTCAGTTTTGCAGTCGAGCATTCAAGCTTGAAATTCTCCACATATGAATGCAAGTATTTTGCATGCTGCGGGCATCAATAAAGTTAAAAGCGAGTTGGAAGGTGCTTGAGCAAGCCACTGAACGTTAAGGGGTATGGTGGTGACGGTGGCGGCAGCGGTAGCGATATGGGACGGAAGAGTGTGATTTTGTGAACGCCATAACAACAAAACGCCAATCGTTGCTGTTGTTTTTATTTTGGTTGCGGTGAGCTTTGCTTTTTTTTGTGAAAATTGCCAAATTCTCTAGAAAGGAACGTACATAAAAAAATTAAAGCATACTTCTTGGCTGCTCATATTTATCACCAGCGACCATCGAAAAGTATGATATAGCTTTTGATTCGTTTTGCTTACGTTTCCATAAAATTTAAATTCCAATTGGGCTTTAATAAAATAAACAATCATGCTTTTTTAAGTGCACGACTACCGCTCGCAGCGTATGATTTTTCGTTGCATCAAAAATGGGAAAGTAGAACTAAATTTTGACTAAATGCGTGCATTAGTAAATTTTATGATATTTCGTTGGTTATTATTGGTTGCATATAAATTTCTTAGAAATTATTATTTTTACACACACACATATATCTATTTGTGTATGAAATGGCAGCGTGCTTTTCGGCGCATACAAGTTTCATTAAAGTGTCCAGTCTAAAAATAAATCAGCAAAATTACTCGTACTTCATCAAGTAGCAAAATTATATATCTTGATTATTTTATTCTATCCGCACCCACTCACTGCTCGATTTGATTTGTTTATAATGAAAGTAACTACAACAACAAAATAGATAACCAAAATATAATAACTTTAGTAACAATAACAAGGAGAACAACAACGGAACAGCGACAACATCGAAAATTTGATTAAAAATTCATATTCGTTGAAATTGATGAGTTACATATTTCCTTGATGATAATTCAACATTTAATTTTTAATATAATTTGACAGTCAGGCAGCAGCAGAGTGTAACAGCAGTTGAAGGAGAAGCGAATTATTTTTGCCATTTTCGAAAATAATTCATTTTCATAAGCGGAAATATGCGTAAATAAATGTTGGATTTTTTGTTTGTTTTCTGCTGTTGTACGGTATGACGCGCTCGCGATAATTAAGAGGAAATTGCTGGGTTCGCTAGATTGAAGCAGAAGCATCAGCCATTTAAATGCGCTAAAGTCAAGTATGGTAAGGACGCGCTTTTATATTCTAGAGCTAATTATGTGCGGCGAATAATTACCTGTCATTGTGCGCTTAATGAAAAATCTTCAAAGTAGCACATCAAATTTAATGCGTCCTTGTGCTTCTACTTATTTTTCTTCTTTTTTTTTAAAGTAATACAAAAAGTTAATGAAAACTTCCTAAAAAGCTCTGGTATTTAATTTACTTAGCAGAAGAAAAACACAGCCTCACAGGGTTTGAAATATTTTTGAAATATTTTATTATTAAAAAGCAGTTGCATAATTTTATTATTGTTAATAACAAATTACCACACATAAAACATATTCGATCCAGAATGAGAAAAATGCAGTAACTTCAGAACCACAGCTGGAAATTAAGTAGTTAATCTTTCAAATATTTGTATAAATATTGTATACTGATTAATTGTAGTGGTCGCTGTGGCATAGTGGTAGCGCGTTGGACTGTTACGCAGAGTGTCCGGGGTTCGAATCTCGGCACAGGCAAAATCAAGAAGTAGAAAAAATTATTTTTCCACACGGCACCACCTCTTGGCAGGCAATGGCAAACCTACAAGAGTAAAAATTGCTATGAAAAGCTTTTCACTTCGCCGTTCGGATTCGGCATTAAACTGTAGGTCCCTTCCATTCATCCACAAATATAACACGCGCAACATGAGTGGATGCGAAAAGCTCGGCTTAGGCCCTCCATGGGCTGTTGTGCCATTAAAAGTAAGTAAGTAAGATTAATTGTAGTGTAAGTCAGATAAAATTCTAGTATGAAATCAGAAAGTGTAAATATTGAAAAAACAATCTTACGTTCGGACGAGGCTGAACTTTAATACCCTACACAATGTAGGTGAGCATGCTCGTTCTTACTCAGTGCGCATTTCGTTCTGCCAACAAATCACGTTTTTGGTGTATTCCTTACACATTTCTAGACACTCTTGGTGTAAAATTTAAATTTGTAGCTATACCAAAAATTACAAAATATTTTATTGTTTACATCAAAATTAGTCAGTGTATTTATTTTATCAGAATTTGTCAGTGTTTTGTATTACATACATACTGGAATTTTACCTGTTTTTTGTATGTATATACAATATAATCTTACGAATACACTAGATTTTTACACCACTTTGGTGCAATGGATATGGTGGAAAAAAAAACAAAAAAAACTTTGTTTGACAAAGAGCTTTAAAAGCAACTCAAAAAAGTAATATAAAGCTACGCGAAGAGATCCACTTAAATTTATTATTATAAAAGGCAAATTGATGTGCTGCTGCTGCTGCTGCTGCTGCCGTAGCTATAGTTGCTATTTAAACCAACCGGCAATCATGCTTTAACCCTTTTTGCGCTAATAGAAATTTAAGCTGATAATTTATATGTCTGCAAATAAAGAACGGCAAAAGAAGAAAGCATGCCGCAGGGAAGCAGAAAAAGCTGGAGAGAGAGAAATCCTTTTTCTTCCTTCTGCAGCTATAAAATTCCGTAACTCTTTTCCTACCTACAAGGCGACATACATACATTAATATATATACTTTGTACATAAAAGTGAAACACCCAAAACGGCAGGGCAGCACCAACGAAAACAACAACAACAATTACAACAGAATAGGTAGAAACTCACACACACACACACCCGCACACACACACACACGCTCACATTTAACTAAAATCGCATGAAAATTAGTGGTAATAATTTCAATTTAAGCGCCAAAACACCAAAGAAATGAGCCAAAAGATTTAAATCATGACACAAAGAAGTAAAAAGGTAAAGGTTGTTGGTTGGCAAGCAGACAGGCAGGCAGGCAGGCAGGCTGTATGGTGAAGAAAAGGAACAGAGGGGAAGAGAGAGAGAGAGAGAGAGAGAGAGAGAGAATAGAGAAAATGGATGGGGAAGAACGGCTGTTGGGGCCATAAAGTTATGAGCGTGAGAATGAGAGCTGAGTTTGATTAGCTGCCAAGGTAAATTTTGATGTTTTGTGTGTAACCACCCACACAGTAAGATCGAAAGAGAGACAGGGAGAGAGAAAATATACTACATAGAAGAGCGTTAAAGAGTCGAAACGCCGAAGAAGAATTTCGTGCAGTATAAATATACAGTTAAAGTCGTAAACCTTTAACTCATAAACTTTTCCTGTCGAGGTTAGATTTTTTTTGTTGCTACATATTTCTTTCCTTTTACGTTTTGAATATTACTGTGGCATTTATGTGTGGTTATGTGTATGTGAGTGTATGTGTGTATGTGTAGTATGAAAAAGGAAGCAGCAGCAAGCACCACCCATAGTGAAAATCAGGCATCCCAACAGAGATAAATTACCAATAGGAGCTAGGCGCCTATGTTGCTTCATGAAAGTTCAAACATACACACGCTCTACCTTTAAGATACTTTGCACTAATTCCCTCCCGCACTTCCTCCTCTTATTTCACTCGTTTGCTTGTCACATAGCAAATATACGCAGGTACATAGGTACTATAAATATTAAAGAGTTTCCTACTACAAGACACGTGATAACATAGCGAAATACTATTAGAAAAAAAATATTTGACTGTCAGCATTTTATGAAAAAGTCCTGCGGATATTTGAGATACACTACATGTAGATACAGTTTTATAGTTCATTTTAAATGAGAGCGCAGAGCGCAGAGCCTTTGATTTTCCTTCACAAGGCTATTCTCTCGTTGGAGTAATCATCCAACGCTCACTACTGATTAATGGATTACTCCCTATTGTTTCAGAGCTCTTGCATTTTGTATTCCTTTTTTAACATAGAAAAATAAAAGAGGACACGATTGATATTCGCCGATTTCTCTTTCTCTCTCTCTATTGATTCTAGTAAGTTATTGCCTATTCTATTGTTTTTAATTGTTAATACCCTACTGCCTACATACATATAAATACTTCATTATTAATTATAAAATAACTAAAAGGTGATTTTTATAAGAGTTTAGTTTTTGAAAATGAAAAAAAAAAACACAGAGATTTTACAGAAGTGAATGAACATTTTATTTGGATCGATAAATCAATTCCTGCCATTTACTTTTTAAAGATAATTTCACTTAAATGTTGCCCACGGCTACGCTTCAAGTGGTCCATTCTGATGGTCCAATTTTGGTGCACTTTTTCACCCATTTCGACCGGAATCTCATCAATGACGCCTTCAATGTTGGCTTCCAAAGCAGAAATCGTGTTTGGTTTGTCCCTATAGACAAGAGACTTAACATACCCCCACAAAAAAAAATTGTTTAACGGGGTCAAATCACACGATCTTGGTGGCCAATTGACTACACCAAAACGTGAGATTAACTGCTCACCAAATTCGCCTCTCTAATGCATGGTTTCGCGTACAGTGTGGCATCGTCCACATGTCTTCATCGTTTTGAAGAAGTACGGCCCAATGATGCCGCCTGCCCATAAACCGCACCAAAAAGTGCATTTTTCGGGATGCATTGGCAGCTGCCAGCCTCTGGCTGGTCTTCACTCCAAATACGGCAATTCTGCTTATTCACGTATCCATTGAGCCAAAAATGAGCCTCGTCGCTAAATGGACGTAGCTTGCGAAACACTTTTTTCGCAGCGCTTGAATTTTGATAATAAATTTCAATAATTTGCAAACATTGTTCAGGCGTAACTCTATTCATGATGAAATGGCAAACCAAACTGAGCATAAATCAAGTGACTGCTGTCAAAAAGGCCAACTCTGAAAAAAGTATAAAAGTGTCAAACATTTATTGAATTTGTATTATCTATTTCAAAAATTTAGCATTTGCCCAACATCAGTCAAAATATTATAATTAAAATTAATCTCCTGATTAAAATGTAAATCTCGAAAAGTGTTTCGGAATCGTTATCCTGAGTATGTACTATATATGAACTTAATTAGTTCAATTTACGTGTAAACGTAGTGAATTTTACGGTTTTAAAAGAAGTTGGTGAAAGTTTTTTTCACAAATTAGTACCAACATGATTTGGTACCCAGGTACTTACTTTACTTTTAATGGCACAACAGCCCATGGAGGGCCTAGGCCGAGCTTTTCGCATCCACTCATGTTGTGCGCGTTATATTTGTACATGAATGGAAGGGACCTACAGTTTAATGCCGAATCCGAACGGCGAAGTGAAAAGCTTTTCATAGCAATTAATACTCTTGTAGGTTTGCCATTGCCTGCCAAGAGGTGGTGCCGTGTAGAAAAATTACTTTTTCTACTTTTTATTTTGCCTGTGCCGAGATTCGAACCCCGGACACTCTGCGTAGCAGTCCAACGCACTACCACTACGCCACAGCGACCAGGTACCCAGGTACACAGGTGCAAAAAATTGAAATCATATTCTGATAAGGGACCCTACTACAAAGAGCGTAAAAGTAAAAAAGGTAGAACCTTATTGTGATTCAATGAAGACCGTGGAGAGAAAATTCGACCCTCGGGGCGGGGAAAGATAGAGGATGATTAGCTCCGGGCCCCTTATGTTTATGAGACAAAATAGGCACACATGCTTTAGCGGAAGCAAAATGGTTGAAGACTAACTGGCACCGGCCCCAATAAAAATGTTGGGTCCGGGTGGAATCCTCCCGAATGCCTTATATAGAGATAATTCCTTATATAGAGAATGACCAGAGACCATCAAGGACTAGCTCCTACATTCAGCTCTAGCACTTTTCTCAGTTTGAAGGTACTGAAAGGGACCGACTGTAGGGTACTGCGGTATTTGAAAATGAGTGTATGCGAAAGATTCTATATGAAAAAAGCAATGAAAAAGATAAAATATAATGGTTGCTCATTTTTGTTTGCTCAATTTGCTGTTGCCTTTTCCTGCTGCTGCTCTACGATTTGTAGTTGTTACTCTTGTTGTTATTGTAACCATATTTTTGACCCCATGAAAAGTTGAACACCTGAAGCACGAAACCAACATACCAAAAAATTAAAAAGAAAAAGCAAAACTGAAAACACACAGAGAAAGAAAAGAAAAAAACTAAAGCAAAGCATAGAAAAAGCATACAAATACCTTTGAAAATTGTGACCACATTGCCTAGCATTGGGTATTTGGGTGTATGTGGTTTGTTTTTTTGCTCAGTGTAGCATACAGCATAGCAAAATAGCATAGCCTGGACGTTGGTGATTTTTAGCGAGATAGACAAGAGTAATCGAGTAGTTGGGGCTGGGGGCTGGCGGGGCTGGGAGCTGGTGTTAATGGCAAGCGGAATGTGTGTGTGTGTGTGTGTGTGTGTAGGGAGTGAAAATCATATTTATCTCGCTTTTACTGCTGCTTCTCGCTCTGCACACTTTTCTTTCTAATATGCGCCGTCATTGTTGCCAAATCTTGGGTTATAAAATCCACCAGATCAGAGAAAATGAACACACATCAAAAGAGAAAAATGTCACTGAGCTACGTAAACAGTGTTGTCAAGTCGAAAAAAAGCACTGGAGGAAAGTTTAATTTTTAAAAATCCACCAGATCTGGTGGAAAAAGCACTAACCTGGCAACTCTGCGCGCTGTTACCCACTTACTCTCTTTTGCTCTCTCTCTCTCTTTCTCCGATATATTTTTCACTCGTTCCCTCACTCGCATTGCATTGCATTAATAGCTTCAACACTAATTACAGCTCATTAAGTTGTCTTAACATTTTTTATTAGATTTGCATGTACTATGCATGCACATATACGAGTATGTATATTTATGTGAGTGTATGTGTGTATCTGTGCAATGCGGGTGTTTTCTCGCCAAAAAGTATGCAGCTAAATGGTATAGAAATTTTTTTCTTTCGTAAGGTTTTTTATTCTTTATTTTATCGTTTTTTATATTTAAGCTCATTTATTATTTTGATGGGAAGTGTTAAGTGTTGAATATGTGACGGTGGGGGAGGGGAGGAGGTGGCGGAGCAGGTAGTATTTGTAGTTGAAAGCGAACATTAGGATGAGAGGGTATTGATGTGAAGTGGCTTTGGGGCGGCAAGCAGTTGCCTGCTATTGAGTTTAATTTACAAGTACAAGTTTTGCTTTGTTGTTGTTGCTTGCGTATAAAAAATTAATGCAATTTATTACTTTAATGCGAAATAATTTGATGCTTCTCTATTTTGTTGTTGTTACTGCTGTGTGTTGGCTGACGTTGAATTTTAACTATGAATTTTGACTGGCATTGTGTTTAGTGCATACTTATATTAAAGTTAAATACTTAGATACGAATAAATTCTATAGAAAAAGTTTTCGAACTATTAATTACAGTTTTGCATTAATTCAGTTAATACTAGCAGGAAGATGGGCTTTAAAGTGTGGGGAAAAAGAAAACAAATAAATATGAGAAGTGAAACGAAAACGAGACGAATGATGAGGAAGAAGTTTTATTGTGAAACGCCGAAGAAAAGTCAAAAAAGAGGTGTAAGAGGAGAGGAGGAAAAAGGAGGATAATGCAGAGGATTAGAAGAATGAGAGAAATGAGGACAACAAAGAGAAAGGAAGAAGTTGAAAGAAGAAATATCAAGGTTATGCGGAGGTTAAGATAGAGAAAGAGCAGAAGGTAGAGAAAGATCCTTAAATGAAGGAGAAAGGATAAGTTGGAGAAATACAGAGAAGAGACAACGGCGAACAGAAGACGGAAGTAGAAGAAGAAGAGGAAAATATTTCTTCGAATTTATACAAACTGGTAATTAAAACATAGTGTTGAATCTTAGATTTGAGGTGAAAGATTGATGACAAGTATTGAAGAAAAACTGAAGATGTAGATTTTTGAACAGGGATAAGCAGGTTGTCGATCGAGGAATCTGTTAACGAGAGCTGCACACATAGAGTTTCGAATGAGACTGAGAAACCAGACTGTGAATGAAAGTTTTGCGTCAAGGCAGCTAATTAATACAGAGAACGAAGCTGAATATGAAGGTTATAAAATATAAATAATAAATTATCAAGTATCGAGGTGTCAGCTTTTCTCCTTCTCCCTCTCCTCGCTGGCCTTATTCGATGAAATACAAGGTTGCATTTAATGTTAATTTATGTAATTCTTTACTTAGAATGAAGAAAATCGTTTCAGACCGATCGTAGCATTATAAACTATGTATTCAATTCGTAGCTTCTTCCTTCTCGTGACGCCTCGTGACTGACGTCAAATAAACTTGAAGTTGATGACGAAGCTGATGCCACAGAGTGCAGAAAAATGCAACAAAAACAGAAACAAAACAATAAACACAAACATTTTCCATACATACGTAAGTACATACTATATAAACAAATATATGTGTGCATGTTTGGCTTCGAACAATAAGAAAACTCAAGAGCATACACGACTACGCTGGATATGAGTGTACTTGTAGCGTATTCTTCAACTTTGGCTGGTGCAACTTTTGCAGCTTCTACTGTTCGATTGTGAATAGCAACTAAGAAAACTTTTTCTTCTACTGAAAATAACAAGAGCAACAACAACATTTTGACTTTTACTCCCGAACAACAATAGCAGCAAACAAAAACTAACAATACCAACAACAAATATGAGCTGCTTGCTACTTCTCACTCACACATGAACACATTGAAGAATTCAAAAGTCAGCATCATGCCACAAGTGTATTGTCTCCAGTTTGTATAAGCGTAAGCATACATAAATACACTTCAACACAAACACACACACACGTACACACACATACACACACACACACACATCAATATACCAGTATGTATATGTAAGTGCATTAGCGCCTTTGTTTAAGTGTGAACTTAAGTGTGCGTGTGTTTATTCACTGCATGCATCTTTATATGCGATTTTCCGTGATTTTCCAAAGTTTTCCGCTTAAAGTTTGGCGTAAAATGGAAAGAAAATCTTGCATCTTTAACGTTTGCAGTATTAACGCATGGTTACCATATTTCTGTAAGAATTCGTTTTTGAGTTCTTTTGTGTATCCAAATTGAATTTGATGGCGGAATATTTAAGGCGCTGTATAATCATCAACTTGTTTTGATAAAAAAATACAAATTTGATTTGTCAAAATTTCGAAACAGAGAACAGTTAAGTGAGGAAAAGTGTTTCAAACACTTCTTTCAGGATATTTGAGATAACAAAAGTAAGAAAAAAATGTTCAGACTAATAATCGAGGTGCATCGAAGAAGACCAAAATACAGAGCAAATTAAAAAAAAGAATTCAAACCAAAATTCAGACCAAAAAATAGACAAAAAGATAAAATATAGATTAAAAATTTTACCGTAATATCAAATCAAAAATAGATTACAAATTTAATCCAATATTCAGATCGAAAGTCAGATCAAATTCAGTGTGAAAATCATTCCAACACAAAAATCTACCAAACTCGGACTAAATTCTGGCCCTATTACACAAAACTCGGCCCAAAATTTAGTTGAAAACATACCAAACAAAAATTCTAATCGGAACTCTAATTCACATTGAATGTGAGCCAAAATTAAGACCAAAAATCAGTCTAAATAACAGGCCAGATATGGGTCCAAATTGTGACCAAAACTTAGATCAGACCAAAAATCGAAGTGGATTGAAGACGACCAACATCCAAAGAAAAATATGATCGAAATCTACACAAATTTCAGATTAAATTAAGACAACAAATCAAAATCAGATCGGAAATAAATTAAAACTCTAATTAAAACCCAAGCAGATTTTCAGATCAAAAGTGTGAAAACTTAGCCCAGAACTCACGTCAGGAGTTAGTCTAAACTCAGACCAAAAATAAGCCCACACAACAGTCTAATGTCCAAAACTTATGTTGATATTCAGATCGTAAAATCAGGCTGCAAGGGTTTGACATTGTGAAAGGATAATTGAGGAATTAAAGCATTATTTATTGTGACTGTGAGGAAGTTATTCAAAATCTTCTGGAAGTGCTTATATCATTTACTTATATCAATTAAGTAATTAATAAAAAATATAAATATTTGGCAACCCTGTATGCCTTAAAATATATTTTTTTTTGTACAATTTACTTACATCTACTCAAAATTTATTTTATCTTTGCTGCTGCTACAATTTAACTTTATTTCATTGACAATTTCAAGAAATTCACTTAACTGTGCCTGTGCTTGTGTGCACATTTAATTGCATGACTGTGCTTCGTATACGAGTATGTATGTATGTATGTATGTGTGTGCAGTACAAATATAAACTTTTTCATTCTTCATAGACTTCTTGTGTTTCAAAAATTGTGTTTACTAATTTCGTTTTTTCCTATGGGGCATACAAAAGTTTTACCAAATTTTGTTTTAAAGTTTTTATTTTTGTATTTTATTTGTTGCTTTTGCATTCTGCTCCTTGGCTTGGTGTGGTATTTATTTAATCTTTATTTGTTTTCAAGTTTTTCTTGTGATAGTTTTCTTTTGATGTCTGTATAAATAAAAATCTAATTACGTGATGACCCTAGAGAATCGGCTAGCTGAAATGAATTATGAATTTGATACAAAATATAAAACTCTAAAGTGTATTAATATTTTTTGTTTTCGTTTTTTCATACTCATTTTCCATTTTTTTTAATCCCAAGTAAAATGTACCGCAAAGTCAACAAAGAAACCACATGAAACTATTAGTTTGTGTATAGTATAACAATTTCACAAGAGATTTTCTAAATTAAAAATTTATTGATATTGGCAACTCTGTCAGTAACAGCAACACTGCAACACTGCAACAACAACAAATGCACATCCTGTAAATGTCAGTGACTCTTTTATGACAAGCAAGGAACAGCACATAAAAGCATATCACAATGCAAGAAGACAGACAGACAGACAGACACAGTGCACAAACGACAATGTAACAAGAATGCAAGAATGTTGTTGTTGCTGTTGTCGTTGCTCTCGTTACCAGAGAGTAGGAAGCATATAGGGGAAAACAAATAAAAGTAGTTGGCAACGAATACTCAAAGTCAAAGTGTTGAGTTACATTGATGCTAATTGTAAGAGCTAAGCGAGTGAGAGAAAAAGTAAGTAGTCGAAAGTGTAAAAGTGATTGAAGTCATGGAATATTTAACAATGATGGTAATGCATTGGTGCTGAAACACCATTTAGACCAGATTTATCTTGTGTCCCCCATGATTCCATGTAGCCTCTATCGTTTCAGAGCGTGTTCGTTGATTTAAGCCTCTACACGAAAGATGTTTTGAGCTTGGAATTTTTATTTCTAGGTGTTTGCACTTAAATAACTATAAAGTGTATTTAATGCAAGGACAAGATTCAATTGCAAGTACCATGTATATGTGGCCCTATGCTCCCTCTAGGAGTACCAGGACAAAAGAATGTTTATGTAAAGTAGTGTAGCGTAGATACATATGTACAATAGATATAAGGTGGAACCGCTTACACGAACCGACGCACAGTGTGCCACTTGTGGACAAAAATGAAACAATTTAAAGTTACAACATTAAACACCCAATTATACCGATCAATAGAGAATACCTCAGTTAATGAAAATAACTTAAGTTATGTAGCGTCAAAGATCAATCGTTCAACTCAATAATTGTTCAGAGTTGGGTTCAATTCTAAACAATGCAGTTTTTATATAAAGTTCGTATTCAAGTATTGACAATATATATTACATACTCGTACATACATATATCAAACGAAAATTTTCAGTTATTTCAATACGGCAACTCTACTAGTTTGTTTACAGTGCTTTAATATGTCAAGAACCGTTACATAAAAAAAAATTTTGAGAGTTAAGCAAATTAATAAGCAGACTTGCAGGGGGGAAAAAACGCCAAAGTAATTTTTTTCAACGTAAATTATGTAATAACATAATCTAAAAAGAAATAGGCATCGAGAAAAACTTGGCCACAGAGGTATTGTTGAGGGTACTCTTCAAAGATTGAAATTGTTGGAGCTTCAATTGGAGAACTTATATCAAATTCATTAATAAATACTCCAATTGGCTTGAGGGTGATTTTATGTCGAGCAGTAGTGATTCCGTATGATTCCATATTTCTAAGGGTGTTAAGCAGGGTATTTTTTTTATAGCTAATGGAAATGGTGAAGACATTGATAAACGAAATATTGGCCAACAAAGGTAGTGTGTGAAATTTCAATTGGATCGGTGAATATTTTTCAAATATTTTTATAAATGAGCTTTGGCCGTATTTCATGTCCGATTATGTTAACCTTAGACAGGATACTTATATTTTCCAACGAAGGTAGTGTCTCAAATTTCAATTAAATTGCTAAAATAATTTTAAAGATATTGAAATTTTTTTATATGGACGCAGAGAGAATGTGTTTCTAGCCTGATTTTAATTAAATTTCAATAGAATTCTTATATTGACAAGGACGTGTGCCCAATTTCATTGAAATTTGAAAACGTTTACTATTTTTGTCCACCAGCAATATGAAAGTGATACATTGTGCGACATAGTACAAATCGATACGGGGACAGTTAGTAACTTTCCGACTACGTTACGTTTGCGTAGTTGAAACTATTCGTTTTTATAGCGGGTCGTTAAGATAAGACCCCCTCTCAGTGAAGCATGTAAGAATTTTTCCATGTGATGGACGGCACAAGTTGTGGATCGGGATCTACTCGCATATCACCCACTCTAGATCCTTGATTCTCTGCTACAAAGAGAATATCGAAAATCAAAATTTCGAGGGATTGATACACGACAGAGCGAAAGAAGGAAAACACTCTTAAAATGTGGTGGATTTTTTTTTTGTACAAATGTTCATACTCGTACGTGGGAGTAATATGGTATAAGATCGGAAGGCCAGAGTGAATTGGGGAAAAGTTAAAGGTACAAATGACGTCAGCCATTACATGGATTGTATAACAAACAAAACAACAACACATCAATAATATATTAGTGCTCTTTCTTTAGCTCAAAAATTTCACAGTTTCCGTTATTGTTAAATCTCCCCACAATTGGATGTTGATCTCTCATCTGTCATTTATCTTACTCTCACTCTCTTTCTGAATTTTCTTTATTCTTGATCTTCTATTCTATTTGGTCCTAACTCTCATACATTTTATTATGCATAGTTTGTTAGGTATACATCTTGACTATTAAAACCATCATATTTTCTTTCCATTTCATGAACGCTTCGTTAAATTTATTATAAGTGGAAGTTTTGTATTTTTATGACTTGTCACAATTTTTATGTTATACACATACATACATTCTCGGTTTGTAGTCACTGGGGCTACCACATAAGAGAACGCTTGAAGACAACGATGGCTTTGACAACAACAATAATAGTGATACATACTTAATAATAAAAAAAGATTGCAATTTATGCGATGGGTGTCGGTATCGTACAATGTCGTCATATTTTTATGCATACAAACACACATACATATGCTTTTAAACATGGTATGTATGTATGTATACCATATACAGCACGTTCTACTTCAACTTCAGGTCACTGACAACTAAATTTCATGTGACATCAAAAATTGACATAAAAAATAGACTCAGAGAGTAAGTGAGTAAATGCAAGGAGATGGAAAGATAGAGGCACAAGAAGAAGAAGGAGAGGTAAAGAGCATAACTGAGATTGCTTGCTAATGGCTTGTGTCATTTTTATGTCACTCTTTCTAATAGAATAAACTACATACATTCAAGTATGTATGTAAATGTGTAGCAGAATCATGTTTTAGTTGTTGGTAAATTGCTTGTCAACCTAGTAAACAAGACTTGCTTGCTGCTCTTTCATGTCTTTTCCATCAATACGGTTGTGATTACTGTGAAATGCACCAATTTCCTATGAAATTTCCTTCAGCTCTGAGACTCTAAGAGTGGGTGGAAGTGCCAATGACACAGTCATTCACTCACTCACTGAGTCAGTCAGCAACAAACCTCATAATGAACTTTTCAATTTAATTTACGCCATTAAGATACGCTGCGCTGCTTTCTGCTCGCCATACAGTAATGAGTAAATTTAGTTAGTGTCTCAGGTTCTTGGTATTTGGTGCGGGAGGAGTGTGGGAGTGTTTGCAATCAGTTACAGTTCAGATGTAGTTACAATTTGCAGTTGGTTGTTTTTCGCAATGTGAAATATTATAATTTCTTCTTATTAAGTGAAAGATGTTATGGGAAATTAAAAAAAAGGAAAAGAGGGAAAATGGTGAAATATGTGTGTGTGTGTGTGTATGTGTGTGTCTGCCTAGTTTAAAAAAAATTAATGGTGTTAATAAATATTGTATTTTACCCAGTATTGAAATAAAAATTTGTATAAAAGTGCTTGAGCTCAAAGTTGTATGGAGAATTGAAAATAATTGAAAGTTCGAGATAACTTAATTTATTCAACGAAATTTATAACAGGTACTTAAGTTATTTATTTTCTAACTATTGAATTCAATTTTGTAATTGTTTAATATTTTCTATTATTAGAAAACATGTTATTGTAAATATTTAATTTATAGCAAGTTCAAAGTTTCGTATATAAGTATACTGTATACATATTTTAGTTCGCACGGGTCGCTCACGACTGAGAGTGCAGTGTTTTTGTTCTCTTTTTGTTGCGTGCAATGTGCGCTGATTAGCACATATAACATTAGTTGGGTTTTATTTGTCGATCGCTCCTAGTTACGTATAACTAGTAGTGATAATTGTATAGAGAACAACAACAAAAGCTGCAACGATAACGCGTTTAACTATATGTAGTTGTTATATACAGCCGACATGTTGTTTAACATATTTGGTTTCTATAAGAATCCTACTGTGAACTATCAATAATGAAACGAGAAGTTTATATGTATATGTAGTGTGGGAAAAACAAAAAGGAAATGTATAAAAATTACCGCCGATGGAAAGTAGGAAGCTAAAAATAAAATTAAAATGTTATGAGGTGTGCAAGAACGAGTTCACCCATATAATTAAGAAGAGACATGCTTATGGTTATATGTTTGAAGATCACCTGCAGCTGCTGTTTTATTGTAAATGACAATACAATGACGAAGAGATTTGGCAACTTGATCGTTTTATTAGCACCTCACCTGTTAAACTAAACTATACTCGAAGGAAGTTTTCATCCGTGGACTACACAACTATTCCTAAATATATGAGATTTATTTAAGGATTGTGGATTTATGTCTAGCCTGTGCCCGATTGGCAAGGTTTAGTTTTTGATAGACATAGTTTAAATTAAATACAATTTTTATACAAACTTACTTCAGATGAGTTTCCTTGAACTTCGTTTGTCCTTTTCAACTGCTTTGCTTATGTGTTGACAATGAAGTGATAGTTTAACGAGCACTGTGATAAGTTGCTATGCAACCCAAATTACCTTCTCTCTTTTATTTTTCTCTCTCTTTAAATGCTTATTTTTTTTATGAAATTTACAAGTGATTTTTTTAATTCTTGAATTAAAATTACAATTTTCTCTTTAATATTAAATAAATTTTCTTTCACTTGTTGTTTTTATGCTCTTTTTCTTATTACAACAAAAATTTAGATATTCACTTTTAGTTATTATTATTATTATTATTTTTGTCAAGTTATAGCTTTATAACTCTTGAGCTTTAAATTGCTTTAATACCTGGTTTTACTACTATATTTTTTTCTTGTTTTTGATTAATTTTACTCGCTTTTGCTTTATTTTTTCTAGATTTGATAATTTTATTTTAAAACTTTCGACATTTCTTTATTAATTTCGATTTAACTTTACTTACCATTTTTATGTTTAGCTTATTTCTTTTAATATATTATTTTCTTTTAGTTCGCTCATTTTGATTTCTTTTCCATTTTTATGTTTAACTTATTTCCTTTATTCTATTCTTTTTATTTTAATTCCCTTATTTTGATTTCATTTCGGTAGGATATATTTCGCTCTAACTTTATTATAAATATTTCTCTTGTTTTTTCTCTTTATTTGCTTCCCGTTTCTTCTCCAGTTTTTATTTTATATAGTGTTTTTGTTTTTTATACTATCGTCATTACTTTATTTCTCTCGATTTTACTTTGTATAACTAGTTTCTGGTCTAACTTGCTTCTCTTTTCTTTAGTCTTCTTTCTTTAGTCTGTTGGTTTCTTTCTACTGATTTTCTACATTCTCCTCTCCCAGCAGTTTGAGAGTTTTATATGCGCTCCCAAAGACTTTTAATGCATTTTTAAATCAACACTTACTTAGATATGTTTGCATTTTCCTTTGTTGTCTCGTTTCTTTTTTTGATTTTCCGAGTTTACAATTATTTTAAACTGTAACAGTTTTTTTTATTAAATTAAGTCATGTTTATTGATTTATTGTTTTAACATACATATTTTTATATATACTTATAGTAATCATTTACGTAGCTTTCTCCAAAGTTTTAATTAGATATGTTGAATTTTCAGTTAGAAGAATTGATTGTTGTTGTTTTTTTTTTTGATAAGTTCAATGATTATTTTATTCCCTTGATGATTTTGATTTTTTATTATAAAGGCTCTGTATTTCTTGTTTCTTTTCAAAAGATTCTAAAATTTATAATGTACATTATTCTGAACTAATTGATTTTGATTCGATTTACTTGAATTTTGTAATTAGGATTTTGGTTTTTGCATTTGATTTTTCATATGTACGCTTTTTACTTGACTTGACTTTCACAGTTTATTAGTAATACTTTTTTAATAAGTACATACCAGAATAGTAATATTTTGATTTTATGTATTTCGAATTATATTTTTCTCAACTCATTTATGATTTATAGCATAGAAACATGTACTTTCCCCACTCTCCATTCATATTCAACTGCTTACTTTTGTTTAAACACTTTAATGCTTTCTGTAGTACTTAGTTTTTGGCTTGCAGCTATTTCGTTCACTGTGCGAATTCACAACTAACAGCGATACTAATATTAGCAGCAGCAGCAGCAACAGCAATAACAAAGAATTAATCGCGATTAAAGCCACCACAAATTACACATAACACCAAACCCGTGCCCGAACCAAAATTAGGCAAATACCACCGACTGGCAGGTAGTTAGGCAGGCAGCCAGCCTGCAGCAGTCTACACTATGAAGGACACAATACATGCACGCACTTAAGAATCGGGGAAAAAATAAATGGTAGACGCTGTTGCGACACTTACCAACGCTTGTCGGTCGGTCGGTTGATCGTATTCTTTGCTTTTAAATTGTGTGGCTTTGGTGTCCAACTTTGCGCTTACCCTTTTCTTTTTGCTCCCCTTTTACTATTATTTCAGCACGCCACACAAATAACCGCCAAATAAAAAACAAACGTGTACGAAAAAATGCCGACACTTTAACGATTTCGTATAGCAGCAAAAATAAGCGCAGGGAGCAAACACAAAACACTAAACACGTTCAACTCTCAAAAGTGTTGTTAGAAAATCAAAAGGTTTGAATTTTTCCGTTGGTTTGATCGTAGAATTTTAAATATAACAGATTTGTATTATCAAAGGACCCTCTTTTTATTGAGCTCTTAAACAATTTATGTGTGTAAAATTAATACATTTATTTGACTTTAATTTAAAACAAATTTAAATTTTGCTAACCTTTACACGCTTTCCATCTACACTTTTAGCTGAAGAGGCACGAGGGAAAATAACTTCACATTGAGTGCCAACACATTCAATTACCCTTTTTTAGCTAAATCGATTTTTAAACACTTTGAATTCGAACTATTTTTTATATGTTGAGAAAACTTTAATTTAATTTTGAAATTTCTTTCATTTCTTTCATATATTCCATTGAATTTTGTTGCACTTGTGTATTTTCCGTACTTTAAATGCACGCAAATACAAGAGAGAAGGTTCCCAAAAGCGAACTGAATTCCTTTATTTCACAAAGCATGAAAGTATAATTTTTCATGTTATTTTCTCGCTTCATAATAATGGGAAATCTTTTATACTTTGGTGGTGCTCTCGTAGCAGGAGTATAATAAAGCGTTTGCGCTCCAAAGTTCCCGTATTACCTCAAATTGAGAAATTTCCCTTTTGTAGGGAAATTTGCATTATTGCACTTTAAAACATTAAAAAATCGTTAAAATACGTTTGGTGTTGTTTCTATTTACTTTTGCGATTTTTATATGTACATATAACGCTTAATATGGGTTAAGCATGTGTTTATTAGCTAGATGGTTTGAGGGCGCTGAAAATCCCCTTTTTGTATGTTAGTATATAATAGTATGCTGGTGTACATACATATTTAGATGCATCCCTTACACACATACACACACTTTCGCAAGATTGTTTGTTAACTAAAAATGTTGCTTGTGCTTGTGCCTGCTTTACGCTGTTTTGTCTTTATGACGCTATGTTTTTGTTGCTTTCGCTGCCACTACATATGTACATACCCTCAAACAGGTGATCAGCCTTATAAGTTGCTCGGCATACCCGGGTATACATACATATTTAAGTGTAAGTTTGTCGTTTTTTCTATGCTTTTTGTTTTAACATACATACATATTAATCTTTATTTGTACTTATATGTCAGTATGTTATGTTAGTATGTTGGTAACACTTAAACAGCAACATAAGAGTGCACGTTTAAGTAATTATCTGTGTAAGTGTGTGTATGTGTGGTGCCTCTGTGTGTGTATATGAGCCTGCGTAAGGCTGTGCGCTTCCGCTTTTGTTTACCCAAGTTGAAGCATTTTTTCTTTCCATTTTTCCTACTCTGATTGATGCGAAAAAAAAGCTTTTTTCCGTCTTCATTTCATTTGGTTTCGTTTTAACTTTTTTTGTTTTTTCATTTGTGGATAGGTCATGTTTACTCAATGTTGTCGTATTTTGTTGCTTTTCTTTTCTTTTCGTTGTTGTTGTTGTTGTTGTCGTTACTGTTGTATAGTACAAATATATGATATGTGTGCCTAGAGTATAATATTGACGTTACTGTGGTTGGATATACATACATATGTATGTATTGTATTTATATGTATATGCATATGTATATGTGTTTTATTTTTATTTTTTTTATTGACTACACTATTACAATCTTATATTTTCCTTTTATGAAATTTACTTTATAATTAAAAAAGTTTATATTTTCCTTTTGTTATTTATTTGTCGTTGGTTCACCTACGTGTTTGTATCAGGATAAATAAGCAGTTGATTAAAATTAATTGCAGTATTAATAAATAACAAGTAAAAGTAATGAATATAAAAATTGAGTGTGGTAACTATTGAAAGAAAAGAATATGACTGAAGTTTCAAAAACTTAAACATCATCCTAAAAATGTGCACCTGATACTGTGAACTAAAACTAAACCAATTTGGTTGGTTCGTTTCGCGTTTTGTTTTTTATTTTTGGATATAAATGAGGCCTTTTCCGTTTGCCTAGAGCAATTCGAAAGCATTGCAAACTCTTGACCATTAGCACTTAGTTTTAAAGGTTTTCCCTTAGTAGATCGTTGAGTGTTGCGTAATTGTTTGACTCCATCGTTGTTGTTCGTGACCTCGTTCCTCACGTGATTGTAAGCATCTATTTATAAGAAATTGGTGGCTAACACCAATGCAGTGGGTCCCTGCTTATAGAACATCGGTGTTTGAGCGATGAATAAGGTTCAAGTGAGCCTTTTTACGACCGGAGAAGTTGGTGGATTCAAGGCATGTATGTACCCCTGAATTCGTATGCGTTTCGAAGAGAAAAGTCCCATACCCTCTTCTTCAGCAACCTTTGAAAGTATGTATATGCAAAGTTCTGTTAACATGTTGGCATCTTCTTGGCAGGTTATTTCTTAGCGCCTGTCTGAAAGTCTTCAAGTACTCGGAACATACAAATCACAAATATGGTTTTAAACCTTCGTTCAGAAACCAGGCATATATTCAACATATTCCAGATGTGTCCCCCACATTATATCGAAGTTCTCTCCTATCTTCACATAATCCTAAAAGTATGCAAAACAATAGTGCTCTAATATGAACGCATTTTGCCCGACGTCATATGTTCCAACACTTTTTCTTATAAGTACTATATGCATACATATAGATTTTTCAGTTAATATCTAGCAAGAAATAGATTAAGTTCGAATATTTTTTTGAAATCCTTGATCAAAGAAATACTTAAAGTTATATATTATCCAACTCCCAATATTAAATATTTCTCTAGATCCAAATGAAATTGTAAACTAAGTAGTAAGTGAGGGCTTTCAATTTTTGTTTGCGTTTTTTATTTATGTATCTGTAAATTTGTTTCTCTTTATGCATGCATTTGCATATCTCCAATATAGTACATACTCGTATGTATGTAGTAAGTATATAGGTATGTATGTTTACTCGTATATAAATCCAATTGAGACATTTGCGAAAATCAAATTGATGGCCTAAGGCTATGAAAATTTTGTTGCAACACACATGCATTAGAGCAAAATAATCAAACACTCAAAGAAAGCGGCATTAAAAAAAACAAAAATTCAAGCAAATATCTTTATGACATTTTAAATTCGAGATTGTTGTATGCCCCTTGCTGTATTGCCCAAATGTTTGTTGCATAATATATTTCCTTTCTATCTATCTTTCTATCAAACTAGGTTACTTTGATAATATTTCATATTATCTGGAGGCTGTAAACCAAAGTCACACACGCTCGCACTCAGAAAACCCACATGAGAATATACAAGAATCTCAAGCATCCAAAAAATTAAGCAAAAAACCCACAACAAATTTCAAGATTTGTAATTTTGACCAAATTTTGTGAGGAGTAGTTGGAGGGGAGGGGGGATAAGTGATATGTAGCATGCACCCAGTGAACAATTTTTGTATATCTTTTATTATAAAGAAATGCGTTTTCAATTTAAAAGTTGAAAATAGAGGGTAGCAAGAACAATTTTTGATATGACAAGGCTTCGACTGTGACCGTGACATGCCTAAATTTGTCCGAACTTTGCTATGAGTCAAATATAACCTAACCATAACATATAACCCAATCATTTTCTTACTAATGAAGAAGTAAAGAATTTCAAGAAAAGTAAAGAATTCCACTGTCAATTTAGTCGACATTTCTAAAGAAAACACTCTCTGAAAATGCCTAATCAAAAATGTTTATTTATTCATTATTATTTAATTTAAAATTTTTGCCATAATCTAAAATGTCAAACTTAGTATGTAAATTAATTGGGAAAGTGGAGTGGGTGCATTGCATTACACTCGTATTTCAAATATATTTTTTGTACTCTTCTTTAGTAAGTATACCAATTTTAAATGCAGTTTTACGCACACCAACAAGTACCTACTTGTCACACATTTATCCACACACACATACATATACAAACATAGAGATCTATGTAAACATGTACATATTATTATATATTCATACTTACTTATGTATATAGGATTTTTTGGATTTTCTCATTTCCCCGTAACTTTCCTTTGGCTTTTTTGATAAATGTCTTCAGCATACATGCAATAAGTATTGGTAAAAAATAAATATTTTCTATAACAAGAAAAAATTGTAATTTGATTTTATTCGTCTTATCTTACATACATACATGTGTAGGATACTTACACACACACATACACATTTTTCTTACATAATTTTAGTTCATCTTCTTCTAATGGCATAACAGCTCATGAAGGGCCTAGGCCCAGTTTCTCGCATCCATTCATGTTGTGCGTGTTATATTTGTACACGAATGGAGGATACCTCCAGTTTTTTATGTCGAATGCGAACGGCGAAACGACAGGTTTTTTTTTCAGGCAAATGTTAGTCTTGGAGGTTTGCCATTGCCTGTCATGAAGTGGTGTCATGTAGAAAAATAGTTTTTCCACTTTTTTTCATTGCTGCCTTGCTTTTTCTTGATATTATTTTCATTTTTGGCCATCATTTGACTATGTTTTGTATCAGTTTTTCTTTACATGTAGAATCATTTTTATGTTTTATTATCAGTTGGAAATTATTGTGTTGATTTTGGTAAAATTATTTGCAATATCCGCAGGATAATTTGCATTTCAAAAGCGACGGGAGTCAACAGAAATTGAACTGAGATGAGCTGATCTGAGTCCTTGCAGTGTGAGGGTGAGACGGAGAGATAGTTAGAAGTTGGCGATTATGGTGCAATTAGTAAAGTTGATTATCGTGTTTTAAAATTGGAGGCCGAAAAGTGGGAGGATATTAGGAGGATATTTTGCAGAAAAGCTTTTTTAAGTTTGTGAGCGAGATGGGAAAAGGGGAACGAATATATTCCATATATTCATTTCAACTAAGTACATATAAGTATGTATACCATATGAAAACTTTATACTATTTTACTTAAAACAAGTATACATGTGTATATATTTTTGTTTATTTTCTACTTTTCTAATTTTTAGTGTTCATTATTAATTGTTATTGTTGAAGAAACCAAAACAAATAAATAAGCTACAGTGATAAACTAACGTAACGCCACAAAAAAAAAAAAAATAAAACTAACTAAAGAAAATTGTAATGATGTCCTTCATCAACTTTTATGAAATAATGAAACTTAATAAAACAAATTTTTACAGTGGTAATTCTTACTAATTACACAGCATAACTTCATGCATGAACCACTAGCACTACAGCAACAACAGCTACATTAGTTGTTGTTGGTGTTGTTGTTTTACTTTTGCTGTTTGTTGGACATGAAAAATTTTAATAAGCCACGCTCACAAAACACAATAACAAAACATCAAGCTACCAGCTCTAGTGATAGCTGTAAAAAAAAAGAGAAAATGGAGAGTTATACCCGTATAAAATAAGAGTATGGAATGGACGTGGCATGAAAAAGAAGTACGAAGTAAAACGAAATGCAGTAAACACAAGGTGAGCAACAGTGTTGCCAGGTTGAAAACTATAAACTAAAAACAAAAATGCTTTCCTTTAATATTTTAGTTATGGTTGAGAGGAAGAAAGAGAAAGTGAAAGAAAAGAAAGACAGGGATTCACGATTTTTGGAGCGATTTCAAGGTAAAAATTCCAACAACGACTGATTGGATATTCCCATCTTCAAGGATGGATCGAAGTATAACGAACTCTGTGGGTACACTCTGTGGGTAGACTCAGAAAGTAATAAATCCATACGTTTACTAAATAAAGCCACGACATGTAAACGAAAGTTTCTTGTTTTATCGACAGTTAAGCAGCAATAAAAGCTATTGTATCCACCACCATTAAATCAAAGGTAGCTAAGGAGTGCAGAGATACGCTAGGCGAGCTAAATCATCACACTGAATTCATCCTCATCTGGGTTCCAGCCCATAGTAATATTGAAGGGAATGCGAAAGCCCTTGGGGGTCAATAAGAGAAGCATGCATATGTGCTAGTAAGGAGTGAGATTGAAAAAATCTTAACACACGTTTTACCTAATAATTTTTTTGGGTGTAAAATTTAAAAATTTCTTTGATCTAGTTATCTTTGAAAAATATGTCATGTGAAGAAAAAGAAGTACGTCTTAAAAATATTAAAAATTTTCAAAAAAATCCAAATTGGTCCTACAAAAAATTGGCCAAAGAATTAAAGGTCTGCCGTCAAACTGTTTCCAATGTTATTAAACAGTTTCAGGAGAATTTGACCATAGATTGGAAACCTGGTTAGGGAAGAAAACAAGGACCACATGATATTGGGAAAGCCAAGAAAATAGATTATATTATTTAACTAGTCATAGGAGGACGTCTCTAACATCCTGTATCACCTCACGTGCGACTTGGTCCATGTTAAATGGAGATAAGTCTCGCGAGTTCATAAACATTGATTGTATCGACACTGCCAATCTTACGGCAGTTTACACAGGTCACTAATAAGTATATAGGTACTCATGCAGAGAAACTGCGAAGCCCCTTTAATAAATAGCAACTGTAGAAATTGCGAAAACTTTGAAGAAAAGAAACGTCCCTTAGAGTATATACTTGCATATATAATGATATACACCGAATATTTGGTTCGATAAGAAAATTGGTAAAAAAAAAGAGGAGTAATTTTCTTTTTCATCACTAGCGATTTTTCCTGAATTTAACAGTAGACTTAAAATGCCAATAGCCCAATTAATACAAAAACGCGCTAGTGGTGGCAACACTACTATTGAAAGATGGCGAGAGAGGGCGTAGATGAGAGAGTGAGCACAAAACGAAGGATGGGTGAAAAGAGTAACTTAATTTGCATAAAATAAAACTAAAGTACAATTGTTACGAAACAAATTGAACAAAAAACGGCACAAGCGAGAAGAAAAGCTCAAAATGAATTAAAAAGAAATGAAAATATGTACAAAATTCAATTCAACGTGAAAACTACTACCCCACATACATAGTACGTGCCTGTGCCTCCTTTACTCACATAGTTTCCCATATTTACCGCGCTATGTCTTCCGCACTTGGTCTCTTTCAGTCTTTTCTGTTTTGGCGAATTTTTTGTTTTTCTGTTGAGTTGAAATAATTTTGCGTTCACTTTAATTTTTGTTTCATTTTGCAATTGCTGTTAAATGTTGTTTTAATTTTATAAAAAATTCTGTGTCACTGTGGTAACGACAAAGTCCTTAACAAATGATTAGCTCGCTCTTTCTCTTGCAAATTCCTACAAATAATGTATTCAAATGTAGGATAGCAGTGGTCGGTAGTTAAATACATACATACTTATATATTGAATTGGAAATTTGCTAAATGCCTTCGTTAATTTATTTTTACTTTTTAGTTTTTATTTTCTTTTCTGTACTTGTACTTTTTACTTTATGAAAAATTAATAAAATAACAAAAAAAATTCGAATAGCGTGTACTTTTCTTTAGTACATATGTTATTCCTTTTTGTGCTGCGTGGAAAGTTTGAACTTTAACTATTACCGTCGTTTACGTCTTTGTCATCGCTTTCACTTTCCTCTTTGCCCCTTTGTAATTTTATTCTCAACTTACAAACTTAATTGAAAATGCAAATTGCCAGCATTGAATTCTTTGTTTTGTTTCACTACTTCGAATTCTGTTCCTCTCACTGCCTCTCCTGCTCTTTTTCTCTTCTTCTTCGTCTCTTACTGTCTTCTCCTACTGTCACAATTTGTGTGATTTTATTATGTTTCCCTTGTCCGCCTTCAATTTGATTTTAATTTTTTTTTTTTGTATTTAAATGTACGAAAAAATGAAAAATTACTTTTTACAATAATTGTGAGATTTGTCGTTCGTATGGGGTGTGAAAATTTGTTAACTTGTTTGCCGTTTGCCGTTTATTCGATTTATTTAAGTACCATCAGCATTGGGTGAGTTTTGGGTATCGAAATAGAATGGCAATTTTTATTTTACAATTCATTTGAAAAGTTATTAGTTTTGAACTTTTGATTGAAGCTTTAGTAAGTTTCATTACGCAAATGGTATCTCTAGACCCAGATCGATTTTGACCGCCTCCGAAAAGTTTCGAACCTCGACTCTGAAATATGGGAGCTGGCGGCCAAAGGTAAAGCGAAGTGGAATCAAGCACTTTCTTTCCACCGATGATTTGGTTGTCCTATTCTGTGTGGCGGAACTTCGGTATTCAAACATTGATATTTCTTTGAACTAATAGCCGATCTAAGGATAGTATTTATGAATATGTTTCCCTCTTTCTGCTAGAAATTAATATAAAATTTAAATATTTGAATAACAAACTTTGTGAGTATAAAATAAAAAAAAATTTTGTTTGAAAATTCTCCGTTGACTTACATACATGGACTACAACAAGCCCAACATCCGATTGATATTGTTTAGAATTGGGCCTACTTCTGTGAGGTGTTCGGTGTGACAGCTAGAGTTTGATGAGGGCAATTTCCTGCACTTAGCAGATTCCCTATTGTCTAAGCAAAACCTACAATAGTCATTAGAAGGAATTCCCATTATTGTAAGATGATAGTTCAATCTTTTTCCTGTGTCCTGTTACATTCTTAGTATAACTTTTTTGATGTTCGTCATTTTCCTTGATGAACAGTGAAAAATATATTTTGCTAGTAGTATTTCGAAAAATGGCTCTGTACTCGCGAAAGAAGTCGATGCTCTTTTCTACGTTAGATTATACCTCGAATGCAAACACGGTTATGGAGTTCGAACGTTTTGAATTTATAAAGCCACTACATCACTAGATTTGAGGTACCTAAAGAGATTTAAATGCCTTGACAACAGCTTAATTGTTTTGTTCTGATTCCTTCAGCATATTTGCAGATTGAAGTATGCACAACTATCAATGGCTTCTATTTCCGCTTGAAAAAATGCTAGTGTTTCTACCTATGGGCTCGGCCACATGCTCCTAGCTAAACTCAATCATCAGGGTAGTGCGTCTCAATACTTCACTCAATACTTAAAGTAAAAGTAAAGTACAAATATTTTATGATTACATAGTAAACGTGCATGGTTTAGTTGTCTTCATAGCTGAAAATGTTTAAAGTCAAGTTTAAAGTCAAATATTTTACATAAATTTTTATTTTCAAACACTTGGCAACTTCTCTGGTTTCTCATTTCATATCGATACATTTCAATGCACCTATATATAAATTCGAGCAATACTGATATTAATAATTCGTACATAAGAGAAAATTCAAAATTAATTTAGCACCACAAATGCAAGGAAGAATAAACAAGTATAGAAAATGAGGGGATTGGAATAATCCCATTTAAGAGATGTGTACCGATGTTAGAGAGCGAGAGAGACGAAAAAGTGGTGTTTATCGTATACACAGAAAGAGCAGACATTTGGCAACAATAAACGGAAATGAAAAATGCTGTCAGCCAAAAGAATTTTGACAATATCGTCTCTTTTTTTTGTTGTTGTTGGGTATGTTTTCTAGTTTTTTGACAATACACAATATTAAAGTTTGAATTCAAACTAAAAAAAAATACCACACAAATTTTAATTCAGGAAAGTACAAAAACAAAAATGGTAAAATCTTTATTCACAAATAGAGAGAGAGAGAGAGAGAGAGAAGGACTGAACTGGACTAGATTTGAAGCATAAATAGAAATATTTTTCTCAAATATTTCACACAATAATAAAACGATAATAACGTTTCACATGTATAGAAAATTGTTGGTATGTGTAGATGTGAATGTGTTTGTGTAGTCTGCAGGATATTTATTTGTTGAAAGGATACTTACTAACATTGTATGTGCAGTAGGGTACCTACAAATTTTCTTAATTTTGAATTTCAGTTTATTTTCTTATATAGAGTTTTATGGCAAAAATTTCTACACATTACATAAGCGTGTGTGAGCAATATCGATGAATATGAAGAGATACTCAAGTGTGCATGTGGTCGGTTCGTTATGGAAAACAATTCATTCATTTGTTTTTCAGGGTACTGCCTACTGATGCTTTTTTAAGATAAACTACGATTTACAAGATTTGGAAACTATTTTTAATTCGATACATGCGATTATCTACTGAGATGTATAGAAATTGTGCAATCAAAGAGTGGAAAAAGTTATAAATTTATAAATCAATTGGAACTTGATTTGAAATTTGAAAAGAGTTTGGAATTTGGCCTGACTCAGGCCACTTCTCGTACAAAGTTAAACGATACTGATACTTCGACTTAGGTATGACTGTATGTAAACAGATTGCTAAATATATGCATCTTATCGGTGTCCTGTGTGATCACATTCACCCTCTCATTCTCCCTTCTTCTTCCTCTTACCTATCAATCTTCCTTCCATTCAACACAATGCTCTGCATTCATAGGGATACACCCTGTGTGTTGAATGTAACAATAAAAGAAAAAAAGAAACAAAAAGGAATAACATTGAAAATGCCACCTTATTCCTCAGATTCTATTCAGATGGAACACGGTCCGAAAGAAAACACAATCGGAGTCCGAAATCACTAGGAGATGTATGTAGCATGGCTTATGCTGAAACGCGATCGCAGTTTGATTGCTATCTGAGTGGAAGTATTGAGTGCTAACTGCACAGTGGAACAAAGAATTAATAGTAAAAAGGGGTATTCCTCTGAATAGAATAGTATTTCGTTTGGCCATAAGAGATCAAAACTTTGAGATATGGCTTTGAAAAAGTTTAACAAGGACAAATATTTGTAATGGGTATCTGAGGATTTTGGTCGTCGAAAAATCCATTTTTGTAGGAATAGTAAATAGTTCGCAAGTAGGCGAATATGTAGGTGTATAAAAAAGTTACTATTCGAGCTACTTTTCAATTTCTGTATTTAACTGTGAATCAGTTCGTTATAAACTTGTATCTTGCTTACTTCAAGAATTCTTGCGATTGAGTCCAGATACAACTGTTTGTCTCTTACTAAAAACTGTAATAAACTTAAGATTAAGCATATAAAACATAGATGTGTTCAATTACATGCCTAAAACTATGCTAAACAAAAAGAACATAAAATTTATGTGATAAAACCAGCACGCAGTATAATCAAAAGAACGTTGACACATAATAAAAAAAAACAGTATTTCAGGGAGTGAGTGCGAAGGCAATATATAAGTAATTGTGCTGGCAGAAAGTCGTGAAATATATGTTCGCTGTGTGCTCGAATAAATTTAAGAATTTGCAAGAGTAGATAATAAAAATGACACATAAATAAACAAAAACCTACAAATATGCTTCAGATTTTGTAATATATATTTTTGTTTTTCTTATTTATGTATTTTTTTTGTATTATTAATTTTGCATAAAAGTTAGTTTAATTATGGTACATCAATCAAGTGTAAATAAATAGATGGCATATATGTAAATATGTATGTGTTTTTATGTGTAGTATGCATGTACAACTCGTACATGACTATGGAACTACTCTCAATAATAATAATAATTGTGTTAATTTTCCGCATTCAAACAGATAAATAGTCAGGCTTTGGTCCATTGGTTCGTTTCATCATCATCGTTATTATTAATTATCATGCTTGTCAATATTATCGTCAACTCATGCTCATGACCACTTCATCGTTCCTTAGCCATCATTACCATTTCATATCCCGTCATCATCAATAACATCGTTAAATAAAATGATTGCCTTTGCTGTTGAACTTTAACGCACACATATACACACATATACACACATACACACTGATACTTGGCTTTCCACTTCCTTTCATGTATACTTTAGCCGCCTATTTGTATGCAATGTTTTTTTCACACCATTGTTTGCTTCTTGTCGGTTTTCAATCTACTAAAGCAAAAAAAAAGAGAAGATGTACTTCAAAAGTGAAATCATCAGAAATAACTATCTTTGAAATATGAACTATCAATGGGGCAGTTGCATATGCAGGTGTGTTTATAAGTGAATATCTAAATTTCATATTTTCCTATGCAGTTTTTAATCAAAACTGTTAATATTTCTCCAAACATTCTGCGCGCAACCAATACAGAAATTGAAGTAGAACTTATTTTGATCTTAACTTTCCTGCACAGAGCATGGTGATCTACTATTCCATTTAGCCTGTGAGTGGAAGGAACGCGATGATGGTGCCTAGGACACTCTTGTGTAAAAGTAATAGGGATATAAGGTAGAGAATTGGGGTGCAAAATCATGATCATCTTATAGGTTAAGTAATGAGAAGTACCGTTATCGAAATAAGTTTCAAGTGCCGAAAGTTTCAAGCGCAAAATAGGAAATGACCGTAAAAATCCGAGTGCGATTTAACTCAGGAAGTCACTCTGGGGGCGAAAAAAATTAAAGAGTGAGAAGAGAAAGTGATTAACTTATGTAAAATAAGACTTATTAATTAAATAATTTATTAATTAATAAGTATTTTGTCAGAAATGCGGAAAATTTAATGAATTAACATTGTAACATTGACAAAGAGGAGTATAGTGGGTTTTTGTAACTATGGCTCGAACTCAAACCCTTTCTCCTTTTCTTTTGCTCTCTCAATGTAGTCCTTGAGTTGGAAGACCACAATTATTAGATTTACAATTACTTTCGGCAATAATGCCAAAGTAGCCATTCAATTTCTCAAATAATTTCAATCTGAATGCATCAACTGCATGCATCAACTCCAACAATACATTCACAATACTCGTAGGTATTGTGGTGCTTGCTGCTTACTTTTGTGGAAGGAACAAAAATGCATTAAACTTTATTACAAATAATACTTTTATACCTACTTACAAGCTATTTCCAAAACCATTTGGCAAAGTATACTTTCAGGTGCAATACCATCAAAATACAAATGCAAAAGTACCTACAAATAGAAATGAAAATTTAGCTAAAATGCCTAAAAGGCACATCAAATAACAAAACCAGCCAGAGCAAATCAACAACGACCAAAAAATAACGTACAAAAGCAGAAGTGCAAATTCAAAATATGCTTAACCTGGAAAACGAAAAATACCCAATAGTGGCGAGAAACTTACCAATAAACATGCAGCAAGAAACAAGGAAAGACCTTCCGCCCGACAACAACACACAGATACTATTTCGAACTAAATCCATTTTAAAGATCATGTTGCAACCACAACAACAACAGCTGCAGCAACAACAACCAACAACAATAACAATGGGAACAGCTACGAACAACAGAAACATATTGTGCATATGCACAATCATAAGAATGAAGCGTCCATAGGAATGTAACAGCAACAGCAGCAGCAGCAGCAGCAGTAACAAGAGCAGCAACACACAGAGCAATAATGACAGCAATACGGCGAGAGTAAGCAACAACAACGGCAGTAAAAGATTCGAAATACATGCAAGGGCACCTTGTGTAATTTTTATACACATGACATGTGTGTGTGTGTGTGTGTGTGTGTGTTTGTGTGTTTGTGTGTGTGTGTGCAGCGTATTCAGTAGAAATGCCGCAAGTGACAAATGCCTGAATGTAATAGAAAATGTCCTTTCGCCCATGTCCATACTCACCGAAGCAGCAAAGAGTTAACGCTGCAGTGGAAGTTGAGGTAATGCAAGATAAGGCAGTGAAAGCTGAACTAAAAATATTCTAATATGTGTGTGTAAGGAAAAATAAAGGGAAGGGAAGGACATCAGCAACAGCAACAAAACTATAGCGATGTATAGTAGATGAATATGAAAAAGAAGAAAATGCGTTACGCAAGCTATAAAATATTTTTATAGTATCTTGCATTTACTTACTAAAGGCATACATGGGTACATAAATCAGTGGTGATTTAGGTGTGCGTGTGTGTGTAATATACATATATATATACGAGTATGTACATATGCAAGTATGTGTTTATAAGAGTCCATAGAATCAAAATGTAGAGAGATGAAGAGAGTGCTAAAATGACCTAATGGCAGAGATCTAAAACAATTGGGAACGAAGCGTTATCGAAAAGTGCTTATTTTATATTCGCTGTGTGAACACTCATGTACTGAACACTCATTTTGCTCATGTACCTGTTCAAGTGTAAAAGAGCACAAGTAGAACATTATCTTTTACTTGCCTTCAGCTACCAATATTGATATGCCGAGCTTTTTGATGAAAGCATTTGGGCTTATCGACTTTTCAGGTGTCTTACATACTTACACGACCATGGACGTATCTGGGTTAAAGCGTTATGTATGTAGACTTCCTGAAACGATCCAGGAAACTTTTTAAAACTATTTAAAAGGTGTGCTGCGTCTCTTTTCTTCCCACTGGGTAGTTTATCGTCATTATGTCCTTAGGCATGCTAAGTGCATTTGCGTGCAGGAGCACAAAACATAATTTTTCATAATCCAAGTTGTGGGAAGCATATCCTGCGTATACCCTACGCTGAAGGGGAAACAACAAACAGTGTGTTGTTGTTATTGGCTTGAAAGCCAAAAAGTATGCAACAATTTACAAATTAAGTTGAAATATTTCCCATAGTTTCTTGTATTTTACTTTGAATTTTAAAGTTCAATGCATAACTTTTTTTCTAACTACTAGTAGTCGAAATGAAAGTATGAAAAGTGAAAATTCCTGCCTGAAATCATTCCTGCCACGCCTTCCCGGAAAATGTTTTTATGCAAATTTTCATTGGTTTTACTTCTTCAAGCTTGTAGCTTATATGGTACATTTAAGATTTCTGTACTTACTTACTTACTTTCTTACTTATTTACGTATTTATATTATTATTTTTGTTTTTTTTTTGGATTTAGTATATTTTCTTTATGTTTTATGGTTTGACGATTGAGAGAATGTTGTGGCAGTCCAGGTTAAGTTTCCTTTTTTTCAGTAGCATAACCTTTTGACAAGTCTAAATTGCTAGAGGTGGGTGCAATGGGAAATAGAGAGCAAGAGCGAGAGAGAGCGAGAGAGAGAAGAGAATGAAGCTAACAGCCCATCATCATTTTGTTTGTGTATGAATGAAGAATATTAGTTGTTGTGAATAAATGAGGTTTTCAGCTTAAAGCTAAACATTTCGCAACCAGAAAGCCGCAGTTAGAGCTAAAAGTTAGTAAAACGACAAAGAATTACTTATGGCAGATTGTAAATACAAAGAAAATAAATATTGAAATCCTTTGAAGTTTGAACAATTTAGAAAAGGTTGAAAAATTTTTGAGCGTTGATGGCGTGTTTTTAAAGTTTAATTAATTAGAAAAGATAAAGGAAGAGAGAGAGAGAGAAAGTGAGAAAGAAGCGAGAAAGATCATCAAATAGATCTCGGAGTGGTCGAAACAAAGTATATGCAACTACTTGGCTTCTCCCACTACAACCTCTAAAGCTCTTTTCATTTGCTTCAATTATTCACATGAAATTTGACGAGGACAGTTTTGTTGATTTGGAAAGAAAAATGAATCTGTTTTCAGTTCAGAAAGCAAAGTAAATCTCCTTTTCCGGCACTTCTGAAATTTCCCATTACATAAAATCAAATACCAAATTGGGAATCAATAAGAAAAGTACATAGTCAGTAAATGTAAATAGGTTAAGGAACTAGACTGTGGATCAGTGTCTATAAATCTGAAGCGGAATGCATGAGTTGTCAGTGAGCAAACCAGTCTATAAATCGGTGAATCGTTTCATCAATCACTCTAAGCTGAATATAGCTAAGGTCATAATGAATCTCACAGTGTGTTAGCTAGAAAATTAATTGGTATAAAAAAGTCATCAAATCAGCCAGTGACTTCATGTAACTGAAGCAGTTCGAGTTCATCTCCATTCGAAAATTGTTTAGTGAATCAGTTGGAGAAATATTTAGTGAATCAATCAGTGAATGCCTTAAAATCAGTAAGTAAATCTGTCTTCGATTTAGTCAGGGAATTATTTAGTAAATCTCTCAGCTTATAGGTCGGAGAAATATTCAGTGAATCAGTTGGAGAATCTGTAAGTGAGTCAATCAATGGGCCCGTTAATGGGTGAGTGATTGTACTTCTCAGTTAATCTTTCTTTTGCATGAATCAGTGAAATAATCAATCATGATTCGATTATTGAAACAGTTAGGGAGTCAGTCAGTGAATCGTTCAGTGAAGAAATCAATGAGCATATCAGAACATTAGTTCGAGATAGAGATAGTGAATACTTCAGAAACACTATCATGTAGTCTATCACTGAATCAGTCTACGAACTCAGCAAGAGTATGAGGCATTGAATAAGTCAGTGATGTTCCCAGTAAATAAGTCAATCAGTTACATAGTTCAGTTAGTAATCATGAAACGGACAATTGACCCTTAGGCAATTAGTCAACAAATATAACTCTCACAACATCAATGGATACAAAAAGCAAGACCGAGTCATAGTAAACTTATCATTAGTGAGTTAATCTAGGCTGTGGATAAGGCAAAATTAAGAAATCAGTTACATAATCAGTTAGCGCTCAGTCAGTTAATAAATCAGTCGAAGATTTATTGTACTTATAATTAATGAACCAATCAGTGAATGAGTCAGTGTGTCAACCAATTAGATTGTGAAAAATCCTTTCCTCAATCAGCTCGAGTGTATTTATTTATAGAATTAGAAATTTTCCGGTATAAAACTTCATGAGGGAAAGAATTAAAATATATTTGGAAAAATTTATCAACACTAGTTATGGACTAATTTCAATGATGCAATACAATAAAACTTAGAGCATTTTCAGGCCTGTCAACAATATGAGGGAATGTGTTGCGCAACAACAACAAAACCAACGCACGCATAACTTTCACTATATGCATTTATATTTCGATTTTAAATAGTATAACTTATTTTTATATTTTTTCACATAATTTTATTTTTATTTCTTTTTGTTTTTGTTTTTTGTTTTTGTTTTAGCTGCAGTGACTGTTGCTTTTGCTATGTATTCAATTAAGCAACTTGTTTCACATATTTTTTTGTTACTTTTTTAACAACTGCTATTATTAAATTGTTGCGCTGGTGTTATATGTAGTGGTTGTTGTTGTTGTTGTTGTTGTTGTTGCTATATATACGTAGTATGTATATATATAGTCCAGTTCAGTTGAGCACTCGTTGAGTTGAGCATAACTACAGCAACAGCAGCAACAACTTGAGGCGCAGTTCGTCGCATGCATTTCCGCTTCCGTTTCGTTGCACAACATTCACTGCATGCATGCTACATGCTGCCGCTGTTATGTTATTGCAGCTTGCATGCATGCATTATACTTACACACATACCCACACACACACACTGTCTGCACACATACACACACAATTGCATGCGTGCTTTTTCCTCTATTTCATTTTTACTCGTTTTACTTTTATTTTTTTCGAGTTTTCGTTTTCATTTTTTGCATGCTTTTTGCATGCATGGCCAAATTGCGGAATTTATCCAGGCATAATCGGATTATTAAACCGTTTAAACGGGATTTTCATAAACTGCAAAATGAACGGGAAGAATTTCGGAACAAGTTCAGTGAATTTTCGGTTGCATAAAATACACCGAGAAGATTTTGTTTTTGTTTGGTCGCTCGCTTCTGCTTGTTTGTTTGTTATTTGTTTGCAAGTGGCTTTGGTATTTATGTATTTAAAAAATATATATATAACACAAGTACACGCAAACACACACACTCACACACACTCACACACACTCACACACACACACACACACACACACACACAAACACACGTGCACACAGAGACGCAGGCACATAAAGTGAAGTATATTGTTTTTGTATTAAGTGCTATGCTGATTTGGTTATTGTTTTTAGTTTTTCAATTACAATTATTTTTATTTAAATATTTTTGGAAAATACTCGTTTTTTGCTGGAATTTTTAATAGTTCTCAGGCTTGTGAATTTTGGATTTGAGGCTGCTTCGTTGATAGCTTGACTCGCTGACTGATTCACTTACTCATTCACTGACCGATTCACTGACAAATTCTCTAACTGAATAACTAACTGACTGATTAACTGACTCTTACTTTACTTTACTTTTAATTGCACAACAGCCCATGGAGGGCCTAGGCCGAGCTTTTCGCTTTTCTATTAACTGACTCTGGCTGATTTAATAACTGATTCACTAATTCATTTATATCTGACGGCCGCAATCTCTGACTTAGTCAGTAACTGATAAGCTATGTGATTCACAGTGAATGATTCGGTGTTTCGTATAATAAAAACCTAACAAATTCACTCGTGCATTCTGTCCGTGATTCATGGGCTAATTCATTTACCAACTCAATCGCTGATTCAATGGTAGATTCACTAACTGACTCATTGAACAATTCACTAATTATCTTATTCATTTAATCAAATCACTTTCCGATTGACTGATTCGCTCACTGAGACTAACTATATTTCATTGTCTGACTTCTGCTCCCACTGATTCACTAAAGACTGTCTGATTAATTCGCTCATTTCTTCTTTAATTGATTTACTTTCTCCATTTCTAGCTGATGCACATTTTGATTTGCGATTTGATTGGTTCATTGACCGACCCATTGTCTGATTCAGTGACTGGTACAACGTCTCATATATGTATAAACCTAACTGATGGAATCTCTGAATGATTCCATACATACTGTACATACTCATTGACTGATCCAATTATCCAATTACCCATTTACAGACTGATTCACAAACTGATTCTAACTGTATCCTTACAGTTTTACTGCATTATCCAAGCTGGTTCACTGAATGGTTCAAGAATTGATAGTTTTTGCAAAATAAGAAGTAGATGATGTCTTATCGAATCTACAACGAATTTTTAACAAGAACACTCTTGGGTAGATTGCCACATAGAGTGCTTTCAGTGAGCGCATGTGACCGAATGATGATTTCACGCATGAAACAAAGAGTTTTTCCTGATTTGAGTAAACGACACAATCGACGCCAATGTTTCTAATCGGGGGCATTGTCAGAGCAACTATGATCATATCGTTCGTTTAGTAGTTACGCGGGGAAGGCCGAGTAAAGTATTGAAGCTCATCATATGCGACAAGCCGCAGTCCAGTTGGCGTATGTGACCATCAGTTTGATTTCCATAAAGGGCGCTCAAAGTATACGCAATACATGCAGATCCAGAGAGTAAGTTAAAAGTGCTGCCACGAACTGGGAACCGATCACTCGTATTATCTGTAGCTATTTTACAAGTAGACTGTTCTTATATAATATGACTCAGTGATGACCGCGTCGACGAGTATGTAATTACACGTGGTGTACCACAGCAACAGCATCACGATTGGGAAAAGTTGCTAATGATTACTTCATTTAGTAATATCCATCATCAGTTGTTCACATCATTTCAACATGTTCATTTATGTGCCCAGCATGAAAGCCCCATCTTGTTAATGCATGTACGATAAATTTTCATCATATCAAGTCAAATCAGTTTCTGCTGCACACCTCCACAAATGAGAGGAATAAAGAACAGGGACGCTACGTTTCGATTTGCGGACTTGAACGCTTTCGCAACATAACCAAATTGTTAGCACCTTCCGCACTCACACATGCATGCATAACTGCATACAAGCAAACGAACTCATATTAATCTGCTTCACGGAAATGTTAGTAAATAGCACTTGACCACATTCAGCGATAAGTGTAGCTACGTGCAGTTTTCGCATTAAAAATGCTTCGAGGGTGTGAGAGATAGAGAGAGAGAGAGAGAGAGAGATAGTTAGATCTGAGTTTGTATGAAGGAGTGAGAGAGTTCTATGGTTAGGTGCATAGATGTTGAAAGTTAAATATTCATTCCAATTGCATATGCATTATTGAACCAAGGAGAATTGTTAAATAATTGAACAGCAAATATACTGACTCAAGTAACTAAAAAACTGAACTGAATCAGGTAAATACTTTACCAAACTATTTTGTTTGTTGTTTTTTTTTTTTTGGATTTTATAAAATAGTGTCGAAATTTGTTACGTAAAAGCGCAAGTTTAACCCCTACTCGACTTTGTTGCATAGTTTTTATAATTTAGGGCCATTTCATGCTTAGTGTAGATAAGTGGTAGCCAGAATCGCATAATTGAGAACATTGTGCTTTAAGCTTGAAGTGTATGGTGTAAAGCTTTAAAGATCGCTTCAGATAATTACAGCCGAATTGCTTGCGAATTGCAGTACTCTTACTTACGTTCTTTTAATGGCACAACTGCCCATGGAGGGCCTAGGCCGAGCTTTTCGCATCCACTCATGTTGTGCGTGTTATATCAGTGCATGAATGGAAGGGAGCTGCAGTTTTTACTCTTGTAGGTTTGCCTGCCAAGAGGTGGTGCCGTATAGAAAAATTGTGTTTTCTACTTTTTTTGATTTCGCCTGTGCCGAGATTCGAACCCCGGACACTCTGCGTAGCAGTCTAACGCACTATCACTACACCACAGCGACCTTTTTTACATTTACAAAAAAAAAAAGTTATAAGCTTTCATCAGCATTGCTACTTTACAATTCATCAGTCATTCCATTTCCAGATTGTTATATTTTAATTACCCCAATTCTAATGCTTGCAAGCTTAAAGCGTTTACTATTGCTAAACAAACTTTGCGAGCTTTAAAGTTTCAATTTCAGTGTCATTACATTTCCATTGTGGTCTAAATCAATGATTAGCTAATCTTATTGTAGAAATTTCACGAACTTTAAGCGTTTGGTGTAAGAAAAGTGCAAAAATTGGATATAAGTCAATGATTTCGATTTCTTTGCTAACTAATGAAAAGCTTTTAAGTTTTCTAATTAGATTTGGATCTTTGCTGAATCGAAAACAGTACAGTGCAGTAAATTTTACGAGCTTTATATTTTCAATGGAAGAAGGTCAGTGCTAAGAAAATTGCTATAAAAAGTTATGTAGATGTCTATTATCACGCATGGAGAGCTTTAAAGTTTACTAATTACATTTGAATAGCCTGGAATAAAACACGTTGAGCTTTAAAATGTTAATAAGTTTCATTGTATTAGAATTCATCAAATTCAATTTCGGAAAATGATCACTAATCTGATCAAAAAATCTTCTTAAAACGAATCTAAACCTATGGTAACATATTTCAGTGATGGATAAATAACGTGGAGCTTTAAGCTTTTTGTAATTTTCTCTCTTTTTTTAAATGGCACAGCAGTCCATGGATGGCGTTAAATGACGTGAATCTTCAGATACTCGATACTCAATGCTTGCAAGTAAAATGTTTTGAAGTTTACTATTTATATTTGAATGTCCTATGTGTAAGAATGTAAGCTTTAAGCCTTACTGAGTTGTATACATTGGAATTAATGCATTTTATTTTGTATGATTTCAATTTACAAAGGTCTGAAAATAAAAGCTTTGCTGCACAAAAAATTATTCATTGGTTTTATTAAGTATTCCAATAAATTTTTTCCAATAAATACCAGTGCATAAAGCGATCACATACATACAAACATATACAATATTTATGAAGCAAAGTTGAAAGAAATCTGCTAGAAAAATCGAAAAATTTTATGATATATTCATTGTGCTCAAACTACAATGGAGATGCGAATTCCAAATATGTTTGGGCGGGAGGGAAACAACGAATTGAATTGTATGAAGTTGGGTATGCTTTTGAAAACAACAATGCACACAGACACAAACGCCACAAAACTCATTTCCAGTTCAGCTTTGCATAAAGTTTTGTCCAATTCTCTACTTCTTCTGTTTTTTGTTGCCCTTATCGTTTCTGGAACGCTACAGTGTAAAGGGATTTTAAATAAGTATGTGCCGATGTAAGCGCTAAATGCACAATACATGTCTGTACGTTGTACATGTATTGGTATATATGTATACTTATGTAAGTATGTGTGTATGTAGTCGAGCATACATTCGTAATGATTATCCTACTTCATTCAATGAAGCGATAAAGTGTAAATCAGCGAGAAACTTTGTTGGGCCACCGAAATCGTGTCGAAATCAACAAATGGGTCAAAAATGGCGGCAGTAGTCCGCGACGTAGAGAATAGCAATTATCGATGAGATATTTTTGGACGTCTATGTAAGGATGTATGTGTGAGTGTGTGTTTGATTTGATTTCATGGTTAAAGTGTTCTGTTCTCTTCTGTTATGCTCTGTGGGTGTGTGTGTGTGTGTTTGTGTGTGTTTGTGTGTGTTACTTACTTACTTACTTAAAATCAGTAGCTTGAAAACTATAAACTTTCTATTTTAGAAATTCAGAAAAGATTGAGTGAAGAAATTTCAAAGTGCAGATGAGTTATGAGTTATTTATAAATAGTTGGGTTACTTTGGTCTTTTGGTCTACTTTGCTTTGTTCTAAAGATGTGCAGTTTTAAGTAGTTCTAGGCACTGATTCTATGCAAGATTTTTTGTCTATATACCGCATACAACCGAGAGAAACCTTCCTAGAAATATTTATGCGATGAAGAAATTCTCTAAGGACTTCCTGAATTTTTCGAGGGCGAACCTCACTATATTTTTCCTAGGAAGTTTATCGTAACAAGCTAAGATGATAAAGTAAGTTTGACTATAAAATGAGGAGGACTTGAGTTTTCGAGTGGAAATTTTACAGGGTTTTTCCCGTAATTAATTTTTTCTAACACCAGGGAATTATTCAAAGTATTCATAGTGGAATTTATGGATTTTGGTGCGGAAATTTATTAGCAATTTTCACGTCCGGCTCTAAAGGGAGGCGGTTATGATTTGGAGAAGTATGGAAGTAGCAAATTGAAGCTATGAGTTTTCGATAGGAATATCTAAAATATTTTTCCAGTGGAGTTTTAATTTCTATACAAGTGAGCAATTGGCTCTATGAGCGTTCAAATGGGTGGGAGAACTATTCAGTATCGAATCTGAAGGAGGGGAGGGAGAAAGATTTGGCTAAGTGGTAATTAGACTATTTGCTTCGCTGTCATCTGAATATTTTAAGCTTAAAATTTTATCTAAATCCAGATTTTCAGCTTCGGTCTTGTCAATGCTTGATCCTTGAGAATTGAACTTGTGATCTGAATGGTGCTCAAAGTAATCTGCAATTCCTTCCATTAATACTATCAGTTTTCTAGAGAGAATTTTACATATAAAACTTTTTTTTTGCAAAAGGAGTATTGCTAAATGGATTCATAATGGATTCTGTGATAAAGGTTTCAGACACGGAGAGTATTCTCGGGGTTAAACCCTGTGCCCCGTTGAGTCGGCGCCCTTGTCAGTCGACGACCACAGTCGTTGCTTCGGAAATAAGTAGCTCACTATTTAAAGTGAAGACACTCAGCGCCACACTCAATTACCCCCCTCCGTAACCTCTGGATCCGCTTATTGGCACACTATCTACCTACTTTTCGAACAAAACCTAACTTAAACATAATTTATCAAGAACTTATCGCAAGTAGTAAATGGGGACCAATATTTTTCTTTGCTTTATTTTTTTCTTTCTTTTATTTAAGAATTTTTCAATTTCCTAATTTTCAACTTTGTTATCCACTCAAATGATTTCACATCCTTTTCTTTTCTTTTTTTTTCTTTTATTTTATTTTATTTTTTAGTTTTTTGCCGCGTTATTATCCTTTACGATCTGCTTAATAATAAAATGTAAAGAAACAAATACACACACATATATAGGTACATACATATATATATGTATATATATGCAAGCGTGTGTGTGTGTGTGTGTGTACATGCTTAAGCAGCTGATAACCTATCAATATTTATCCTATCTCATCCTAAGATCCTTTCAGCGTGTATGCAGAAGATTCAAACACACACACACACATACACACTCGTTCATATGCAAGCATATTCCACATCCACACACATAGACAATGTCTCAATTTATTTGAAATCAGTTTGACATTTTCACCATCATTTGCAAACGTGAATGATGAGCGTTTTTCTCTCTATTCTTCTCTCTTTTTGTTTGTTATGTTGTTCGTTTGTTTCTTTTTTTTTTTTGTTGCCCTTTCCTTTTTTCACATACATTTTTGTTCTCCCTCATTCTATTTCGCTTCGCTTTTTTATTGCATTTTGTTTGGTTAGTAGAAACGGAAGTATGTGGAAGGAGTTTGAGTAGTTAGCAGTGGAGTTTATGTAGAGGACATATGTAGATGGTAGATGGTAGAAGAAGAAGAAGAAGAAGAAGAAGAAGAAAAAGAAGAAGAAGAAGAAGAAGAAGAAGAAGAAGAAGAAGAAGAAGAAGAAGAAGAAGAAGAAAAAGTGTGACCTGTCAAGTTGGTAACCACGATTTTATCTCACAATTGAAAGCGTATGGTATCATCATCGTCATCGCCGTCGTCGTCGTCGTCGTCGTTGGTGCCGGCGTGAATGGCAGCGGGAAGAATGTGTTTGCAGAACACTGTAATTTATTCTACTTTGATGTATTGTGTGTGCATAAGATCTTGAGTATTTCTATTCTATTCATTTTGAGTTGAAATGTATCTTGAAATAAGCAGCTGAAGCTATGCATGTCCTTGCTGGCGTTACTAGGAGTTGCTATGAGTTACTTGGGGGTGTTAGAGTTAAGTATGTTGGTATCGAGAGTTATGCATATTATACCTGAGAGGTGCTAATTTTATTATTAGGAACATGTACATTTTTACACTGTGCAACAAATTAACATATTATAAAATCAAAAGGGGAAATTCATAATTTTTTTAAGGGTCTATTATGTATGGGAAATACTTTGCCGACGATAATATGCCATTTACACTATATTAGCATTAGAAGAAAATTTTTACCCGAAACTGCCGAAAATAAGGGTCCAGAGAGGAAGTAGATAATTGGCGTAATTGTTAAAATGGTTAAGCTTCTTACAAAAAATAAATTTTACTATCGATTCCTATCAGACCCCAATAGTGTTTTTGAACCAGCCATTAAAATTTTGTTAGTTAGCACAATGTATTTTCGGAATAACTGATCTGTTCAGCCTCCTCTTTCAAATAATAGTCAACTCTTACTTGCTTACTTAACTGCACTACAACCGATGGTCGGTCTTGGCCGCCTCTACAAAGCTTCGCCAGTCGCCTCTGCTATGCGCGCGCTGGCGCCAGTTGATAAGGCCAAGTGCAGTCAGGTTGCCCTGCACCTGGTCTTTCCAACGGAGATTATGACGTCCCCTTCTGCGTGTTCCTCCACCGTGGTTCGAGTAAAACACCCTTCTAGCCGGAGCGCTTTCTCCCATTCGCTCAACATGACTCAACATGAGCCAGCGAAGACGCTGGAGTTTTATATGCTTGACTATGTCAGTGTCGGCGTGCAGCTCATACAGCTCTTCGTTCCATCTTATTCGATACACGTCGCCCACGCATACTGGACCGTAGATCTTACGGAGTATCTTCCTCTCGAACGCTCCTAACAGCCTAACAGCCTCTCATCATTGATAATCAATGTTTACGTCTCTGCGCCATACATTAGGACGGGAAGGATGAGGGAACTATAAAGCGTTATTTTCGTCGGTAGAGAGAGGGCTCCACTTCTCAATTGTAACAGCTGTTGGCAAGAGTTAGTCTCAATATCATCAGCGTATGCTAGCAGCACGACACTCTTGTAGAAGATAGTGCCAGAGATGTCGATGTTCGCAGCTCGAATTATTTTCTCCAGCATAAGGTTAAAGAAGTTGCACGATAGGGAGTCACCTCTTTTGGTATCAAATGGTGCGGAGAGGTCTGTCCCAATTTTCACTGCGCTGCTTGTGTTGGTCAGTTGGTCATTTTGCAAAGACGAGTGAGCTTTGCAGGGATACCGAAATCAGACATTGCGGCGTACAAGTGATCCCTAATCGTGCTGTCGAAGGCGGCTTTATAATCGACAAATAGATGATGGATGTCGATCTGTTCATCAACTCGCCGTGCCGTAGATTAACAAGTTCTAATTTGTTGTTTCTGGGTAAGGAAAGAGGCAGAACACTTTGGCAAAAAACAATGAATTAATGTTTAAAATGAGATGCCTACGCTCGCTCATGTGCTGGAAAATCAACTCCAGTTGTCAGTTCTATTGGGCAGAATGCCAACGCAGCGAAGAAGAGAGTTAACAATTTGATCGCTTTGTTCGCACATGTTAAATGAGTTGGCGAATTTGGTAAAACACAGCTAGTATGAAGTTCCGTTTTCTAATGATCACCCCAAATAAATCATTAACTGATATTTGAATAGACTTTTTATCTTTGTAAAATAATATAACATTTCATGCTTATATATTTGATATATGACTTGATATTAGCATCGATTAAAGAAGAACACTCGAAAACTAAATGGTTCTTTGGTGCTTTCAGTAGGTTAAAGACATAGCTGAGATTGACAATTGCTGTTACAGTTACTGATATAATTGACGGGTGGCATTTTAGTCGCATTTTGAATCGATATTTTTAACTGCATATTTGAAATCGATATTCTACTTTATTTTTATTATTTTTATTCTGAATAGTACTCGCACTTTATAACAATCAATATCTAATGCTTTTATAGAGTCAAGCTAACTTTTGTACATTGTTATCTTTTGCTGAGTTTCCTTTTATCCTTTTACACTGTTGTTTTCCCTGTTATATTCTTCTAACTTCTTTTTTTTTGTTTGTTTTTCTTTTTGGCTGCTCTATTGCATTTTCTTTCATTTCCATGGTAACATTTATGCCCTCTTCACACACACACACACACACGCACACTTATCACACGTATCACTCTCTTTTTAATTCGCACATATATTTGACTACAATGACGTAGAATTGATGCGTTCTTCGGCGGTGTGTGTAGAAGAGATACTTTTAATACATTTGATACAAGGAAAAGCACAAAAGCACACACACATGCTTTCTATGTATGCTTTATTAGTTTGACAGTTGACACTCTTCAGTGTGTTTGTGTGTGTGTGTATATCGTACGCGCTGGGTGAAATATTGGCAAATGCTGTATTGAGAAATGTCGTTGTAGTCTTTGTTGTTGGTGTGCTTACTTGCTTGGTGCCTCTAAAATGACTAAAATGGCTAGAATGCCATAACGTATGCCCTATTACCCTCACTCAAGCACATACTCCACTACACACAAACTCACACTCATTTGAAATGGGTGTCATATGTAAATGTTTTCTTTTTGTTATTCGATTTTCGTTTAGTGTTGACTAAAAAATAAAATAAATATATTTTGTATCTTTAAACGAAAATGATGAGATGTATGTATGTAGTATGTATGAAGTATGTATAAAACAACAACAACGGCGAGAAATTTTTGCAGCTGTGCTGATGTTGCTACTGCTGCTATGTGTTTTGCTGTAAGTTGTCATTACTTGTTGTTGTTGTTGTTGTTGTTGTTGTTGTTGTGGTACTTTCACTTCTTCTCCAGTTTCTTCTTCTTCTTCCTCTTTGACTCATACTCATATTTTGAACATACGAGTATATTCACATGTACATATGTATGTCATTTTGTCATATGAATTTAAATTGAAATTGTACTATGGTAGCAGATTTTTTGGCTTTTTTGCTCGGTCCTACTTCATTGCCTCGCCTCGCCTCTCCTCTACCCTAACACTTCACCTCCTTTCATTGATATTGCTTTAAAACGATGTAAATTGTTGCTGATGCTTGCATTTCCTTTTACTTTTTGCTTGCCTGTCTTTTGTGCTTTTCAAATGTTTAATTTTATAAGCCCAAATGTATGCTCCATTGTTTTGCATAACTTTGCTCGTGTATACTAAAAGGCAGCAATATTTACTGTTTCGTTAAACATTTTTTCTTTATCTTCTTTTATTTCGGCAAAGTGTATTTAAAAACATCAATAGAAATTTAAGTGCTTGAACATATTGTGACTAAAACTATAATATATATTCTCTTTGAGATCAGGGACGTATCTGGCGTTAAGCCACAATCGACTATGTTTAACTCTGGTGCCATCTGGTTACCTTCCCTGTCTACCCTCGGATTACTTCCAATCAATGGTATATAAATAAAAGCTTTTAGTTACCACTGTCTGCATACGTCCGATTTTGAATGGTTATGACTGCCACCCATGGACTGAATGGGACGAATGCATCCAACTGCTCTATATAAGTATCAGCGGCTAGATAATTAATTAATTAACCCATTTGTCATCTCCCTTTAAGATTATTTACATAATTTATCATTTATTCTGTTTTAAGCGTAGGGGAGTTGTCTTTAAAGTGTTTTGTTGTTTTTTAAACAAAAAATTTGGTTGTGGTAAAATTAGGGGACCCATTAACGGAGACGGTTTCTGGAGTACAAAGTTTCATGAATATCTCCGCCATTTCAACTAACAACTACTTACATGTACAACAAAGCGTCATTACAGCTATGGAAATGTTAAAAGATACGTCGATCTTGCACTTTTAGAATATAAAAATATATGTATAATGGGCCCTCCTTTGCTTCAGCTTCTCCCTTGTGCGAGCATTTGAAAATCTCTAGTTTATTTTACAACTTACAACTCATTACAATCCATTAGATTTTGCCACAAATCCAAATTCATAAACAAATTTCCATTAGACTCTTTTAAACTAAATCCACCAAATGTAGCTATAATAAACATAGAAAAAGCTTCAGGCAGCGTTAGTATAACACATTTATAAAATGCCATCAAAGCTATCGAAATCCGCTTACGTTAGCACTTTTGTTTTAACGAAAGCTTTCGTAAAGTCTTGTCAAAAGGCTTTCCGAAAGCTTCTAGGTTTTGAGCTTCAATGCAAGTGCGATAAAATAATTCTCTGAAAGCTTTGCAAAACAACATACAAATAAATCTAAACATTTTATTTTAAATGGAGAATAATGGAATATTTGTGAATGCTATGTTGTAGTAGGTAAAAATAAATGGAGTTGAAATTATCGCGCAACCACTCAACGTTAATATTCTATTTGAAAACATTATTTTTTTGGTTGTTCTTGTGGTAAGTACTAAAAAATGTATGAACTGGCATAAAAGCGACGGTTCTATGATGAGCTTATGCAAAAATTGCCTCTGGTCATAAGTAATAAACTGTTATAAAGAAAAAATGTAGGGAAAAGTAAATTCTACTTAATTGATGAAGGTACGCATAATTCCAAATTATATTAAAATTAAAGCAATGGGCCCTGTTCTGATTTTCGTACGAATACGAAATTAATTTTCGTACGAATGCGATCAAGCTCTTCTGATTTCCATAAGAATAGGAGAGTCACCTCAAAATAAAAGAAGTTTTTCGATATTTGAAAACAAGTCATTTTTTCTACATGTTTATTAAAAAAACCAATTTACAAAAAGTTCAATTGGATGAATATTTATTATATCTGTTCGGACAAATCCATGCATAAGCAATTATATTTAAACATAATTTGCTGCTCTGTTGTTGCATACTTTTAATCGTTGTCGTCGCTGCTTAACTTTATTGCTAAAATGTAATTAAGCTATTTAGGTTTTTCTTCTATTACCCAGAGCATTTTTGTGTGTGAATTTCATGCATAGTAAAAAGGGAAAACTGAAAAATTTCTAATTGAATTGTTTTTGAGAAGAGAAATTCACTTTCAAGTCGATTCCTAGAATTTGCATTCTTTTTGGGATTCTACCTAAACTGTGAAAAACCATGAGAGAGATTGATAAAAGTGCGAGTAGAGGGTAGAGAGCGAGGTGGCGAGGTGGCGAGTGGAATTTATGAGTGTTGTGTGAATATTTTATTGCTGTTTTTTATGTTATGTACAAATTTACTCGTATGCACTATATATAAAGGAGCCGAAGAAGGAATTTCGCTTAAAGCTTTCATTTAAATTATGTTTCAAAATCATTTTTTTGTTTTGTTTGTAAAACAAATGAAGGTTTTACTTTACCTACCGAAATATTTCACAGTAAGTTCGTGTTTATTTCGAAGAAATATTTAATTGCTTTCTTACTACTACTTATTTTCTTAAAAATCTTCTTTTTTTGCCACTAAAGCAAAGCTTTATTTTCTGTAGAGTTACTTTGGAACTCCAAGTACATGTAGGTCGTTTTCCAGCCCCATCTACTGGGGTGTACTTAATTAAGGTTTACTTTAAGCAGTACCATTTCTCGACTTTCAAAACATGCATGCAAAACTTCGCGGATATTGAAGGCACGTGACACGTGTCCGCCGAAAGATGTGCACTAGTGAAAGCGTTACTAGAGATCATACTGAGGATATATGTATATAAAAATATATAAAAATATCTAAAAATACCCACCATTTCTTGAGTCCGATTAATAAATTAATTACACATTAATTTCATTGTTTCATATTTATTTCTATTTTTATTAATTAAAGTCGAATTTCATTTGGTTTCTCAATTTGTTTGTTGTTTCATATTCATAGTATAGTATTTATAGTGTTCTTCCATTTTTAAAAAGCATTGCATATTTACTTGCATATGCAACTGTGTCGAAAGTTTAAAAAATATAAAGTGAGTCTGTGAGTGCAAGTATTTCTACCAAATAATAATAATAAATAATAATAATAAATAATAATAATAATAATAATAATTTTGTTTTCATTTATTTTTCTCTTAATTTTAACGCCTTGTTTATTGTATCTTGTAGTTTAACCATTTATCGTTATGATTTTACATTAGGCATTGTTTCTATGCCTAAAAGTATACTTTTCATTTAATAATGACATCATATTTGCTTAATTGTTTTTTTTTTTTAAATACAGACTAGCCTAAATTATTATTAAATCTTTCATTTTGGCTTTGGTATAATTTCTTTTATTTCAGTTTCTCAATTGGCTCTTTTTATAGCAAATAAGCAAATATTTAAAAATTAAAAACAAAATTAATTTTTCTTCGTTTATAGTTGAAAGCTGTTTTTTTTATAAAACTCTATAAGTCACTCTCACATAATTTCCAATAAGCTGAACAGGTTTCTAGACTTAATGGGAAAAATCGGCAAAAAAAACTACAGATACTTACCGATGCTTATTGCAAGACTATCGATAAACATCGACAAACATCGGTAATTTCCCTTTCCATAGCGTTGAGCAGAGACATCGACGTCAATTGAGCAGAGACGTCGACGCCGGCTCTCACTGCCTGCTCATGTGCTTGAGCCTAACAGTGAAGTCACTGTAATATCGTCAATAGAATCGTTCATACTAGCAACTATCGATATTAACCGATATGCGCGAACTTTCCATATTAATCGATAGTTGTCGAGGTTTTTCACAAGCTTAGTACACGAAGTCCGGGAGGGGCGACCCAATGAATACGTTGAAAACGAATAGTCTAGCAAGTAAATTAAACAGCTGATATCTGCGCTCTCTTTCACACACCGTGCACAACGTGAGGCAAAAGTTGAGAGTTGCCCAATTTACACAAGTCCAAGTCCAAGTCCCCATTTACACACAGAACAAATTCTTGCCGACCAGTCGACTTCCTTCGGTTTCTGGCTTGTCGGTACTGGAATTTGACTTGACGGGAAAAACTCTGCCTGTGTGAAAATGGGGATTGACTAAAATTTAGAGCACAGGGTGGAAATTTCGATCTCTGTAGGGAAGAGTTGCAATTCTCTTACTTTCCCGCCCCACCCACCCCCCCCTTCCACCTAAGATATCAGAAAATTGCTGCAAGAGTTGACAAATGCAGGTGAGTTGAACCAAGGGGGAGAGAAAGCTCTTCTCTTATATTTTACCATTTTGTTTTTCTCATTTTTTATAACAATCTATGCTAATTAAGCATATGTTTTTTGTTTTAATTTCTTGTTTTATTTAATCCTAAACTACATAATTACACTGAGATAAATCAAGGGCAATCTTATTGGTTTTTTTTTCATAATCATTTAATGAGCATAATTCGTTTGGTTTTGTTTAATGCAATGCAATAGTAGACGCAGTAGTACTTTTAAAAAACTCTTACTGTTAGTATTTTCCTTGTTTTTGTTTTGCATGTATGTATGTAAGTACAATATAGTATATACTAATTTTTTATATTGATATGTTAACCTATTTGTATTTAAATTTTATTTTAATTTATATTATATTTCTTGCTGCTTCATTTCATTTAGATAGTATTTTTGTAAACTTTATTATTATAGTGTGTGGAGGCTTTCCCATGGTCAATTTGACAGTAGAAGGGTACAGGAGGAATATAACAGCTAAGGTGTCGTACAATTTCTTGGGGATAACAAGGATTCACGATTCCCACCCCTCCCAGTATTATTAAATTTTAGTGAATAAAAGTTATAATTGTTATTTCCAGAGCAACACTAAAACTTAAATTGGTCCGAAATTTCTAGTTAGTTTTATCCTCCTTTATTAGCTGAGACTAGAAAAATTATTCAAAATTAGTAAAATCTATTCCCGAGAAGACATGTATAGATCTTTTCTTTCTTTCTTTCTTTCCAGTCTAGTTTCAGACTAAGACTTCGTTAAGCCTTTATTCTCGCTACAGTTGTAGCTCTAAATGTTCTCTCTCAGACTCATTCAAGTGTGGATTTTTGAATTACTGCTTTTCCCTTACCTGCCACTTTCCTGTTAACCATCAAAAACTCTCCCACCGCATGTACTTCTTGAGCCTGTATTCAGTATTTCTATCATGAAACTTGAGCTTAAAAACTAATCAAAAAGAAAAAAAAAAAAAGAAAAAGAAATATGGTAAACAGTGCAATTTGCAATTTTACAACCCTGTTTTGAAAGCTTAGCTGAGCAAAGTTGCTACGTGTAAATTGTTCTTTTCGTTCGTTAAATATAGGTAATATACAAGTTGCGGTTGGGCGTTGCCAATAGAAGGACCAATTTGGTTTTTCGGTTTTTATGGGCATACAAATATAAATTGGCACAACATCTTCTTCTTTTGAAAACTTTTGTTATATAAAATTACTTAAGTATGTGCACTTTAATTGCAAAATGAAATAAAAGCATGCACAAGTAAGTGAATTAAGAAAAAATAAAATGATTGTTTTAAACTTCTAAATTTTTTCTTTTTTGTGTTATAAAAATACATCATAGAAAATTGGAATTAGAATTCGATCGCATCGTTAATTAACATTTTACACATATTCAACTCTGGCACATGGCACACCATTTTCATCATTTTCGAATGAAATCATTTTATGCTTTTTTCGAATATTCATCGGCTTGGCAGCACTGTTCGTCGTTGCATTCGCATTCGTAGTTGTTGCTTTTGTTGTTTGTTTTATCGTCGCATTTGTCGTTGTTGCTGTTGCTCCTGCTGCAGCTGCAGCTGCAGCTGCTGATTTTGTCTCCTCTTTTTCCTTCTGCCCTTGTCCTTCGGCTCCTTCGTTGTTCATATTCGTTTCGTCATTGTTATTATTATTATTATTTTTAATATCTCTTTGTAATTTTCGATTTACTTCGATGCCTTTGCTACGCTCTCCAAGTGCCGCTTTCTGTTGTTGCTCTTGTTGACTTGGCAACACTGGTAATTCCGGCAAATCGCACGATTGCTTTAAATGCCTATAGACTGCATCTACTCGTTGCATTAGCCGGTTAACATATTTGGTTGCTGTACGATCGATAATTGAGGGCGCTTTAATGCAATCGTTGCCTCCAAATTCACAGACCTGAGAAGAGATTTTTTTTGTATTCGAGGAAAAAACATTAAATTGAGTTTAGTCAATGGAGAAAAGATTTTCGAAATTAAGCTCGAATTTGAAGGAACTGAAAATATGAGTCTCCGTTCAAGAAGTTTTTTTCCGTTCTTTCTTCACTTGGGATAGTCTTGCATATGCCCATGGTAACTAGAAGAAGAATTTGAAGGCGACACCTATGGAAATTGTGGGTTTAAGTTTCTGCAATTGAGTAAATTTTTAAAATCTACGATGCTATAAAGCCCGTAATTAAAATTATTTCTTCAATAAATTTTTTTGGATATAAAAGTTATCCGAGAGGATAGCAATTTCAATTTTTCTCTTGTAAGACTGAATATGAACGAAGATAAGAAAATATTTTTCTTAACTTACCCTATAGTGTTGTAATATGGCATCTGTAGGTGGTACATTCAATGATCCTTTTCCCGGTGAAAATTCCCAAACGAAATGATTTCCAGCCTCAACCACAGCTTCTGGTTTGCATATGTATTTGGAGCGTTGCTTTTGTGGATGCAACTTGAAACGTCTAAATAGTTCGCAGACATTTTTTTTTAAGAAATATATAGTTTCAAATCCTTATGTTTGACAAAAACTAATTAACTTCCTAATTTAACACAAGCTTAACCAGAACTCTACTATCTCAAGACAAGAAACCTACAGTCTGATAGCCTTGCTCCGTAGAGACATACTGATAGCCTTGCTCCATAGCATTAGTTAATGCTTGACTGAAAACGTTTGATTGGTAGTGAGAAATTGTCGGCTTAAGCAGGACGTAATCCTGTATGGGTCTAGTTCTCACAGCTAATTTAATTTTTTAGTTTTAGATTCCTCTTGCTTCCTTCCTTTTTTCTTAAATATTTCTTATTGAAAACCTCTCTAGTTTGTATAATTCAAATGAAATGTCAGGGCACGGGAAAACGGCATGACCGGGCCGATCTAATTTAAATTAGCTATAGTATATCCTCACGACCTTTTGACTTTTATGATTTAATTTTTTTTTTTTTAATCTTTTTATAAAACTCTTATCTATTTGCATACTGAAGTTCATGAACTAATTTAGTTTTGTTAGGTTAGGTTCCATTCATGAACAAATATAACATGCACAACATGAGTGGATGCGAAAAAGCTCGGCCTAGGCCCTCCATGGGCTGTTGTGCCATTAAAAGTAAAGTAAAATTAAGGTTAGGTTAGGATATGGACCGAGTGCCCAAACACAAACTTGACGCGTGATTTATTTTCGGAAATGATTTGCCATTAATGTAAAATTCATTTCGCTTGATTTTGAGAGTTCAATGAGTTTTACTATAAAATATTTGTAAGATCACCAAGAAACGGGTAAACAGAATCTGGTATCCACAGAAAGCATCAATCCCTAGAATTGCATACTTTAGTTCGGATTTTGTGAGTGAGTTGTCCTTTATAAAAGTGCTAGAGCTTTTATGCTATTTTACATGTACATCTGTTTGCCAACCCATCTATGGTTAGCTAGTTGTAGGATCAAAGTTCTCGGATATTCGTCTGAAAAGGTTTTGAAGAAGAAGAACTGCATGGTAGTTTCAACTCAATTCGCCCAGTTTTACGCAATACTTTCAACAAATATTTACATGATTTTTAAAATAAAACTTGTCCCACCTCATTTTACTCTTGGGTATTGCTCTACTTTCCTCATTTTCACACAATCTCATTTCACTTTTGCGTTCTCTCTCACTCTAACACTAAAAGTAAAACTTACCTTCTCGTTTTCCGTTGCGTCACCAGTGCTGCACGTAAGCGCGCATTTTCATCATTCACGTTAATATTATTTTGTGAAGAGACCAAAGGATCATCGGGGAATTGCAAATAGAAGAAAGCATTTTGAAAAGAATACGCGCCCATATTACGATTACGGAAGCGTTGATTAAGTGAACTAAAATAAAAAAGGTAAACAAAGAGAGAGAGAGAGAGAGAGAGAGAGAAAGGGTGTACAAGGGCACAACAACATCAAAAAACAAAGAAAGGGTGAAAGAGCAAACAAGAAGAAACTAATTAGTAGTTGGAAGAAATTATGTTAATATGCACGTAATGCCATATCTATTTACATACTTATAGGGAGGAGTGTAGGAGAAGAAAAAAGGAATTAGAATGAGGGAGTAGAGGTGGTGGTGGAGGTGGAGGTGGAGGTGGCTGGGTGGTTGATGCTGATAATGCGATGATGCTGGTATGAATGTAATTGTGCATTACATGTACCTGCGTGTGTGCGTGTGTGTGTGTAGGTAAAGGAAATGGTGGCTTTTGGCATATGCTCATTTTCACGTATGCGGCTTCTGTCTGTCTGTCTGTCTGTCTGTCTGTCTGTCTGTTTATCTGTTTATATTCCACAACTCTTCTCTAGTTATGCATGTGTGCGTATGTATGTATGTATGTAGTACTTACTTAATTAATTCGTTCAACGTGTCGTTGTGGCGTGGCACTATGAATTCATCCAGATCGACTAATGCCAAGTATTTATAACGGTACATCGTTCTATACAGACAATCATTGAGCGCTGCAAAAAGTCCTTCAGTGCGTATTTCCTTTTGCGAGCGCATACGCAAATTCCATGGCAGGATATTAACTGTCGGTTTAATATAATTCGTGCTCTTCTCGAAATGTTGCGCTCGAGTTTTTGTTGCTGCTGCTCCTGCTCCTGCTGCTTTTGTTACTTTGCCAGTTTCAAATTCAGTTGAGCCTGCAACTGCTGCTCCTCCAGCTCGAGCTGTTCGTGTATTGCTGCTATTGTTAATGCTGCTGCCATTGCTATTGTTATTGTTGTTGTTGGTGGGGACAGCTGTTGGTTGTTTGATTGATTATAAGTTGTGAAATTGACAGCAAATTGAAAGCATATGAATTATAAGTTTATGGAACCATTTTGCTTTTTTTCGAGAGACAATTCGGAGAGATCAAATATGAAATAACAATTTACCGCTTATGTAATTAATTAATACAATTTTTAATATATTTAAATTTATTTCCATGAATCTCAAGGAAGTTTTTTATTTTTTTATGTTTTATATGAATTAATCTTGTTAAAAAATCCGTAATTTAATGAAAATATTGAAAAATCAGTGAACGAATCCAGGCCACCCTTTACTCTGATTCTCACCCAGAAGACTTAACGTTCCTTCCTTCCATTAGCAGTTCGACAGTTACTTCCAGTATTAGTAACGTGCGAAACTTCAAAATTAAAAATTTACTTTAGTCCCTCATTGGTTCAACTTTATTTTAATTCCTGAAGTGTCTTAAAGATCCTCCAGTAGTGAGGTGGTTGATTTTTGATACTTTTTAGACCCCTTTTCTCTATCTTGTACTCTTACTCTCATCCGCTTGAAAGGTTGCAAATATAATCTTTTAACTCCTAAAATACTGCGTATCTCCCACCTCTGCTATAAAACTTAGTCAAAATTGTTAATCTAGCTCCCCTCGCTAGCCGAATCATGTGGATTAAGGATCTCAAATGGTGGTGGTTCCAACTAATCTCTAGTTTTGGACTGGAATGGCATCGGCACCCGTTCCAGTCTCCGAAAGTACTACATAATTTTGCAGAAAATGAAAATAAAATTTAATTATCTTTCGTTTAGCCTTTTCCATACAAACTCGCTGGATTCTTAGGTGATTTTATACAATGTTAAGAAAATAGCTTAATTTCGTCTAAAATGGAGATACGAAATTCAGGAATGGAGTTATTAATTTAAGAGTGACGAGGTGTGAATAGGAAAAGTTGCATAGCTTGTTCCCCCATGTCCTCTACTATTTCAGAGAAGAATACAGTTTTTCCGATATTTACCCACCTTCTGTTTTAGCGGCTCCCTCAGGAGCCTGCTGCTGTCCCGCTACCCCATTATCCCAAGCAGTCAAATTCTCCGGTATATCACCGCTCACATAATGCTGCAGGACACATGCTGCATGCGGCCCGATAGTGTGATTGTAAAATGTAAAGTGAGCAACACCCATCAGGGCATAGAATTCCAAATATTCCATTAAATACAAAGCCTGATCGTAATTGAAATGAAAAGGTTTAACGCATACAGCAATTTTATCGGCAATTTGTTCACCCGTTGGCAGAGTAGGGGAACGTGGGGCCACCGTTGCCCTTGAAGCTAATGTCATTGATAAGAATCTAGATTTGCGCGTGGGTAAAGCACCAGTGGCAGCTGAGGATGCATTATGTGTTGTGTGATTTACAGATGCGGCGGCAGTGGCAGCAAAATCCGCATCCCAGTCGGTATTACGCAGCTCCAGTAGATTTCCAGGTGGTGCACGTAATCGTGCGACAATGCTGACATAATGTGGCACATCAAGTTCGGGGGTGCGCACGGGGCAGATTATGAAGCAAGCGCTGTATTTGAGATTCCAGTTTTCACGAATCACCTGGAAGGAGAGGAGAAGAGGGCGAATGAAGCTAGGAGTGGAATAGGCTTTATCAAACATTGATTAGTTTAGAAGTAAAATGATTTTTGATTTTGTGATTTTGTATTTCAATATGTATGTTATTTTTTCCTTTGGAAATTGAATTCAAGTGTATAAAATGTCGCTTACCTTAACTCTCGCCATCACAGTTGCCGAAGTGTAACGTTCGCCACCAGGATACCAGAAGCGACACCAAACCCGCTCGGGTCCGCGTGTTTTCGTTGCGCCTATGACGCGCACCAATTTAGCGCCATCACGTCGATCATAATAGGCTGAGAAAACAAAAAATTTAAAACGTGTCCCATTGACAACCTGCCATGAGCCATCAGTTGGCTGTGTGCCAATCGGATAGTGTGGTAATGTTTCTTCTATTTTCGTTGGCAACACTTTGCCCCATGGGATGAGAGGCACATTATTGCCAGCACCGACCGCAGCACCGGCAGCAGCAGCACCAGCAGCTGCGGCGCCACCACCTCCACCAAATCCATTAGTGCCACCGCCGACACCGCCTCCTGCCGATTTCAGTAACACACCCGCCAAATTTCCTGCGGCAAGAGCGTCGTTGTTGTCAACATCTACAGAGATTATAAAATGAAGCCAAATGAAATTGAAAACGGTGAGGGGCGAGAAACGCTTGTGTGAGGCAATTGTCTGTGCTTTTATGCCATAGCGGCCAAAAAATCAGCACAAAGAGGCAGCACAATATTATTTTATTATTATCATCGATGAAATTCATCGCTTCACATTACAGTCACAATCACAATTGCGAGTTGAAGTGTGAATGGGAAAAATATAAATTGCAATTAGAAATGTGACCAAAATGTGCAATTGTTACGTTCGTGTTTTCCATTGCTCCTCACTATCTGTGATTGGATTTCTGTGCTTCGTGGTTACATACATGAATGAATGTGTAAGGATTGCATTCAATTCAATTCCATTTAATATTTTACTTACCTTGAATTTTTAATTTATTGTCACGAAGTTGTACATATCCTAATTTATTATCACTCAGAAGACTGTCATCCAAAACATCGTAGTCATCCTAAAAAAAAGAGTTAGAGCCGAAAATGTAATGAGGTTCTCCAACTTGAGAGATTCAGATGCCAAAGAATAACGACACTAGGCAAATATTTATCATTCTTATCAACTGATTTTGTCAAGTTTTAGTTTTTGAAATATAACTAAAAATATGTGAACTTATCAAAGCTGGGACTCGTAAAATCTGAGAGTTTTCCAAAACTGTGTGTTTATGAAAAAATGAAACCGAACTTTCGGTTAAAACTCGAAACTTAAAAACACTACAGAAGCTTTATTGTTTCACTCGTAATTACCGTCACTAACTAACTAGCCTAAGTGAGACTAGTGATCAAAATATTTTATGGGTCACAGTGCCTGCAGCCAGTTGCACAGTATACAATCACTTAAACACTTGCTTTGAAAATCACCCACTGCTATGAGAAAAACTTTATCAAATCGTTCATTTATCGACGCGTTAAAATCAAATGTTTGCGCAAGCTAGAAGCCAGCTTTGGCTAAATGCATTTTTCATTCTCATTTTAATAAATGCAAATCTCAGACTTTTGCATAAAAATAATGTATTAAAGTTTAGCTACCTCGTCTCCTCTTCACCTCCCTTATAAATAACAGGTGGTGCTACAGTGGATACACGTTTTAATACAAAAGCAACCAACGATACCAGTATCACCACCACCACACCACTACCACCAAAGCCAACAGCAAAACCACCGGCCACCATTAACATCAGCATCAACATCAAGCCCAGATGGCGTTGAATTATGATTTTGCATAATTTGTTTAATTTTCTTTTTCGTTTCTTTTTGCTTTGTGGTTTTGTTATTTTTCAGTGAAATTTTAATTTACATTCTTTTGTTTTGCTGTGCGAAATTTTCGTTCTTTGTTTTTCTTACTTACCTTCACATTATCATAATCCGGCATTGAATCACCCAAACGTGAGCTAAAACTACCACCGTGACGTAAGACCATCATGCCACCATGAGAGCGCTCGTCGATCATAAAAATCTGGCGAACGAGAGAGAGAGAGAGAGAGAGAGACAGTGTGGGGAAAATAAATAAGTTTGTTGATTAAAATGCATGGAAGAATTTTTTTCTGGTATCAAAAGCATCAAAAAAGCGTAAATAATTAAGAAATTCTGAAGGAAGGAAGAATGCAAATTTACGTTGTTGCATTACGTTGCTGTGTATAATTAAAGCAAAGGTGGTGAAATTTAATGTAGCCGTGAAGTATAGGAAGCAACTAAAGACATAGTAAAAATTTAAATTTTCAACAAAATCAAATGATTATAGTTTAAACTTCACCAAAGGAAAACTCACCTCAGTTAATATTATTAGCCCGAAGACTGCAAAAAATGCTATAACAATGAGAAAGCTCATGCCAGCACGATCGCGTGCCCCCCAATTTTGTTTTTTGCCACGTTTCGTTGTGTTTAAGCTTAATGAGTTTCTACCGCTTGTTCCTCCGCTACCGCCACTGCGTTCAGCACTGTGGTGAGTCTGCTGTTGATGGTGTGAATGTGCGTGCGCATGACTGTGATGATAATGTAAACCGCCATGTTGTTTTTCACCACTACTTGCCGCCAGCAATGCGTTCGTTGATGAATTTGAATAGAGCGATAAAGTTGAACCGCTTGCAGCTGCAGGAGTGCGGCACGTTGAACTGTTGCTGCTTGCGCTGCTATTTACTAGTTTTAATGGTGTCAGCGCTGTTGCTGCTGATGCTGATGCTGAGGAACAGCTGGACGACGTTGTCGATGATAATGAGAAAGTTGGTGAGGTTGATGTCAGAGATGAGAGTAGCGCATTGCTGGAGCCCCCCTTTATTAACTTTTTAGTATGCTTTGGGGGGCTCCGATTTGAGAACATTTTTTTTATTGCTTTTCAGTTTGTCTTAGTTTGGTGAAAATTAATCCTCTTTACTGTGTTTGGTTTTTATACTTTATTACTCTTTTTTAGGAGCTCATATTAATTTTGGCGAAGTTTGATTCGATTTTCCTAATTATTTTGATTTGAAGTGCATTAAAATTTCAGGAATTAAAAAATATTTTTTGTTACGAACTCGAAGAATAAATGAATTTTATCGAGGCCAACCACACAAAATTTTGTAATTTATTTACTATATTTTATTTTCCGAGCCCTTGCTTACCCTTCCGATTAGTTATTTTAACATTTAAATGGTTTCTTGCCATCATGCCCCGATCTTTTCATTGGGCAATTACTAAATTTTTAAAAACTTCTACGATTCAATATGACCTAATAAGGTCAGAAATATGGTATAGTTGTATCAGATTAGGATTTCAAGGAATCATTGGGGAAAGGGCCTATATAAGCATGAACGGAATGCACAGTTTTTTACTTGCACAGTTTTTCATGCTTGCGCCAGAGTATACAGCCACTTAGCAAATGCGAAAGGGGATTATCTTCAGCCAATTTTGAAACAAACTTAAACTTTCTGCATTAAATATTTTAAAAACGTATTTTGCTTCAACTTTAAATATTTAAATTTTGAAATATTCAAAATTTTTAATTTACTTTTGTTTTTGTCTTTCATATTCTTGCTCCATTCACAATCGCGATCGATGCGTCATGCATACATAAACGGCTTGGACCCCCAAAGGGTCATACGCTTTTGCTTTCACCCTTCCGGACTTGAAATACTGTCTCATATAGACTATACTGACAAACTAGGACTTGTCACGATACAACTAGGTGGATAGAGAGGTAGATAGGTTTTTTTCCATTAGCGTTAAATATTTACATATGTCATATAAAACAAAACCAGAGAACTAGTATAAAGTTTTTGTAAGTTAATCGTTAAACTCTTCCTTTCCTACTTACTTCAGCTACTACTCTCTTCTTTTTCTATCCTTTCCCTTCATTAATTAATTCACCAACCAACTGTTGCTAGCAGCACATTCAAATATAGTAAAATACCACACATAACATAAGTAAACAAAAATAATTCTCCCAAAAATTAGCACCACCACCAACAAAAACAAAAACAAAGACAACAGCAACAGCCCTTTTGAAAAATGTCAGGTGTTAATGAAATGAAATAGCCAACAACAACGACAACAAAAATAAATAAAAATTCCCCCTATACCTTGTTGCTTGCATAACAACAACTCTCACATGGCCAGAAGAAAAACAAAAATGCACCGCAAATACCAAAGATTAAAACTCAATGAAAAATATGAGAGCGGCGTATCAGCAGTAAGAGACAGAGAGGAAGAGAGATGGGAATGCCGATGTTTGAATGAGCGCTATCTGAGAGTATACCACAAGAACGAAAGAATACCCAAAAGAGAGATAGAAAATGTCAATACGAAATCTTAGTGGCAAATACTGAAAAATCAATATGGTGCTCCCGCTCCTTTTTTGAATACCAAAATGAAATATTTTTTTCACAAAAGAAAAACCGATACAATTATGAAAGTGTTATGAAACTTTTAATCACAAATAACTTTTGAAATTATTTGCAAGTTTTTCAAGAAACGATTTAATAATTAATTTGCATTCATAAAGCACAAAATTTTCTCCAACAAAAACAATTCCAACTTTCAGCTTTATAACTTTCTTAATTTTGTATATTTCATTTTATTTACATACACTTTTCACTTGTGTCTTTTACGCTTTATTTTATTTATGTATCTTCTTATATTTGCTTTAAATTTACAAAGATATTTTATCAAATATTCTTTTTTCTTCCTTGTCTTTCTATAATTCACTTCCGTGTTTTAATTAACCGAAATTGTAAGTATTTTGCATGCAGTTTTTTTCATTCTTCCTTTAACCACGGCACACACTTTCTCACACACAGTCTGGATATTTATGTGCAATTTTCAAAAATATTCAATGTCTCCCTCAAAAATGACAGCAACAATAAGTGAAATGCATTTTTAAAGGACATGCGCAGGATATTTCTGTATAAGTATTGCCAGCCTGAAAATTTGAAAAGAAAAGTTCTTATTTATATGAATTTGAAAATTGACTTCAAAATAAAAATAAATTTACATTTGATTTTTGCTGGTAACTTCATAAATATCCAAATTTATATTCGGGGTCGCATGGCTTTACTAGAGTGATATCTTACCATATAAAGCAAACACATCAAACCTAAATATTTTCCCTAATATGTAGGGACTAAAATTACACTATGCGACAAAATTGAACTTAATTGTGACTTGTGATTTGACTTCGGGCTCTACAAAGGGAAGTACTAATGAGGAAACGTTCATAGTTTGTTCGTTTTGTTTCAATATTTTTAAAAGTCAAGTTATGGCGTGAAATTTTTGTCATGGGATTTCGTTATCAAGTTTAAAAAGAAATAAAAATATGAAGTATTGATAGACTCTATTAATTTAAACTTATATGAAAGGTAATAAAGAGGATAATTTTCTGAAATAATATTTTTAATTTTTTCAACAAGATAAAAAAATATATAGAGAAAAGGAAAACAAAGATCAAAGAGCAAGTAATTTTGCATAAAATTCATAATAAGTCAGTAAAATTGTATATCTTTGTATTTAAATTGAATTCTTAAAACTTATATTGAAGTTCGGAGAAGCTATATAATACGGTTAAGGATGACTATTTCTAAAAAAAAATATTGTTTAAATTTCTAGTCTTGTATTATTCTTTCTAATCTTGTATTATCTTTCTAATCTTGTATTATTCTGACGGCGATTTACGTTTTTCGTTACTTTAAAAAGTCTTCGGAAGCAACGATCTTAATCGTCAATCATTATTGCAATCAGGAAGAGAATAATGTTTTATACCCAAACTTCCTCTGCTAATTGCCTTTGAGAGGGAATTCCTTAGAGGTTGTGGAAGGGCAGGACTTAACATTTTCCATTTCTCCTCCTGTTATTTCAGGTGCATAGGCATCCATCCATTTGTGATTAGGAGTACTGAAATTATTTATTAGAACTTCCAACAAGGTCTTGCCTTTTAATTTTAATCAGGGCTGTCCATAGGCCCTATGCTTCTTTGCTAGATACAGAAACTGGTATTAATGATAAAGAGTTTGCAGAACACTGAATCTCACACTGACTAGATAAATAGTCCCCCAACTCTCTAGAGCAATTCATTTCCATCTGGTCTCAATTTAGATTTGCTTGCTCATTAAATTTTTGGTCAGATTTTTGTCTCATTTTGTATCAGTCTTCGGGATTGGTCTGAGATTTTGGTCTGAATTTAGCTTGAATTGCGGTTTACTTTCGGTTTGCTTTTACCTAGTATGAAATTTAGTTAATTTTTTTTATATTATTCGAAGAACTAGCAACTGGAGCAAACTTGTTTGTTGCGGTCCTACAAGGATATTTCAGTTAATATGCACAAAAGCCAATAACAATACCAGAATAAGTAGAAGTAAGTAAGTAATTGAATAAGTAGCTGAGTAAATACATTTAATGATTATCAAGAAATATTGTGCTTTTACAAAATTTTGTGTATGTAAGTACTTATGTACTATATTTTATGGACACGGATTTTTGTGGCTTACATTTGTGGTAAATGAAATGTTTTAGCTCAAGCACATGCATACCTGCATCAAAGTGCAAGCGTGCGTGCCAGTTTATATATTTTAAGGATAAGTAAATTTAAGACATTGTGCACACACATACACGCACACAGTGTAACACGCACACATACACACACAAGGAACTAAAGAAATGTATTACATGTTTGGCAACTTTTATAAAATGTAAAATGTAAACTTGAGATTTATTTTTTTATGATTTGAAATCATATGCAACTTTTTGTTGATTTTTTTGCTTACAATATTTTCGGATAATCTTCTATATTTATACGATAGGTACGAGTATGTACGAGTACATATATATATAAATATATGCATGTGTGTATAAAAACTATTTTTATGAATTACGTATTAATTTATAGTTTCTCATCATTTTTTTTCTCACCTTTTCACTATCATTTGAACTAATACTTATCAGATCAGTTAATCCATGTAATGCCTAAAATTTATGATGATAAGATTTTACAAAAACACCCAGGCCGTGGAAAGAAAGACGAAAAAGGAAGAGCATTGCAACTCGTATATATGCGAAACACGTATTCCACGCACCCTCACACATATTGCTTGCAATATCTTGCTGATGGTTATTTACCACATTGCTGCAAGAACTGCCTGTCATTTTCATGATGATTTGTCGCTTTTTTCTTCATAAAAGGTGAAAGTTGTAAGTATGGAGTTTTTTGTTCAACTCATCATTGCCATGTTTACATCATGTGATTCCTCGTTTTACATTGATAATTTTTTGATTAACTAAATCATTTGCTGTTCCTTGTAGACAACGTAGAATTGTCACACATCTTTCGTGCTCACTGTCACCTTTTGCATTGACATAAGCTTCAAGCTGAAGGGGCCAGCGATCGACGTGTTAGTGGTTATAACCATTAAATTTTGGTACGTTAGCGTCGAGCTCTTCGATATGAATGTGGTGGGCCTAATTTGGCTGGTTGCCCTCCATTATTTTCACCTGACCTTGGAGGTCAAATAATTCTCGTGGCAATCACAGAATACGCAATTGTTCCTCGAAAGCCCATGCATTAAAAAACTGGGTCATTTAACCCATGGCAACATAATATCACAATTATATTTACTCAACTTGTTTCCTGTGCGAGAGTAAAATATTCGTTTCATTCTGAATGCAAATAATATTTATCAAAAGTATTTAAGGTTGTAAATAAAACTAAAATTTTTGAATAAGGTCGTAGTGCATAATATTTACCTTGCTTAAATATGTAGTAAGTTGTATGTGTTAAAGAATTTTTAAAGCACTTCTCGAGGTAATTTCCTAAACCTAAACTAACTAACCAACTAACTAAAGTCGAACTAACTTTAACATAAATTTTGACATTGTTAAAAACCTTTTAATTTATTTACAAAACGAAACGAAGAAAAACTCGATTAAAATAACGGTGAAGTTGCGTGCTATTCGCAAGAAACTTAACGTTTAACTTCTTTTAGAATGAAAGAAGAGACAAACACACACACAAACTCACATTCACACACAAATTCCCAAACATTTAAACTCACAAACAAAATAAACTTAAAAGATACAAAGTACTTAAGAAAGTTAAATAAAACGCCCATATGAACCTATAGAGAAGAAAAAAAAAACAAAATAAAACACACGCCCACTTACATGCACATATGCATGCAAAGACAATGACGTTTACTTATATATGCGCTCAAGTTTGGCTGTGTGTGTGTGTGTGTGTGTGTGAGTGTTTATGTGTTCATTTGCTCAACTCAAAAGCTTAAACGATGTGCGCTGCTGCCATTTTCAATAAATTTAAACGTCTCATGTTTAAGCGAGGAAGGATATAATCATCGAGCGGCAGAAGGCGGGCAGGCAGGCAGGCAAGACCTTAAGCAAAACTATCAGAGTAAAGCGCAAAAAAATAAGAGTAAAGTTTCTAAAAGTTTTGACCTCCTTCTGCACTGCTCTGCTCTAACTCAAACTCCTCTTATCTCATATCTCTCTCCTGCTCAGCGTGTGTTCCTCAAAGAAATTACTGCACGTAAAAAGGCATGAAATCGACTGAAATGAGTGGAATTTGTGTGTGTTTATGTTTGTATGTCTGACTCTCTGTCTGTCTGTCTGTCTGTCTGTCTGCCTTTACTACATACTCTTATTTCGAACTGTCTCTATATCTTTTGTGCTACTTGCTCTTTATGCTTACTTGTTACAAGCATAATAAGTTGTTTGTAAGCCTTAAAGTATGCTTTTATTACAATTGTACTATTTTCTGTAGCCTCTTCTTTGGAATTTCTACAAAGAGGTTGCTTGCAGCTGAAAGTAGGAGTTGAAGATTATCAAAACGCGTGAAATTCAATTTCATTTCAGAAACTACATACTATAGAAACAAAATCTACCCTAAGGTACAATAGCAGTTTTTAAATAATATTGGTGCAAATAATGAAAATATCGAGGAATAAGATATTAGTTATTAGTTTGAACTTTAAACTAGTGTCTAAGAAGTGACTATATACGTCTACTTAAGTTTTTTCTTAGCGAAAATAGAAGTTCCCCTGAGGAAATTGTTAGATTTTTATATTATAAAACAAATGAGATATGTTGGTTGCTCTCTATAGAACGAAAATAGGAACTAAGAAATATTACCTACGCATATTTTACCACCTATTGGACTGTGTATGTGTTGTAAATGCGTGGCTGCTGTGTGAAAGACATTGCACCCAAAAGCAGGTACCAGCTAAAAACTCGTTACTCGTCTTCAAATCTGAAATTGCTGATGGCATGATAAATGCTGGTTTTATTACCAATGACGGGATGAGAGGAAGACGGTCAGATCAAAAGAACAACAGTCCAGCCCCATTAAAACCGAGGAAAACTTCTTCACAAAGGTCAATTCCTGAAGTACAATAAGTATGACGCTATGGCCAATATGACCAATGCCAGTTGAAAAAAAGAGAGATGTAAATATTGTAACGACAGGGCTGCATTTTTCAGAATAAAAATGTCAAAAGTGTATGTTGCTCTCTGTTGGACAAAAGACAAATATTTTTTATATATGTTTCATAACAATTAAACATTAAAAAATGTAAATAAGTGATAAGCTTCTTAATACGAAATTTATTTTCCATTTGTTCTACGGTTGTTTCATAATTCGGGAAGGAAAGGGTTAAAAACATCTCTGAAAGGAGGAATACAACCAAGACACAAGATACAATAATTTGTGGATTCTATTTAAGAACTTTTTCTCAGACACCGAAGACATCGCAATTCATAAGTACATAAAAAATGTATCGTCACATAAGACAGTATTTTGCTTTGACATTGATGGGTCAAAATCTCAAAAACTGGGCGTGTTCAGGGAAAATGGATAACAGATATGGATTCAAGGGACCCAATTCCCATTCTCAAATTTCTTGTGGCATAGTAAAACTATTGCATTATCAGTTATGCTCGCTGAACGTTTAGCGAAGATTATGTCCTAAGATTTTAAAATTGCAAAGTTAGCGGTTTTGAAGCATATGAAAGGAAGATTTACATTACTTTTACTTATTTTCTTTATAGCCAAAACTTTGGAATTAAATACTTTTTGCGTTATTTCATTCCAAATTAATCTCAAAATATTCCCAATTTAATTCAGAATACTTGTAAGAAATGGATTTAAGAGTAATCTAAATTGACTTCAAAATATTTCAAATTGATTTAATAATATTCTAAAATTATTTCAGCATAAACGACACGATTTCTGAGCTTACCAAAATTTTTGTCGTTGAGTATTTTTAAATCGTGTTAGAGTTTTCCAATTAAATATTCCCGTATCCTCTTCTTCTTAAACTTCGCCTCTAACAACTTATGGAAACTGGGGAGTCGATAAACTCCTTACATTTTCTTCTATCTGCTGATAGTTGTTTGTATCGGAGGCAGGTATTCACGTGGGGTACTCGTATATAGCTTTTTGCTGATGGTGCTGGTAACTTTTCACGTTTCATATGCTTATAGGAGTATAATTTTAATATTGAATTCAAACCGAATCACTTTGGTGTACAAGAATATTCCATTTGAGTTCCAAACTGTTGTGAGAAATCCGAGAGGAGTTATGCTATACTTGGTACCTCAGCCACACTGGAACATAAGTATTCAAAAACACATTAACTTATGTAATTGTTTTATTTTTTATGATTTCTTTTGTAGTAAAGCCTGCATATTTCTCCAGTCCTTCATTTCTTTTGTATGCTCGTAAATAGTTGTTCTTTTGAATGCCGAAAGTTGCGCAAACTTTTGAACTGCAATAAAATATCTGGAAAAACAAAGTCTCAAATAGTAGAAAAAACAAGGAACAGAGAAATCTCTGTGTAAAAACTTTGTGTAAAATTTTGTTTCAATTGATTTCGCATAAGTTGCGTGCAACAGAAAAAAAGAAGCAAAATGCATTCAGTCATTCCTATTGAATTCGCTGCTGCTGCTGGCTTTCGCTTTTGCCACTTTTTGTCCCTCGGCACAACTAATTTCTAACTCTTTTTTGGACGCAGAAGGTCGAGCGTTCGACCGTAGAAATTGAATGCAAGCACACACACACACCCACACACACACACACACACACCCACACACACAGCAACACACAATTGTGTGCCTGTTAATGTGTGTGTGAGAGAGTGTTGTGTGCATTTCAAGCTTTAGTGCTTCTGCTGCTATTTGCTACTTTTCTTATTGCATTTTTCTCTTGTTGTTGTCTTTTCCCCCGAAATTGGTTTTAATCGCTTTTGAAAGTTTCTCAACCATCGAGGTTCGAGGTGCAATTCGATTCCCTCCTCATTTCACCTCACCCCCCCCCCCTACTTTTTATGCGTTCGAGCATTTGAAATTACAATTTGTCATAATTTATGTTAAAGTTTTTCCTATTTCCTATTGGCGAGAAAAGTGAGGATCTCCTCCTCAATTGCTGCAATGCCACAATTGTTCGGTTTCAGTTTCGGTTTTGGTGTCGGTTTCCCCTCCTCTCTCCCCTAATAATTGCCAGTTATAGTGAGGGTGTGGCAAAAGTTTTGTGGTAATATGCGCGTGTAATTCGTTGGCTTTGTAATTTTCAGGATGAACGGTTTTCATTTCAGTTATTTTTTATTGTCTTTTGCATAGCCACAGTTATTTATATTGAAGTTATCATATTGAAAGAAGCACTGGAACTATAGCTATTTTTGCTTTTATTTGGCAAAAGTTTCTGAAAATTATTGTCAGAGTAAAGCATTGTACTTTCTTTCCAATAGACTTTTGTATAATTTTGCAAGTTATGTCACTCCATAAAAGACTACATTGAGTGAGCGCACAGCTCGAAAAAGTTTCAGAAAACGATATTATTGCAAGAAAATATTTATTTATTATTTCGAAGTGGCTTTAGAAAAATTGAAAATGAAACCGAAACGTTGGGAAAAGTTTGCGCACCAGGTTTTTGTTTTCTCAACGATTTAATGTTTATGTGGCAACACAGTAAATGATTTTGAAAATAATTGGACGATTTAATAATGCAACTTCAAACAAATTGTTTACGTTCGACTTAATGATTTAGTCATTCCAATAATTAAATAATGATGAAATTATCGTTAGTTTCGGCTTGATTAGACACAATTATTTCATGTAAACAAACATGACAATATTTTATTTATTAGCTAGTATGATTGCCTTTATCTTGACTTGCCATCATTCTAAGTCCAGCCTGGACACATTCATATATATAATATATAACTAAGTATTTTGAGAAACTGCCAAGAAGCCGGATGAAGTCATGTTGTGAAGAAGCTAAGTGGAATCATTTCAGATCCTCCTGAGTTCCAAGAGATTTTGAATGAATGAAAAGGCCCTTCCCCCTTTAAAAGGAGACGTTAATGCTGCAAAGAAGTCAGACGGAGCAAATACAAGCAGGTGGTTATAGCCATGAAGCCAGACGAAGACGACAGATAAAGTCAAAAGATTAAATTGGGTCTGGATAAAAGCTAAGAAGCCTCTGCGAGGGCACGAAGTCGTAGACCAAGATGTCATACAGTTCAAGAAGACAAGATATAGGGGAAAACAAGAAACCAGAGGAAGTTAGAATAAGATAAGAAGATATAGAAAGACAAGAATTAATAAGAAGCCTGATGTTAAATGTAGCCAAAAAGTCTGATGTATTCACGAAATCATATGAGACCAGACTAAATACAAGGAGTAAAAGGAGCAAGTCAGAGAAAGAGAAGTGAAGCCAAAAATTGACACCAAAAAAATGAGATGTAAATCAGAAGTCAAAACTGAGTTAAGTAGTCCACACAGGCAAGATATCAAGGAAGAATAGAAGGAAAGTTGGCAAATTGGTAAGAAGTCTGTGAAGACCAGAATGTTTGAGAAATACAACAACTAAGATTTGCTTCATCTCATTTAAAGTGACTTAAAAGCAAGGATTCATATGAGGAAAAATGAAGAAGAAGACAAAAAGTTACGGAAAGCAATGCAAGAAAAATGCGAGACAGAAGCTAAATGAAACTAAATGAAAGTTCAAAATCAAATTAAAAAAAAAAACAATAAATATGAAAACTGATACAGATATGATAAATGTAAAAACATCAGATGAAACCATGAAACCAGTCGAAGACAATAAGTCGAGAAAAAATGCAAAAAGGCTAAAAGCCAAGGGAAACAAGAAATAAGATGTCAAGATGAAGTCGACATGCGGGAAGAAGTCAAGATAAACACAAATAGTCAAAGAAGCGAAGCGAAGTCAAGAAGACAGATATATTCAAAAATTCAGGGGCAGCAAAAATAATATGTAAGTACTTGAATCATTAAATTGTGGTGAATTCAAGAAATCAGACGAAGCTGCAAGGTGAAATCGAATCAAGAAGTCAGATGACAATGAAAATTCAGATAAATCCAAAAAGAAAAGGTGAAGACATGACGTGAAGAATCTACTTATAACAATATTTATGTAGAATTCGATAAAGTTTTTCAGTTCTTCTAAATTAAAAGACTTAACCTCTGGATCCAACTGGCACATCTAGATGAATTAAAAGATGGTCAGATGACGCTGAATTGAGGTCAATTAAGCTAAAGTCATCGTTGGCAATGCGAATTTAAGCTTTATTCTATTCAGTGATAGCTTTTACCCTGTTCCACATGATAAATAAAAAGTAGTTTTCTTATTTATGAATAAAAGTATTTCCCCGTGACTGCCTAATTATAGGGCGATGTCAGAAGCTTGATTCACAAACATTTTTCAATAGAGAAAAAGAAATCTTCTTGAGGAATTGGAAATCGCATAAAATCTTAGAATCAGAGGGTGTCGCAGGATTCTGATAATTTTGAATGCACAAGCGATATGAGGTGCGCCTTTCAAATATATATTTTGTTTATACATATTTAGCCGGCAAGACATAGCAACCAACACAGTGATTCCATTTACACTTGGCCATTTCCATTATGTGGGTATATCCCGGCTTAAGAAAAGGAAGCGAAAGGTCCTTCGCAACTTGTTCATTTTCAATCATGTGCTAGAAATATTTTCAATACTTAGTATGACGTAAGTGAGAATTACATTGCATGTTTATTTATGCGATGTGAATATAAAAACAGATTAAACATCGAATCATGAACAATAAAGCGTTTTCAGCTTTGTATGGTTGGCTAAATAGATGTGAACATAGTAGACAAATATATTTACACCCTCGTCGAGTTTCATTTAGCAAATGCGAAAAAACCCACACTTGACTCGTTAACTTTTTCACTTTTTCACTTTTTTCTTCAGCGCAGTTGATAGTAGTACCTAATGTCAATATCATTTCGCAAAATTACTCAACAATATCGTGCAATCTCAGCAGCACACTGCGTGACGTACTATGGTGCTTTGCACTGAGCTCCCTCTGCATCTGAGCTCTCTGGTCTCCCTCTGCTGCACTGCTCCCTCCCTTCACATACACTACACCCTCTATTGCATTGCCAATGCCAAATATTTTCATGTGGTATTTACTTGTACTCTTGAAGCAGCGCTGGTACTTGCAACAGATTCACACTCACACTCACACTCACACTCATTCATACAAATAAACTATGTAGTAAGGGAGTTAAACCCTTCAAATTGTGTGAGTATTATTAAGTAAGTTTTCGTCTCTCTAATATCAACTGAATAATTTTTTACATCACTCACCGCCACCACCAGCAGGACCTTCATAGCTGCCTGCCTGCCTGACTTCCAGTTAAGTACTTCATCATCTTCATCATTGCTTTTGCCAGTCATCATTTTTTTTTTTTTTTTTGAGAAGTTGGGGGAAAGGAGAGGGAAACGTTTTAGTAAACTATTTTCATTACACTTGGCAGCATTGCCGATGTTGTTGTCATCGTATCTTCTTTACTCTTGAATCGAATTCTTGAATTCCACTTTTCGACTTGTTTAATCGCACTTCAGGTAGAGAAATTCATTTTACTTTTTAGTTCGTATACTTATGGTACGTAGGAATTCCGTTATGTATATGTATTGGTGATGCATGTATTTAAGTGTTGGTTACTTGAAATTCTGTGGTAACTTTATCTCTGTGCGCCTCACTGTGTGAGTGAGTGAGTCAGTGAGGCTGTGTGTGTGTGTGTGTGTGTTATAAATATTTAGTTGTATTTATTTAAGTAGAATATAAAATTCCATTTTCTCTATTAAGTTTCGAGAATATTTTCTGTTGCTGCTCTTGCTGCTTTGATGTTGACTTAGAAAACATAAAATCATTTTAACAGATTTCTTGATTTCGTTCGTAGCTTTGGTTATTGTTTGAAAACTAAGAAAGAAAGAAGAAGAAGAAGAAGTCGAGGACCAAGTAGTCTTTGAAGAAGTTAGATAGAAAAGTTTATCGCTTATCTTGAAACTAATCGAAATGTTGGCAGTTTGCTTGGTATATTGAATTCTGTTTTAACGTTGTTGCTGGTTATTAGTGATTCGGATTAAAACATCCTCACTTTGAATGTTGGATCTTTCAATACTTCAATTGCAGATATGCGGTTTTGTACCATTGTAACTAGTTTTGATTGAACTGTTTGGATAAATTATTATTATTTATATTTAAAAAAATTTTAGGGAGAAAATATGCCAATTGATCAATCAGGGTCTTTTATTTTTATTATTTGAGCAAGTGTAAAATTTTCCCATATTGCGTTATTTTGGCATTATTTTTTAAGAAACGTACTTATATCGAGAAATGTGCGAAAAGAGCATTTAGAAATACCCTAAATAACAGTTTTGTTTTTTGTACTTTAAAAAATTGGCATAAATATTTTATTAAAAATATTTTATAAATACAGTTTATTCATAATTCAATTTTGAGTCATAAAATGCTATTTTATTTTTAACAAAAATTTCTTCTCCGTGTAAAAAGAAACAAAAATTTTATCTAAATGATGACCACGATACATATTCTTCCATATATTTTCTTGCTCAATCACTTTTCTTAGCTACGAATATATTCGCTTGGCGTCTTCCGGTATAAAGTTGCTTTGACATTTTTTACTTCCCATGATGTTGCAAGCCAACTCCGAGGTTTTGCGCCAATATCTTTTTTGTGGGCCCAGATATCTTGTGGGTTTAATAGGAATTCCTCAGCCTTTTGTGATGCAATTAAATTATTCACTAGGGAACAAACTTATCCTTTGTTATTTAATTATATTAGATATTGTTTTTCTCCTATTTTTTCTTTACTTTTATCATTATTATATTTACTAAGTTATTTTCTTTTAATTTAGGGTTATTATTTTTTTTATGTTGTACAAGATTTGGAGTTTTTACTGTAGTTGGTCTTCAAATTCTAATTATTTTCGCTATATACTTATAATAATTCTGCAGAATTAAGCAAATCCTTTGATATATTATATCATTATTGTAATACCCTGAATTTTGGGTAAAATCAATCGATTTCCCGAAGCCATTTGCTGAATGCCTTAACTTTCCACAATTTCTTGCAAAGGCAATTTTCCAATACATATTTGTTAACCTTAAACCTAGACCCATCAGTGAATATTACTTCGATCCATTCATAATTCAATTTCTCCTTTGCCTACTTCAACCCTTCTTGTCTAAATTTTTGCCCGTAAGGATTCAGGATTGTCTCATCGAATCACAGTGTTGTATCCTTGCATCCCATTTTTCAGGTTTTACGGTTTTAACCTGTACTTGGTGTGTCATCTAAGTTTGAAGATACTCTGTACCGCTGCAACCATTTGTTTACTTGTGAAACTGATCAAAATTTAATATATAATCAAAATAGTCAACCTCTTTGATATGATAAAATTTACACAAGGGGGCGATAAATCCCCCTTCCTTCTTCGGTTTAGCGACTGCAAACACATCATTGTGTGTAGATATCAAAACAACAGGCATCACATATAAATAGGTTTACCGATTTCTATCTAATGATGGATTAACTAACTTCATAACTATTTCCCTATGATCCACATAAAAACAGTGGCACTCTGGACACAGAGTTGTGAAAGAGAATTTCAAACTTATACAATGCAATATAAGCCAACGAAATATTCACATTACAATTAACGCAGAATTTTTAACGCAAATAATACGTAAATCGAAGTATGTAATAAGTTTGCATATATGCCATTATTCACAAACCAAAATTGTTTAGCATAGAAATTGAAATGCTAAACTCTACAATACAGTTCTTCTGCATATATATGCACATAATATAGAATATTTTTAGTATGTTATGCTGTTCTTCCATCTGCTACTTGGACTGGCTGGTCAGTCTAGCTACATACATACATATCAATGGCTGGACTGTTCGTTCATGTTCATGACCGTTTTGCCAGTTGCTGGTTGCCAGCATTTTTTTTCTTACATACATACATACATACTACATACGTATATACTACATCTGACATTGTTGCAGACCGAAATTCTGATTATTGACTTGACTTTGACTTGATCTTGATTTAACCTTGACTTGACTTTGACTTGACTTTGACTTGATCTTATCTTAACTTTGACCTAGACTTGTCCTTGACTTGACCTTGACATGACTCTGACTTAACTCTGACTTGACTCTGACTTGACTCTGACTTGACTCTGACTTGACTCTGACTTGACTCTGACTTGACTCTGACTTGACTCTGACTTGACTCTGACTTGACTCTGACTTGACTCTGACTTGACTCTGACTTGACTCTGACTTGACTCTGACTTGACTCTGACTTGACTCTGACTTGACTCTGACTTGACTCTGACTTGACTCTGACTTGACTCTGACTTGACTCTGACTTGACTCTGACTTGACTCTGACTTGACTCTGACTTGACTCTGACTTGACTCTGACTTGACTCTGACTTGACTCTGACTTGACTCTGACTTGACTTTGACCCTGACTTAACCTTGACGTCATTTCACTTTACCTTACTTGACCTCACTTGACCTCACTTTACCTCATTTGACCTCACTTGACCTGACTCAACTTGACTCAACTTGACTCGAACTGACTCTAACTGACTCGACTTGACTCGACCTGACGCCACCTGACTCGACCTGATACCTGACTCGACCTGAGTCGACCTGACTCGACCTGGCTCGACCTGACACGACCCAAATCGACCTGACTTAACCTAACTCGACCTGACTCGATCTGACTCGACCTGACTCAACCTGACTCAACCTGACTCGACCTTCTTTCTAGTTTTGTTTTTGTTCAATTTTATTCTGTTCTGTTTTTGTTTTGTTTTTTTTTTATGATTTAACAATGCAATGAATTATGACCGCTACTCCATGGCCATATTCTGTATCACTCCATCCATACGAGTGAACCTATAGTATACGTATGTATGAATGTGTAGATAGATACTCATGGTACGAGTACATAAAGAAATGGCATATTTCTGTCCGTCCATATATTTATAGATCCATACTCGAATATGGATGCACAGTTATCAATGGCTGAATACCTTCAGCTGAATTCGCTATATATATACCCAGTATAAAAATGTACATGCATTTTAGCCAATTCATTTATGTACATATTTATATTTCATATTTACCATACATATAAATTTATTTAACAAGTCATAAAGAGTTTAGGATAAATATTCCTTTTCCACTTAAATATTAATTACAATTCCATAGAAAACGTTCAGATTTTTATAAAATTTTGTGATGATTTTGGGGAAAAAATGTACAAAAACCTCCTTGAATAAAATAATGTTTTCAATGAAAACAAAGCTTACCACCAAAAATAAAATTATGATTATTTTATTATATTATGTTTCTTACGGAAGCCGATTTAGTGTGACGACATTATATATATCGATAAAATATATTCGTTTTTCCTTTATGACTTTTTCTATTATCTTGCTTAGAGAACAGTAAAGACAGTCGGCTGTACTACTTAGATTATGTACTACTTATGTATGTTACCATAGTTAAAAAGGTATCTAGAGTAGAAGCACGCCGTCTTGTGTTTGATTGTATATAAGTATGGTCACTCGGAAACAATATTTGAAAATGTTCAGAATCAAGTTTTTCCTGCAAAACCGTTGACATCCCCATATGTTATGTCTGCAGTTGAAATCACCATCACGGATAAACTTCTCATTATTTTTGAATAGCTTCCGTAGGTCAGAGTTGATTTGATTTGTTTTGTTTAAGTTTATTTATTTCCAATTTTAATATTGGATTTGTTTAAAATTTGTTCGAGTATACAGAAATAGCTGATTCTTTTGGTGCTTCATGAGCGTGCTCATGAACTCATTATGAACTCTTTACGTGAGAAGAGTATTTGTCCTTGCGTTGGACTGCTACGCAGAGTGTCCGGGGTTCGAATCTCGGCACAGGCAAAATCAAAAAATGTTGTGCCATTAAAAGTAAGTAATAGAGTTACCATATGACAGTCTTGCGGCAAACGATCGATACGCATTCCTTCTCTCACAACAATTTCGCATTTATTTTTAATTAAAATCTGATTGAAATTAAATTTCGAAATGGAATTCCGCTCCATTCTAGTTATTTTATATGTGCCGTGGCTTAAACAACAATTTTTCACTGGGCACATGTCATGCCTTGTAAAATCTACATCTGTATGTATGTACTTATATGTATGTAATTATGCATACATAACTCAGTATATGTTTGTATGTAAAGAGATTTTTTTTCTGCAAATGTCGAAAATTGAAAATTGCTTATTTCAATACTTTTTGGCTTGACACCGCCACCGCTACCACCGCCACCACTGCAACATTTCCATTACCTTTGGCTATCAGACTTTGCCCTTTACTGCCAGCCGGAACGAAGAATATGTTGGCCATAGCCAAGTGTCCATTTGTTGTGGCAGGCAACCCGCCATGCTAATTTGTACAGTGTGGTAGCAATGACTTTTGACATTTGCTCTCTTCGCCCTTCATGTCCTTTTCTATCCTTTCTTTTTCACTTTAGCCGTTGCGTTGTGAATTTTAGCCTTACTTATGTGTTGTGCCTCGCTCTTCGTTATCAATTTTTATTTCACTGTTGCACTTTCCTTCGAAATATTGTCGAAAATTTGCATTTGATTTTTTGATTTTCATTTTATTTATTTGCTTTTAGATTTTCTTCTCTTTTTTTCGACACTCTCAATAAATTTTGTCCGGTTTTTTTCGGTTTCAAGTGCGGCAAAAATGACGAAATTTATTGCGGCCAATTTGTGTAGCTTCATCGTCGTCGTCGCTGTTTCTTTCGAGTTGTGTTTGATAGCGGCGAAGATAGGATCGCTGGCGGTTAGGAGGAAAGTCAGTGTATGCTGCTTTTTATGAATTATTTCACATGCCAATTGAAATGGCGTTTAATTTTTCAGTTTTTTTTTTTGTTGTTTTGTTAAAAAAGTGTAAAATTTGCAGTTTTACGTGTCTTCGACATATTAATGTAATTGATGTGAGTACAAGTGTCGATGTAAGCAAATTATAGTTAAACGTTTATATGGCAAATTTAGATTGATGTATGCTAATTTGGCTTTTGCGTGTTATTTCTTGGTATATGGAAAAGTTAATAAAGCTTTTATAAAGAAGTTAGAATATACAAACTTTTCGTTTTTCTGATCATATCGAAATATATAACTCAATCAGTGTATGTAGACATAAATTTTATAATCAAATTAGAATAATTTTGGTCATAGTTAATTATAAAATAATTATATAATAATTATATGGTAAGTAAGCAATAGAATAATAGCCGTCATTGCTACTGTCATTTTTATTTATGTGTAAACCAAACTTTTTAGAGCATATTTTTAGGCTTAATTGCTGACTGAGTTTGTTTAGTTTTATAGTTTAAAATAAATAACTCTGGTGAGCCTGAGTGACGGATCACAAATAAAAGTGACGAATCCTTGCGAAATTCCATGACATTTTTCGCTTAAAAATTTTTTTTTCTAAATATCAATATTAACAATGTATACAATAACGCTTTAAGAATATTTTAACTAAAAGAAAAAATATATTGATAAAATAAACCATTAACAAAACGCAACTAAAAACAATAACAATAATTGAAAAAAAAACGCGTCCAACAACCAGTTTCAATGCACAGTGCCACTGGAGCTCAGGTCGAAAGCACGCTCTCATTGGCTATGTTCAATCGCGATTCATTTCGTTAATCTTGATTTTTCAAAAAATGCCATAAGGGAAAAATTTCTTACAGAATTTAGCAAATAATCCCTTCATTCTGGATCGGTCACTCTGGGACACCCTCTGCAAGAGGACAGAGGTCAAAATCTATGCATTTTCTTTCCCCAGTCTTTCCTCTCTCTTTTTTGTCCTCAGACCGTTGGCAGACCATCTCTTCTCATCTCTACAAACTTTCATGCATCTACATATGTTGTTTTATCACACGCTTCTGATATTGCCAATATGACTAAATGAATAAATTACATTGTCCGCAATATCCATGGCATCAATAAACTAAAGAATAGACGAGACAAAGTAAATTACTTTGCACGCTGTTAGACATGTTAGCCACCAGTCACCACAAACAATCTAATGAACAAACACATACATTTTTTCGCATGCACACACACACATCACAAATGTTGAATGCAAGTTGCATTCGAAAGACAAATAAATACTGATGTGGAAAGATTGCGAGTATGTGTGGTCAAAGTTAACGCAAACGCGGTCAAGATGTAAGTTCAATATAAAATGTTGTTGCTTTTGTTGATGACTGGCCAGGGCCAGAAAGGCAAGGCAGTTAGGAAGAATGTAATAGCCGAAAATGCATTTTAAATTGAAGCAATTGCAACGTCAAGATTAGCAACAGAAGCAGAAAGTTCAGCAATGGCAGCCATTGCTGCTGGCAACACCAGTCAGCAATTGCGATGGCGACAGCAAACAAACTCGAAAGTGTTCACAAACCAAACAAAGTTTGCGTTAAACATATATGAAACACTTGAATGAACTTGGACTACACACACACACACACACACACACACACGAACACTCACACGCAGAACCGTCACGTGAGGTGTTCGCGAATTAAAGTGGATTTTACGTATATGGTACTAGTATGTGTGTGTGTGTGTGTGTGTGTGAGTGTGTGTATGTCTATGCAAACGCCTAAAAGCTAGCAACGACTTTTAGCTCAACAAAGAAGAAGCACAGCATAAATGCTGCATGCCAATTTCGATTTGCTACCACATACTGATTTGCTTTAGAAATCGGCGAACGCTGTGAAAGAACGATCGAATGAATACACAAACACTGCGGCATAGCATAAACACTAGAAAGAGAAAGCAAGCGAGCGCCGTGAGGAGAAAGAGAGCTGTAAAGAAGATTTGTTGCTTGGTTTTTTTATGTGTGAATCCTTGTGCTTTTTCCAAAAGTAGCAACGTGGAGCAGATGGAGGGGGAAAGAGTGAGCAGATGCATCGAAATACTTTAGACTTTATTTAGTGCACCATAAATTAGGCAAAGATTTTACTTTAGCTTTAGTGGTTTGTGTTGTAGAAAATCGCTTACACTTTCTCGCTTGCCCACATTCTCTCGCTCTCTCTTTATCTCTTTCGTATATGCTGATTGCAATAATACTAATATAGTGTTTGTGTATGTGTGTTTAATGTACATATGTGCTGGTGCATATTTGTCCAAGTGTTGCTGCTGCCGCTATCGTTTCCCGACCAGTGAGTGGCAATTAGTCTGCGATTTTAAGTCTGCCATTTGCGGTAAGTGCTTTAAAATGAATTTGGATTGACCGGAAGTTCAATACTTCTTTTATTTTTTATTTTGGCAAGAGTAAAGTAATAGGACAAAAGCAGCAATTTTACTTGAGTGAGCAAGACTTAAAGAAATTCTGTGAATTTGTGGCAATTTGCTTTGCTTTACTCGTTGTGTTAGCCATGGAATTTGTTTATAAACATTTTTAATTGTTATTGAATTCTGCATGTATGCCTTGAACTCAACTGTTTGTTTGAATTTACAGCGAGATCCTTCTGGCTTCATAGCAGGCTTCATGGAAGCACATCGCACACACATTTTGGACCATCACCCGGTGGTAGTTATCGTCCATGATTCAGTGCCACACTTTAGTATGAAAGGAAGGTATTTCAGTCATTGAGGGTACACGCTACTTGTCAATTGCCTACTGAAACCACAGTAGCACCCGATGGCACAGATTTTGCTTGGCTTTATATCTAAGCTGGCATTGTCGGATTCAAAATGAGTTTCCTTGTTTCGCCCTCTTTCTCAATCTAATATCATATTTATGATGCCATACTTGATGCTTCTAGAATCTAAATCCAGTGGTTTAAAGTAGTTGCAAAATTGTACACTTTGACGTATGAGTTACATTTTTATTATCTGTCTACAAATATCAATCAAAAGGATGGATATACATAAAATATAACAATATTTACAATAATTTTACTAAAATTAAAACATACAACTCATAAAATCTTTTATTATCTTTTCAAACGGCATTCATACATTATGCCAAAAACAAAGTAAAGCAAAATAGAATTTACACTTTCTGTTATTTGTTTTATAAGCATCAGAGCTATAAAGCAATGCAATCCATTGAGTCACCGAAAGAAACGAATTATGGAACTTATTTTTCTTCAGAATACAAAATTGCGCAAAAATTTTGGAGTCGCTGATTTATTATTAATTAAGGAAATTCTCTTCTGGAGTCACAGGAATGCTATCTTTTTGCAAAGTCAAGGAAATGCAAATTTTATGACTTCAAAATCACTTTGGAGTCACTTAGAATTACTTGAATAAACTTGGAGTCGATTTGAATTTGAACTCACTTGAGTTCATTTAAGTCACCTCGAGGCACTTTAATGTCCTTGGAGTCACATGAAGTCCCTTGCAGTCAATTTAAGCTCAGTCTATTGTTATATAAGTAATTAATAAATTTTTGCGATCTAAGATCACATTTTCCACTATATACAAGTCGGAGGTTGGTATAAGAAATTAATAATTATTAGGGTGTGTCGCGAAAGGTGAATGTGAATAGATACAAAGTGACTTAAATTGACTCTGAAGTTATATTTTTATTTAAAATCACAATTGGCTTTAATTCACTATAGTGATATCAGCTAATTACAATATATTCAAGTACCTCGAAGTGACTTCGAATTTAAATTACATACATAAAACTAAGTGGGTTTGTGGCAGTCACGTTTTCGAAGACATAAGCTTTGAATTTTCATGACCATTTTCGTTTTATTTCAGGAGCAATGATAATAATGAGTGATATGTTTATCGCCAAAATTAAGTATTATCACCATATCTACCCTCTCCCTCGGATCTCGGATACGCTGGCGAGCAATTGTATGTATGGCAAATGTATTTGCAACAGTGAAATAACATCGGTTAAATGTGTTAGTTTTTGGTGTATTAAATTACGATTTTCATTTCACCATAAGGCACCAATGGCGTCAACACCACTGCCTTCCTGCCAGCGTCACCCACCAAACATACTCCATTCCAACTAACCATAGAATTTCAAAGCACTGATGTATCTTAAACCTATGTGTGCCTATGTGTGCCTATGTGTCCCTATGCGTGCCCCTCTCTAATCTGCTAATAGTTGATGAGTGAGTTATTTTTATTGTTGTTTTGTGTTGGATACTAGGTAGAAGCTAATATGCAATACCAATTCTGTCAGCATTTGAAAGTGGGAAGCATTTTGGTGGGACTGTGTGAGTATGAACATATATAAGTTGATGTTTTGGCCTCAACCTCTTCGCTTATGGGCTTGTTGCAGTTTCCAAAATTTCATTCATTCAATTTGAGTATTGCTTAAGTGACAATTGTGCTTTATAAGTGGCAAACATATGTACACGCAAACATGCAACCAGATATACATAAATGTGTGTATGTACAATAGTTAAGTATGTAAATGAACATGTTTCTATGCGATATATTATATGTATTTACAATCCCATAGCTATCTACTCTACTCAACTCAATTTAAACTCACATCCAATTCCACAAAATTTATTTAATGTTTATTATTGTATTAGTTGAGGTTGTTGTTGCTATTGTTAGTTGTTATTTTAGTTGCTGTTGATGTGTGCTGTGTGCTGTGTGCTGTTTGTTTTTGTTTTTGTTTTTGCCATTGCTGTTGTTATTGTTGTTGTTGTAGTATATGTATATGTATGTGCATTAAAACAATTATTATTGGATACTGTGAACTGAGGGCAAGTGTTTGGAGTACATGTATGTATTCATGCCTACATGCGAGTATGTAAATATGTATCTATGTGTTTAGGAAAAAGCATTTGAACAGCTTAAGACATGCATACATACATACATACATACATAAATCTGAACATAACTGAAGTCCATTAGGCAAGCTTTACCAAAATCATCTGGTCTGGTTTTGAATTGCTGCTGTCTGATTTATGATAGTTATTTATTTTAAAAATTTGATATTTTTTTTGACAGTGTATTTAATAATATTTGCAAAATAGTTTCAGTAGCCTCAGTATCAATTCACACAACAGTAAAAATATGCTAGAAAGGTAAATAGGGGAAAACAGATAATCAAAGAATTTCTTTTGTTTATATAACTAAGTCTCATTTAGTTAAGAAGCCTGTGTGATTGCATTCCCTCTCTCATTCTCCCTCCTTCTTCCTCTCACCTATCAATCTTCCTTCCATTCAACACAATGCTCTGCATTCATACACCCTGGTACACCCTGTGTGTTGAAAGTATCAATCAACAAAAACAAAAAACAAAAAACCTGCTTTGTTAGCAATACGATCAACGCCTACACAGTCGTGTGTATGCGGGAAATGTTTTTGGAAATCATGAAAATGGAAAATTTATCTTGCTTGGGGTCACACATTTTTTTATGGCTTTGCAAACTTTGGGGCGTATGAGCGATTTTATTTACATACATACTAAACATACACAATTAATATTAAGCCGTTTAGTCTTAAACTGCTAATAATTTATATTGACGATCTGCAGTACTTATGTTAAGTAAAAGTTAATCTTCTAAATACCTTTTTTTTGTTAACATACCATGCCAAAAAAGGTCAAATATGTGAATTTTGAGGTAAAAACTTATAAAATTGTATTTTTCAGAACTCGCACTCAAGTTATGGGTTTCGAAACAAAACCAGGGAGTATGTTTACTGTTTCAACATGCTCAGACTGCAGTTTTCTTATAACAAATATAATTTTTTGAACACCGGGCACTAAATCAGCCTCTATTACACATACTTCTGGTATGTAAAACAAAAATGTGGGTTAGGACATTTACTTTTACTTTCCTGAAGGCAGTAAATAGAAATTATCAATAGCTTAGGACGTATGTACAGGCTTAATAGTTAATACCATACGTATGTAAGAATAAACAAAAATCACTCATACGCCCCAAAGTTTGTGAAGCATGTGATTACTATTTGTTGTTCCCGATTACGAAGTTGATACCGATGCAGATACATTAAAATAAAAGAAATTATCATCTCCATGACACAGTTCGTCGAGGATCTGACGAAGCATTTGGGAACATTTGAAATTGTGAAAACAAATACCAAGGATGAATTCTCTCTACCCAAAAGCATTAAATTATTATCCTATCTATATCTCCTACTGTCATTCTGTCGAGACAACAGTAAACCGTTCATAACTTTTAAACTAAATGAGAATTGTGAAAACTGCTAAAATTAAACTTCTATAGTCTTCTTTCGACTGAAATAGGTTACATACAATATACACAGATCCTTGATGGACTATGCAATTGTTATTAAGTCGTTCCATTTGTTTGATCTTTTTTATTCGACGAAGAAAAAATAAAATACAAACGTGCTAGTCCATTTTTATGTGTATGTATGTATGTATGTATGTATGTATGTATATATATAATATAAGTTGACTAACTAAGTAAGTATTAACTTTGTGTGACAATATTATCTAAATCTATAACATTTATCTTGCTTATGTAATCTTAAGATATACGAGTATTTATTATACACATTTATATATATACACATATACATAGAAATAAGTACATATGGTATGCATGTTAGCATGTATGTACCATTTGTATGTACTTTGTACTCGTATATATTCACAATAAGTAGTAGGTAAGTATGTTCTATTGTTATACACATTCGCATATTAATATGTGTATAGTAGATAACTAGAAACCAGGTATGGTCTTAACATTTACTACATTAAGTAATTGCCTTTCAATTATGTAGGTATGTAGGTGTGTTGTAAAAATGTAAATACATTTTGTTATTATTAAATATACCAGCTATACTCATACACATATAAATATGTATGCATATTACTTAACTACCTGACTACCTAAGTACTTGCATTTACTAATACTCTAATACTCTAATATGAGTACAATGCAAATACATTAAGATACCACAGACATTTCTAGTCCATACGATGTTTGTAAATAAACTAATATTTCATGCGACGAAATATTATCAAAATATGAAGTTATTACTTTCGGTTATAAAAAGTGAGTTCATTGAATATACGAATATAATAATTTTAAAATGCATCAAACTACTTACTCCGATTAAGATTTAGAAGTAAGTAGATTAGTTATACAATCTGGAATAGTGGTTATTCTTAGATTCACAAAAATTATTTGGTGAAATAAAGGAAACACAATAGATATATCTTTATTGCTATTAAATAGTTTCATTTAACTATAACTTGGTTTTTGAAAGAGTAATTCTATTAGTTCTACTTGGCGTATGAGTAACTTTTTCATAATTATTTACAGTTTTAGCATGCATATTCTAAAATTTCATTATTTTTATATTACACCTTTTAAAGTTAAAGAAGCATAAAGAAGCATATATTTAAATTCTTTCCCAACAACAGCGAGTTTGTGACATAACCCTAGCTTTTCTCTTTTATTTCTTGCAATGCCTATTTGCACAACTTGGCGTATGAGTATTTTTTGTATTATTTATTTATATGAATATAAAAAGATTCAACTATTTTTGTCAATTTCAAAATTTATTTCAAACAAAGTCCATGCGAATTTCACCTTATCATTATTTTCACTATTTAATCCTTTATCTAATGTGGTGAAAAGCTTCTGCTAAATACTTTTCTCCACAGCTAAGACTCTCTTAAATTAAGCTGTGGTGAAATTTGATGAGATTCACTTGCATATGTTGTGTTGCTGAATTTGCAGAATTTGTTTAATTTAAGAGAGTTTTATAAAATAACCTGTGGTGAAAATCAACATCACCTAAAATTTTGGCGCCTTTTTTCATTTAGTTTGTCATTGTATGATGTATGCAAACAAACACTTCACTTTATTTTCTTTTATTTCCCGGAATATTTGAGTGATTAATCTTAGCTAAAATAAGGAGGTAAATTATTCTAACATAAAATATAAATGATATGAACGTTAGATTTTGGAAAATCTGAGACATGAATGTCTTTTAGTTGTAACAGATCGCGAAAACATACAACATGGCGCTTATAGCTACGGCCACTGATCGTTCGTTTGAATCATTGATATTTTATTCACAAAATGGCCATCAACCTGACTGATGATGTTAGAGTGAATCGCTGGTATTGTTTTGAATCCTGTAAATTACAGGTTTGTTGACTTTTTGGCTACGTAAAATAATCTAATATTCACAGATATATCAAAGACTATTATGGGAAATGTAACTCGAAATTGAAGACCTATCCAAATAGTTTGGCAAGAAGTAGAATGCTGCGCCAAAATCAATACAAACAGAAGAAAATCAAAATTTCTGTATCCAAACTTGAACTGATTTTTCTATTGATTTCGGCAATTTATTAATATTCAGCAACTGATTGGTTGGTTGATTTAGCTGTCCAGGGTAGATTTCTCTCCTACAAATACTTACTATTTTTGAGATGCACTCCCCATTACTCATATTTAATAAAGTGTGTTCCTTGAGTGAGAAACATGATCAAAAGCGTTTAATCTGTTTACTAGAAACTATCAAATGTTTACTTTCCTTTGGGATTTAGTGACATATTTGCGCCATGACTTTGAGTTGTCACTGACTTGTTTAACTACTCACTTGCATAGAAATAATACTTAATAATACTTTTTTTTAATATTCATATACTAAGGTATGTGCAGAAATATCCCTCAAGAAAATGGAAGGCTTCTAAAGCAGCTCAAGAAGCCTTCCAAAGCAAAGTGGAAATATTTCTCTCCATATGCCACTACTTGTCTTTTTTTGGAACATGATGTCACTGGTAGTAAAGCCTTTACGCCTACGTTAAACAGCTACGAGAGAGGCTTACCCGAAGCTGCCTCGGGAAGGTAAGGAGACTCTTTACGCGTACTTTCCTTTGGAAGGTATAGAGAAGCCTTGCATGTAGCTGCCTTTAGAAGGTGTATACAAGCGTTCATTTTAATCAAAGAAGAGACATCCCAAAGCTTTCTTCTGGATTCCTTCTTTTATTCTGAAATTGAATTTTACACAATATTCTGACCTCTAACACGAATAACTCATGGCAATGTTGAAATATTTGAATGCCAACAAATAGAAGATGTTAAGGATCACATAAGCTATTGTGTTTAAGAGGGTATTACTTTCAAAATATTTAGAAATAATTTTTATTATTCAATTTGCGCTTCTTTCGAAACCCTCGGGTATCTGAAAATACCATATGATTTCAAAGAAATGTTCCTGCTTGTATTCATTAGGAGTGAGTAGAAACTTTCCTGCGCTGTTATTTTACGATTTGTGAACATCCATGGCCAAAAATATTCTTCCACTTGTTGAGTCACTTTACCTTCTCAAGAATGCAAAGTGGAAGTAATGCAACAACGTTTAGATATAAGTTTCTCAAAACCTTCTTACATTGGCTTTGTCCTAGAAATACCAACGACAAAAAAATTCTTTAAGCCTTCCTAACTATAGCCTTCCATATACCTTCAGTTGGAAGCTTTCGCCCTTTTTCTTGAGGGATATACCAGTAAACATACAAATCTATGAATGTATGCTATATTTTTTATTTATTTATGCACATATAAATTTTTTATATTGCATTTATTGACCTCATCTCAACAATTAACTCTCAACTGATTTTGGTGTAAAAACTGCAATGTGTTATTGCAATTTGATAATTAAACCACAAACCAACAATGTATTTATTTCTCTCTCCCTCTATTTCCGCCCCCCCTCCTCTCTGTCACTGTTGCTTTGACTTTTACACACAAAATCATCTCATTCTACTTATTTATCTCACACACACTTGTTTACCCATACCATTCACAGAATACTCAAAAGCACACAAATGTTTTTGCCCAGTTGTGGAAAAGTCATACATAGAGTAATCAGAGTAGAGACAAATGCACTCACTCAGAAAACCTTTGAATTTACTGCCATTCAGTAAGTAAAGAGGAGGAGGGAGGGAAAATGCTATTATGTTCTGTATAGCGCTCACAACGCGGCTCTTACGACCTTGTTGCTTTCACAGCTTTAAGGTTTCAGAGGGGTCCAAGATAGGCGAATGGGTTAAGATTTACTTATGTCTGCATTTAGGCACGACTATTTCAGGCAACTTCTTTTGCGATTTTATTGCTTTTGTTTATGGTTAGGGGAGGGTAGTAAATAAACGAGTTATGTAAAATCGTTCGACCGAGAATTTTATTCACAATTAGTAAGTTTGTTCTTCGACAGGTAATGAGAACTTTTTCAACTGGGCGCATACCCCGAAGTAAACGTACACACACAGAATGACACAAAAAAGCAACAACTGAATAAAATATAAAAATTATTTTTTCATAATTTATTAACTACGAGTATGTGCGAGTATGTGTGTGCTCACTTTTCTCTGTTTGTGTGCACTTGCGCCAAAAGAAAAGTCATTGGGAAATTATTTAAATACACTACAAATACTTACAACATATCCTTGCATGCATGCATATGTAGTGCATATACGTAGTTGTTGTATATGTATGTATGCATAAGTATATATGCATATGTGTATAGTTGTTATTCTTATTCCCGCTCGGCTTATGCGTCCGTGTGCCTGCCACACGTGAAGAAATGTTTGTGTGTGTGCATGTATGCCTGCATTAACCAGGCTAACATAATTCATAATTACAGAATTTCAGCATTTCACTAGCTCTGACTGTTGTTGGGTTCGCTTGTTTGTCTTGTTCGAATTTTCCCGCGTGTGTTTACAAATGGAAATTTTCTCAACTCCCGCTGCTTACTTGCTGCACTCATCTCATTTCATCTCATCTCATTTGGGATGCGAACGTAGTAAAATGAGGGCGCAAATGCGAGCATTTTGTGCATTTTCATTGTGCTATGCACACCCACACGTGCTATGCACATCTGCTCGGCATTGTTATGTACATACATACATACCATACATATGTTGATGACATTTAATTCGCACTGCTACTGCTGCGTGAGTGAATGAGTATATGTAGGCATGTGGCTACGTGTAAATGTTTGTATATGTACGAGTATGTGTGAGCATGTGAAATTTATTGTTCTGCTGCAGTTTTTAGTGTTGCCAAACGGTAATAGGGAGAGCACATCTATGACGTGTATCTTATATCTTACATCCACCCCATGGACACACACAGAATGCAGGACAGGGAGCGGCAGAACCGAAATAATTTTGTTTACTCTTTCATATTCATTGCCTCTTTTGTAATGTTGCCTCGTTCAAACGAATATATGTAAATATCGATCCAATATCGATATCAGTTGATGATAGAACGTAAGGGAGAATTATTAGCAATCGGTTTGCCGCGCTCTATTGTTCAAATGGGAAAATAAAGTACCAATGTATGGAGCTTTCCATTGCAAAACTTATGACGATCAGACCTTTGCCACGACCACTTCATACCTCAGAAGAATTCCCAAATGATAGAGAGAGGGAAAAACCCAACAGAAAAGAAAGTCCTCCTGAAGCGCTTCTTTACCTACACTGGAGCACTGTCCGGTCAGCAGTAAGCGCCTCCCTCTTTACAGCTCAAAAATTTTAACAACATTGGGAGGGAGCGCCCATGAAGAGCGCTTATAAGAATTAATAATATGAAAGAAAACTCTCATTTGACTCAGAGGATAATAAAAAAACGTGTATCATTTATTTTCGGAATGATTTTTGGGAACAAATGTTTCTCTTCACGCCGATAGCCTATGTTGCTACTTAGTGCCTTTTGAGTTGTAACATTATTATTTATAATTATGTTTATTACAATTAATTATGCACAAAGTTTATGAAAACGCAAGAGGAAAAGAAGAGGAAGCCACATCGAAATTGTTATCATTATAAATAATAATATTTACTTTTCTATTATCTGAGATGTTCATTTCAACTTGGCTCACATAATTCTTAATCGTATTTCATGATGATAGAAAATTTTACAAATTTTTTTGGAAAAAATGATAATAGCCTTTGTTGTGATAGCCGAAATATTTTGCATTTTCAATGATGCAAAAAGTTTCAGCGTGTTTTATAAAAGAATATGAATTCGCAAGGACTCAATTGTGCGTATTCGGCTTTAATTCAAAAAAAAGATCTGATTCTCTATTTTAATAATTTTGGAGAATCAGATGAAATGCCAATTTTAGCTGAGAAAGTGGCTGATAAATAGTGAAAGTTACACTCAGGAGTCGTCGTAAAATCGTATGATATATTACTATAATGCTTGGTATAAAAAATTAACACTCGCTACAAAGATAAAGCAAAATATTCTAGTGGCAAAAATGTCAATGCTTCTACTAAGTAAATAAATTTAAGTGGTATGGAATTATTACATATTATACATAAATACATACAGTACTTTTCGCTTAAAACGAACCCGTTTAAAACGAACTTCCACCTAAAACAAACTAATTTCAAAAGTACCCGCTTTATTTCGAATAAATCATGAAATTTTTTTCGCTTATTTAAAACGAACCATTTTGCCCAGTCCCTTGAAGTTCGCTTTAAGCGAAAAGTACTGCATGTATGTATGTATGTAGGTATGTATCTATAGAAGCTTTTAGGTATATTAATATTTCTCACAAGTAATATGAAGCTTTAACCCCCAAGAAATGCAAAGGATTTTTGGTTTGTGTCTGAGCTTTCAAATCTCACACAACAAATCTTAGCATGCAACAATGTTTCTCAAACTTTATTATGCACTTTCTTAAAATAATCATAACAGGGCATTGAGGCGTAAGTGGTATACAACCTTCTCATTTCGATAAAGAGCTCAGTTGATAAATATTTTTACTCCTGAGAGCTAAGACGATTTAAGGGAGAGGGAAGATCGAAACTTCTCTCCAATCTTTCTTAACATCTAGATCCAGTAGTGACACGAGTTACAGATAAATATAACATTTTATTTTGCAGTTTTTAACATTGAAAATTGCAGCCAAAGGTTTACTAGAATTAATATGTCTACCTTGACATATTTTGCTTTGTTTTGAATCACTTTTGAATCAAACTAAATGCTTCACACTTTTTCAGTAGTTGACACACACTCACTCACTAATTTCTGAAATTCAACACAAATACATGTGTTAAAAACAACGCACAAACAAATTTTATTATTGAAAAATTTTGGATTTTCCAATTTTATAACAATTAAAGCACAAATGCCCTCTTGATATTAAGAAATTTCGCGAATATTTGCGCAAAAGATCAAATTGGAATTTGTACATAAATGCGGCAAACCACATGATTCTGTAATGCATACATACAATGCGTATATGTTCTATAGTTCCTCTTCACTCAGCTCTTTCCTCTATACTCAGCTCTCAGGAGTAAATATATTTATCAACTCAGATTTTTATGGTAATGAGAAGGTTGTATACTAAACTACTTATAATATTTATTTACACACATCTTAGTAAATATTTGTTTATACTGAACTGACTGTATTATTTATAATCCCAGTGGTAAGTGTACTATAGAAACGAACGCAGTCAAAATTTATGACTATTTTTTGTCAGAAATCACTGTGAAAGTAAATTTAATATTGTGATGCCTTTATAAGGTTAATTTTACAAAAAGATGAACTCTACAGACAACTGACACGAAGATATGGCAGATCTAGCGGGTTTTTGAGTTGTTAATGACATTAATGTTACAAGTATTTTTCAACTATAGTATACTGCATTTATATTCTCCATGGTCGATTCTATTCAAGACTTTTAGCCATTTGTTAAAAATATTTTATTGCGATACTGTTTTAAGTGAAAACAAATGTGTTTTACATGAATGATTAACGGCTGCTTACAGAAACTTGAATGCGATTATCTAGAAACTACAGTTTTATAAGATTATACCACCCCTACCCTCACCTTAAGATTATCACTTTCAATTTCTCCATAAACTCTGGGATCATAGCCAATCTTCTTGGGAAAATGTTCATTTTACATGCAATGTAACTGATGTCACAATCCACAAAGTTTTATATCTATCTACTCTATCTTAGAATTTAGAGAGTAAAATAATAAATAATGAGAGCAAATGTATACAAATGGTGGCTTTCAATGTGAATTTATACAGGGTGTTTTTTTAGAAGTGTGGCATATAATTTATTGTTATGTCCAAGAATTTAGCTTTATTACGAAGATAAGGATTTGCCATTATGTTTTAAAAACGATTTCGAGCAAGTGGCCGCCGCTGCGGGTTCGAATAAATTCCCACTGAGACGCCCAATTTTCGACCACTTTTTGCCGCAATTGGGGCCGTATGTCAGTAATAACGCACCGAATATTTTCTTCCAAGGCGTCAATCGTCTCGGGCTTATCTGCGTAGACAAGCGACTTCACATAACCTCACAAAAAATAGTCCAGCGGTGTTAAATCGCACGTTGCTGGACACAACAACGAGACGCGAGATAATGCGCTCACCAAAAGTTTCCTTCTATAAATTGATTGTTTCGTTGGCTATGCCATAGCGCCGTCTTGTTGGAACCAAAGGTCATCCACATCAACATCCTCCAATTCACAATTCAGGCACGAAAAAGTCATTAATCATGGCTCTATAGCGTTCCTCATTGACTGTAACATTATGACCGGCTTCTTCTTTGAAAAAATATGGACCAATGATTCCCTCTGCCCATAGAGCACACCAAACAGTGACTTTTTGAGGATGTAACGGCCTGCCAACAATGGCTTGTGGATTATGATCACTACAAATGCGAAAATTTTGCTTATTAACGTACCCATTCAACTAAAAGTGAGCTTCATCCATTCAACCGAACCATTTTTTTTGGTAATAAATTTGCACTATTTGCAAACGCTGTTCAGGAGTAAGTCTATTCATTATGAAATGGCAAACCAAACTGAGCATAAATCAAGTGACAGCTGTCAAAAAGACCACGTCCGTAAAAAGTATTGCCAGATTGAAAACCACACTTCTAAAAAAAAAACACCCTTTACAAGATTATTTTGTGGTGAAATAAGTAACATATGTATATGCGAATGTCACAATGATTGTTTGCTTTCTTTTCAGCCTTTTTTGGTTTACCCAGCTGATTTTGACAGTCACTCAGTGCCGCCGTTATGGCCGGAACAACAAAGATGTGTTGTTATTGTTTTGTGTGCTACTTTCGTCAGCCAATTTTGCCATATGGATTGCTCCAACGCAACAACAGAGATGTATTGTTGTTGCCGTGTTGAATTTGTTGTACTGTTTCTAACACTTTGTACACAATTTCACCTTGGTGGTATTCTTTTTTGATTATATGGTATGCGTCGTGCTATGTAAGCAGAACTAGCAAACAAAATCAGTACGAAAAGAATCGGTTATGAGGTGTATCACTCATAAAGGACAAATAAAGCGACATAGTAAGAACTTGGAAAAAATGTATTTCCTATGAAAGTCAGCGGTTATTATGGTCTGACAGTGCGAGTGCAAAAATACTCTCTTATGACTACTGTTAAATGATTTTACAAACGCAAAAGAAGTACAGAAAAATTTAGAAAATTGTCAAAAAGGAGAATAAAATTAATAAAAAAAAAAGAATTGTTAAAGTGAATGAATTTTCAAATAAAAAAAGTAAATATTTTTGTTATTAACTTGAAACAACAGTTGAACTGACTGCCGCATTTATAAATTATAATAGAGATAAATTTGGGTGGAAATATGAGTCGGCGAAAGCAGCACTTTTTTCTCTTTCATACATAATTTAAACATTTTTTGTGTTAAAAGATTCTGTAATGCTGAAATAATTTTTATGTTTGGTTTCAGAAATGCGAGAGAGGAAGGAGTGGAATATAAGAGACTGGCACATAACAATTTTGTTCAATGGCTTTTCTATAATATTTTTTTAAGTTGTTGTAGGTAACTTATGACAAACCCTTCCGCTGAAATATTACCTGGCCGGGAATCGATTCTGAGCCCACGGTAACTTCAGACTACCACTCATTAACTAGGTAGAATATCGTTCTTCTTTTAGTGAGTGCATATTTGATCGAAACTTAGTTGAAGTTAATTTTTATTTTTGTTTCCCAGAAAGCCAAGGAACGGAATGAATGAAATTTTCTTTACGCCTTGCCATAAAATATTCAGCATTTGATACTATTTAATAATTTCCTTTTTTTTATTGCCCTTAATTTACGAGTATATTTAAGTATGTATTCAATAAAGAGCTTTTCAATATTTCCCTACTGAAAAGAACCAGACGAATATCTGCAGAATAGAAACACTTGAAAGATTTTTTATTATTTATTTTTTTTTTTTTTTTTTTTTAATTAAGTTTTATTTGCTTTTCATATTTTAATTTTTAAATTACTATTTTAAATTTTTTTAAAAAATTACAGTAATAATAATTTAAGCATTACAATTTGCTTACTAGCTTTTTCTCACAATTTTTTATGTTTTTAAATTTATTATATTATTAATTTTTTGTTTGCATTTTCAATAATATTTTACTTTGTGTTGTTTTAGTTTTCGTTCTTTTACATATTTATCATATTTATATGCTTGCTTCTTCTTTTTCGTAGATGTGTTTGTGTGTTCTGTGTGTGTTTGTGTTAAGATTTATGTATGTATGCACGTATTTATTACAATAATATTGTATATGGATTACCATTAAACTTTATAATATTTTGTTGTTGTTGTTGTTGTTGTTGTTAATACAACAATAATTTTATATATATTTATTTATAAACGTATATTTTAAAATAGTACATATTTTCTGTTGTATTCTTTTTTTGCATGCTTTGTTTTGCTTTTATTTAATAGTTTTTTTTTTCTTGTTTACGTTAATGCTTAACTATTAAGTTTTGTTGGTTTACAATTTTTAAAAAGTTTTTTACAAAAGAAAAAATAAAAATATGATTTGACATTTTAATTTTGCGAGAAACTTTTTTTTTGTTTTATTTAAGTAAATTAGAAAAGTTTTTATTTTTATTTTCAATTTTCTTTTTAAATAATGTTTTATAAAAAAATAAAGTTTATTCTAGTTGTGAGGGGGGGAGGCGCGTAGAGGGTGGGGAAAAGAAGCAGGAAGTAGTAGTAATAGTAAATAGAAAACAGCATCTTCGTACATATAGTGTTCAAAAATAAAAAAAAGATTCAGTTTATAACAAAGAGAAAGTTTTTCATGTTGGAGTTTTTGCTTAGAGACTCAACCGTAAAGACTGGGAATTGTGTGTTTGCGGTTTGAGGAAGGACTAAGTGTGGAAGTTTTCTCATATCTTCTCTGGGTTTTACGTTTTTCATTGGCTTTTTGTTTTGATATTTTTAGAATAAGAAAAGTAAGTATCAGCGTTAATATAAAGTAGTGTATATAATTTTTTTTATCTTTTTGTGGAAAAAGCATAGAATATTTTAGGCATGTTTCTTCGCTTGTTACATTAGAAATCCAAGATTGCAATGACAGACGGCAGAAAATAGAAAATAATTTCTGCATTAAATGTTAAATTGTGCTGTTTTGAAGGTTGCAAAATTCATGTGCGAAAGTTGATTTTATTGCACAGTGACCGCGGGCTATTAAGGGCAATCTGAAAGCAAGTAACTGGATGTACTGTCTTCACTTCCCTTTAAATTCTTCAGGCTGCTGTCTTGAGCATCTTCCAGTTGATGATGGGCAAAGATCATTGCTTTTAGCATGTATACCTGATTGTGTGTGTTCATATTCCTTTGTAATTTTCGTTTTAAACCTTTTTTCAATTTCATTTTTTCTTTTAGGTTTATGTTTTCTTGTTTTTCATTTGCAGCGTGAAATTTGTCCCTTTAATATTTTTGCTTTCATACTTCTTTCTACTGTTTCTTGTTTTGCTTGTTATTTTACTTAATTTTAAATCGTTTTTACATACATATTTTTCTTTATAATTTTTTATTATTAATTTTGTATTTCTGTATTTTTGTGTTGCGTTGCGTTCGTCTTTTACTTTACTATTTACTTCTTGACATGAAATAAAACTTTTTTGAAACTAGTGCATAAATTACACTTGAATCTATTCCAGCAACGCATTTCAGTACGTGAAAAGGATAATAAAACTTTAAATTTTTAAAGCACAATACTTCAACAATAAGACATAATTTCAACATTCAAGATTTGAAGGAGTCTACTTGAATACACTCGAGTTTAATTAAAGATCTACCAGAATCAGTGATACGACTACTTAATTATAGATGTGTGAACGGATGCTATAAGTCTTCAAATCAGTGCTAGACATATAGCATCCGTACAGCACTGCACCGCTGTGAAAAGTAAAAAACCGGAAATAAACGGACAAAGAAAAAACCAATAGAAAAAAAAAAAAAAATTTAATTGTTAATGTACACGCAAATGTACAAATTAAACATCTCCTGGTACTAAAAAAAAAAAACTTAAATTGAGAGCAGCATGAGAGCATGGTATATTCCTTGCGTCACTCCTCAGCTCTTGCGCCAATCAATTCAATCAACCGCGTATAATCAATCACTGTGGACAAGGTGCTTTTATTATCTGGATACGATCTGTATTCCGATACATCCAAAGTCGGTAGTATTTGCTGAGAATTCTGGTAGCGAAAGTTAACTGCGAACTGATTCTTATTTCCTTGCTGTTGCTGTTGGGTTTACTAGTACATGCAATATTTTCCTTTCGTTTTTTTCTGTTTCTTGTTGTGTTGTTATTGTAATAAAATCAATTTAAAATTAGTAAAATAATTTACATTTCAAAAGTTTTTGCACTATTGCTGTTATAAATGGTTACAATTACATTAAAAAATTACAGGTACGGAATGAAATGAAAAAAGGAAAGTTGCCAACCGTTTCTCCACCAGCAAGAAAATTATATTTTAACAAGCTATTTTATTCGACTGGTACATTTGACTCGGACGCGGTAAACTTGAATTCAGGACTTCAGTTCGAAATCAGAGCGCATCAATTTGAATTCGAAAATCTTCAATTTAAATTCAGAAAATCTTCAATTTGAAGAAGACCATCAATTTGAATTTAAAAAACAGTAATTTTAAAATTTGAAACATTCAAAATTATAATCTTAATTTGGAAAATCTTCAATTTGAATTCAGAAAGCTTCATTTTGATGTTAGAATGCACCAATTCGAAATCAGGAGAACTTAAATTTTAGTTCAGAAGGCGTCAATTGGAATTTTGAGGGTATACTTTGAATTTAGCAAAAGTAAATATTAATTCGGAAGGACTTCCGTTTAAATTCAGAAAGCGTCAACTTTAAATCAATAATCTTCAACTTTAATTCAAGAAGACTTCAATGTAGAAAGTAAAATTTGAATTTGGTAGGACTTCAATTTGTATTTCAAATGAAAAAAGAGAAGTATTTAATAATTTGGACCATTCCTCTCTGAAGACGTTAGTTTAAAACGAAAATAGTCGCAAAATAGTTCAAAAGGCGTTAATAAGGATTCAGACGGCTTCGATTTGGATTTAGAATTACTTTGATTTGCGTTTAAAATCCGCTAATTTGAATTCAAAAGTTGTTCGACTTCATTTCTGGAGAAATTATATATCCAAATCTAAATATGAAATATTTATCACTTTCAACCTTTCGACTGAAACATTCCTTTCCGAGAACGTCAATATGAAATCAGAGACTGTAGTCGCAATTAATTTAAAATGCGTCCATTTGAATTAAGCAAGTCAATTACTTTCAAGAAGCTTCTATTTGAGTCCAGAAACACCAATTTAAGTTCACAATTCCGGAACTGAAACACTAACCCACTAACTGAAACGATCCGGTGGGACCAATTGTTTTCTTACTTCGTTTCGTTCCGCATCCTCATTCACATAAAACAATGATGCGTTTGAGGCTTCACGAATTTCAAATATGTTACTATTTATGTATTTTTTGTATGTATGTATTAATGCTATGGGTAGTTTTTCATATAATTGCGTGATTTGTTTGATTAACTGTTGTTTGCTTGTTTGTCTGTTTGGTGTATATAATAATTATTGCTGGTTGGTTTCTTGGTTGATTGGTGATTGGTTGTGTTGGATTATTTGGTTATTTTTTGCTTGTAGTAGTCATCATCATCGAAATTCTTCTTCTCTTTGTCTACGTTTAGTAACCAACTTTATGCTTACTCTCTCGCTTGTTGCTATTGTTGTTGTGGTGTGATTTTTGTCGTCTTTTTTATAAGAAACTGCTTTTAATATATTTCCTTATGTATTGTTTAATTTTTTTGTTTTCTTTGCTTTTCATCTTTGTTTTATTACTTTGTTTTGTTTTTGTTTTCTCTTTTTTAAAATGAACACTTTTCATCTGGTGGGAATTTTAATGGTTTTGGAAATCTATTGCACGCAACATGAATTTTTGTGGCCATTTTTGTGCTTTAGCCTTGCCTTAGGCTTGTATCGTTCCAAGAACGATAATTGTTTGGCATTAATGGCTCCTCGTCGTTTACTAGAATGAAATCGGGGAAAAAGAATTTTGTTTTCAATTAGTTTATGGTGAATTCGAATTGAAGCATTGCATATTTGGTAGACACTTACTCTCTTATCATTTCCACAGCTGCCTCATACTTTAGTCCCAGTTCAATTAACGCCAATGCAACCAATACAGGAGCCCGTCCCAAACCAGCAACACAGTGCACAGCCACACATGCCTCGGGATTTTGTTGATATCTAGAACAAGACAGTGAAAAAGTGAGGTTTTAAGTATTTTAAGTAATGATGAAATGCACATACGTATATTCTAAAAACTTAGCTTAATTAAATTTGACAATAATTCAAATAAGCCAATTAGATTTTGTGGCATGCACAGCAAAACAAAACAAAACAAAACAAAACAAAACAAAAAAACTAATTTTAGTACAAATTTGGAAAACGCAACTGGGCAAATCAAGTTCTTTGTGATTATTCTACCATATAGTATCATTTAAAGAAAGCAGCAGCCTTTACTTTGTCTCTCTTTCTTGTTTCGTTACATACCTACAAGTAGCATTATCATCAGTATTATCATTAGCATTAATTATATCAAAATTGTCGGTGTTTGTTTTGGTTGTTGTTGTTATTGTAGTTGTAACTTGTGTTGGATTGTATTTGTGTATAAACGACAAACGTTTTGTGTTGTAAAAGGATACTGACGTGGTTAAGGATTTACTAAAACTAGTTACATTTATATGTTGTAGTTTGTATGCAGAAGAAGGGGAAGAATAGAGTAAAAGAGCATGTGGAAAGAAAAATTAATGGAAAAAATAGAAAAATTATAGAGTTACAGGAAAAATAGGAATACACAGAACATTTATTGTATTGTATATAGTATGTAAAAGTATGAAAAGTATGGCGAATAAATGTTTTGTTGTTGTTAAAAAAATAAGTATATACAAAAAATATGAGTATGCAGTACATACTTCAAATTTTCAGAAAGTTAATACTAGATATCAATCTTTCATGCATATTAAAACGCAAGTAAGTTGAAGTTACTGGTATTATGTAGAAAATTAGATACTTCTTTTGATTATTCATCAATAGCAAATAATGTCGACATTATTTTACTCGTACGTAGTGAGTAGTGAAGTTTTAAATTAAAAGTATAAAAAAGGATGTGGTCAACTTAGTAAAGTGTTATGGAATGTTAGTGTTAATTTTGGTTTTATCATGCGAAGTATCAGAAATTTAATGCAAAAAAAGTTAAGTTTTTCCAGATAATTGAACATTTATTTTATCGATAGAGGAATTTTAAAGTTCTTTCCAAACTAGGAAAAACACTACCATTTCTTGATTGAATTCAATAAATAAAAACATGAACTAAGAAAATCAACTTCATTCGTGTAGAAATTTAACTCGCACAATGTAAATGGCTACGAAAAACTGGACATTGTCCCTCCATTAGATGTTGTGGGGTAGTTTGATTTTGGCATATGATCAGTTTCATTTTGATGGCAATAATTTGAACTCCAGAAGTTAATTTGAATTCAAAATAGTCAAGTTAAACAAAGAACATATAACTTTGAAATCAGAATAAACAATAATGAATTCAATCAGCATCAATTTGAACAGTTTGTATTCATTTATTTGCATTCAGAATGCCTAATTTGAATTCAGGAACCAATTTCAATTGAATTAAATTCAGTAGCCATGAGTTTTAAATTATACAGTGACAGAATGAATTCAGAAAACGAGTAAATTTTAATTCAGGATAGTCAAAGTAAACTTAAAAAGAAAAAAAAGCCAAGTTAATTTCAGAGTTTGAAGTTAGAACAGTTGACTTCAATGCACAAAAGTCAATTTGAATTCAGTCGCTCTTTTAAGAATACTTATTACTATTAGTTTCTGTGCACTGATATTAAATCGAACACGCTCACATACTAAGTATTATAAAGAAACAACGCTCACATACTAAGTATTATAAAGAAACAATTGTTTCAGAAACGTGATAGTTTGCGAATAGCGAAATTCAAAAGGTTTAATTTTTTCCTCTTAAAATGTATTGTTTCTATTGTTTTTGAATATTTATATAATTTAAATTTTGTTAATTTACAAATTTGTATATGAAAAATAAGAGCAACAACTAAATACTGATGATAACTATAATGTTATAATATAAAACACTGATATGTACATTTGAAAAGAGGGGAGGGGGGTTATACCGGCGGGACATAAAACTATTATTTTTATTATTGCCGTTACAGAGATTAATTTTCAACTGAACTATAACAGCAACCTATACATTCTCTTTTATTTATCTCGAATTAAGAATTTATCTATGTATTACAGCAGGGTCCTGTGGATAGTATTCCTCCTTCTAATTACTGAGAAAAGAGCTGCAACTATATGCTTTTTGTTGATACTTTTTTAAAGTTAACTAACTAACCTGCCTTTAGCCTGGAAGATTAGCAAAGAACTATTTTCTTTTGTCTATCTCTTCTTACCTGAGTACTCCCCCAATTATACTGCCTTTTGGGAAATGGGTTCAGGTCCCTTGAACCCATCTATTCCATAGTGTCTTGAGACCCAATATAAACTGGCTTTTGTTTAACTCTTTCTTTTTTCTTTTAATGGCACAACAGCCCATGGAGGGCCTAGACCGAGCTTATTGCATCCACTCATGTAATGCGTGATATATTTATTTGTACATGAATGGAAGGGACCTACAGTTTTATGCCGAATCCGAACGGCGAAGTGAAAAGCTTTTCATAGACAATTTTTACTCTTGTAGGTTTGCCATTGCCTGCCAAGAGGTGGTGACGGGTTGTTTTACTCTTGTTTTTTCTCCTATTTTGATTTTGCCTGTGTAACAGTCCAACGCAATACCACTGCTCCACAGCTTGAAATTGAGCCACATTTATTTAGAGGTGATCCCGGCCAACCATAAGCTCAAATGGATGCTTGAACTTTCGACATATTTCGTCTTTCGTATTTCCTGTCTAGGTTAGTTGCACATGTTTATCATTTGCTTGAATCTCGGCTTGAAAAATGTAAGAATTAATTACACATAGGTTCAGAGTAAGACGATCTGTATACTATTTGATCATATAACTTTTGAATGTGTAATGTTTCAAACCATCCCATTCATTTGAAACACACAGTCTTATGGCATAGTGTTTTTCATTCTGTCTTGTTGATACTCCAAGAGATAATTGCTTTTCACCGGGTTATGTCGAATTGCAGGCCCCATTGCTCATCAACTAAATGCAGTGATCTGCGACCATAGCGCCTACCTTTTCATCTATCTAATTAAGACTCTCTATACTCCTATTTATCTTTATTGTAGACTATCTATGCCTATCGTTATTATCATTGATGCTCTTACAGATCTCCTACAGCTGTTGATAATAAAAATATTTTTAATCAAGTTCACATCTGTGGCACACTGACGGTATCGACTTTGTTATAAAATAACAATTTCTGAAGAAATTAATAGGTATTGGTAGAATATTTTTTTGAAGGTACATAGTATGTGTAATACTATGGAACATGGCTACTACAGTCGTCCTTCGGTTTTATCCTAATATTATATAAAAACTTTACTTTCAAATATTTTCTACCTTATATAAAACGATTTCTTATAACTTGAACTGCTTTTCTTTAAAGCAATTGTGCAAATATATACAATTGTGCAATTTATACATATGTACAAACATATTATTTATCTAAGATATACTTATGCACATATCAGTGAGTTTTCTAACGTAAAGCAAATTATAACAATTAATCAAAAATTATTTCAAAAATACAATATGCAGAACAAATCCAAATAATTATAAAACTTGAATGTATTGAATATGTACAACAAAAATAAAATATAATATATGCGAAATTTGTGCTTCACAGCATTTAATGTGTGTGTGTGTGCGTGCTCTGTTGCAGCTTTCGCTTAAAAACTAAAAAACTTACTTTTGCTTCAAAATCTCAAACCACTCATCGACCACTTGTTGTGGTGGAAATGTGCCATCTTCGAATGCCAAATCTTTAACGGTAATACCTTGAGCTTCAAGCTCCTCAGTATTGTAGCTGGGCTCACAAACGCGTACAACTGTATTGACATTGTTCTTCTTTAATTCCTGTACAGAAGAACAGAAAGCAGAGAGTGTGAAATTAATGATGACATTAAAATAGACGATTTTAAATGTTTATGTAATAATACCATTATATAATGATGTATGGTAACATCTGATGGCCGATCGGTGATTAGGAACTTCATTCCTTTAAACTCAATAAGAGCGGGTGCTGGGCGCAAATCCTTTTGACGCATGTTGCTCATATAAATTTTAAAACGGCTCGCAAATATATGCAAAATAAGTGGGCGTGGTGCGTATGTGTTTGTGTGTGTGTGTGTGTGTATGTGATTGAATCGTTCGTTCAAGTTTTTATGAATTTTCTGCACGTAAATTTGTTGATGTTGTAGCGCTTCTTGTTGTGTTGGTTGGTTGCTTGGTTGTTCTTGTTGTTGTCTTTTTAAAACCGTTTGTTCTTTTCAAAATTTGCGGTTAGTTTTTTTTATACACACAAAGCAAAATGTAAATTTTTAGTAACTGATTCTTAAAACTTCTTCTTCTTTACAAAATACGAAGTAAGTGAGCCTTAATTGATGCTTAAGTATATTCAAAACTATTATTATTATTATGTTTTTTTTTTAATTTAAGGGAAGATTTTTTCTTAACGTTTTGTTTGCAATAGAATTTGTTTTGTGTAAAAATATAGTATTCTAAGTACTAGGTAATTTTCGAAAATATCCGCTTCCTTTGTTTTTTGGCACCTGGCGCAAAAAGGAATAAGGAGGGGGAAAAATTAAGTACAATTTCAAAACTAATTTCGTTTTGCAAGAAGAAAGATATTCTTTTCTCCACTAATGTTTTTTAGCTTAAAAATTATCACAAAAAATTAATTAAATTACTTTTTCAAAAATAGTATTTGTAATATCTTTTTACTTTCTTCTCTATTTTTATTTATATATCAATAAATCCCTGTTAAAGTTTTCTTTTTTTAGTTGTAGCAGAAGCTGAAGAAGTTTTAAATTTTGCAAATTTACAATTTAGCTCAAACTTTTCAAATTAATTTTTTGTTTTTTTTTTACAAATTCAGGTTTTCCTTCGTTGCATTCGCTCTCTTTCGCTTTATTCTGTTCTCTGGATTTAGTTTCCAATCTTTTGCTTTTAAATTTTGAATTTTTGCTCAAATTCTTTTATGTGCTTTCTCGTTCTTGCTCTTTGTCTCCACGCTTTTTCGCCTTTCTTAATACTTGCGACTTTTCAACTACTCCCAAACTTTCTCCTGCTTTTCTTTTTGCTCTTGCTTATTGCGAACTTTTACCCCTGAAAGGATGAAAGATAAACAAATAATTTAGTAATGAAATGGTTTGGAAAATGATATTTCGATTTAATAGTAACAACAACTGTGATTGGCCATTATTCATTTCATTGTACGTATATTGAGAGTATATCAATATTCCCGCTCTCACTGTAAGAGAATATTACTCTCAATGGAATCGAAATCAACTAAAAGCATAACCATTCATATATTTTGTCATTGCCAAGATGTGGAAATTACTAAACAGGTTTTTTTTTGCTATATTGAAATAATTTTATAAATTTAATTTTTACTTCAGAAAATATAATAATTGAAACTATTACGAAACTGACACTAAAATTACCATAAATAAAATAACATCTTTTTTAAAAGCACTTAAAATTACATTTATTATATTTTGGTGTTCAACAAAAACGAAAACACCAGAAATTCAAAATTATGATGTTTATCGTAATTCACTGAAAATGCACGAACTATGTTTCAATTAGAAAGAAATTTATTTCAATCTAAACAATCAAAATTTATTGCCAAAAATCTCTGTGCTAATTTCAAGAAGTTGAACAAAATTTATTATATTTAAATTAAATATTTCATATTTATTTTTAGCTTAAATATTTTCAACAAGAAATTTCAAATAAAGACAAATATAAAAATACTTAAAAATCTTTGTTTTTAAATTTTAATTTTATTCGTTTGATTTTTCGGTATTTTCTTAATTTTCTCTCCCTAATTTTCTTATTTTTATTTCATTTCATATTTATTGCTATTTTTAGGTACCTTTGTACGTTCTATCTATTTATTTTATTTACTTGATTTTCATTAGCTTTTCACCAAACGCAGAAAAAAGCCACACACCCACGCGCCTTTGCCTCATTTCTTATTTTCATTTTATATTTATTTATACTGAGAGTTGGGGAGTGTGGTGCAAGAATGTTCAATCGCGCCCATTTTATTCTTTGACAGTTCTTTGTTTCCTTGTTTTCTGGCTGACTTTTTTCCCACAATTCACAAATAATTAAGTAAATTATTTACGTATTCGAAAAAAAAAAACACTAAACGTGCAAAATTGATCAAATAAATAAATTAATACCAAAAGTAAAATTATATGTACAATTATTTTCATTTTAATAGGTACTTAAATAATTTTATGATATTGCTATTTTTTGACTTAGTGAGTGTGTCCGTGAGTGTGTGTGATTTATACATTTTTTTTCTTTCAAATTTAAATAAAATTCTTTAGTTTTATGTTTGATTTTCTGGTAATGAATGAAGATAGGAAATTGTGAAAGTCAATAAAATATTTTTAAGAAGCTAGAAACGTTTCGCTACCTTAAGTTGCAAAAGCCCTAACATAGATTATTAAAATTTTACAGAAGAAGCAAAACAAAATATAACATTCAAAGTATAGCTTCTAAAAGTTCTGATATAAGCTACGGAACAAAGAAATCAGTTTTTGATGTACGGCTCCAACATTTTTAGCAGAGAAGCTGATGGACACAAAGGATCATAATAAACCAAAAACTGGAATATAAAAAATTTTATGTTAGGGCTTTACTTAGCAAATTAATGTATATGTAGTAGTTTCTATAATCGGCCGACAGCAGAGTTGATTACGAATACAGAAGAACCTGTTTTAGAACCTTCATGGGTCGTTGTGCCATTAAAAGAAGAAGAAGAAAGACACCTCTTGGTAGGCAGTGGCAAAACCTCTAAAAACCTTCGAAAGTGTAGGTCCAACAATGATGTATCACAACCGGCCGTTCTGGCCTAAAAGTGTCCCTGGACAGTCACTAAAACCAAATCAAACCAACTGACTGTTAACAACGACTTTCAAATAGTCTAAAGCACTTCATGAATCTTAATTTCCGTGTCAAAATTTGATTTTCACTGCAAAGTGTAATTGAGAAACCAGTTTGAAACACACTGGTTGAGAATATTTTTCAGAAATGGGGAGACGGGGATGTCGACTTGAAGTGTTCTTTACATATAACATCATACTAATTCAAGTTGTCTTTAATCCTCATAAACCGACATTTATACTTAATTCCCGGGGAAATATACTTCCTTTAATAGTGATTGTCATTTCTCATTACCAATAACAATAAAAATTCTTTAATTTGAAAACAAAAAACAAAAAAACACACAAAATGAAATGTAAATAATTAAACAAGTTGGCACAAAAAATCATTCAATTTAGCAACCTGTGTAGTAACTGAAATTTAGCGATACAACGACATAAACAATTGATGTCACACTCAATTTGGTATTTAACCAAGCAAAATACCATACAATCAAAAAGCAGGAACAACAGCTACAGCACCAATAGTAAGCAATATTAGCAACAACAATAGCAACAACAGAAAAAAAAACCAAACATCATTTGTTCTCGCCTCACTTGATAAACGCTAAACAAAGAAAGCATTCGAATTCTTTTAATGCGCTTTCGTATTCGTCTGCCTTCCGCTTTCATCGACACTCTCACCCTCAGTCGCTTGAAACACACCCGCGCTATTATTTGGGGTCTTGAAATATATACGAAATATTCAAGTGGACTTACTTTTGTTGTTCGTTTTCTCAAAAATATTTTACGCTAAATTTTATTTGCCAATTATTTTGGCGTGTGTTGCTGGTTTTGGTATTGTGTTGTTGTTGCTGCTGCCGATGATGTTGCCACCGCAATTATTCAATCATCATCATCATCATCCTTAGGATTTTCGAAGTGTTTTGTCGACACAAACTTGACAATTTCGCGTGAGAGCACAACGAAAATATACAATATATGTAGAGGTCGCTTAAGGTCAACGTGAAACGCAATTCATGTTTTATTTTTACTTTTTTGTTTCTAGTTAATTGTAGTGATTAAAACATTTTGTCAGATAGTCATTTGCTTAAATAAGTTTAACTTAATACTTATAAGTACAGTATGAATACGCACGCCCCTTTCCCGCTTTGCCGCCTGCTGCCCACCTAGGTGTTCAGCGTGCCTTGCCCATCATTCCGATTAAAATTAGCATTCACGATTTAAGCGCTTATGTATTGACAATAATATTGCTCGCTAATGTGCTTGCAATTTGCTAAGTCATTAATTTACGTGTTACTAATTAATTTAAACTCTTGAAACTGTACAGTAGAACCTCGAAAAAAACAACACTCCTCGTTTTGTTATTAAGGATAATGCGATAATTGAAATTGAATCTTAGTAAAAAAAATGTGAAAAATACATTTTTGTTGACAGCCTCGTGCCAAATAAAATTCAAAGTGTAGATAGTTAATATTTTTTGCGCCATTTCCAAACTTTCCAACATTTTTGAAAAATCGCATTAATAATATTTTTTGCCGCCCAACTCGTTCACCACATACAATTTTACAATATTAAAGACTCTTATAGATAAAGAGTTTTAAATTTTTAATGTGCTATAACAAGTGAAATTAGGTTATGTAAGGATAGGTTGCTTTCACTTAGGATACATTGAGGCAGAAGGACAGCCCTTTGTCAACGTTGGGAAGTTCGTGTTCATGCCATCCACTTTTTATAGACCAGATTATTCAAAACATTTGGATTTAATTATGTATTTTAGCTGGCCTGCTGACTCATCTGACCCCAAGTCGAACAGGTCGTTGTAGAAATATTGTCCAAAGGTGAGATAAGTATAAATACCACCTTTTGGGCTCAAGATCGCCTTTTTGGACTTTTCTTTGTATAAAAGCCAATCAAGCAAGGCACATAGAGATTTGTAGAAATAAATCTCTTTTAAATGCAAAGGATTTTGATGCGAATTTGCCAAAAATTCGATTTTGAATATTAAGATGATATATAATGGGCCTTTCTGAATTAAAGTAACCATATATTTTAATAGTTTTTACTCACTTTTTATTTGTGCTGTGCCTGGCAGTATTCTGCACTGTCTAGATGAAACTCCATAGATGTGGGAACAGGTCTAACCAACTGAAAAGTACAAGAAGAAAACCAAAATTTGTTAGTTAGGTAAAAAATAGTATTTATTCCATACAAATTTGGAATAGAAATTTTTCAACATATAGTATTATCAAATTATTATATAAAACTCAGTCGCTTTAAGTAATAATAAAAATGGCACATAAAAAACAATTCAGGTTAATTATGGTATAATTAATTAAGTATAATTAAAACTATCCAAAAACTATTTGCGGCATTGAAGAGAGAAAGAAAATGAAAAAGCAAAAACGCATTTAAGAAATAAAAAAATAATTGAGGTTATGTTATAAGGAAGCATTTCGGTGTATGCAGAAAGATTTGATGCGCACAGAAGTTTGTGGCATTGTAAAAGAGAAAATATTGAAATTAAGATGAAATATGCGATTATAAAATCTTAATATTCTTAAATGTAGCATAAAATAAAATTTCGAAAACATTATCAAGATAATAATAATAACAAAAAAGGCAAAACTGAATATATCAATAGGAAACATGCTTTTTCCTTTCTTTTTTTGTTTTGTTTTGGCAGCGCCAGCAAATTAAATTTGTGCGCCAATATATGAAAATACTTTTATTGCAGTGATTAACAACAATAACAAAAAAAACACGCTCATTCAAATTTATGTAGTAAAAAAAAATATGGAAATTTTTTTTTTTTTTTTTTTGTGTACTTTTATGTATTTTTATTTTGAAAACACAGATTTGTGTGACACTTGACAGGCGAAATTTTAAGTGCGAAAAATAAATAAATTTTTCGGATGACATTGATTTGGGGTTTTATGTAGTGCTGGTTGATGTGGGCAGCAGTGTTGGTGACGATATGCCACCATCATGCCACCAAATATAATAATTCATTTAAAATGTATACAGAATTGTTTGTTGAGGCAAGCGATTGCAAATTTTATTTGCAAGCACAAATCAATTTTTTGAAGTAAAGAAAACCAAATGATTAATTGTGTCGTTTCGTGTAGTTAAAGTGATTTAATGTTTTCCAAATAAATCACATACAATTTTATGCTTACAATCCAAAAACGATGCTAGAGTGGAAATTAACTTTGGAATCAACACTCTTTCTCTTCAATTGAGAGCTAAAGCTCTTCAACTTAAAACAGAAGGTAACAGTATAGGATAACAATATGCATCCATGGAAAACTGTATTATAAAAAATGATTTGAGCACATTTTTACATTCCTAGAACTTAAACGTCTTACATTCTGCATGTTGAAGCATAATAAGATTGAGGGATCAGGATTCTCGAAAACCTTTTCGATGCTGGGATGGAATTTGAGATTGAAATCAACTCATCTTTCCCCTAATACCATAGCACCATTGGGATCCGCGAATGTATTAAAAAGAAGACGACATATGCAACTCTTCCCGGAGCTAAACTCTTGATTCAAATTTTGACGCCCAATATGTAGTGCTTGAAGAATTTTAAATTTTGTGATTACAATACATTACTACAAACTTTTGAATAACATGTAAACAAGACAATAGAAATCCTTACCGAAAATGAAATTTTTAATTAAAATTAAAAAAAAAAAAAATTCTAATTGAATACAAGTTTATATTTTTGTTAAGAAGAGTGGCAATGGAGAGAAAGCTTATACCCAATTTGCTATCAAAGCAGCCAGGGCCTCTATTTTACAACTGAAAAATATTAAGGATTTCAAGGGCGATGCTTAAAACATTGCATCCATGAAGTAATATCCAGCAATCTAAAGAAAATAATTCAAGTATTTTCACTGTATTAAAAATAACCAACTGGTTCAAAATTATCACATTCAAAGCACTGAGTAACAAAATAGATACATGTGCCAGTGCCAGTAGTTACGAGTAACCTTATAGTTTAATTTTGTTGCTGTGATTGCTCTGATTAGAATATCGCAAAAATGTACTAGATCTAATTCTATTTTTATTAACTTAATACAAAATCTATGTGTCTGCCTCCGCCTGCCTGTTTAGCCTCAAATGTTTGCTTAACAACATTCAAAATTGGTATGACATTTTTAACCATACATAATTTACTCGACTGTTCTCGGTTTCCCTTTTCTGTCTCTATTAATGGTTATAACATAATCATGTGATTAGATTATGTAGGTTGGAGTTACATATTCGAATGTATGTAGAATACACTCGTTGCATGCAACATTAAACTGTTGTTTAAATAGCAATCATATTCATATAACATATAACTAATTAGATTGTGCCTGGTTGTTGTTGATTACTTACTTATTATCACAGCATTTGCTGTGGTTACAGTTCAAAGCTACTACCTACGCGTATAATACTTATTTATTAATTTTCTTGTGATCGGTTTGGTTAGAATTGTATTGAAATTTAACTATAAGTGTAGCAGTCAAGAGTTTCATTACAGCTTTTTGCAATTTGTCATGCTTAGAAAAAATGAAACTTACAATGCAATAAATGAAATTTACAACTAAATAAATGTACGTACACGTACGTAAAGGTAGGTACTATATTCTTTGAGTACTAACTGCAAATAGTAACACATTTCGAGCTTTTTAAATTAGTCTTGTACAAATATAATTTTGATAACCTTTTTCCACGTGTGCTGTAGAAAGGTCATAGTTGATTTGGAGTAAATCTGGTTCTTCTAAGGAAAATCAATATACCAATAAATTCCCAAGTATTCAGAGCTTTAAGTTAAACATACGAGGTATGATCAAAACATAACAGTTATTTTTCAAAAAGTATTTATTTATTCATCAACAACTATCTTGTCCCCTTCAAAGTAATCCTCCTCAGATATAATACACTTATGCCAGCGTTTTTTCCAATCCTCGAAACACTTCTGAAACGCGCTTTTTGGTAACGCCAACAGCTCTTGTTTCGATTTTTCTTTTATCTCCTCAATCGTAGCAAAACGCTTTCCTTTCATCGGTGTCTTCAGTTTTGGGAAGAGGAAAAAGTCAGCGGGGGCCAAGTCCGGTGAATACGGTGGTTGAGGCATGATAACGGTTTTGTTTTTGGCCAAAAACTTACGCACAAGCGACGTTGTTTTTGCTCAAAATTTAGCAATTTTGGAACAATCTTCGCTGCCGCACGTTTCATGCCTAAAACATCCGTAAAATTTACACCTTGGCCTAGAAACCACATGTCGTTACACATGATCCACATGATAAAAAATTTAAGACAACGGATGAAGACCAACAGAAGCTTCTGCCCCCCTTGCGCCATTTTAACTTTTTTAATCAGTAATGCTCTTTTAAATTGTAGTTAGTTTATAAACCATTAAACCAAATTACCATATATAAAGTAATGAGGAAGTGTCGTATAAATTAAAATATTACATTAAAATGATTGCAAATGATCAGCTGTTAATTTAATTCCGGACTTTTCTTTCACTTTTTCTTTTCTTTGCAACTCACCTTTGTACGTGTAATAAGCTACTAAAAACTAAACTGAACACAAGCCAAGCCACAAATACTATAAATCAATAATATATGTTTAACTATTAAATTATATAATTCTGAGAAAAGTTTATACTACGCGAAAGAGCAAATCTTAGTAAGTTCTAGCGAGACTGAGCTACAACAAATAAATATTTGTATTTTATTATTATTTTTCATTTTGTATCATTTGTGTACGTTAAATGTTACTTTGTTTACGAGCGTCTATTTTGTTTAATAAACAAATGTATTGTTGTTGCTGCTTAAAGCTACACCTGCATTGCGCAAGGTTAAGCATATTTATCTAAAAGGAACAATTAAGATTCAGCATACATATTTCTGTGGAGCCGCCAACTTCCTTTTCCAAATTTAGCTTGCAGTAGTCACAGTAATTAGTTTAAAAATTGGTAAACTAAATTCAATCACATTACTTTTATCGTAGCAGTATGGTATAAAGGAAAGTTTTAGCAACTCACCTTTATTCGTAAAGTGTATCCAAAAAAAGATATTGTATATGTATGTACTAGGATTTTCTTCAGAATTGTTGGATGCAGTACACACGATGTTTACGCAAAAATAATGGTTTTTTTATTACTTAATTAGTTTTCTGGTATTTTTTTACACTTTAAATTTAACAGAATTCTCGTTTTTGGAAAATATGCCAAAAAATAAATCACGCGGTTGCCAAAAATAATAATAATAATAGCGTTGCTGTTTTTGTCAAAGATTTAGTGTTTTCTTAATAAAATATATATTTAAATTTTTTGGTTAAGATTTTTTTATTTTCTTTCAACAGCTTCCTTTCTCCGTCGTATGCTAGCTCAGTCTTTTGTGTAGATTCTCTCCCACTAATTTCACATTTAGTATTTTTTGGATGTTGATTGGTTGCGGTGCTTTTATACGCTTTAAACTAGAAATTTTCTGATCGATTTTAGATATTTGCTTTATTTGTTTTGCTTTTCTCTTGTCTTGTTATTGTACAAATATGTTCGTGGAAATTGTTTGTTTGCAAAACAACAAAAGAATAGTAATGAAGAATCAACAACAACAACAACAACAACAACATCAGATAGATTCATCGCTATTTCGTTGGTGCAGTTGTTATAAAATTAGAGCAAAAGAATACAAATTTTAAAACATCAATAACAAAGGAGGAAAAAAATCACCGCAAAATCATCAACACTAATCAAATGCAAACAAAAATTATACAAAATAAAAAATAAATCATTGGAAAAAAACACGCAAACAGAGTATGCCAGCCAATCCAATTCGAAAACAAACAAAGGTTTATTTATTTATTTATTTTGTTGTTGTTTTGTTTGATTATATATTAATACAAAGAGTTAAAAAAAAGCGGAAAAAACGCCACCATTGAAGAATAAAGTATAAAATAAGATATACCATACATAAATACAAGACAACAAAGACGAAGAAAGAAAGACAGCCAAAAAGACAGACTAATAGATGCACACACACAGCGTATATAGACATACTCGTACGTGTATGCACGATACATACATATGGATGTATTCATGCTTGTGTATGTGTCCGCCTCTTTCGATTCGAGGTCGTTTTCTTGAACTTGAGACTGGCATGGCGCAACAATAACAACATGAAGTAGAGGCCGTAGCTATAGCAGCAGCAGCAATTGATTTCACTATTCCTTATCCAGCACAGCCCAACCCAACCCAGCCCAGCCCAGCCCAAGCCAGCCCGCCCACCTTCCCTCCTTCCCCTCATTCTTGAAATCTCTCAGTTAACTATGTACATCAGAGCGCATTCAGTAATATTTTTGCCTCTAAGTATTATTATATTTACTAGCACATCTACGATTTACGTAGCAGCAATACTAATAAATACATATAATAAAATATTTAAGTTATATATATTTTGTTGCTAGTACTATTAATGGCACAGTCTAAACCCACTCCACATTTTGACGACATCACTTCCCAGCAACTGGCAAACGAAATGTTTGGCATATTAATTTGTGTATATGATATCGAAATGTCTACGGTGACTACGGAATGCGTAGGATGAAACAAGTGAGTACATAAGAAAATTGCTGTCAAAACCAAAAACATGGAAGTTATGGTGGTAAGGTGTGCTTTTAAATGAGGTTTCAAGATTCTCTACTTGCGAATCGAACCCTAGGCAACTGGAACAGCAGCTAAACACATATGCGCTGAGACACCAAAATTTCCTATTTCATATTCGTCCCTGTAAGATGATGGAACTTTAGGCAACTGGAACACAGTCTAGCTGCCATTATCTAGGCCACAATTCAAGTGCTCTCTGTTGAGGAGAAACTAAGATATTTTAAGCAAGACATTGCATTAGCTTAAATAGTTTTTGCTAAGAGCGCAAGTTTCTTTGTAACCTGCACGCAGAATTTCGAAAAAAAAACAAGCAAAACATATAATAATTATTTGTAAAATAATTCCCAGCTGGCCCATTCGTGCTCCATAGAAAAATGTCTACATATATCGGTCCTATAAATTTCTTAGGCCATGACATACAATTTTTCAAAATCGAGTTTTGATGAGATATGATTAAAAACTTTAGAGCCAATACCAACGTCTTTTTTCTTAGACTTCAAGTTAACATTTTTTCAAAACAATTCTGAAAATATTACACTTAATAAGTTTTAAAATGTTTTTTATTTTTACTCAAAATTTTACAAAATTCGTGTTAGCGCTTTAGCAAATTATGGTAGCTATATGTAAGTGTTGGAAAGATCCAAAAATTACTGGAATGAACTTGTATTCTTATATTATTAAGAAAATTATATTGTATATGAGGAAAACCGTAAGTGCAATGCATAAATATCTTATACTATAAACTGACATAGTAAGTACTATATATTAACAAGCAGAAACTGGATATTAACACATCTGGAAGTAAACTTTATCGGCATTGGTTTTACACAAAAAAGAAAATGCAGAGGGAGAGAGCGAGAGCGAGAGGGAGTGTATTATATTCTACGTCATACCGATAAAGAATTGCGTCATATCCCAGAATCTGGTGGCTTATGCAGTTGGTGGCACTTACTTATAAAGTGGTTTTTTGTAAAGAACACTGAGATTAGAAAACACTCATCTCACGTATAATAAAAAGACAAACGATTACAGAATTTAGCAAAATAAACCAATAGAAGCTATAATACATCTTACAAATCTTTGTGAGATACGAGCTTTGCTACTTTTTGACATTCAAAATTTATTGTTGTAATGAGTTTAGTGAACTCATGAAGAGGTCATTAATTTTAACATTGGAAATTCGTTATGTGTTAGCAACAGTTGCTTTGTATTTATCTTTGTTTATTTTACTTTAACTGGCAAATTAATCAGCACAATCGTTTTTATTTTTGGATCTGTGACATATTTATGTATTTTTACGAACTAACTATGGCACAAGCTTTCCGATAACCCATTTACTTGATGATAGTTACTTTACTTTGAAATTAAAGCTGGTTTTCCACTTGTTTATTAAGATTCAAATTTGTTGTGAGTACATACTAGAAATTATATTTAAATATAGTATGTTCGATAGAAAATAAATGTGTATTTAAATCTGTTTATTGTTTTTGTAAGTGAGGCATTAAACAGAAATACTTACTATTAAAACAAAACTAATTAGTCGTTGGATGTGTGTGCTATTAAAGTGATTTGCAATGTGTCATACAAAAATGTAAGCAATAGGTCTCTTCTGACGCAAGAATACTACAAAACTGTATCACAGTAGAATGAGCTGATTAAATGCAATGCAATGTTATCAAATAAATGAATTATTCCGCATCACTAAGATTCGTGAAACTACAGAATAACTAGTAGAATTTCACGATCTGACTTTTGAAGAAAAACAAATACAGGATCAAAGTATTTGCTGCGATGTCGCTACTGCTACTACAACAAATCTTTGATACTGAGGTGATTTAAGCCTTGCTGTTAGCAATTCGTCACTCATTAAATCCAAAGAAAAAAGATTTAGTTGAGTTAAAATGGCATGAGCTTCTGATGGCTACATATTCTGGTCGCTGGCAGTATGTACCTAGTTTTTTCTGTCTTTGTCACTGACTTCTCAGTTGCTAAATTACCTCAGTTGGGCTTTTATTGCCATTGAATAAGCACGTATAGTATAATAGTATAATAGCATATGTATCTACATACTTTTGAGTACTTCTTTTTGCCATATACTGCTTCTAATTGCTTATCATCATTCCGCTTGCTTTTCTATTCTTTTACTTATTTATTATTGCCAATCAACACACAGGGGATGATCCTAAAAATGCAAATTATTATGTTGATTGGGAAAGTACTCGTAAGATAGGTAAGAGGTAAGTAGTTTCCGACTGCCCTTAATAACCTTCCGTCTATCGATTACTACGTCTAACTATCGCTTACAGCCTTCGATTGCCTTTAACTGCGTCTTGTAGTTTTCGACTTGCTTAATTGTCGCGAATAGCCTTCAAGTAGGAACGTTTGAAGTTATCGAACAGGAAGAAGCTGCTTCAAAAATGGCGGCTCTGGAAAAGCACCACAGAAAAATTATGCTGAGATATGTAAGGACTCGCTCTTAAGTTGCTTGAGTTCTGTGCCCCGTTATTTATTACCTTATCGTTCTCTGCTTATATTAGTCAACTTTCCAGTATTATCAGAATATGGTGGTAGGTGGTATTCAGCTTACATTAAGTAAGATCGAGCTCTAGAGAATACTCTTTATAGGTTCAGTTCAATCACGAATGAAATCAGAATTTGGACAAAAATATCTACGTAATGAATTTTTCTTTTCATAAATTGCTTCAACTAAAATTCACACTTCACTTGCCACCAGTTACACTAAGCATGCATAAATAATAAAAAAATTCAAGTAATAAGAGATAAAATAAAAGAAGAAAAAATACATATACAAAAACAACTTTCACTAACTATTTTTAGATTGTGGATTTGCCGCAAAATTGACTGCCTTCCTGCACAGTGGTGCACACAACCAAACTTACACTCATTACATACACACATACAAAATGACATACATAGACAGAAAATTGCACTGACTAAGAAATAATTAGCAGGCAGGAAGGCAGGCAGACAGACATAGATATATGACGATTTCTGGTAAGAATAAACTAGTGCAAGAACTACTTATCAAAAGTAGTTCTCTCTCGCTTTCCAATCACTTTCTTTAGTACAATGCAAGTTTATAAGTAGAAAAGAATGCACTTTTTTCGTATCGTGGCTGTTGTTGTTGCTGGCCTTTTACACTATTGTGGGATAGGTAGATAATTCCGTATTCTGTAGTGCAGTGTAAGTATAGCGTCGTGCTGTGTTTCGTCTCGTAACATACACTTTTATTCTGCTATTTTGCACACTATTTTCAACAATAAAAATTTTTATCCTTAATTATTTTCAAGTAGGACCCGTTGTTTATAGTTTTTGTTGTATTTATTCTCCCGTCAGACGTCGCGATAATATTTCAATTAGATATCGACAGGTGTCAATTCTAAGTCGTTGATCGATTATAACATTCAACAGAATTAAGGAGCTTCTGCAAGATGAGCACAGTTTCATCATTTGATGGCGACTGATTTCACAAAATTATAAAACATTTATTTGCATTGCAATTGTGTGGTGGTGGCCTGTTCTCGTTGTCGTTGTCGTCGTCGTCGTCATCGTTTTGTGTTTTTGCACTAACGTAAATGTATAAAATTGGAAATGGTAAGAGAGAGATAGAGCGGGAGAGCAAAAGTCTGTGTACTTGTAAATTTTTTGTGAGACAGAAAGAGGGAGCTAAGAAAAGTCTACAAAATTCACAAACTACAATATGAGTAATTTATATTTTATAAATTAAATACATATATCACAGCGCGTGTCATAAATTCACAGAAGGTTGTATAATTTTGTACAATTTGTTTATTTTATTGAATTTTATTTAATAAAAATAACAAAGCAAAAGTGATATACGCGTGGCTTTGCCTATTCATTAATTTTAACTCTAATGTACATGCTTATGCACATATTTCAGATGTACGATAGACCGAACTGGTAGTAGTGCTCTTAACACAATAATATCAACATTTACATGCCCATATTATTGGTTATCAAGGAAAGGTTCCCTTAAAATAATTACGAATAGATTTTTTAAACTGTTAAATTAACCCTTAATCGTAACCCTGTATCGTTTAAAGATAACCATTAAAACTGACTCATCATCTCCATTTTCCACTTTCCATTTTATTTAATACTTAGTAAGTAAAATCATGAAAATTCAACATATGGCAACGCTTTTTTCATTTTTTGCCAAGCATAAAAAGTGTAGAGTTTCTAACACAATCTGTCTCTTTTTTTTTGCTTATTTCGCTCTCATCTGAAGAGCGTAAAACATTTCGTTGATGAAAGAGTTAGAGAGGTAGTTAAAGTTTGCACTAAATAATACGTGACCTCAAACCCAATTCAAAAAAAAAAAAACGAAATACTCATATACGGTATGTATGTACTTGGTATATGTATTCGATTGGTGGATGATGAGGTTTATTCAACTCGAACTTGAATCATGTACATACTACAACCACCACAAAACTGTAGAAGCTACGAGTTCGTTTGTCGTTGTCGTCGGTCGTCATCATTGTCGTTGTCGTTCAATGGGCTGCTGGAATGAGGAGCACACGTCGGTAACTGAAAAAAACCAAGAGGGAAATAGAGACGGTAAAAGAGCGAGTGAATAGACATTGATGACGGTAGAGGAAGATAGCTCTCTAAGTAAATGAATAGGTAGAGAGATAAATAGAGCGATAGGTAAAGTTATGTTTGGAGCAAAAAGATAAAATAATCAAATGGAAAAATAAATATATAACTGAGCATTAATAAACAGAGAAACAAACATAAATAATTTTAAGATTGCAGATGTCGCAAACAAACAAAAATTATAAAAATAAGGAAAAATTGACGTAGACGTTGATAATCATTTTGTATATGTAATAAAGTTATCTAAATATTAAATGAGATTTATGCAAAGCGAGGGCGAGCGATATAGATAATAAAGGCAAAATACTATATAGAATTTATTGAAAATTGGAAGTCTGACGGTGTTTTGCTTTAAAGTATCACATAATAAAAAATAAAAATAAATTAACATACCTACATTAAACTTATGTCAAAATTTGATTTCTTTCTCAAAGAATTCACGTTGCCTACGAAGAAGAAGAAAATTTACCACTTTGGAAATATAGCCTACATATAATGAATATACAACCTCTGATGAGGAAGAAGGTAGCTTAAGGAGGAGAAAAATATGAAAATCAAAACAAAACAAAAACATTGAACCTGGAATATAAGATAGAGAAAGTAATCAAAATGCTTAAATTTTTGTGTAAGACGGCGGTAAGGTAAGGGAAGATGGAAAAGGCAAAGGCTGAAGAAGGAGCATTGATTTATCCCAGCAATGGAAGTTTATTGAATTTGAAGCTCATTTTGTTATTTGGGACACGTCGCATACACTAGCAGATCCAGAAGTTTAGGAAAAAGGCTCTACATTTATAAAAGCGTATTCTACTGTACTTATTTATTATGAGATTATTATCAACAAACATAATCTTAGCTAATGTAGATATCACATACTCGCACATTAAGAATTATTTTCATTATATGAATAATTGAAAATTATAAATGCAATTAAAATATACTAGCATAAAATTTTTCACATAATTTTGATACGCAGAGAGAATAGTTTCAATTCATTGGGTACGGGGCAAAATGTGTGAATAGTGATGCCAATAATGTGGAGAAAGCAGCTACTTCACTCCTCCTGCTCTCAATATTTTTAATTTTATTTTTATGTAAATATACTACCTGCACAGGTTCGGAAGCAAAGTAGCAAAAGCAGGGTAAAGTTTTAACTAGCGCGAAAAATGTCAAGGTAAAGTTATAATTTCTCTTTACGTTGTTGTTGTTGTAGCTGATGTGGTTTAATTAAACCACAAACTTGCATACACGTGAACAAGTTTCATAGAATTATTTCACTGGAAATTTATCGAAAAATAAAATCCCCCTCACCTCTTCTGTTCTGTATATGTTGTTATAGTATTTTTTTTATGTTGTAAAAAGTAAAAAACCCGATGCACGCGATAGTTACACACAACATACATACAAAGTTGACATGCTGCTTGCTTTTTTGATCGTGTATGTATAAAAAAATGCAGCTATAAAGTTTACCACATTGCATTTAAAAATAAAATACCTAGAGGCATAATAAAATTATTAAGTAGCTAAAGGTTAGAGTTTGGTTTGCAGGCTTGCTTATTTGATATGATACTGAAAGCTAAGCCTGTGAGAATATGTATTGATTTAGTGACAACGGTACGAGGTACGAAGTTGAAGAAGATAGCAATACGTAATAGCATGATCTGCACTGATATTTCTATATTTTTGCTTCAATAGAGCAATTGACAATCAATTTTAGATTTTTTTATAATATCGTTGGGCAGTCCCTTGCACGCGTACATAACGGGTTTGGGCATCCCGTATGCAAGACATTGAATGAATGAACTTATCACTCCTTAGTTAATTTTAGCCTATTATACAAAACGATAATTTTAAGGATCACTCCTTGTGCCCCAGCAAGTATTGAGGCATATTAAAAGGTGGGGAAAGAGCGGAGTACTCCACCTTCGTTAGTTTTCACCACACAACGACCAATTACTCTCTCTCTCTCTCTCTCTCTCTTCTTACTGTATTTATTTAACTTTTACTTTACTTTTAGTGGCACAACAGCCCATGGAGGGCCTAGGCCGAGCTTTTTCGCATCCACTCATGTTGTGCGTTTTATAGTTGTACATGAATGGAAGGGACCTACAGTTAATGCCGAACGGCGAAGTGAAAAGCTTTACATGGCAATTTTTACTCTTGTAGGTTTGCCATTGCCGCCAAGAGGTGGTGCCGTGTAGAAAAATTATTTTTTTCTACTTTATGATTTTGCCTGTTCCGAGATTCGAACCCCGGACATTCTGCGTAGCAGCCCAACACACTACCACTACGCCACAGCGACCACAATTTATTTAACAGGAGCATTAATTTTCGACCATTTTTTCTACTTTGTCCTTACATGTACTAAATTCTTTAAAATTGTTCACAATTGCTCGTGTTTTTCCTTTCTGTTCAACTCAACAATCCTTATTCATATTAAAGAATTATTTTCACTTTAGCTTTCACATGTATGCAGTATTTATTCAAGGATATCGCATTTTATAATAGAGAAGAAAACAATGAAATAAAGTCCTTCCTCCGTAACTTTTACCGGTAAAATTATTGCGTGTGTACTTTATTGTATTTTATAGACATACAGAAAACTTAAAGGAAATACCAATACAAGAAATAGTAATACTTCTATTTTATATACACTTATTACTTCATATATGCAATTGTATTATTCCTTGATTTTCCATGTTAACTTCAAGAATTCAATTCAATGTAGAAATTAAAAACATGTATCATGTTAAATAAATAGGGCCATTGAACCCGAATGCATTTTGGCTCTTAAACAGAGAAATTTGTAGCAACAAGTGTTTCAATAATATAAAGAGCACAATGCCCCGATAAGCTTTTGGCCTGACTTGAAACAATGTCGGATGTGGGCATCCTCGCATAAGAATTATTAATACTACCATAAGAATGATTCGGTTATTTTAAGAAGGTGTGTGGAAATCGAACTTATCCGACTTCATTTAAATTTGGCATTTCCCATTAACCCAGTAGTAAATTTGCCCTTCAGATTAGCCTAAGAATAATTTCGTTTAGGAATAACAGAGACTTTTAAGATTTTGTAAATACATAGAAGCTTTCAATTCCCGCCACCTTTGTACTAACTGATAAGAAACAACGCCTGGAATATTATTTACAATATTCTCAGTTCATTTTCTCAGACATTTATCTCGCGGACAGAGATCGTTTTTCAAGTTTTCATTACTTGTTTTAAGGTTGTGCTAAGCAAAAAACACTAAAAACAAGACCATAAAATTAATCCTAAAAACAAACACATTAACAAGTTTTCAGAAATAGGATATCTACGTTTCAGATTTAATTTGTTTTATATCTACATACAATGTATGATAAACATTTGTGTTGCAGATAGATCTTGAAGCGTTCACATTTTCGCCATCCGCCAACGTATCACTAGCACTACTCAAATATAAATTGCATAAAATAACACAAACAACTTGTCAGTCAAATTGTAAATAACTACATACATAGTTATGTATGGTACGAGTATATTGGTGTAATGTACCTATATGTACAAAGCGCTCGTTTGCTGCTAGACTGTCATAACTGAAAATACATAAATTTTGAGAAAAACGAAATTAGACTTGGCAATTTACATAGGACTAGGACAAATACTCTTCGCATGTTAAGAGCTCATAAGGTGCAGATATGTATGTTTTCTTGTTTTGTTTTCATTTATGACAGTCTTGCAGCAAACGAGCGATATACAGGGTGTTTTTTTAGAAGTGTGGTTTTCAAGAAGAAATAAAACGCATATAATTTAATGTTATGGCCAAGAATTTAGCTTTATTATAAAGATAAGGATTTGCCATTATGTTTTAAAAACGATTTCGGGCAAGTGGCCGCCGCTGCTGGTTCGAACAAATTCCAGCCGACAGTCCCAATTTCGACCACTTTTTGCAGCAATTGCGGCCGTATGTCAGTAATAACGCGCCGAATATTCTCTTCCAAGGCATCAATCGTCTCGGGCTTATCTGCGTAGACAAGTGACTTCACATAACCACACAAAAAATAGTCCAGCGGTGTTAAATCGTTCGATCTTGGAGGCCACGCCACAGGCCCACGACGCGAGATAATGCGCTCACAAAAAATTTCCTATAATAAATTGATTGTGATTGTTTCGTTGGCTGTATGGCATGTAGCGCCGTCTTGTTGGAACCAAAGGTCGTCCACATCAACATCCTCCAATTCACAATTCAGGCACGAAAAAGTCATTAATCATGGCTCTATAGCGTTCCCTATTGACTGTAAAATTATGACCGGATTCATCTTTGAAGAAATATGGACCAATGATTCCCTCTGCCCATAGAGCACACCAAACAGTGACTTTTTGAGGATGTAACGGCCTGTCAACAATGGCTTGTGGATTATGATCACTCCAAATGCGACAATTTTGCTTATTAACGTACCCATTCAACCAAAAGTGAGTTTCATAGCTGAACAAAATTTTCTTGTTAAACCGAACCAAGTATTGCCAGATTGAAAACCACACTTCTTAAATTAAAAGCTCCCTTTATAAGTACATAGATATTTGTGCCAAAGTAACACAAACCTAATTTTTCATTGAATATTCCATAATATTCAAATAATCAAATAAAATGTAAGAAAATATAATAAAAACACGTGAACAATAAACAGAATATATTTGGTTACATTGCAAAAAAAAAAAATAAAAATAAAAAATAAAACCCATTGCAATTCTTCCAAAATTTTCTACTCCATTCGATCGAATTTTTTATTCATAATGATTGAACTTATACATATAACATTTTTGTTATGGTTTTATTTTTGGTTATACTCGTACATATTGTTTGTATGTAGTATGTACTTGCAATAAAATAACAACAACAGCAACATTTTTAGATTAAAATGATAGTATTTTACATAGAACTGAAATGAAATTGGAAATAGCATTGAACGAAAGAAGAAATTGTTGCTGTCGCTGCTGGCGTCGTTGTCGTTGTCGTCGCCCGTCCATAGCATGTCAATGACAAATTCATTAAATACCAAAATATACTTACTTTGGTACAATATATGAGTGTACAAGTTGTGTTCATAACGAAACGACACACATATTGACAAGCATACATATAGTGGATACATATAGTATATGGATGTAGGACAAATCCAAGTTAGTTACGTTTTTTATTTGCATAATGAAAATGACTTTAAAATGTCGCTGGTTAGAGGCAAAAAAAACTCTTTGATAAATGAAATTTCTTGGAAAAAATTATTATAAAATACTTAAATGAAATAACATTCAAGAGATATATTTAAATAGCTATTAAAAACAAAAGCATGCAAGGTCACAAATATTACGAAGTTTTGATTAAACTTGAAACGATTAAATTATGAATGAAATTGCTTCTTCACTGAAACTTTTTACTTAAAAAAATCATCTTTCAATAATCACCTTTAAAGAATGTTTCTACACAGCAAACGGTTAATATAAATAACAAAAGTTGTTTGGAAAAAATTAAGTGGAGTGCCAAGCAACGTAATGGTCCAAGACCAAGGGGAATCCGTTTGAATGAACACAATTGCGTCGGCCGGCGGTTGATCAGCACTGCGCGTATATGATTTTATTGTATAACTAAAATTAGTTCTAGAATTTGTAGGAAATTATTAAATGCAACTCTTCCCCTCGTCACACGTCGTTGAAAATAAAAAAAAGGAAATTTAATTCAACTGGAATTTACCGTCGTGAAAACCGTTCCGACGCAACTCTAGACCATGTTACAGGAGGGCAGCGGATACCTGACGGTAAATTTTCCGTCTACCCTCGCAATTGTGGGCAAAGCTTATTTAAAAAAAGAATAATAAATTCATTTGGTAAAAATATCATTTGACAGGACTAAAGTATGAAACTAGTATTAATTGGGGAAAAAGAAACAATTCTACAACTTGGACGATGAAATTTGATTTATTTGTAGTAGGTACTTTAAATAAGTATTTTCTTGGAATCTTAGATAGTGAAATTGCTACGCCTATTTCAGAATCCATCGTAACAGTTGCAATTTCGAAGTAGCATTTACAAATCTCAAATATTCGTATTTTGGAATCCTATCCAGAATTTAACTAATTTGATATTGCCTAATCGAAAACGACTCCAGGATAATTAAATTTAAAGTTAAATTTGTAAATGCAAATTTTAAATGATTATAAACATTCACTGTAAAAGTTTGAATTTGCATTGTGATTCATTGTGATAATCTGAAAACTCTTATTTTGAAACTGGGAAATCTGAAGGTCAGTTGGAAATCCAACCACCGTGTAATCATCGACTTTATGGAGAATAATAAACATATATAATACTTATGGAGAATAATAAACATATAATATACAAGAACGTCAGACGACTTAGTAATTTTGTTTAACCCATTTTGTAGGGCGTGCCAGAAGCAGTGATTTAATATTGAAAATTTTTTAAATTCAGTTGCCTTTTGCTTTTACAATGTCACATTTCATTTGGTATTCATTTTTGAGGATGTAATTGTTGTTATTGGTCCATTCGATATTTTTACTACGACAGGAATAACAAGAATACAATAAGTAATAATTAAAGTGAATGAGCATGCGTTACATATGTGTAACATTAATCAGTAATGGGTTAAATGAGACGAGAATAAAAAAGTTAAGCAACTATTAAATACTGAGTGCTGACTTCATACTGTGATTAAAAATTTACAGAACATCAAACATAATGAGTTATGGTGAAAGGTTTTGCAAGAAATTCCAATATTATCTTAAAGGAAACGTTAAATATATTTATTTATTTTGATAAAACCGAAGTGTATTTTGCACATATAAAATCCCACAACAATGCAAATAATTTTGCAGTGTTTCCTTAATCATTTGAACGCGAAGTTTCTAGTTGTAGAATAATAAATAATTTTATTTTCACATATCAAAATCCACCGTCGTTTTTCTCCTTTTTAAATAATTCCAGTTGCTGTCTCACAGTTTATAATAAATCTTTAACAAAATGTTGCAAAGTTTTTGTTGTTGCTGTAATTTAAATACCGGCGGTGTATTGATCGGTTACATTGGCATGGTTTTTTCTTTTATATCTACCATTTTCAGCATTGTGCTGCTAGTGTTAAAGGATGAAATTGTGTCTGCTATTATAAAAGATAAAGGTAAGAATCAAGCAGCACACATTTTTCTCTTCTCGTATTTAAGAGAAACAAAATAACAAAATTAATCATTATATTTATGATATGTATGATAGATCTTAATGCTGTGACGACCACAGCAGAAATGCTTGATAAAGACAATATGGAGAAAGGTAAGCAGCAAGCTGGCGACAGCAGCAGAGAGTTTTTGTTACAAATACGAATTTCAAAAAAAAATAAATACGAATTTTTTACTTTTTTCCAGTGGTCTTTGTTTTTGCTGTTACGTTGCTTGCATTCAGCCTGATGAACATATTCACAACTATTATGCTTATTATCGGCACACATAAGGTTAATTATGATTTACATCTAAACGTTTTTGCACAGAAAAATTTTAATTTTAATTTACATTTACTTTGGCATTTGTATTTCTTACAGGAGCGTCATTTGTATCTACTACCTTGGCTTATTAGTGAAAGTATCGTTATATTGATACTTTATGTATTTATTATTCTGGATATAATAGGAGCAGCCATGAATAAAGTGAATTTTAATCCAATGGGAATTATAATTATAGTGAAGATAGTGATATCTGGTGAGTGGAACAACATTTTTCGATGTCTAAGAATAGAATTGAAAGATGTCGCATCCTAATTGCAAAAGTGGCCTAACTCAAAATTGTACAATTTTGGGGGAATGTTGATGAATATTAATACGTACTAGAGACTCGTAATATTTTCCAGTAAATAAAGTTTTATATGCATATGACTTGTGCCTGTTTTGCAGTTAGTGTGCGCTTTGTGATTAGGGTGCAGAAAAAAAACATAATCAAAGCAAGTGAACACTTTTGTTGCGTAACGGATGTCAGTTTAGCAGATTCCGATGCGAATATCAAAAGCGGACATAACAAATTTTACAAAGTTTTGAGCTCAAGAGAAATTGGTTGCTCATTCGGAAAATTATAGTGGAGTGGTTCCTGGGTCAGGATCAATTTTTCTGATATGTGTGAAATGGTGTTGTCGCGAAACAAACACCAGATTTGGAAAACTTTTGAGTTTGTGGAGTGGTTCCAAATCTCGAAACAAAAGTTTTTGAGAAAATAATTCTTTAATGAATGCTCTTGGCAGTTTCAGGTATTTGCCATATAATCTTTATGTTGAAAATATAGCGAGGGTCGAGTTCTTTGCTTGGATTATATTTTTTGTCATATGACCCAAACTCTCCTTCTACTCTACTTTACATGTCAGTGGTAAATATTGAAATATTTTTGACAAAACATGCCTTCACATGCCCTTCAGTAGTTATCCATTCCAAAATCGGAAGTACTTATTTATTAATCTTATTTTTAAGTTGCTACAAATTAATTTATTACAATTTTTTCCAATAAGTATATACTAGTACGATTTTCTCATAAACTATTAATGAATTGGTTCAAATGTCAAAAAAGTCTTTGAAAATATGAATCGTTTGTTTTTACAGTGAAGTTATTAAACTTTAATTTCAAATCTATTTCCTTTATCATTTCAGTCATCAATTTATACATTTATGTGGTGATACTATCACTTTACAGGCAACTAAAATCTAACTATAAATATAGTGTGCACTATAACCAAGAGCAGAAAATCCAAAACCTATATTAAGGAGCACTTGCCACTTTTGAATAAACGAATATCCGACACGAAATTCAACTTGCTGTTGATGTTCTAAGATGAACTTTACGTATTAAATACAAATAACCATATTAGAAATAAGTATATTGCAAATATATTCGTTATTCGTACTCTGATACTGTACTGAGAATATTCTAAATTACAAGAATTGAAATTATTTAAGAACATTACAAAAAGTGTAAATTTTCAACTATGAAAACTTAATAAACCCAAAAAACACAATGAGTTCTTGTTACTGACTCGAATCTTAATTGAGGTTAGCTGCCTTCCGCAACAATTAACAATTAAACCTTTCAATCAAAAAATCACATACGAGTACAAAAATGTTACTACTTCACTTAGGTATTTGAACTCAGTTGGATAACAGCCTGTGGCTGCAAGTGACTTTTAAAGTAGCATTGACAAAGTAAATTTAATTTTAAATGTTTTTATTCAAACTTACGATTTTATACCAAGTTTCAAAATAAATTTCTGTTCCTTACCTGAAATGAAGAAAAAGAATGAAACAGCTTTTTATTAATAAAAAGAAATATGATGTAAAAAAAATATATTATAAACTGCAAATTTGAACAATAAAATATCCGTAGCCTGTTGTTTCTAGGGGAAAACAGCTCTTATAAAAATAAATATCATGACATACAGAGGAAAATTTTTGTGTGTATATTTTTCTTTAGTGTGTGTGTATTGATTCCAAAAACCAAAACCTAAAAATTTCTGATAAACTCAAATTTTGTTGGGAATATTTACAAATTCTCTTCTCAAACTGCACATTATTATTATTTGTTTTCCCCAGCCACGAAAGTTTCAGTGTTGCCAGTGAGTGAACAGTATTTTTCGATTTTAATGCCTTAATTATTTATAAAGTTGTTTTCCATTGCATACTACTTATTAGGTGTTTGCCCAATGGAGTTCTCTTTCAGATTTTGAATCCAATTATTTTTCAATTTAAGTATGTCACCTTTTTACAAGTATTAAATTTATTTAGGTTTTTTCTAGAATTATTTCTTTTTGCATTGTATTCTTCTAGCTGTTATTTTATTTACATTTTCATAGAGCCTACACACAAGTTGTTATCTCCTGGTATTGCATATATGTACATCTGAGGCAATTAGATTTTCTTTTAGTATGGCATATAATTCAGAGTATACTCAACAATATTTTCTTAGAATTTTTAAATTTTTTTTAATTAAATTTTTTTTTTTTGAACTTAATGCATAATTGGTGGCCGTGACGTAGTTGGTAGTGCGGTACACGTAATTACTTCTTGGTAGGCAATTGCAAACCTGCAAGAATAAAATTTGCTTATGAAAAGCTATATACCTCGCCGCTCGGATTCGGCCTAAAATTATAGGTTCCTTCCATTTATGTACAAATATAGCACGCACAAGTCGCCGTGAGAAGCTCGGCCCATGGCGTTTTCTTAAGATGCGTCTGCCAATTATTTTCTAAGCCTAAATTTAGGCATGAGGTAATCAAAAAACTTTCTGATAGTTACGACTTTTAGTTAATTAAAGTAATTTGAATAGCATGCAAAAAGGTCAAAAGAGGCCAACCAACTTCACTCTTCTTGACAAACTAAAAGTTCAAAATAGCGACGCAAAAGTAGAAAACTACTTGAGAAAAACAAGAAAATAAACTACAACAAAATGTAAGCTGTTTGCAAAAAAAAAAAAAATATATGGTATAGGTGTGTGTAAGTTTGTGTTAACACAAATGCAGTATCTAATAAAATTAAGGTAGAAGCTAATAAAATAAAGAAAGCAAGTAACTTCAAATACCCAAAAAACCAACAACTGCAATAATAAGGACATTCAACATAAAGAGAAATCAATGAACTTCTCAAATTGCCGATAATAATAAAAAAAAAAAAGACGGAATTCACGCCAAAAGAAACTATGTACACATGAGTATAAATGTGTGTTTGTACGAGTACATAAGTGAATATAGAAAAGGGACTACCAAAGGGAAACAGTGGGAATTCGACAAAGACTGTGGGGACAGACAGGACAAACAAGCCAAACCCAACAACAACGCACCTACCGATGGTAGACAGAGTGCAAAAGTTTATTGTCCTCCAGCAGACATAACGAGACAAGTCAATGCCACTTTTGCGCTATATACACATACTTGTTTTTGTTGCTGTACAAACAGACAGACAGTGGGACAGACAGAAATAAACAGAATTTCGCGAAGGACACAAACACAAATAGAAAAAAAATGTAAAAAAGAAGGGACTCATTTTTATATGCAATCTTTTTGAAGAGGGGTGTTCACATGCAGCTAGCAGACATGTACAGATAGATACATAGACGACAGACAGGCAAACTGAAACTGAAATTCTTTTGTAGTTGAAGTTTCAGTAAAAAACAAGAGAAGCAATTTTTGGAATTTCTAAAGCTCCTTCGGCAGTCCAACTTCAATCGCCAGTTTCGCAATATGGCGTTGCATACCATATATTTTCAATGTAGCTGTGCTGCTGCTTGCTAAAAGTAAAGAAAGAAATCTGTCTCGCAACTTGTGATGATCCCTCTCAGGAAAGGTTAATTGTATTTCCGTGCGTAGTTAGTGTCTAAGGAAACGAAGCGCATATGAAACAAATTGTGTCGTGTTGCCGTCACATATGAGGAGAAAATCGAAGTGCAGTGTTTATGTGGAAAGAAAGAATAATATTTTAGCGACACCCATGTTAATTTTAAGCAGACACAAAAGAAGTTGCCGTTGCAAAGAAAGCACAGTAAAATCAACTAATAAAACCAAGGGTGTACAGTTCAATTGCGAAAAAGAAAAAAAAATATATTTGAAAATGTTTCAAGGCAAAGTAAAAAATATAGAAAACACACACACACACACACATTCGGCAACATACGATGAGATATCTTGTATATATATATATGTACTACAAGGCAAAGGGCAAACCGACAAAAAGAAAGGAAGGGTTATCGATCGCACAAAGCGGCCATGTTGTATTGTGCACAACAATGTACTCTGCTCTCACACGAGTTCAATGAACTTGACATAAAGCAGCAGTGAGTACGAGTATATGCAGTTATGACGAGTAATATTATGTTGGGGAAAACATTAACCAATTTAAAAAAAAATTTAACTGTGATAACACATATTTCCGCCTAAAAATATGCTATAAAACAGGGGCTGAACAAAGGATCTTTCTATATGAAATACTGTACGAAAAATATTCCACATACATAAAATTCAAAGTCTACAAAAGTTAGACTCAATTTGAATCTATGCTTTTCATAAGCATGTTTCGAAATTATTGAATTCTTAACTACAAAAAGGAATTAAGCACTCCGCTGCAGGGTAAACTGGTGCGATTTCTAGTAACCAGTCTCGTTTACCAGGACTGTTCCTCTCAGTGACTCTCCTGGCGGGGAGTCACTGCTTGCACGAGGTAACTCTACTCACTGCACTAAATTATTATTATTTTCAAAGCATAACATATTACATTCAATAAACTTTTAGATATTAAGTTAAATTAACGCCTAAAATTATGCAAATTAAAACACATTTGCTTTATATGAAAATTCATTTAATTTAATTGAATGTACAAATTTATCATAATTCAAAACGAAAAAAGCATGCACATAAATTTTTGCAGTTGCACATTAAATTTCCCAAAGTCTAAAAGTATGGTATTACAAAATAATTACACAAGATATAATAAATAAATCTCCAAACGATTTATTAAGCACACAAATTAAGTTGAAAAATTCATACTAGCAATTCATTTTGATACAAAATCACTATTTAATAAACTCTTAAGAGTATAGAAACAGAAATAGGTATATTTGAAAGAGTTCAGAAAAAATATTAATTGATATTTATGGTGTGCCTATACCTAAAAATAGACACATTTCATTCTTCAAGAATATAAGGAATAATGAGCCAAATTTCGATAAATTTAATTTAAATTTATATTACAAACTTTTCCTTCTTTCTCCTTTTCTGTCACACTCTCTTTCTATCTGTCACTTTAACTCCAATAAATTTTAGCTGTTGGTTGCGGTGGTAGCTACGATGTCATCATTGATAGCAGCATTAAAAACCCCAGTGTTTACGAGCACGCCGAAATGACCTCCGACAATGTAAAATGATTTGTGTAGTAAGCACATGAATGGTAAAGAAGAACTATCCTTTTTTTTCAATTTCAATTTGTTCCATAATACGTTGATGTAATTCAGTTGACGAGTATCAAACAAAAACAACAATATTTTGCACAAAGGCAAAGGCTGAACTCCAATAACAGTTTCAGTTGTTGTTGTTGGTGCTGTTATTGCAATAAATAGCGCACATATGTGCTAACAAATGCGCGCCAAACAAACAAAACACACACAGAAAATACATTTAAGTGCATTGACTTTTGATACCTACATATGGCACACACAAGCACAAACATTCATAAGTATGTACTATATGTACTCAGACGTACACAGGCACATGAAAGGGTTACCACTGCATTGTATACCCTGCCGCTGCGGCTCCTCTTGCTGGTGTTGTTTTGTTGGTGTTGCTGCTGCTTCTGCAGGTTGAATGGGCAACACAAACTCATGTAGGCATGACTACAATTATTATTTTGCATTTCCTTTTATCTTGTCGTCATTCAACAATGTCATCGTCTCTCCTTAGCTGATGTGGTGTTGTGGTAACAAAAAAAAAAAAATGCATTATTTTCGACATTGCTCATACACATTCAGAACATACAAACAACATGTTGTTGCTGCTGCACCACTCGGAATTATATTTTTATGTCGACAATAATACATAATCATAATACAATAATTACTGCATTTTACAAGTGTGGGCAGAAGAGCAAGAGTGGTGAAAAGGGTAAGCAAAAATTTGAATGCAATTTGTGGTGCCTTCTGGTTCAGTTGAATGTCGAAAGGGATTGAAGAACCTCTCTTTAGGCATAGTTCATAGCATGCATAGTATGGAAAACTATATAGTTCAAAGGAAATGATTTAGTACATGTAGTGTACTATGAAGACAAATTCTGCAGTGAAGAAGTAAGTTAGAAGTTCAGTCATTTTGGGTCCCTGATTCTACGCAAAATGGCGTGGATGTGAAAGTAAAAAATGTTCAACATTTAATTGTTATCAACTTTCTGTTTGACATCAAATGTTAAAGGAGTATAGGAGTAAATAATTTGGCAGTTGAAATCCAACAATTGAGGTGCTGGCAAGAGTGTCCTTAAAATACAAGTAAAAAATAAAACTCCTAATGGGTTACAGGACTGATTATATTTTCGCAGTTAATGACCCTAAATCAACTAAAACTATTATCTCTTCCACTGTAGTCGCCAGAAGGAGATATATTGTACCACTATTATTACTAAAAAAAAAAAAATTTACATACTTTCATACTACGTACATACTAAAGGGCAGACACTCTAACCTGAGCTACTACAGAAAAATTATTCCTCCTTCTTATCAAAACAAAAAAAAAAAATATTAATTTCAATAATTTAATACATATCACATATACCAAAAAGACTAGACATTTTCGAAATAAATGTCTTGAAATAATTTTAATTTCCAGTCTTAATAGTAGAGAATTCAATTGTTAAGAAAAAGTTTATCCAAAAAAAAAAATATTCGGCAAATCTACCCTTTTTAAACAAAAATTGTAAGGGTAGTAGCAGGAAAGAGAGAAGCAGATAAGCATCACCCTATTTGTCATAATAGTTATGTGTAAACTACTGACAGTAATTTTCATCCACTTTAATTTACTTACAGAACCATAACAAATAAACTTGATTACGTAAAAGAAGTAGAAGAAATGCGCACAAACTCACGCACACAAGGCACACACCCACTTACTTATAGGTACACGTTTGATGCAGACACCTACACAACTAATGATTGGATCTAACGCAGCTAAAGCCCTTGATAAAATCGTTGAAACGTAAAAATAATATTCTCTATCTACTCCCACAAACTCGTGCTATTTTTAGCTGTTTTGCACTACTTCTAGCATACTTTTTTGCATCACTTGCATACGCGTGTACTATTCCATTTTTCAACCTTAATGACATTGAAATGATAATGCATTGTTTTTTGTCGACGCCGCCTACGTAATGTGTATTCATTTACTCTTTTATTTCCGTCTTCTAGTAACAGTCAATACTCGTGGTTTATGCTTTAAAATAGGCAACATTTGTGACATTTAAATGTGTTTCAGTTGAGACAACAAAATGTTTGTAATGCGCTTGTTGTAACTTGTGGTAAATGCGCAGAACAAAGAATATTTATAGTTCATTGCAAATATGTAGTACGTACTTACATACCTAATACTTAGCTTTTGCTTACACGTGTATAGTTTCATTTATTAATAACCAAAGGTTCTTCAGCGTATAAGCGTTTTGTGCCTAGCGTGACTTGCTACTGTATTTCAGAAGACATACGAGAATATAGATGTTTCGATGTTGTACACGTGTCATATGTTTTTAGTTTTGTTCATTTTTCTTTTTTGGTAAAGTATGCAGCAAATATATATTTTGTTTATTTCAATTTTCAATTTTAATAAAATCGAAAAGCTTACCATAACGCTTAATGCTTTGAAAATTTGTTATATGTATGTACCTACCTACATATTTGATAAGAATTGAAAAATCATTAAGAGTTTAAGCCAATCATTTAAGTAAGTAACAACATTATATTGTAAAGACAAATAGGTCGGAGAAGTGAATGTTTTTTTCTAATAGACTTTAAAAATTATGATTTTAAATGTATTCCCTCCCACCTTTGTGGGATTATTCTAAATCATTAACATTTTTGTTGAAAAATAGAAAAGCGTACGAATTTTGATGAAAAAACAACTTTACTGCAAACAAACAAATGCAAGGAAAATATTGATTTTCGGATTGACAGAGCGAAAAGAATGCTTCTTCAAACTTATTGCTCAAACATTAAAATAGTTGTGACATGGGAAATTTTCCAGAAAGTTTAAGCAGATACTTTTTACTTTTAATGGCACAACAGCCCATGGAGGGCCTAGGCCGAGCTTTTTCGCATCCACTCATGTTATGCGTGTTATATTTGTACATGAATGGAAGGGACCTACAGTTTAAGGCCGAATCCGAACGGCGAAGTGAAAAGCTTTTCATAGCAATTTATACTCTTGTAGGTTTGCCATTGCCTGCCAAGAGGTGGTGCCGTGTAGAAAAATTATTTTTTCTACTTTTTTTTTTTGATTTTGCCTGTGCCGAGATTCGAACCCCGGTCATTCTGCGTAGCAGCCCAACACACTACCACTACGCCACAGCGACCAGATAACAATTAAAAAAAACAAAACAAAAAATACGCAATGTTGGCAATATAAATATTTATTAATAAAAAAGCAACTAAATGTGTACTTTAATATTTAAATTTTTGTGACTTTCGTTATAAACGTTAATTTGCCTTATTATACATATTTTTCTCCATTCAATCTTTAATTTTCTCTTACATATTTTGACAAGTTTAGTAACTCGTGGCTACTTTGGTCAATGATCAACTGAAATAGATGCTAATCTAATGAAGACTGTAGACGACTGTAACAAGAGAATGTGTTAAATATTAAGAAAATTAATTAGATTACCGAAATCTAAGTGCAGAAACACTGGAAAAATAGAGTTGGGTTTGCAACTCATTAAACTAAGTTCAAATTGTTTTATCAAGCTAAAAAAAAATTATTACAAAATATTTTCAACATATGGATTAAACACCTACTTAAAAGAGTGCTTCAGTTAAATGAAGAAGATAAAAGAAAAATGGAAATTTAATATCCGGATGCTATGCACCGCCTAAAACTACGCTACAAATATAAAGACTTTCAAAACAGTAGAAAAGTACTAACGCTGAAATTGCCCAATAAAATATTAGTCATTTCAAAATTGATTTGAAGCATTTCATAAGATTGTGAAATCATCAATCTTGTAATTTATTTTTACTACTTACTTACACTTACACAAAAATGTGTAAATATTTAAATAAGTTATGATTAAGCTAAAAAGTTCATTTATCGTAAGGATAAGGATACATTTGTATATTTATTTTATGTTTTCTGTGTTTGAATGCTATATAACATAACGAAAGTCAATGAACTTGAGGAGCAGCAGCAGCAGCACAAAATTAATGACAATGCTGGGTTTTCTCCTTCTGCACATACTAAAATATTGATTTTTCTGCATGTTTTTGTTGTTGTACATGGTAGGCTCCTCTATTCATTTATGTGAGTCATTGGCGGTTTTTTATTTGTTTGTTATATTTCTTGCAGGCGTATATACACGCACTCACACATATATAAGAGATTGTAGTGTTATACAAAATGAAAATGAATCAAGAAAAAATTACGTTGGCATACTTTTGGGCATACGAAAATATGGAGAAAGTGTTAAATTAGAATGGAGTATTGTATATAAATATAAAAAGATTCAAACAGCAAGTAGAATTCTTTTTATAAATGCAATGGTGACAGCACAGTATTGCGTAAAATAGTTTTATTTGTATGGCGTTGCACACATTAAGGCGGTAAAATCATGTGATATATGAAATAAATGGAGATCTATATCGAGCTTTTACGAATGTAACATCAAAAGACGCAACGCTGCAAACTGAGATACTGAGATTGTATTACACTCATCAAACAAAGATATACTATAAGTATTTTCGACTTGAAGGCTAAATAAAGTCATTGAAATGTATGTATGGTAAAACAAAGCAAGCCAAAAAACTTTGGTTTCAATAGCAAGCATTGGAATATTTTCAGGAATACTTATATTCTTTTTTTTGTTAAAAAATATTTTACACTTTCCTAATTTGTTGCGATATAAAATTGAGAAAATTGTCCCATACAAAGTTGCATTTATCATACAAAAGCAAGTCAGAAAATTCAGGTCTCTATGTATGATAGACTTGAGAAACCTTTTATTTCCGAATTTGAAAATCGGTTATTGCCAAAAATATTATTATTAATTTTCTTTATTTATTGTGATACATGTAAACTAAATTGAGAAAATTCTTTAAGTCTCACTCTTTCAACAAAATTAAGGTTTCCATGACAGCCTTATTTTAATTTAAAGAGTAGAGAGATTCTTTGAAATATTGAAATAGATCTTCATTTTATTTTAGTTCCAAATATTTCATTCATAATTTTCAGAATTTAGATGCTAATTAAGTTCTCCACTCTCGGAAACATAACTTCAGTCGCCGCCTAACAACAGGCAACAATAATTCAGTAGGTTGAACAGAAAACTTCAAAAAAAATTATCTGAAATGATACAAGAATTTTAAAAACTTTTTAAGTAATTCCTAGTTTTTGTTTTAATTGAAAAAGCTATTTTCATAGTGATCTGAATATTTTTTAAACTGAACTCACATATTAAATGAAGTCAAACAGTTCGCTGCAGTATACATTGATGCGATTACAGCCTACAGCCTGTACGAGCTAAATCTATTCTTATACAACACTACGGGGAGTTAAAATAGCCCGTCTGCATCTTAATTATTTTTTGTCAGGGGGAGCAACGCTGTATTCTAGCGCTGCAGCTCATTGACCCCTGCCCACCCGAGTGAGTAACTGCAATAATGGCGGCTATGTTACGGTGAACTTGTATCCCCTACACTCGTAGAGTTAAAACGATTTAGTCATATTATCGCGGATTACTATCACGCATCTTAATTGGCCGATTAAGAGGAATACATATAGCGTCAACGATGATGATTGCAAGGTACAAACAACAAGAAGCAGGAAAACTGCAAGACGCATGGATGCCGAATGTAGCAAAGACCATAACTTTGTATCAAAGTCAATTACAGTAGGGGCGTAGAAGTCAACTCGGTGACCATCACTTTATCAGATGCCAATTTAAACTCCATGCAACCAAGGACTAAGAATTATATTTCTATCGGTAGTTGAACACATTGAGTTACTGTAATTTCCACTCTTCTATACATAATATCAGTCGCCGCCTAAAAGTAAACTAAAAAATTTAAGTGATTTCAAAGACACATGGAAAAGAGGTAGTCATAGTTCATAGTTCCAAAAAACAAGCACAACTCCACTTTGACCGTTAATTTTATAGCAACTAGAACAAAACTAGAGCAACAAAAATTAAAACGTGGATTTCATAAGTAACGGCGCCGCTGGTTTGCCGCGTGTGCAAATCATATGCATTCAAGTTTTATATACATATAGTATGTACAAGATTATTGCGCACTATACTTATTCATTCATGCTCGTCTCTGTCTTTTCAGTTCAATTCTTCGCAAATAAAAACCAAATTTTGCAGCGTAATAAATTTTGAATGTTAATGTCATCATGTGCAAATTACTTTAATGAAAATGCGCAACAAACAAATAAAAATAAAATTAAGCAAGAAAAAAATTAAATATGTATAAATAAATTTAATTAGTTTTTTGTATGTACATGAAATGATTGCGTGCGTTTTGCATTTGCTTTGTTTGTTGTAGAATATAACTTTAACTTTCGAATACTGCATTACGCATTCGTGATGTTAAAAACAACGCAGAAATGCACTTCAACCAGTAACCGCTCGCATGCAAGTGTGCAATACGTTTGAGGGTGTTTCAAGTTACAAGAGCGAGCGCACATTTCATTTCCTGTCGGAACTAGCAACAGCACACTACCCCACACACAACACACACACAACACAAACTTTGGCACGCATATATGCATACATAAATAAGGAACGTATAAAATTCCTACTCATAGACAACAGAAAATACATTGCTGCAACACAGCCAACCAACCCACAACTATGTGTTGCAGCATACCTCACAGCAGCAGTTACCGCCGCCACTTTGAATTTATTTTTCGCTCCATAAAAGGCAATCAAATTGTGCATTTCGTGCCTTGTGTTTCGGTTTGTGTTTCCCTAACTGCGAACAAAATATGGCTGCCCAGCAAGAAGAAAATCAATATTTTAGAGCATACTTTATACAGTTCGTAGCAGCAGATCAGCCTGAAGCAGATACACTGAATTTGTGTCTCTTATTCTCTCGCCGCTACACTTTAGAATTTACTTCTTCTATGTACTTCATGGAATGGAATGTTTGTTTTTTTTTTTAATTTATTGAATATTTATAAAAAAAAAATTTCCATTATTTATTTTGTTAATGCTTCTTTTTCGCGTAACCACACACACACACACCTATAAATCAACCATAGTTAAAGTCACACCTTTCATGTCTGGCTATAGCAGACTTTAAGAACCTTTAATACTAACTGCGCTTCTGTTGGATTCATTGTTTGTTTGTTAGCTTGTTATTTTAAGTGCTCTCTAAGTTTAAGTGTGAGTATGTTTTTGTTTGCGCCAGAAGCTTGTAAACAATATACAGTTTTATCCTGTTTCTTGAAGTACTTCATCCAAGGACATTTGCATCATTACGATTTCAAACAATCTTTGTCCAACCTTTTTTCCTTATATTTTCAGCTTCTGTTTTGTCACTTTCTTCTTAATTCTTTCTTTTTTTGATTTACTTTTCTTGTGGCATTCTCGGAAACTTTCAGATAATTTTACGCCTTATTCCTTTTCTGCCGAACAAAATAATCTTGTCAGCATTCATGCATGTGCGCTTATAGTTACTCTGTACGCAGCTTATACAATTTCAAATTGTATTTGACAAATACTCTTACACAATTTTGCATTAGAGTTTTACTTTTTTGCTTATAGTAAATAATCTTGAGCGTTCAAATACGTACTACGAACTACAAAAAAGTATGTATAAGAAGAGTTAAGTGCCCAATTCTAGAAGACAACAGCAACAAAACATAAATATGTAATATTATCTAGAAAAGTGTGCACACAAACACACTCAAAAAGCAATTGTCCGTTACGTTTGAGATTTGTAGGTTTTTTTTTATACTTAGAGCATACTTTTAGGTGTTTATAAATTGAATTATTATCCAGTATTAACTTTTCAAAGTATTAGAAACTACTTTTCTAAGAACTATTTATTTTATTGTACTGCTTAAAGTTGGATAAACATAAATAAACATACTAATTTACTTTAATACTACCATATAAAACTAAAAGAAAATAGCAGAATAAGAGGGAATAGACGAGTAATTAGGCAAGGGAATCGATGCAATTAGCAGAGGATTTTAACGAGTAAATTCGAGAAATAGGTCGACGAATAAATTAGGATATGTAAATAACAAAAACAAGGATCGACGAATAAATTAAGGAGAAACAAAATACACAATTAAATTAAAGGATATTGAAAAGTTATTAGGGGAAAGGAATCGCAGTGTAAATTGAGGAAGAGCTTTCACTAGAAACTAACTAGATCACTACTCCAAAAGGATCATTACTCTGACCAGAACACTGCTATAGCTAGATCAGTAGTACAGCGTGAGCACTGATCTAGCAAGATCATTGCGCTAGTGTGGAGATGAACAAAGGAGGAGAGAGGTTCATTTTTCAATTTATTGCTTATGGGATGCTCAAACATGTTATGCACAAACATGTTATGCACGCGTGCAAGTTTTTGTGAGATGACAGCTCATGCAAGATTACTGCTGTAGAAAGATTATTGCTCTGACAAAAATACTTTTCTGGTCGGAAAACTATCTTAATAAGGCTACTGCTTCAGTAAGATCACTGCTCCAATAAGTTCACTTGTCTGGTAAGATCATTACTCAAATATGATCATTGCTCTATCCACATTAATGCTTTAGAAAAATCATTCCTCTGGAAAGAATACACCTCAGTGCAGTAGATCAGTCCTAGTAAGATCATTGCTCAAGTAAGATCACTTCTCCAGTAAGATAAATTTTTGTAATATTAAAGATGACCAGGTATCGGTATTTCATATATTATATTTTAAGATCAGTATTCTTCACATATTTTATGTATATATGTACTATGTTCACTAACACCTATGTGTGTATATGAAAAATTTACAGACAAGCACAAACAAACAGAAGACAGTGCCGATTCGACTGCCAGGAATATGTACATATATAGGTGCATACCTACACTACCGAATTAAGGCAGTATAGATAGTAGTTTCTTATACCTACTATTTATTATAGTCATAAGCAAGGTCAATTATCAAACCCAAACACGACATGAAGAGGATGAGCGCAAAGGTCGCGGTAGCGGTAACTTACAACATCAGTTGTCTAAAGTTACACAAAGCGGCGTCGAAAAAGGTAAGTTAATCGGTATCTACTCAACGTATCAAGTTAACAACATTACATTTTGGTTAATGTGGTTACAAAGCCAAATACATACATAGTTACACACTTAAAATACAAAAAATCATAGCTTATATGAAATTGAAAGAGAAAAAAAAAACAAAAAATATGGCGTCATTAAAGTAGAATAAGATAAATAGAGAAAAGTGATAGGAACGAAAAACACCGGAAATTTCTGTACTACGAACAACTCACCACAGGAACAAGTTGAAGGTTTACAAGGAAGATAAAGAAGAAGAAAAAATATATAAATTTAACAAATTAACCTAAAAAAAAAGAAAATTATCCTTAAATTGATAGTCAACCATACCGTAAAAAAATACCATCTTTAGTATTTACTTATGCCATAAAAAAGTAAATTGAAAAAAAAAAAAAAACCAACTGCTCAGAAGTGGTGAAACGACCCTGAATTGTAGCAAACGCCATGCTCTGCTGCGAAAGAAGATTATAAAAAATATTTATATAGGATTAAGTCAGCGAAAAAATTAAAAATGAAAAGGAAAAAGAATGAAAAATAAATCTCTCGAGCAAGAAAGTTATTTAAAGTGACAGTTTGAGTGCAGTAAAAGCAGCCAACCAACAGCACTAAGTATTTTCAGCGTTAACGCATACCATAGATAACTTTTATAAGTATTCATATTTAAGTAAATAGTTATTAGGGGAAATAAAAGAGTGTCGAAGTTCTATTACATAAAATATTGTATTAAGTATAGTACCATATGTATATAATTTAAACTAATATGAAAAAATTTAATGAAAGTTTATCATTGATTTCTCCTTGAAATTGTCGAAATTTTTTTAAATTAGTCATAATTATATTCCAGGACTTAAAGTAGATTACGGACTTTTCTAACAATTAAATATTTAAGGATTTGACGTAGCTAAATTTTATATAAGCCAGAGTTATAGCTCCTCCTGCTTTTCTCCTAACCGTTTTCCTATGTAACCTTTGACTAGACCGACCTATCTGAGTTGTATACTGTGAGAGAGAAATAGGAAATTCAAACCTTTAAATTGATTTAAATTTCTTAAAAGATCATTGAAGATGTTAATATATCAGTTAATATATTTGCCTAAAAGTATGCAATTTATTTGGGCTTAGCTTGCCGTTTTTTACTTGTCATCAGAAAAGTAAACAATTTTAAAATTATTGCGAAAAATACGTGAACCGAAAAATACGTGAAAATATTTGCACTGAAAGTAAAAGTAAATACATAAATCATTAAATAATTTTCCAAAAAGTATACAACATATTATTGTATTATTGAATAACTTTCAAGATCTATTACAATGCCATTTAAATCCAGTTGAAAATGATTGGATTTCGTTCGTCAACACGAATATTTGTATAAAATATGTATACATATACACAATTTATTTACTTGTTGTATATAGGAGTCATTTTGTCTGAGCGTATTCATCAAGCTATTAATATTAACCATTTCTCATACGACAGTTGCAAGCATTGCCATGAATATGTTGGGAAGAATCATTAACTAATATTGCATTGTAATTCGGCAACATTTTGCAAAAAACTTTCACTACACGATGGTCTTTAATGAAATTTGATACACCAATTTGATGGAACAAGGTACGGTGCATACGGGTATTTTCAGAGTTTTCTTGGTAGGATGTAGAGATGACTACCAAATATGGCATGGTGCTAAAACCCTAGGCAATTCATGGACTAATTCCAAAATAATTATATATTATATTTACTTTTATAAAGTATTTTATAAAAATAAAACTTGAAACTCAAATTACAATTATGTATGTAACATTGCGCTGAGAATCAGAAATAAATGCAAAAATGTATGCACAGATTTTTTCATCAGAGCTTAACTCTGCGTATATCAATGCTTCGCGAATCTTTGTAAAACCCAACTATATAAAGTTTAAAAACTAAGATATACATAGGTATGTTGCCAAAAAGTATGCAAAAAATTTTTTCCTTTAAACTCTATAGTGTACAGGGTCCTTTGAAATACGAAATTATACAAAATGTAAACCTGAGATTGCCAAAAAGTATGCAAGGACTTTTGAGGTTTTTGGTGGACTTAAAAGTTTATTATGTTTTATTTCAGATTACTGCGAATGATTTTGTATAAAGAATTTTGTGAAATATTAATTTTAAAATAAAATTTGCTGAGTATTAAATATAATATGCACTCTTATTTATACAAATGAGTTAGCAATTTCATAATAAATATATGAGTACATAAATATTTAACCGACCCACAATTTCCTACAATTAACCAAAAAAAAAACAACATAAATTACAGAGAAACCTTAAAAAATGGTAGCAAATAAATTTGCAAGAACGGAAACATACAATCAGTAGAAAAATGCAAGCAAAAACCAAAATAAATTTCTGCAATATATTTCACAAATATTAAGTGAGTTTTTGAGCGCAGGGAAGATAAATATTATACCTATATAAAAAGAAAAAATAAATGATAAAAATGAAAAAATAAATAAAAGAGGAAAAGAAAATATTCTCCCAAAAATAAAGAACAAGAAAAGAAAATTATGTCAAAAAACATACACTACTAACAAAAAACAAAATTAAGGAAAATAATTTGCGTCGCAAAAAAGAATATTTGATATTTATCTCTCGCTTCTTTTGACTTTTAGTTTTTTCTCGAATACAGAGAAATATTTAACCTATTTAATTTACATTGACGCGACGTAAAAAATATGGTAGAAGGAAAACTAGACGTTGACACGTGGAGTGGAGAAGAAGAACATTTTATGTAGTTTCTCTTGTTTTTTGGGAAAATGGAATAGTAATTCAAAAGGAAAATGTCCGGCCTGATTTTAAGAACATATAAAAAACATAAGACTTAAATATTACATAGTATATACGTAAATAAAGATTCATAAATCATGAATTGCCTCTAAAATGATAATTTATTTAAAATTAGGTGATAAATATTTCTCTGAATTTCTGTTACTAACTTGAACCGAATCTATTTATGTCAATTTTTAAAGCATACTTTTCCGCAATTATTATAACTCCATTTCAAAAAGAACACGAAAACAACTGCTAAAATTTTAATTTAGTCATTTTGTTTTGTGAATATTAGCCAAAAGAATATTTGGTTTCTATATATTTACTCTAAAATCTAATGGAACATGGAAAGTGCACACTTAGCCGTGAGATTCTGATGAAAAAAAATTTCGTTACTATGCAAGTAAGTATATGAATTTCAATTTTTTTTTATTGGCAAATGGAATACTCTTATGCAGCGCTTAAAATACAATTGTAAGTTGAAGTATGGAAACAAAAATCTAGACTCAAATACCAGATAAACCCAAAACACACAAGTATTAGCGCACAAAAGTATGCATCCATATATGCATTATTAATTTGCATACGAATACGAATAAAGGTCAAGTCAATTTCCATGTGCCAGAAGAAACAGAGTAGCAGTATCTTCAATGACATTAGCCAAGAACACCGAAGCATGAGCATTTAAATGCAAATTGGAAACACAACAACAAAAAGCAAAAAAGCAATAATAACTATTGGTGTTGCTGATAACTTGTTAATTAAAATGGTAATGGTGATGAAGGAAAACCAGAGTAAACAAATAAATCGAAGGTGTCATAATTTTAAATCAAGTTAACGCAACGGGAGAAGTTGTAAATGTAAAGCAATAATGGGAAGAATTAGAGGGTAAAGGAGGAGGGTGACAAGAGTGTAAGAAGCGCTGGAAATTATAAGAGTGTGAAAGAAGTAATTCCAATAAGAAAAACAACAGGAAATTGCAAAAAACAAAACAAAAAAATATGAAGAGGAGATCAAGTGTAAGCAACGGGGGAGAAATTCAAGTGTTGTTGAAGCTAGTAGATGGAAGAGAAAGGGGAAATAGTTAGGAAAAATAAACTTAAAAATCAAGTGGCAGCAGCAGAAATAGAAAAAAGTCTATTACATATGTACACACACACACACACACACACGCACTGTGACAGAGATCCACGTGCTCATACACACTAATACAGTCACGTTAACGGATGTGGGCTTTTAATTGGCGACTGCAACATGCCTGGCTGGCTGCTGATGATGGCGAATGTGATGTGATGTGATGTGATGCGACAGACGTACGCACGTAATACACTGTGTACATACATACGTAATTAAATACATATCGAAGTACGTACGTAAAACTAAAGTAATATGTCAACTTGTTGACGTTACAAGTACGCACGAACACACACACAAACATCCACACAGGCAGACAGAAAATTTACTTGTAACTAACATTTGCGGCTGGCACATTTATCCAATGGGAAGAATATGCGTACAAAAATGTTCGATGTAAATTAATCAATCAAATCAATTGAATTAAATTGAATATAAAAGCAAACACTCGTTGAGCAAAGCATAGGTATGAATGTATGTGAAATAAAAGGTAGAGGGGGAAATGCATAGAATCAGAGAAAAAGTAGGTAAGAGATTGTAAGCCAATCAGCGGAATAAACTAACTCAACGAAAGAAGAATTCCATTCAGCGTTACCAACTGCTGTGTTTTCATCCATAGTCCTCGGGAAGTTTATACTTTCTCCGGGCTTCGGGTTTGGTGCAATTTTTAAAAAGCAATTCTCCGGGTCTGAGCTGTGTCACAGTTGGTAACCCTGATTCAATTTTGAATGTGTACTTGTAAATAAAAATGCAGGCATAGCCTTTTCTAAAGTCGAAAATATAGACACTCTGCTAGCTGATGTACGTGCGTGATGTGGGCGTATGTGTTTTCTCTATTTTTCGTATTGACTTGTTTCTCCTTCCTTTTTTTCATACACGCGCAAGTAACATCGCTTTTGCAGAATCAATTTAAAGCAGACACATAACATAATTTTTGGTGGGAGGTACATAGGTGGGGGAAAAACAAGCAGCAAGATTGAAGGCGCAATTCGCACAAAATTTCACCACAGTTTCTTGCTGCTCGCGCTTTTTAAATCGCGTTAGTTTTTCTAGTGTAGTCTGACTGACAGACTCTGTTTTTTTTTACTTGCGTTAATATGTTATGTTGTTACTTTATTTTTAGCAGAAGCTAAATTTAAAAGCATATAAAAGACATGTTTCTTTTATATGATTTGTTTTTTACACTTGCGGTGTGTGTTTGTTGGTGCAAATCTCTTATACGTAATATTTATATATTGGTATTCAAAATTCTATTAAGGAAATATCTAAAAAATATACTAGATGGTAAGTAGAATGTAAAATAATAATATAAATTTAACTGGAGCAAATTGTTAGTATTAAACTTCAACTCTGTACACCGTGTTATTACTGTCTTATTAGCGCTCCATCTAGTCGAATGTAGCAAAAGAAGAAAAGAGATTCAACTGTAGGCATAAGAATTTTATATTTTTAACTTTACATTCAATTTAAGCGAAGGCGAGGGCTACGATAACTCCACCTTCCCATTTCCTAATAGAAACAGCGCCATCTAGTGACCAGCGCCATCTAGTGACCAGAAGTTAAAAACTTATTATCTATGTACTTATATGTGACATGTTAAAATACTTATTTACGTGGAGATTCTAGCCCGAAATACTCTTATCCATGACTCTAGCATGTGTTGTAGCAATGAGCATATTTAATGCAGCACATTGAAGCACATGCAAAAAAAGACCGAACCACAGATGGCGGAAATAAATAAAAATTTCAAAAAGATGTTTACCAAAGAATTAAGGAATGTTCACAGAAATTTAAGAACATGAACTAAGTATACATATGTACATTTTGAGAACAAGGAAAACAATATTGTTGGCATCAAACATGAAAGGAGAACAATGTCTGCCTTTCTGGTAATGCCAAAGTGGCCAAGATAAGCATTTTTCCAGCAACCTAGAGTTATTAACTAGTAGCTGGGTAATGCATCAGTGCCAGTATTGAGATAATCTTCCAGGTCTATCATTAGGTACAGTTTGAACTCCGAGACAAAACATAGAAGAAGCCTTTTCAGATTTCGTAAAAAGGGTAAGTATATAATAAATTTTTATTTAAATTTGACCTCGCTGTGTCTGTTGATAAGCAACGTCACAGTCTGGAGCCATTTCAGTCAACTAAAATTACTCCAGCAGGTATGCTTTTAGGCCGTGTTATAAAAAGAAAAGAAAATGGTCGCTGTGGCGTAGTGGTAGTGCGTTGGACTGCTACGCAGAGTGTCCGGGGTTCGAATCTCGGCACAGGCAAAATCAAAAAAAAAAGTAGAAAAAATAATTTTTCTACACGGCACCACCTCTTGTCAGGCAATGGCAAACCTACAAGAGTAAAAATTGCTATGAAAAGCTTTTCCTTCGCCGTTCGGATTCGGCTTTAAACTGTAGGTCCCTTCCATTCATGTACAAATATAACACGCACAACATGAGTGGATGCGAAAAGCTCGGCCTAGGCCCTCCATGGGCTGTTGTGCCATCAAAAGTAAGTAAGTATAAAAAGAAAATATTTATGATATAAATAATGAAAATGCTAGCGTTAATTTTAAGTTAAATATTTATTCTTGGAATAAAAAACTTTTGGCAACTGCAGAGATAATCATTAGTCTGATTACAAAAACAACAAAATATAAAATCAACAAAACCCGATTACCTAAAAGTATGCTATGATTATGAGTCTAACATAAGTCTAACATTTATAATTTGTAAAGTGCATTTAGATTTAATATTTTTGTTTTTTTTTTTTTTTGAAGGCTTTCGGAGAAATTCATTTACTTCCACTAAAATGCTTCAACAAATTATTTCCTCTATCTATTTTTATATAAAAAGGCGACAACAAAAATTTCACTGCAATACTACACTTACTGAAAATTTGTTTACTTTATTTTTTACCCCGTTTTGGTTCAACTAAAAGTATACAGTCATTGTCATGTATACTAATAAAAAAATAAAAAAAATAATGCAACTCGCTGCAGTTATTGTTATGACTGTGTTCCAGTTAATATATGCCAGCAATAAAACAATAATTCCGCACACTGTATGGATTTTATCGTCTCAATGCAATAGGTTGAATATATAATCAAAAAAGTGAATAACGAGCAGAGTGAGCCACCAATTTGCGTATTTGTTTGTGTGTCACGTGTTAAAAATCGTGAACGATTTTATTTTTCTTTCTGTAGTGCGGCAATATTGCACAGAAAAAAAAATACAAAAAAAACCCCCAGCCAGCAAATGAAATAAAAAATGGAAAAAAGTGTGCAGCGGTAGATACTGAAAATACAAACATATTGAGAGAAAGTAAATTGCAATTCATATTGAGTGCATTGAAGCAGCAACAAATCACATGCGACACTAGTACAACAATAGCCAAAGCTAAAAGCGTCAGTACAAAAACAATAAAATTAACTGACTTAGCTGTCACATTTTTTATGAACAGTGCAACAACAGATACAATTGCATCACAAAAATCATACAATACATACTCGTAAACGAATTTCACTAGCAATTAATTTGAAAGCTTTATTAGATGAGACTTTTGACATTATCGGTTTGTTTTATACCCTCATAATATGCATAACGAAAGAGAGAAGGAGAAAGAAGGAAGAGGCTGCGTTCTAATTAAAACAAATGTGAAAAAAAATTAATTTCCCAATAACTGAAATTGGAGCATTTTACTGGTAATTTTTTAATTTTAATTAATTAACTTTTGCCTGATTCAAGAACGCTCTTTGTGATTGCAGGTTTCCAATGGTATATCCCGGTAATTTTTACATTGTCGTATTCAATCTAATAACCGCCATCATCAGCTTTGTACTCTCAGTTTATCCACTACCTCATTGAGTAAAAGCCAATTCTCAACTTATATACCAGCTACGGATTTGATGGCAAATTGGATATGACATCATGGGGTGACCCTTTTTTGCATTTTAGCCAATTCACTGCTGCCAGTATAGCCATGACTTCAGCCTGAGAAACGCTGCAGTAATCAGGTAGACGAAAAGAAAAGTTTAATCCTTAACGCTCAGAGAATACATATCCCCTTATGCTTCCAGACAGTTTTCATCCGTTGGCATAAAAATACACTGGATCATTCTGCTGGCACCGATTCTTAATTAGTCTCTCGCGAAAGAATGGAAGAGCGATAAATTCCAAAAGGATTTTGGAATGCCCCGGCAAATGTTGAGACAAGCCGCAATCTGTTTCCCAAAGAGGTCTGATGGAGCTAAGAAGAGTATGGTATTAACGGTTAAGGAAAGGGGTTATAATAAGGCATAAAAATTCCTTTTTAATATTCAAACCTTTATCTGAATATTTATCAAATATTAAATTTTAGAAGCTGGATTGCTAAACTTTCAGAAACTATAAATTATACATTATCTCCTCTGTCATTTAAGTACTTAGCCGGTTCAAAAATAACAAATTGGTGCTAGTTATAAAAGGGAGAAGACCAGATCAAGCGCAGTGCCATACAAATGGGTCTACTCTACTGCAGTCTGTTTGATTAGGGTAGATGAGTTTGAGTTACTGAATTCCGACTTCATATCTATCCATATCTAGCTTAAAATAGGAAAGACTAGGATTTGAAATGATTGCTGAATTTAATTGCCAAAATTCTGAAGAACTAGAGACTACATTATATCACATTGGCTACTTTTAAGAATATATTTGAAAGATATTTGAATATCAGAACGTCTTCTCTTCCGAAAAAGAACTAATTGGATCTAGGTTTAAGTCAGAAGACCAGATCGTGAACCAAAAGGGGTCCACACTATCGCCGTTTTACATTTTAATTTTTTACCTTCATACAATCAACGACATACAAAAACGTGAAAATGGAGCTTACCTGTAAAGAAGCAGAGAGAGAAATATGAATTAATATTTTACTAAATTTTTAAGTATTATTAATTTTTTTAAGTAAGAGAGTGAGTTGTGTAACTTTAAACTTTAGTTCATTTTTTTAGTCGACGTAGATATATTTAGACATCGTTATGTGTTACTTCAAAGATAGTCTAATTATATAGGCATATAGTCAACAGATGGCGTTTATTGCATCTCTGGCAGTATTTTTGTTTGGTGAACAGAATCCCAACACAGATTTCTAGCATTTGCATTTCATGCGAAGTTTGCCAATTAAAAAAATTAGAGCATATGTCAACAAATGTGAAAATAATATTGAAAGTATACTTGTTCCAACTGAATAGACTTTAACAAACATTTTTGGCATTTTATTGAAAAATACTCTTAAGTAATTGATATTGCACTTTATTTATAAAGTGCTTAAAGTTTTTACCGGAATCATTGATATTCAAATGTAATGAAAAATAGCTGCATCCACTCACGGAATTAAAAGCTCGAACAAAGGCAACCTGAAATTTAATCTATTTGTAATTTGCCAAATAAAAATTTTATTTATTGAAAAAAAATTAATTAATATGCGCATAACTAAAAATATGAAAAAAAAAATTTAAAAAAAAAAACAACGATTCCGAAACACGAATAAATAATGTAAGTAATTCACACTGTAGATATATGAAATCAATACTTTTTTTTTTTTTGAATTATCAATCCAATGAATTTTTTCAAGGACATCAGAGTACAAAAATAATATATAGGTATACTATGTATATATTATATACTTAGTTACTTAGTTAAACATGTGTAGTTTAAAATTATTTTTAAAGTTACTTTTAAATGATTTTGGTTCAAAGTAAATTTATTCTCTAATAAGAGCTTGACAACAAGTCTCAAATGGACTTGGAATTAAATAAGAATCTTTACTGTACATAAGTTATTTAGAGCATCATCTACAGTTGCAAAAAAAAAAAAAAAAAAACACAAAATTTGTTATCAATTGAGAAGACAGAAAATGCAAAGTTAATCAAAATAAATTGGAAAAATTAAAGAAACTACTTTATAGAACATACATACATACATAATGAAGAAAAAACTTAATAAAAAAATGTTAGTTGCTTTAAAACTCTAAATTAAAGTTAATATATAAAGTTATAGTTAACAGGAGACTTAAATTTATATTTAATTAAAGTAACTTGAAAAGAAATATATATCTAAATTTAATTTTAAACATAACAGATGAAAGTAAACTTGTAGCTGTGTATTTGTATGTACTATAATCATCGGTTAATTGGACCACACTTAATTGCGTTTCCCGTTTAAAATGCAGAAATACTACACTTTTAGTTGGAAATGTACTGAAATTTTTCAGTTAATTGCATTCCCCGGTTAATTCAATTAAGTGGAATTACTGTAAAACTAAAACAAACTGATTATGAAAATTATTACAGTTCCTCCATAAAATCAAAGAACTGTACTTAAATGTTGATGTTGAGGTGGTTTAAACTCAGATAAATCTAATGTGATTCTTATGAATATATCTGCAAGACTGTCATAAATCGAAAAGCATATATACATTTTCGAGAAAAACACATTTAAACTTTCCAGTTTACCTACACTCCATACAATTGGTAACAAAAAATACTCGAAACTACGAAATAAAACAAAATTTGGAACAGCTATTAGAAAATTTAACCGGAGTACCGTTCCGTGAATTCATTGAACTTTATAATTACCAATAATAATTTAGATCATATAGTCTAAACCTGGCACCAATTGAAAAATTCCAAACAGTTTTTCTCAAAATTTTTGTTTTTAGAGATATGACAGTGTTACACCAAACGAGCGATATAATCAAGAGTTTTTATATGCCCCAGTATTGCAAAACACGAGCTATGCATTTGCTACAAATTCTAAAAGAATATTTAATATTTTTAAACAGAGGCAAAAAAAAAATAAATAAAAAAAATTATAAAAAAAGAGAAAAGCAATATAGAGTTAACGCGTTTTGGGTGGGATAGAAAAAAATATCAAACAAAACACGTCATGCAGTGAGACTAAAAAATACTGCGATAACCGGCAATAACAAACAACTCATTGACGTAAGACATATACAGTTGTGGGAATGGAATAAATATATGTATATAATGAGTATGTGTGTATGGCATGGAGAAGAAACACTTGAAAGATAAAATATTTTTGTATGTGTATTAAAGATAATGGCAAGATATTGATAATATTTCTGAGTAAGTAACTAATAATGAAATTTATTTCGTTCATACATACATATGAACAAGTATTCAAATAATAAATAATTGATAACTAATAAATAAAAATAATAATAGGCACATACCTTGGATTAAAATTAGACTGATACACATAAAACAAAATATCCACGCAATGAGAGCGGCTAAGCAGAAAGAGAACGGAAAGTGAAGAGAGTGAAAGCGAGCAATCACACGAAACGCGTTTATAACAGAGTGAAAAACCCAAATTTATTAGGTGAATTTGGAAGGTTTTTAAAAATTACTAAAAAAAAAAAACATTAAATTGGAAATATGTGTACACACGAATACACACTTAAAACAATAACTTTTTGTTGCTAATTTCTAGTTTGCTTTTATTTTTAATCCACTTTAAAAAAACCGCAAAAAATAACAACCAACGATAAAACTAAAATGGAAATCAACCGTTCTAGAAATGGTATAGACGATGCACGTCTTTCTTCACTGAGATACTTTTGATCGTTCACTGAAACAGCATTCGGATGGAGTGATTTTCTTCTAAAAGCAGTGATTATTGCGTATTTTTTAAGCTTTTTTACATTTTGCTTTTTTTGATTTTGTCGTCTTCATTTTTTTTAAGTGTGATAAATTTACTTAAGCATTTTTAAGATTAGATAAGTGAAAATTATTATTTTTGTCGTGATTTTTCGAACGTATGAAGGAAGTGAAATTTAAAGATTTAAGTAAGAAAGTGAATAGATGGAGCAGTTATTGCATTGTAGCATATAGCGAAAGAGAACAGTTCTACTTTGAGGGTTTAGTTGATAATACAGGCTGATGCGATTAAAATCAATTGTGATAATGCAGTGCAGCAACTTCATTGCCTGCAGTATTTTCAAGTGGAATGAATTTAATCGCAAATTTAGTGAACGAAAATGTATGACTTCCACGTAATCAATTGAGAATCACCATAAATCATTCTCTAATAATATTTCTCTTTACACAAACAAACGAAATAATAATTATAAAACTAACTTAAAGTATTAATAATATCATATGTATCCATTTCATTTTCAATGTCAAATTTGTTACTTTTACAAGCAGGGGGAAACGGGAGAGAAATACAAGAGTTGCTATCTACTATAGGATTTAAATACTTGAACGTCAACGAAGCTACAATAAGTGAAATTAAAAATGCTTGTCGAATGACATAACAACATTAACGGCGGTGTGTTTGTGATGCAGTGTGCGCGGCTTATGGTTTCGATATACATATACATATATGTATTTACTTATATAAATAGCAAAAATGTGGTCGCCGTGGTGTAGAGGTAGTGCGTTGGACTGCTACGCAGAGTGTCGGGGGCTCGAATCTCGGCACAGGCAAAATCAAAAAGTAGAAAAAAAAAATTTTTCTACACGGCACCACCTCTTGGCAGGCAATGACAAACCTACAAGAGTAAAAACTGCTATGAAAAGCTTTTCACTTCGCCGTTCGGATTCGGCATTAAACTGTAGGTCCCTTCCATTCATGTACAAATATAACACGCACAACATGAGTGGATGCAAAAAGTTCGGCCTAGGCCCTCCATGGGCTTTTGTGCCATTAAAAGTAAGTAAAGTAAGTAAGTAAATAGCAAAAATATTAAAAAATCATTTAAACGGAACAAACCGTAGCGAGTATTCGCTGTCGTTATGCGCTAATTAATTGTGTATGCATATATAAATATAGTGGTGTTTGTTTTAAAAATAAATTGAAGTGCTGCCAGCGTCACCGCAAATGTGGCAAGAAAAATGAAATATGTTTAAAATGTAAAAATTTAATTTCAGTAATTTAATAAAGTTGAGATCATATTAATGAAAAGTTTGAAATGTATTTTCATATAAATAATTATAGGTCCCTATTAGGAATCCGGACGACCATTTGGTACTTATTTTTAAATATTTTTACCGTTTTGCAAAAGCTTTATCAGACTTCAAGGAAAGTGAAAACCTCGTTTCCAACACTGGCAATGAACGCGGCAATTACAACATTTAAATTGAATTCTATATTCACAATTTCCTCAGATTATTTATGATATAGCTATAAAAAACAATAATATTAAATGGAACACTCCATTAATTTAATTTGTGTCATTCTGTTGCATGTTAAATTAGAATTAGACTGAAGTCGACGGCAGCTGCAATTTACACAAAGGCGCAATATCTCAGCCATTATGATCATCTTCATATGCGTCCATGGTATTTAAGTGTTGACAGATGGCGTAATGTTGTTGCCGCGTCCACTGTGTTCGTACCTTCAGGCTCAGGTTACCAATATATTTTTTTATTGCAACTGACAGATTGGGATGAAAATGCTAACATGTTTTGGACGAAAATGCTTCCAAATGAGAAAGTGAATTAAAGAAGACCAACGATTTCTGTTAAAGAGTTTTCTGTTTGGGTCAAATGTATTTTGTTTTTTGTTGTACGTATAAAATCTGAATTAGGACTTCTGAACTGGGACAAGAAAAAAAAACACTTTATTTTTGAGTATCAAACTTGATGATTATATACTGAAACTAATCTAATCTTCTATCAAGCACTTCAAAGCCCTAGCCTAGGCATTTTGTACCTTGATAGGGGTGTCTAATAATGTAATAGAATATTCATGTGTCTTTAATTGGGTAGACATTTGTCAATATGACTGGATTAACTATTTACAAGATTTTGCGGTTTCAGATACGTTAAGTATTTTCGGTAATTTAAACTTCCTGAATGCTTATTTTGGCAGAACTGTGTTCGTATTACTGAAATGATTTCGAACTTGCAAGTCAGACAGTATTGAGAAATTGTCGTGTCTAACGTTTAAATGAACCAATTTTTCGTGTAATAGTTTTTAATTTTCTTTTGAATGAGCACTTAAACTTAAGTGATTCTTAGCTCAGGCATTTACTCACGGAAATAATTTATTAAAGAGATAATATATAATTTATCATTTGCGCTAAGTGCACATTATATGTAGAATGCTTGAAGTGTAATTATGACAAATTTAGCTTCACTTCTTATTCGCATATTAAATTTGCAAAAATTAATTTTCACTTGGCAACAAGTTTACAAGTATCCGCCAGAGGCAAGTTTCTTCTTTTTTTCTTCCTCTTCGACATTTTATTTATTTTTATTTCTCCTTTTATCTTCTCTTTTCTTTAGTTTACAAATTAAAAATTTGAATCAATTCACCAATTTTCTTTACGTCATTCGTAAGCTTTGTATATGCTCATGATGAGAATGAAAGAAACACATTTCGGTGTGAAATGACCCAGAAATCTATTCTTATGTCATACTGTATATACTCTGAAAATACAAACATATGTATATGCTCGTACATACTTATGCCATAAATATGCTCATGACTACATATGAACATACGAGTACATACTTAGAGGCTGATAGATACACATCAAAAAAGCGCATCATTTTAAAAATAAAAATTATCTTGAAGAAATTTTACAACATATTAGAATCATTAAAAATAGTTGCATGTTGATGATGCGTTTCCAAAATGAGCCCCCTTAAATATAAACGAATTTATGTTCAAATATATACATTTTAAATAGATTTATTTATTCTACTTTGCAGATTTCCGAATACATTTTTCGCTGGTAATTGTGCGACCTAGTTTCAACCATTTTCACCACCACCTCATTTTCTTTGCTGTAAAAAGAGGGTTAGCGTGTTAAGGTTATATACAACAACAATAACAACAACTACTACATGCTACAACTACCTAAAGTGTTATTTTAATTTTCACATTTGTTTTTGCTTCTATTTTTCGAAAATTTTTTTTTTGCAATTTATCTTTCAACATACATACTATATTCATGATTGTGACGTATGTGTCCTCGTACTGTCATGGCAAAATTATCACACACAAAAACATGTATACATAGCTACTCGTACATATCGTTGACCTGATTTTTTTGGGGCAGGGCAACCGGGTCACTAAGGCAAGAAACTAGAACATGAAAATTGTTGAGGTATCTTGTGCTCGGATACAAAATTTATGGTTATGGCATTATCGATAAAGAAGTCGTTCACTTCTTTCTTTCTTTTTTTTTTAATTACTAGTAAAATTAAAATGAATTTTTTCCTAGCTGAAAAATATGTGTTACCTTAATCATACGAAAGTATTTAGGAAGCATAAACTACAACAGCTGTAGAATATTGGGTGCGATTAAGATTTATTCGCCGACCATGAGTTTTAGTATGTGAAGAAAAATTGACTTAAGTTATTTATTTTTTATATTGCATTCGCTTCAAATGCCTTTAAAAATTTTTATACAGCAACATCTATTTTGTATTTTTGAATACAAATCATTGGCACGATTTGACTCATGTACTCGTGTATGGACATAATTTATACATAGATAGATTCATAGAAAACTTCTTATTATTATTGTTTTATTATGTTCCTGAGAAGCCACTTAAACTATCCTTTTGAAAATTGTAAATTAATTGCAAACGTACTGACAGTAGAGCATTGGTTAAAGCAAATCGCAATTCTGAAGATTTTGCAATGATTTCACGATTATATTAAACCAAACCTTGCTCTTAGTTTCTGGAATGAGTAATTTTAATATCTATCGGATTTCTCCAAGCTAACTTGGCTTCTATGTGACATTTTTTTTCGTTTATTGCAAATGATTTCCAACTGTTATTTATCATTTGATATGTGGTGTAATTAATAGAGAAGTTTTTGTTCAAGTCACTTCACAAATCATATTAATTGGATGATTTTCCATTTGCTCAAAACTGTCGTTGTCTTTTAAAAGCCTTAAATGTAACTGATCCAATATTTCAATTTTTATGTTATATTGTTTTTCGATAAAAGTTAGTTTTCGGATAAAACGTGATTTGAATTTCGAGTTTACCGCGTTTTATCTTAGATATTTAGTTCTGAAAATTATATTTTAATCACTGCATACACAAAACTCACATAATTAATTGTAATTGCATTCGAAAATATACTCCTAGGTACTACAGCAATTAAAAGAATAACAAGTTCTAAATGGTGTTTTTTTTTAGAAATGTGGTTTTCAATCTGGCAATACTTTTTTCGGAGTTGGTCTTTTTGACAGCTGTAACTTGATTTATGCTCAGTTTGGTTTGCCATTTCATAATGAATAGACTTACGCCTCAACAATGTTTGCAAATTATTGAAATTTATTATCAAAATTCATGCGCTGCGAAAAAGTGTTTCGCAAGCTACGTGAGTCTCATTTTTGGCTCAATGGATACGTGAATAAGCAGAATTGTTGTATTTAAAGTGAAGACCAGCCAGAGGCAATTCAGCAGCCACCAATGCATCCCGAAAAATGCACTTTTTGGTGCGGCTTATGGGCAGGCGATACTTCTTCAAAGACGATGAAGGCCGCAACGTTATGGTCAATGGAGAAAGGTACCATTCGATTATAACACTTTTTTGGCCGAATTGGACTCGGCCGACATGTGGTTCCAACAGGATGATGCCACATGCCACACTACACGCGAAACCATGCATCAATTGAGAGGCGAAGTGAATTTGGTGAGCAGTTAATCTCACGTTTTGGTGTAAACAATTTTCCACTAAGATCGTATGATTTGACCCCGTTAGACTATTTTTTGTCGAGCAATGTTAAGTCTCTTGTCTATAGGGAGCAGCCAAACACGATAACTGCTTTGGAAGTCAACATTGAACGCGTCATTTGTGAGATTCCGGCCGAAATGTGTGAAAAATGTGCCAAAATTGGACCTTCAGAATCTGCCACTTGAAGCTTTAAAAAGTAAATGGCAGGAATTGATTTATCGATCCAAATAACAATTTCATTCACTTATGTAAAATTTTTGTGTTTTTGTTTTCATTTTCAAAATTCAAAATTCTTAAAACAATCACCCTGTAGAATAATAAAAAACCTTCAAACATCGTACGAAACGTTTTATTGCCGTTTTCGCAATATTATGGTTATGGTACACCCATAATTAATCTTTCTTTGATTTACTTAACTACTTTGCAAAATTAAAATTTACACTTTGGAAATATATCTACGAACATTTTGGAAAAAATTTTTAGTGCTCCTATATGAATGTTTCTTACTGTAGCAAAATACAAGTACTTGGTTATTATTTTCTGTGTGTTACTTTTTCTGCCAATTATTGATTTTCGTTTTTGTTGTTGTTTTTTTGTTACACTATCAAGGTCAATTAAAATTTAAATGGCCATCAACTTTAAGTACTTATTCATGTGCATGTGAATGTGAGGATATAAGTGCTCTTTTTGTTGTTGCATTTTAGTCCTCAGAAAAAATAAGAAGAAACAAAATGAAAAATGGTAAAGGATTACTAATATGACAAACTTAATCGATCAATTATTTTCAATGTAGTTAGGTACTAGTTACAACAAGTGATAACTTAACTACTTAACTCGTTTGGCACTTGTTTTTGTTATTGGATACAACTACCCCTTAAAAGGAAAACGGAAAAACAAAAAGGTATTTCTAAAAATAAGCCTTGAATGGACGCAGGAAAAGCTTTTACTTTTTCTGTCGTTTTAATATGAATGCTCCCACATACAACGCATACATGTCTGCCATACATGAATCGAAATAATGAAAAGAGTGGTATAGTATCTTAGTTTTGGGTTGAATACCTACCTAACATATTTCAGTAAATTGTCTTTCGTTTTTTATTGTATGTATGTATGTATGTATGTATGTAGTGTAAAGGTACTAGTGATAGGTTAACTAACATGAAAATCATGCGCAATCCTTGAAACATTTTGTCATATATACTGAAAAAGGTCAAGAGATTGGGCAGAAAATTTTAGCAAATTAAATTCATAGCAACTTTCTGTGCTTATTTGGAATTTATTTTAGAAAAACAAAATGGGTTAAAATTTAAAACCAAATCCAAAAAATATAATAAATACTTGAAAGCACTTTATGAAAATTTATAGAACGAGGTCAAGCTCTCAGATTCTAAAATTAACTCTCCAGCAATAATGATAGAATACAAGAATAGGCATTCCAAAGGTTCAAAGGTCATTTCTGGTTACATCATACCAGACCTTTGTTTACATTTGGCTTATCCGAATCTCTTGTTCTTATTTCTCTTCATCAAGTGAAAATGTACGTACATACATGCGCAGTAGAGTTCATTTTTGACCTAGCAAATGCGCAGTCTGTTTTCTATCGTTCTTGGCTCTTCAGCGCACCACATTAAGCTTTTTCCTGCAGTAGGCAATTTTTATAGGCACAGTCAACAAGAGAAAAGGAAAAATGAACTTGTCTACACGGCACCACCTTTAGCTGGCAATGACAAACTTCAAAGAGTAAAAATTGACTAAGAAAACGACTTCACTTAGCTTTCGGAATTTGGCATTATTCATGTAACTCGCAAAACATGAATAGAAGCATTAAAATCTTTATTCTCAAAACAAATAAAATACATAAATTCATTCATTCATTCACGAAATGCTTAAGCTAACTCCTCTCTATAGCTTTGACCACCGACTAACTATCAAAAGCATCTCATATCAAAAATTATGCAAAATAATATTAAAAAAAATTAAGGTTAAAGAAGATTAAAGTGGCCGATCTCTAGATCTCATATTCCTGGCCGGTCACTAGTGCAGTTATCTTAAGTGGGTTTGATATATGTATGTACCTACATTTAAGAATTGGCTGTTTCGTCGCTCATTCATTTATTTTATTGAATGAAGTTCAAGGTTAATTTTGCTGTAGCAGTAACATCACCAGCTCCTCCAGCAACGTTAGCAATAATGACACATGCGAGAGTATGTGAGTAATGGCGGGGGACTTTCGAGAACATCATTTCTGCTAGTCAATTCTAAGAAAAGCTATTTTTATTATTTGGCAGCATTTGATAAAGCAATAACAATAAAAACAACTGTGGGCAACAAAAACAAACCAACACGTATACATATATAGTATGCTAGGAAAAAATCAGTGAATAGAAGGGTTAATAATATTGAAAAAGAAAAAAAAAACCCAGGTCGTTTTCAAACTGAATACGAATATCTTTCCGGTTTATTCAACTCATTGTTTGCACGTCAGTTATCAACTGATAACAGGAAACACTATACCTTTTGGAGTATATTTTAGTACGTGTAGATATTAGATATTTGAATATTTTTTGAAACTGCTTGAAAGATGGTACAGTATGCAAAGTTTTAAAGAAATTGGAACGATTTCTTTTTTTTGCACACAAAGTTTTATAAATATGTCATTCTATAATATACAGTTTTAAAGACATTAGAATGTGTGTTTTAACTACAAAGTTGTGCAGCATCAAATTTAAGAATGCATCTGGGTTAGTTTGTAGCAGTGGTTCGAGTCACAAACTCAATTAGCACTTGAGTACCATTTTGATTCCATTTCCTAAGTTAATTGTTTGAGTAGGTCGTTTTTCGCCATGTGGGAGAATGAGATCGATTCCGATAGGTTTAGGTTCTAATTTTGGCCGCTTTTTAGCAGTTGTGCAAGAAGCCTGTAAAGCCAGCCGTCAGTCTTGAGATATCATTTAAGTTTTTGTTAAAAGTTTGTGATTTCCTTTAATTGTAGCTGCTCCTGTATGCCATTGGCCTGCGGTATCTATCTAGACTTCACTCTTACAAAAAATTTTTAAAGTGCGCTAAAGTGAAGCAGGGAATATTGTAGCTCATATTCCTACCTTTCAAATTCAGATGAGTAAAAGTTTCCGTAAATACCACTTGACCGCATGAACTTGAATTGTGCTAGCCGCCTATAGACAAATACGTATATTTGCAAAGTCACCGTAGGGTAAAGATTTATTAAATTTGAATTTACTGTTTCCCCGTCGAATTCTCCCAAAATATCCCCAATAATACAAGCAAGTTTTTCTGCAGAATTGAAATATGAAAATATACTATAAACTAAACCACCAATTACCACATGCATTTACATAAGTAAATGCAGTAACACCTCTATAAATTGCTAAATTTGTTGAAACATAATACGTTCTTGTCGCCACATTTGGACTGGAGCAATAATAAAAATAAATAAATTGTAGTCAAATTAACTTGTGTAGTTTGGCGCCTGACTTTAAACTACAACAACTACAAGTGCAAAAACTTGAAATAATAAATAAACTTTGATTTTCAACTCCAAGATTGGCAAAACAAAAAACCAACGATATTTGCTTAATTATTGCAAAAGAAAAGATAAAACTTTGTAGCTTTGTAGAATCACAAAAACGCAAATACAAAGGCAATACAAAAAAAAAAACAGAAATACAGTGAATTAGAAAATAAACAATACAAAATGTTTAGTCTGGCTTCAAGTAGCAGCAAGAAAGATTTTTGTTTTAAATTTCACATTATTTTCGGAGATTAAATAAATTAAAGTGTTGGCGGCAGAATCAAACTACAGCGACAGCAATAACTTAAAACAATAGTTTGCGCCGATGCTAACAATAACAAAAATAAACATATAAAATTCAAATTCGACTTTGTATTTTAGAAAAATAATTTTAATTATGTAGTTAATAATCTAATTTCATATTGAAAAAATAATAAACTTAATAACAAGAGATTAATGTACCACTGAATCAGCTATAATAGCGAGCGATAGCAACTGTTGTCGCAGTCTGCGTAGCCGCAGCTGCTTGCAACAGTTTTCATTTTATTTACCGTAAATACTCATGCTGTACCAACAAACCAAACAACTGCGGCTTACCTTGGCATGGAAACCTTCTTATTTTTTGTTACTCTTTCTGTGTTTGGTTTAGGAATTTTCAGTTGAACATTTCAAATAGCAAATAGATATTCTCCGATACGCGGACACACACGGTGTATAAATAAATCTTGTTTTTTCCAGCTAAATGATTGCATATGAACGATTGCGCAACATGATGTACTGAACGCTGGCTGGATCTAATTGCTAAACCACGAAGTGTATACGTATCGAACTCAATTGTCAGCTATTTTGAGAAAATAATAGTTACTAGGGTGTCTTACAGATGTCGCTGTACTAACACTTTTCAAGGCATTGCATTACTCCGCAAGAGAATTAATTCACAGTGTTGTCAATAAATCTTGGGAAAGCAAGTTTAACTTATGTAGTACATATGTATGTATGCTTAAACTGACTATAGCCGTACTGGGAAAAGAAGGCAGGTACTCGGTTATAAAATTTTAAATGCATTTTAGTTTTGTAATTTTTTCAAAAAAATTGTGTAACTAATTCTGGATCTGTATTGTCTGTATTATGTAGTTACTTCATTTTTTTGTAGAAATTAAGTAAATCAGCAATAGTTTCAGCAAAGTGCTTGTCGACTTGAAATGCAAAATTCATGTCATGGCTGAACTAATATTAGCCAGAAGTCCTGGTACCGGTCCACATTATTCTAGGAATTGAAAGGTTTAGAATTTTTAGCGATACGATAAAGTGTAGTTACAGTTAGGCTTTAGCAAAACTAAACTAAACGATCAGTGACACTTATCTCTGAACCACCAATGTTCAGAGATATAGCAAAACTTCAAGTAGCATAAGGATACTCATAGAACATATGTTTTTATATAAACATACAGGAAACTGTAATGTTGGCAACAGATATCGTTTTGATAACAATAGTCTAAAGGTTATGGTTCATTTTATCTTTTTCCAGCACCTCGTAAAATATAACTTCTGATCGTACTTTTTGGATTAGAAAAATTTTTCTATTCCATTGTAATTAAAATCAAAACGTTGCCTCTAAAATTTTACAAACTATGCCGTATTTAAAAAGGCAATAATTAGTTTGTAATCAAAATGATTATGTCTTTAAAACTTTACATATAGCGCCATCTTTGAGATAACTTCCAAATTTTTGTGTGGACGCAAAAAGAATATTTAATTTATAATACTCGTATTTGCCTACTTTCATGTTGCATTCTTAATCAAATTGGCAATTCTTCGCATTACCTGGATCAGAAAAATCATTCTATTATTCAAATATATCTGCTCGAAATGCTTAAAAATTTGCATGTGTAAAAATGCAGACTTATTAATTTCAGGGTGTTTGTACTATAACAGGCACATTCACATATTTCTTAAGGCCAATGCAAATTCAATTCTCAAAATAGTAGTTACGTAAGTAATTAAGTAACTTAAAAGGAGAACTAAAATAGTTACGACACTAATAGTTTACCATGTATGTAGTAAATATGCAGTTGTTGTGGGTTCAAAACACTTGTTGGATTTCCTCTATGACGTCATTGTGAGAATTGTATAAGTGGTTGGGTGTGCAAGTAGTATGTGAAATATAAAACGAAATTACAAATGCGTCATCATTATGTGAAAATTAAACAATATAAGCACTTGACGAATACATGTTGCGCCCATTGTAAGTGTGGCATTGGAGTGCAGGCCGAGAGAAATAGAGAGAGACTTTTGCAATTTCACAATTATTTTTTACATTCAATTGATTGCTCTGAGGAATGTTGCAGTTGTAATACTAAAGAGGGAAACATTTCAAAATGTTTACTTTTGCAATTCAAGAATAAAGTCTTTACAGCAAATAGTCAAAAAGGTATGAAGAATTCAAAGGTTGGTATTTGGTTGGTAACTAAAATATACCTTCGTTTCAAAAAAAAAGTTCCAAGAAAAATTCTCTCAAGAGAATTCCTTCCCAGAAATTTAAGTACCCAAAATACAAAATTTCAAAACCACTTTTGAATTGTTAAAACATCATCCGAAGGATTTAGAAGTTAGATATTTAACACAAAACCGCATTTCCTACATGAACTACTCTGGAAAGAAATTTTGTATGCATTTTTTGCTCTGATATTCGATGGATGTATCTACTCTTAGCACAAAGTACAAACTACCAATTAGTATTATTGGGAATATTGCGGTATACCAACAAGTAAATGAAAGCATTTGGAAAATGTAATGTTTATGGGGATAAGGAACCAGGTAGTATTTTTCATGGCACTTGCGCAATTCAGCACTTGAATTTTATAGTAATTCCCTTTGCCATTTCACATCACATTTGAAAAAAATGTTATAATTTCTATATCATCATATTTGATTTCATAAATTAATGCAATTCGAAAATACAATTACAAAACTAAATATATGCAATACGTTGCAGTCTCTGTTAGCTGGTCACTTATGGGACTGAGAAATTTGTCAGGCTAAGCGAGGTGTCCGGCTTAGAGGAAAATGTTTATGCACATAATAAGAGAAACAAAAACAAAAGGAATTTACTTGTCATTACTTTTACGTTATTTTTAACGTAAAAGTAATGGAAATATCTCGTTCGACTAAGAGCGGTGATCGGGATTAAAGAGCACACTGAACACACAAATATGGAAATGCCACGCTTTCGTTATAAATGTAATCGACAAAAAGCAAAACCAAAAAAACAAAAAACGTCTCTGAGCAAGAGTGATGTTAACTTCTTATCATGAAATATAGTAACTGCATGAACTGTCAAAAAAAAATACTGTAAGTTACTGCAGTTATATTTTAAAAGGAACTTAATGTAGAAATAGACCATTGAAATAATTGTATTGTGTAAATAACAGCGCGCGCATATCAGAGGCGACAGGCGAATCTTTATTGAAGCGGCCAAGACCGATCATCAGGTGTAGTGACAGCTAAGTAAATAACATTAAAAAACTATTTATTTTCAACAAACAAAAATTGCTTTGCAGTTGGGATAAATAAATCTTCGATTGATAAGCAAAAATTGTTAGTCGCCATTTTTGAAATAAACATATTCAACATGAACAAGCTCAAAAAAAAGGTGTCTAGGGATTAGACTTAACATTGTCAATAACCACATATAGTAGTTTAGTCTATTATTGAGGTATGATTCAATTTCCTATAAAAAAGTAGAGATAAGACCATTCGATTAAATTTAGTCAATAAAATATTAAACGATAATTTTGAAATATCCATATAAATGATATCAAATTGAAAACCATCAACTGATGAGGTACAAAAACCGCGAAAATTGTCAGGTTAGTAACCGGACGAAGCCCAAGAACAAAACTCTGAAAACTAAAGCAAAAATTTTAGAAAAATAAATCTATTCAATGAAAATTACAACAGATTTAGTATAATTTACTGTATGAAACTTTGAGCAACTAAATGACTACAATACAGTAAATATTCTGGAGTTAACATCACTGATGGAAAATGAACTCTAACAAAAATATCAATTACAGAATAAAAAAGGAATCCATAACAACACAAGATAAAACGAAAGTGCAAAAGAGAACCATAGATATATAGAATGTCCAGAAGATTCCAACATGTATTGCGCAAGAACAAGTCAACGATATATATATAGCAGCAGAAACGAATACCGTGGAAAAAACAAAAACTATATGAAATAAAAAGATAAATGAATATTTAATAAATATTGGAGCGCTGGATTAAATATACCGAAAAATATATTTTTATTAATTAGTAGTATACAACTAAATTCTTGGGAAAAAAATATTGTGTATATTTACCATTTATTTTAATTGATACAAAATGCCAATTTTTATTTGTTTTTCTATTTTAGCATTTCATCACTCAAGTGTAACACTTACCACAATAGCCATACACATTTGAGAATAACTTAAACAATGGGGCGTTGAATTTACAGAAAATTCGACGGTAAAACACCTTTTTCTTTGAATCGGAAATTAATACACAAATTAAATGTTTATGTTTAAGTACTTCCACAATAATTTCTAACACTTTTTGTTATACATATATATTTTATCGAAAAATTTACAAATCTTTCAAAATTTTAATATTTCGCACACTTTTTCATTGGCATGCAAACATGAAAAATATTCACTCAAAATTTATTTCGCTTTTTGCTTTTCGTATTTTAGTTCAAGTACAGGTAGCAACAATTTTAACCTCACTTTTTTTTGCACACGAATTACCTATCCACTTAATAATTTGATTTCAATTTGCTGCAATTATCTATTCAAATTTTAATACTCGCTAATTTTTACTGATAGCCTATGGCTTTTATTTTTCTTGTAATTGATTTTTTTCGGTTAGCTTTCAACGCTCTAAGAACATAGAAATCTCCACACACTCACAACAAACTCTGCTGATTTTTCCAACTATACTGAAATTGATACTTCATTTCATGGCTTAATGTTTATTGAGCTGTGTTTCATTTCTTCTGATTCTGACACATGCACAGCATATCCCAAAAAATATTTGATGCATATATATATAGTTGTTTCTTTCACATGCATGTGTTATGCGGAGGGTAGTATGTGTTTTTTGCGCTATACTGTACTCTTTTTGTGGAGTGTCATACTAAACACTGCGTGCTCAGCTGTTGTCGTTTTTTTTGGTTTTGACATTTGCAAAAACGTAGAAATTAAACACTGCTCTCAAAGAATGTGCTTCATAACCGTCGTTTGGTTTATCTTGTAAATATTTGTTAGTTTCAAATTAAGTTATAAAATAATAGAAAAAACAGACAATGTTAGCTCCTATTAAACACTTATTACCAGGAAAACGGATTATTCTAGCCAGTGGTTCACCGCGTAGGCAGGAGCTGATTAAATCTATAGTAAGTGTTTACAAAATGAAAGTTGTTTATGTTGCTTGGCAAATAAACAAGAGAATATTTACAACTTCTATGCACTTCAGGGTCTCGATGCTGAATTATTCCCTTCGACATTCGAAGAGAATTTAAATCCTGCAGACTTTGCAGAATTTTCACAATTTATAGAAGCCACTGCCGCTGGCAAAGCTGAAGAAGTTTACAAACGTTTATCTGAAGCAACTACTGCTACAAATTTGCTCGTTATAGCGGCCGACACAATGGTCACGCTGGGTGATGAGATTTATGGGAAACCCAAAGATTCTTCGGATGCTGAGCGTATGCTAACAAAGTTTGTAATAAATTTAGAAACTATTATAGATTTCACATAAATTAATGATATTTTTGTTTTTATAGCCTTTCAGGACGCTGTAATCGTGTATATACCGGCGTGGTTCTCAAACATGCTGATGGTCTGCGTAAATTTACTGAAACTGCTGATGTATATTTTGGCGAACTGAGCAAGGAACAAATACTGGACTATGTAGTTAATGAAAAGCCACTGTAAGGCACTTAATTTTAATATGTATCAAAAGCGAACGTTTCGCGCTTGATTGCTTAGAGACGCTCCATTTTCGTATTATACATACTTGCACTCTATTTTGTTCTTACCTTATAATACTCATTTGTAAATGAACGTTTAAACGATTTACTTAATATTTTAAATAGTTATAAATTTTGAATATAATATATTCCTCTATTATAGCGACAAAGCTGGTGCTTATGGCATACAAGGAAATGGTGGAGCAATGATCTCAAGAATCAATGGTGATTACTATTGTGTTATGGGGTTACCTTTGCATCGTTTGTGCTGTGAATTGAATCAACTTTTTAAGGAGGATTTAAATAAATGAAAGATATGTAAAGAAAAATACATAAAATGTCACTAAAGTAGGTATTTACATATATATATGTATATGTACATAACATTTAAATACCAAAAACAAAAAACACATATATGATGTTATATATTCACTAATTCACTAAGCTTTAAGGAAGACATTTATATGTTTTTATTCAATATAGGCAGGCATCAATGGTTCGCTAATAGATTGTATATTTTTATTTACTTAATTAACACAGAATACTTTACACCAATTAAAGTCGGGGTTATGAGAAAGTAATTTTGAAATTCTTGATTTCCAAAATTTTATTGCATTGATTGAAGTCTAAATGTCTGAAAATTGAATGAAAAATATTATTAAATTAGGGTCTTTTATTACCAATATTGAAAGATTCAATCTGAAGATGTAATTCTAAAAAAATCCCTCCTTAATTATATATTATATTTAATAATTAGTCAAGCTGCGTTTCAATTACACTACATTAAACCGACAATAAAATAAATTGGTTTTCTTTCCAACGTAATGTTTATTTAAAGTATTTTGTGTCGCTGAATTCTAGGTTGGAATTCCGGTTGGGGAAAACTGTTTTCACAGACTTCCAAAAACGTAAAAATTAAATTCTTCAGTAAATTTTAATTTCTCCTCAGAAAAAAAAATAAAACTCATTAATATGTGTACATCATTTTGAAGACCTCTATGACCCCTATATAAATACATACTACACGTTTCATACTTTGCTTAAGAAATATCTACAAATAGAAATATTTTGCTATTGTTGGTTTTATTTTATGAGATAAGCATTTTTTAAGCTATCTACTTTCCACTCTCTTAAAAAATAGAATACACCTGATACTCCAGCAGCACGAAAGGCAACAATTTGAATCAGTTTTATTATTTTATTTTTTAAAAGTTAACGTTCAAGTACATGCATGCAATGTGATAATGATAACCCAAGTGCAAATAAATATAAAATTGATGTTCAGCTTAAGCATCTATGAAGTAATAGAGAGTGAGAGCTAAAAAAGTCAAAATACTATGTAGAAATTATATAATTAAAATTTAATAAATATTTGGTAAGAAAGTAAATAATTTAGAATTGTAAATTTTCATAGTGAACTTTAACGAATTTTATGGATTATTTGAAGAAAATATCTATCTCATATGTGAACATGCATTTTTAGTCAAATCTCAGAAAAGATTTATAACAGGTAATCAAGACTGCAACTGAACAAATCATAATTAATTTACAATGAGTAAAAATTTAATGAACAAATGCAAATTCTATGTATTCATGACAGGAAAAAGGTTCATTCAAGTCTTTGAATTGCATATATGTGTAATGAAAATCGCAACTCTAATTATTTCAACTAAAAAGATTTGAAAATTCCAGCTTTGTAATGGATTAATTTAACAATCGAAGAAGGTTTTCCTTCATGAAACATTTGTGCAAGAGTATTAAAGTTCTCAGCTCTGGAATCAAATTTAATACAAAATACCTAAAATGTCCAAATTTTTAATCAAAAAAAAATAAAAAGAGGGAAATTTTCAATAAAAATATTGAAATTCTAATCAACCTACCGGGTAAAAGTTTAGAACTCTACCAACTAGACTATGGATGTCGTCGTCCACATCACATGTGTCATGGCACATTCTTGTTAACTTCAAGTACTTTTATTTGCTCCTAACCACAGTACACATACTTTGTTAGGGTATCTGAAATTATTATATGTACCAAAAGCGACACATCACTTTGATCATGTAATCTAAAGATAACATTAATGAAATAAATACATATTTAAAAAAATAAAAATGAGTTAACGCTCGTAAGCGTTCTCAAATACGTATTTTCGACTAGCCAGCAGTTTTGATTTAAAACTCAGAAGGTAAAGACAGCGACGACTGCCGAATTGTTAACTCGAAAATAAACGGCAGAAACTAATTCCGAACTATGGCACAACTCTGGGGTGGACGTTTCGGCAATAATGCCGGAAAAACGCAAGCATGCTTGTCTGAATTGAATTGCAGTCTCCCGATAGATTCACGTCTCTACGCGGACGACATCGACGGGAGCAAAGCATATGCAGAAGCACTAGAACGCGCAGGTTACTTGACAGCGGAAGAGTGTGCTACCATAACAAAAGGACTTGAGCTAGTGCGTTACGATTGGATTGAGGGTCTGATAAAGTTTCAACCTACCGATGAAGATGTACACACGGTAAATGAACGACGTCTTACAGAATTGGTAGGTGAAGTAGGACAACGTCTGCACACGGGACGCAGTCGTAATGATCAAGTTATAACTGATATGAAGTTATGGCTGAGAAAAGCAATACGTGAAACATGTGCAGCACTACGTAAAACAATGGAGGCGGCAATGCAGCAGGCTGAACAAAATTTGGGAGTGCTCATGCCTGGATATACGCATATGCAACGTGCACAGCCGGTGCAATTTTCTCATTGGCTGCTTTCGCATGCTTTCGCTTTGCGTGAGGATTGTTTGCGTTTGATTGAGCTATCGGGGCGGTCGAATGTTCTGCCACTGGGTAGTGGGGCATTGGCAGGCAACTCGCTGGGTATTGATCGTTTGTGGTTGGCCAAGCGGTTGGGTTTCACGGGCGTCACACAGAATAGTATGCATGCGGTGGGTGATCGTGACTTTGTGGGTGAGTAGTTCTGCTATATCTTGCCATTTTGAATTTTTATTAATTTTTTTAATATTTCCCTCCGTCTCTCTATTCCCTTTTTAGTTGACTTCATTTACTGTTGCTCTCTTGCGAGTTTACACCTCTCTCGCTTGGCTGAAGATTTAATACTCTATGCAACAAAAGAATTTGATTTTGTTAAGATCGCTGATGGGTTTTCTACCGGTAGTAGCCTTATGCCACAGAAACGTAATCCCGATAGTTTGGAATTGATACGTGGATTGGCGGGTAGCATTACTGCATCGCTTACGGGTAAGTTCACTTATTGAGTTCACATACTGTGTGGTGTAAATTTTTAGTGAGTATTGAAATGCAATTTCAGAAATAATTTAGAAATTGTCATAAATGGGGTAACAGAGAAAACAATTGAACGAAAAAGCTTCTGTGCAGGAACTTGCATTGTTCCACGTATAAACGGTCGAGTCTAATTCTTGTGAACAGAGTGTAAAAAAAAACCTGGTGAACATGACAATTTAACGGCTCTGCAGTTTCGCACTTCCTGACATGGACTTTAGGAGTCCTTATAGGATATTAAACTCCAGTAATCAAATAATGTAATTGTCGTCAGATTATTGATTGGTTTGAACTGTGAATTTCGGGAAGCAACAAACTGATGATTTGACCGATATTTTTCAATCCTAAACTATCTATTTTTTGGAACAACTCTGATTTGTTTCTGTTTATGTTTTAGCAGTTGATGTACATATGTATTTTTTCTTTCGACTGTTAAGTATTTTTATCAGTGAGTTTTCACTAGAATTTGAGATTATGCTGACCAAACTGAGAAAACTATCTCAGTTTGGTACGGGTGTGGTTAAACCTATTTTGCATCACTTCGCTGAATCGTGCTCGGATGCTTTCGCATTAGTAAATCTGCAAAATATCTCCTCAAATAGACTCTGGCATCCAAATGAATTTCACTATTTTTAATATTGCATATCAGTAGCAGTAAATCCTCCCAGATAAGGAGACAAGTCGGGGCTTTAGTGAAAAGTTTCGTCTTATGTTTTACTATTTTCATTTTTTGATTTATTTCATCTGTTTGATACTTTACTGAATTCATTTTTACTGAATTCTGCTAATAATTGGCTTTGATAATGTACTAGGTTTAAGATTTGATTCCAAATTAAGGAGTCTAGAAAACTCAAACGCTTTGTTTGCCCGAGTGCCGCAAATCTTCATTATCTTTCTTTTTTATCTCAAATTCCGTCAGGTATTATGATAACAATCAAAGGAACACCATCAACATATAACAAAGATTTACAATTCGATAAGCAATATTGTTTTGATGCATTCGATAAGCTACAACAAGCACTGACAGTAGCCAGTGGTGTACTCAGTACCATGGAATTGAAGCGACATCATATGGAATCGGCTTTAAGTCCTGATATGTTGGCTACAGATTGGGTATATACTATTAAATTCTGAAATAATGGACTAATAAATTGAAAACTTTCTTACTTTACGACAGGCTTACTATCTGGTACGTAAAGGTGTTCCCTTCCGTAAGGCACACCATTACATTGGCTCGGTAGTGGCACTTGCCGAAAAAAAAGGTTGCGACCTCACGGAAATTCCATTGGGTGAGCTGCAAAATATATGCGAACACTTTGATGTGGACATTGTCAAGGTCGCTGATTATGGACAAAATGTAGAAAAGTATGATGTCATTGGAGGTACGGCCAGCAAATCGATACAGGAACAACTGCTTGGGCTGAAGAAATTTGTGAATGACATGAAGAAGAAGTGTCAGTAGACGGAGATATGTATTGTTTAATACACACATACAAGCACATTTACATACATAACTAAGTCTACGATGTACGAGTAATTAAATATAAATAAAATAGTTACTTCTGTTTTGTACTTTCTTTATGTTGCCGAAAAAAGTAATTAGAGTTTTTTATTTTTATTAAGTTAAAATTTGAGAGATATACTCATAAATACGTTTAAAAGAATATATACCGTAATTTCTGTTGACTTATGTTTTAGAAGAAAAATTTGGTCAGTTTTTTTAATGCACCGGGCATGATGTTGGCCTTCGTTGTGTTTTGTTTTTGCTTTTTAAGCTTCTCCTTAGTTAACGCTTGGACTATTGGGAGTATATGTTATGGGATCACCTAGTTCAGATTTCTCCAATTGTGTATAGCCAGTCATGGGGGAATTCATTGGTGGCGCCACCTTGCCACCGGAGATGAGTACGCTCAAACTTTGTTGCAATTGCCAGCGACGTGCCTCGCGTATTGATTTGTTGCGTCGCAATGTTTTGGCCAACATGAAGGCACAGAGCACGCCCAAGAGCTAGAAAGTGAAGATGTTGTTGTTAATTATATCTCAAGTTGATTTAGTTAAGTTAAAAATTCAGCTGCCGACAAAGTTTAAGGATTTGAGTATGCATACGAAGCGTAAATCTACATTGCTTTAAGATTTCGGTAATCTATTGCGCTCACTGCTCATAACACAATTCGATAAGTGACAGTTGGCAACGTTATGCTACGTATGCATAAAAAACCCTATAAGTTTTAGAGTTTTAGAGGAAATGTAAATTAATATATTAAGCGAACTCATATAAGCTCGTAAATGCCTCGTAAGTATTTACCATATGTAAGTGTCTGAACTTTTCAAAAATTTTATGGAATTGGACAGTTTGTATACATGTTTACACAGTTTTCAAGGTTTAACAGGCAATTACGAGTTTAAATGAATCCGACTAATAATAAAGTACATAAATAATGCTTCAAATTTTAGGCCCTGAATCATTGCAAGCTTCAGCTGAATGTTTCTGTAACAAATATTTTATATTTAAATGTAGATAAGGAGCAAACAGCGTAGATAACGTATTTATACAAAGTAGAAATAACTTAGATAATATGTTGATGACAATCTGAGAGCAATTCTTTATACATAACTATTCTACATTTTGGAAGGTATATAGAAAGTACATATATAGAAAATTGGAGTGATCACAAGGTGTCTTATTGAGTGCCTCTTAATTGTCGTAGATTCTCTAATTTTTCATACAAAATTTTACGACAAAATATCTAACATCTAATCCTACATACTCAGACTCACCTGTACAAATGCCACCGTAGTAGCACCGGTTGCAATCAACATGGTACTCTGCGAAATAATGAAATCCATGCGTGGCAAACAGCCATAATCATACTGCATATCACATTTGTATATGTCTCCTTCTTGTCTGGGTTCACCACAACACGATCCGGGTACAATGAGCTCATTATCTTGCTCCTCAGTCGTTAGATTTTGATTAGCACTCCAGTAGGGTTTCCAATCGTTAGGCCCATTAATGCCGCAGCATTCGAACTATAGAAAGATAGAGAGAGAGAGAATTTAATAATATGAATTCAATGGAATTCTATGGTAATTTATATTTACAGTGCTTTGCATAAAATCCACACCATGCTGTATATATTCATTCTCTTCATATTCCTGCAATGATTCCGTCATTGTACGTTCCAGCATATCACGCACTTGAGTTTGCATTACGAATGCAGCTATGGCGGCAGCAACTTCCAATATGAATACAAGAAATAGGAAAACTCCATACTAATGAACGATAAATAGAAAGAAAGACAGAAAGAAAGAGCATTACTTTATTAAATCAAAATCTTAGATATTCATATTTGTTTTTTAACCTACCAAATTGATTAGCATCACACTCTCTTTGATAGCGCCATAGGCGCCCAATGTCGCTACAAATAACATAATGAAACCAATTGCCACCAGCAATGTTGGTGGCGACAGAAAATGATCATCCAAGAATTGCCGGAAATCCCCGAAGATCGCTTGAATCGTACTGCCAACCATGACAAGTAGAATGGCTGTTAGCTATGGGAAACGGAAAAGAAAAATAATTAATAAAGTAGGGGAGTTGAGGAGAGAGGTGTGTACTTATGTATAATCTAAAAGTAGGGAAAATATAATTCTGATTGAACACAAAAGATTTCTTAAGAAATTTATAATCTTCAATCCTTGCCTTTGTCTGCCGAGAGGTGTCGTGTGCATAGCTCTACAGTACAGATCAACAAAAAATCAGGATAGAGGCTATACTAGTGGAGTTGATCATAACTAAATAATCGAACTCTACCTTCCGATTGAAATTTCAACCAGATAATAATTGTGATCAAGTAAAAATTATATATAAAAGGTTCTAGGTTATTCGCTATTGCTCATATTCAGGATCGTAGACAACAAATAAGAGATTTTCGTGATAGAAGAAAACTACTAATTTCTTACTAATACGTAAATATGTATAATTCAAGTATGCCATATTTTTTGCTACAGAAACAGCTTTCATTCGATCTTATATTATTTTAAATTGAATTTTACTTCATCGATTTTACTTTCTGTGTTTGGTGAAATTTCTACCATGTTTGGTTTGCGAATACAAAGCACTATTTTTGTCGATTTAAATTTTTCTGGTATAGACATATGTAGGTACATAGACGTACGTTTCCTTTAGCAGAACAGCTTGAGCTGGAAGTCAGAATTAAAAGCCTTTCTGATGTTCCTTAAACTATCAATGATAACATATCAAAATGTGAACAAATCCAAAGTCGTGCCTCATTTAGTTTCTCTTTGCTTTATCAGGACTTATATCGCAGGGACTTGAGTGGTAAACCTAACTTACTAGTCACAGCGATCATATCTATTCGTTTTGAAAGTAAATTTATGTGAAATCATGTAACACATTACACATAATATACTCATTTAATTGCATTTTAAGCTTATTTCCATTTGGCAAAAGTCAGACAGTAAAATTGTAGTAAATGATAAAATCAGATATAAAAAATAATAAAAACCTATACAAATTCACACACACAGCAACAAGTGCACATAGAACCAACCATCGAGGTAGCTAATTTAAAAATATATCATATGTAGTTGTTATCAGTTTTTATCAGCACATGTATGTAAATAAAAGTTTCGGTTTGTGATATGTACATATGAGTAAGCTTCAAGTGAATTGCATACTCATAATATAAATTAAATAAAATTTCTGTATTGCGAAATTCTACTATATTGATAAGAAATTATTAATGTACGAGTATCTCTAACCCCACTTTTATTTTTATATGGGCGAGTGTATCAAAATTCTTTACGTATTAAATGTAAGACAACAGAAATGGCGACCAACAAACACAATTACAATTATGTATGTATACATATAGTAGTTATTTAACTAGCTACCAAATAAGTTTGTGAGTAATCACAGTAAAGCAAAAGCAAAAATCAATAATTTCAAAAAATTTTACAACTATAAAAAATCAAAGATATGTTCATTTAAAATTTGCATTTGTTATGCATTTTTCTTTATTTAATCACTGTCTGAAAAATTGCAGCTTAAGTTGCCAGTTATTGAGATTGGAGTGAGCTTGCATACTAAACATAGAGGCTTGGGTTCATATCCCGTCCAACGCAAAGGCGGAGAAATTTTTAGACAACGAAAATATAGAAATTTCCGTTTGAAATTATTTAAAAGTAGATCGAAACAGTATCAAAGTAACGATATTTGTAATATTTGCTACCACTAATGGATTCCATGAAATTTTTTAGTCATTATAATCATTACCCTCGAATGAATAAGTATTTTAAATAAAAAAATACCGAAAAACCTAAAACTGTACTGCGCTCAGATGCTGAAAAAACGTATAAAATCTGTGAAGTAGAAACATCAGTTAACCAACTGAGTTCAGTAGACAAACCCGCAAAAGCAGCAACCCGGAAACCTTAGTAGACTTGATTTTTAAGTAAAATAAAGTTGTATCGGATGATTGTACCTATAGGAATATATATACCGTAAAGGCTTAATGTTACACAAGGCACTAGTGGATGCCAGAATTAGTACACACTACTCGAATCATTTCTATTAAATGATCTATCTGCTTTGAAACATTTTAGAACAATATAGGGAAAGACTTTTTTCTTACTGAAAACATATAGAACATGCTACATTTTTATACTTTTAACTATTCAAGGAGCGTGATATTCATTACTTTTTTCTTACAGGTAAAGTTTTTAGTTTTTGCTGAGGCTTGATGCAGTATGAACGATGTGGGTAACTTCTTTCTGTTTGCCAAAAAAAATGGATGAAAAACTGAAGCTTTTGCCTTAGTTCAATCAAATATCCATATATCCATAAGAAATTAGAAATTTTTACTTCTGATTCTTATTACAAAATTTATTACGCAAAAGTTAAATTAATAAGAAAATGATGTTTGTACACCAATACCAAGGCTGTTATTGATAAAGGTTGATAATATGAAAAAGCTTCTTTAGTTTCGGAGTTAGCAAATAAGAAACGAAAAATCTGCTATCATGTAACAAAATATAACTATAATAATAATATATAAAGGAATTCTTCACTTTCCTATCGTTTTGAATCGTGGCTTGAAGTTGAAATTTATGTTTGTGTTTTATTTTTTTTTTTTAACAACTTACCGCAAACATAAAGCTAACAATTAGCAGCATATATTTAGCGCAGCGCATACCGGAATTCAATTGTAAGTCCCGACTGGATGCCATTTTGATTTAAAGTATATATCTTTCACTTCCTCTTTGAAAATTATTTAAAATTATTATCGTTTCGTTAAGCTGAAAAAAAATTATGACAAACACCAAAAATACGTAATTAAATAATGTTCTTTCTGTTTTTTTAACTAATTAATATTAATATTATTATTTTTTATTTTTATTTTTGTGAAAAACTCTACTCACAACAACTTTACCGTTGCAAAGTTTTACAAATACTAGAAAAGCTTAACAATATTAATATTTATATGCCCTGCAGCACGAGTACTCGTACCCTCTATTGGCAGCAACAACAAGCAGGCAATAGCAACAGCAACAACAGCAATAATTTGGTTCGATATTTTTCTTGCTTTGAACTTACTTAAATGAAATATACGTTTATTTTTTACCTTAGCGATGCGCTTATCAATGTGTTTTTTTACGAATTTTTATTTGTAGATAAATAAAAAAAAAAACAATAAAAATCACTTTAGCGATAAGATTTAGCGAAAAAAAGTTTTTCTCTTCATTTTTCAGGTGAAAAAAGCTTTTACTATTTTTTTTGTGTTTCAAAACATCTGCGCAAGTGTATTTAGCTCAAACTCAACGATATCAAAAAGGAACAAAGAGGAAGCAGATTCTTTACCTTTTAGGTACGAACATAATGGACGCGGCAGCAACATTGCGCCATTTGTCAATGAATTTTTATATGCCAAATTACTGAAAAGCGGTTGGGCATGCTCCAGCCGAGCAAGATTAGCACAGAGTCGTGTTTTCTGTTTATCTTTCTGTGGATGTACTCCTCTAATAACTCTATCACCTGTACCTTAAATGGGTTTAGGTCGCATGATTAAGTCAGCTGCTTTATTTTTAACAAGTTCATTTGCCATTTCTGAGACACAAAATAAGGTTTCTTAATTATTCTTGCCCAGTTGATTGAGCTTACTCTAGCGATTTCACATTAATTTAGAGGTGACGAGCTTAAACAAGTATTATGCTGGAATGTTTGTTTTCTGTCTAACTTAAATTGCATAAATTCATCGATTACAAGAGTCTGCCCTTAGTGTCTCCCTCTGTAGGTGTGTGTAGCTGGCTTCGCCAGCATAAGACTTGACCAAAGCTGAAAGGCTTTGAGCGCGCCTTGACACATTCTGCTTCATATGCTCTATGCTGGAATACTGATTGAAACGACTGACGAAACGACAGAATTGGGTGTAGTTTTGTAGTTGTGTTGCACTGTCGCTGTTGCATTTATTGCATTAAGCTTTATTTTTAGTATTATTATTATAATTTTTTTTCACTTCGTCAGGTGTTTTTCTTTGTTTGAACTTTTATTTTTACTTTCATTGTTCTTATCTAGTAGATATGTACACACATATATACTCGTAGGTATGTGCGTCTATCGTTGTTGGTAGCAGCGTATACGCGTATATTTATTACAAATGTATTGATTTTTTGCTTTTTATTCTTGTTCTCCTTCATTTCAGTAACGCAATGCATTAAAAATAAAAAATAATTAATAATTTATTTGCAATTATAGGTTTTTTTTGCATTTGCAAAGTTCATTGTGAAATTGTTCATTAAAAATATAAAATGAAAAAACGGTTAGCATTGGGCGGCACTGATACAATCACAGGTGTTTATGTACTAGTATGTATGCTTTCCATAGCATACTTTTAGGCTTACTGTATTTTAAAAATAGGTTATATCAAATTATACATAGATCAGTACTGTCAAGATATACGATTCCTTAGCATAACAAGCCGGAAAACATTATGGCGCCTTACCGGCTAGCTTGTTGCCAGTATTTAATAAACTGAATATCATTATTAATCATCAATTACGGTGTAGGCATCAATATGGCACTTAAGAACCTTTTCAAAAAAAAATGTTCTGCTTGCTTTTCTTCTTAAAGCAAGCGTCCGATGTAGAACCAAGGTCTTTACTCCATGCTCCTGAAATAGCTTGCAACGTTATTTTATCTCTTCTTGATAAGCAATTTGTGGGAGGAGTTTTTTTCTAAAACGGAGCTGCCACTCCTCAAAAAACTAGTGTTGTCTATCTGGCATGGATCTGAACAAACTTGAAAGTATCTTATCAAAGCAAAATTTATGGTAAGAAAGCTTCATGGCAGTGATATAGCAGAATCAAGCTCAAAATCGGCAATAATATGTACCAGGCTATCTCACATGGTTCTATGGAAACCAGTTAGAAAGTGGTGGCCAGCAACTGAAGCCTCAACAAAGTATACTTAGGTATCTCAGAACAAAACGCTAAAAACTCTTTTTAACGCGCCCTACTAAGTTATCAAATTCGCAATCCAAGCCGAAATAAAAGTTAAAATAGTCAACACATCAGCACATACAACGATAGATTAAACCAGCTCTCTAACTCACTGGCCATCACTCTATTAAATAACGATTTAGCTCGGAGGTTACTGAAGCCCTTACACCCGTTTGATCTACCATTCAGAGGATAACCATGCTTAACAGGCCCCAATCCAACCAAGTCAATCAAAACTTCAATGTTTAAAAATATTATCAATTTCCAATTTTTCTCTCAATCTTCGCCAGTTCTCGGCTGGATTGGAAATTCATTTACAATATACACAAATTGTAAAGTCGAAATTAAAGGAGAATCTAACACCTTGTTCCTTGCCATGTTCAGCATTGGCTTAAAGAAAATATTTTCAATTTTATCAATACTTTTCGGCAATCCAGTAGATCTAGTAAAAGTCAGAATTTCAGAATCATTCGGTCGCTTGTTATATAAAATATTATTTATTTTTTTCAATTTTATTTATGTAATTGTAAAGCCAAAAGATAAAATGATTTATAAGAAATGTATGACACTTGAATAAATTATAATTAAACTAAAAAAAATTTAATTTTTTACATTTTATTTCTGTTTTGGTGGGGGGATGTTTGTGAATATGTGTGCGGTTTTGAAACTTTACATAAAACCCGTGATGCCATTCCGAATTTTTATTTCACGCGCAATATAACATGCAAAAATTACACCAAAGAACTGTTGCAAAAAGAAAAGAGAATAAAATAGAGCTGTTAGTACTTAGACATACTTAGTTCAATATACGAACCTGTATAATTGCAATCACGATACCAGCAGCACCCAGACTAACAGCATGCGATGAAATGAAATTAGAGAATGTAGCAAGGCAACCAATTGTGTGTCTAGTTGTGGCTTCATTTTTTTCCGAACAAGTGAAAGTGCCAACGATACCATTCGGAATATTACAACATGTCATTGGCAAATTTCCGTCGAATTTCCAATCGGTATAATTTGTAACACCGCAGCAGTCGAACTAATAAATGTATGCAAAGATATGTTAAAAACAAAGTAAGAGAATATTAGAATGTACAATTCTATTAGAATTTATCCCATCCATAAACCGAGTGGAACTATTTATTTTTAATGGGTTTCTATTTTTCAGGTGGAGTATACTTCGCCACAGCGTGACCAACTCTATAATATAGGTTGTTGATTTCATACCTTTTTGAGTACAACTCAATTTTTTCTTAAACAGAGTTCTCTGTTACAGCATTTCTTAACCTTATTGTGGACTCCTTGAAGGGTCGATTGATTTGATTTGAAGCTTTATTTACTCACCTCGGTTTGTACATAATCCCACAGTTTCACATACGGATCTTTGGGCAACGATGAGTTATATTCGGTCAGTGAACCTTCGAGCGACTTTTGAATCAAACCTTGAGCATCTGAACGTAAAACATAACCACTTATGCCAGCAGCCAATTCCAAGATGAATATGAAGCCCAACAGCACGGAGAATGTTAAAATCAAGCAATAATTCTCTTTAAGCGCACCCCAACAGCCAAAGAATGTAATAACAATAACAAATGAACCAATTACAATTAAAAATGTTGGTATCGAGAAGAAATTGTTGGCTAGAAATAGTTCATATTCATAAAATACAGCAGCAACAGCAACTCCGACAGCAATTAGAACGATGCCGGTTATCTGCAATAAAAAAAAATTTTAATTAAAAAAGAGTAATCGATTTGTTTAGAAAGAGGAAGAAATATAAATTATATACATTGAACTTGCGATCTAAGAATAAATTTGTTTCTCGGTGGAGCAAGTTGAAAATATTAGTTTAAAATACGTCATTTCATTTACACGTACTCGTAAAGAAACTTCAATTCCAAAAATTATTTATAAATTTATTGCTTGTTTAAAATATTTGATTTGTTTTTCGTTTATTTAAAAATATAATTCTTCTTTGTTCTGAAAACCTTAACAAATTTTTTTTTTTTTTATAACCAAAAAGTTATCGATTAGTTTAGAGAGCAGGTAGAAATGTGATAAGCATTTGGCAATAGTGGGTGCACCAAACTTTATGTTTAAATGTGAGTGAGAGAGAAAAGAATACAGGTTGCTAGAACGCCTTTAGAGAGCTTCATATCCAGAAATAACTTTCGATTATTGAGGTTAGATCTCGAAACTAAAACTAAAAGTAAATTGACAATGATTGATTTAAGTGAGTGCTATCGCCTACTTGCACGAATCGAAGAGATTTACCATAGAAGAAGTACGCCATGCTATTAATTGTGTACTTCGGACTCATTAGAGTGTTACAAAGAGACGAAAACATAAATAAATAAATAAATATTAAAGGAAAAACTATGCGTTATGAATCATTATCGTATGTGGGAAGAAGAAATAACCAGTAGACAGGTACGAGTATCTGGAAGTACATACTTAGTAAATAGTCATGTACATATGCCCAATTATTTTGTTAAAATGAGTCATCATCAGTAAAACTTATCACCATTAGTATCTTAATCAAAGTGTTTATTAATAAAAAATTAAAAAAAAAAAACATTTTTGTTAAGATAAGTAAGTAATCATTGAGCTCCAGGAATTAATGAAGGTGATTTATGTCAGAACGTTGACAAGGAAACGATCTTGCTCAACGGTCTCCTGAATAATTTGAATAATTTAAATTATTTACTTACCATGAAAATAATATTAAATCCAAATAGCACATATTTTATGGTATTTGCGCTTCCTGTGAGCAGCGACATCTTTACAGTCCCAACAAATCGGTGAAACTTATTTCAAAAAATCACGTGAATTAAAAAATATCTGCGAAAGAAATTCGAAACACAAAGTAACCAATAATTAATTGAATGTATGGAAACTTAATATAAAATTACGAATCGAATATTAAAATTTTTAAAAGAAGACCACACAGCTGACACTAGCACTTTGTTCTAATTTATAATATCACTGAAGCTCCACTAAAAATTTTCTAAATTTTAGTGAATTATTTATAAAACAATAATGTCAGAAACTGAAGTATTATTCCAACAAAAAAAAGTTATAAATTGTGTCTTATCTCAGAGTTGTTGCAATTTATTTTGCTTAGCTTTCGCATTAGGAGACGTGCATGTGTAGCACTGGAATACAAAAACACGTAAATGTCGTTGTTTCGTATCTGGCGATCAGTGTTCCATCGCAGCAGAGTGGTGGAAGTGCAAGAGCTGTTGGAGTATCAGATAATTGCTATTATTGATTAGATACAATGCGTGGAAATTAAATATAATAAAAGTTTTAGAGGTTTACTTTTGCTTGAACTTATGGATTCGTCTACTTCTTCTTTTTTAATTTAGTTTATTATGTACATATTTTGTTTAGTGATTTAATACAATGGGTTGGCATTCAGGAGTAAATCCTAATGGTTAAATGAATAGCAGCAATATATTGAACTAAGTATATTCCGCTGTGAAGAGTCTAAACTTCGTGTTGAACTACGAGTTTCAGCTTCAAACTCTGTTCAAAAGTAGGTACTTGAACGTGAGATAAGAGAAACCTTCGAGAAGTTTTTAATTCATACGAAAAACTATTGATTTAAGTCGCTCCGAATTTACTTTCTGCATTTCTGCAGATCCCTGATAATCTTTGAAATGCAGAAAAAATATCAACGCTACTCCGTTTCATTGTTGGAAGGTGAAGTTCATAAAAATGTGAAGAGTGAGAAAGGAAGAGAACATTGAGGACATTGAAATCAACTCTCTAAAGAATATGTAAATATTTTTCACCTTTTAGGAACATCTTTTTCGCACAGAAACCTAAGGAAAACCGTAAAAACCCTTTTATTAATTCAACTGCCCTGAGATGAGTGATGCTGCGAGGTTCAGGGTTAAAATCAAAACTGCCTGAAAAATTTTCCTTCTCTTGAAATTAAATTTGAAAATTTTTTTATTCAAACTTTTTTTTTAATTCCCTAACTGGCTATGGTTTAGCTTCGTCAATTCACTTTTAACTTAAAATCAAAATCAGGAGGCTGATTATAAACTGCCATTGATTATATAGTTTCATTGATCAAAAATTGACAAAGCGAGAGAGAGAACAAATTATAGAGAATGAGAAATTGAGTGTTTAATTTGTTGAAATGATTTTAGGTATTAAGAGAAAGCTCATTAAATTCTAACCTCAAAATGATAAAATTTTACAATCGCGTGTAAAAAACAAATTTAATATTAAATTATATCATTAAATGGATTGCCTGAAAATGTACAGAACATACAAAATTCATTTAAATTAACTAAAATAAAAGTTATTGCTCCAACCATTGGCCATTGATTTTCATATGCTGACAGCAGTCGCACACCAACTTGTAAGCAACAACACAACATGTGAACCGCGACAGCCACAACATTTACAACAGCAGCAACTCCTTCAGTTTGTTGATTTGTTGGTTTATTTAGATTAGAAAAAGCAGTAGCAGAAAATCGATAATTCCAACATTAAACAAAAATAGAACGCAGTTCAACTAAAGGTAGAAGACACAATGGGCGGCTAACTACGGGCCGACTACCATACAAGAAATAAATACCATAAATAAAAACATAGATAATAAGAATAAAAAAAGCTTAACGAGAAACAATTTAATTCACACACGAATACATGCATACATACATCACCTGCAAACATTCAAAGATTGATAATCTAAGTACTTAAATTATCCTACCTATATTTCATATATAATTGTAACTTTTCCAATTAACAGACATTATCTATTAACGGAATATCAACAATAAACCTAAACAATTTATGGAAATTTCTTTTGTCTTCTTAAGTTTTGAAAATTAAGCCTTCAAAGAACCTTCTTTTCTTCAATGATTTCCACAAAAAAGGTGCAAAGTTGCACTAAATATTTTAAAATTTAGAAATGTTTAGTTCGTTATCTCTCTCCAGTGATTATAAAGTTATTAGCATAATATTTACTAATATTGAAATAATAAATTTTACAGTTGGAAAAAAGAAATAAAAAATAAAAATGTTTAAAAAAAGGGGATTTCTGCTTGCTCACTGGTCAAGCATTTAGAAAAACAATAATATTTCCTTCATGTAAAAGAAATAGAAATAGAAAATATTCGTGATATCACATTAACTTGCGAAATGTCGAGTTTCTTTTCTGAAGCTAGATTAGAATTCATAAAAACAGCCACAGTCGGGCGGTTTGTCAGCCAGACACTCGGTCACACAGGTGTGTGAGAATGAATCATATTGATTATCTCTGTGTAAGATTACAAACAATTCTCGTATTCTTTCGGTGTAGTTTTTATTTTGAGTGAAATTTGATTATAAAAAAGTATCAATTTATAGTAAGTGGCTGTGAGATTATGCCAATTCAGTACGCATTCGTCTGAGATTAAAGCTTTGTTACTTTTGTACCAGTCTCTTTCGTACAGTCTTACATGCTTGCGCCAGTGTAAATAGTCACTAATAAAATAAGTATTTAAAGGCCAATATCAAATGTTATATTTAATGAAGAAAATTAAACTAAAATGTATTCGGTGCACACTATATGTACATACTTAGAAATAGCTTTAAGAATAAGGGAGATTTCAGAGAGAACTGATCCACCTTAAAAACTAACTTAAGCGTGACCTAATAGCAGTGATGGCTGGCAATAGATTTTTAGGGGAGGCCAAGAACATTTTTCGAGTGTAAGTACATAGTTTTTTATTTAGCAGTTCCCAAAGTGACTGGTTCGATATGAATCCTACGTCATTACTTAGCTCAAGGCTATCTCAATAGGACCTAAATAGTCTAGTAGGTAGAGCACTAGACTTCACGCGGGAGATTAGGAGATTAGGTGTTCAATTCTCGTTTGGTGTCGAATTTTGTTGAGCACGGGACAGTGCCACACCACCTTTCGGAACCGACTTTATTTTGTAGGGTCAACAAAGTGGTATCCGAAAAGGGCCGTTTCAGCTTAAGTGTGTCCCTAGCTAGCCCCTTAAACTTAAAGGCTCAAAGGTGCTTTTAATGGCACAACAGCCCATGGAGGGCCTAGACCGAGCTGTTTCGCATCCACTCATGTTGTGCGTGTTTTATTTGTACATGAATGGAAGGGACCTACAGTTTAATGCCGAATCCGAAATGCGAAGTGAAAAGCTTTTCATAGGCAATTTTTACTCTTGTAGGTTTGCCATTGTCTGCCATGAGGTAGTGCCGTGTAGAGAAATTGGTATTTCTACTTTCTGATTTGCCTGTGCCGAGATTCGGACCCCGGACATTCTGCGTAGCAGTCCAACCACAGCGACCACACAAATCTAACTACCACAAATATTCAGTATTATCTTTAGCGGTGATTATTCTGGCTCACTTACAGCAAACATTGTCTTAATGGAAAATCAGTTGCTGACAAATCAGTTGCTGGGATTAAGGATAGTCAAGGGATATGCTCTTTGACAAACTTCGTAACTGAAGGTGGTTAGTTATAAATAAGTGAAGTAGTTCTGAATTGCAGTAGTTCACTTTTGGTTAGATTCGATGTTATCTGATAAGGTCATTTCTAAGTATTTTGGTGTCATTCTGCGATATCTTTTCTAATTTTGTTTAATCAGCTCGGTACTAGAAACTCTTCTATATCCTGCAGTTTAACACCATATTCACTGGCCAAACGAAAACCAAACAACAGCAGGAAAGCTTCTGGTTTCGATGCGATGTTAAACCTCATCCAACTGAAATAGTTAGAATCACATTCTTCGGGATCATGAGCACACTTAACCGGGTTTTGTAAATGTTTATTATCATCTTTTGCTCAGCCATTAACCAAGTATAAAAATAGCTTGAGTTGAATACCAGCAGGTATGTGATTATCAAATATTATCGCTGAACCAATTAATTGATTACATATTCCGCATGATTGTGAAATTATTATTGAAACGAAGAAAATTGATAATAATTTCTACAACACTTTAATTTCTTTAATGATTTCTTATTAATGCAGCGCTGCAATTCAATTCAATAATGAAAACAAATATTTATACAGAAAATTAAGCATTGCCTGCTTCAAATATACGCAAAACAACACCCTGTATATACGAGTGTAAGTGTGCCAATTGACATTGACACCTAGTTTGTAAACATACTTATTATTTGTGTGTACATACTAGTACGAGTATGTGTGTGAGTGTGTGTGTGTGTAAGAAAAATATGAATTTTAGATAAACTCACTTTACCAAAAATACATATAATATACAAGTATAAGAATTTTATTGTTTTCGTTTCTTAATACTCCGTATTTGAAATCGAAAAATTAACACAGATTAACGTTTAGAATTCACGCGCTACTTGCAACTGCTGCTCCAAAAATGTTAACAATAACTAACTGAGCAACAATACGAGTAATTCCTGGCACTTTTTTTTGAATGATAGCGTGCAAATGGCGACGCGACCGTTACGGACAGAGCAAAGCAAGAACTTTTAGTATATTAATCTTTTTTTTTTGTTTGTTTTTTTTGTATGCTCATAAAAAATATGGGCAAAAGTATTGAAAGAAACGCAATCGTTATGGAAAAGAAAAGCTCCCGAAAAAGCTTTAGCGCCACTTCTACTTCAACTTTTAGTTCTTCCTACTTTTCTGTCTCTTCTTTTGGAACATTTCTGTTTTTTTTTTGTTAGTTCAATAATTTTGAAAACTAAATACTTGTACAAACAATCATACTTATATAAATAGCTCTACTTATCTATCACCAAGTTCTTCTTTATATCTTTTCATTGCTTTTCAATGTCTTATCATTGAATCGCTTTGCGTTTTATTTACTTACAGTATCCGTATCACAGTGTTTTGTTTCTTCGCTTACTTTGCAGCATATCTGGGCGTATACGCAATGTTATTTAAAAATTAAAACATGATTTCGCTCGTTTGCTGCAAGACTATCATATCGCACAGAACATACATTTTGAGAAAAGTCCATTTAAACTTTTCAATTTACTTGTCCCTCCATTCAATTGATAACGACAAATACTTACTCTTCTCATGTATGTGAAGAGTGCATAAGACACAGTGATATTTCTTACATAAGATAAAACACTTAATAGTCTTTTTTTTTGTATACTTTACTCGAGAAAATGTATTCTTTGATTTATGACAGTCTTGCAGCAAACGAGCGATACATAAACAACATCATTTAATAATTGACAGTTGCGGAGTTTTTTTTAGTTTTTCTCTGTTTTTTATATTTTTAACATTGTTTATCATTTAATCTTTGGCGTGTTAGTTCAGCGTTATTCATATCATTGAATTACATTATCGTTGAAAAACAAAAGCTTGACGTAAGCGTTAAATGTAAGCTAATTTTTAAAGCTGAACCAAGCTCTGGATCAAAGTTTTTACTTTAGCTTCCGTCTCAAAGAATGCTTTCATAAAACTAATGAAGAGATAATTTTCATTGGTTGACTTTCAATGACGAAATCATTGGAGAATGTATAAGGTGACGCAAAAGTAATCAACCTATTGGAATATGCTCTTATTTTTTAAGGTGGAGTCATCCGTCATCGTGATTTTGGCATTTGTGGAGAAGACATTTGTAAAATACACACCAACAATTCATTGAGCGCTATACTCCTCAAAAACGCGGAATAACTGTGAAGACGATTTTTTGGCGAAAATCATAATGAGCGTTGGAGCACATTGCCACCTATGCGAAAGAAAATTGTATGCTTCTTCATTTACAAAAAAAAGTTAGCCTTAGGAAATCGGGTGATTACTTTTGCGCCACCGTGCACAAATTCATTATTGTTTCTTTTTAGTGTAACAAAATGCTTAAATTTCTTTTACGCTTTGTGACATTTCAAAATAAGCAGCTGCGGCATTTTGTTATGATTTCTGACTTTCGCACTGTGTTGAGGGGGAATAGGGTTAATAGGTTAAATTAATAAAAGCTCTTCCAGTCGTCTGGTGCAATTTCACTACAGATTTTAATGGGTTTTAATTTGATTGTTTGTGGGTGTTCTATGGAATTCATAGAATTGTCAATTGTCAATAATTATGAAGAATGTTAATACTTATTTATGCATTAGCAAATGTCTATGTACACATGTGTTTGCCAATAAATAAGGCTAAGTTCTAGCGCAACAAACGAAAATAGCACAGCATTTATTGATTTTACTTATAAACATAACTTACGAAACATTAGAGCAAATCCTCCTAATCTGTGAACAAGACAGTACGGAAAACTCTTACCCCGATATCAGCATTCTAAGCCAGGTTTAGAACTTCAAGATTGCGAGCTTTGCGAAGTCCAAATCGTCATTCTCGTTATTTGATCTATTCAAATGCTACAAACGTCACCAAGAACGCGCTCAATATCTTGTCTCAAATTTGAGAGCTGCCGAAGTAGTCGAACAATACAAATTTCCTTCCCAGTTGATTTTTTATTAATTCTAATCCAGCTCTTCTTCTAATCTAATCTGTCCAATGAGGGTTCCTATTTCATAATGAATTTTAACAGTTTGGCCTGTAACTGCTCTAGATTAATGATGTTTATTTTAATGCATGTAAAAAGCTTTGAGCTTTCCATATATAGAAAAATCGCCCATTGACAATTCAAAAGAATGTAATTACAGGTAACTAACTCAGAGCTATATCAACCATGCATGTAGTTACTTTATTTCGTTATCGTATTTAAGACGTACGTAAAAATATCTGTGGCGCGTCTGTCGCTCTATTTCATACTTTATTTACGTTTGTTCTTATCAAACTTTCTGTTCTCTTACATATTTATTCATTTTATTGTGAAAGGCATGCAGCATCATAGCGCGTCGCAAATTCTACAAAAAAAACTTAAATTAAAAATATATGGTAAATACGAAGTAGTAGGAATTTGAAATTCACCTGTGCTTACAAATTGTAGGTATCATGTTTTTTTTTGCAAATCATTCAAAAGTTATTATAAATAGATAAAACCAAATTACTTCAGCATAGTGCACAAGAAAAATATTAGTAAAAAAGGTTCAACAGCTAAAAATTTTTATCGATTTCCATGCAACAAAAACTAAAAAAAAAAATATGTAGGCACATATTTTAAGTATATTAAAGTATTTTTTATTGAACGTATATAATTGGATGATTTCGCAATATATGTAAACATAGAATGTATTCAAAATTAAAATAACATAATTTAAAACAAATAAAATAAGAATTTAAACTTTTGCCATAGTTACATATATAAAAAATTTCAACAAACAAAAAATAAAACCTTCATTATTTTATAATAATAATAAAAATCAAAAATAAAATGCATTAAACTTAAATTACTAGAAAAATATGAGTATCATTTGTTGTTAATTTTTAATATCAATATATAATATCTTGATTTATCATTTTACCATTTCTTTCTTCAAGTGTAGCTATGTAGTAGTGTTTAAAATGTATTTTATTGTATAATTATTATTTCAATGAGTGAACAAAAATTATGTGTTTTATTAAATTTAATACTTTTAACGTTTGCTTAAAAACTAAAAACTTTGAATTTTATTTTAGCAAATATTAACGAAAAAAAAAAACTATTAAAAAAAATGAGTACAAGGGCGTGTCAGTTGAGAGGAACTGCATACATAAACATTAGTAGGAATTTTCTTTTGGTTAAGTTTAAGATTTAGTTTTAGTAATACACAAATTGTCTTTTCTAGTAACTTGTGCAAATTTTTAGGCCTGTTTTACAAGTTTTATAAATAAGTATTTATTCTCACTTGTTTATAAAATCATTTTTCACTTTTTCATTTTAATTTTTTATTTCTCCAACGGAAGTTTCAACTTAAATTTTCAATAAGATCAAAAAATTAAATAAATCACGTTTGTAAATTACAAAAGTATTTTCTTTTGTTTTTTGTTGTTTGTTTTTCTGTTTCGTTAAGCCTAAAAGCACACTACACAAAATAATTTTATGTTTAAGTAACATTTACAGTTAGTAGTTAGGTAGCACTAAGTAGTAGTAACTTGATAAAAACATTTTAGTTTAACATTTTGTTAAAGAACTTTTTCGCACATTCACACACACGTGTTAATATTTTTACACGTATGCTTTACTTTTACAATTATGAATATTTTAATCGTTTCAAATTCTTTCATCGTTCAGTGAGCAACACTGTTCTTCAAATCATTTACTATCTTTGCCATGACGCTCGCTGCGATGTTTCGCTGCAATTGTTGTGGTGGCTGTAGGATGTGAGTGATGGTGCTGTTGATGATTAGCCTGATGCTGCTGTTGGTGGTGTCGATGGTGTGAATGAGAACGATGTTCTCGCTGATGCCCATCATGATGTCCATTTATAATTTGACCATTTTTACTATGTCTATAACAAGAAGTTAATAAAGCAAGCAAAAGGTTAAACATTTTCAAATAATTTATACAAATTTTCTCGCAATCTAACCAAGGCAAATGAGCTAAAATTTGGTATAGATGTTAGTGCCAACAAATATTCCAGCTGGTTGATAATAACTAACAATAATGTTGACATTAACTCATTTATTGGTTAGGCTGAGTGTGTTTTAGAATACTACAATGAACTACAAGTTTATTTTGTTTAGGTATATTTTTGCTTTTTGCGATAGTTTTCCACACAAACACTACTACAAAATAGAGTAAAGTTTTTCCAGCATACATATGTACTTATATGAGTTTTAGGATTAAATGTTTTGTTATTTTGTTGTTTTTATTGGTTTTATTTTTTGTAGTAGTACTAAGTAGCAGTAGGTAGTAGAGTAGAAGTATAGAAAAACGTTGAGACGTTGCTGATTGATGTGATGATTGATTGATTGATTGATTGACTGTCTGATTTCCAAAATGCATTCCATGTAGACTTGTGTGTATTTGAAATAAGTTTGTATACCTTGATTACAGGAGCAACATGTTCATAGTCAGTGTAGAGAATTTTCTAAATAATAAGACGAGTGCTAGTTGTTTGAAAAAACAAGAAAACGAGAGGGATAGAGAAATATTAAGAAGTAGAGAGTGAGTCCACTAAAAGTAAGGTGCATGTGTGCTTTTTAATCTTTAATTCTAACTAATTATACATAAGCATACATAGTATAATTTAGTGATTTATCAAATCTTAGACTACATATTACTTAGTAAAATTATAACATTAGTAGCTACGAATTTTATTCAAAACTTTAAGCAACGGTTCTATGCATGTATTAAGAATACATGATGGCCAGCACAGCCGGTTGAAGACTAGCGCTAGTTTTCGAAATGTTTACGAAATAATTCCCTATGTGTCTATGTTTTGTTGTCAGCTTAAAATTGTTTTGCTTCAGTATTGACGGTTTCTTGTCCAGATCTAGTTTAAAAGCAAATGTTGATGTGATTTTCCTTTGACTATTTATATCTAGATTTACAAAGAACTTGAAACAAGCTTACTTTTAACTAGTTGCTAATTTTATCTTAAAGACATCGGTCGATTGATAAGAAAAGAAAGTCATGAGTATTAAAGCAGAAAAACACGATACGAATATTGCTGAAATGAGTCAGAGCCCAATGGCAATATATCAATGGAGTAAAAATAGTACGGAAATAATTACTTGCATAGAAAGAAGTGATGTTTAGGTATAATAAAGTCATGCAGCAAGTATACATAGATTTGAAAAAAATAATTGTTAAAAAGCAATATAAGAAAAATAATAATAGTAATAAAGGAAAACACAATAATTTTATACCAAAATAAAAATTCGAATGCGTAACAATCAGCCCTATTATAGTTTGACAATTCGTTCCCATTAGGGTTTTTGAGAATATGGCACAAAATATTGCAGTAGTTGGCGAAAAATAAAAATTTTCAGATTAATAAACAAATTATAGTGTGCTTTATCATTTGCAGGTCTAAACCAACAAATAGATAGATGTATTTTTGAACTCAATAAAGGCCAACTCCAAAATTGCTTCGTGCTTTGATATCAAACGATAAGTTTTTGAAGGCAGCTGAAGAACAGCTCAACACTGCACTTATTAAATATAAAAATTTACTTTTTCACTTGAATAAATTGTTTTTGTGCACTTAGAGAGATTGGGCCAAACACGAACGGGTTTATGTGCCACCCCGCAAGATCCTCTTAATAGCCCTTGATACTTGTTGTGAAATCATTAGAATATTTAGAATTGGCCTAAAATTTACCACTTATTGGAACTGGGTTTGGTATTATGGGACGGTGTTCCACACTTATGCACATTCGTAAAAGGAATCTGGGTCACCATCAAATACCAGAAGTCAATCCAAACTCCATGGAAGTAGGATCAACACTAAAACTTCTCTCTGAGACTGGACTTGTGGAGATACTACTTATAACTCCATGAAGGGGCACAGCAGATCTTATAGGTCGCAGTGCAGTGAAATAATAATAATCGATGTTTGGTTGAAAAATTGTGGAAATCAGAAAAACATGAAGATGTTATCTGATTTTTAAAATTTGTGTTGCTTTCATCCAAATGGGTGGAAACTTAACTGCGTTAGAAATAATAGATTTGTGGAAATTTATCATGTTCCAAAAATGCTTCATACTGTACAAACTCGTACAGTTTAACAAGCTCTCTGCTGGTAATAGTTTTATCTATTCAAATTCTTTTTACATCTTGCGATCCATCTCTTTTAATGTTCTTCGATTCCACTTATAGCATTTTATGATGAACTATTTCCTTTACCGAAGTTTAACCCTAGTGTGCGATAGATTGTATAAAATATCAAATGAAAAAGTAAATAATTTTCAATAATTCAAAGTTAAAAATTAAGATGAGAATAAAGCTTTGTTAGAATGAAAATAAGTAGTAGAAAGAATCAGCCAGAAAAGTACAACTGCAAGCTACGCTAATTACAGTCTAAAGTCTACAACTAACATGCTACAAAGTATTTTATCTAGTTTAGTTAAAAAAAATTTGCAATTTCAAAATAAATCTTACTCTGTAAAAAAGTAAAAAATGTATATCCAAAAATTTATAAATATGTGTTCACAAATGGCACACACCAGACACAAACGCACACACAAGTTATACGCATATGTGGGTGTGTTGGTGGAGGAGGTTGGATTGGATTTGAAATGTGATTTAGAAAATGTTTTCTGTCGTCGTTGGTACCAAATTTCGTGTGTTCGTTTTTTTTTTTGAGTTCTTGCATTATTAAATTTTTAGGTTAGAATTTAGCGTGCGTGCGTTGGTGTAATTTATAGTTGCAGGGATTGTAGTGGTGATTTTATATATTATGTTTATAGTGCTGGTAGTTGGTGATAGTTGGTTGTGGTGGTAGTTTTGCTTATGATTGTTGCTTAGTTGGTTGCTTGATTGATTGGTGGTAGACATTATGCAGTGAGGTAGTTGTAGTAATTAAATACACACAAAATATTTTTTATAAAAATTAATACAAAAAAGTGCAAGTGGTAGTAATTTTTGGTTTTAGATACATTCTTTTTATGAAACCGAAAAAAAATGTATGAAAAAACACGAGATCCAAATTATGGGTTCAAGCGATATCGCGCTTGTTCTCTCTCTCTCTCTCTCTCTCTATAGCTTTCTCTCGAGCTTCACTTTCCCTCTTTAAATTTCGCTTCGCGCTGCGCTGACTATGAACATGTACATAAGCCAAATGGATGATGTGTTGAAACGGTTCTGCGCATTGAGCGCATGCGCAATGCATTCGCATGCACATGATGCGCTCTTCGTTTACTACTTGTGTTACCACCGCTCCGAATATTGGCACTACCAAATATCTCAGCATGCTCATTCAATAATTTATGCTGGTATGGACGCGCTTTGCTGCTACTGCCGCTGTCATTGCCGCCAACAATCGTTGCCGGTGTCGCATACAACAAGTAATTGTCATATAAATGACTCACATCGGAGTTACGTTTAGCGGGTAAATATGGTAGGAAGGCAAAAGAAGAAGATGTGGATTGAGTGTGTGAAGGTTTACGCGCTTGCGCTGCCGCAGCTAACGCAATACGCGTTCTACCAGCGCGTTGCAGTGAGCATTTACGCAAGGTTGATTGATTTGAATAGGATGGTGGGATGAGTTTAGATTTCATCTTGTACTCATATGTAGTGGGACTGGTAGGAGTGGTTGGTGTTGTTGGTGTGGTGGGAGTGGTGGTGATTGGTGTATGGATGGAAGAAATGGTTGGTATATGGACTGGCACAGTAGGTGAATGGATGGGAGGAGTGGTTGCTGTATGGATGGCAGTTCTTGTTAAATGGATGCTACTGATTGGTATATGGATGGGAGTTGGAGATGATGATGCAGTATTAATTGGTATCGGTATCAGTGATCTTTGGTGACGCTTTTTAGTGCGTGGTGGCGGCAATGGCTGAAATACACTATGTGATGTTGTATGCTGCGGCTTTCCTGTTCCGGTTTTTCCTATAGCTTCAATTGCTTCATTTATTGCTATATCAGTTTCTGTTTCAAAAGTGTTTTTGGTTGCTGCATTTGCTATTGTTGTTGTTATACTTGTACTCATAGTTTTATTCGTTGTAATTTCGGTTTGTGTATTTGCTAAACTCGTTTCGCATACGTACGTTATATTATCACTGCTTGATATAGTTTTCATTGTCGTTGCTGAATTCGATTTGTGTTCACGCAGCAGCTTTTTCGTATCGGTGGCTCCATGTGGGGAGCTACTATGATGCTGACGATCATTATTCTGTGCTGTAGTCGGGCGACTCGGGTGACCTGTTAGGAAGGTAAATAAAAAGCGAGATAAGTTAAGAGCGATAAAAACTTTAAAGTAGATGCGTGGCGTGGCGATCTAAAATAAACGGATGTTCTGCATACTCTTCTGCAGAAACTGATGAATTACTCAGATACTTTTCTTTTCCATTTCAAAGAGAGTTAATTATCATGACATGAGAATATCTCATGTCATGCTTTGAATTGACCAATCAGAATCGTTGGGTTTCATTGAGCAAGAACAAAATAAGCTGTAGAAATATCAACTCTTTTGAAACGAACTTTAAACAAAGTGATCAGCATGAGTATGGAGTACATCCTCTTATTTTTGTCATTACGCTATCGCTTCTTACACTTCAAAAATTAGTTAAAGAAATAAGGGAACAGGGAATTTTAACTTTATAAACATTTTTGAAGGAATTTCCAGTATTTGGTAGGTCAAGTTCATAGTTGGAAAGTTAAATTTCTGATCCTAAGAATTTTGTCAGTAGTTTTTATGTGCCAGTGCAAAGTTTTTGATGTTTTAGGCTAAGTATGTAAATAAGTTCTAGGTGCATTGTGTATGTGTTTGATATTTATAAGTATTTGTTGTATACTCTAACCTAAAGTTCTTGTGTAGTTTTTTAGGCTGTGTGGCGCCCATTATCAATATGCCCAAAATAAGGAGCTCTGTAAGAAAAATGTTTTTTAAGAAGGCGTATAAACGATGTACAAGAGCAATTCAAAGGTTTTTTTTTATAATATATTGCACTAAGAGATTTGGTAAACAGCTTCTGAAAATTTATGAGAATGAATTTTTTATCGCCTCGTCCAACGTTTATTTTCCCATTGAATTCCCATTCGAAAGGATTTTACCTAAAGGTTGTGGATACGACATTACAGATATTAGTTCCACCATACCTGAGCAATTTTCATGCTTAATATCTAAAGATGATCATCCATGAATGTAAGATTCGTCATAGCCAGTATTTTAAAAATCTCAACGCATCTGAACTAAAATGCCTGTGTTCTTGATTCCCTGTCAAATACTTATCTGAAATCCTTTTCAGAAGTAATATTAATTAAGGATATCCAGATGATAAATTGTCAAGATAAGATTTCACTTTTTGGTTTATAAGAATAAAAGGAATAAGAGCGTATAGTTGGAATTCGAAATAGCTCGGGCTAGGCTCTCCATGGGCTGTTGCACCATTAAGAGAAAGAAAAGTTGGAATGAATGTGAGCTTAGAGTTGGATATATTGAAATATCGAGCAATAACAATTAGGAAACAGCAGGGTCCTGAAGCAAGTGTAACAAAATCAAACTTTTTACCCTGGGCCGATGGGACCGACTTTGAAGTTAATTTCTTAGAAATCTTATCAACTTCCCTTTTAAGCATTTAAAGAAATGTCTTAACTTAATTATGTACAGAAAAGTAAATGAATGCAATAAGCTATCGAACTTACCTTTTGAACGCGAGAGACTCTCATTTTCTTTTTTATTCTCCTGTGCTTTTCCTGCACGCTCGGAACGTTGCGATGAACGATGTGTTGCGTCGCGTTCATGTCCCAGAACATGTGCAGATCGCACTAAGCGACTAGTGTGTCCCGCACGTTTTTCATCAAGACTCCCGGTTGCAACTGCTACTGTCACACTCGATCGTCCAACAGATTTATGCAATGCTTCATGCTCATCTTTACGTCTACGACTGCTGCTGCCGCCACTACTTGAACGATGATGATGATGGTGATGGTGTTGTGGTTTTGAGCACTCAATGCGTTCTCTCTGTGAGGAATGCGTGGTACTGCCACGATGTAACAGCTGTTGCTGCTTTTCACTGCCATGTCCCTCACCATCCTTTAACGATTGATGATGACGTTTTACTTTACGCACATTAGCACTTTCTTCTTTGCTACTGCGATTGTCGACACGCGTTTCGCGTGATCCACTGGAATACGAGACACGCTTCGGTTTAGCACGTAAACGTTCTTCATTGCGCTTACAAGTCTCATCGCCCGATGAATATTGTGCGACGTGTGTAGCATGGCGTGATTCCAGCGAACTGGAACGGTTGCTTAGTTTTTTCGTTACTTTCGTTGCTGGTGCTGGTTTTGTGCTTGCCGATGAAGAACGTTGTGCTGCCGGTCGCACCACTTTGACATTTTCGTATTCACGTTCACTGGATAGTGAACGTGAGCGTGCACGTGGACAACTCTCGGTAGAGGATTGAGATGAAGTGCGAACGCGACTGTTACCACCGCCAACAGTTGTCGGTGATGGTGTATTGGAACGACGCGCCGTACGTTTAGCTTCGGTAGCTAAAGTACTACGTGATACTTTTACAGCAATGCACGTGCCGTTAATTTTCTCAGCGATGCCCTTTTCTTCGATTGTTTCGAGTGGTTTGGAGTTGCGGCGTTGTAGCGAACGGCGGCGCTGATCTTTGATGGCTGCCTCGTCGGAGAGGGCCTGTGAAATAGGGATGGGATAAATAAAGAGAGTAACAACGTAGTGCTTTATTATTTGTTTTAGCTTTAAACTTCTTATCAGAGCTGATTTGGTAGGATTTTAATAAAATGTCTCAGAATTTAGTCTGAAGTTGAAGTAGTTGAGTTCTTGAAGTTGAAGTATTTGAGTTCTTGAAGCTTGAATCGGAAGTCAGGCTGTCTGAGTCGAATGGAAATCAGTATTATTGTTACTAAAAATCTTTGCCGAAAGCAATTTTGTGTAGGAGTCGGCTCAATTGACTTTGGATTCGGAGGGGTCTAGATCATGAAATTTGAATGTAAAAGGTTTAAGTATTTTAGAAGTTTGGATCTGACTGTGAGAATGGGGGATCCAGAATCACGTCCACGATCTACTCGATCTCGTTTTGGATTAATCAGAGTGTCCATGTTGAAAGGAACCAAGTGTTAGAGGAATTAGTGTCTTAACGTCGACTGTTTCTGAAGCAATTCTCTATACTCACCTTCATAGTTTGATCAGCATTCTTAGTCATCTCACTCAAAATTAAGGCATCACGTTTCAAATCCATTTTCCTATCATATGACGTTGGCGATTTAACTTTAAATGCCGGTGTAATTTCATTTGCTATATTCTCATAGAAATGATCATCGATATTTTCGCTATCGTCATCGTCCTCTTCCATTTCCTCATCCTCCGATTCAAAAGCCTTTATGGGACTACGTGGTACCTTTCGAATTTGCTGCTGCTGCTGCTGATGCTGTTGAGTGTGTTTGTGTGCCAACGGTTTGATATCAGCAATTCTGGGGATAACCTGTGGCTCTACAGCAATTGGACTGTGACGTAACAAGTCGGGTTTGTCATTTACCAGTTGCCACTTTGTAGCTTGTTTTTCTCTATTCAAATCGTTCATCGTTTGCTCCTCAATGTATTTTCGTTGGGGTAACGAACGTTTCGGTGTATTTGTCGATTGTATTTTCGTTGTTGTTTTCACTTCGTTGTTGGCTGCGGCGGTGTTGGTGATATCATTTTTGCTAACTGGTACACCAAAATAGGAAAGTTCATGTTCGCGTAATTTGCGTGCACCGCGCGCTTCTTTGATTATCATCAGCGAGTTCTTGGGTTCGATTGTTAGATGCTGCGAATGTTGTAGTTGATGGTTATTGGTCATTTGTTTGACTGTTGTAGCCGTGTGAATAAGGGGATTGTCGGTTTGTTTTGCTGAAAAATATATTGAGATTCGGTTTTAATATTTTTTTGTATTTGGAGAGCTCTTTGCTTACCATTTGCAATAGTTCTCGGCTTAGCGACTGGCGGTATGTGGGTACGATGCAGTTGCCCTCTCGCATTTGCAGCAGCATTCTGCTGTTTATCTAAAGTTGATTGTTGTGGCGAATGTAATTCTATACTCATAACATTGGACTTAGGTAATTCTACAAGAAATTTATAAGGAAAAATTTGTGATAACTTCTTAAAAACTACACGCTTGCTATAAAAGCTTCCTTTCAAAGATGATCTACTTTCTGTTTCCACTCACTCTCACTCTACAACTCAACATGTTTAACTCAAGTGTTTCAAATTCATGTTTTTCATAAATAGTAACTATTTAGTTGATTCTCACCAAATTACCTGTTCTTTCCAACATTTTAGCTGCTGGTTTTCTACCATTCCCTTCAATTTGCCATGTTGTACGCTTCGTTTTCAAACGACTCCAACTACTGGAGTATTCCACAGCACGTTCATCTTCCAACGAAGAATTTTCGTGAGTAGCATCGCCGCTATCACTATTATCGTGCCCCCGAAAATAGCTCTTCACCTCTTCATCGGCACTATCATCATCGCCATCAATCTGTTGCGCAGCTGCCACTTCATACATGCGCCGCAATTGTGATAACTGTTGACTCACTGGTATTTCTGTATTCCCTAATAGTTTAAGCCTCGGTGCTGCTACCGGTACCGGAAGTTGCGGTTGTAGTACAAACGAACTATACGATTCTGTTGAAAATCTACGCATTGTTGATATTGTCGATGTTCTTGACATGGACTTTGACGGCGTACAATTTGCTGATTTCACAATCCCTACTGTCGATCTTTCATTGCAGCTGCTGTTGCTGTCCATTGATGTTGTCGAGTATCTTCTCGTGGTCTCTTGATAACTATTTGAACGTAACATTGGTGTTGGCACCACTATTGGTGGTATAACCGCCGCTTCAACTGACGCTATACTGAGGCGCCGCATTGCTTCATCGAATTCAGTAGCGGAACGCATTGTTTTAATAATGAGTGAAGTGGACTTGAGACCCTCATCGAGTATACGCTGATGCTCACGAAGGTCTTGGAGTAGTAGTTCTTGTGCACTGGTACGCCTTTCGAAGTGTCTTGGCTCGGGGGCAGAACCTGTTTGGAGTGAAAGTTGGTTTTGGTTGTTGGTTTGGCTTTTTTCTTTTCACGTGTAGTACATTAATTTTTGTGTCAGAAATGTTATTATTTCGTTAAATATGTAAGCAGTTTGCCATTTCAATTGGTAGTAAGTAGAATTTGGAATATTAGCACTTAGTTATTGTAGATAAGGGAAAGTCAAAAAATTGGTTTAGGTTTATAGTTTAAGATTTAGATTTCAAAAGTAGAAGTTTTAAAGTTTTAAAGTTTTAGAAAATTAGAAGCAGTAAGAACTTGATTGCGAATCAAGTAACCTACCACTAGCGTTAAAACATTTTACAACGAAAGTTAGGATATAGAGAGAGCGGTAAAAGTACTGTGGAAATTGAGGTCATGCATATATGGGTACACTTCCGAATTACGAATTTAATAAGCTACGTAAAATATGGAGATTCGAATGCAGCAAAATAACAAAAATTTTGAGATAATTACACTCAAGAGTAGCTTTTGTGTTCGTGAGCCTAAACGACTTGGAGAAGTTCCGAGGAGAACTAAGTTGACTCGAATTATAAAGTTAACCTTTTCACGCTCTGACTTGGGCTCATCCGGTAAATGTACTACTAACATATAAAATCCAAGGGCGCCATAGAATCCATGAGAACATAATTTCACTGTAAATGTCTTTAGCCAATCTTGAACTTACGAGATACATAAGATTTGAAGACGAAGTTGACTAAAACGCTACTTTCATACTTGAGGAATAGTTGGTAGTTAGAGTTAATTCTTCCACAGATAGTAAAATGTAATCGATTCGGCGAAGGCGATCATGGTTCAGAGGCCTCGTTAGCAATTCTATCCTCAAATCGTGTACTTAACTGGATCTTGCTACATGTGATCTAAAGGAGGTATGCAGAGATCCAAAAGGAATCTTGAAATGAAGTTGATTAGGAATACTTACGAAGTTTGCGCTCAGCGCTAATTTATGATTCTTGATCCAATAATGGACGGATCAACTTAATCTCGCTAAATTTTGAAGCTTTGCTACAAATTGAACTCGTGGGTTAATTTCTGCAATTTAAAATGCTAACATTGATATTAATTTGACTCGCCCCAAAATGAATATCGCTGGAAACGACACTAAGAAGATCTGAGTGACTATTACTCCGAAAGTTTGATTAAAATTTGAACCCGTGACATTTAACTAAGTATTTTTTCCAGCGAACTCGTATTTTTAGAAGGGCTGATCAAATAACAAAACGCTATCCCTCATTGATGAGAATATGTACTAGTTCAGCAATGCACTGCCGAACAAATTTAGGCAATAAATTCAATGTTAAGGTACATATATAGTTTCATATAAATAGACACAATAGAGAATAAAGTATTCATAGTATTAAGAAAGAGAGTCAACACTAGTAAAAGCATGCAGGGTTATATTAAAAATTAGTAATTTGTACGCAAATGTAATCGAATCCAACAGTAATCAAAAAATAATGAAAGTTGAGTAGAGGAGTTTATTTGTATTTGGAAACTAAACAAAAAAGTAGATCATCCCACAAATAAGAAGGACTTAAAAAAAAAAATATAAAATAAAACTACGTCTTAAATTAAAACTAAAATCGTACAAATATAAGATAAGAGTTTAGAAAAACTAAAACTACTTTTAAAATCATATTATACACACGGTTAGGTGGTAGATAAAATGTACTGAGCGAAACATACCTGACTCTGTCCAATCTTTCTGCAGTGAATCATTAAGACTGAGATTTATTTTAGTAGAATAACCATTTGCTGTAGTAAGATCTTGACCTTTCTCAACAATACGCACACGTTCAGCAACGGATTTATTTAAAGTTGCCGCAGATATAGGAGAATCTGACTTGGAAGGAGCTGAAATGAATTTCTGAGTAACTAAACAAAGAGCTTTTATGGTATACTACAGCCAGTGAGCGAGATCAAGCTCTTAAGAGATTCATTGATTCATCGTTGCTATTCCACTTACCAATGTCACGGCGACTAATCAATGCAGTGCCAGGCCCACTACTACCACCACCAATCGGTTTCAACTGCACACCCCACAAAGCATCGGCGCTATCAATGTTCTCACCCAAATGATATGGTTTAGGTTTAATCGGCTTATTTTTTAGTATACCACGAATAGCAGATATTTCATCATTTTCACCATCGGTAGTGCTATCAATACCACTCGTTGAAGCATAACTATTGCGAGAACTTTCCTGTGTAAGAGTATAAGTTTCGGTAAGTTTTGGCACTACGGAAACAGTAACATTCGTGGAGGGTGATGGCTCGAGCGCATTGCTGATGCTGGTCTCTGGTGGTGCATCCACCAATGATGCCTTATATGCTACCATTGTGGTAGCTATAGTTTTACGACGATGATGATCGTCACCAAAATGTGTAATGGGTAGGGCAACCGCGCTGCCACTGCTGCTACTACTGTTCGTACTCACGGTCGATGCGGACTTTACAAGACTTTGTAGTGGCCCGCTACTAGTACGACGACGTCGTCGAAAATTGTTTGTTGGTGGTGGTTTACCATCGGTTTCAACAATATTAACACGACCCGATTCGGCAGCAAAATGCACTTCCGTTTTACAGAACTCAACACGTTTCTGTTGTGTACGCTGAAATAATGCAGCAGCTGTGGAGGATGTAGTAGTTTCAGTTTGAAGTGATTTGGAAGTCTCAGTATCGTAGAAACCATTTAGATGAACTTGTGATGTTTTCCGTAAGTTATCACGCACATATTGGCTTTCGTCGACAGCTATCGAGTGTCTTTTGCGTACTTCCTCATCGCCTTCTGGCATGTCTTCGGGAGATTTGAGCTCACGATAACGTTTTTGCGCTAATATATTTGCATTACTCGCAGTTCTCGCCGGTTCACCAAAATGTATCACTGTACTGCGAACTGCTGGTGTCGACTCGGTAGGCGACCAGTTTCCCAACTCGCCCGAGCGCCCTAAACCGCTATCTGTTGAAGCATCCATACCAAACATTGTCTTATCGTCAGGTGATGCCATTTTCTCAAAACCATACGATTTTCGGCGTAAGTGCCACTCGGCTGATGTGGTATCTCTGAGTTTTTGACGCGATTCCAAACTATTAGTTGTATGTTGCTTTTCGCGTGCTGCTCCTCCTGTAGGCAATGAACGTTGACTTTGAAAATTACTTGAATGAGGAGTAACTGCTGTATGCTGTTGTTTGGCAACCGCATGAAAAGCTGACTTGGGTATTGACGAAATCTCCGGCGATTGCTCGGGTGTCAGTTGGCGTAATCGTCTGTCAGTGGTCTGCGGCTGTACACTCTTGACGTGTTGTACCTCTACGATTTGCTCATTTGCTGGTAATTGTTGATATGTAAGAAAATCTTCTTTATACAATGATTCATCTGATAGTTTCTTTAATCGACCACGTATCTCTTTCAACGATTCAGCTGTTAAAAACGATGTTTGTTTTGCGGTTGCCGACTGTTTAGTTTCTGCTGCTGTTGTTGGTCCATTCAATATTGTATCTAATGCTGCCAAATCTACATGATTATTACGCATTGCTGTATTAAGTCTACGCCCATTTTCTAACTCCGCGCGTATTTTCGAAACACTCACTGAGTTTGTGGGTAAATCTAGCGGTCGCCGTGTGCTACGTGGCGAGCCGTTGTGCGCTTCATTAGCTGTTGAGGAGGTTGTCGTCGATTGGAATGAACGTCGCAATTTGCTTACACGTCGCCATTCACCAGGTTCTTCTTCACCAGCGGCACCACTGTGTGCGTCCCATTCAGTGCTGAGATCGTCATTCGATATCGAACGTGAAAGTTGTAGGGATGTGCTGTTTGTGGTGGCGGTGAAAGGTCTCTGTTGTCTACGTTGATGGTGGGGTGTTAAGCTGTTGGAGGGGAACAGAAGGAAGAGGGAAAAGAGAGTTGATCAATAAATTGATTGCAAAATATTTAACTGAGAAGAGATGCTTGGAATTAGGGTTCTATAAATATACATTTTTAATGTAAGTTTTGCACTTCATCGAGTCTCCCGATCTGCCAATATCAAAGCATAAATTCTTGATATTGGCTAAGAAGGCATGGTTTTGCCATTTGGCGTGGTCCTGCAATACCTGAAACCTCGTGCTTTCGAGATAATAATCGATAACTATCTCAGCTTTTATTCTACAGTTCCGGCGATCCTGTTTGCACGTCAACCCCTTTTGGTTATATATTAATCACTGTTTTGAGTATATTTTCCATTGAGTTTTCTCAGAAATCCTTTGCTTTTCTGAACTCACGAGATTATCCTTGGTGTGGAATCAAACAAGATCATATTGTATCAGATCTTCCCTGAACTTTTATCGCCTATATTATTTTTTTGAGTTAATTTTCCTTTAAGTTTTAATGCGGATGTCTAGCATTGCGTTGAGCGCTGTATCACTTATTATTCTATGCGTTACAATTGTTGCAAACACTAGGTGTCATAAACTTGTAAAACTTTAAACTAAAAATGTTCATTTCTAACTGTATTGTTACTCGTTCTTTTCCACTGTCTTAAATTTATTTTCCATTGACTTTCTCCACGGAGTTCAAGCGCCTAAGTGAGTTGACAAGCTTTTATGACATCACTGCCTTAGGTCTGACTTTAATTTTCAACGACCATTTAAATTTTAGCTTTTGCTGGACGAATGCTAGTTTAACTTTGCAAACTTGTTTAAGGCGGTTATCGTCAGATTTTGTCATCCAGCCAGTCTTTCGCCTCCGTGAATCCTTAAGTATTTTGAGATTGTTCTACATCGAATTTCACTTAGTAATACTAAGTAATACTATTCATTTTTCATGAGATTCATCGATTGCTCGTCTTGGGAAATTCCGTGGAATCTGAAATTTTATTCCCGTTCTACACTACAAGTTGCGATTTAACACGTTTTGTTAACTCATATGTATTTTGAAACTAGATTTTACCTGCCAGAGCATTTAATTTGCAAAATTCACTAATTGTAATTTTTTGTAATAATATTTCGACACCGCAGACACAATCATAAAAATCGCGTATACGCAACCCTCACCAAATGGCAATTAAATCAAAAGTAAACGCAACAACTCAATTGAATATTGAATGAATTCCACTTATACATTTTGAACATTCTATACTTCATTTCAATTCAGAAAACAAAACGAGAAAAAAACAAAAAAAATAAAAAGATTTACTCACCGCATATCATCGTCATCAGCAGCAACATCATCATCACCATCATTATCATCATCATGATGAAGGTGATCAATACGATTCTGTGCAGACGGCGCAGCAAACAACCCATGATCATGATTATTATAATGCCGGAAACTTTCCGAATCACGTCGCGGCGGCGACTGCTGCTGTTGCTGTTGTCGATTCAGTTGCGTTGGTGTCAATTCATCGCTCTGTTGTGGATGATTGTGGTGCTGGTGGCGGTGATCATCAGCAGCGTCACCAACCATACTACCACCACCACCTACGCGGGATTTAGTCAAACTGCTGTTGGTATTGCCATATAAAGTAGGTTGCTCAAAATGTCGACTACTACGCTGCTGTTGCTGTTGCCACGATGTTTTTGCTGACGTTACTGTTGCTGCTGGTTGGACTGATGATGATGATGACTTCGTATCGTCGTTGTTGTTGCTGTTGTTACTAACAATTGCATGTAGGCTTATTTTACTCGCATTCTTGTGGGTGTTTATTGTAGTAGTTGTTGCTGATGGTGTCGTTGTTCCTATGATGGAATTGTTGCTGCTGCTATTACTGCTAGAAATGCTGGAGCTACTTTTCTATTGAGTAAAGTAAGAAGAAAGAGCAAAAATATAAAGAAAATAAATATTAAGTTTCCAAGCAGTTACGATTTTTTAGGGAGTTGTCGTCTAATATAATAGTTCCGAGATTGATTGCTGGCTTAAAATCGAGTTTACTGGTAGGTGTTGGTGGAAAGCGTTTAGTTTAGTAACTTAAGTAAAAACAATGACAAAAACACAAAACAAGCGAATAATAAAGCACTTTCATTGATGGATCACATTCGCATAATTCACAGTGTCTTAATATTTATGTACAATACTGTAAGGCGGACATGTTTGCCTTATATAAATAATAAGCATTTGGAGTGTTTTTTGGTGGACAGACAATGTAATAAGTTAAACAATGGAGAGAGTACGACTTGAGAAAGCTTAGGTCGTTCTTAGGCATTTTTAAAATCAATTTTATAAGATATAGTAAGTAATTGCTTTCAGATTGAAATTTCAATGCGTATCATACTGGAAATCGAAAATTATTCGCAATTGAAAAGTCTGGAATGCGTAACGTGAAAATGCGTAAAAATTAGAGTGGTGTGAGTATTGTACCTTGGGGAAAAGCCCAGAAGCTTTAAAAGTGGTACAGCTTAAAGCTCCTCAGAACTCTACATTTGAATTTCAGAAGTTTCAGAAGTGCATTAAATGTTAAACTATTCGATTCCATAACTTCAATTCATCTTTAACCAATACAAAAAAAAAAAAAAAACTCAATCCATTCTACTTATGTATCGCACTTGTTGTCTGGCATCCAGTCAGTCTGTGACTTACCATAAAACTTACAACGCTACTTGCTCTTTATCAAATCACCTTTCTATATTTCCACGTAGATATACTCATATATTGTTATTAATCGTATTAGCCACACAAAAAACAAAACAAAACGAAAAATTCAACAATAATTGCTAATTTTCGGTCATTGCCATGGTGGCTGGCTGTTGGTGGTTAGTTTGTTAGATATTTAGACTTTAACATAATCTGACGAATATTAAACAAAAACGTAAATTTGCTATTTCTTCTACTTGTATTCATTCAAACCAATCGAATATGTAAACAAAGCTTTAAAAATATTAAGAAAAAACCGAAGCCTGTTTTGCTCGAAGAAGTTACTACTACACATCGACAACAAAGGAAAATACTAATGATCATAACTATAGAAGCACACATACGAGTCTGTGTTAGCCATGTGTATACAATCACAATTACATATGTGCGTGTTTGTATGTATGTATATAAATATGTTTATATCTAATAGTTTAGCTTATATAGTAAATGTATGACTAAAACTAATTACTGGCAAAGTTAAAATTATGCATCAAACGAAATTCATACGGCTTAAAAGGCTCTTTAAGCTATTTTTATAACGATTCCGCGATTCGTGCTTTAGCTCTCAAAGAGTTTGGATAAATTTTACCCAATAAAAAATATTTCCCTTCCATCCGAAGTACCATATATTATTAAAATAGATAATATATATATTTTAACAATTTCCAGGTTCGAAAATGTTATTCGCAAAAATGTACATAAGTTTTTATAAATTTTTGCAAAATGTAGTGTTTTTACTATTTGCGAGTATGGCACATCGTATTTGGGGCTCTTTCTTTTAAATGCTGTACTAACATTTTTCAAAAACTGTTCACAGATCAATTTTACTGGTGTGGTTAAAATGATAAAATAAATGTACACAAGTATAAGACGCTTACCATTAGATTACTTAATTTTAAGCTTGGCGCCGTTTCCAATAATAATGTATTACAATTATTACTATTTAAACTATTGCTGTTTTGCTTCTGCAGATGCTGCTCACTGTTGCCTTTTCTTCCATTACCGCTGTTGAGGTTGTTAAACGAATGTCGATTTAGTAAACAGTTGCTGCGAACATCACTAGCAGCACAACTATCATTAATCAAATAAAGTTGATCCTCATCAGTTTCAATATCATCAGTATCATTAAGATTACGATGATTTACATCATCATCGTCACCATCTGTAGAAACGTCATCATCATCATCATCGTAATCATCATCGTCATCACTAATTTCGCAAATATCAACAGTTGATGACATTTGTGTATTGCTGCTGGATGGCAATTGCAGCCAGCGGGTGTTGTTGTTTGTCTCAGCTATGTTATGTTGATGCGGTTTATGATAATGGCTATGACTGAGATTATGATCGTTATATTGTGGATTATGACATAGAGTATCACAGCCATTATTTGCTGCTTTTATAATAGCAGGTGTTTCAACTGTTGTTTTTGAGCATGATGATGACCAACGTGATGATGTCTTTTGCACTGTTTGCGCTCGTATCACTTGCATCGCCCCGTTGGCGGTGCGCGCTTGCAGCACTTCAAGTTGTTTGCGTTGTGTGTGTTGTGTGCCATTGGGCTGTGAGATATTTTGGGAATCGGATATCTGGAATGAAGAAGGAAGTTTTGGAAGATGCGGTATAAGGTTAGGATTTTTTTCTGAATTGTATTTGCGTGTGTTTTGCATGTGTGTAGTTAGGTGATTTGCAAGCTATTTCTTGAAGGTTCATGAAGTATTGGTCGTCAACAAAAAAATATTTAATTCAGAAACAAATTGTTAATGAAATATTCCCTCACAATTTTTCCATTTAGATGTAAAAAATAGAATCGATTTATCCGAAATGCAATAAATGCGATTCCCTACGAATTTAAACAACTTTCAAGTATAAACAAATTTTACCGGGTCTATTCGATGGATTAAACGCACTTATCTATGAAATTTAACAATGTTGCAAGTGAAAATCAATTTTATTGCGGTCTAAGTAGCATTGAGCTGGCATGAAAGCCTGCGACACACACGCCGTACACTACAATATACTCATTAAATTATACTATAATATTGGATTAAATGCAGCATTATACATAGTATCTTAAAGTTTAATATCCACAGTTTTTGTAATTTTCAGCTGCCTCTAAACTATGAACTCAGCCAAAAAACACACTATAAGTGAATGCACAATGACTTAAGCCATACAATTACAAACATTAGCCACGTGACAATTCTATAAATATACATTCATAGTATGACTACAAACACATTGTAAGTATTTACTTCCCTAAGCAGTCAAAAGTTAACCAAACAATTCATTGTTATTTTTAAACATTTTCCATATTACAAATAAAAATAAGAAATAGAAAAAAGTCGTGCCATTTTGACACTTTGCAATTTGATAATCAAATCGATTGGTCAAAAGATTTATGTGACCACATGATATAGTAAAAAAAAAAACAAAAACAAAAACGAAAAAACTACAAAACATGCAATGTGTTTTTGTATGTGCACCTTGAATATGAGTTGTTGCAGTTGCATTGAATGGACATACATTGACCAAGTTAATAATGCATTTTCAATAACATTTTTGCTTTTGCTTTTGCTTTCTTGGCAATTGCTGCAGTTTTATTTTTTTGGTGGTCAAAGAGCATACCTGCAATGAAGAAACGACCAAAATTCATAAGTTAAACATATAAAATTTAATTTGATTATGATGAAAAATTGAGGGCAATTGTATCTTTTATATACATATGTATATTTGTTTTTTGTGTGTGCTTGCTTGACGATTTAGGTGACTCAGCATGCAACAGCAGCGGCGCATGTGTTGTATTGCAGCATGTTGTGCTTGCAGCTTGCAGCAATAAATGTTCATAATTGAAAGTGAATTTCAATGCCTTGCAAGTAGTTATGCAAAAAATATAATAAATGAGTTGATTCATAAAATAAAAGAAAAAAAACTGTAAATAGTAGGTAATTTTTCAAAATCAAAACTTAACTTTAATCCCTAAAGAAACGCTCATCCTTGCATTGATTTTTTATAGCACAGGGTGAGATCATCATTTCTTTTGCATATAAACAGTTAAATAAGTTTAGTTTGGATTGATTTAGCTTTTATCTTCTTTACGGCAAGAGCAACGACTAGTTTTACGGAATATTTGATAAGATATCTCAGCAATTTTTATCCAAAGAACAATCAAGATTAGCCTTTGATGCGATTATCAATGCTATTGGCATCATTGAGAATACTTCGAACTTTACACAAAACTCTTTTTAGCTGAATTTAACAAATGGATAAAAGTAACGAAAGGGGAACTGACAATTGTGGACATAAAAACACTATAAATGGCAGTTCCATCAACGAAATCGGAGTTAATGTACATATAGCAATCTCGTATATGCAAGTACATCAAGCTTTATTCGTGGGATTAAACGGAACACAATACAGAAAAAGTTAAAAATGAAAAACAGATGAAATAAGGAGAAATAAGTTACGAAGGAAATATCCCGATTTTTGGGCTTCAGTTGCCCCAATTAAAAATATTGGCTATCACTGGTATTGCTGTACTGGCGTAGGCACTTTTTGTGAGTGCATCAAGCTATGCTTTTAAGATACTAATATTTATGCAATACCATATTATAAAGAATACACCCTGTACTTCTACAATTCCATTGCAGCAGACATTAATTATACAAAAAGGTACAAAAAGGCGCAAACAAAAAATTTACCACTAGGTACTCAGCAAAAAGAACAACAAGCTGTATGAACATTGAGTGAGAGACCCTTTGGCAACGCACGTTTTCTTTACTTCACTTTGCTTGTTTTTTGCATTTTCAATGTTACTCTGCTGCATTGTAGTTGTTGTTCGTTTCGTTTCGTTTCGTTTCGTTTTTTAAACAAAAAGCAGTAGTAACTTTTTCCCTTACCCAAGTACCAAGTTTTGTAAAAGTTCTCACGCTACAGTAACAACATGTAACATATAACTTACCATTACTTCTTTGTACTGCCTTTTAGTTTTGGTGTAGCTACTCGTATGTATTTTTTTTCCATTAACTCGAAAAGAAGAAAAAACTCACTTTTGACCTCTTTTCTGGTTTTTTTTTTTAGTCAGGCTAGGCTTAGTCTACCTTACCTCCTATACGCCGTAGCTCTAACACTTTACATGCTTACATATTCTCCGCTGGAAATAAAAACAATTTTACAAATCATACCTATTTTCTCCCAAACAATGTAGAAAACAGCAGTTATGTGGTTAGTGGTTGGCTATGAAAATGTTAGCTCTCGTGGAAAAAAGACTAGCGAGAATGTGACAATGATTTAGTTTAATTAACTAGTTGCTTGTACGTAGTTCTATAATCCTGCACAGCTACTTACTTATGTACAAATTTCTGTACTCCATTACCCGTAGTTCCAAGTATAAGTACCTTGCCATGCTCAGAACTTCTCTTTCTACGATATACCTTCCGAACTCAGTAACTTTATTAATTTACAATGCTGAGATTTTGCTTGTGTCTACTTCTTTCTTTTTTTTTTTTGGGTCATCTACACGCAATTGAAACATTTAATCAACAACATATACTTAATACTTTTTTATTTAAAGAAATTTTTAAAATTTTCTTATTTAATTTTAGCTGGATTTCTTTTTTTTTCGTTTCTTTTCACAAAAGTTTCATCTCTACCTCTAACTTCTCTCTCCAATGAATACGAGTTCTACACCCACGCTAGTCACATGATGATACTACATTATTTTTCACTTAAACTTTTCTAGACGGGTTTCATGGCTAGCATACCCGTTTATACAGTATCATACACGTTTATACAGTAATGTCCATAATAAAAGCAACGCTTGTTTTACCAAAGACTGCGTGTTTGATATTTCCTCTTCTCAAAGATTGTATAGAAATACAAAAGCAAATTAGAAAAAGGAAAAAAATAAAGACACACTTCGGTCGTTATAGAAAAAAGCTTTGGAGACCACAGTTTATACGGTTTACAAAAAATATATAAGTACCAGACCTTCTCAAAATTCTTTTTGTTCCTAAATCGCCTTTACTTTGCGATGACTTATTTTCAGTACCCTGGGACCAACTACAGGAAAGATAGGATGAAGATAGATGGATATCAAGTTATGACGTGAAACCGAGCATTTTTGGAAAGATTAAGCCAAAGTAAAAGATATTGCTCTTGAAGGACATTAGTATCATTGGATAGGCATTTGTAAGTATATCAAACTTTACTATGAACATTATTTTGACTTCAAAGTGGAAAAAGTTAGGACGAAGGAAAACAAAATTTTGGGTTGGAGGAAGCCAGACAGATATTTCTCATAATGAATATTAGTATCATGTGATAGGCATTTGTTGAATATATCAAACTCAACTAGGAAAGTTAAACTGATTAAATTACAGAAAGAAGTTACAATGAAAAAAAGAGGAATTAATGGCTTAAGATTAATTATATATGAAAAACCAATAATGAAGACAAAAATTTAATCATATAAGTATTAACTTGATGATATATGCGCAGTGGAGTGCACACATTTCCCGCTCTATGCGTGATGTCGAAGAGGTGCTAGGCTATAACCATCGATGGAGAAATATGTAGTGCAACCAAGAGTGTCGTGATGCTACTACGCAGTCAGTTGCAACGCGAGTTGCTAATGAGCGATACAGAGCGGTAAGGAGAGAGGAGAAATGACTCTTCAGAAAACAGAAACAGAAAGACATGAGTTTAATGATATCGAAATCTAACGGGCCATGAACGAGGACCGAAAATTCTTCGAAACAACATGACGCCTGACAGATGGTTTGAAGACCGCGGCCTCTTCCTGCAAGGATGAAGATGGAAATCTGGACCAGATGTCCAGCATATTATGAGACTATAGAGACTTTTCACAGCTGCTTAATGGTGATGACGGCAATAATTCCGCCATTGCGGAATCTTATCCGGAAACATCAATCACTGACGGCATTGAAGTTCCGCCACCTGACTATATGGAGGTGATAACAGCCATCGCTCGTCTAAAAATCAATAAGACTGCAGGTGCAGATGGCCTGCCTGCTGAGTTGTTTAAGACTGGAGGTAAAGAGCTCAAAAAATGCATACACGAGCTTCTATTCAGAATATGGTCGGCGAAAAGCCTTATAAATATCGCATATAAGGTTTTATCGAGCATAATGTATAAATGACGCCAAACCCAAGAAAAACAGATGGACACCCACAGATGAACACCCTACCACAACTATTCGCCGATTATGAAGTACTAGTTTATCAAGATATGGACCTTCCTTAAAGAAATGTCTAAATTATTTTTATTTGGGAAAAGGAGATCTAAACTAAACTTGTTCATAAAAAATACATACCAACTAATTTAAAATAGAATTAGTTCACAAATTTAATTTTATATTAACTCACAGAGAAAACTGGAAATATAAATGACTACAGCTTAATTTTCTATTACGTACCATAACAGATTCATTCAGTTTTCAATCACTAATAATAGATTTAAGTTATTGAATTACCCAATGTTTTTTCTCCTCAGACAAATCTAGTAAATATTTGCCTTCATAAAATGTCAAATATATTTAACAAAACTATTTGATTACATTACGAAAATTAAAGCCAAACTGCAGAATATTTCAATAGAAAAATATGCATGATCGGTGTCATGATCTCGAACTTGGTGACTTCCTGCAAAGTCCTCTTCTGTTTTTTTGCACACTCTCTTTCTTCTATCTCTTTCTGTTTAACTATCTAGTTTGGTTTTGCTGTTGATCATGATGATACTGTGTCGGAGAAAAATGATGAAGATCATCATCACAATGAAACCATAACGGATAATACATTAGAAACAATTCAACAGCCAGCAACAGCTATACCGAAAAATAGCATGAGCATAAAAAAAATCAATGAAAAAAGTACAACAAAGTCAAGTTAAAGGTTGCCATAGCTGCATATATTACCGAAATGCAATGCAGCCAAGTAGAAAAAAACTCAGCATAAAAATCGTGATGAAGACTTCTTGAATTTTTTAAGGCAACAAGAAAATTTAGCTTTTGCTTATATGCAGACTTAATGATGCCATCATCCAAACTCCATCATCATCATCATCATCGTCAACATCAACTGCAGCAGCATTTATAGAGAATAAATTTATGAATATATGGGCTGGTTGGATGACTGGCTGTCTTACTAGCTTGTTGAGCTGGCTGGCTACATACACTGTCGGCTTGCTACTTGCTATGCAGCAGATTGACTCTAAATGAATTTTTCGTATTCATCAATTCGGTTAAGAGCAGCAATGCATAGCGACTCCTCTATGTGCCTGTCTTTCTATCTGTCTATTTGTCTGTCTATCTTACTTAAGCTGCATAGCTGCATACAGCAGACATGTCAAAGAGTTCAAATTTCGTTTTGTTTTCTCTTGCATTAGCTTTTCTACTTTGTTTTCTTTCTTGGTCATTTTTGATTTTTAATTTGATTTTCCTGGCTTTGCTGTTGTTGCAAATGATAGCAATTTTCTTTATTATTAAAAGTGTCTTGTTGCAAGCAACAGCTAGTTGCAACATACGTGGCAGCAAGTATTCACTCGTATGTTGCTCTGTTGTTAACAATAATGGCCAATTTCAACGTTTTTTCTTTTCTTGTTTCTTTTTTTTTTCTTTTCGTGTCCGGTTAAATAATACATACATACATACATACTTACTTACATATATGCATTATTTCTGTCACGATCTTGTTGAGTTTATATCTTTATGTATATATTTATGTTTTTTATACACACATTTATATTTAATACAAAATGTTGTTCTTGTTGCTGTAAAAGTATCGTTGCATTGATTGATATTGTTGAGGTAGTTTGAAGATGAAGATGATTAAGCGTATATGTAGAATTCCAAATAATAGATTGTGAGTGATTCTTCTGATCATCAGATAAAATACAAACTTTTAATAGTAAGATGAAAACTATCTTTAGAAAATGATATGAGTATGGCAATGTGTTCCGGTAATAAAATGTAAATTTGTAATATACATATGAACTTAGATAACCAAAACTAAAACCAATCTGAGTTAAAAAATTCCAAAGTCATCACCATTACTAGACCCTTGTTTCTCCATATGGAGTTCGTAAAAATTTTTGTTATTCTCCAGTGTTCAAAATGTCTTAGCATTAATATTAAAAATAAAATACGGTTTCCATAGCTATATTCAAAAATCATAAATAATATTAATTTAGAAATCGGTATTTCTTTAAAACGTCTTGTAAATGAAGTGAAAGGTCAATCTAGAAATTGTACAGATAAATCCAAGGCGGATATAACAAATTTCTCTCCTCACTGTTAAAAATTAATCTAAATACACCATAACCTATGAAATAGCAATAGATTACTCGTATCTTAGACTTTTTTATTGTTGTTCTTTTTCACTGAGTTTAAGGACTGGTTAGGTAAATTAGTTCACTAAATTAGCATTGAGCATTTACAAGAACAGTACTTAAATCGAAAGACTGCAGCAACAAACTTTATACTTATCAAGCATACATTCAGATACTAGAATTGAAATGAGTACATTCCTATTTTCTAACTGGTGATACTTGACACAAAAGACTTAAGCCACAAACTAAAACCACTAAATTCTAAAAGTGATATATATCGGCTGCGGAATGGATTTATTATTAATATCATCAACTTTCATAATGAAATAGAAATATAAGAGTACTTGAGATTAAATGTTACTCGTACTTCAAGAAAATAGAAACAAAAATGACCACACGCGCATGATTTCATCATCATCAGCAGACAAAACAAAAGCAAAACATGATCATAGCAAGCTAGCAATGATGATGATTATGTTGATGATGAAGCATGAAATTAGAAGCATATGCTCAAGCACAAAGCACACACACACTTGTATGCATACATACACAAGTTCCTTTGTAGCCTCCAGTTAAATATGCACATACGAGTACATACGTGTACGAAAATAGATAATAATAATATATGGAATTGTTTTTTGTTTTGTTTTTGAATTTAAAATAAAAGTTTCAAGCGTGAATGTAATTAACAAAAATTGTAGAGCAAATCAATGCGGTTGAAATTACAAAAGTGGTCATGAAGAAAAAACAGACGAGAGAGAAGTAATACAAAAAACAAAAACAAAAACAAAAGCAAAAAAAGAAAGAAAAATAAGTGAATATGGCCTTAAGTCATAAATGAAATTGTAGAGCTTAGCTACAATTAGTTTCGAAAATGAAGCATAAAATCTTTGAGATTCGAAAGAGTGTTTGATTTCGTTTCGCTAATGCTAATACCAACAGTTGCAAGCTGGAAATCGTTTATTTTCTCTATAGAACAAAAACAAAAATAAAAACACTTAATTAAGTGGTATAAAATATAAGCCGAGCGAGTGTAGTGTGCGTATATTTATTTGTGTAGAGAGTTACAAATGAAAGGAGTGATGTGTTGTTATTGTAACTGAATGAAGTATGCGCTCGTGACCTCTTAATTATGGCTGAAATTTTCTTTTGTTTTTTAGCTTTTAGCATAATTTCAGCTCGAAATGACACATAAATTCACACATAAGTAGTTTAGTTTGATTTTAGTACGATGAGTGTTTTTTGTTGTTGCGGTTTTTTGTAGACAAATAGCACAAATGTGTAACAGTGATATCAGTATTAAATTTATTTTCTTATTTTCAGATTAGATTTTTATATGTAGGAATTTCTCATTTCCTTATCTCACTAATTTCACCCACAACTTCGAAGCCGAAAACGATATAAAAACTATTAACTAGCTTCAATCCTCTTCCGACTTGCAATCGAAAAACAACAATTTTACTTCCCAGCGCAATTTTGCCAATTAGCAACGAGCGACTACGTGTAAAGTAAAACCTCATTATCGGAGTGAAAAGTAAAATAAGAAAGTAATGATATTTTTGCTCATTCAAACATTGCAACTTTACAATTTCCCACTAAACACATTTCAATTGATAAATTTATGTGCAATATTTATACGGATTTACTTTCCGAACAGAAAAGAAAAATGCGTTCAAAAAAGTGATTTTCCTTCTGCAGAAATACGTTGCGATTTTTCTTCTTCTTTTTTTTATATTTGTATTGTAATTTCAACAACAGATTTTGTATTGTTATGTTGTTGCTGATTTCCTTATATGTTGCTATGGTTGCATTTTTCAACGTGAAACAATACGAAACCGAAGATAAGAAACAAAAAAAAAAAAAAAAAACGGTAATAATGTGTTGCAACTTAATCGATTGCAATTTGCAACGCTTTTATTTAGTCAATGATTTTTTTTCTATACTTCTCCCATTGTTCAGTTCAGTTTCTTCACTTTATTTGTAATTTTGTTCAGCTTTTGCTTAGACAATTCCAATTGTTGCTGCGCTGTTTTATTTCTCTTTACTTGTTGACTTAAGGCTCTGCGGTAGTAGTGTTGCAATTGTTGCATTTAACTAACTGCATTTTTCTGCTGCTTCTGCTTGTTGCTGTTGCTGTTAACGTTGTGCTGGTAGTATATTTGATGATTGTGGTTGCTTTGGGCCGAAGAAGATTTTTAAACAATTTAGGTTACTAGGTTGTGAAGTTGTGCAGCGGTCGATAAGTTGATGGTCATCATCATCAGAAAATGTAGCCAGCCATTGTTCAAGGTGTTTATGGCTTTTTTTCTGTCTTTTTAGAGCAACAACTTTCAATACAACTTTTTTTTTCCTAATAAAGGCAACTACTTTGAATGTACATAGAAGAAATATTTCGAAATGTCGTTTGATACTGTGGCTAATGATTTTTTTTTTATAATTAGAAATGTCTAAGAATTTTGAAATGCGATTCTAGATGTAATCTATAAAAACTTATATGTTGTCATCTAGCGACAAATACCGAGTGACACAAACTTTGTTGTAAAATATTTTCTGGATTTGTGTTTTCATGATGAAATATATGAAAGAATATATAGAAAATACGCTTTCCGACGCTTTCCGTCCTTTTTTGAACTGAAGTGTATCCTTGGGATGGGGACAACAACAAGTTTAAAAGTTTTGAATTTTATTTGTTTGTAAATTGACATATAAATCTCCTTTTATATAAATAAAAACGTAGTATCCATGTATTTAGTATTGTAAGTCAGTAGGCTACTTAAGTACTACAGTTGGTATCGCAATAAAAATAAATTTCAATTAAATTGAGGATGTCATCAACTATTACTTGCTGCTAGTGTTCCACTAAGTTGTTTATAGACGATGACAGCAACAGCAAACATCACCGTCAACCAACAGTCAAGTAACGACAATTTACTAACGCGACAATGCCACATTTCACAGCAATTAGCAATTTCCTGCAATAACAACAACAGCACCAGCAGAAAAACTAGATACAAGTTTATTGCTATTGAAAATTTATATGGCAATGTTGAATGTTAATAAACGCAAAAAAAAACAATTCAAAAGAAAAATCTAATAAATCTAAATCTTTAAAGTTTTTATTATATATTTTAAAATGACTTAAGTAAGTGCTGATCAAAAATAAATACTTTACTTTACCCTTTTACTACGTAAGGCACATGTTTATACTTTCTTATGGGGTTTTTTTTTTTTTATTTCTGTTGAAAGAAAAATTGACGAGGAGAGTGGGCTTACCACTCTCCTCCACCACTCTCCTGGTTACTCTGGCTGGAAAGTAAGATGAACATTTTTCTGACTCATTACACTCTTACCTTTAAAATCCAGATGAGAAAAAGTTTCAGTACATTCCACTTGGCCAGGCAGGGACTTGAATTCTGCCTGCCGCAGCGGCCGATGGGCAAATATTTTTACCAAGATTCCTTAGGGGGTCGGTGAGATTTAAAATTTGAGAATTGGATTAATTTGAGGTCCATGATCACAAAAATTACTAAATCACGTGGCATTGCCCACGATTTCCCCGATTCGTAGTTGAAGATAGTAAAGATTTTACTTACGTAAAATATACCCACTTGTTGCTAGGTGTAATGAGTGATTTTCCAGTCATAGTTGAGAAAATTAAATATTCCCCAATCGGAAATTACGATAGCGTAAAACTTTCAAATTGTATTTCAGGTGTAACCCACTCACAAATTGTGGGTGGCATTTTAGTTAGATTCCTTAGTCAAAATTGGTTACACAATTCGATATTAACGATAGTAAGAGGTAATCAAGATAAATTTGTCTCAAAGGAAAACTAATAACAAACATTTTCATAAAATATTTGTTCAAATTTGCTAAAGTTTTTATAATTATGGTAAGTTCAAAATTTTATTTGCTGGCGAAATGTAGGCGTCAACAATGTGAACCACTTCCTCAGAATAAGAATTCAATAAATATAATTATTCAATTCAATTGTGCTTAGATTGTATGTGATTTGTGTCACAATCAATTGGAGATTTTCCCTATATCAAAATAACAAATAAACAGCAAAATATAAAATAATAGGTATGCGTTTTTCATGGAGCTTGTTTATTATAATATCTCTGCTCCTCTATCGCTATTGCTGTTCTTCTTTTATTGTTATTATTAGTATTAGAGTTTCAATCAAAATACAAAAAACAAAAATTAAAAATAAAGAATCTTATTGCCAAACAAGCTTAAATTCATCCAATTCTCCTCAAGATTACATACCGACAAAGCCAATTCAATCAAATTGTTGGTTTTTCCCCCATTTTATACTCTTCCCCTTTTCTATGCCGCTTTTGAAGCACATGAAGACAGACAGACGTGCAGGTAAACAGTCAGACAGTCAGACAGACAGACAGACTCAGAATTTAACTTAAACTGGCGCGCTTCAGTTTCTAAAGGCAAAGATCACTTTAAATAGGCTCTGGGGATTTTGATATCATGCTGCGCTTTTCAGAAATATAAAGAGAGATGCCGACAAACCACTAACAACAACATGGCGGGCAGACAGACGAACATCAAAACTCAAAGAACATTATAGCAAAAGCTTTTGCTGCTGCCGCCAAAGATTTTTGATAATAATTTTCATTACAAAAATATATGCGTGTGTTTCAGAGGATATCAAATGCGTTTGATGGACAACAACAGAGCTATAAAGTTGCCCATGCTTGAACTTTGTTGATTTGAAACAATTGTGATCGATGTTGATTGTGCTTTGTGATTTCTTGGTTCTTTTCCTCTTTTTGTTTGTCAATGTGGAATGTGGCTATAGTCATTGAAAATTGTCAGTTTAAATTTTTTTGATTTTGATGATGAGAATTGATTCGATTGAAAATTCAATCGTCAAAGTTTGATGTGTAATTTGAGATTTCTTGGTTTGTGAAATTAATTAAAATCACAGCAAAGTATGAAATCATGGACAAGATTGAAATAGTTTCAAATGAAAAAACAGATTTTAGCCTTTAAATGGAGACCAGAATAGAAAACAGGCAATATCCTAAACTAGGAATCAGATACTAGAAACGAAATTTTGATATAAATCAGATTAGAAACTAAACCATGGAGCAGATCAGAGACTAGATAAGGGACCAGAGCAGAGTTCGGATCAGAATCCAAATTAGAGTCCAGATCAGAGACTAAGATCAGAAACCAGACCAAAGCAGGTGCCAGACCCGAAGCCAGAACGGAGGCGAGACCAACGATGAGACCAGAGGCCAGACTAGACTAAAGACTAGGAACCAGATTAGAAACCAGGCAAGAGCAAAGATCAGACTGGATATTTGACCCGAGAGAAAAACGGGGACCAGACCAGAGACCTAATCAGACGCGACCGGGGAGAAGACCAGAAACCAGACCAGTATCCAAACCACGCCGGAGACCAACCAACTACAGTTAAACGAAAACCCAGATCAGATACCAAAGACCAAATCGCCATCAAAGCAAAAACATCACAGAGAAGAACAGAGCAATATAAGTTCAGATAAAAGATCACACATCAGAACATAGAACTGACCGAAGACCGGACCAGAGCAGTGGCAAAATTAAACCCTCTTCAAAATCATTCAATTCATTTAGCATTAAAAGTATCTTGCTTTAAAATCAACCAAGAACCATTACTTATGCTTATACTAAATTAAATTTGCCTTTTCCTGCTTCCAAGTTCATGTAAGTATAAATAAATAGTTAACTAAAAGAATAAACAATTTACTGATTATCATCGAAGGTAGCATTTAACCAAGAGCAATAGCAACATCCTCATCGTCATCGTCAGTATGAAACCAGCAATCAATTTTAAATGTTTCTTTTCCTCTTTCTTCCAGCTTCATCAATGACTTGCAATTAAAGCAACTTCAATCAAAGTTGCACTTCCGTTTACACACACACACACTCACTAATTTACTCACTTACTAATCTCTGTTTGACTTACCTTTCCATAACTATGTAAGGGACCATTATGCCAACGATCAGCCTCTAAACGTCCCGTGAGCAATGCACCCGTATCCGGATCGATTCGCTGCCATTCACGTACCTCACGTTGAAATGGTGAATGTGAGCCACCACCAGCAGTAGCGGCACCACCGCTACTCGTACTAATGGCATTACTACTACTACGTTGTGTTGGATGGGTACTATGTGAATAAAGATGATGATGATGATTTTGATTATTTGTTGTGGCTACTTCCATGTTGCTGTTGATGTGGATTATTTAGGTACTTCTATTTAGGTGCACACAGAGTGTGTTCCTAGTTTCACTTCAAGTTGATCTAGGCGTTTTTCTTCTTTTCGAAAATTATATTATTATGATTTATTGTAGTTGTTGTTGTTTGCTTTTCGTCTACTTCTTGTTGTGTTTGCTTTTCTTTTCTTTTCTTTTCTAAATTAATGGCAAGTTTAACTTATTATCATTATAATATAATTTTTTCTGTTGCTCCTGCTTCTTTCTATTATTTGGGCTACTGTTTTTTTTTCAAGTTTTTTCGAATTTTACTTTATCCGCTTCTGCCTGTTATGTGCGTTTCTTTGAAGTTTTCGTGCTTCGTTTAACTTTTGTGGTTTTTCACGGTCTAATTTAATTCCTTTTTGTTGCTATTTCTGTTGAAGTTTGTTTGTTTGATTTTGGCCAAAAAAGAAAAAGAAAGAGTTAATTGTAATTAAAATTCATCAGAAAGTTCTTAGAATTTATAATAGAAATGGAAAAGTTTTGATTGGTGAAACTTTTAATTTGCGCACGCAATATACAAAAGACTTGAGCAACAATGTGGCGATTTAGTTAATAATTCTTCTAAGTAGTTTTGTATACTTGAATGATTATGTTTTGTTATACTGCGTTAGATTCGAGACTTTTGAAATAAATTTTGACTGAAAGAACTCATACAATTTGTGTTTCAAATTTTTAATGTCATAGAAAAGGAAACACCACCTTGATTTATAATTTGAATAATAATTGGTTCACGACAAAAGGTATCATAGCAGAGGAAAGTTTTGCAATTCTGCTGCTATACTTAACAATAAGTGGCTTAAAGAAAGACGAAAAGCTTCTAGAAAGAACATTATATACAAGAAATTCTAATATTAATGGCTAATCGACTATAAGCGTACCGAGTATGGTGAATCGAACAGGACTATAATATCAGATTAGTCAAACCTATGTATCCCTATAGAATTATTTCTATAGGAAAATGAAAAAAAAATCAAAATTGGATAATCGATTTCTAACGAGCAAGAAGTGCTTCGATTAAGCGTGAGTTATAGTGTATGAAACTAGCCAAATATATAAGTCATCTAACTAATTAATAGGAATAAGCTACCTTAAGCAAAAGTAGAGAAATTTGAAACGGATGCGTTTAGTATATGAGATTACCTAAACCTACATCTAGAGAACCGATTCTATTTAAAAATATGCTTCATTAGACATTCCGAGACTTGAATCGAGCAGAGATTAAAGAATTGTTCACGATTTTGTGTTGTATGGAAAGTGAAAACTACCACTGCAGATCAGCTACATTAAGCCAATATAAACAAGGTGAATCGAAAGCTCGACGATAGAGTAAAGCTCTATGTTCTCTGTAAATCAATTTGGACAACAGCTCAATATCAATTCGCGACGTTAAACGAGCAGATACTATTCGACCATATCGAGCAATACTTGGTATGTTGAGAGCACGCAAATCTACTTCCAATACAATAAATATTATACAAATTAATTTCACGGATAGTCAAGTATTAATAAACGGTATTAGGCCAGCAAGATACTAGTGAATCTGTCACGCGAACACGCTTAGCAAATAAGCATACAGAATAAACTAATTGCAGAAAAACATAATCTGGCGACGTTAAGCGAACATAGACAAAATAAACCGCGCCTTGTCCTTTTAAGTTCTCAAAAGAAACGATAATTACAAATCCCATTCAATATTGAACACACTTCACAAATCTATTTTGATAACAGTAAATGCAATCACATACCTATAGTATATTTTTCATTTCAATGCATTTAAGAAGATGATGGATGAAGTAGAATTTCCACATTTTCACCTAAAAACTAATACTTACCAAAAAAAAAAAAAAAATCATACAAATCGAATTCTTTAACATATTCTAACTGTAAGTATGAAAACTATGCTTACATTTCCTTATATGTAAAGCATGAAGCACAAGAAAGAAGCACAAATTTGCAGTGTTAGCAATAAAAATGAGCTACGTGCGCTACTTAATGCTGCATGCCAGTGGCGAAAATGTGTTTTTTTTTTTGCATTTACTAACAGCTTTAACTTTAACGCGCTTTACGTAAACTTGTTCTAACTGTTGCCGTAATTTGTCTGTTGTTGTTGCTGTAGCTGCTGCTGTTGTTCTTGACGTGGCTGTTGATGCTGTTAAGCAACACTGAACTTGCACTCATTATTTACTTCTTTGCGCAAAATACAAGTACTCTACAATTATCACCCGGTTTTCTATAATTTTTTTTTTGCAACGTGTGTGCTTTTGTTGTTGTTTTCTTCAAGCTAACGAAAAAGTAGCACTATACTGGTTCTTTATACTACATAAAAGTACAAACAACAAAATCGTAGAAGCAGTTTCTTTTTATTATCTAATTTAAATTTAATTTTCGTAGTAATTTAATATAATTAAGCGATATTATAAATAAGTTAGTCTTTCGTTTCCTATGCGCTTAGAGATTGTTGGTAGAGTTACGTATGTATGTATGTAGAAGAGAAACTAAAGTTAAAAGTTGGGAGCAATGATATTTTTCAAAGACCTATTCTTACAAATTACGCAATACTTTACGCAATACTTGCCTTTTAAGTTTTTTAGTTTTCATTTAATAATTACACAGTAGCTCAAAATCTAAATAGCGAAAAGGAACTGGCTGCTCTGTCTTCTTTGCTGCAGTTTATTTTTATGGAGCTCTCGATTTTGTTTTTACTTTTCTCAGGTCAGTCTTAAATTGGTGAATATTCAGAATTTTTTAGGTACTTACATTTTGTATATGACTAATTTTGAACAAATTTATTAAGTATTTCATCGATTTTTACACAAGTGGCGGCTATTATCGTTTCTTTAATGATATTATGATATCAATATCAAAAACAATTTTATAGGTTACACAATGTCTCCAAATTTAATATTCAAAGCGGAGCCGGCTACTTTTGTGAAGCTTCATTTTATAGAGGTTACGATTCTTATTTTATTTATTAGTGAATATTTCACTAAATTCTTTCCATATTTGAAATTTTTATTTTCATGGATTTTTAGACAGTGACATTAATTTTAACATAGAATAAGAAGCCGACTATTGTTGCACACTTTCTATTTAGCTTAATTTAGTGACTCAATTTTCAGATAGGACAAGAACCGCTCTCTTCTTTAATCACCCATTCCAAATTTGTTATTTCTTTGGAGTAAATTTTTCTTGATTCGCAAACTAATCGAAAAAGATTAAAAAGAGCTTAGTGTACCTTTAAATATACGCTTCGAAAATACGCTGAAACATATTTTGTGGTGTCTGTGCAAATTAAGTATAGTTCCAAGCATTCTCCCACTGACGATTCACTCAATCGCAGGTGTTTATCAATAATAATAATTATATATATTTATTTTTAATATAAATTTTAATGTTTCTGTTCTTTTGTGTTTTCTAATCTTATGATTATTTTTCATTTCTGAAAATTATTAATTGTGTTCCGTCACTCAAAGCAAAATACGTCACCCTCAATTTGTATTTTCTTACTTATTTTTTTTTTTTTAGAAATAATGTATAAATAAATTAGGTAAAATTAACAAATATATTTAAAATACATACGATTGGCATACAAAGAAATGACAATGATATACAGTGGCGGGCAGATTTAAGTGAGCAAATAATAATATATACAAAAGATTAAAACAAAGGGAACAATTCAATCAATTCAATAGAATCCAGGGCAATTAAATTTTATTTAAAAAAAAATTCATAAGGAACTTTATGATACTTATGATACAAAACTTATTATGATACTAATATTACAATGTTGTCTCAATTAGCTCCCCCAGTGTAGAAGCATACCAATATATTTTGCTTGCCTACTCGGATTACAACAACCATGTGCCATGTGGTTCAACTTTAGAAAGAATACACGTGTTTGCAATTTGATCAAATTGTATAAAAAAAAAAAATCAAAAAATAAGGAACCGATGTTCCAAAAAACAGACTCATTTGGAAAAATGCTTTGCAAAAATTTAATAAAAGTGGAATAATAAAAAATATACTTAATAATAAGAAAAGTTAAACAAAAGTTCCTGCAAAATAAAAACACGCCTACGCTATTGTAATTTATTTATAATTATTAATAATGAAATGACTTTATTTTCTTTCTTACTTCAATTATTATTATTATTTTTTTAATTTAAACTTTTGCGCTTTTGTTGAAGTTGTTTGTTGTTTCTGTGCATGACGGAAGCCATGCATGTGTTGTTGATTTATTTCCTTCTTTTTATGAATTGCGTGCACTTTTTCATTTCATCTCGTCTCATTTACGCTTGTGATACCAAAATGTCCGTAAATCTGACCACACAACCTACTTTAACCATATACTCGTATACTAAAAAACCAATTAATATTTGTTTTTTATTTTCAAAATATCTCGTGTTTTTTAATTTCATATTTTGTTTTATTTGCGTTGGAGTGTAAATTCCATTATCTTTTTTTTTATTATTTAATTAAATTATTAATAAGAAAGTCAGTCAGCAGCAGCAAGGTAAAATGGTTAAATCAACTTGTTCAATGACGGAAACTAGCACTCGTTGGCTTATATCATTTTACAAATATTCATTTAATTAGTTTATTAGGTATTTGTATTTGTAGTGGTTTCTTGTTTACAAAACTAATCTTTATTATTATTATTATAATTATGTATAAAAATATGAAGCAAACGAAATAATTAAAGAAAGAAAAAAACGGAAAAAATGTGAGGGTGTTAAAGGTTTTTTATTGAACTAAATTGCAAATATTTTTATCGAATGGTTTCAATTAGATCTTAAAACACATATTTATTTATCAATGTGTACAATGTTAATAGTAAACAAGTACAGTAAACTCTGGTTAATTTATGCGAATACTGGTTAAATTGCGACGCATTTTGCTGGCTAAGCATCAAGATATTCGTGAGAGTACTGGAAAAACAGTAGGCTAGAGTGGATTGGAGTGGAAGTCTAATATGGTATATGACATCAGCAATAGATGTTGTCACCTGAATTATCTCTGGAAATTTCTCCCTCTCGTTTTTACTCTTTGATATAGGTTTAATTTATTCTACTTCCCGAGCCTAGGTCTAGCTTTTTGCATCCATTAATGTTGTGTGAGTTATATTTGTACACGAATGCTATAAAATAAGATTGTAGATAAAATTCCAACTTTTGAAGCAGGACAACGGACAACTTAATTTTCGACCCTAATATCCAATGGCGTATTCAGTTTTTCCCAGCAGGTTAAAAAAAATCGATCAAAATTTGTTCAATATAAGAGTTGAGAGCTTTAATTAATAAAAAACAACTAAAGACATTTCAAACAAAATTTCAGTGCGTCTTTCCCTTCAAAAATTCAGCAAAATTTCTCAAAAAAGTAGTCAAAGTAGACATATGCGTAAAATTATTTTCATAGATAACTTGTAATATTTAAAAAAAATACATTCTTTAGTTATAAGATAATAGGTAAAAGCCGTTTCGGGATTTTAGATCAGTGACTAGACTAGCCGTCCATTGACACAATGCTTTTATATTATATATTACTGCTTTAGAACACTTTTGCACCGAAGTATTGAATACACAATTCCATAACATTTATAAATTCAACAATAAAAATCATATGATGAATCGAAATAGAATTACATAACTTTGGAATTTGTTTGATAATACTTAATATCAATTGCAACAAATTAAATAGTGATATTTAGCGTAGACTCTATAAAATTTGTGTCAAAATTTGGATACTATCAATAATGTCTATCAATATATTATTTCGTGTGTTAACTGGGGTGCAAGTCTGTGAATTCTAGCAGTTTTCCTGATTTCTAACAGAAACTAGTTACAAACTCTTATGTTTGCTACGATGGTTTCTATATATTTAGTTGTGCAAAAATTAATAAAAAAATTAATTTGTATAAATTAGAAATCGTTCGTTAATTCATCGTTCAATTAATCGTTCAATGCAATTAAACTTTCAAAATAAGATATGCTCTGATTTCAATTAAAAACTAAACACTAAGTCTGTCTATGAGTTAATAATTCAATTCACCACAAGTTTTGCTATTCAGAAAAAAAAAAAATCAGAAAGAAAACTAAAAATTAAACTTGCTGCATTCAGAAGAAAAAATAATCAATATTCACAGTGTTGACAAAAATTTTAATTCAATTACTTATTTAAATAAGTTAATACAAATCTAAATCTGCTACTAGAAAAAACTGCTAAAAAGGTTGCACTACATTTGTGCTGCAATTAAAATACGATTCAAGTTCGCTATTAAAGTATTTTGGTTTATAAACTTTTGACTTTGAGTCTAATTTCATGCAAAAAGTGTGAAGTTTTGTTTAGCTTTTATTTAATATAATTTTATAGAAGCAAAGACATGCGCCATAAAAAAACTAAAAAACAAATTATAACAACGACAATATTTAAGTAATTGTAAAACAAAAAATTTTCCTGTAAATCGAATAAATTAGAATGTGTTGAAATTATAAGCGGGCGACGTAAATTTGGCACGCAATGCCGCAATTCTGTTTTCAGTAGCAAGTAAATATATTCAACATCAACCACTACCACAAAAAAAGTGTCACAAAAAATTACTTATATCGGTCACTTGTGTCACGAATATCACGCAATCAGCAATGGAATTATCATTTTTAGTAACGAACAAAAACGTTTTCAAGTGTAAGAAACGGTTCAACATGTTACATTTATAAAAAGTACGTGTTTTTAAAAAGTGATTTGGATGTAATTAAAGACCACAACATGCCATCAAACACGTGCGTTGTAATTTTCATAAAAAAAAAATTAATTGTTTGTATGTAATTAGATATGCAGGACAAAACAATAACTAAGCACTTAAGCAACAGCAAAACTTGTTTCTTTCCACAAAATGCTCAATCAATTTATGAGTAGATAGGATAATTTGCATTTAGTTTATGTTTAATTGACTTTTGTGCTTGATATTTATCTTACATATACAAAAAAAGGTGTCAAAAGTTTTACATTTTCAATTGCCCATTGCTTTGCCTGACAAGCAAGTGGTCATCATGGGATGAAATTCTTGCTATTTTAATGACATTCGTCTCTAACAATAGTTTTATCAGGTCGCACTGGGGGAAGATAACAGAACACTTCTGCTTCAAGATTAGTTCAAAATCAATCATTGCTCTGAAAAATCCAAAGAGTAAACATTATGTTTTTCAAAAAATCTACCAAACGCATTTAAGCGACTTTCTCTTCACATACTTTACTTTTGATGGCACAACAGCCCATGGAGGGCCTAGGCCGAGCTTTTCGCATCCACTCATGTTGTGCGTGTTATATTTGTACATGAATGGAAGGGACCTACAGTTTAAAGCCGAGTCCGAACGGCGAAGTGAAAAGCTTTTCATAGGCAATTTTTACTCTTGTAGGTTTGCCATTGCCTGACAAGAGGTGGGGTGCCGTGCAGAAAAATTATTTTTTCTACTTTTTGATTTTGCCTGTGCCGAGATTCGAACCCCGGACAGTCTGCGTAGCAGTCCAACGCACTACCACTACGCTACAGCGATCACATAAGTCCTTCAAAAAATATGTTAGATTACGCTTTAACAATTATTAAAAAAAAGAAACAAATGACTGCATGACGATACACAAAAAATTTAAAGCTTTTAAAAATAGAACTTAAAACAATTTTGAAAAATTAAGTAAAAATAAAAGTTCAAACTGTAATTGGAATATGCGAACGTAACGCTACGCATCGATAAGTTTCGTTCAATATTTTCAGCATGTAGACGTTTTGCGTTAGGTTAAACTTGTTGTATTTTATTATTGGTTATACAAATAAGTATGTAATTCGACCACATGATTATGCTGTTGATAATAACAAATTAGAGTTTAGGTTAACAATTATTGTTTGGCATTGTATTACTAGCTGCTGCCTCTGCTACGGTTACTGTTGGGTGATTGTCAACAAAAAAAAAAAGAACAAAAACAAAAAAAATGCTACAATAATTGCATTGAAGTAGTAGTAAAACATAGGAGAAGTAACAGCAGAATGAGAGAGAAAAATGAATGGACTTTTAAGTAAAACACATAGATAAAGATTCAAGTTTGTGGTTTAAGTCTTTCGTTTTGTTTGGTACAGCGTCTAAGTAATTCATATTTTAAAACCAAAAAAAAGCAATTAAATGTAATTCCAAATAGTGTTATTATTGCATAAATCTAAATTTCTATAATTTTATATTGCACAAAACGACAACATCAATTTCAACTATCAACTTTTGAATATATGTAAACGTAGCATATCTTTTTCCCCGCTCTCAACTCAAATGATATCAATTACATAATTAAATTGTAAAACTTGCAATTATCATGCAACAATTTCACACTTCCTTTTACAAAAAAGAAATAAATATAAATAAAAATAAGTAGGTGTGTTTCATTACAAATGTTTCAAGTAAACCAGAGAGATTAGATTTAATTTTGTAAATGGATACATCAATAAATTAGTTAGAATCGTATATATTTATACAATTCAATTCAATTCGAAACTTTAGTGAAATCAACAGACATAAATTGCAGCTAAGTACAAGTAAATCGAAAAACTATTGTAGGCGAATTTCCTGTAACACCCACAATCCTTCAAAAGCAGTAGGAAAGCGCAAAAATTGTGCAATATATGTTTATAAATCAAATACTGCAAATCTTCCGGATTTTGTAATTCAATATAATTAGCACTTAAACCACAATTAACTGAAACCACAACAGCAAACAATCACAGAAATTGAAACGCACCGTTAAATTGTATCTAGTCTCACTTCTCTGGAAGTGGTTAAGCAAATAATAAATAAAAGTTGACAAAGCACACAAATTTACCTTAATTTCATTGTATAAAAGACTATTGTATAAATTAATTCTCAATAAAAAAGACGCTAATTTTATTGTTTGTATTTATTTTAATGACTGTTGCACCCCTGAACTATTTATTGGTAATTTTATATTAGGATTATTTACAAACAAAACTATATTTAAGTATTCTTTTTATGGGAACCGGCATGGTTCATAATATAAACAATTCAAAGTAAATGCGGCTATTAAGTTTCAAGTGCTATGATACCACCTCGAATCTATCATGATTTCCTCTGAACCTCAGTTAGAAAACTCTAGCTTCAAGGATTTATTATAAAAAACTTCAACAGTAAACCCCTCAAAACATTTTATTACGCAACGATTTGGCGGGGGTTTTCACCTTCAGTCAGGCAAAAACTTGCGATTAACTGTAAATTCGGTATGTTTCATTAAATTTCATCATAAATATGAAGAGCGGTGTCATTAAAGTGACTCAGCCCCAAAATTCAAATCATTTATTTTACATAATCTGACGAAATCTCTTGTGCACGTTTTGATGTGTCACAAACGAAAATCGTTTGCGCTATTGACTTAATTATAATTTTTAAATAAACATTAACTACAGCACGGTGCTGTGCTGCGGCATAAACATAACTGTCTGGATAATTAACATATATACATACATATTTCAATACATGCCGAAGCTGTCGCTGTTAAGCACATAATGACGACGATTGAGCAGCGAAAAAGTGATACACATTCTGGCATGAGACAACAAAAAAACATTTACTTATGTAAATTTTTTGTGGGTGTTGTTCGGGCAGGCACTTGTGCTCTTTTTATTTGTTTAAAAACGTCACAAGTTTGATACATTAAAATACAGTTTTGTGATTAAAGATACTTACATTTCTGTTGTTGTTGATTGAAAATGTAATGGAGGAACTTTTCATAAATAAGAAAACATAAAAAAATTTGCCATTATTTGAATGTAAGACAAGCCTGAATTGCTTTATTTGCGGCAATTTCTTCAGTTTTTCTTGATTTTTTTCTGTTGTTTTTGTTGCACTGTTTTCTTTACTTTTGCTTAACATTTGCTTACTACTGCTGCTATTTCTGCCCTCTTCTATCAGCGCGGTTTGCGTGCTTACAACTCATAAACGCCATGAGTTATGACTACCATTTAACATATCAACATCGCTGGCTGCTGCTACGTCTGATGAATGCGTATGAATGCCCATGGACTACATCAAATTGGAGTAATTAAAGCCTAATAAATTATGCTTGTATACCTACGATTTTTGCTTCTTTGCTCTTTTTTGTTTGTTAGTAAGGTTATAAACTTTCAAAGTCAAGTTCACAAAATAGATTCAAGTTCTCCTGTGTAGGTAATAGCAATCGATTTTTAATTATTTGTGTATTAAATACATTCAATATGAGGTTATATTTATAAAAAGGTTCAGCTCGAAAAATATACTAGCAATTTATCATCACTCTTATTTAAAATTGAGCAGATTGATGAATATTAGACGTTTACTATTAAATGAATCCTGAAATATATTCGCTGAATTATTCCTATACATTGTACTTATTTATATACTGTACCATATATTTATAGTGAACTAGTATAAAAATAAATAATAACACATTAAAGTTACATTAATTATGCAACATTACTGATTAAAATACCTTCGTTTTTTAACTGACAGTTTTGGAATCTCATAGAGCTCGGCCTTTAGAGCGTTCATATTCGACATTGATAAACTGAAGTTCATTGTGGTAAAGGCATAACACTTGCCACAATGGCTGTTTATCGGTGTGCTGTAATTACATTCCCTCTCTCATTTTTCCTTCTTCTTCCTCCAACCTATCAATCTTCCTTCCATTCAACACAATGCTCTGTATAAATATATCAATAATAATAAAATAAAAAATTAGGGTGTGTGCCTGCAAGTTATTACAAATTCTCGACAGTTTTTCAGAATTTCAATGTTGAGAAACCTAAACCTGTTACCTCCCCAGAGTGCTTAACTAATAGCAAAATTGACAATGGTCCAACGGACTTAGTGCTTAGAAAACATAAGCTATCAAAAATTAGATAGAGAAACCATTATAAAGTACTGAGAGAGGATGTTCTGCTGAATATTTTTACTGCATAATGTTGTAGTCCAGCAGCCCCAGGTTTCTTTTTATCCGCATTTTAGGTTTTCTTTAGGCATATCAATACAGTTAAATCAATTCTATTCTTAATCATTAGAATTGGTTTTTCAGTCCTAATACTATCGGTTTATCATTAGATTTGATTTTCCCATTGATAATTTTATTAGATTGCTTTAACGTGACATTTTAAGTAGTTTTATGATAATGCTAAATCAATGAATCAGCTTAATTACATAATTTTGAACCTTGAATGACTCCAAGTTTTTTACGATCTTTATTCAACAGATACAATATAATATTTTTCTTGCATGTTTATGATTCCCATTTACGTTGCGAACTAAACAAAAAAAAAAATCTCAAAAATCTTCAAAATAAAGCATACAAAGTCCTGAGCGTATTATTTTATGCACATATATTTACTGTCATTTAGAGCAACGTGAATCATTAAATACTTAACAACAAAACTTAACAACAGAAAACCTATAAAGATTTTTATCTATAGAAGCAGTTAACTCTATAAAACTAAAAGCTAATCATAAAAAATTACCCTTAACTTATCAAAAACAAGAATTTTTCGTTTTAACGATGGACAAGTTTCTTAGAAAGGCTAGAAATGCTTAATACGAAGAGCAGTTAAAATATCTTTTAAGTAAAAATATATCAAAAATCAAATCAAAGAAAGAAAGAAAATAATAAAGTTAAATTCACATATGTACATACGAGTATGTCTACAAACATAAGAGTGTGCGTGTTTTTATGCGCATTTGCTAGTGACCCCAAAAAGGCAAGTGCTGAAAATTTTAAACAGACTTTAATATCTCTAATTTCGGTAAATATGTCAAAACTTGGCCTGCAGTGTTCACAAAATAATTTTAGCGTGAAAAGGAACAAACAAACGTAATTGAAAAAATATATTTACAAATTTGTGAAATAATAAAGAAGGCACCAAAAAATATGTCAATAATTTAAAAAAAAAAGTATGAAGAATATAATATGTTCTAGCTGCTGGTGATAGTGATTTTTAAACACATATGTCGGTATGTACCGTTACATTAAACACATGCACACACACACACTCTCATCGGTGTAACTGAACCGCCTTAAGTTCATAAAACTTAGTTTTGGATAATTTTTGTAGGTGCTGTTTGTTTATTTTCTTTAACATCGTTACGTACGTATGTATGTCGGATGATTGTTATTATTGTGATTATTATTATTTCCGCATGACATACAAATATTTTATTTTTGTCGTTGAGGCTCTGTTGGATTGATTGTTGGTTTGTCTGCTAAAATTGCAAATTACCACAGCAATAAAAAAAATTAAACAAAAACCTCATCAACTTCATTGAAAAATTGACATTAAAGTCTGAAAAAAACGAAGCACTAAACTAAAATATTTTAAAAAAAATTCGTTAAAGGGAAAATATTTCATTTTTTTTTTTTTGGTTTTTTGTGAAAATTACGTAAATACTTAAATTAACCGTTAAGTTGTGTAATTTGTTACATTTTTATGGTTGTTGTAGTTAAAGCATAGTAACGGTAGTTAATTTGTCTCAGAAGTTCACATTTTTTAAAGTTTTTTGTTTTTGCATGCTTGCTTCAAAATTGCAATATTTAAGCGAAATTATGTAGAGGAAATTACTTGTGGCGAATGGTAAATATGTAAACGAAAGATTCAAGCAACAAACTTGCATGAGAAAAATATTTATGTTGTAACAATTTGTTGAAGAAGATTTTTTCATGAATTTTCGGTGGAATCAAAGTAGAAATTATTAAAAAATAACTAAAGAAATAATTAAAAATTAGATATAGTCGATTTTATGCTTGGTAACATTTCAGGTAGCAAGTGAAGAATTGAAATTGTGAAACCTACTTGGAAATAATTGGAAGTCGAAACTAGAGTCATCAAAGTGCAAAGTCAATACTAAAAAAGCTATTTTTGAATTTGCGTTGTACTCATGAAATAATTTCCCTGGACAGAAATAAATTCAGACCGTTTTATTTAACATTGTTAGATATTGAAGACATTGATATAACTATTGTACATATGTATAATAGTTATATTTGAGTTGGAATCCTGAGTCATGAATTTCTGAAATCGAAGAGCATTGGATCCTCGTATCATCGAATCCAGGAATCGAACAGAGTCATTTGGGTTTCTAGCCAGAGAAATGTTTCATTTCAAAACAATTATTTATTTATTTAGCTTAGTACAAGCGAGAAAATTACTTAAAATTACTTAAATATATACTTAATTTAGGGGATCGATTTTTTCATTTATGCATGGCTTTATAGGCTTTATACAGAGCGTTCTTTAAACTAAACTTGCTATAGTGAAAGTAAAAAACATTTGGAATGTCGTTGGCTATTCGAAGCAAATAAAAATACTTACTAGCTATTAAGTAGTAATGCACTTAAGTAGTTATTTTTCTTTTTAACCACCGAATTGTTTGACCTTCTTATCAGAAGTTTTTGTTAAAATATTTCATTAAAATGTTTACAAAGCCGAAACGAAATAATTCTTTATATTGAATTAATAAACTTAGGAATAGAGAAAAGAGACGTTTGAACATTAAAACTTGGTCCAACCAACAAAAACGTTTTTCGATACGTTTGAACTAAAAACTTCAGAAAACAGGAGTGGGAAGACGATAAGTGCAAAAACCAAAAATGTTTAACTTTCTATAAAGAAGAATTTTTCTCTTGTTCTGAAGATTAATGCTAATTCCATTATTCATTTGTCAAAATATGAAACAATCACCTTTAGTTTCCAAAGTCTTATGTGATTTTAATAAATCGAATTATAATGATTTGCTTTCTCAGTGACTTTTAGAGGATAGAGATGGAACGAAGAGCTGTTGCACTGGGTTTCATTGTTGTAGTGGGGTGGTATAATCTTATTTTGCATCGAGCTTTTAATGTCTTTACATGTTTTGCAAGTATATTTATCTGTATTCTATTCTATTAATTAAAACACCTAGTTTTTGATTGAGAAAAATGAAAAAAGAGCCCAATTTTAATCTAGCACTGTTCATTATAACTGAGATGCTGAGTGCATATGTAAAGCACAGTATTGCTAGATGACATCGACACTCAAAGTGTAAGATATGATATAAAATATTTTCGTTATTGGGCATTTTTTTTTACCTCGATCATATAACTATCAGAGTCACCCTAGGGATGCTAAAGCTTACTTCTTTATACACTATTTTTCAATGCAATTTGTTCTCAATAGCAAACTAATACACGCACATATTTTAACAAATCCAATATAATTTTTTGTTACTTTCTTTAACCTAGTTTTATGTATTTAAATAAATAAAGCAAGGCAAAAGTGTGTATCAGAATATCGTAACGCATGATTTGAATCAATCCTAATGAATATGAACAATTTTAAAAGTATACAGTTACTATGAAAAGTAAAAATAAATAAATAATTAAAAAAAAAATTATAAGAAAAAAATCAAAAAATTAAAATAAACCCTATAAAACACACACTACTAAATTTAAAAAAATTAAAATTTTGGTTAATTTACTTTGCAAAATGCAGATGTAAATAAGTATAATAACATTTTGGTTTTGTGGTTAATAAAAATAAAAATAAATATTATAAAATTCATTGATGTTCAAAAACTAAGAAATAAAATGTAAGCTTCATTGATGCTTAATAATCTCATGTTAAATTTGTGTTAACCAAACTTTGAAAAAAAAATGTATATATTTGTTTGAAGAAGTAACAAAAAATAACAAAACATTTTGAAATTTTTTTTTTTTTTACCAATTTTAATTGGAGAATTTCTGTAACTTATTTTGAACATGTCTGTGAAATTCGAGCATACATTTCATTTAAATTTTGGGGGAAGTGGGAATCATTCTTTGTGCTCTATAATTTGTCGATAGCGTATACTTTCATTTGCATTGTGTAGAATTTTTGTGAGCTTGGTTTGAAGAATGGGTGAATTTTTTTTTTTTGGTAGTTTCTTTCTTTTTCTTTAACTTTTATTTCTTTGTGGACTGTTTTTTCTTGTATGTGTGTATTCAAATGCTGAAATTTTTTACGCTTTTGTTGCTACAAGTTAACAAGGTTAGCAAAAAGTATAAATTACACGTAAAACAATTTTTTTTTTAAACCATTTATTTGAATTATGTTGATTTTAATGATGAGATAAACTTCTGCGTGGGAGTAGTGAAAGTTTCCAGTTTTAACTAAAAAGTTAGTAAATGAAAACGAAGAAGAATACAAGGAGTATAAGATAAATTGTAGTTGAAAGTTGTAGACAAAAAAAAATCAAAGAATTTATTCTCATAATAAAATTACGCAAGGCATCTGTTTAAATTTTTAAACCAAAAAAAAGCAAGAAAGAAATAGCCAAGATTTTTGTAAGGCAAACGATTCTAGAGAAGAAAAACTTATGGAGCATTGACCGTTAGCAGATACTTATATAGTAGAGCGAGATTGGGTATAAATCAAGGATAACCGAAAACGAACAGAGATTCAGAAGATTAAGAGTGACCGCTTTTGACTTATCTGCTCATAGAATTTGAGCACCAAATATAATTGGATTCAGGCCTCTCAACAAAACCAATTATTCATGATAGAAGTAGAGTCTTAAAGTTTATAGTGTAGAGACTGAATAAAGCTAGATTAAGGATAATCAACAAGGATTCAGTTTCATGGAGATTTAGAGACGCCAATCGAGCGCTACTAGGAAAACATTTTTTCTAATAGCTTGAATGTTCAAAGTTTTTATAGTTGACATATGAAAAGAAGAGATTTTTTAAAATTTAAACATATTTCTGTTCCATATTTTACGTATAATTACTGCAGTTAGCAAACATAAAATAAGGACAAAACAATGGCGTGCAAAATAAACAACTGAAGCAAAAAACCATTAGAACAAAGTTTAATGAATATGGTTTTTAGCGAAGCCAGTAGGAAAGAGGCATGGCGGCAATGTATGCAATTTTATTCCCTCCCAGGCAAACAGTTTTCATAAAGTTCTTCTACCTATTTCTAAATGAATCATGAATCCTTCTGCCTTCAGTTTTTCATGGATAAAACTCTTCAATTAAATATTGCCTTTGACCTATACATCAAGCAACAGTTCAGATTACCTCAAACTAACACTAATTGCCTTTGACAGCTGCTGGCTATATCTGACTTTTTGAGACTTTCTTTAATTGTGTTAATCTGCGCCATTTTTGTCAGTTAACTCCCTCGGATTTCCTGTGATTTCCTTAATTCCATAGATTGATTCTACCTCTGACTGCAATAAAATAATTTATACTTGCCTCAAACTTATGCGCTTTATTACCTTTGATTCTGCCTCACTGCTTCTCTTTGATTTTAACTACCTCTGGTTGATATTAATTGCTTAATTGTCTTTAACCTCTAAATGCTTCAGTCCAAGGTTTATCTTAAATCGCCGATTGCCTATGACTATCTTTGGATTGAATACGATTGCTTCTTATAGCTTCTATATACTTTTGACTTCCTCCTACAATTTCTTCTGACTGCTTAGTTCTCATTGCCTCTAGGGTATTTTAATTTCATCTGTCTGCCCCGACTTCTAAAAGTTACTTGTAATGTATATTGTCTTAAACTTCCTCGATATATTACCTACCGCAGACAGGCTCTTGCAACCCGAGACTGATACTCATCGCCTAACAATGCTTCAGACCTTTCAAACTCTGAGTTTATCTCTGACTACCAACTACCACCTATCACTTCCACCAGCTTTTAATTGCTATTTATTGCTTCAAACTGTCTTTTATATCATCTAAATGTTTCTTTAATATTCATTTTAATCATTAAGCAGAGTGAATGGGGTTGCATGCCCCCTAAATCTACTCTGGTTGGTTTCAACCGTGGCTGAATATACAAACACATATCTTTTTTACTATTCCATGTTTTGTATTTTGTATATCAATTCATAAAAAAAAACATAAAAACAAAAGACTTAAGAGCTTGATAAGCTTAAGCGTCACTCTCTCTCATTTTGTCTACTCCTTTCCTATGTCTACAAAGATGACGTCTAGTGACTTAAGCAAATAATTTAAAGTGGTTACATATTCAAGAAAAAACTGAATATGCAATCCATAAAAAACTACAACAACAACAACAAAAATAATGAAACTCATTTAACACACACACTTACCATTAATAAGTGATGGTTAAGTTGAGGTCAATAGTAAATATGAGATGAAAAAAAAACTTTAAATGTTGAAAGTAAAAGTGTGAAATTAAACTGAACTTTAATAATAAAACACAAAATAGATAAAAGAGTAACAAAAAATTAGTTTTAGCTGCTACTTTACAAATAAATTGAAGGTCAACGAACTGCTTAAGGAACTTTTTATTATGTTACTCTTAGAGATTAATGCGTTTTCTAGATACTCGTACATATGTTCGATTTAAGCTTAAACACATATGATTTTTGTTTTTTTGGCAAATAAAATACGCTTGAAAAAATAGATAATACAATTAATTATGCATGAAAATTAAGATAAGATATAAGTATGATACATAAAAATAATCTTTCAAGTTAAACCACGAATGCGCTCAAGTTAGAGTTACACTTGAAACGCTGCACGCTCTCAAGCCTTTTTGCTCAAGTTTGCAAGCAGCAAATGCGTTCAAGTTTTATGTTTATTATTGAAATGCTGCTCAAGTCTTTTTCTCAAACAAACTTTTTTCAAACTCGAGCTTCAAGTTTTATACATACATAAATTTATTTATTTATTTAACTCTGTATTTTGTTTTGAGATATCCATCTGATTTTTTCGTGCTTAAATACTACTTGATTTATTAGCTCAGTAAAATTGGTTTAAAGCATAAAAAAAGTGGTTCATTATACAAAATTTGTTTAATACTTACTTTATTGTTACGCAAATAACGCAGCAAAATAGAAACAATAAACCAAACAAACAAATAAAATAAAATGAAAAAATCACAAACAAAATAAACCGAAATGACTTTATGGTATCAAATCTGCAAGTAAAAGACAAGAAAAAAAGAGAATTACAAATTTGTATAATGAACTTTTGTGAACATGTGACAAAATAAATTAAGCATAGCAAATACGCATACAAAACATAGTACATACATAAGTTATAAACTAAGCATACAATAAAGTAGGTTAAAACTGATAAAAATTATGGAAATTCCCTGCATGCATACAGTAAAGTAAGTCCGCCAAAGAGTAAATGAAGTGAACAATGTTGCAGGAAGGCGCAATAAAGCTCACGAGAAAAAGCATAATTACGGGTGACAGATTTCAGAAAAGGTTTAAGCATACTCGTTCATACAAATATATATGTATATGCATGCATGAGTTAGGTAACAGCAAAGGTACTCGCACCCGTACTCATACCCTACCTACCTACATATGCAACGCGGTTTTATAGCTGTGTAGAGACATATTGTGTGTTTTTGTTTTTGTAATTCTTTTTTGTTTTGCTTAACTTTAATGAATCATAAATTTTAATACTTTTACTTTTAACAATTTCATATTGTAATAAATCATTGTTTTCTGTTGTTGTTTTATTTCTTCATTTCACAGTTGTGCATGCAGCACATTTGCATAATTTATTAATTGATTGATTTCAGCATTATAATAATTATTTTTTTTTCCTACAACTTCATAATATTATAAAACGAATATATTAATTTTTGCATGTGAAATATGGCGCTTAAATCTTTCGTTTATGCATATACCTTGGTAAAATGTTTGAATGTTACTAAATGGAACAAACTGTAAATGCATAAATGTTTCATTAAATCTCTATGAGCCAAATCAGTAGTTTGAAGTAGTACTTCAAAAGTAGTAGTTCAAAGTACCCAAATTGAGACCATTATTCTGTAAAGGAAGTAGATCATTTTATATACAATTTTCCTACTGTTCGAACTCAAATGAGAACATAGTATTTAAATTGTTGTATTACTTCTATTTTTTCTTTAAATTATTTATTTCACATTGTAAAGCATTTTTCTTAGTCACTGCTTTACTTACCACTTTGCTAGATTCGCCCTTTCATTTCAAATACCAACAAAGCAGCTGCAGCTCATCGTGTTAAACAAAAACAATTCAGAATATTTTAAGCTTACAATTTAGCGTATATGCACGTACATATCTCTTAAACTGCAACAAACATTTCCTCTAGATACAAGCAACTACACTTCAAAACGAAAAACCCTTAGAGGGGGAAAAAACAAAACCTAAACAAAAAACATATTACCCTTTTTGATATTGAGTTTAGCTGTGTGTCTGTTGCTGCTGCTGTTATCTGACAGTATTAACTATTGCCAATACTCTAGGTATGGTAACAACAAACAGCATCAACAACAAACACAACAAGAAGCGGCACCAACACCAAATGTGAGCAACAAAGACACAAGCGAAATGAATGCGCGATCAAGCGATAAAGTATTTTTCTTTATAAATTTATACATACAGCTAAGTGGGGAGCAGGCGCTGAGAGGCAAAGGCGGGAAAGGGGGGAAGGAAATCGGGGCAATGTTGGGGGGAACATATACAGGCATATAGATTTTAAGCTGCTGCTGGGGATTGTGTCAAGTTGAGCCTATAGTCTACATACAAGACTCTATCTAAAAAGTATTACTATGATTTTTCACACAAATTCACATACCAATCGTTAGAGGGAAGAAAGGAGGGAGGGAGTTAGAGGAGAGGCTCCTTAACAAGATACTGCACTTTAGCACATACTCACACAATACTCAGCACATACAATACAGAGTTAGCAACAAACAAGCAACGATATCAACATGTAGTATACAGCTGCTGTCTGTCTATCTGTATTTTTTCTGTTTGTCTGTCTGTTTAGCTATCAGTTGCTATTGTATATATTTTAGTGCTTGACTTTTGCTTTAAATGATGCAACAGACAAAAGAATGGCAAATGCATTTAAAACCAAATAAGGGCACTTTGATATAAACGAAGGCTCTAAATGAAGGCAAAACAGCAAACAAAAGCAACAAATGGGAATAGTACGAGTACTATAGAACTTGCAACAATTGCTGCTCTGTTGACTGCTATCACTAACTAGTAGTGGAATGGTAGTAAAATGTTCTAAGCATTTGCCATTAAGAAAAAAAAAGGATACCTACTACTTATATAACAATGAAAGCTACCACAGTAGATGTGAAGCAGTAAGAGCGGCAACAGCTGCTAGTAACTTTTTTTTGTTGCTTTGTTGGTTTGTACCCAAAGTTGAGTTTCAAAACAAAAGTCCTTAGATATATTTCCACTGGACAAAGACTAAGACATTGCAGCTTGTTAGCTTTCGCTGTTTATACCTTGTATGAAGGTGTGTATGTGTGTTGTATATGTGTATGTGACTTGTGCCTTTGCCCATTATTAAGTACTTCTGCATGCTTGTTTGTTTATTTGTGTATCCACGTGTGTAAGTACTTGTATACTAAGTATGCACACAATAGAACCCTCTAGGGTGCATGTTTTAGTAGTTATTTATGGCCAAAGTGTCAGCGCTAATCAAATAAGAAAATCTATTTTCTGCTGTTTTGTATAAATAAACAACAACCACAATAAAAAGAAGAACATAAAAGGCAAACTTTTTTAACTATTTTTTTGTTTGTTTGTTTGCTTCGTTTTTGTACACGTGGAGAAATATTAATGCAGAATCCAATCGAATTTTCGTTAATTGTTTCTAGACGAAGTTCTACTGAGCCACCCTGCTTCACAGTCTTTCACAGTTTTCTTTCCGTTTGTGGTAAATTTTATTTTATTTATAAAACAGGAAGTTTCTTTTATAATAATTGATGGCGCGATAGAAGCAGTTGGATAAGTATATGAAATATGTTTGAGATGATACGGAAGGCAGGGGCAAAAAAAAAGGGTTTTAAAGATATGAAAAAGAGTGCAAAATATGCACATTCTTACTAAACGATTATATTGCTTTGAAATTGAATTTTTAAAATGAAATTGAATGTAGTTTTTGAAAAATAGATGGAAATTTGTTAAATACATTAAATTTCAATTTTAAGAGCTCAATTTAAAATCGAAGGGTTTCTAATGGTGGAAAAGTTACATATAATATTATATTTATATTGCCAAAAGCCCATCATCTTCCACCTGCCCCCTTCCCCGTCTTCTCAAAAACAATTCACTACTTTCATTGTCGATCCTTATCAGCTCACCATTTCAACATAATTTTTTGGAAATCATCTACCACACGTCGCTTTAAACCTCCCTCTAGACACTTATCATTGTCTTAATTGAACCTCAATGAACATAAAAATCAACAATAATCAAATTTGTTGTTGTTGTTTAGTTGATGAATATAGCTGATATTTATTATTGGCATAAGCAACAGCGACATTAAAACTAACTGTTTATAATGACAGCAACGGACAACTGCTATTGTTTTTTAATAACAATCAAGTGAGAAGCAAAACCTGCAGAGTTTAATTGAATAAAAAAATAAATATTTTTTTAAATATTTGAAAATATATAATTTTTTTGTGAGCTTCTGAAGCAATTATTTGTAATAATTTGCGCTGAAGGCAGTTAAATAAAGAGCAACAAAAAATATATACAGCAGCAGCAACAGCAAAAGAAAAGTACCGCATCAACGACAGCAGCAAGTAACAGCAACAACAGCAGCCGCTTCAGCTCCAACATCAGCAACTTCAACGGAACATTAAGAAAACTAATATAATCGATGAGTGCTTTACAAAAAAACAATAAAAATAGCATGCAGTCAGCAACAGCAGCAAGAGCCACCACAAAAAGTGAAAGCGTTTAACGGCTGCTTCAGGCCAGGCTAAGAAGATGAAGAAAACAGAAAAAGGTTACAAGGAAAAATTATGTTTATTGTTTGGGAAGTAAAACAAAAGACCTTAACAAAAAAAAAAAAATAAATGGGGAAATAGTGATGCAAAAAATTATAATGTAAAAATGAGAAGAGGTAATGAAATAGTTCCGCATTTATTTCATTTGTTGCTCTGTTGTTGTCGTTGTTGCTTTTTGGAGTATTGAGTAACAAGAGCAACAGCGTTTGGTAATGCAAAGTAGTGTGTCGGTGTGTGTGGTGTGAGTGCAGCGTCAGGGGCATACAGACGCAGTGTGATTAAGTGGCTTATGGTTTAGTTAATTGTATAATAATAATGTGCATTTTCGCTCTTGCCGCATTGTTTTTGTATAATTGTAAGTGCTGAATACTGCATCAAATTTTTTGAATTTTCACTCTTTGTGATAGCTTAATCTTTCAAAAATGGGTATGAGTATCCACTATTATTTAAAGAAATCTTTGAGTAATTTATACTTTTTTGAATTGTAAAATAAGCTTAAATAAAAATTCCTATTAGCGTAGTTTCATATGTATTTTGTTACTGTCTACTGTTTTAATTGTTTTAATTTTCGATAATAAAAAAATATGAAAAAGAGAAGGGATAGAATTTAGGCTTCTTAATCACTACTCTTCCCCGTTAATGATGGTCCCTCTTTCTATTTAAATCTTAATACTATCATAGCAAAGATGTATCGAAAGTGCTTACAAAAAAATCATTCAATAACAAAAGATTTAAAGAGCGAACCTGACAAAAACAACAATTGGTAGATATTCAGTAAATTTTACTTTCAGCTAAATAAACATTGAGAAAAAAAATACCATATGCAGACAATAATTGCAAACCGAAAAATGACAATGTTAATAGAAATTTGCGGTTTAAAAACGAAATTGTAGCAAAATTTCACTTTAATTTGGCGGTAAATGAGATTGAGCGTAAACATTTTCAAAATTACAACAAACAAATCTTGACAAAAAAAAAGTGAAAATCTGTAGACAGCAAAACTAAATACAAAATAATAACAATAATAATAACAAAAGTAATTAAGTGAAATGTGAAGTAACAGAAAGTAGAAGTCAGGCAGAAGCGGAGAAGCATAGAATTATTATTTTTGCGGCTCTTATCTCAATAGAAAAATCATTGTCAAAAGAAAGTAAAATGTAAAAGAGCAAATAAATTGAGGGGAAAAAATTAGAGAACTTGCAAGTTTTAGTTTAAAAAAAAAACAAAAGTCTTTCAGTGGAAAAATTATGTAAAACTTAGACACAAACTTAGACAAGCAAATTATTGCTTCCAAAAATTTTCTAGGTCGAAAAGTGAATTTTAAGTCAATTTAAGATTTTGGCAAGAAAAAACTAAATGCCTACACCTTAAAAAACGATGGTAGGAGGCACCAGCACTGAGCGCAAATGACACCAACATATGTGGTCTGCAGTTGTGCATTTTTGGAGCACTATCATCATGGATATAAGCCCACCATCTAAATAGTTCCACACACAAACAAACACACTGCACCCCAACTCAAAATATAAACTTGAACTTTGAAATGAAATTCAATTGAGTTGAATTATATAATTGAATTTTATTGCAAAAAAGTAAAACAAATGATGAATTTATATGATTACCAATTATTAAGCGAACAAATAACCGCTAAAATAGAAGCAAATTGTTAACATTAATTTTGATTAAAGCGCAATGCAGTAAGTACTTAAGTAAAATACCACCGCCGCCACAACAACAACAAAAGCAGCAACAACTTAAATTGCGTGCGCATTTGCGTGCTGCAATCAAAATGAGAGAAAACGCCTTCAAAACAGCAATACAAAAAAATAACAAAAATTAATCAAATCGCGCTCGCTTTCATATACGAAGTGTGTCGCTTGTGGTAGCCTTAATATTCAACATAACATTTTTACCACCATCAGTACTCATCATCATCGCAATCGTTATTTTGATTATCGTTCATCTACAAACGTGTATATGCATTGATTGCATACAACACCAACAACAATAACGAACAACACCGCTACGTCTTCATAATGAAAATGATTTTCAATTATTTTTAAGGTCAAGACCAGTAGTCATTATCATCAACAACAGCATAAATGAATCATATACTTGAACGATTTATATACTTTTTATATAGCAACATAAAGAATGGAATTCATAATTGAAATTGTTTATTAAATTATAATGCAAGAAACCACACATTATACATGCACAGGTAGTTACTCGCAAGTGTATAGTATGCACAAATGAGGATATTACTTTAATGCTTGGCTACAGCGTATAAAATTTTGCTATACATTTATTCATAAAAATAACAATTATTTCTTATAATTGCTTATGTTAATTTATAGTTTCACAAGAATATGTACTTATATCGCATTCGGAAATTCAAGGACTAGCTTCACGCCATCTTACATTAATGCATGTAATTTCCACTACAAAACTATAAAAAACTAAAGATACATAAATGTAAAACACAAAACCTAAACTTATTTATTTAATAAAATAAAAAAATTCTCGTAAATACATTTCTACTTATCCTTAGGGCAGACAAAAACAGCAATTCGCGATTCCTTGAACTCTTCCGATTACCAAAAAATTAAGTTACAAAATATGTGATTAATCAAAAATAAACCTCAATTTGTGTGAAATGACATGTCTTTAGGCAGACATCGCAATAACAAAATTAAATAAAATCAATTTTATCATATGTCACATTTAAAGCAAAAGATTGAAGACATGAACTCTTCTGCGCCATTTAGTATTTGCTCAAACTCATAGAGATATTTATGCAAAATGCATGGAAATAATTTGAAGACAAGTAAAACAGAAACAGCAATCGAAGTGCTAAAAATCATCAATTCAAGCGTGCTTAACCTCTGCATTATAAACACACAAACATACAGACATAAATCCATATAAGTGATGTTAACAATTTACCAATAATCTACTGCTCTTGCCTTATTTTTAAATTTCCAAAATTTTGCGATTGCTAAACGACAACCACTCAACTCATGAATATTTAATACTTGAAGCTTAACACAAAAATCTTGAATTTATATGTAGACAAGTATAATTTATATATTTTTGTCTTAAATGTAAAATTTAAATATTTAATCATACAAAAAATGTTTGTTTTTTGCCAAAATGACAAAAATGGTAAATAGATGAAAAATATTGAGAAGAAAAAAATGGTGGGAAAAATATCGCCAAAAATCAGTTATTGATTGATATGTAAGTTCAATAAATAAATTTGAAAAAAGAAACGAGTTAGAAACAAGTGGAAAGCAGCTAATTTTTTAACTTAGTAATGCTTGAAGAAGTATAGTAGTTTTTTGTTATTTAATATTAGGTGGTTTTTATCTGAAGTACAGAGAACAGTGAGTACTCGGGAACACCAGCAAAACAGGAAATAGATTTTAGACAGGCAATTAACGTTACACTGCGTCAAAGCTTCTGCAGCTAGCAGCGAAAAAAATATCTGATATCTAGCCGTCATCAAAAATTATGAAATTGAAAACAGTGAGCTGTCTTAACTCTTAACACAACATCTGGTCTCTTGGCCTCAGGAACATAGATGGGATGGAAAGTGGGAAAGCTGATGCTCTGATGATTCTTCTTGAACTTTTCCAAGTTCATTTTTTAAAGAAACAAATTTTCATCCTCTTTCTGTAACAATTAAATATAATATGGAGAGGCTTCCTTAAGTGTGGCTTACTATGATATATTTACCGCCACAACTGCTACAGACAAGAAGATGAAACTCTCCAGCACTTTCTGCCAGGTTAACCGAATCTAGCAACAGAAAGGAGACTCAATACATTTTGCAAACCATTCCTCGATGGAATAGGCGATATTTCTCATAAATATCATCATCGTTAAATGTAGAAGCAACATTCATAATGACTGAGATATATATCGGGTGTAGGAATAAAAACTCTCCTCATTTATTGGATATCCCTTACTTACTTACTTAACTGGCACTACAACCGATGATCGGTCTTGGCCGCCTCTACAAAGCTTCGCCAGTCGCCTCTGCTATGCGGGCCCTGGCGCTAGTTGATAAGGCCAAGTGCAGTCAGGTTGCCCTGCAACTGGAGATTAGGACGTCCGCTTCTGCGTGTTCCTCCACCGTGGTTCGAATAAAACACCCTTCTAGCTGGAGCGCTTTCTTCCATTCGCTCAACATGACCCAGCCAGCGAAGCCGCTGGAGTTTTATACGCTTGACTATGTCATTGTCGGCGTACAGCTCATACAGCTCATCGTTCCATCTTATTCGATACACGTCGCCCACGCATACTGGACCGTAGATCTTACGGAGTATCTTCCTCTCGAACGCTCCTAACAGCCTCTCATCATTGATAATCAATGTTCACGTCTCTGCGCCATACATTAAGACGGGAAGGATGAGGGTCTTATAGAGCGTTATTTTCGTCGGTCGAGAGATGGCTCTACTTCTCAATTGCCTACTGAGCCCGCAGTAACAGCTGTTGACAAGAGTGAGTCTCCGCTTGATCTCAAGTATTGGATATGCCATTTCTTTTTATTTATCTATATATTTTTGTAAATGTATATGTGAGAATGGTTGCATGTATTTTCAATATGTATTTTTTTTGTTTCTTTTAAGTTCGACTTCATTAACTGTTAACCGTAACAGTTATAAGTCACTTCGTGCTGTCATTGCACGTTGTTGTTATTCTTGTTGCTATAGCTCGGATCTTGTGGTGTGCTAACTCGAGGGTGGTCTTAAAGTGAACTGTTAACAGCCAAAAGAAACGACAACAGAAACATTTATGCAATTGGGTACAATTTTGTCCAAAGCAATAAAGCTTTTTCGATTTCGTTCATAAACATAAGCAACAAATGAAACCTAATTGAAGGTAATTTAAATTGATTAACAAATTTTATATCGACTTGCTATTGAGCAGAGACAACACACAGAAGAAATACATGAATATGTATGCACATGAATTTGTGTATGTGCTCATGAGTCTTTTCAAGTGTTATTAAAATCTGGAGGCTGTTTTCTGTATTAGATATTTAAAAATTTTTTTTTTTTTGGAAGTTTTTTCAAAGGTAAAAGCGTAGGTTGTCATAAATGCATACGCATTTATTTAACGGGTGGAGGCAGTAGCACTCATTGTTATGTTCCAAACAAAAATGAAAAACTCTAATATTATTAGACTAGATTATTATTAGACCTACTTGTATAATATTACTTACGCCTCATAGGTTTCATTTTATGAAAATGAAAAATTTAAATATAAATTTATTAATTATTAAATTTATAGTTATAAAATTTGGAAATTGTCTACATTAGTTATCTACTTATAAACTTAAAAAAATAACATTAGCATTTTTTTCGGATGATTTACTTTATTGATAATTAAGTATAAACTAAAGACTGGCACATAAATTGTATACAGTTACGAAAGTTATGAAACTTTTCAAAAAACTCATAGCCAATGAACTAATAAATATAAATACATAGTTTAGTGAGCAATTTAATTTCTGCCAGCAATTAAAGTAAGAGTTGGAGACTATTGTCGCCTTCTTCCTACCAGAGCCTACCACAGTGATATTTTTGTCGCGTGTTTTACGAATGTTAAATCCAGTTGTGTTTAATCTTGCTTTTCTAAAATGGCAACTATCATTCAATTTGATACACTTTTTATTCCAACAATTTGTGTTAAAAAATCGCTAAAAATCGGTAAGTGAAATGTTGACAATATATTTCAAGCAACCATTCATCAAAATCTCAATCACAAAAAGAAAATCACATTGGTTTCATTTATACTTTGTTTAACGTAAAGAAACTACTCATTATTAAATTTCACATCAATGGCATTTCAAATTGCGAAACGAAAGACTTAAATAACAAACCAAATAGTTACTTTATAATGCCGTGAAAAGTGCAACTTGAATATTCAAATCTACAACTGTTTTATATTGAAATTATGAATGTAGTAAATCCAATAAAAAGAAAATCAACAAAATATCAAAATATTATAATAACAAATCATAATCAGACAAACAATATGACAAATAATATTTAACAATTGTGTGTGCACATAGAAAAGTTGGTGGTGAAAGTTTGATATTGAAATTTTCACATTTCAATAATGATCAATTAAAGCAAAATCAAAAGTGAATGAAAGCAAATCAAAATCAACCAGAAAAAGAGAAGAAACACCTAAGTGCACATCATCACCACCGTATGTCAATAAACTTTGGAGTGAAGATTGCCTAGGAAGGGACATAGACATTGAATTACAGGGTACCAGCCAGCTAAAAAAAAGCTAAGATGCTTACATATTGCACGAGTATGTCAGATTTTTAATCCAAAAATCGTGCATTATTGCGTTGTCACAGTTGCTGGTTGCTGTCACTGTCACACAGTATAGCACAAATAGCAAAATTGTAAGTTGACAAATATTCGAAGAAAATGAAACTCGACGGCTAAACATTGTAGAAAAAAGATTACTAAAGAAAAAATATATTAGATAACAGACTTTATAACATAATCTTATAAAAAATTTAAGTATACTTGTCTATACTTCAATCCCCCCCTCATCAGGTATTGTATGTGAATTGACGTCATTGACGTCAAAATTCAGTAAACCGGCAACAGCAAGGTACCTAGAGAAGAAAAATATACAACAATAATAAAAATAACAATAGTTTTAACAAGCAACATAGCAGCAACAGCAGTTGCTGTTGTTGTAGTAGTTGTTCAAGCAGCTTTAAAATCGAACGCCACCCGCCGTTAAGTTTTTATTTTTTTGTTTGTTTTTTGATACTCAAAGAAAAAGCGTGCGCTTTGCAGCTGCTTTGGATTATGCCGCAACTACAATAGTCGAATAAAATTGTTTGCTCTATGTGGTAGTAGTAGCTCGTAATTGCAAGCAATTACCACAGAGCAATAGCGATATAAAAATTGCATAAATTCTTGCATATGTATGCAAAAACTAAAAAAAACTAAAAAAACTATGAAAAAAAATTAATGTCAGTTAATCACATGGTTAAAAAATCTGAATTCAACTAAAACTTAAAAACAATGACTTTTAGTTGTTGCCAATAGAAAACCTAGACCCTCAAATATATGATTTATATTTACAGAAAAATTAAAAATAGTTGATACATTTAACCATGAAGGATTTGATTACATTCACAATAAATCAAGTCACAGCTTAAGTAATTTACTCTTTCTTTTCTCAATTTCATGCAATAAATCTTTTTGTTTTAATATATATTTGATATATTTTTTCACTTCGTTTTTGTTTTTTGTTTTTTTTTTTTGTTTGGTATTTCTTGATTTCATGCTCTTGATTTTAATATGCTTGCAAAATTGATATGACAATGAAATTCTTCTACCATTCCACTAACGAAATGCAAAAGATCAGAAGGTTTAAGTGGGAAACGTGTTAATGGTAATTAAAAGGTTTAAACAATTGTTGTACATACTTATGTACTCCTATACTCAAAAGTAATTACAAATTGTGCATTTTTCAAAGCTTGTAGTAGAAAAAAAATGTATTACTCCTCCAATGGAGGCTAAATCCAAAATTCCTAATAACAGAAAAATAAATCACTTCAGAAGAAGTAATACCTTTAGCATAGGCGAGTCTATGATTTTGTTTATCAATTGAAAAAAAAAACATTTTAGTTTAATTTCTTATATTACGGAACAAATTTAAGATTTGGTTTTAACCAAACATTACATTTTGGGTAAATAAATTGATAGAAACCGTATCTAGCTGAGAAATTCGTAACATTTACCTTTTCCTATACCATTCTCTCTTTTACGATTCAGAAAGGAACAATTTTTTCCTACACAAGTATAAGTATAAACTAAAATACTTTTTGTTTTTAAATGTTATTTAGTGCTTCCTCAGTTCTGTACAGTTTATACTTCTTCAACCATTTCTTCTTATTGGTAAGAACAATACTTTTTATTGGTAGCAAAAGTAACTAAATTATACATATGGTATATGAAATTATGGTGGTCGCTGTGGCATAATGTTTCCATTTAATTTAAATCGTTTTATATTTTCCTCGTATATTGTGATTTCATCAAAGCACATCATCGTAAAATGATGCCATTTCTAAATAAATATTTAACAAAAAATTCAACAGTATGCATTTATTGCGATTTGCTTTTTCGTCTAAACCATTCTGAATGCTGCACCAAAACCAATAATTATATAAAAAATTCTCCTAAACAAATGTGTTCTTAATAAATCATCACCTTTTCAACACTGAGTACCCAAATTTATCATACTGATTCTTTTTAATTCCTGCATATAATTACAAATTTATTTATAAAAAATTAGATTCCTGCAAAATTATACTCTACGTGCTGCCATAAAATTTAACTTACTTTAATTTAAATGAATTCCAAAAATTTCACGACTCTCCGCGCAACAAAAAACAAACAAAAAATACACCACAATAACTTTGGTAAATAAAAACTATAATTCCAATGAAATATTTATGTATTTCTTCTCTCATGCGATAAATATGTATGCTCTTTGTTGGCTGATGGCGCTTGCCGCTACATTTTTCATGTATGTATGTTTACAAAGTTTTATGCAAATTGCCCGTGTCTATAAACAAATAACAATAGCAAATATTCATGCGCTTAACTGCCGATGTCGAATGTGCGTAATATTTGTAAGAAAATGTTTAGATGTTCAGGCTTTTTTGGATAGAAAAATATGCTAATTAACATTTTTCAAAGAATACTCGTACTCGTACTCGTACTCAGCTCCAAACAATAACAAATATTTATAAATTCCAAAGGAAATGCATTTGAAATACTTAGTTTCTTAATTAAAACAATATTTAATTGTTATGTTGAACATCTTCAAAGTATGCAAATTCGCTAGATTTAAACTTGGTTAATTGTTATGTGAATTCGTGCTTCTGAATATAATTTGTTTGCTGGTGCATTAAAATGTGCATGGAATTTGGACATTTGATAGAGCAGAGTAAGCTATGTAGAAATTATATAAGTTATGGCTGAAATAGCGTGAAAAATTTATTTATATTTTAATTATTCTGGTCAATATCAAAGAAAGGTAATTGTCCGAAAAGTTTGTTTCATGTATCTAAAAACATAAACGCAAAAGCAACAGAAATTCAGCTATTCCAAGCTGGTGAAAATGTAAACTATGAGGTCAGAGACATACATGTGCCTGAGGTGAACATATGTACTTATACGAAACTATACATGCACCATATAGCAACAACAAGATCGAAGAAAATATATTTGACGTGCAGATGTCGAATCGAAACAAAAAAGTCTAAGTTTTTAAAATTCAAATTGTTTTTTTTTGAAGCCTAAGCAATTTAGAAGAACTATTCTATACGAGCCGGAATACAATAGGCTTTTAGCGAAGTAATACTCGCTACATGTGGATTCTGATATACGATGTAATACAAACATAGAATCAAGTACCTAATGCCTTTTATGATAAGTTTTTATATTTATTTAATTGTATGCCTAGTTTGCACTCGACTTAGTGATTCTTACAACTTTAGACACATATACATAAAACTTTTAGCAAGAAAAATCTTGTATCTGAAAGGTTCATTCGTGCCATTAAGCAATCAGTTGTTAACCCAATACTGATTCACTATTTTTGCTACTGTAATAATTTTCAATGTTATTGCTTTCAGTAAAATCATTCACTCCAAACACTTTATTTTAACATTAGAATAGCTTAATTTCTGTATATTTTTTCTAATATGTGTGACACTAACAAATTAATTTCTGCAATTAAGCTAAAAACAATACAATACAATACACAAAACAATTGAACATTTAACAAAATTACAACAACAAACAACACTAATAAACTCAACAAATGAAATACATTACTGAACATAAAAGTGCATGAAGTTTTTATTATAAATGTGTACAAAAACTTACAGCTATTTGTTGCTTGTGTATAGTACATATATGATTGCAAATTATACTACAATTACAACAAAAACAAAAAAATGGGTGTTGTCCTCTTGCGATTGTCACCTCAAGAAAACAGAAGAGCAAAGGGGGAAAAGTAAAATGAGAGAAAAAAATCAAAACAGGAGACTCAACGCATACCCGGACTTGTCTAGCTTAAAGATATCACAAAGCAACAACAACTAAAGAGATAATATAAAAACGAGGTGTGGAATTCTTTTGCACAAACTGTCAACTGTCAAGAGTCGGCGGTTTGAAAAATTTTTCAGTTGTTTTTTTTTTTTTTTTTTTTTGTGAGTTAAATAAATTTCTGTACAATTTTTCTTATGGGTGTTATTTAATAACTACTGATTTTAAGCGTTTTCAATACCGCACGCGCCTTTAGACAATAAAGTGCAAAAATAATTTAATAATACTTTACAGTCTTTAAAAGAAAATATGACACTTTTAAGCCGGTTATTTTTATCTTACCATAACACCTTTGCTTTATCTTTTTTTTTAAAAATAGTTGAAATTATTCGTACCTATAAATGTCAGTGCCATATTGTATAAAATTAGGTGAAAACTTTTCAATTTATTAACACAAAAAATTTAAATTTATTTTAAACATACATAGCTAATTATTAAGATTGAAAAAAGAACTAGATAGTTCGTCACTTTAGCAGTTTTTCGTTTTGTATGCGTTAAGTTCAGTGCAGTTCTACTCTTTTTTCTTGGTGGAAATTGTCTTTCTTTTGTTTTGGCTGACTTTTGTTTGATTTTTCGAATTGCTGATGTTTGCTTTTCAGCCTCACGTGCTTTTTAGCTTGATACTTTGTCTTTTTGATATTTTGTGCATGCACGCTAGGCTTCAACATACGAGTACATATGTATCTCTAGCCAGCTATTTGTGCATTCAATGACAATGTCTCGTCACGTAATTAATTGTTATTTTCCTTTTTTTTCATTTGGTTTCTTCACCCTCGATTGATTTCTGACAATGTCAAATATGGTGTTACGGCCGCTGTTATACACAAATTTTAATTATCTACAATTTTGTTTTCTCAGATATTTGTATGGCTTTTTACCATATTTTATAAATGTTTATAGGTTGTTATTGAAATTTGACTGGCATAGATTTTAATATATTTGTTTTTGACGATGGAAACCGAAAAAGAAAGAAATGCGAATATAAATTTTATATATTTTAGTAATTTTTTATATAAAAAACAATGAACTTGTCCTTGATAGACATTAAATTTTGGTGGCAAGCAAATAAGACCCAGTACAAAATCTTCAGCATCAGTTCCACCACAGAGCCAGCGATTAGAGCCGATACAAAAAAACACAGATATTTTAAACATACATAGCTAATTATTAAGATTGAAAAAAGAACTAGATAGATAGAAAAATAGTTTATGACTATCTGCTTAAAGCTGAACAAGAGCATAAACTTATGATCTGCTATCAATAAACTTATACTTAATAGCTACTTATCTACTTCGTTCCACAATTACATACACCGCTTCTCTTTTGATACTTTGACAGATATTCTCGGTATAAGCTTAATTTGCACACATGAAGTTTAATTTGCACACATAATTTATAAATTATATTTAACCAAACTTCTCCCTTGCCTTATCGACAAATACCCTAATTCATTATGAGCCTGAATAAAATAAAGTTTTCAACGGACAATAATTCAAAGCCCTACTATATTTGGAATGTAAGTAATTCATGGCTCAACATTGGTATCTTTTAACTTTCTTAACTACAAAAATGAAAATGCATGTGATTTATAATATAAATATGATTTTCTGTGGCAACTTAATATTTTGTATTAAAGGACCCCAACTTTAAAGTTAATATTAACAGCAGCCACACAGATATACCGTTAATGGATAAAATCTCACCAAATATAAAACTAAAGAGGTTAACTTAAAAAAAAGAGATATCTCGAGGTAGGCTACAATAGTCAATTTTCGATTCATAAATTGATATGACGCTCTTTCAAAATGGAGGAAGGAGGTGCAAGAACAAAGGCAAAAGCTATGACGGCTACACATTTACTTCATTTACTTCTATCATAAGCCAATTCCTTGTAGGCACCTTGAACTGAAACTTTTGGCTATTGTCGATCAATTGGTATCCTTGTCTAACTTTATTGACTGACATTGTTTCATGCTTAAAACTTTTCTCGTGAAACCTTCTAATAAAACCGAACAAGAAGGCACTAAGCTCATCGGTTGCAACGGAAACTAGGAGTAAAATGTTTTGAATCAGTACACCAAAATATTAAATCCCACATTAACTAGTAGATCATATAGTATCAATAGTTTAAAAATTCACAAAAAATCGGCTTGACATCTTATTTGAGTTATCAATGCTCTCATTGTTTCTTGTTCAACAGTATTCAATGAAAAGACGTCTGAGTCTTTTATTAACATACAGGATTCATATTAGTAACAAAAGTGTCTGTACATAGTAACCTACTTTATCTAAATTGCAGCTTCAGTCTTTCGTGTTCATACAAGTGTGAATGTGTAAGACTAAGACATGTTTAAGTTCAAAATTTAAAAATCACACAAAATTAAAAAGCACATAAAATCAAAGTTAGAATTCATGAATGAATTTTAAAAATTCATAAATTTTTATATTTATAGACATATAGTATTACATATGTACATGCTATGTACAAATTGCAGCCTACCTACCTTGAAGTAAAGATGGCTTTACTTATAATTAATTATATACTCAAATGTAAGTATAATAAGTAGTACATATAAGTAGTTAGTACACTCGTATAGTTTTTGTTGTTGTTGTTATATATTTATACTTAAACTTAAAAACCCAATGAAGGCGTTTGTGACTGACGCGGCTGCAAAAAATACAAAAACTGCAGCATCAATGTCACCGAACAACTTTTTATTTTCAACAACAACAACAACAAATTATTGATAAATAAAAGTGTCGTAGTTTTTGGTTTAGTAAGTTAGTATTAAATTGAAAGAAGAGTGTGTGACCATTGCTATATAAAAAAATAGTATATGTAAAAAAATTCAACAAATAAATAAATTTACTTAAATAATTTAAGCGTTTTTCAATGCTGATTTGTTTAAAGATTGCAAACTCACACACATGCAAGCGCAGAGAGGGAAATACATACACACACACACAAAAGCGTGCAGTGCTAAAGAGAAAGAGCGAAAAGGCGCGTAGGTTGACGCTGCAAGTTAAACTGCTTTTGTTTAGAGTGTAGAGTGTTTTTTCAATTGCACTTCGGATTGGAGGCTTTTTGCACTGTTTTTATTTATTTCTTTTTTTTTTGTTTTGCATAATTCAAGGAAATCTTTTGTGCTATATAGTTACAGTTTTCCAAAAATAATATAAGAATCACAAAGAAAATATCTTACAGTGCACAGTTTGTAGCTGTAGAAGATGAACAGCTGTTGCTGTTGGTGTACTGCGGTACAATTAAAACTTGTTTGCCACTTGCCAGCAATTGACTGCTATCTGCGAAACTGCCGCTTGCTACAATTTTAGCCGGAAACACGCTTTTTAAGGCTGCTGCTATCTTATTAGTTTTTTTGTTTTTTTGTTGAATGCTCGTGCAGTTTATGTTTCAATTTATCTTCAAGCTATTTTGCCAATGGGAAATTTTAATTTTTTATTTTTTACCTTACTCAAATTTCTTTCACTTTCTATACAATCTAACAAAAATTCTATAAGAAAACTAAAACTTTTCTTTTTTTCAATCGCTCACGAAGCAAAGGCAGCACTTTTTCTTTTGTTTCTTGTCTTTGAAATTGTATCGTTTTTTCGTTATCTTCACTTTGTATCTGACAAATGAATGCGCGTTACAAATTCAAGCCAAGATCGTCGTTGTTGTCTGTCTCAGACTGACATCATTTGGTGCTTTTGCTCTTGCCTTTTGTTTAGACTTGTTCTGCTTGAGCTCGTGTTGCTGCTGCTGCTGCTGCCTGCTGCCTTTTTGCACTTTTTAGTTTCGCTTATTATATTTTGTTACTGTTCGTTTCGCTTTTATTTTTTCCAAATTTTGCCACTCAAATTGCACTAATTTTATATTTTTTTGTATATTTTTCTGGTTCTGTTGTTGATAATTATAACGTTTTATTACTTTTATAATTTTTTGTTGTTGCCGTTGTTGGTATTATGTTATTTGTTTAAACACTTCGTGTTGTAGTTTTATGTGTTTTATTTTTGGAACCGTGTTCGTACACTTCGAACTGCCTATGTTGCCCGCCAACGCTGTACTAAAAGAGTTTCTGCGCTATTGACCACGTTAAATAAGTTTTTAGCACCGATGATGTCAGACTTTTTGTGGTTTGGTTAACTTGCCGCTCTCTCGGAGAGCAGCCATTCACGATCACTCACTCTGTTATTCTCTTGTTTTAACATTGTCTGCAATTTTACTTCGGTCTCTCTCTCCCTCTTTTTGTGTTACCGTTCAAGTTTTAAATTGTTAAAAGTGTTGAAAGAGTAATCAAGCAACTGGTATATTATTGCTGGTGATAATGTTTTATGGTGAAAATACATAGCTTATATTTTAAGCTAGATCTCTATAATAAACTCTAAACACTCCGCAGGAGTGTTTTCCTGACCTAAGGTAAGGCATAACAAAGAAGTATAAAGTAAGTTTGGTGGTACTCCTTATAATATCTTTTTGTTTTATGCTGGGATCTGTTATGAAATACTTTTGATCTATGCTAGAGCCGGGAATGCTCTTGGCCTGTGTCGAAGTTTAATAAAAAATAATCTTGTCTTACGATAATGGTTTTATTATGAATGAATTAATCAAGAATGGTTTGCAACTGGATAAGGCTTTTGTTTCATGCTGATGTTTGGCTGAATACAGAAACGCCCAACTGACAAATAATGATTTTCATATTTCACAGTGATTGTATTGATTTGTTATGAGTTTAAATTCATCACTTCGAATTGAATTAATCTGTTTTGGCGTTCCATTTGTCGATTTTGAATACATTTCGATCGCTCCGAACCTTAAAAACTTAATTTTAAGCTTTCTATAATTGATGTGTCTCCTTCAAATTCAGTTCAACCCTTTCTGAACTAAAGTAAACAGATTATTTTGAATTGAATTAAACTGTTCCGTGGTGAAATCGATGAGTTATGAAAGTCAATTATTCAGAATTCTAGTTATCACATTCTGAGATAAAATAGAGTATTCCTAATCCTAATTGACACTTTTGAAATTGAATCCAGTTTGATGATTATGCAATCCAATTCAGTCTTCAATTTGTCTGCAGTGTCGTTATCGGAATTCTTTCTGTAATATATTCTGTTTTGAACTCATTTCTTTTTATTTGGGAAATAATGTATTAAAATTAATAAAAATATACTTACTTTATTTTTCATTAGTATGAATATAATTTAAAAAAGTAAAAATAAATAAGAGTTAGTATACTACACAGGATTAATGGACGTTAGATTTTCCATAGAGAGAATAACATCAATGAATATAGAAAAGGCTGATCAGACAATCGTTTCTGAACCAGCAAAGGTGCCTCCTAAGGCAAACCTAACGTTCATTAAGCCTGTTTAATGCACTAAATATAATCTCACATGAGAGCCAAATTTTGGAAAAAACTATTTTGCCAAATTAAAAAACAAATCTAAAAATAAATAAGATTTCTAACTTTTTATAACTTGGCAACTCTACATGTTACTCTTAAGTTAATGTTTACGAACCGGCTTTTTTTACTATTATCAATTTTGTTTCCAAACTTACCGGCATTTTAGTTTTAAGTACAAATAAAAACAGCGAGAGAGCGTAGAAAGAAAGAAATGCTCTTGCAAACGCAGTTAAGAGAATGCGCTAAGTATTAAATTTAAATTAATGTTATTTTTCTTAGACGTTCCAAGAGTTTAAAACTAAAAATGTAATACAAATAAAAAGAAGTAAGTATACATTGAGTGGGAAGTATTCGTGCAGTTTAGAGCGTAGCAAATTTATAAGCTTGAATCTATGAAGCGTGTGCTAAACGAAAAATAAAAAATCACTTTTCGAAACTGAACTGAAACTAGGCACCCTTCGTACTATTTTGTTTTTGTTAATATGCACTATTTAGTGACTTAATCTTGTTTAAACATTTTGCACATTTTTGATATTCTTCCCCCGAAGTCTAGACACTTGAGTTTGATTTATTAGTTACTATTTACTTACATTTTGTTAATGTTTTTCAATGTTAGATAAATTTTTAACTTACAGTTTTATGCAAATTTAATGCATAATTATTTTAGGCCGTTGTTATTACCTTGCTATTATTGATGAAAAACATTTTGTCGATGGGGTAAAATAAAACGTTTGATTTTTGTTTGTTTTCAACACATTGATGCTATGTCAGTAGTTCAAGTGTGTGTAGTGAAATAAGCTGATCTGTGTCTTTTTCCTAACCCTCATGATTTTTCGATATTACATATAAAACTCAGCAAAACAAACTAAGGATTGCAGCAAAAATGTTAGCAAAAATTACAACATATATTTGCTTTTAGTTGGTGAAATTCACACAAATTCATTTTACCTCTTAATCCGTTTTTTATAAAGGTAAACATTAAAGTTATTTCTATTTTAGGTTTGAATTTAAACACATGCATACATAAATACATGCAAGTTCGCTGCTTTAATCTTTCGTTTGCGGTAACCCGCATATAAACTATGTACAAGGGGACAATTTTTTCCTGCTTTTTGCATTTTTTTTTTGGTTTGTGCTTATGCAAGTCATAAACTTTTAGTTTTAGTTTTTTAGTTTAGTTTTCAGCACCGATAGCATATTTGCTATGTAAGTATTGTACTTATAATTTTTCTTAGTATATCCACGCGCATGACCCTTTGAGTTCAAAAACGTGGGCGTCACAATCACAACTGCAACAACTATAACAACAATAACAATAAAACTAATAAAAACAATGACATGAAAATAAAGCAATAGCTCTGAAAAACACTAGCAGATATCTAAAGCACATATACCATACTAACATATTTTGTATAGCTACACATACGATGCTGGTTGGCGGAGGAGGAGTCGTGGAGCTCCACTAGATGTAGTGTTGTCATGAATAAAAGATTAAACTAAAGTAAAAAAATTATTCCTTGAATTTCTATATTTTTCTTTGTTTTGCCAATTTGTGGTGGACAAATTTTGTGTTTTAGTGTTTCGTATTTTATTTTTAACAATTTCTTTCAATTAATCAAAACGACAAATAGTAAAAACGTTGAAAATGTTTTGTGGGCTGGTGTGTTTGGTTGGCTTTTAGAGAGGCACGTGTTTTGGCCATTTAAGAGGAAACAAAAAATAAATGTTGCTTAATACATTATGCAAATTAACAAAGCACGTTTACATAATTTTTGTTTATTTATTTGTATACTTACGCCCGCAGCGCAAGTAAATGAGACGCAAGCTAATTCTAATGTTTTCTAATGGTTTTTAAAGTTCTGTAAACAAAACATAGAAATTAACACCGAGAATATACGGTGAGCATTAACGAGTTAAGATCAAAAATGAAAATTAAGGTTGAGAATCGAAGCTAAAGATCAGGGTTAAGGATTTATTATTGAAGACGAGGATCAAAGTTTAAAATTAAGAATTGAAACTGATGAGGAGTGAAGGTATGCGCTGAAGTTGGGATTTCAAACCAAAGTTGAGGACTGAAGCTAAGTATTAAAAACGCTGAAATTTAAAACTAAGGATAGAAAACTAAGAATCTAAAGCTGAAAAACAGGGCTAATGATCGGTAATATGTAGAATTTCAGGATGGGAAAAGGTTAATTTCAGGTTGAGAATTACTCTGAATTTAAATTGAGTAGTAAAACTGAAAATTAAAACTAAAAGTCTAGATAGAGAAACGAAATTTAGAAATGAAACGAATGATCTTGGCTCAGGTCAAAAGTTGAGGATCGAAATTGCAAATTAAAGTTGAAAATAGTAACTGGGGATCGCACTTCTTCGTAATTATTAAACTAAAAAATAATATGAATTAAAGCTGAAGATCATGGTTATCTAAGTACCGTTGTTACCTAACCTAAGCTTAGTATCGTGACCTAAGATCGAACATCGCAGTTGATAATCGTTCGTGGAAGAACGAAGTTAAGATCTTAATACCAATATAGGAACCAATATTTAAAAGTAAATTGAAGAATGTGAGGGTGAGAAGTTTCATGCTGAATATCTAATGTCTACGTCTTACATTCTTGAATAAAACTATCAAATCTCTAAATTCTATTAAATGAAAATAACAATAAGAAAGTTGAGACTTGAAACATGAAAACATGAAACTTGAAAATCTGAGTTTAACACTCAAAGGATTGAAATTGAGCATCAGATGTTGATGATCGAGTTATGATTGTTTTTTGTTCAAACTTTATATCCCCAGGAAAGTTACTATATCATATTATACCAGAACATAGAAGAAACTTTTTGCATTTTTACACGTACATATATCACAATTGTTAACAATCAATCATTGGTATATGGTTTCAAAGGCGTCAAGAAACTAAAAAAAACTTAAAATATACTTAACAAGACGAAGCTTCCGGTTGTTAACAGGGTTTAAATATAAGAACATATTTGATGAGCACACACACACACATGCATACACGTTTTACACATTTTAATTTTTACACGCATATGTGTGTAATATATTGTAGGCATCTGCTTAAACTTATTGAATTTCATTTGTTTTTTTAATTTTATTTTCCTTTTTCTTCAATTTGAACTTTATTTTGTGCTTCTTCTTACACTGTTACCTGGCTTTGTTGTTTTCTTGTTCAATTTATGTAAATTTTCTTAATGTTTTGATATGATGTTGTGTTGTTGTTTATTAGGTAGTAGCGCCCTTTGTTGTACATTTATGGCATAAATATGTTTTGAATTTATAATTAAAGTGTGGCATGGAGCGTAGAATGGAGTGTTGGGTGTGTTTTGTGGTAGGCACGAGCTGTGGGTGATTTATTTGTTGTATTTGGTTTTTTGTTAATATTTTTAAGGCATGCTCATAATTTGTTAGTTAATAAGCGCACAACAAAAAAAGAAAAAAATAAATCAAAGATATAAACAACGAAACTTTGGTAATATTATATTTTAAGAGTAAAAATCAATATTTAGTAGGACGAAAGTCAATTTTTATTTTTAGCTATTGAGGATCGAGTTAAGGGAATAAAGGTAAAAATCTACGATGAGAATTTAAGCAGAGAATTGCCGGTGCTCAAAGCTGCTAGGTTGACGTTAACCGTCATAACTTATGTGCAGAGAACTGAAAATGAGCAGTGATACTCTGGGAATTGAGTGTAAAGCCCAGCGTTAAGGTTTGAAGATGAGAATCAAAAGTGGGAATCGACAATAAGAGTAAAAGTAAACAATCGACCTAGATAATGGATGCTGAGAGTAAAAATCAAAATTCGTAGATGAGTATCAAGGCTTTGCAATAAAGTTGACAACCTTTAATGTGGAAATCGAAACCATAAACTGAAGCCGCGGATTAAATTTGTTAAAAATTTAAAGTGCATTTTTTTGTTACGTTTGCCTTCAATTTAGCTAAGGCAAGACTTTGATCTTGTCTCACACTATTCTACAACGAACTCGATGCGATCACAGAGATTGAATTGGAAGAGCTGCTTGTGAGGCTAATATTAATAACTCAAGGATACAGACATAAGATATCTAGAAACAAAATAACTATACCCAACTTTTTGGGTAAATAAAATTTTGAATTTTGTACTGTTGAAACATTGAAATTTTCAGATGTTTTATGTGTTTCGGATGAATTACACATTAAAGCTTTTGTTGTTCGCTAAATTTTTCATAGACGATGGTTATTCTAAATGGAAGTAAAATAAGCTATAAAGAAGCAAGACAAGAGACGAAATATTCGTGTTTCATTTGCAGCTAATTTTCCGTAAATTTATAATAACTATGTACATATGTAACAGTCCAACGAACTACCACTACGCTACAGCGACCACTAATGTTTGCCTCATTTACCATGCACCAACCAGCCAACCAACGAAAATCGACCAAATTTAGGGTATTAATAAACTACAAAGTTTATTCAAATTTTCGAAAATCTGAATTGTGCAGTAACAAAGTTGCAACAGTGCCACAGTTACAACTAAAAGTAGCAGCCGCGAAGCATCATAGCATCAATAGTGCAACAAAGTCACATGAATTGCATGTTGACATGCATGAACTTAAATGCAGTAGCAGCAGCAGCGCAGCAACAATAAGAAATATCTAACGATATCAGCAGCAGTAGTTTGCAACAGAAAAACGAATGTTTTTTTTCTTGTTTCATTTCATTACCATTTTTGTTGCAACAACCACAACCAAATGAGGCTAAAGAGTGCAACATTCGAGTTCCTGTTCATGCTATTGGCAATTGATTGCTGTGCCTAGCGTTTGGTGATGCCATAAATTTTCATGAAGCTAAAATGATATGCAGTCAAATGTGCATATAAAATAATGATTTGGTCATCATATTAAACTGGCAGGCAGACAGACAGACAGAGAGTCAGACAGTTATACGCGCGCACAGACAGACATACCTAAGTAGGTACATGAACAGGCAATGAACAAGCCTAAAAGTACTATTCAAAAATAGTTTAAATTTATATACGAGCAATACTTAATAAGTTTGTGCCTGAAGTCTTTTGTTTTGTACTTCAGTAGAGGCTGAAGCTGAGAAAAAAATTGTAGTTTTCTGTGAAGTACTAATAAAGTATAAGTATTTTACGTAATTTATTTTAATGCAAAACTTTAAAACTCATTAGCAGCATTCAAAGTAGCAGCCCCTCACCGTGCATTAAACGAAACCAACAACAATTGTCGCTGCATTTTTAATGGTTCCATAATGTCTGCCATAAAAGCAAAGTACGCTAGTTAGCGGGCAAGCAGGCAGTAAGGCCGTCACCGCCGCACTTCATAGCATTCAATTAACACACTAAAATCCACGCGAATGAATGAAATGATTGAATAAATGAACGAATGAGTGAATAGTTGCCACACACACTACGATGATGATGGTGATGATGACGATTGATGTTTGGTTTTATATGCTGCTGCGGCTGCACTAAAAAATATAGGAGCGTTCGTTCACTCATTGCAAGTCATAACAATGACACCAAAAAAAAAAAAAAAACTTAAAAATCACAGTTACTTCCCACAACAATTGTAAATATTTCAAAAGCCTCTACTCAGTTTTTTTTTTACTAAATGTATTAATAAAAGTTGCTGAAATGATGCCATCAACAAAAGCAAGCAGCTACTGTCATACCAAAGACAGCAACACTGGCAGTAGAAGCAACAATTATTAAAACAGCAGAGATAGCAGCAGCAGAACTGTAAATGAAAATCTATTTTATATTTGTTGTTTTATCTTAAGATTGTGAAGTTATCCTCCACACACGCTCAGCTCAAGCATTATATTTTAGCTCGTGGTTACATCAATATTTTTAGCTGATTGCTCAATGAACAGCAACATAGCAGCAGCAGCAGCAACATAGCCGTCTGTATATATTTTTTCTTCAAGTGTTATTTCAGAAAGCATATAATTAAATTATGCCAAATGAAATAATGAATTACTTGCAATTGTTTTTCCTTATTTTGGTATTGTTCGCTATTGCCAGTCACTCTGCAGCGACAGCAATGAAGTAAATTAGCTGCACAATTGTAACAAAACAGAAAACCCAAAAATTATTTAATTTATTTGTAGTAATTAAGCAATAATTTGAAAAGCATAAAATATTAAGTATGTACTCGTAAACAAAAATTATCAACATTCAAGAAAATGTTGTTTAATTGTTCATGGTTGTTTTTGCTAATTTTTTGCCTAATACTTAAAGGAACTGCAACATACGTACATTAAATAACTATATATTCAATAATGATTACGCCGAAAATTTATAAGGATTTCTATTCTAGCCGCTGCCGATTTGATAGATTTATTGCTCTTGAAGAACATGCTTATACATAAATAAAAATACACTAGTCAGCAGCTTACGATCGAATTCGTGATATTCAGATGGAACTTAAAGCAGAAGACGATAAAATACTGAGAATTGTCTAGTTTTTTCGTTTTCGTTCTATTATTTTGAAATTTGAAATGAATGGGTCTTCCCTCTCTCCTCGCCATCTTAAATTCCATAATTTCAAGATTAGAATAGCCATCATAAGAGAAAAACATTTCGAATTTAATTAAAATTTGTTAAGTTCCAAGGTTTGAAGAAGAAGAGGGTTGGAAGAAGAGGTTAGAAGTCTCACGTATTTACCCACACACATCGCGTTTCAAATGTCATCACAATCAGTCGAGATTTGAAGTAAAACGGGTGCAGATTGTATGGGCACAACACATTGGTGATGAATGCTGCCAAGAGACAAAACTCTCCCAGGCTGCCAGGTAACGAACCTATGTTCGAGAATTTTGATGACGTGGAATATGTTTTTCTGGCAAGTCATTTCTTTTCAAAGCATTTCATATTGCAACTTTTCTGATTGAAACGGAAAATCGATGAAAAGGAGATAAGGAGTGAGAAGAATAAATGGTTGAATGGCCCATATAGCTTCTGTGTCGCCGAAAGCCCTCTTATCTTCGCGGAGTGCTCACTCTCATTTCATTCATATTCTGTCTTTCAGGATTATTACAGAAGTTGCGAATATGTTATTAAGCAAGGTTATTCCTCTCCAGATATTACTTTCTCCACAATTGCCTTTCTTCGGTAGCATTGCGCGACTGTCTGCATAACTTCTTCATCCCCAAATCAAGAAGGGTTAGGGTGAAGAAAAATTAAGAACTATCCAATTACTACTGCCTCTTTTACTTACATATTCTATTGTTACCATAAAACATGTCATTCATTGTCACAGCAATTCCAAGATTCATAGTTTTTCATGAACAATGATGCACAACGTTTTTTCCTATGTGCAAATATTTATTGAAACATTTACATTTGCTAATAAACACATCGATTTAATTCAACAAAAGATGCTACAAGAATTCTGATTTTATATACCAAAAATGGCATAATTGTAATTAGTTTCCTGATAAGCCGAAAGTGGCAATACAACAAATAACAACTATTATAAACAAGCAACTTAATTATAAAATAAATACGAAAATAAATAATTAAAAAATTATACAAATGCAAATAATTATTTATTTGCATATTTAAATGTAATTGAAATAGTAAAACTAAATAATATTTATAAAAAAAAAATATAAAAAATAAATCTTCTAGTAAACCAACCAACTAACTCGAAAAAATTAAAATGGTAAGATCAAGTATTGGCAGTTGGCAGTAAATAGTTGATAGTTGCTGGTGGTTCGCGCCTAGAGACGAGAAGAAAAGCAGATGACATGTGCTAAATAAATAATAACTTTTCTTCTTTTTAGTTATTATTAATTAAATAATACCAAAAATAGTATATACCAAACTAAATATGCTAAAGCAAAAATGTTGAACTTGGTCAAAGTCACGTAGAAGTTTGTGTTTCAGGCTTTCAGAAAATATATGAGTTCATACCGAAGTTGGTAAGTTGAATCTGCGAAAATTGCTGTTGCTCGCATTGTTATTGTACTTATTGTTTGTATTGCTGCGCTGGTTGTTGCTGGTTGCTTGCTTTATTCACGTCCCACTCGCGTTAATTACAAATTGTTTAGTACTTGGTTTACATGTAGCTGGCTGTCGCTGTTTGTTGCTGCAAACAATCATCCGAAACCAACTACGAAACTAAGCAAATTTATCATGTTAGCCATTAATCAATGTTTTCATATATTTTTCTAGTTGTTCTTGTTCAATTCAAACCATTTTAGGCCTTTTTATTTACATAAGTATATTATAGAGAATTTGAATTATTGTACATAATTGAAATATGTGAGTCTTTTAAGATGAAAACTTAATTTTTTTATCAGCACAGCGTTTATAGTATTGTAGAATATAGTTTCGTCCCATTTATATACAAATGTACTTTTTTACGCATTTTGTATAAGAGTCTTCCCTTATCACAATACGGTTTTACTTTTTTGTTCCTTTACCCTCTTTGTTTTTATAAGGTTCCGCTCACCTTGGGCGATTTCCAAGACATTTGAAGACTGGACGTTTTTGAATTCACCAAAGAAGATACATAAATTAAACTGAATACTGAATCTCGTGATCTTTCAATCTTCAAGGCGCATAAACTTCAAATAAGTCAGCTTAAAATCTATTAAATCGAAATGCTTTTTCCAAATTACTGCGTTTTGGGTAAAATGGTAAAATATATTAGTATTGACGTTTTGAGACTACATATTGTAGCAACAACGAAAAACAACCAGCAATAGCAACAGTTGCATGTGTGCGGCCTTTTTGCACATTGATTTATTTCCAGCAAAGTGTTGGCGGTTTGGTTACGTTTTAAATGTGATTATTATTGTTATTTTTGTACTATTAAATAAATCAATTATTTGCGTATATTCGGTTTTTGTGGTTTAGCTTAAATTTGTACGCCATTGGCCAAGCAAGTTGCATACATAGATTCGTTTGCGCTGCACATTGCACATTGACATTTCAGCGAAATAATATTGTTAAGTTTATTAAGTGTTAAGTAAAATAATTGTTATGTTGCACACATGTTTCTTACTACATACTACATTTGAAGTTGTCATTATTGTTGTTGTTGTTGTTGTTGCTGCTACTGCTGCTGCTAATATGCGCTTGTTGGCGTTAGCCGTTTCTGTTGTTGTCACTATTTGTGTTGTTAGTACTGTTGGCAGCATAAACATAAACGCTGCATTTGTAGCATTTCCAAAACAATTTTGTCTTAAGTATTTCGTACAACTACAACGTAAGTACTTGAATGTGTGTTGTTTCTTTGCTGCTGGTGGGTTGCATTTTTGGTTGTAAATATTATAATTTTATGTGTTTCGCTGTTTTCAGTTATACAAAACAAATAAATTACGTGGGCTTGCTATTGATTTAATTTTGTTGCCGTTGTTGTAATTTTTTTACATCATATTTTACACGTTTTATATCACATCGTTATAAAATATTTTTGTAGAGTACCAATAGCTATATGCAAAGTAATTTTTGAAACTATATATGTAATAGTTTATTATGATGTAATTACATTGTTTTGTACAATAAACCATTAATATATAATATACATATAAAGAATATTAGATTGTCATGTGCAACATTTAAAATTTCACAACCCCAACCCACCACTCCCGATATTTGCTAGTTACCAGAAACCTATACATAAAATCCTTCATTTCCCCTCTAAAGCGAATCAGTCATCAGAAGGATGACTCCTTCTCAGGAAGAAGGAGGGAGAATGAGAGTGGGAATGCAATATTAAGAAACAACTAATAATTTTTGATAAAGAGAAAACTCTATTGATCAGATGGCAATCATACCATTCGAACCGAACTCACTCGAATCTTCCTCAAAAGAGTAAACTTAGAATGAAGTCTATGAATGAAGTCTAACAATGAAGTACAATCGATTTCTAGGGTTGCTGTGCATTTTATGCCGGTCTGCAATCAATTGATCAATCGTTCAATAGAAACCAACTGTTAATCATCACACCAATACCCATATAAGTATTCAAGTACTCAACATAACATATTACTCACAGTCATTCAACTGTCCAATAGACGAAAAATTTTGATTGATTTACTCTCATGTTAGTCAACGTCTCTCTCAACAAAAAAGATCTAGACAACAAACCTGACTCGGGATTTATTCTCAATTTACTGCATTTGATAGCTGTTTTATAGTTTTCTGTTGTTTGTGGTTTTCAATTGGGAAAATACGCTTCCGTGTTTTTATTCTACAATATGTGAATGATAAAATAAATTGAGTCAATGCCTTGGTGACTAAGCGCTGGAATTTACGCTTTAGTTTGGGCATACATACAAAGCTGTGTACATGCTAATTGCTTCTTTTTTACGATATTCATTCATTCATTTCTTAAGAACTTTCTTTTACAAAGTCAATTTTTAAATAAACCAAATAAAAATACAACAAAACAGCCCACACGTGCCTGCAAGACAAGCCCTTTCCTTGCGGATTTTTCTTTTCATATTGTAACTGCACACACGCAAAATGCGTTTCGTCTTTTGACATATTAACTTGAAATCACTACCTCCAGCGCACAGCAGCTGTTGCTGTATGTTGCGGTTTTTGTAACGCTATAAACGTAAATTAAGAGAAAAGGTGGCATTTATAATGCCACAATTTGTGTCACCAATAAGATGTTGTGTGTGTGTGTGAATGTGATGTGGCATATGGCATATGGCATCAAGTATGATGGGCGTTTTGATTGATGTCCATAAAGATGTGCAATACTTCTTTTATTCACTGTTTTATTGCTGCTTTTTCACTCATTTACTACACCATTATACTTATCTAGAAATATAAAAAAGGTGCAGACAATTTATAAATGTTTATTGAAGGTTTTTCTCTTCACATTTTAACAAATAATTTTTAAGGTAGTGACATCTGTGCCAACTATAAACCGTTATAAGAAATAAATTCGTAATCAATCTTGATGGCATAATTTGAAATGTGTATGTGTGTGTGTCTGTATTTATTGGATTGTGTTAGACAATTTGGTGCCACAGTGTCTCATATGGTATGTTGACGTTTTGTGCTCAAGTCTTTCGTTTTTGATTGCACAAACACACATTATACTTGACAAACATGGCGGGGTTTATATGTGAGCTTCTATGTAGGAGGTTGTTTGTAACATGTGTGCATATAGAGTAAAGAAATTACTTATATAACTACTTATTAATATTTAATGCGTTGCAAGACTGTCATAAATCAAAAAACCAAACTTTAGTACTTTATCTTATGTAAAAATCATAATTGCATCTTATGAACTCTCGACGTGAGAAGAGTATTTGTCGTTTAAGTGCGTTTTTCTCAGAATTTATGTTTTTGAGTTATGACAGTCTTGCAATAAACGAGTGATATGTCCACAGAAGTAAAATTATGGATTCAGATTCCGTTGTAGCTGCTTTTTGACATGCCTTTCCACTGCGAATCACTGTCAAGCAGAAGCCATATGGATGCAGCATAGTTATTAACTAATCAATCGATCTCTTTGTTGATGGAATACCCTTTTTCATTACCCATATATTACCTACCAAGGTTAGACAATAGAGTGTATAACACAGTCCAGCATAGAATTCGGCGAGTATTGCTAATAGAACGTTACCATATTTTTTAAAAGTAATGCCATCGATGAGGTTGATCAGCTTTTATCCTTTCGTTTTCAACCCATATTTTGGAGAGTGAGTGCTAATTATGTCTAGCAATGACGGATTATCTCTTTGATGAAGCTGTTTTCTGCACACACTGATTCTGTATGAGATTCATCAAGAGCTTGTACTGAAACGGTAAGTTTATACCGTTGTAACAGCTTCGAAATTACTCATACTACGTGTAGCTCCATCAGTCAAGTTATCAACCATAATTTTTTTTTTTTTTATTCTTTGTGGTTGGTTGGTCAGGATCGCAAAAACCTCAGTATAAAATTAAAAGCTATTGATAGCTCATGAATATATGTAAGTGGTATAAAATCTAATACAAGTTATTACCCCAGCTTCTCATGCAATACATTTCAAACCTTCTAACATATTTAAGTCCAAAATATGCATTTATATTCCTTTGAATACTTATGTAGCTAAGCTGGCAGCATAACACTTTGAGATTATGCATCATAAGTACACATTGTATCACATTGACATTACAGCAATTGCAAGTAAGTAGTTAACTTTTAACACCAAGAAACAACAATGACCCATGAAATGACAATTGAATAATTTTGAGAAAATTCAAAAGAAAAAAGAATAAGCTGGCACAGTTGAATTATGCTTCATTAGAAAAATAACAACAAAAGGTTAATTAACATTTTAAGTTCAAACACACAATGACAACACAACGAAAAAAAAGCAATTTAAACATTTTCAGACATTGCAGACATTTAATAAATTTTATATGTCAATTGCCCACTACCGTTTCGGTTTTTTGTAGACTGGACAATACAACAATTTGTTAGTTAGTTGCCCAACAACAAGGTCTAGTTGTTTAGTCTATAAATTACTGAGGTAAGTATTTGCTTATCCAGAAAATAAAAGGCAAATGTCAAAAAATAGCTTCGTATTTTGGTGGTAAGTAGTTGGAGAGTAGGTAGATATAACCGCGGTCATGGCAAAATGCTTGTTGTTATTTGTTTAGCTTGTTTGTGTACACAAACAATGAGTTCTTTAATTTAAACAGTGGCACTCTTATGGACTACAATTTGACAGTATGTACATAGTTAGAAGCAACATAAATAAAAATATAATTTATTGCTTGATATTATTAGACACAAAAGTAGGTAGAATTGTTGTTACAAAAATTTTGAAGCGATGTGTAGAGAAAATGTTATGACCATTTTCAAAAGTCAATGTTAATTCAATTTAAGATTTTTCAAACTAATTTAAATAAATTTTTTTTATTTATTTATTTTACATTTTTATATTTGTAATTTAACATTTTTGATTGATTGGCAATTTCAGCTAATTTTCGTATGTTGGTTTTCGCTGATTCTATTTTTTTTGTGCCAGTCACAAACTGTTGCCAACAACACACCGCACACAGTGTCGTTGCCGTTGTGCTTTTAACTTTAGCTGCTTATTTGTCCTCTTTGATTTTTGTTCGTTTTTTGTGTGAATCTTCTTCGACATGTTGTATCTATTTATTTAAAAGTAGGGGGTGTGTGTATGTGCAAGAGTCAAGTAACTTTAGAATAATTTTTGCGTTGGTTGCCAACTTGTGCGCATGCCTGTCTGTCTTGTCTGCCTGGCTGGCTGCTGCCTGCCTGCTTGGCAATTCACTTTTTTCTCTTTTTCGCATATATGGCTTGAAACCAGACAATTTGGCATATAAATTAACTGTGTTTTCTTCTTGTGTTGAACAAAAGAAATAGCACTTTTCTTGTACTTGTATCTAAAATTATATATTAATTTTGGCACCAGAGCAGCCGCGAAGAGTTCAGTAACCAAGCAATAGCAATTATCAGAGAGCAACTTTAATATAGAAACGAAAACATATGTTTAATTCGTAATAAAAAGTTTGGTTTTTACGTGTGGCAATTCTTTGAATAATTTCAATTATATTTTTTACTCAAGAAGAAATGACGAAATATTGGCAGAATTTTTGTTGGAGAAAAATGTTATAAAACCTACATATAAAACTTCTTTTGACACTATAAGGAGAATCTCTAGAGTTCCTAAAAATGACGTAGTACTGTATAACTTTTCCATGAAAATTTCAAGAAAAAGCGGGATGGACTAATATAAATTATATAATTTAATACAAAATCGGTGGCTTTCAAATTGTTTAAAAAATTTATAGAAATGAACTTAAAAAAAAACCGCGATGAAGCATATGTGAGTCGATACATATCATAGTCGATCACCATAATACAATTTTGGCACATTCAAGGCCTTGTTTTTCTTTTAAATCATCAGTGTGTATTGCGTCAAAAGTTTGTAAAATTTTTGCGAATGGACTTAGGCGGTTTTGATATGTATCGTATGAAAAGTTTAATAATATTTTTACTACATCAACTGTCCAACTCCTGTTTTTCTTCTGACTGTCTTCTGTTTTTTATAGAAACCTCACCAAAATTACTGATTACAAATTTATTCAACCGAAAAAAAAAAAAAATTACCTGGGTCTTCTGCTTCTTACAATCGCTGACCGGTCAAAGGAAGTGAACTTATATTTTTGCACCTAGTCTTTATAATTGATATTAAGTCATCCTCTTCTGCGCTAAGGAGAAAGATGGGATGCTTATACATGAAGGCAACGTCTTACAAACGGCGGAATATACATTCGATCCTAGAATCGAAATATGTAAACTCTCTGAGCCAGCATTGGTCTAAAATACAACCCCTTTCAATATCTGAAGAGAGAAGAGATGAGCTGGACTATGTTACTAAATCTATATCAAGAATTAAACATAAAATATCCCGTGCCTTAATGATTGATTTTTCAATAAATCTTTTTCTCAATTAAGCTATTTTAGATTTAAATATTTTTTAATTAAGACTCATGCCGCCGACATATTTAAATAAACTATGCGTTGTATATATATGATTTTTTTTTTATTATTACTTCTTTTTAATTAAAAATCATGAACTTTAAATGTTTGCCATAAATTTTTATCTTGATTAGCAAAGATTTTTGGTATTTTTTTTTATTAAGAAATATTATACAATTACGATAAAATTAAACACGGAAATTAATTTGTACATATATTCTTATTCAAAAGCCTTCTTAATTCTACGCATAAAGCGTGGCACACTCAGAAAAAAAAGGTGTACGACTGTACTAGTAAGTTGAGTAATTGGAAGATTGAAATCGGAGGAAGCATACTTTATACTTATCCTCTCAATTGTCGTAAATTCTCTCATTTTCCATATACAATTTTAAGATTTTATAATAAAAAGACAAGAAAATACACCTTGTGAACACCCCAATTGAACATAATAGCAAAAGCCACTGCTCTGAAATAAAAATTCTAGATATTAATTTTATGGTATTTTTCAGGGGGAAAATTGAGTTAAATAGTATTGTTATTGATAAAATTAGTACTTAAACTGCTGGCACAATGGTTTTACCCAATTGAGTAATTGTAATAGCAGGAAAAACTATTGAGTTCAAGGTCTTTTTCTCATAGTGTACAGCCAACAAATTTTGTAGGCCACACTTTTGAGCCCCAGCAGAATACAGTGGAATAGAAGTAGTCAGAGAAACAGCAGAATTATAATTTAAACTGTCAGTGCCACTTAAATGCTGTCATGACATGACAGAAAAAAAATACAAAACAAAACTTCTTGAAGTTCTTTTAAAATGAAATTAAATTTTTGTTTTACTATTCTTTTTCTTATATAATTTTAAACCTAATACGCGCAAATAATGCGTACAATTGATTGTTATTTAAGAAAAAAAACAATAATAATAATTTTGACTATTGTTTTTAATATTTCATGAGTAGAAAAGTTTAAGAGATTTTGCTATCTGTACTGTTGCTCCAGACTGCTGCTATAGTGCTTATGACAACGGTGATGATGATGATGATCATGATGTTGATGATAATACAAAAACGTGACTTGCCACTTTCCAGTTAAAGTGTCAAGTTGAAGGCCCTTTTTGCCTTAGTACACAAGTATAAGTACATGTTTAAGTACAAGTAAAGAGGTGCTAGAGAGATACTACTTATACTATATAAATACATATCCATATACATACTTCAGTTATGAAGCACCCGCACATCTTGACGAGTCTTGTTTTCTTAATTGAAATGACAGCAGCAGCATCAACGCGTTGTAGCAACATGTGATATGGGGTTTTTTATTGTAATAGTTGTAGTTGGAGTAGTAGTAGTGGCTTTTGTTGTTGTTATTGTTTTTGTTACTGAAACTGTCTGTCTGTCTGTCTGTCGGTTTGTAAGTATTTACATTCAACATACCTAGCTCTTATGATGTGCGTTGGCTCTCGTTATACTTGCTTGTGTTAATATCATGAAAAAGTTATTGTTGGCGGGTGTGTCACAGTGACACTTTTGCACACACTCACACATATCTAAAGTGGTAATTGAAAAATCTGAAAAGCGTTGAAGGCGTTCATGCATGCGATACTGTAATTTTCATGTTAGCTTGTAGTTTAAACGCATGCATACACAGCCGTATGAATGTGTATTTAATTATGTGACAAACAAGTATTCACTGAGATTTAAGTTCGTTTCTAGTGTCTTTCGTTAAGTGAAAAGGAATTTTTGTTTCTACAAAGTTCTTAACAATAAATTGAAGTGATTTTCAGTTGTAGAAAAATTTCAGTTTATATAAATGGATAAAAGAATTATTAGAGCTTGATATAAATAAATTTGCAAATTAAGCAAAATAAAGCAGCATTTCTTTGCATGCATGTCGTGTTTGTAGGTGAGAGAGGAAGAAGTACACCATCACAGGTTTTATAAATAATTTTTTTTATTTATGTACTTAAAACTTTCTGCATAAGTTTAGAGACCTGTCAGATGTTAGATTTATCAGCGATAAATAAAACATCTTCCTTACTTTTAAACACATTAAATCATCTCATTAACGCGTGCAATTTGTATAAACTCTTCTTTAGCTTCCTGGTGTTTGCGTGTATGCGTGTGCAACATTAAAATAATCCACGCCATTATCAACCTCACCATCAACCTCATCTTCACCACCACAATCACCTAAACCAAACCTATGTATGTATCTAAATACTTATCTACATAGTACATGTCAGATTTAAATCACAAATTTATTTAAATAACCAAAAAAAAAAAAAACACTACAAAATATAAGCGTTATTCTTCTTTTAATCTTTCAGTTTTGTGGGCATAGGCCAAGCTTTTCGCATCCACTCATGCTATGCATGTTATAGTTTTACATGAATGGAAGGGACCAACAGTTTTATGCCGAATGTGAACGGCGAAGTGAAAAGCAATTTTTACTCTTATAAGTTTGTCATTGCCTCCCAAGAGGTACTGCCGAATAGAATAATTGCTTTTCTACTTTTTGATGTTGCCTTTGCCGAGATTTCAAACCCGAACACTCTGCATAGCAGGCCAACACACTACCAACTACAGCACAGCTTCCACTTGTTTTTGTTATTACTTTGCAAGTAAAAAACACAGAAAAAACAACTCTGTTTGCTTGTTCATGTGCGCCAAAGACTGAGATACTCAGTGTCACTATCAACGGCTTCTCTATCTACATAGACACATACTACATACATTATATCATTATACTCCTGTTCATACTCATACTCAGTTCTTATTTTTTGGCAATTTAAAATTTTGTAAATCTTTTTATTTTTTGCAAATACTTAAAATTTAATTGTCTTGTGAAGTTAGACAGAACATTGTCACAAAACAATATGTATGCAAAGAATATAAATACAAGTGGAGGAATACAAGTCTTAGCTATATACTAAGACATAAAAGTTCCTTAGATTTATCTTTAACAAAAACGTGAAGGTCATCAGCTTTTTGGGCATTTTAGGCTACCAAAAAACAAAAATCTGAGCGAAAACAAAAACTCATTTCTTTGGAGCTCATGTACTGAGGTGGCGTAATTTGATAGCATTATTATTATTACGAGCTTTATTTGTAGTTAAAGCCATAAAAGAATATTTAGCAGAAAAATAAGCAACGTTAATGTACTCACCACAGTAAAGTGTAAAAAAATTACAAGGGAGGAAGGCAGGGATTTTCACGCGGCATGTACATTATGCATTAATGATTGTGCGTCAGATTTTGTTTACTTTTTGGGGTTTCTTTTTTTTATTATAATGTCTTACATTAAGATCAACTTAAACTTAGAAAAGGCACTTCATGCTTAAATTATATATTCTCGTTTTATATACAAAAGAAACTTAAAATATCACAGGTTTTTACTTGAATCTTTCGCTTTTAAGCTTTTTTTTTACTAATATTTAATAAGCGAAGTTTGCATGAATATCTATGATATATGATACATATGTGGCTTAAATCACTTTTTCAAATTAATATCAAAGGATGTGCGTTAAAGATTCAATAAGCAACTTTAACAACTGAAGACTTATTATAAAAATAATTAAAAGAATCTAAAAAATTCAATAATTCAAATAAGTAAACATTTTATGATTCGAAGACTTACTTGTTTGATGTTTGAAAGATTTAAAGAATTAACTAATAGATGAAACAAGAATTCCATTATTCAAATATTGGAAAAATTTACTGATTTAAAATATCAAACATTCCAAGATTCAAAAGATTAACGAGTCAAATATTCCTAGGGTCAAAGATTCGCTGACTGAAGGATTTAAAAATCAAAGATTTACTCAAAGATAGTCAAAAACGCAAGGATGTAAAGATTCAACGATTTTAAGTTTCACATTTTTAATCTTAATTTTAAAGAATAAAAACTTCTATATATGATTCATAAACACAAAGTTTCAACAATTTATAGATAAACACAAAATTTCGAAGATAAAAAAATTCATAGGCTCAAAGATTTGAATAGCAGAAACGCTTTGCTTGAATGATTTTTCTTCTTCTTCTTTAATGGCACAACAGCCCATGGAGGGCCTAGGCCGAGTTTTTCGCATCTACCCATGGTGTGCGTGTTATATTTGTACATGAAGTGAAAAGTCTTTTCATAGGCAATTTTTACTCCAGATAGGTTTGCCAATGCATGTCAACAGGTTCCCCCAGATCCCCCGTTTACACAAATTTTAATTTTTTGATTGTCCCGAGATTCAAACCCGGGCACTATGCGTACCACTCCAGCACACAACCAACTACGCCACGCTGACTATGTACTTACTTTACTTACTTTTAATGGCATAACAGCCCATTATGTGACTATGTACACTGATTAAAATATTGTATTTAAATATTGAAACATTCACAAGGTTAAAAATTTAAATAAATCAAAGATTCGCAAACGTCCAAAAAACCAAAATATCAAACATTCAAGATTTAAATGAACTGATTTATACCAATATTTTGTATCAGCTTCGGTTTCGGAAGCTTAAAGACGATTAATCGATTATGGATTAATCTACAACACATACATATTTTCAACATATGCACGCAATGCGGCAACTTTACCACAGCACTCTACTAAAGCAAAAAAAAAAAACACAAAAGTGTCGTCAATGATTGCGTATACGAGACTTTTAACTACACTCTTATGATTTTTTAATAGAACAGCAGCACAAGCATAGAATAATTAACGATATATATTTCTAATTTTAGTTGTGGTAACCAACAATCTAAAAATAAAAAATTTAATTTTGCTTTCAACATTTGAAAGCGAAAATTATTAAACAATTAGTAACTGATTTTTTTTTTCCTAGGCTTAACAATTATCGAAAAGCCCGGCCTAGGCCCTCCATGGGCTGTTGTGCCATTAAAAGAAAAAAGTTAACAATTTTAACTTTTTTGAAATAGATTGTTTTATTAAAATTCTTTTATATCATGCATTAAAAACAAACCTCCATTGCCTGTGCCGGAGTGCTGTGCTGCTAAAATATATATATTTATTTGCATGATTTAGCAAAAAAAAAATTCAATTTCTGTATGTAGTAAGCAAATACATTCACATTCATTTCGTAGTTCAGATCAAAATGTTTTTATTACCATTTCATATTACTTATATTTATTATGTTGATAAAATAAGAATAATCATAAAAAATAATGTTTAAATATTATTTAATTGTGTTGTAAATAAATAAAGAATCAATTAACAAATACAATAAATCATTTAACAAGCGTAAGTCAATTGGTGTTTGTTTGTGTGCTTAAGTCAAAATGCAGGAAGCTATTGATTTTTTGTTTGTCAAAATTAAGTTTCAACGAAAATTTACTAGCGAACCAACTTCCGTATCGAAAATAATCGTGCATTTGAAATGAATGAAGTAGTCAATTGTGAAATACAATATCGAAACTTTAATTGCAGATCAATTATCACAATACCATACAAATACTTTGATTCTCTGTCTCTTTCTTCCCTTCACACTATGGCATTCTCTTTCTACCATATTTTCATACTGTTAGTGTTGTCTGTTTCTGGATTTCTAAGTTACACGGTTCTTCTTCTAGGTTTAATCGATTTCTTTTACGTAAGTTATTTTATGCTTAACAATTTTTATGTAATATTTCTTTGACTATCGTAAATATTTATTGTATGTATGTAATTTCTTAATTACTCTCTTAATTAATATTAATATTACGAGTAAAAAGTAGGTATTTACTTCAACTCATTAATTATCTATTTAAACTAAATTTGTTGCTGTTGTGACAGATATTTTTATTACTTTTTTACAAAAAAGAAAAAAATCGAATTCAGTATATTTCACCTTGCATACTCGTAAGTATATGTTATTTATGCTATTTCAAAGTCTATGCGTTTTCATCAGAGTCCGATGTAATCGCCGCCTACATTAGATTAGCCTAACAATGCCAAAGTTCAGGCTAACCCTACTTGTGGTTTGGCCCGAGGAAGTAGCAGAACTGAAAGCGAGCTCAATTCTTTCCGTTTTCCTAGCATGATTCAGAGCTGGATTCGTCGATTACTAAAAGAGGAATATATAAGATATTAGAAACATCTGCAACAGTAATGGTCGCCTACAAGAGTAAAAATTGCCTATGAAAGGCTTTTCACTTCACCGTTCGGATTCGGCATAAAACTGTAGGTACCTTCCATTCGTGTTCAAATATAACAAGCACAACATGAGTGGCTCCGAAAAGCTCGGCCTAGGCTCCCATTGCCATTAAAAGAAAGAAGAATTGACCTGCGAGGTTAATAGTTGAAGAGCATGATGAAAATTACAACAGATACTCTTTCTGAGCAGTTAATTTACGTAATAGACACTGTTCATACTCTTTACAATTACATCATAAGTACTTACAACATGTATGAAATTATGTTTCGTGTGCGGCACATGCTGCGGCATGAATTACATTCATTCAGTTCGCAGCTAAGGCAGCAGTAGCAGCAACAAACAAAAAAAAAAACTAAAACTAGTTAGGAGCAAGTAAGTTGATACAACTTACAAACCTACAATCTAATACAGATAAGACTACAATAAATCTACTACACGAGTATATGGACATGAAGTCTTTAGTTTGCTGTATTATTTCATGTTTAAAGTTTTGCTCAATGTCTAAATTTGAACATTTAATTACATTTATGAAATCAAATACATACGCAGAAAATCTGAAAATCTGAAAATCTACTTTAATTTCACGTTAAAAAAATTATCCAACTATTATTCAATTAATTATGCAAAATGTAATAGAAACAGAAAATAAGTAGTAAGCGATTTTAAGGTGAGGCTTAACTAGGTTAAAGTTAAGGTTTAAATGTGTACCAACATTTGAGCGTATTGTTGGTGCAGGCGAAACGTTTGTTGTTTGAATCTTTTGTTATTTTTTTTTTTTTTTTTTGTTAATAAGCATATAAGGATTTCTACAATTTTAATGGTTTATCTAAGTATGTTGTTGTTGTTGTTTTAATACATATCTCAAGCGAAACAATACAAATTAAAGGAGATTAGTAACATAACTATTCAACCGAATTCTATTGAAATTTTGACAATATCTATTCAAATACTAAAAGAATATCAAAATTAATTACACTAATCAAAATAGAAAACCATCAGCATTGTTTACGCTCCAAAAAAAAAAAAAAATCAAACGAGCGATATGAGTAAAACGGTTGATTGATTATTATGATGCGTGGCCCTTCCATAAATTTAATAGAAATTGCATGTGAAAAGCCCACACGCCACAGCACACGTTGGAATAATCAAGCCCAGAATGAAATATTAAAATTTAAAACATAATTCATAAAAGTAAATTCTTAAAATATTTTTCGCTTTTTCGCTTGTTCGTTTTACACCTACAATTGTTATAAAAACTCAACATTGACTTCAAAACTTTTCAACTGTCAAAAATTGTCTGATTAGTTTTTCATTTGTTTTTGTTGATTTGATACATTTCTTACTATATTTTTTTGGTGGTTTTTTTTGTTATACTTTTGATTTTTACGCTATCATGGCAATATATGGCTGGTGCAGGCAAATGTGTTAACTCACTTCATTTTTTTCCTATGTACTTTGCAACAAATTTTAATTAACCACATGCAGCGTGCGCCGTTTCCTATTTAAAATTTCCATTTCTGTAGTATTTCTAATTTGGGGTAACAAGCTCCACTTAAACAACACTTAACCATGAATGAATGCAAAATTTAGGTTAAAGTTGGAAGGAAAAAAAATATAAAAAAATTAAGTAACATGAAACTATGTATGTGTTTACAATTGAAAGTAAAATAAGTAGTAAATATGATACAATAAATCAATAAATCGAATAATATTAGTTTTTTCAGACTAGCAGCAGGATTGATAAAGTTGGTCTTGCTGACAGTGATGAAAAAACGTCAGAGTTCGGACTGATTCGCACTTAACTGGCTTGAAATGATTGGGTAAACCACCAAACAACACCAAACGGTCGAATATTCGTCATTCAGAGGAATGAATACATTCACCGACAGGATATTACTGAAACATTATCAGCCACCGTGGTATTAACATTTATTGTCGAGAACGAACTAAACAATAGAATAATGAACTTACACTGGCATGATTGTTGCTTTCGGTCGCGCCATGTCGTGTGAATAGAATATGAATTTCATGTTACTCATTCTTTTTCGTTGTGTTGTTTCGTGATGGCGAAATCTGTTCGGGTTTTTATCACCGGTTGTACATATTTTTAAAATTTTGGCGGAATAATAGTTGATGAGGACGAATTAAGAGTTAATATAGCAATTGCTTGATACGGGGTTAACCAATTGAAGTGTTACCAACTTCTAATGCTAGCGAGTAGATTACGATGAGAGTAGTGTATTGCGACTATTAATGACTACTATATCCTCAGGAGGAGCTTACATGTATAATTTATTCTAAAAGAACTCAAGTTAAATGTTTTTAAACATATTTTATTCAAAGAATTAACAATGATTGCCTTGAATATCCTCTTCCACACAGACTAAACTAAACTAAGTAGTTATGTTAAATTGAAAAACTGAACGTTAAATCGTCTGCTCTATTAAATAATTTGATTTATTTAACTTGTTCAGTAAATTAATTTCACTATTATTTTTCTTTCATCGGGTGTACCTATAGTTTATTTATGTTTTAAAAATGATAAGATATTTTTGTTTTAAGCACACTGCCATTAAATATATACATACATACATACTATGGGGAGTTACTTTAAGTGCCAACAAACTACATTTTTGTTTGTACTTTATTTGTTTATTACCAGCACACTGAATGAATTAATGGTGTCACTTATTTCATTTAATTTTATAACGAAATGATCAACTTTTGTGCTTGTGGTACCAACAAGTTTCCATAAAAACACAACATTATTAGAAATCTTTTTATTGCATCGCCGAAAAATAAATAAAGTATAACAACTTGGTCCATTACAAATATCTTGTTTTTATCACTTAAATGAAATATTTTATCACAAACAAGGCAAAAACTTTTGAGAAAAAAAAAACAATTCAAGCGAACTGGAATATTATGAAATTGTAACATTACAATGAGGTGAAACAATTTTAAAAGTAAATCCTGGTACAATTTAAAAATGTTCCCAGCGTTAGAAACAAAACTTTTTATTATTTTGTTTGCAATATGTTGACGGACATGAGACAGCTCACCCTCTCTCACTTCATCAAATAATATTTGCGCATGATAACGCACAAGTTATCAAGAAGAAAATAATAATAAAAAAAAGTTATTGGATGCAGTAAATTTGTCGTTTGGTTATATTAATTTCAGTTCCAGAGACTAATATTTTTCTTCAATGTTTTAAAATTAATACCAATCAAACTTATATCATCTAGTCTTAGCATGTTAAAGTTGGGAAGAAAATAACCATCCACACAAGTTAAAAGTCAATAATTTTTTGTTTCTCGTTAGTTTTTAGATGCCAAAGTATCATTTTTACTTATCAAATTTATTACTGAGAAATTAAATTTTCACATTTCATTATTGTACATTATTTGAAGTGGTTCACGGTTTCCAAATACACTACACAAAATAACAAAAGCAAAAACTATAGAGCCAGAAATTCAAGTTAACTTAACATTGATATGCCAAAAATGTACGTTTTCCCCTTAAAAATAAAAATAATAACAATAATAATATTTATACACAATTTATATTTTCTTAAAGTGCTCTTTAATTACACACAAAAAATCATAAATGCGTTGGGAGTTTTCGTTTTTGGATACTTTCAGTGCATTACAGAAAAGAGAACAAAAATATCAAACAAGAATTAAAATTTTTCGTTGTTGGACATAAAACGAAGCCGCCTGTGCACATACACACACACATACACAAACGTATATTATTTAATATTTTTAACAATATAATTAAGCAACTGTAAAAACATTTTCTGCATTGTACATATTTATGTGACGACGTCATTTCATAATCAGCAGATCAGTTGTTTATTTGGGATGCCGCCTAATTTTTATAGCAGAGCACAAAATAGTTTTTTCAATTCATTTTATGATTTCATTCAACAAATTAAAATATGATTAATTGATTGTTTGTATGTATTGAAATGCATGATGCGTACCTAGTAAATATTTCGTAAAATGAATGAATGATACATGAAATTTGTTTTGGTTACCTTGGAAACTGATATTAGAAAATGTTAACAAAGAGATTTTATTGGATTAAGTATGAGTACTTGAAAAAACATCAGCAGCTGCAGATGCTATAATGTCGTTTTTGTTTCCAACTGGTTCTTTATCACCAATGAGGGCTTTCAGTTAATCTTATAAAAATTAGACGGCCTTGTAGAGGGTGCAATAAAAATAATTTATTTAAGCAGTTTTCTCAGGAAGTCGAGTATTACATAAGTAAGTATTCAGGCAGTAGGAAAATTGATGATAGTAAACTTTAATAAAAGGCACACTATTTGAAGAAGTCTGTGTGGTACTGGCATTTTTTCTTTTTTCCTTTTTTGCAGTCCAAGTTGACTTTTGACAAGACAGGCGACCTGCCTCTACCCCACTCTCAAATTAAGTTGGTTGATTTTGTGACTGTGAATTTTTTGACACCGCTAAATTTACTATTCATAGTTTATTCATTTTTTATTACGAATAAATTACAAGTAGTAAATCTGGTAGCTTGAAGGTACTAAAAACATTTATTTTGTAGAAATTGGACATTTTGATGGTGAGAATTCCAATTTCACTTGCATATTTAATGTAAATCAAATGTCCCCTTACTCACGTAACTACTTATTAATAAACTCATATCATTTAACCAATAAAAACGTATATATAATATTTTGTAGCATGAACACCTTTTTTAATTAAATTCAACATCAATCTTTTTTCTCGACTATGATTTTATCTACCTCTTCTTGTTCACTCTATTAAGTTTATATAAATTATAATTATTCAATTTTTAATAAATTTTGACACCAAAGCACATATGAATGATTGATGTGTCAATGTCATCGATATGTTTAAATTATGCAATTTGCCATTATGTTTTAATTAATAACTTAATAAACAATGCAATTTTCCGCGGGCAAACAGGAAGTGGAATAACAAGAAGTAATTTGAAGAATTTTGAAATACAATATGGGCAATTTTAACTCGATCGATATGCAATCTACAATACATACATACATATATAATGATTTCTTAGAACAGAAATTAACAATACCTGCATCCATATACGCAATTGGCATTAAATAATAATAATTTTTAACTATCTGGTTTGATTTCAATTTGAACAATTTTTTCAACGTAATCTATTTTATTATAAATATGTATTAAGTGTGTGCTAAATGCAACTTGCAGCTTTTCACTATTTTTACTCGATTTACAATTTTTTACTCGAAATCCCTTTTTATATATGTAAGTACTTATACCAGATTGGTTTTGTTAATGAACGCTTTTCGAACAAAAACTAGTAAATCGACTAAAACCAGTAAAGAGTTTCAAGTAAGCGAACAGACCTATTTTTGATATTCCTTTTTTTATTTGAAACATTTACTCATAATCAACACATAATTTGGTTACATAATTTCAAATGACATTTTTTACACTTTCTGATTTTATTTATTTTGTTTAATAGATTGTAGCTCATTTGTTAAGGCAATTCTAGTGAAAGTTAATAATGTAACAATGTAATGTAGTATGTAATAAATAGAAATTACAAACGACAGCGTGCAATCATTATACATGATAGCTAATAGCTAGAGAAATTATATAGAAGCTCATGCAAATGGAGAAATCCATCAACAAAGTAAAAGAAAGAAATGGAAAAAATAAAAGGCTGCTGGAAAATAGTGTTGGAAAAATAGAGAAATAGGATGGTGGCATTAGCAGGCGGTGCCGGAACGTTGGCACTGGCGGATCGATGGGTGCTTGATTTCTTAGAAGAAATGAGCTTAATTTTTCTGTACGAGTAATCTAGTTAAAGCTGTGAGCAGTGATCTAGTTAAAGCTTAAAATCTATGTATGTACCTTTTACTTACTTTTAATGGTACAACAGCCCATGGAGGGCCTAGGCCGAGCTTTTCGCATTTATGTATGTACTTTCTAGTATAAAACGTGTTCGATCGGACTTATTTTTTTTGGGAATATCTATATATACATACATATGTACATACTTCCGCTCACCTGGTAAAAGGTGAAACCAGTGATGTGGTGATAATGCGATGTTGGCACTTAAGAGATTAACAACCTGCTTTCGCATTGCTAGTGATTGTTTGCACACGAGGGCTCGATGGGATGCGTCGAATGCTACAACCCAATCAGTGCCTGATGAAACTAATCATCATTGCTACATTTCAAAATTAAATATTATATAGGTCTAAAATACTTATTAAAGATAACTATTAATTTAAAGGAAATATATGATCGAATGTACTTGCCTTCAGGGTGAAGTCGATTCCACGCAAGTGCACAAGTCGCCGCAACGTAACCGTTAACGTAAACTTGCACTGTTCACAACATGCGGCTGTACCGGCAATCAGGTGACACTTTCGCACAGGCCCCATATGTAAAAAGTAACAACAAGGATTCCTGTTTCACTGTTCAAATAGCATATTTTTAACCGAAAACACTAACTTTCAATTACAAATGTTACCATATTTTATACACATTCACTGAACATACTCATCTGGTAATGCATAGTAAACACAGCTCACAAAAGGTCTGTCCCTTTACTTTTTGGGCAAATCTGGTAAAATGATAGTAAACAAAATATACTCTCTGTGAGAGCCAAGAATGCACATAAGTACAAGAACGCAAAAAATCACATTTCTTTCCCGAAATATAACGTCAAATTGTAAGAGCAGAAACTTGTCGAAAATGTTTAAATTGTAAACAAAACACTTTCAAAAGTACAAAAAAATAATATTCAAGAACTGTTCACACAGTTTCCTTTCTATATAAAAGTTATTTTTCTAGAAATTCCTTTTTTTCACCCGCGTTTAATTACGGGAACATACCTAGTATTAAACACTGCTCGCTGTCAAAAGAAACTGTCAAATTTCTGCTCTCTCTCGCTCTCTCTCTATTATTTAACCAATTTGACATTTAACACACTCTTCTGCTGAGTGGTGTTTTCTTCTTGTGATAAAGAAGTGAATCATTGGTGTACAAATTTCAACTAATTGGTTGATTTTATATAAAATAACAAATCGATTTTTATAAAAACTAAGCAAGAGAACGTAAGCAATAATGGCTGGTACACTAAAACCATATCTAACAGCAGTACGTCATTCGCTTACTGCGGCGATGTGTTTGCATGATTTCCCCTCCCAAGTGGTGGAGCGTCACAATAAACCCGAGGTCGAGATATGCTCCAGCAAAGAATTGGTACTAACACCTGTAATTATATCGCGTAATGAACGTGAACGTGTCCTCATTGAGCCGTCCATTAATTCGGTACGTGTTAGCATTGCCGTGAAGCAGGCCGATGAAATTGAAAAGATTTTGTGTCACAAATTTACACGCTTCATGATGAGACGCGCTGAATCCTTTATTATTTTGCGACGAAAACCTATCGATGGCTATGATATCAGTTTTCTCATTACCAATTTCCATACCGAACAAATGTACAAACATAAACTGGTCGATTTTGTTATAAGTTTCATGGAGGAAATCGATAAGGAAATAAGCGAAATGAAGCTGGCAGTGAATGCACGTGCACGCACCTGTGCGGAAGAGTTTCTGAAACGTTTCTAGGGGAACGTGTGCAATGGAGTATATTATGTATACGATCTGGTCATGATCGTTCGAAGAGCAGTTAATGTATTATTATTTTTGGCATTTTTTTATATATCTATTGTAATCGTTTTGAAATCCATTTGTATTCCCTGAGATAAACAAAAAGATACATATTAGAAAAATAGGAATAGGCAAACACTCAAGGCGCTAATAAAAAGTACTTTGTGTCAGTATAAAGTTTGTGTATGTTTTGTGTTGTTTGTTACTATGTATATGTCGTATAAAACACTTACCACCTACGGTGGAGCTACTGAAGATATTCATAAAATTAAACAATTATTTTAACTACTGAAATATGTGAAAAGATTCGCCAGATATGCACACATATAGCTGGAGATGCTAAAGGTTACGACAAAACCAAAATGTCTAGATAATACCTTTAAAAATGTTTTTTATTCAATCTTACATTTTGGATGCTTATTTCTCTCATACGAAACTTATGTATAAATAATACAAATTTAAATATTACCTCTAAATATCAAATAAATTCTGCAATTCAACCTGCATTCATTCATTTACACAATTACGCCCAAACCACAGCAACAACAGTGAATTTTCATAACCCACAAACTTTTCTGGCAGCATTTCCTCTTCTTCCTCCTGTGTAACATCTACAAAATGATACTGCCCCGATGTACTCGCCAAAATGGGAAATGACGGATGGATATTTATACCATTCAAGCAATCATCATGTAACGGAAGCTATAAAACAAAAATTCCAGTAGCTTAAAAGCTTTAAATTTCTCCAGCACCTTACCTCGAAATCCTCCACCTCGCCACACAAATCCCATATACGCAGCTTGCCATCAGTGCCTCCACTCGCCAACCATTCACGCTGTGGACTCAAATCAAAATAAATGCGTTGATTCGTTTTTACTTCACGCTTAAATTCACGCACAGGCTTCACATAATTACGCATATCCCATTGCAGTATTTTATTATCTTTACGCGCACCACTGAACAGCATCCAATTTTCACCCAACGAGGCAGCATAACGCAACCATGTTATGCCACCAGTGTGTCCACCCAGAATAAACAGTGGACCCAGCTTAGGAGCACGCAAATCATAATGATAAATATGGCCATTCCAGGAGCCGGCAGTGATAGTGTCATCATTGTCTGTTGTCAAAGCGAAGCAGGATACAGTTTGTTTTACGGAGATCGAAGTGCAATCACGACCAGGACTACAGGAGTATATACATACGAGTACATATCAGCGATTAGAAGTAGTAAAAGCCAAAACTGACACACATTCTTCTTACAAGTACTTACACATTTGTATCGAATATTTTTATGGATTTCTTATAACCGCCAATAATTTTCTCACCGTTATTCGAGAATGTCACTGAAATGGCAGGTTCAACTTCATCCACATCGTCATAGCCACGATAGCTGCAACGGAGAGCACCATCAAAAGCATCCCACATGTGTATGGGTTCATGCTGGCGTGATGCCAACCAACTGTGGAATGAATACGGAAAGAAACCAACAGATAAATGTTTGCCTTCAAAGAGAGTTGAAGTATAATTCACATTCAGTTTGGTTAAAAGATGTCTTACCAACACGTCTCTGGCGCATTACTACTCATGTATGGATACCAAACATAATCATAGACTGTGCCCCCCTCCTTTACATGCACCGCTGAGGGTAAACTGCTAGTAGCACGTTCGCTCAATGGCACTGAACTTTCATTTATTGTGTACAAATCATTGGGTACTTCGATTACATGCATTCCTTATTGTAAAAGAGTGGGGATTAATCACAGAAAATGTACTTTATACAATAGAACTTCTTACCATCTAAGTGCACAGGCACCAAGATGCAAGTACCATCTGGTGCCCACAAGCAGCCTTTGGTATAACATTGCGCTTGCTGCGTAGATGTCCACAGTCTTCGTCCCAATTCGATTAGTAATGGTTTTCGGAAGAAATCGCGTTCACTTACTATTTCCACTGCTGCTTCAATATCTTGTTCTGCTTCTACTATGTTTTCCGTTTCCAGTGCAGGTAGTGTATCATTACTGCGATGCGAATTTGTTATATTTTCCCCGTTTAATACATCCTTAACTATTTCGCTATAGTCCATTGTGAGATTTTCTTTCACTTGGATTTCTTGCATGGAATCTATTAAATTACTTGTTATTTTTTGCATTTGTAACATTTCGCAATCGTTTTGCACCAGGGTAATGCACAGTTCAGGTCTTTCTTCCGCTGTGTGCAATGAAGCTCCAAGCGTACCTTCCTTTTTATCACTTACAGCCAATGCTTTTTCACTAAAATCCATATTATTTAGATTTATAGAACTTTCTGAAACGCTTGCGGAAAAGGAGTTAGTGAAGTAGAAGGACTCAAGTTGTTGGTTGATATAATCTTAATCGCAGTTATTGGCTGGCTTTGATATTGTTTCAATACATTTGCAAATTTTTTGAGAAGCACATATAACTGAAAAGTACCCGGCAAAATTACAAACAGCTGATGCAAGAACAGGGCTGTTATATGTATAAATATTTGGGGTAGTTTAAATTCAGCCAAAAAGTTAGAAGAAAACACAGCCACTTCGTAAACCCATCGGCTTTATCAATTATTTGACTGGTCAAATCGTCTAAGAATGGAACGAGCTAACATAAATTTGTCGTATTTCATCGCCTTTGTTTTTTTTAGTGATTTAAGATACATTGCCACATAATCAGAGAGAGAATAAGTGTTGGAATTCATGGCAGTAGAATGCAGTTTAGTTAAATGATTGTATGTAAATGATTGTGGTCGCTGTAGCGTAGTGGTAGTGCGTTGGACTGCTACGCAGAGTGTCCGGGGTTCGAATCTCGGCACAGGCAAAATCAAAAAGTAAAAAAAAAAAAAATAATTTTTCTACACGGCACCACCTCTTGTCAGGCAATGGCAAACCTACAAGAGTAAAAATTGCTATGAAAAGCTTTTCACTTCGCCGTTCGGATTCGGCTTTAAACTGTAGGTCCCTTCCATTCATGTATAAATATAACACGCACAACATGAGTGGATGCGAAAAGCTCGGCCTAGGCCCTCCATGGGCTGTTGTGCCATCAAAAGTAAAGTAAAGTAAGTATGTAAATGATTACTTACGAGTATTTATACAATGCGCCTTTGTAGAAATGGCGCATCACGAAATTTTTCAGAATTTCTTTATCTTTACTTTTCAGATGAAAACATTAGACTTTGAATGCGTTTTTGTGTAGAAAAATGTTCCCTCAAATCAGATATAATAAAAGATTTTTGATTTTGTTTAACAAATACAGCAAAACATCATAAAACGAATACTAAAAATATTCTTCTTACTTCTTACTTTTGTAAACAGTTTTTATGTTATAGATTGTGTAATTATATAGCCAATGAATAAGACACTGAGATTTTTTTTTTAATTGCATTGATCTTAATGTGTAATTGCGTTTAAATTAAGTGATATAAAAAAATTATAATATCTTATATTTAAGTAAATGAAGCCCAAATCCTGGCTTGAAAAAGGGTCCGACATTTCATCATTCAGAAAATGTTAAGTACACAATTTTGCTATTCAATAGGATTGCTGCTGTCGTTTAGTTTTTGCATCTTTAAGCTTTTTCTGAATTGGAGAGTATATTTTTCTTTCTTCAGTGATTTATTCAATGTACATGATGAACAATAAAAGTATTTAACGGTTGAGAAGGAAATGGTGGCTGCGCTCTAAAAATATGAACTGTCTATCTGTTTGTCTGAGGACATAAGGAAATTTTTAACTCATTCTTTAAAAGCTATAAGAAAGATTTATCAAAATTAAATACAAAGTTGTCATTGTGCAAAAAAAGAAACAATATTTATCAGGAATATAAAATATATCTTCCTAAATTTCTTTTGTATTAAAATTTTTGTAATACATTCGTGGTTGCGCACTTCCTCTAGAAATTTTTCTCTCAACTATATCCCATCTATCAATCTTCCTTCCAATCAACACAATGCTCTGCATTCATTGGCGGGTTGTTGAATGCATCAATAAAACAAAATACAAAAAAATAATCCACCATACCCTGTAATACTGTTCCTAGATGTTCCGCCGTCATCGGCCCGATGCTCTGGCACAGCTCTCCAATTTCAATACTCTTGGAGAGCAACCGTCAATAAGTACTCAAACTGCAACATTGCAGACAGCTGCTGCTTTTTGTTTTGAAAAGACCTTAACATTTTTACAAATAAAACAATTTAAACATTTTGAAAGAAAAATAGTAACTGAAAAATTAGTTAAACAAAAGAATTATTGCCAAATGATAAATAAATTTGCCGTGTACCAGTTTTTATATTAACAGAGTCGCCGGAATAACGGTAAACTCAGGCAATGTAAGTGTTTAAAATCGAATCAGAAACCCAAAAGGAGTGTCATAAATTTGTATTTCCAAATTGACAGGTATAATAAAAATCAGTTCCACAAATGCTGCATGCCACAATGTCGGGGATTCCATTTCGATCTCACACATAAATTTCCTAAAAATACCGCTCGTACTGCTACATGGTTGGTTGCATTAAAGCAACCTCATCTTAAAAAACTACCCTTGGAAAAACTTTCAAAATCTGTGTTCCTTTGTGGGCGCCACTTTCGACCGCAAGATTATGTGCATGCAGAAGCGCGTACGCTTAATCATAATGTAGTGCCTAGTTTAAATATTTCTGATCTAAGTGAATTGCATCTTTGCAAGGCTGTACATGCCGAAGTTTATAGCGGAGGCGTTTCACAGATTGTAAGACAACAGCAGGAGCCACAAACTTCCACAAATGAGCAGGAGCCAGGGCAGCAAAAGCCAATAAATTCGGAAGCTTTTATTTCGGAGTTAATAGTGGAAGAGGATGAAAGGGCAGAGAACGATCCAAATAATATAGGAAATTCATATGCAATCATTACACTGCAAGATAATGGAGGTGATGCAAATGTGCAAGCTAAAAAACGTAGATGTGATGAAAGCACTGAATATTTGAGTATATCTTATTTAGAAAATGGAGTATTTGGGAACACTATAGAAGCATCAGCTGAAGGAGTATCAAAAGAGCAACAGAGCGTCGTAGAAAAAGATATAACGGAGGAAGTAATAGAAATAGTAAATCCAAAAGAGAAGGAAGGTAGTGAAATGTAAGTTTGTTTTACCTCTTGTAGTATAATATTTGATTTATAATTTTAGAAATCGCCTCCACGTCTTCAATTCCATCATCATTATCCACGGTAATAGAAACGTTCAGTGAATTTCAAGTGAAAGTCAATGGTCGTAATATAATTATAGTGCATGCCAATCTGGTGGAACCATTAAAGTTAGATATGCTTTGGTTAAGAAGTCAATGCAATTGTACGAGCTGCTTTGATACCTCAAAAAATACCAGGAAATATGGACTTTTTGAGATATCGTCTAAGGAAATATACGCAAAACAAGTGACAGTAGATCAACAGAGTCAGCATGTGGAAGTCGAGTGTGAGTGAGCTCTTTCCATTTTCTGTGCTGTTCTAAAATATTCCACATACAAAATGTTTAACTCATTCACTTCTATATGCACAGGGTACAATGGCCACAAATCTATGTACTCAATACCAATACTTCATGGAATGTCTACTGCAGCCGTACACCCAGCAATCGACCATCTTCCCATTCAATTGCCATGGTCGGTTAAGCATACAAAATATCGTGATGATTTCAAATTGATGCATTTCAATGAATTTATTTGTCTCGACACTAACATACACACTGCGTTTGATCGTTTAAAGCGGTCTGGTTTGCTAGTGTTGGAAAACATAACAACAAATACCACACAACGTTCACTTGTGGATGAGCTAATCGTGAGACGTTTATTTCCTGATTTGAAAGAATTTTTCCGTAAAGAAACACGCACCGATTTTTATAAAACACAAAAATTACCACATACAAATTGTACGTACGACTCGTTTGATTGTGGCTTACAAGTTTTAAGTTTAAGTCTTACTAAAAACAATCCGGCTCGAGTCTTTATAACTGCAATGGATGGCTTCGATGTGGCGTACAATTTAATGCGAACAAATCGTCCGGCATTCGATTATTTGTGTAAGCACAAACACAAACAGGTCTATCGAGATGGTCCGTACAATCGTGGTACAAATGAATTGCCCGTAATACAAATGCGTGATAAATTTGTAGAACGTATTCATTTTACACCATATCAACATGACGATGGTGAGCCGAAAGATATGCGGAATTATTTGGATAACCTGAAACACTTTGCCCATTTGATGGGCAATACAAGCGAACAATGGAAATTTGGATTTAGCAAAGATATGCTTATAATTTTGGACAATTGGCGTATATGTTGGCAGGTGGGTACTGAATCGGCATACAACCCGCAAGTAAATCCTTCAATGAATTGTATCTATGTAGAGCGTAAACATTATCTCAGTCGTTTACATAGTCTGCAGGTAAGTTCTATTTGTCTAATTAAATCTAATGGTGATTTTAATTATTCTATATTTTCATTGTTTCTACAGCTTTCCAGATGATAGGTTGGGATTTTGGAAGATAGTGGTAAATTTTTGGTCTTAAATGTGCACTCGAAATTTATACTTTCGGAAAACACATTTATTACTATAATAGATAATGATATCATTAAAAGAAATATATGAACAACATGGCAAAACTCGTTAAAACCATAAACTTAAATCTCTGCAGTTTCATTGGAATAGCATCGAACGACTAATACAAATGTTTTCTACTAGGAAGACAGTATTTGCAGCCAGTAAAAAGATATAAGAGAAAAATCAAGCCGATTGTATCCAGCTTTTTGTGTCAGGAAAGAAGCTAGTTATGGTCAACTTAACATCTGATTTTTTAAAGGTTGAATATGTACAATAGCGTGAAACCCAAAAATATTTGTTTTATAAAAGTAGATATACTTTATTTAGAGCAAAATTATAATGAAATTCTTAAAAAAGAAGTGTTTTTCGTTTACAAATACAATACATACATAAATAGTAGCAGCTAAGCTATTTAATTGAAGACTACAACTAAAATTAAAACTATTATTATTTCATATAGTCGTGCAACATTTAGGGATGTAGAATAATATCCTGCATTGTTAATTAAACTGTTGGTGTTATCATAAAACATGACGGAGATAAACAAGGGCACTTCAATCGCTTCATCGAGCGAAAATTCTAAATCATTTCGTTGCCCCAAAATGAGTGCAGCATGTTTGATGTACGCTTGATATGATGATATGTCCTGCTCAACAAACATATGAAATTCGTATGCAGCGCTCAGTAAAATATTACGGCATGTAAACGTATGAGTTCCTTCGTTAAATTCACCCACAATGGGTGCAATGAAATCATTATTCATGACTTTTAGTGGTAACCATTTATCGCTGGTATTTTGTGGTTTACCCAATTGGGAAATTATGATTTGATGCAAATCTTCTATAGCCACATCAAAAAGTTGTGCCTCCACCAATTGTTGTAGTTGCAAGCAAATTGTTGTAAAATTGAATGCTGCCATATTAATTACACTCATAAGATGAGCATTATTCAAACGTGCTTTACATTGTTTTTGTGTATTTATGCCATAATTTATGAGGTTTTCTTTTGCCGCATTTTTAAAGCATATTTCATGATGCTTGGTGAATAAACTGAGCGCATGATTTCCAAGTGATGTAGTTGCATTTGCGTGAAAGTAATTTATAATTCGGTTAGTTTGTGTCATTTCTTGGCTCTCATTGTTTGCTATAAATTTACCAATAATTAAAGGTTCACCTTGTAGATAACCTAAGGGACCTGAGACTGGTTTACCTATTAATTCTGTAGTGAAATAATCAAAGTTTTCGTCTTGTTTTGCGGTAACATTTTTAAATATAAATTGCACTTCAAAATGTTGCCATAATTCGGCGTTCTCTTCGGTAGTATTTTGCTCTTGCAGTTCAATCATAGCATCCAGCAAATGTGTATAGTTATGCAGTATTTTGATATGTATTTTAGCAGTATAACTGTATTTATCATCATCAGTAGCTGCGTTGGCTTTTTCCATTTTACTATCGAAGCATTTGCCTTGGTAACAATTTCTTAATTTGATTTGTAACAAATTGTCTGCCACTTTCTCTTGCTCTGTTATTTGTTGCTTTGGTTTAACCAAAAGTTTAGTTGTTTCCACTAATTGCAGTAGTTTTGTTTTATGCTCATCAATTTCTTGTATGGATGTTAGTAGACATGATCTCTTTAAAGATTTTAAATGTCGTATTGTATCTTGGGTTTGACAGTAGGGCGGACGATAGCCATAAGGAAGTTCTGTTTAAACAAGATTAAAAGCTTATACTATAAGTAAATTTTTAATTTAAAAATGTATTCGATTTTTATGTTTACCAAAATTTTGCAACTCTTTACTCTCCCCATTCAACAACTTCAAAGCTTCTCCGTATTTGTAAAATTCGAAATTTGCATTCTCTTTCTCTTCACTGGTGTGCAGCAATAAACTAGGCCATCTGTAATAATTTGAGGTATCCAAATTTAAATGTAGAACCTGAAAAAAGAACCTGGCGGTTAGTAGGATATCATTCTTAGGGACTGTGTAGTATGTCGTCTATACCTCTTTCTTTTTCGGTTTGATATTTGTACGAAATACACACAACCAGCCATCGTTCACGTTACACGATGGCAAGCCGTGCTGGTATTGAAAATCTTCTAAGCGACTACGCAGTTCTGGATGCTTTATTTCCGAAAAACAATTGAAAACCTGCAATGCCTCTTCGGAACAATCGCGATCACAACAGCAATTGATATCACATGTCTCCAATAATAAATTACAATAGCAGTAGTAATTTTCAGTAGCATAGTTTTTAGATACTACAGAATGCACTGTTGCATTACTGCTTTCAACCGCGGTAGTTGCTGTTGGCGTTGCCGTACTACTTGTAGCAGTAGTTTTAGCAGTAGACGTCTTTATTGCTTTTGGTGGAAATGTTGGTACTGCAAATGTACGAAATGTTGTAGTTTTTTCAATTGTTGCACTTGTAGTTGGCGATGTTGTAGTTATGTCTGTTGTTGTAATAAAATCGTCTGTAGCTGCTGATATCGAAGTTGATGTTGGCGCAAATGTGGTTGTTGTTGTTGTATTTGGCGCCATTGTAGTTGTTGTAACTTTTGATACGCCTATTTTTACAGCAGTAGCTGCATGCGTTATCAACGTTAATGTTAGCACAGCAAACAATGTCAGCGGGAGTAGTAAAAAATGCATTTTGAATTTTATCTTCTGTGTAGCAAAGTACTCTATTTAAATTCTACACCGAATTTTGTGAAATTACGAAAGATCAAATTTATATCGATTATAATTCTACCAGATGAACGCGTTTGCAATTTATATCTGTAAGGAAAAGTAAGTTTAATTGAAACAGAAATTCCAGAAAGCATTTGTGGCCTTACGATGATGACAATCTCCGATTTGAACTTTATCAATCGTACTGCAATTTTGACAAAATTGCCTTGATAATTTCTACCGCTTACCTCTCAATACCAGTATAAATTAAATCGGGTTTACTTAGGGCAACACCACCACCGCCAAATTTTTCACGAATACAATCGAACCAATTAATTGGAGCCACCTTCCACATTAGCAGCTCTAAACGATGAAAGCCGGGCCGGCATGGTACATGCACAAATCCATAACCAACAGGCCAACTGTCTTTTAGAAAATTCACAGCATGCACTTCAACGTGTAATTTAGGCCAGCCTTGCACCGAAGCAGCTGCCAAGTGTATATCGAGTGGATGTGCAAATTCAGACGATTGCTGCAAACGATTCGAGGATACTACAGTTTGACCTTCAATTTCGCCCTCGATGAGCTTCCAAGCGGTTCCTGTGGAAAAGCAAAAGAACACTCTCAAATACTTAGAAGCTTTTGTGAGCTTGCTCGTGACTTGCCGCTCTGTAGGCTCCACTTGCAAAATATATGCGGCTCAACAAAGTCGATTGCTTTTAATATTTGCCCAATTAAATGCACTTCCGCCATCAATGTGAGTCAATAGTTTTTATACATTTTTAAAAAATATTTTCCAATATTTTCCATCAGTTTTTGTAATGTTTCGTATTTTTTTATTTTTTGAAATTTTGAAAATTTATATGTAACTTGTTTGTTGTCACTTTTCGGTTGCCTCGGCAATCATAGAATTATTTTGCCTAGAGTTTTGTGTTGCCACATTTGTTCAGTTAACCCTTAATTTGAAAAGACTACCAACCCTTATTTTATTAACTGATATTACATATTTAAGCCCCTTGCTGCCAGATCTGCCATTAAATGAGAATCGTTTGTGAGTTGTTGAAAACACAGAGGTAATGCCCGAATTAAGTATTTCTTTTACTTGTTTAGGTTTGGGAAAACCCCTTCAGCAATCATAGAAATTGTTGCTTTCCTTTCTTTTTATCAAAATTTTGATTAAGGCAGTTTTTCCTCTATAAATTTACTTACAAAAATCAAAAACAACAAAAAATTGGCTCGTTAACAAAAATTTTGCAACATTTCGTAGCATTTCTTCTTTTGGATAAAATAAATTCAATGTCTCAAAATCTTCTGACAAATTTCTCAATTCGAAATTATACAAAACAACAAAAATATTGCAAATACCTTGTGTCTCAATAGCGCATTACGACAACAACCTGCGTATGCCTTATTAAATGGCCGTTACTCCAAAGGCGTCGCTCTCGGTAACATCCGTAACAAGTGAGTAACACAAGTATGGTATATATAGTAGGTATAATAAAGTGACGAACGAAACAGTAAGTTCCTAACTAGATCTCTAATGCAAAGAACATTTAAAATATGCAGAAAAACCAGAAGAACGTAACAGAAATCAAAAAGTTTACAATTTACAAGACGATAAACCTAAAAGCGATAAGCCTACAACGAATCCCCCACCAGCTGGTACCGCCCCCGCTGCTGGCAATGCAGCACCAACCACATCAGCCGGTGTTGGTGCTATTCAGCAGGCTAGCACATCGCAAACGAGTGTCGCTGCAGGAAAGGGCCAACCTCGACAGAAAACTATACTCGAAGATCATGGTATTATATTGGGCAAAGTCATCGGTTCCGGGAATTACGCCAAAGTGAAAATTGGCTATTCGGAAGAGTATGGGAAACGTGTCGCTGTCAAGATTATATCGAAAGTTAAAGCACCGGCAGAGTATACACAGAAATTCCTACCGCGTGAAATTGAAGCAGTGAAAGGATTGCATCATGAAAATTTGATTGCATTCTACCAGAGCATTGAGACAAGTCACAGGTGAGAGAGAACGAGCGACTTTGAGACGGTATTTGCTGAACTCACTCGACAGGCTACCGAATCGAGTTTGGGTATCGACTATTTGTAAAATCCCAACCTGAATCTTCATTCCCAAATTACACATCGGGATGGGGCTAGGTTAACAACTGAAATTATTGCTAATGTTATTATATTACTTTTTTGACTCTAATTTAGTACAGTAATACTGTAGTAACGAAGCTGTTAAGACAATTCCTTCAGTCGTAGTTAAAACCACAACTAACAGAAAAGAACAAAAGAAGTATTTATTGATATCTGAAAGCACGAAAGAGACTCCCACAGCTCTTTGTCTGTATATGTAAGAACTTCAAGTGATTCGAAGGTCATTTCTTAAAGAATTTTGCGCAGAAATATACCTGAGCTCATGATAAATTTCAAATATAATAGCACACTCTCACGACTTTTGAGGCTTTATTCACAATTTTCCGGAAAAAACCCTTCACTTCTTCTACAAGGCCTTAACTGTCAGTAGAACGCGGTATGTTCCTCTCACTCACTCTAATGAACGTGCCGGGATCATTAGTCCTAATTGCTTATTTCTATACTTCTGATCTATTTATGTGGCCGTCGTTGCGTAGTTGACAGTAAGTTGAACTGCTACGCAGTGTACGCAGGCTTAAAACTCAGCACTACTTCTCGCCTGGCAATGACTAACCTCCAAGAGAAGGACGCTAGGTTAATAAGAGAAGAAGAAAATGCTTGAATTCGGTTGCATAACCTTTTTATTTATTTAATCTTTCACTCGAATTTACATACGTCATTTATTTATGGTAGATTTTTTTTTCTTTTAACACAGAGTGTACCTCATCATGCAGTTGGCTGAAAATGGTACCCTTCTTGATTACGTGCGTGAAAAGAAGTTCCTGGATGAAAATCAGGCGCGTCAGTTATTCAAACAATTAGTGAGCGCCATTGAGTATATACACTCTAAAGGTGTCGTACATCGGTAAGTTTCGGTCGCACTCTGCCTTTGTCTCTTTTACTCTGTCACTGTCCGTCGGCTCATTTCATCCGTCACTTATTTTACCAGCGACATTAAATGTGAAAATCTATTGCTCGATGAGAATTACGCACTGAAATTGATCGATTTTGGGTTCGCGCGCAAAGATACACGCACTGCCGATGAACAGGTGATACTATCTGAAACTTTTTGCGGCAGTTATGCCTATGCAAGTCCGGAAATATTAAAAGGTAACTGAAGTACTACCGCATACAGCCGTGCTTAATTTATTGCAATTGAAGCATTCTTTCCGCCAACAGGTGTCGCTTATGATCCATTCCTCTCTGATATATGGGCATGCGGTGTCGTCTGCTATGCCATGGCATTAGGACGTTTACCCTATGATGGCTCCAATGTGCATATCTTGCTGAAACGCATCAACGCTTCACTGGTATTTCCAAAAACTCCAACCGTATCGACAGAATGTAAACATTTAATATTGCATATATTGGCGCCATTGAAAATGCGCTATCGCTTATCACAAATCAGAGATGATCCATGGTTGAAGGGCACGACGATAACGGAGTCGACAATAGCTGCAACAGCAGAGTCATTAGCAGCGGCAGCAAAATTAAAGCCATCCCGTTGAGTGAGTAGAGTAGCGCCGGCAGCAGGAAGGTGCATTCTTGAATATAAAAAGTAAAAGACATAGACAATGTACATTGTTTTAAGAAAAACAAGATATTTCTTGATCTCCCTTTAAAACAAAAAAAATGTAAAATATTATTTTAAAAATGTTAATGAATAAGTTTTTCTAATTAACACGAGAAATCTTCTCTTCAAAAACCGTATACATTTGGAGTACTTAAAATTTCTAGCATACCTATTCTCACATACTCGTATGTACGTACTTATATTTACGTATAAATTTGTGACACCAGAAACTTTGACATAGCACGAAGTCACATAAAATCAACTTTTTTGTATTCCAAAATAACCTCACAACAAAAAGCTGTTCGGCAGAAAGTGTTATGAAAATAGCATTTGTATATGTTTCTGGGACGCACTGTGGCATAGTTTTCAAAAAATGCGAATTTTCCCTTTAAATTTGATCCGAATATCCAAATTTTTATAATTTTTTTTTTTTCAAAAACCTTATTATTTGGATGTAGCTAAAATTGACGAAGACAAGAGCCGATTGTTCTGTATATAAAATTTTATGGCATACTTTTAGGATCATTTTATGGACTAAATTAAGTTGTGAGACTTTAGGATATTTAAAAATTATTTTATCCGATAGTTTTCTAGTCATTCCAATGTTTCCAATGATACTCACAAAAACATGAAAAACTGAAGACCGTGACTAGACAACGTGGTGCAAATAATGGTTGTGAAATGATTGAATCAAATCGAACCATCGGCTTGGTCGCTATAGCACAAATTCCCTTGATAAAAATTTGATTTGCACATATTTCTTCTATGCTAAAATTAATTCTCTCAATTTTTAAGGACCAAATTTTGTGGCTCTGAGGTCACTTTAAGTTGTATGGAAGCTGGGCGTGGCAAAACGCGGATTTTACATGCTTGTTTACATTTGGCATATGCAAACATCTCCTGTATTTGCCAAAATTTGTGGCTATACTACTATTTCATTTAATTTTTGCCACCTTGTTGTTGTAAGGGAGTTGTGCCTAGCAGTGTAGTGATTTTTTGTAATATTTCCACGGCGACGTTTTATTAGCACAAGCATCTCTTGTAACAAAATTTGTGGTTGGCGGCGATCCTTATATTTTTTGCTACCTTTTGTATGAATTTCAACCACGGTATGGCATTGCAAAAACCTAATAGTACACAAAAAGTAGCATACTTTTATGGAGTATAAAAAAATAGTAATCGAAAAAGCACCTAGAAATATGCTAAAATGAAAATGCGTTCTTTTTTTAGTTTTAGCGTTTCAAAACCTCACAAAAAATAAACAAATAATAAAGAAATGCAAAAATATTGTATAAACACGAAAAGCACATTAACCCACTCACATATCCACACAGTGTGACAGTTTAATATGCACTCGGTTTATTTTTTGAAGTGGTTCGCATAAAACTATGCAAAAATGAGTGTGCGTGTGAATTTTTAGTATTCTTAAAATCAAGAAAAACAGAAAAGTAAAAAAAGCAGCGTACTCAAATGATGATTTTTTAATCTGCTTAAAATTCCACAAAATATTCAACTAGGTTAGTTGCACTTTCAATGATTATAAAGTGAGGATTATAAAAGTAAGATAGAAAATAGTAAGCTGTAGAAAAGTATGCCTAGAAATATATGCCGCGGTAACGTACTTAGACCCTGAGCTTGGTGGAAGGGTCATGTCCAGAAGACAGGACAAATCTATTGTCGCATTATTTGAAGAAAATTCGTTGATATAAGCTGCGGAAAACTCTCAAATAAATAGTAAGATTGAAACAGGTCGAAGTTTCTAAATAAATATAGATGGATATAAGTTTGGAGTTTCGAAGACTGGATTCCGTTGTAATTTGTTTGTGAAAAGCAATTAATGCTTAGATTCTTTTAATAAAATTGAAGTTGAACGATTAACTGCATTTCTAATGATGATTTTTCAGACACTTTCTTTGTTAAAAACACTGCACTATGGGACGGTAAAGAAAGCCAGCGTTTAAGAAATACGAACGAAAAAACGCATTAATGAGAGAGACGAAATTAAGGTGCATGAAGCACAATTTTGTTTTTACTAGATTTAATACATAAGATTATTCAAAAAAGTGAAAGGATGCTGCTGTGCACATGTCAGGAGAGTCGACATCTTCTTAATGTCGGCACTATTCTTAAAAAGTAGTCTTGTAAAATTTTGTTATAACAACAGGAGTTCATTTAATATGACCCCAATAAATCCCCAATTTTTTACAAAGGCCTAACTTCGTTGTAGCTTATTAAAATAATAATACTTATTTTTTTTTTTTCAAACCAAGTAATTGTCTCTTAATGTTGTTGCATTCGGATCCGCACAACACCTAGACTTTCCATTTGAATTAAGCGTATAATTTCCGATCTCACAGCAGATCGACTGAGTCAAGCTGTATCTCGTATGTGCATTAACACGGTGGTTCATTTGGTATAAGTATACCAGAAATATTTGATTCTTAAGTTTGACGTATTCGATGGTTGGCAATTAGTAAGTTGTATTATGCTGGGGGAAAAATCAAGTTCCGTCTGGTGTGTTCCACACACAATATTAACTGACTATATAGATAAGTAATAACGTATCATGCTTTCATTCATTATTTCAAATATGAGATTCACCCAGACTTTTTCCAATTGGTTAACTTTCAATGCATAATTTGTGTACGCTGATATTAACAATAATAAAAACAATAGTAAGATTGAAATAGTCACTACCTAACAATACTAGAATCATTAACCCATACTTAACAATAGGTGCTCATCACAATTATATATCATCACTACAGGAACACACGTAACAACAACAACAACAACAACAGTAACAACGTCAACAACAGCAATATGTACCAATAACAACAACAGCCAGCAAACAATCAAAAGCACGTAAATTTTCCAAATTGCACAAATTTGTTCATACGCTGCACAAACATTTTAACCTGACCACCTTAAAATTTACCCAACCACCTTTCGCCATTCTCCATTCGCCATTCGCCGCTGTCACTACATGCCACAGCAACACAGTGCCAACACAGTGTGTATGTGCGGGCGGTTGGAGGCGTGACTTCTGAGGTTTGAGGTTGTGCTGCTGACACAAACAAATCGAAAATTATTTGTCTACATTGCAATGTCCTCAATGCTGTTGTTGAACGTCGCTCGCTCGCTTGCTCGTTGGCTTGTTCGCTAACTCATCCTTCTCGACGTCTATATCTAATTTGTTGACAATTTCGAAAACATCAAACTCATTGTCGACGACAATATAAACAGTAGCTGCAACGGCAGTTGCATCTACAATTTGCTGCAAATTTGCAATTTAATACATTTAAATGGATGCCAGCGGGGGTGGAGTTGAAGCGTGTGATGTGGGACGACGGAGCGCATAGATACGCCTGCAAACATTTGCAAAATGCTACAAAATTACATAATTTGCTTAGTAATTTAATGTTGTTGCTACCACCTGATCGTACATACTAAATACGCCTTTAACTTTTTTTACTTTTAATGGCACAACAGCCCATGGAGGGCCTAGGCCGAGCTTTTCGCAGCCACTCATGTTGTGCGTGTTATATTTGTACACGAATGGAAGGGACCTACAGTTTAATGCCGAATCCGAACGGCGAAGTGAAAAGCTTTTCATAGGCAATTTTTACTCTTGTAGGTTTGCCATTGCCTGTCAAGAGGTGGTGGCGTGTAGAAAAATTATTTTTTCTACTTTTTGATTTTGCCAGTGCCGAGATTCGAACCCCGGACACTCTGCGTAGCAGTCCAACGCACTATCACTACGCCACAGCGACCACAATATACATTTCAATTTGTTTAATTTTAAACGTGGAATGTTTGTGTGCAAGATTATATGGCAAGGTCTCAATGAATTGTGATGCTAATAAGTATGCAACATTTATTACCGGAGTCTAGTGTTAGATAACCTCTTGGATGTGATAGACATCAATCGTTCTGATGTAGAAGAATATGCTACCGATATTGTTTTCTTTATTATAAGGGAAAATACAAATAAATCCATCCACTCATAACTCCTCCAGAGAGCGTTGAAGTAAAAACCCAGGGCTATAAGCAAAATCTAAGGAAATCATATTACTAGTATTTGCCAAGAGAAGGAAGAGGGGAAACTTCAAAGAAGCTCCACTACTTGATGAAAATATTAACTTTTCGAAAGAAGTAAAAAATTTGTAGTATGCCCAGGGACCAACAATATGACTACCTTGTTTGTCTTGCATAAATCATTCAGTAACTCTAACATACACAGACTAGCCTTGAGGATATTCCAAAGGAGTGTAGTACTCTGATTGCAGCTTGGCTTTCTGAGTAAACTTTGACTTCTACACTTTCGGCGCAGGTTGAACTGGGCACACTGCCTGTTAGCAGGGGGCTCAGAGTAGTTGGTTCTAGGGCCATACACGTCGTCACCTTCACCATCTGTGTAAGAAAAATGCTAGCCGTACTCATAAAGGAACTCATAAACCTCCCAGAACAAGTCCTTGATCCATGATCTTATCTGAAATAAAAAAGTACGAGTTAAAGTAAGAGAAACATATTTATATTATTTATACCCCCAATAAATTAGATCGGATTACTAAAGCCTGCTAACTAACTCAGATAAACAGCTTTGATTTATAAATGCAAATTCATACATCGCGCAATCGTTCCCCTGATTAACTAAAGTTTTACAATAGCAAAAAACAAAAACTCAGTTGTAAAAGTAATTAATTTACAAACAATTTTTATATTTTTCTTTTCTACATGTTTACAAATTATTTTATTCGGAAAAAATTTACATTTGACCGAAATACCAGCAATACAAAATATGCGAATTTGTGCAACAGAATCCCACATGCACACCGGAATCGTGCACGCAACATGAACACGATGGCAACAAATTTTTACATTTCACAATTAACAACATAGCGATGATGAAGCAGAAGAAGAATGTTTCATGACACATCAGCAATTGCACAGCAGCAGCAGCGGCAGCAGAATTGTGAACACCAGGGAAGCATTTCCGGTGCAACGGGCAAAAACAACGCCGCAAACATTATGATATGTTAGTGAACGAACAAACGAACGAACGAACGAACGAACGAACGGAAGTGCAAAGGGAGAGAATCAGGGAGAGGTAGAGCAGAGAGCGTGGAGTGCAATGGTGAAATGGAGAAGTCAATATATGCACATAGGCACGAGTATGTACTACATATGGTATTGTTCAGACGGACATGTGTAAAGGCAAAACGTTTGAGGATCAAAGTGCGAGCGTATACAACAGCAAAATCATTATTGAGTACATCGCACTGAAAAGCGGAAATGTAACAGGAACTGGCAGGATATGAAAATTGTGAGACAACATCTCGGAGATCTCTGAAAGGCATACCTACACACATATGCACATACAAGTAGGTATGTGTGTATATGTGCCCTGTTTTCACTGTGATACTATGCGGGGTGGCTGTTGCGTAATGGGAATTACATAAGCACGAGTAAAGATAAAATGCGTAAGTGAAAGATGAAATAAGTAGCTCTAGTAAAGTTGCAATAAAGAAAATTTAAAATTCAAAATATTAACAACAATTCATAACTTCTTCTTTAACAATTCAACTGAACACATTTCTTTGTAATCGTATTTTCATCTTGTTACTAATATCCATGTATGTCGTTTCATGGATGCTTCTAACAGCATACTTATATGTAGTTTAAATAAACCAGTTAAATCTAAAAAAAAAAAAAAAAAAAATATACAAAATTTTAAAGAAAATTTACTAAATATTTTTAAAGTTTCTATATGTTTTCTTTCAAAATCCATGTCAAAATTAAATCGCTGAAACAAATGTTGTACGCGCATAAAGTCATGGACAATAATATGTGATGTCAGAATATGAGCAAATGAAATTTTTTTTTTTGATATGAATATTTTTATTCTTCTACTTAATTTATTTTTCCCCCTTTTCAGCATTTTAAAAGAAGACTTTAAGACTTCAAATCCATACATGGCGTTGACACTTCAATGTTAAACAAAAGCTGCTGAAAAACTGTTACTATTTTATTATCCATTACAGTATATCTACAAATTAATTCTTTTTAATACTACATTTTTCTTTTAAACTTTTGTAGCGAAAAAAAAATACACAAGGGCAAAAACAAAAACAAAAAAAAACAAAAAGGAGTGACGAAAAAAGAAAAAGTAATATAAGAGCAGAAAACTCAATTGTATTTCATTATTTATTTACATATTTTGCTTGGTCAGTTCGATTAACGCTTGTGTGCATTTCATGCACATTACGAATTACTACAACTACAACTACAACGGCAACAGCAAAAACGCGATGAACTTACATACAATTGGTAACCCAGCAGCCGAAACGCACAACACACACACATACAACACAGATGCACACACACAATTTCATACACGCAGCTGACTGCATACAAAAATATTTGTTTGTATAAAAATGTATAGCATACCTTGTTGCGCACATAAAAATAACGGAAATTATAACTCAAACTACCCTGGTGCACTGCACAGTCGTGCTTGACCTCCCCGACCACACTTAATCATGTTCGAATTTGTGTGTAAGTATAAATTTCGGAATATTTAAATTAAAATTCGTTAAGCTGCCGCTACTACCTGCTTGCTGCTTCAGCTACTGTACAGTGGAATAAAAGCCACAAGTTATGGCACAAAAATTCCACGTCACTAGGCGTGCTACTCTATTTTTATTGCTGAAACAATAGTATCAGTTCCACTGGAGTTTTGGTTTTATTTCTCCAGCCCTCGGGTGGTAATCTTCAGCAGAATGCGTGCGTGCGTTGGCCATTGTTTTTTTTTTTTGTTTTTGTTTATATGAGCAAAAATACTCGCACAAACGGTTGGTAAAACAATGTAAAATGAAAAAGTACATAATGAAATGCTTTTTGTTGTGGTTTTTCACATTTGCATTCGAATTACGTATTTTGTGTGCGTGTGTGTGTGCGTGTGCGTGTATATTGAAGTATTTGTGTTTGTGTTTTATTTACAATTGTATTTGTAATTTAAGTTACATTCTTATCATTTACTTTTTGGTCTGGCTGGCTGACTCTGGCGGCTAGCTTGGCTGGTTGATAGCTGGCTGGTAGCTGGTAGCTGGTTGATGACTGGTTCTCACACTTTCTCCTCATAGCACAACAACCTCATATTGCTACTGCTTTTGACATTTGTGGTTGTCGGCATCAAAAGTCTCCACGTTCATATAAAAATATCTGCAGTAGCAAACAAAGCTGAGTACATGCATATACAGTGGCAGACAAAATTGTTCGGGGTGCTAGTAGATAACTTTTTGGATCACGACAACTAAAAGTAGATGCTAAAAAGAGCGAGAATAAAAATTTCTTTGAAATCGCTTAATATCACGACGCTCCTTAAAAGTACCGAAATCGATTATTGATTATTAATACAATTAACAAAATGTAATCTGTCACCTCGGACTTTGGTAATAGATGACGAGAGACGTTCTGTACCTTGAAGTTTTGGTTATAAAAATTATAAACTCCCTTGGGAACTTTGATTGTATTTAGCGGCGCCAATTAACATTGCTCGAATAGAAATATTACTTCTTGATTTGACCGAAACAATAATGGAAAATCCAAATCCATTTCAAACAATTGCTTCCCTTATGTTCTTCCAACTGAGTAGCGTTTCTGTTTTTTTTTTTTGTATTCATCGATTTTCAAGATTTATAGCTAGTATTCATATTCTGCAATATTTTATCCTTGCCCTTTGTGAACAATATTAACAGTCACTGTAGCAACCCATGTCTGTAATTAACTTGCTTTACAGTCTATAGACCTCAAAGCGTTCAAAGATTGTAAATTAATTGATTACTTTAGTGAATGTGTTAATGTATGCATGTATAAGAGTGTGTGAAAAATTAATTTTGCTACTAATTTGTTGATAGGATATGTGAAAAATACGCATCTTTTTTCTTTTGTACTATTACGCTGGTAAGCTTCCCCTTAACTTTAACCATTCACTTCTACTTTGATAATATTTCTCGTAATATAAATTTTAAATTTGAATTTAACATTAAAAAATGTAATGCTATTTCTTATTTTTTTTTTATAAGTAAGTACCTTCATATATGACACCAGGCTAATGAAACAATTTTCATTTAGAATTCCATCATGTCGCGAGAGGAAAAAATGACTATTAAACGTGTTTTCTACTTTTTTCAATTTATCTTCTTACTGATCGTAATGTATTGCCCGTAGCGCTACATGGTGTAAGCAGCAGAGCTTTCGTTTTTGACCGTGTTTCGGTGGGCCCGTATGCATGACCTTTTGAGGCACGAACCCGGACAACACACCGTACCGTCATTCGATCCGATACAATGTGTGGAGAAAAGTACCCACGCCTGTTGAAAAGTACCAATAATTGCGAAAATCTCGGCGAAAATCTCTCGGAATACCTGAACAGTTTTGAAATAAATTTAAATGCAAAATGTTGGAAATTGAATGATGAAACTTTACGTTACGCTACGTTTCGTATGCCTAATCAAGCCTATAGTCTTATGCTGTCAGTAAACTGAAGGTGAAAGAACTCGCTTTCTAAAAACTTAGTATAGGAATATCAGAATTTTTAAATGTTACTCGTACTTTTTCCACTTTGTGCAGAAATTTATTTAAAAAAAAGAAATAAAAAAAAATTAGAAAAACACTAAGGAAGAGGAAGAGCGAAATTAACTTGAAAAGGTTTTTATTAATTTAAATGAAATATAGTTAAATATCCTTAAGCTATTTCACTTGTGAAAAATATAACAAAACTGTAGTAAACATGGCAACCATGTCCAGCCACAAATCAAAATAAGGAGAAAAGAATAAAAGCGAGTAGTTAAATGGAAACAAAAAATAAGCAATAAAACCAGAATTATAAAAATTGCATGGAGTAAAAAGAAAAAACAAAATAAAGAAAAAAGAATATATCAAAAAACGCGCGTAAAAGCACAGCGCTTGTAAGAGAAAGCGGTAAAAGTTGGTCGCCAACGCCACTGCCGCCCTACTAATTTTATGCTTATTTGGTATTTGTTGTTGTGGCGTTTTCAGTCTCGTGTCGTTTTGAGATTCGCGTAGCGTTCATTTGGCAAACTAAGTTGAGTGAACAAAGATGAGGATGTTTCCTGTAGTTGTTACATGCACAGCACAGACAAAAAGCATACACACAAACACACATAGAAACAAACAACCAACACATTAAAACACCTGCGGGCAAATAAATTCAATTAAATTTTTCGCTGCTTTTTGCATAAAACAACGACAACAACAACTATCAGCATCAAAGTTCACCTCAACGTCAGTCAAATGAAATTGGCTGCAAGTTGTAAGCGGCAGCGCAGACTGTCAATAGCGGGGATGTGGTCAAGATGCCACATCACTGCATCATCATCATCCTGTTGTTGTTGAGGTTTCAGAATATCAAAATATCCAAACAAAAAAATATCAAAAATAAACTGCAACCGAAACCGGAAATTCCAACGTTTTATGTCAAGTTTGGCGTTGCTGTGTGCGAAGAGGAGACAAAAAATGGCAGTCGAAAGTGAGTGCGGCAATGCGTTTATTTTCGTGTTGAAATTTTGAATTTTTAACGCTTTTAATGTTAATGCTCTTTTTTTGTTGGTTGTAAAATATAAAAGTTTTAGTTGTTTTCAAAAAAGAAACCAGAGTTGCTACAAATAAAGTAAATGAAATAGGAACAAAAAATGTGCCGTTCACCATTTTCCGCGTGGCATCGTTTATTGTCAAGCGGAAATGCAAATATAGCCGCAGGTGAAATATGAAAACTTTTCTATAAAACCTACACCACCGCACACACTGTGAATGAATGTGAGAGTGTATTTGATGTAGTTGAGCTGCATCATCATTTAAACTTGCCTACGCGCCCTGCCTTTATGATTAATAATTTTATGAATGAGTAGGGAAGTGTGGGCGCCTTTAAGTATGCACGAGAAAAGTTAATTATTATTTCTTTTATGCGGTTTGTGCTGCGGTTGATAATATTGAAGTACTATATATAAATTTACTTAATAATAAGTTTCTTGTACATTAAGATTAAATACAGTGGCAATGGCAGGGCCCTTTCTCCCATATCCTCGGTTATAAGCCGTCTCTTGTCAAGAATAGGCTGACGTTTGTTCAGCCTACAGACCTTTCAACCGAGAATTCTCAAATCGGTATTTGAAAGCTTCAACCATCCGAACAACATTCGCTGACAAAGTGAGCGAAAGTAATTTCCGTCGAGTCCTGTCATTAATACCAATTAAATAACAATAGCAATCACTTATTGCAATCGTTTTCCTTTAATTGAAAAACGAAAAGATTAAATTCTCTCCCTCTTTCAAAAATCCAAACCAAAATTCGATTGAAATTCTGAATAAAACCAAATCTTTTAAAAATATATTATGCTATACACATTCGTGTGAAGTTGCAGCCTCCTTTAGCCCACCGCCACTCCCCCACCCACGCTTTGGATCCGCCACTGATATTTAGTCTATAAAATGACAGAAATGACATAAGTACTAATGAAGTTTATCTGTCTTCAAATCGAAAAAGCAATATCATTAGCAACAATGAACTCGTCACAAAATTTCTCAAATGCCTTGAAGAATGCGATAGCAAGAAGATTTATTATATGGTAGGTACTATAGACATAAATAGTTCCAGCATTGAACTTCAAACTGCTAAATATAATATAAGTATAATATATGAAGCTAAATAAAAGAAAATTGTCAAGTCAACCGCATAAGCCAAGTTTTTTTTATGTGCCCAATATTTTTTGCATATATGTGTTGTGCATAGACTGTGTGTGTGTGTGTGTATGTGATATGAGCGTAATCCTAACAGCAAAGAGAATATCGCAGACAAATATAAAAATAACAAACCAAAGGAAACCAAAAAAAATTGTAGTTTTGCTTATAATAAAATAATATTGGAATAAATCCAATAGTAGCCTTCCCAAAAAATGGAAAAATAAGGCATAAATGCAGTGAAGTAGAGGAAAACATCAAGAAAAAAAAAGAAGACAACAAGCAAAAACTCGAAGCACATATAAATTGTATAAGCTCATTGCGATATTAGTTTAAAAATAGAGAATAAAGATGTGTAGAATGCATACTCCACTTTTGTACTACTGTCAAGTTCATGGATTAAATGCTCATGGAATTCAGTGAGCCATCCAGAAACAGAAACACACAAGAAATTACAAGCAGACATAATAAAATATACTTACTATTCCTGGAGAAAAGAAGTGAAGTGAATAGCTTCGTACTAGCATATTTACATCTAAAGCCAACATTCAAAGTGGCAAAATATAAAACCTCTAATATTCCTAAGGAAAGGCAGCAGAAAACATTTGCTGGTCAAGTGTAAGTAGAGTGGAGTACGTGGCTGCAACTCGGGCATTTGCTGTACTACGAGTCACTCCGCAACAATATTATTATACTATTTCCTTTTCTATAGTTGCTTTGATATGTTTACAAAAAACATTTTGTAAGACAGCAGAAAAAAAAATTAATATTAGACTATGTTCTTGATTTCGACCACTGTACTATGAACAATTTTTGCATAGGATCAATATTTTTTCAAGTTTTATGTAAGAAAAACACAAGTTGGCATTACCAACTATAATAAAATAAAAAGCAAAATCTGTGCAAAATTTATACACATACGCAATGCATGTATTTTACACTAATACATAGCCGATTTACATACAATCAGTATTTTACATGAGTGCAACATTTTGAAAGCATGTTAAGGTCGAAGCATTCAACTTCAATTCTCAAAACTTGTCAGAAACCGAAATGTGCGGTTGAAAGTATAAGAAAAACTGTTTTATTTTTCTACATAATATTCTTGGGAAATTCTGCTGCATACATTTTGGTATGTAAAAATATATGAACCTCAATTTAGTGCACGAATATCAGTTAATATCTTTAAAATTAATTGAAAAACGGGGAATTTCTTTCGAGATGTTAAGAGTACTTGTGATAATGGGGATCCTTGTATTTACAAAGAGGGTAAAAGTAATGAAAACTAACCCCTATTGCGATAAGGGGGACAAGGGGGGGTAAAAATACAAAAAAGTAGAACCGTTTTGCGATGACGAGGGCCCCTTTTATAAAGAGGGTATAAATGGGTAAAATTACAAAAAAGTAAAACCGTATTATGATTGGGGGGGGGGAGGGGGGAGGGGGGCCCTTATACAAAGATGGTAAAAATAAAAAATGGTAAAAGTACATAAACAGCAGGAAACTATGTTCCCCAAAATAAATCAGCCATATTTTACCGAACAATTTTCTGATAAGGAACCATGGTGGTGGGTTCCGAAACGATCGTATAATTGATCTGCCTGTTCTAAATATAAGCGTGGTTATTGTTTTGAAACTATTGTTTGTTGAAGCTTACTTATAAAAAAAAAATTTTATTAATATCAGCTGCCAGTTGTTGGAGGATATAAAATTTTTTTTTTTTTTAATTAAAAATTTGTGATCATAATTGCGTTTGTTCTCGCGTGAAAGATCGCTTATGTTTTGTATAATGTAGACACATCTGCACCTCCATTTAATCTACATACGAGTAGTTAAAATCTGGCATTAGATCATACTGTAATGAAATCAGAAAAGTCGTTGTTCCCTCTTTCTAGATGATCAATCTCCGTTGTTCGCTGAACTGATATTGGCAACCAGGTAGATAAACTCGTAACCCCATCTCAAACACCATGAACCATGTACATTTACTCAATCTTGCGTAGCTGCGAGTGTTTTCCCAAAATATATCATCGAAACTACTTAGCATCAGAACTAATTTATGGAACTAAGCTTTTACTTTCATGTGCTCATATACTCGTACGAATGTGTAGACATAACTTTTTCAATTTATTCAATTACTCTCTGCACATCTTCATTAATTCAATAATAAACTTGGCATAATTTCAGCACAGACTAGGCATGATGGCAAATATAAATTCACTTTTATGTAGATAATGAATTTTTTTTTGTACAAATTTACTCGTATAAAGTTTGCGAAAAAGAAAGTTACTTTTTCATGAACCCACACGGAGCAATGAAAAATAGAAAATGTTCATAAAATATTCAATGTACCTACTTACTTGTGCTCAGTTATACAAAATTTAATTTGCATATTTTTTGGCGCATTTAATTATTACTTTTTTTCAATTGGCGAATGCAATAAATATAACTGCTATTCATGTATAAGTACTTATGTGTTCGAATTTAAGTCAAGTTATTTAAATTTACATATTAATATTATATAAAAAACAAAATTATAAGTTTTTTTTGTCGGTTTGCATATTTTTATGAGCACGTGATGCATTTTGGGCAAGTTTAAATAAAAATTTTAACTTAATTCATTTGTATTTTTATTGTTATTTATTTATTTTCTTATTTTTGGTTCTGTTGTGCATTCACTCCTTTTTTTCAGCGCTGGGTTACGAAAAACCCACAATATTTAAAATATTTATCAGATCTGTAGCAAATATTTACCATATTTGATTCAGATTTAATTTTAGCTGCAACTGCACAACTGCAATTGCAACTGTGCACCCACACTTATGCAAACGCAATGGACGGACATGTGTGCTGGTGAATTGAGAAAAAACGTGCAACCCAATTTTTATGCCAACATATGTTGTTGCGCATAAAAAGTAGCAGCAGCAACATTTTGTTGCCACAAAATACTTTCTCGTGAACTGTGAAAGCGAATATGTATTCCAAAAAAATGGCAGTGGGCAGTGGATGAAAAAATAAAAGGCATACAATTTCCAGCAGTTGTCCGAAATTAATATTCAGATAAAAATGTGAATATTTTATGTACTCACACACACACACACACACACACACACACAAATACGCACGCATATTAATATATGTACATACTCGTACTCATATACAGCGAAACCCAGCGCGAGTGCCTTGTAGCGCTGTTCTAATGTTTGCGCGTTTCCTTGCCAGCTTAGGGGAAGCACTTCAATTAAGGTTGGTAAAAAGATAATTTTGTGGAGATATTGTAGAAAGTTTAAGAAATGGGGAGCTCAAATATTTGGAATTCTATTAATATTTTTAAGTATTTAAAGGTGTATTGAATTGGTTTCTTTTATCGTGTGGTCGGAGTGTGTACCGCTTGTGCTATTTTAATATCTTAATGCAGCTGTTAAGTCTTGTTTCTGCAATGCAAATACTTTTTAAAAGGACCTCAGTACGCTTGAGTCATTTCTATCTATCGTAAAATTAATGGAAGGTGATCCCATATCGTCAATAGTTTTCATCAGAGTTCCACTAGAAGAGAGAGAAGGGGACAATATCCAATTTCCGCCCAAATAAAAGATTATCAAATCTACCGAATGAGATGAATTTAACTCCCTACTAGCACATCTCAGTTGATTTGATCACAGAGGTTGCTTAACATAAGACCAACAAATGTGGACCCAGCATTGATCAGGACAACAAAATAATAGGCCGTGAATGAAAAAGGGAGAGGTGTTTTAAGCATTAGATCTGTTAATTTTATTTTGTTTGGCGCATTGAGAAAACGAAGAATTTTTAGGGACGTAAAATTATTTCTACTTTTCTCTTCTTCAATTTATAAATGCCTAGAAGTACTGTTATAAAAACACAATCAGTACTAACGAAGAAACATCACAGGGTTTAGCTGTAGCACCAATCCTCCCTCTGGGTATGCAAGTATTTATGGGTATGTAAGCATATGTATGTGCGCGTATGTATGTATGAGTTTATTATTTAATATTCGTTTTGTTATATTTTGGTGGAAAAATGCATTGCATAATTCTCAAAATGGAATTTATGCATTTTTTTCAGTGAATTTATTAAATGTAAATTGTACAAAGTTAAAACGGAAAAAAGCGAGATATATATGTACAATATTATATATGTACAAGCAAACATACATCCATACATATTTATATATGGGTACATTTACACGCATGCATACGTGGCATATTTTCAGGCGCGCGTAAATGCAAAAGAAATTAACAACAGTATACGAAAAAATGACGCAAAATAAAATAAAAAAGTGAAATCAAATAAAAAGATTAAATATTTGCAGTATCAGTAAAGTACAATAAAATATAAAACAAAAACAATAAATGAACTGCCTGTATGTTTTACTGTTAATTACATTTAAATATTTACACGCACAAATTCACACATACATACTTACATGTGTACATAAGGGTATGAATGCATGTGCGTAGGTGAAAAGAAAACTTAGAAATTGTTTTCCTTTTTTGTAGATAACTAAAAAAAAAGAGGAAATGATTTCCACTTTTATTCTATCTACACAATTTTAAGACGCCCAAAAGTATGCTACATCAGTGTAAAATGCACTGCATATTTATTTCAATATTACTCAATGAAATCACTACACACTGTTCAGCGGAAAATCAATGAGGGCGTGCAATCACTAGTTGGGGTACTCAACTCCCTTAGCAACACTTTAGTTAAGTAAATTTTCATAATTTACTTAACACCACCGCCAGCAGAAGTAGAAGGTTTCTTGCTTGCCTCTCGCACTGCCTGCTTTCCCATTCTCTCTTATTACAGAACACTTAAAAAACATAATTCCCTATTATTTTACAATCTTTCTTTGGTATGTGTGTCAGTGTGTGTCAGTGTGTGTCCGTGTGTGTGTGTGTATGTGAGTTTCTTAGCTTCCTCTTCTTTTGCGGCAAAAAGGACTTTCATAAAGTTTTAGCGTTATGCAATTCAATTCACTGCGATATACTTATACAAAGATATACCTTCGGGACGGCTAAAAACAACAACATGTTAAATTGTTGCTCAAACCATAGCAGCAACGATAACAACAACCACGATAACAACAACCACGATAACAACAACCAAAAGCTCATTAATTATTCATAAATATTGCTTTACGCAATTAGTTAATGCTAGATTGATTGATTTACGGTTGAGTGGGTGGAGTTATTGCGATATGTAAATCTATGGATGTAGTAAGTATGTAGCGAGTATGGTTGAAACAAGTGTTGGCCCAACAACAAGAAGAACTGTAACAGAGGGCGTGGGTAGCCATACGTACATACTCATAAATGTATTTATTATGATTGAGCAAATGGTATGAATGAATTGATTGATAGTAAAGCAGGAGGCAGAAGACGGGAGTAGCGGTAGTAGCAACAGCAGTAATGTCAAAAAGACCAATACAGAGATAAGAAACTAAAATGCTTATAAATTGTTGTCCTTCCATTCACTTCACTTTGCTTTCTATATATGCTTAGGGTATTTATGTACTTTAGGTATTTGTTTTTATAGGGTCTTTGGAAATCTAACCAAAATCCGTAAAAGAAAAAGAGAAAAATAATCTGTTAGAAGTTTATGGTAAGTAGGTACACTCCACAAAATTTCATCTGTTACTCGCTCAATTTCAATTAAGTTACTGATGGAAATGCTTGAAGAGCGCATATTTACGCTCACTTAATGCCAACCAACGTCTGCGATTGGTCGATTGAATACGTAGCTTGAGAGATGAAATTTTCTCTGAACAACATTAATTTTATTATTTGATGAGGAACACACACAACCAATACTTAGGCATGTACAAGTACTTATGTATGCATATTATGTATTTTCGGGGTTCAGCAGATTAAATAAATGTGTGTATATTTTTGTGAGATTAAACGAGTTCATTTTCAGTGTAAGTACTCGTATGGTAGGTATTTAATACATATACTATATATGTATGGTAAATAGTACACACACAGGTATGTTTACATGTGTTCCTACCAACATATTTGTGTACATTCAGTTATCTTTAAAGTGCGCATAATGCGTGTGTCTTTCACAATTCCGACAAAGTTAAATACCTTTATCCTCAATTGAGAATTGAGAGATACAAAATGTTGTGTGTAATGCTTGAGTAAATTTTGTATGGAAAGTGCATTAAATCGATAATAATCACAAGAACAAATATAAGTACATAAAACAGCAACAACAACAGCAGAAGCAGAAGCAGAAGCAGCAGCAATAAAAACAGCAATAGCAACAGCAATAATAATAAAGATGAAGGGTGATTTTTTTGATACTTAGTTTTTGACGTTAATATTTCGGACAGTTCACGCATGATTTTTGTCATGTGGCAAAGTAAAAACTGCTCAGTTTGGTTTGCTCATTTGCCATGAATAGACTTACGCCTGAACAACGTTTGCAATTTATTGAAATTTATTATCAAAATTAGATCCGTTTTTTATCGCAAAATTGTCTTCAGCGACGAGGCGCCTTTTTGGCTCAATGGATACGTGAATAAGCAAAATTGCCGTATTTGGAGTGAAGACCAGCCAAAGGCAATTCAGCAGCTGCCAATGCATCCCGAAAAAAGTACTATTTGGTGCGGTTTATGGGCAGGCGACATCATTGGGCTGTACTTCTTCAAAGACGATGAAGGCCTCAACGTTACGGTCAATGGAGAAAGATACCGTTCGATGACAAAACCCTTTTTCTTTTGCCGAAAATGCAAGAATTGGACTTGGCCGCCATGTGGTTCCAACAGGACGGTGCCACATGCCACTAGCCACACTGCACGCGAAACCATGCATCAATTGAGAGGCGAATTTAGTGAGGAGTTAATCTCACGTTTTGGTGCAGTCAATTGGCAACCAAGATTGTGTGATTTGACCCCGTTAGACTATTTGTTGTATGTTAAGTCTCTTGTCTATAGGAACAAGCAAAACACGATTTCTGCTTTGGAAGCCAACATTGAATGCGTCATTGGTGAGATTCCGGCCGAAATGTGTGAAAAAGTGTGCCAAAATTATACCTTTAGAATGTACCACTTAAAGCGTAGTCGCGGGCAACAATTAAGTGAAAAAAGTAAATGGCCAGAATGGATTTATCGGTCCAAATAAAAATTTCATTCACTTTTGTAAAACTTCTGAGTTTTTTTGATTTTCAAAAACCAAGCTCTTAAAAAATCACCCTTTATTTATAAAGCATCAGTGGCAGCAGCAATGTTAACAAAAGCAAATAATAAGGGACGACTTGAAATGTATAAAGCACAAGTAGCAAGCCACAGCAGCAGCAACAGAAATTTAATGCTACTACTAATACACATACACACATATACCTACAATACAAAAGTGTATGTATACATTTATAAATTTGTATAAGTGTCCGTGTGTATGTATTTAATGCTATTGTATTACAATTACATATACACACGCTCATAAATCGATACTGAAGATGAAGATATATGCAATAGACAAAATGCATACAGCAACTTACATACACACACACATGCATAATCACACAAACATGTGTGCATGCATACACATGTGTGTACACACATATGCACCGTGTGTGTGATAAATACAAATTAATTAGAGGAGAAAATGCAACAGCAAGTGCATTTGATTGTTTTTGAGGGTTGTTGTAATTCTAGTTGCTGTTGCTGTTGTTGCAATTGTATTCATATTAAGGATTATTGGCATTAAAGTATGCATTATTGAATTAAATTTAATTTTCAAGAACTATTTCATCAAAACAATAAAAAAAAGCAATCCAATAATATTCAAATATTTCGTAGCAAGAGGAGAGGAGGTCAAGCTTATGGCATGTTGCTATGTTACACAGTTTTGCAAATATCGAACTCAAGAAGAGCGAGAAGAGGACAATCTTGAGAGAAGGCATAGAGCATCCCAAGGAAATGGAAAGAAGAAGCCAAGCAAGAAGTAGAAGGGGGCCTTTTCGAGGGAACAGCTAAGATGTGCGTTTCCAAAACTACATGTGAACCAAATAACACCTCATAAGAGACAGGAGGTGCTTTAGCGTATTCAAATGCCATTATCAATAATCTCCATACAAAACTATTCCATAGTTAATGTATATATCAGGCAAGGCTAGGCTATATCAATGTCAATTCTCATTGGAGTTGGTTTGATTCAATATTTCCAATTTAAATTAAAACACATAAATTTCTAGTTAATCATCAACCACCTGGTGACCGTTTAAAGAACTATGTATTTATATATATATATATTATATTTTTATATATTATTTTGTTTGGCCAACTTTACCTCAAAATCTTCTGTATACATGCTTACTCTTATGTAGAGCTACCCTTTTACTTATAATTCCTTTTTAACCAACTGCTCCTGAAAGTACCCACTTCAATTTAAGCATCTTTTGTTAAAAGAGAAATATGTGCTGCAAAAGGCTCATGCTCAACATTCTTTAGATATTTGTACCTCCTTAACACTCCTCTTAGTTCTCGTTCTCGTTCTCGTTCTCTTTCCTTTTACTTATTTCCCTTTTACCTTATAATACTATTATTCTGCTTTACCACATATCAATCTACTATCATATAAGTATTCATATATAACTTCTACCTACGCTGCACCACACTACACTTCCCTACACTGTATATTGCTACTCCAACTCTCGTCCTCCCACTCACTCTCTTTTTTTATGAAAACCATAATTTTTCTGTTGCTTCTACATACCGATACTACTCCGATTTCCCTCCTGCTTTCTCTCTCTGTTTCTGTCTCTCTGTCGTTTTATTTTGTAGCATATTTTATGCAATGACAATGTCTTTAGCCTCTTCGCTACTGTTGGTAGTTTATAAATCATTCGAGATAAGCTTTTGTACAACGTGCAACACCTGATGTCTTGTCGTTATAATTTTTTTTCTGTTTCATTCAACATTTTTCCATAACGTAACGTTACATTCCCATACTTTACTCTGTGAGAACTTGCAACAAACTCCAAAAAAAAAAAAAAAAAAATAAATTAAAAGGAAGACTCTAACTAAATGGACACAAAAATACCGAGAGGGAAAAATATTCAACAGCCGAACAACAGTAACAGCAACTTCAAGCAGGCAGCAGCAGCAGAGCACAGTGTAGAGCGTTATAAATATTATGGCAAGCCCAAAAAGAATATAAAACAAAAAAAAAAAAAACACAGAAGGGAAACACAAATGTGGCAAAGTAAAAGACGAAAAATTTAAATAACATACTCGTAAAAAGCAGCAGCCAGCAAAATATGCAATGCAAAGCATTTCGATATTTTTGTTGGCAACAGTTTACATATGCAAATACATGCTTGCTACAACCTACATGCCAATGACGTTGTGCTGTTGGAAGTGGCATTGTCACAGCAGATAATTTCATTGTTCGAACACAAAAATGGCAGGCTGCTTAGTTTTTCATACTACTTATATGACAAAATAAATATCAATAAATATTGAAAATGTTGTATTTTGTTATTGTTTCTTATTAACCCTAATATACCCACAACCATGTATGCACATATACCTACGTGCATCATGCGCTGAAAGCAAGTAGTTTATACTGTGACCTATTACAAAATTAAAATTCATGAGTAGTTTTTGAAATGAATATTGATAAATGTAAAGATTAACGATTGCTTGCTGGAGGCATATAAGATGGGAGAGTTGATAGATGTGGGAAATATGATTTCCATGAGGGGAGTGAGCGACGGAAGTCCTTATGAGCTAGCTAACTGAGATCACTACACTCAAAATCATAAGGATTGTATTCACAGTTGTTGGCAATAGTAAAACTTTCTGAGTGACAAAAGAATATCCGCTACAACTATCTGCAAAATCTGAATCTCATCAATAGATATCGTTAGCCATTCCAATCCTTATTATCCAATTTCTTACCCACTTTTTTAAACAGTATGGTACTATTCTTCTAAGCTCTTTTCACAATTACTTCTAATAACAATTTGATATTGATAAGCTGTTGCCTTATACAAACTTGCAAGTGTCTCAGCTTGAAACGAGGATACTAAATATTTGTGACTCTCTTACTGAGTAATGACCTGAACTTGGCTGGGATCACTTGAGAATCTGAAATAATACAATGGTTAAGCAAAAGAACAAAAAGAAAACTATACGCTAGAACTCCTAAAAATGGTAAACATTTTCGTAAATAAATTGCAGTGTATGTAGTTAAGAATTGTGTGTATGTAATAAAAGGCAGAGAGATTTTTCAGTTGACATGTGCAATGTACAGTGCCTGTATTATGAAATATTCATCAACAACAAAATAAGTAAATAGACATTGTTATATATTAGTATACATTTTTTTTACAAATAAATAATGTACAACATAAATAATTTCATAAGTATGTACTCACTTTTATAGTAGCATAATGGTAATTTTTTTTCGAATATTCTACTAGTCGTATAAGTGACAAATATTTATTGAAACACACCCATACATTTTTGAAAGGAAAAAAACGAACAGTAAAACTCTATAAGCTGCAAATTGAGTAATTACTTTCTACATGCTTATATTAAGCTTTCTTTTTGACTATAGAGGAGAGAAGTCTAGTGTCAAGGAAACCAGTTCCTACTGATGTGGATATATTTTGTTAGGAAAAGCCATGGTGAATACCAAGTACCTATGTAATATTACGTCGGGTTAAACATTAAAATTACAAATAATAGTACAAATAGTGAGTAACATAGAAGCCTGAATTGAAACAAGCGTCCACTATCGAAATAATAAACTATATTCGCAATTTAGCTTCACCCAGAATGTTTTTCCTTGCAGGAAGAAGTGCTCAGCTAGCTTGAGACCAAGAGAGTGAAGCCTCATTTATAGTCCTCAACATCAATGGGTTTAGCTTTTCTACGACATACTGCCCTGGGGATAGCCATCAGGTGTTGGAAAGGAGGTATTATAAGTCTTAAACATATCTGATTTCCAGTGTAAGGAATCGTACGCAACCATTTTCCACAGTAGCACTTGCAGTTACCATTTATATCATTGCTCAATAAGGAGCTAAGGATGTCATATTCTTTCGACAATCGAAAAAATTAGAAAAAAATTTCAAAATTCAATATCAAATTCGAAAATAATTATTTAATCTTGGTGCATTATGTTAGAGATAATAAATATATAAATTTTTATAATTTGTGAAAGCCTTCGACTTGCCGTAACTAAGAGCGACATCACATGATGACGATGTCAATGGTGATGACAATGACCATACCAGCACTGGTGACGGTAGAGCTGATGCTGCTGCTGCTGCTACTGATGATAAAGCAATTAATTTGCAATTAAATCGATGCTCAATTCAATAGCTACCAAAGAAATAAAAAACAGAAAAAAAGCACAGAACAACGAAAATGAAATTAATGATTGCACAAACACACTCAAATGTTACCAAATGTGCAGCACAGTCTGTGTACTAGTATAAGTGAATGTGTTTGCATGTGTGTTTGAGGGCTTTGTGTGAATGATCTGTAATATTTATAGCATTGCAAATATGTATGTATGAATGTAGGTGCATGGATGAGTGTGTGTGCGTATGCATTTGCCACATGCCAAAGCAAATATAAAGCTACGAACGCACACACACACATACTAGTATAATTGCAACCAAAGCAGCAAAATTAAAAAAAAAAATACACACACATACAAATACCTACATACATGCATACATGTATAAAAACAAGCTAGTAATAAGTGAGCAACAGCAAGTGTCCAAGTGTTGTGTCTGTCTGTCTGTTTGCTTGCTTTCTTGTTTGTACATTTGTTTCCCTTCACATATACATACACAGTTATGCAACTATGCAATTGTATTTAGACTATGTGAATGTGTGTGTATATATTGATGCATCAACATTTGTGGTTATTCAATTAAATATTACTTTATTTGTCTTTTGACCCCATCGCGATCTCAACTTTTTCTCGCCTCTCTTCTCTTTATATATCACTTTTGCACTGTGTATTAAAATCAGTTTGGCGATATTTTTACTATCCACTGATTGAGTGAGTAATTGAATACATCAATGCTTCTGGAGTGAGTATTTGAAGTTTACGTGTGTGCGTGCGTTTTTTTTATTATTAAATTTAAATAAAATAGTATTTAAAAATACATTTTTAGTTGTGGTTTACTCTGTTTTTTATTGACATTTCAATTACTCATGCATATGCTGTGTTGGAAAGAAAAAAAGCTAACGCACGATAACGAGTGCAAAAAAATCAAAGAAAGGGAAATCTCCAGTGCTTTATAATTGAAATACATAGTAAATAATTAAAAGGTTTTTGTTGTAGGGTTGGATGCTATGCGCCGCACTTGTAGCGAATATTTAAAATAAATTAAAGATATTACATAGGGAACATTATAAAAGATTTTGCGATCAGCATCAAGCACCAAGATCGGAGAATGAAGCATGGAGCATATATGGAGAGAGAGAAATTAAAGATGAAGGGATACGGCATATTGTATAATGAAGCCCTAAGATCCTAGTTTATCAATTCTGGATTCCAGATTGGAAAACCTGCTTATACCGTTCTTACATATATGCATATGACATTTCACGATTTGAGCTTATTCTTAATGCTTTTCAATAAGAAATGTATATAAACGGTCTGGGGTGCAAGTTTTAGAACTTTAGGCACTCTTGAATCTTGAATCTTCGACAGAAGTATATATATTTATATATAAATATGTATTCCCCGCTTTAATTGGAAAAGTTAGTGCTATATGTTCTGTGATAACTATCTTATGAAACAAAATTTTGCCGCTAGCATTCTGCTGTAGAAACGCTGATCAAATAGGTACATAAAAACGTAATAGGTGTGTAGGACTGTGTTATTTCAAAGACAACTTCATTAAGTTGCATTTGTATGAAATTAAATGAAAAAAGAACATAAAACCTCATTAAAAATAACAAAAAGGATAGCTGCCACCTCGTCAAGAAAACTGTTTTAATACTAAAACAAACGATGAAACATGTCATTTGCCTCTATCACCACCAGAACCATCACTTCAGACTAAACACAACTTCGCCCGTTATTCCCCACTTTTTATTTAAAATAAATAAACGACGAATATTTTTTTTTTACTAAGGTACAGAGGTATCTTTAACCTTAAAACAACTTGAAACTCTTAGACAGCAAATAACGCAATATGATGAAAAAGAAGATGACGATGACGATGACGACGGCGAAATTTCTAAAAGACACATTTACTTGTTTCTGTCTTTTCAGTTTTAATTGCCTTGATGCCTCGATGCCTACGTGTTGTATGAGTGACATTTAATTAATACACCATAAAGCACTTACAAACATCTTAAATAAATATTGGTTTTGCCTGTGTGTTTGTGTGTGTGTGTGTGTATGTGCATTGACGTGAGCCCTTTTCTGCTTTTTGGTATGTATTTAGAGTATCTTCTACTTCTATCTAAATATAATTACAACATAAGTTAACCACAAAAAAGATGTACATGAGTTTAGACGCAGATACAGGGTAAGGTATACGCAGACAATGGATTGATTAGAAACAAGAAGGAAAACGAGAAGGGAGAAAGGAAAAGGAAAACGTGATGTATGAGAATGGATAGGAGGTAATAGAGGAAAGGACAAAGGAGTTAAGAGAACGGAGAAATGAGAAAGGAGAAACGAGAAAACAGAATAGAGTGAAAGGAAAAAGAAAAAGAAAAGAGAAAGCAAGAAGGGGAAGTGCAATTTTAAAAGGTGGGTAAAATAAAAATGGTAGTGGATGAAGGATAAAAGAGAGAGTATTGACTGGTTAGAATCAGTACATTGAAACTGAAAGTTGGTAGTGTGTAGACAGGAGGTGGATGGTCGAAGAGTGCAGTATCGATGTATGTAAATGAAGGTTGAAAAGAAAAAAATAATGGTTACAAATTAGAGACTTAATTGATATTGGCGTTTATAGATTGAATATTGTATTGCAGAGGCCGGAGATTAAAGATCGGAGCCCAGAAACAGGAAACTGAATTTGGAATCGAAAAATTTGATTTAAGAGAATACAAATTGGGAGAAGAGGGATGGAAAAGAATGGCTGGTAAGTAGGAGATCATGAGATGGAAAATTTGTTATTCCACAATTTTTAAAAGATTTTACCTTTGAATTTTGCTCACGTGATGAATAAATAATGAACCATTTATTCTAGTTTCGAGGCTCCACATTCATGTAAAAAGTAAGTAAAATTGCGCTTGAATTTTAAATCTCATCCAAATATTAGCCTCATCGAAGTTCTTACAGCACCCTGTATTGGTTTTAACCGCAAGCTTGTAACACTTTCAAGTAGTAGTTGAATTTAAATTCATTTTGTCCTTTTCCCTGGAGAGACGCAAGTACGTAATAGCAGACATGAGTTTTAAGAATAGCAGAATTTACATTACAAGTTAATGCAACTACAAAAAACCAGGAGTATAAGTGAATAAATGGAAATACATACATACTTATACATGTATCTCTTTCCTGTATGTATGTGCAAGTGAAAAACCAACATTATAACAAGACTCTACTTTGTTCAACATAAACTTATATTATAAAAGTCAAGCAGAAGAAGAAAGAAAATGAGGTAAAGAAGTGAAATGTTTTTTAATTAGATAAAACTTCCTACAACATCCTTCCTTTCTACATGCGCGAATGCGAATATGGCAGGTGGAAAGAAGCTTAAGCTACATGTACCCGTAGCTATAACTATAGATCCTTTATACAATTATTTCTGTTTATACAATACAATACTGTTGTTTTCCTTTTTTTATGGAGGCTGTGGTGAGGTTGACTCGAAGAGCTACGCACACGAAAAGGCCAAAGTATGTGATGCAAAAAAGTGACAGAGAGTGACAGCATTGACAACTGCACACACAAGCACACAAACACACATAAACATACATACATAAATACATAGTACTTTTTTTGTAAGTGTGTACGTAAAGTAGAAGACACGCAAAGTAGATTGGTACTTTAGCAGGTAGCAGGTAGCAAGTAGCAGCTACAAGTTATATATTATCTATGCTTTTACTGATGATTTGATAGCTTGGTCTGGTTACGCGGTGGGTAGCGGTTGTGCTTCTTTCGCTGCTGTCCTTCTACTTCTACTTCTGTTTCTTGTCTTGTTTTTTTGTATCTACATAATATTTCATTTGACATTTTTAACTTAGTTGCTTTTTTCCAACATCTTCTTCACATTTGTGTCTGCATTTCATACTTTCTTTTCGGGATTTCTTCTTTTTCTGTAGATTCTTTTTTGGTATTTGTGTGTTTTTATTTATTTTTTTTTCGGCTGTAAAGAACTGTACATGAATAAGTTAACTATCGCACTAATGTACATTTGATGTACTTTTGTGATGAAAGTTGATGATGATGCTTTGAGGTATGTTTGGTTGACAGGTGACATCTACTTTACTTGTTTGTTTCGTTCTTAATCGAGAAGAATGGCGGAAAAGTATTAGGGTGAAGAGCGGGTGGGTGAAGTGAAAGATGAGCGTTTTAACATTGACAATATCTCCTTTTTTTTCAGAAATTTATCTTTTTGGCTGTTGTCAAAGGTGTCTGTAATACATAGTGGTAGGTACATAAGCCGAGGATAGTTTTTATTTTTTTTCATTACGTTAGGGTTTTAAAAATACTAATAATAATTACTTATAAAAACATGAATATATTTTTTAATTGGTAAAATATTATTTAAACTTAAAATTTCAAGGTAAGCTTTTAGTTGCCGTGCTTTGGGAGCTTGGAAAATGTTTTTGATCTGGGTTTTGATATAATTTCATGGTCTTGTTTTAAAACTTTTTGGTCTGAGTCCGAAATGAAATTTTGGTCTAGCTTTTGGTCTGTGTTGATCGTTAGTCTGATCTTAGTCTGGTCTTTAGTCTAATTCGAACCATAAGAATTACGTATTAAATTTTCATTTGATATAATTTTTATTCTGAATTTGGAACTAAATGTTGGTCAAATTTGGTTGGTATTTTAATCTGATTTCTGATAAAAATTTTATTTGAATTTTCGTTTGTTGTTTTGGTCTGAATTTTTTTCTGCATTTTAGACAAAATTTTGCCTGGTTTGGATTTAAGTAGTCTTGGTCCGCATTTTGATATGAATTCTGGCAAAAATTTTGGTCGGAGTTTTCTAATTTTTGATCCGTTTTTGGTCTGATTTATGATACAATTTCTATTTAGATTTGTTAGTTTGATGTTGTTTTTAGTTGTTATTAGTTTGATTTTTGTTAGTTTTAATTTTGGACAAAGTTTCGGCCCACTTTTGGTAAGAACTGTGATATGATTTTTGACCGGAGATTTTATCCGTATTCTGATTTAAATTTTTGTATGAATTTCATCCTCAATTTTGGTCTTTGGTCGTGTTTAGATTTGAATACCGATTCGAATTTTGGAATTAATTGCGGTCAGAATTTTGGTGGTAGTTTTGGATTTTAATAAGATTTTTATTCTGAGTTTGGGATTGAGGTTTATTCCGAATTTTGATTTGACCTTTCGACTCGATTTTTGGGTTCAGTTCCGATTTTTGGCATAAATTTTTATCAGAATTTCGGTCTGTTTTTAATCATATTTTTAGTTTGAGTTTAAATTTGACTTCCTATCTGAATTTTGTTCTAAAATTTGCTGTAAATTTTTTTCATTATTTATTTTGATCTGATTTGCGATTTTGTTCTTAGTCTGTTATGGGTCTGAGCTTTAATTTGAATTTCGGTCAACATTTTATATGAATTTTGATTCGAATTTAAAGTTAGCTCTTGTTTGATTTTTGCTCTGCTTTTGGTTCCAAATTCCAACTATATTTTGGACTGCCTTGATTAGGGACTAAATTTGCGTCTCTTTTGATCTGATTTGATCGTTTTGTTTGTTTGAAATACGGTCAGCCTTTGGTTCTATCTTTGCTCAAAATTTGTGGTTAAACTTGGGTCTGCTTTGATCTGCTTTTGTAGTTAATTTCTTCATTAAAGAATTCTTACTCTTGCCCTAGTACACGTCATGTGTGCTGTCACTCTTTGTCATTTTTTGCATTACATACTTTGGCCTTTATAAATCAATAGAATTTATTTTAATATGACAGTTGCCATAGATTCAGTATCACCTCATCCACTTTGAGCTTTACCGAACAGTTTCCGCTTTACAAAACATGAAAAAATGCTTATGTGCATGAAAATTTCTCAATCGTATTTCTGAAACAAGCCACAACATATCGGTAATTTTTATATATTTTTCTTGCGTTTTTGGGGCAAATTCCAGTGGATTATCGAATTTTATTTGTTTTTATTCCCCTGAATACTCTCCCTTCTTTAACATAAATACCTTTTTTCGATAAACTGTCACTAGCGGTTACCCTAAAATTTAATCGCACAAAAAGCTCATGTTTCTGAGACAAACATCAAAAGAGCAAATAAACTTTTAACTCCTTGTCCACCACTGAAGATACCACGAATCTGCTCTATATAATCCTCCGACTTTAACTCGACTCATAAAATATGGTTGAATGAAATGAAATCAAAAAAACATCACTCATACCCACTGTAGTACCTACTAAAAAAAAAACAGACACACACAAAAAAAGAATCATTTTATCAACTCAATTATTCTTCATTTATGCAATTTCCACTTTTTGTATGCAGTACTTCTAAAATGCTGCGTTGACTTACCTACAACACTACCAACTACCGCCCTCCTCCCGTCTACATTATTTTATTTTCTATATACACTTATTCATACTCATTCATACATATCTACATACAGCATTCACTTCATCCTGTGCTCATTTAAATCATCAAATGAAATTAACTTAAATTTTGTTATTTCTTGTTTAACAAGACTTTTACATTTTTCTGTGCATATTCGCTTCTTTTTTACCTGTTTACCTGTCTTCAATTTTATTAGATAGCACTTAATTTTCCTTTTTTTCTTATTTTTGCTTTCCAATTTTAGTATTTGCATTCATTTCATTTCCTTTAGGTAATACAAAACATGTAAAAAATAAGTTTTAATAAATGAAATGATATGAAAGTCCGGAAATCCACGTGCCTGTTGGATTCAGTTTACTGTTTGCTTGGATGTTGCCAGATTGTGTTTTACAAGCATGAGCTTGAAACATTTTATGATTTGCTCCATATTGCTAAGAATTCCACATTTTTTGGAAAAGATAAGTAAGATCTTTAATTTTGTGCATCAAATTTTTCAAATTATTTTGTTGTTGGCTTAAATTGCTGTAATAAAGACGCTGTCATTGTCAACTATCAGTTACCTGCTTTGAGAATTCAGCCACAAATTGGTAAGATTTAATTCAATGTAACTTAAAATTTTGTGTTGACTTAAATCTATTTATATTTTTAGTACTTTCTACATTTTCTGCTATTATTTATAAGAGCTAATCTATATAGCCACTACTAAAATGTCTCAGTACATTCATTGATCCAAAAATTCTTTAACAATTTATCACTGCAGCAGAAATTTACTATCATAAATGAATGCTGTAGCCTTCCCATTTTGCTGAAATATTGTGTAGCAGGGGTTTTAGGGTTAAGGAAAGTGTTCTTGTTGTAAAATTTATAACTCAGAGGGCTCCATAGAAAAAGTTAATATCAACAAATCTAAAAATATGGAGTGGCGGAGAGTATTTACCCTCTTTTCTCCAAAAACTGATGTTAAGTAGATAGGGTGTTACTAAAGTCCCCTGTATTGCGAACTACTCCAATCCAGGTATGGAATTTAGCTTAAATCAATCAATCAGGTAATCGCTTTAGTCTCTGGACCTAGAAATCCAATCCGATTTTATTGGTCTTTATCAGCCTTCATAGCCTTTCAACAAGAATTGTAAATTGCATTTAATATGTAATACATTATAAATATTCCTCCGCCAGTTACTTTATCGACATGCAACCAAAACAACAACTATATCTTCAATAAATAAAAGTAGCTGTCATACCATAGCATTAAGCCAGCAACACAATTTTTTTTATTAAATTTTCATTTTTCATACATCACTGCGTATGAGTGACAATTTTTTAAAGTAATTGCAAATGCGCGCATGGTAACAGCAGAAGCAAAAAGCAGAAACGACAACAAAAAAACCAAGTATATTCCACAATGAAATTTTGCCTAGAATTGAGTTTTCCACTCATACAAGACGGAAAGAGCGTAAGAAGAAGAAAAGTGCTACTAGTCTTCATTTACAGCCGAAAGGCAAAACCGACACTAACAATCACTGACAACAAAACACAACTACATGCTACTATCTACTACTAAATATGAAATAAAAAGTAGTAGTAGTAGTAGACAAAAAACCGAAATTGCGGTTGATGCATTTTCGTCATGGAACCGGACGAAAAATAAAGCAGTGTGGAGCAGTAAGAAAAATATAATAAACTAGAAAAATGACAAAAGACATTTTAAAAGCAAAACACACACAAAAAATTGCGCTCTAAAACGTAACAGAAAAAAAAGTAACAGATGCAGTTGGAAAAAAGTAAAAGAAATTAGAGAAAATACTAAAAGACTTTCAGAAAAAAAGAAGAAAAAGAAGTTAGAAGCAAAAAAGTACTAAGTGGTTTGTTGAAAAAGTATGTACTCCTAGAAGTAGTAGTAGCTGATTGTAATACTAGTCGTGGCAGTATATAATAAACTTATAACACAGAATGCAACAACAACAACAGCAATACTAACTATCTACAACTTTAAACACAAAAAACAAATGCAAAAAAATATTTGCACAACAATAGAAATATAAATTTGCGCATACTTGCAAACACTTCCTCGAGTGACAACCGAAAAAAGTACGTACTTTTACTAGTAATAGAGAAAAAAGTGCTATGCACAAACACACACACAAAAAAAAGCTAAGAAAATGCATATACGATAATAATATAGTAGTAGCTATAAAGAAAAGAAAATGTGAACATAATAGAAAATCATAACCCTCAAGCATGGCACAACACAAACACACGCGTACAAACACATACACACACACGGACGTACAAAAATAACCAGCCATGTATATGCAAAAACTAAAAGAAATGTACCATAAGCATAAAAGAAGCAACACTGTAACGGTATGTATGTATTTATGTACATACTTATGTGTATGTGTTTTTGTGTGTGTACCAGCGAGAGTGTGTTTTGTGTACGTATTAAAAATGAAGCGAATTGAATTGAAGTGATCGAAATGACGGGCTTCAAGACACTTTCAAAGTCTATAAAGGCAATAATGCATAAAAGAGTAGTATGCACTAGTATGTAGCAGCTGTAGTAGTATGTGTGTTCTAACATCAATAATGTGTATGTAATAGTAGTCGATGAAGTAGCTGTCGAAGGAGATAGAACGTACCTAAATGAAAGCCGAAGAAGTTGGGGTAGTGAGATAGCAATAGTAACTACAGACTACGACTAGTTTGCATGTGTGTGTGTGTAGTAGTTGATGGCAGCAGTAAAATTGTGACAAAAGGCACCGCAAGGACTTTAACATGTCATTGCACATACACTTAGGCAAACATCGACGCATACACACTTTTATAGACACATTCATGCTGACATAAGTACAAGGGTGGAACTGAAAGTTTTAGTAAAAAGAAATTTTCATACGCTTATGTTTTATTTACGAAGGAAAGCCATGGTTACGGACTCAAAAATGCAATATTACCACCCGTCAGCTGTCGTCAAAAATGGGATGGGGCTATAAAATCATATCCTGTCTAAAATCTATTTTGGCAGTTCAGTTCTCATGAGAAAACGCAGTCTGCCAGAAATAGAATTGGCTCTGTCATCTCTCGGTGGTAATAATTTGATTAAATGTAGTTTTAGGTTCCTTTGGTGATCTGTTTCTGGCTTTCCGTTTTTGATCGTTGCAGTTCTCCTTTGGCAAGAGTTTTTTGTTTCGTAGGTCCTGGAAAAACTCAACAAAATAATCTTAACTGAGTTTCATTGGACACCAGTCATTTACCTTTCAACTGTTATTTCTCGAACTATATATTCAGGACTGTTTCTTTAATATCTGCTCCTTAATATCACACCAAATCCCTAGTGTTTGGTTTTTAATCTCAGTTCTGTAAATAGATTTTTCGTAATTATTTCGCGTTTGATTTCAATCTTAGTGCTTTGTTCTCGGATCTGGGATTTGTACGCTTTTGTCTATGGTCTCTTGAAAAACACCAACAGAAGGAATAAACTAAATTGGTCTTTGATCATTTGATCTGCCATTGTTAACTAATCAGTTGTGGGGCTTTTAATTTTCGTAGACCATTGAAGATCAAAGTAGTAGATCAAAATTCTCAAAAACCACAAGCGAATCACCATTAGCCGTAAACCTAAACGTAACTAAAAGCTCAACTTCAGAAATAAAGCATTGAAAAGATTGCAAAAACTTTCAGTTAGACCGCCTCTATAAACGTTCTTCATAATACCTACGTACCTACACTAAAAAGAGGAAATTCTTATGCCATAGCTTTTATTGCTACTACTCCTTCTACTGCTTCTGCTACTAGCGCCTTTGTGTTATTGTTGTTCTTGCTGTCACTACTGCTGCATTCAGTTGATGATGAATATTGAATAAATTGCTAAAGGGACACTTTACCCATACTCATTGGATAAATACACACACACGCATATGCATACATTATTATGTTTGTATGTGTGCTTGTATCTAAACGTAGATGAATGAAGTTTGAACAAAGTACAGTCAATGTGTGTGCGTGTGTATGTATTGGAAAAGTATAAAATTGCAATTGTTTGTGTGTGTGTGTGTGTTTTTGTAACTTTTTTTGTAGTAAATTTGCTTAAGTTAAAAGTCAACAGTTTGAGTTTTCACACACACACACACACACAAACGCACATACATTTACATATACGATCATGTATACATATGCCGTAAAGTATACAATTGGTAATAAACCGCAGCAAAATTGAGCGTGTACGGAATGCATGCTTCTGTGAGAGTGTGTGTGTGTGTATGTGTTTATGGGTAGAAATTGCAATATTGGGATTTAATGGTGGTAATATGTGGGACCTAGAAGTATGTGAATGGTTTCTGTATCAAAATTCTCTGCTGCTGCATTGCACACATTTTTGCTGACATGGCTATACTCACAAGTATGTAAAGAAATATGTGGAAATAAATGAAGAACTTCCTTCTATTGGGTGCTGATAAAAATGGCCTTTCTTCATCATCTTTTGATAAATATAGCTGAAATCAAGGAGTAAGCATTTTAGGTTTCCATTTTTAATTTTATTTTACATATACATAGCATCTAAGCGCTGATGGTGGGGTCCTGTCATCTGTTGCTTCACAGAGAAGTTTGCTAGGTGTCGCGCACATATTTCTCGAAAATAGAGGTTTCAATATATTTTCCCATTATCTTGATGTGATCGAGGTATTCTGATAATTGAGGTATTCTGAGTAGACTTCCGCACCTTGGGAAAAGTGTAGAGGTCCTACTAGAAGTTTAATTTTGATATTAGGTTGTTTGTGTTGGGTAATTGGTTAGGCTGGTAAATTCGATATAAGGCTAAGTATTCCTTCCTGACTCTAATGACCGATGTCGGATTTAAAATTGAGCTATAAATTCTTGTCTTTCATTGATAATTTGTGTATGGCCATTCAATGACCTTTCTGAAGTAGATACATCGAACTCATTATAATGACATGATTATGAAGAAAGATAGGCTTAATGGTCCTAAGCTTCTTGTGAGGTTCTGACTTTTATTGCAATGAACATGACAAAATGTAAGCTTTTCTTGATGAGTAATGTAGAAAGTTTTAAAGATTCAATACAGCATTAGAATTATGTTATTTGGTCAGGGCTTTTATAGGGAATTAAGCTTTTTACTGGTCAGAGAATGTTTTCTTTACTGATTACATACTCAATGACAAGTGATGAGATGTTTTTTTTGAGAAGGAAGTATTACGATTTAGCTTGTACTACCTGCAAAGCTAATCAGTTGAAGTGGCCACTGACCTAAGAAAACAGTCAGACATGGACAATATTGTTCGTTGAGAAGCAATTTGCCTAGAAGTGCTGAATCCTTTAGTCCATCAATCGAGCTACATAATTCGTTTCTTTTTCTTTGATGTCACAACAGCCCAAGCAGGCGGAATACAATTGAATAACAGTTTTATGCCGAACCCGAATTGCATTGGGAATTCTTTTTTACTCTTGCCTTTCAAGGGGTGGTGCCGTGTAGAAAAATAGTTTTTCTACTTTTTAATTCTGCCTGTGTTGAGCTTTGAACATCGGACACTCTGCATAGGAGGCCAATTTTCTGTAAGCCTTATTCTTGGCTATTGAAATGCAAGAAACTGTCTATTTTGATAAAATAGATAAAAATAATATTTTTTATTACGAGTATATACTTAATACTTAAGAACAGCTCATTGTTATATGGTACTTAATTATATTAAAAATAATTCCAAATATATTTGGTTTCTTTGGTTTTTCTGGAACGCACATACCCGACTGCTTTTATGCAAACATCACTTATGCTTTTATGTATGCGTCGACCAGTAAGGTCATTAAGAAAACAAGAAAGTTTACAAGTATAGCTTAAAATTTTTTCCCTCCCACAAATACTTGAAATGCACTTAACTCAATCGTTTTACATAAAAATTATTATATACATTTTTTTTCTTTCTGAAATACGCTCCTTAAAAAGTTAGAAAAAAACCAACATAATGATCACACACAATGGCTTTTGAAGATTTACTTTATGACCATTATGCACCCGTGCTTGCTACTCTACATACACTCATAAAAACTCTTTCTCTGTCTTTTTCTATAACTCCTCTATAAGTGTTTCACTTGTTCCCTCTCCCTCATTCTCTTTTCTCTTACAACGTAGTCTAGTCCTTCCTATTGCATTTTCATCGTGTTCCTTGTTGTCAGTCATTCAGTCAGTAAGCCAGCCAGTCATTCACTGGCATATATTATGACCAAAACATTAAAATTTCATTGCCCAATGAAGATAGCAACAACAAGGGTACGACACAGCAGCAGTAGTTAGAAGAAGTAGTGAAAGCAGTTGTAGTAACAATAGAAAGCAAAAACAAGCAATGATTTTTGCTGCTACTGCAACACTCACTAAGTGGAACACGAAATGCAAACATTTTCACCACACATCACCACAAATTTAATGCGAAATTGCATCAGCATAATTTTGTTAGCAAAGGAACGTGGTGAGACGAGAGGATGTTGGAGAGAATGATGATGTTAATGGTAATAGCTGCTGGCCATTATGTCAACCAATCAACGCATCTATTTACCAACAAATCACTTACCCCACACTCTGTAAGTTAACAAACGTAATCAAAGTATATATTGGGGGGATGGTTGGGTGAGGGTTGGGTGAGCCCTGGGTGATGTGATTGAAAGTATTTAATTCTCGCTTGATTTTTGTGACTCTTCTCAATTTAAAATAATAATTTGCTGAATATTAGCCCTGAAACAAAAAATACGCTTTCAATGATCCAAAAAAGTAAATTAATTAAGTTTTTAATACGCATTTAATATGTACACCTAGAATTATGTTGTAATTTGTACGATTTGTGGATTCGAAACCAAAGTATGCAACTAATATTATTTGCTGTGCTCAAAAATTATTTATGAACTAAATTTTCAAATTGTTTACGCATTGAGCTTTTAATGATGTTATATTAGATTATGTACAATTTATAAAATATGTTATTGAGAAAAAAAAAACAAAAATTAGTGATGCAAAACGAATACTTTAAGCTGAAAATTGTGCTACGATTTATTGAAATCTATTTGTATACATATGTATGTACACAGGTACTTAAATACTTAAATATATTAAAAATATTATTGGTTGCGCCTAAAAATACTTTATGTTTTTATAGTTATTATTTAAATGCAATGTGCATATGTAAGCAAATTCAAATGTGTTTAAATTTCTAGATTTTAATAAATATTTTACATTAATTTGGTTGCATGCGGATTTTTTAAATTCATTAAATAAATACAGAAGAAAGATAAATTATTTATATTATCATTATGTTAGCCAAATATTTTAAGCCAATTGATATACAGAATATGTTTACGCATACATTTTTTTCGAATAGATATTTTATCATTTTTAAAAACGCCATAAAATTATATTTTAGTATTATTTTATTTATAACTTCATTTACATCATTTACATATATTTTTTTGTGATGTGCCTAAAAATAGTTTATATATTTTCAGTGATTATCTGCGTTAATGTAGCTGCGTTGCATAGTAATATCAACCTAAACGTACGCTTTGATTTGTTCAGGTTGTTATTGTTATTTGCCTTATTGAAAATATTATATTTGGTTGTACGAATTAAAATATTAATATTCTATTAAAATTATAAATTTGATACGTAATTATACTATATTTTATTTTATGCGCCTAAAAATCACTTTTATAATTATCGCTAACAACCTAAATGACATTCACCTAAGAGTATTAGTGTTTCAAATAATACCTAGGACATATATATTAATCCTTTTTTTTAAATAAGTCTGTTGCTGATGATCGCTTAATTACGCAAAATAAATATTTTATGCTCAATAGTCAATAGAAAATTGTATTACAAAATGATTTAAGTGATAAAACAAATGGACTGGATTTCCATATAAAAAATTCGTTACTATTAGATTCACACACACCTTCCTAACCTGCTTTCAATCTTTCTAACTGCATTTAAATAGTTTATTTGACGCGAATAGGAAAGATTTAATGGACACCATTGCATACTTTTTGGTGCAACAAAAATTACAAGTTTCATTTTACATAATCATTTTTCCACTAGTCATGTGTGTTTATCCAATAAATGCAATATAAAATAATAAATTACTTCGAAATTTAGTTTTATGGAACTTTTTAGCAAATTTCATTCTTTCTTTACATTTAATGGCACAACAGCCCATGGAGGGCCTAGGCCGAGCTTTTCGCAAATGTAATTTCGTTCACTAAACGTAAAATTTCATTTAAATAATACTCGTAGGTACTAAAAATATTTCAAAAAGTTAAATATACTCAATATTTCAGCAAGTCTCCTAAAGTGTGTATGTTTTCGAAAAATCCACAACAATCCAATATTTAAATTAATAACTAACGATTTAATTTCTGGTGATTACTTACATATTTTACTGTACTTCAAAAGCTAAATTATTGTTGTAGCTTCTTCATTTCACAAATATTACACCGGATACACACACGCACATACATACACTTAGGCGCCTAAACTAGACAGGTACAGAAAGCAATACATAGTCCACACATACATACAATACAAATGCACAAACATTTTGTGAAATATTTCCAAGCAATTTGTAAAATTTTGTACTCAAACTAATTTTCAAAACAAACAAATTGAATCTCTACAATGCGGCGCTTTTGATACAAAATACAATACCTGAGGGGTACCTATGTGTGCACATACGTTTATTGCATAGTTATAGGCTGCTGCTATATGCTTGTACTACAAGCCAATAGTTCTCTTTGTACACTCTTTTGCTGTTGCTGCTGTTCTTATGAATGCATATGCATGTGTGTTCAAGCTTACAATGCGCATTGTTTTGTGCTGCCATTGTATTCGAGTGTGAGTGTGTTTGTGTGGTGGGTGTGTTTTTTAGGGTGTAAGTATGTCTGTATGTGTTTAGTGGGTGAGAGTGCACAATGACCCATAATAAAATTTGTCTCTGTTTTATGTTTTGTCTCATCCCAAAATGCAAAAACAAATGCCGAAAAATTTCTTCTTATTTGCTTTTGTTTTCGTTTAGTATTTTGAAGACTGAAACTTCGGTAAAACTTTTACACCTTTCGTTAAATTTCAATACGTGTAATGTGTAACTTCGAGAGTACGCGTGAGAAATGGAAAGAGAGAGAGAGAGAGAGAGAGAGAAATAAGAGTGTGAGTGTGAAATATAACGAAAGGTAATGGATTTGCATGCAATTGTTAGTAAATGTAAATTCGAATTGTTTTTATTGTTTTTGCGCTCTACTCTCACGAAGTTGGTGCTCTCTCTTCTTCTATCGAAGCAATGCGCATGTTTCTTAGATGAAAAATACGTTTAGGCGGTCGAAAAAATTCGATAAGTTCCTATCCGCTTACATGTGATATTTAGTTTAATGATGTGTTTTTACATTTGTATGGAAAAATATTTTTAGTACTATTTGCAGAAATTTAGTACTTACATTTTACTTGCAGACTTGAACGTTTCCACACACATTTTTGTATCTGTCTCACCTTCAAAAGTCCCAGTTGCAGTTGTTCTTAATTATAGAGAAATTTAAATAAATCTTTCATTATTCACAAGAGAGAAATAAAGTGGCTGCACTGGCAATTAGTTCATTTATTTATAGATTTAAAGTGTGTTTATGTTTACTTTTTCTTATGTATGTACTATATTTATTTATTTCAATTACTATTTGTATTTACTTATATTGATTTATTTACTTCTTTAATTCAGTCCACGTAATTCAAGTAATTGGCAGAGTACGACAATTTATTTTTTATTTACATTTTTTATGTAGCATACTTTAAGGTACAAATTTATTTAGATAGTAACTCCATAAACCATTTAAAAAGAGAGGACAAGTTCACGTTAGCAATTCACAGAAGGCACTGGAAATTAGGATTAGTTACTGCAAGGGTCTTGATAGAAGCGCAAACTTGTAATAAAATATAAATTATTTGTAAATTTTCAATCTAACCAGATATAATGTAATTGGGGTATATTATAATTTTAACGTTTAAACTGCTCTTTTGGTTTTTCTCAACTACATATTTATTTAATGCAATCTGTTAGTCGTTAGCAATTAGATGGACAATTCAATAAAAATATGATATGTGCCCAGTGGCACATCAATATTAAAGGATATATTTAATTTTAATTTAATTATTTCATCTTAAAAATTTAAATCAATTTATATGGCTTTGTGGTGCTTTTCGCGTAAGTCCATAGAAACTAAACTTGATCGGCTATACATGTTGCTTTCCCTTAAAAGAACTGACATTGATTGCAGCGTTTCAGTTTTTGAAGTATGCAGGGCTTGTTTTAATAAGAAGACTTTAACAAATATCAACCAAATACCTCTTAAAATTTAGCAATGTAACCGATATTCATATACCCACAGATTATATCGTAACGACAGAAATATTGTATTGTACAAAATGATTTAAGTAACAAAACAATAACAACAACGATTACCAGCACCGCGAACCATTTCACTTTATTTTAGCGCTGTCTATGTTAAGGTATACGATTTTGTATGTGTATATGTCTCCGTGCTCATATGTACGTGTTATTTATATGTAGTAAAATGAATAGATAGATCTGTGCGTATGTGTGCATGTGTGAATATGTGCAAATATACAGGCGCATACTTTTGTTTTTGTGGCTGCCTGTTGCGATTTACAAGCATACAAAAGTACATAAAAGCAATTGAAAAAAGCAGCAATGGAAACAACAATCACAACTAAAAACAACAAACAGCCAGCAAATAACAACAGCGAAAGTGAGGACAATAGTAACTCTACGGCAATTGGAAATAATAGTGTGCAAATGAGTTTGTCATTTTACTTTTTCTCTACATTACAAGGTCGTTTTATTTTTATTTTATTTCTGTGTCTATGTCTTCTGTGGAAGCACATCCGAAAAAGATGCGTTTATTACTATTTTGCTGGTATTTTGTGTGTTTAGATCAATTTCTTTGCCTGCTGTGAGGCGTTCACAATGTGTTGTTTTACATTTCTAGGCATACAACACACGAACGCAAGCATGCACGCACACACGCATGCTTTCACACACGGCATGATGCCAAAAAAAAAAAATGCCAGGGAAATTGGAAGGAGCGAAATTTGTTTGACATTTGTTTTCTGGCACTCGCACTCTTTCTATCTCTTTCACACTCTTACTCTTTCACTCTGTGTGCTGCTGTGCTTTTTAACAATAACTACTTTCTTACAGACTGTTTTTTGTGTGTTTCGTCCTTTTCTATTGCTTGTTTTGTCTGTTGCCAGGAAGTTACGACAACCGGAAGTGCACATTAAAATTGTCATTAGTGTTGCTGTTGCTGTTGCTGTTGCTGCTGCTTCTGTTTCTATTGCTGTTGCCTACCAGCAGCGAGCCATAGAACAAAAACAAACGTTTACATAAAATTTTGGCACAATTGGAAGTCAACAGTTTTCACTTATTTTTTCTAACAATTTGTGGTTTAATGTATTTCAACTTTTTCCCAGCAAGATTTACAACACAAATAAGTACCATACGAAAGAGCAAGGAAAAGAGTAGAAGAAAGTAAATGTGTGGGAAAGAGTGAAAGTGTGAGGTGTGAGAAATGTAGCTTTTAAAAATTATTAGCAAATTTCTTCCACTCCGCACACTTGGTCTTGGTTGTTTTGTTTGTTAATGTGCCACTTTCGTGCCATGCGTTTTAAATGGGTTACTTAAGTGTGATTTTGCGGATTTTTATGTTTAAAGTGTTTCTCTTTTCTTGTGCCTTGTGAAATTTTTTTCTTTCAGCTCTGAAACCTTAATGTCAGTTTTATGTAATTTTTGTTGTTGCATTTCGGCTAAGCACTTATACTTTCGTTGTTACTGTTAATGTCGGTGTTAATGTGTTCTCTTTCTTTTACTAACTTTTTTTCTTTAGCTATGGGTGGGTAATGTAAAATGTGTGCTAATAGAAACTTAGTGATAAAATTTGTTGCCACATTTATTTTAATTTTAATTTTATTTATTTTTTAAGTTTCAGAATTTGTCATTTTAAGTGTTCTACTTCTACTTTTCGATTTGCATTAATTAGATGAAGAGTTAACACAAATCTCCTTAATTTTGAGATTTCATAGCGGCGCCATTGTCCTTAAATGGGTGAGAAATGCTCCATGGGCTCTTTGCCTTTTAGAGATGTTGAAGCAAAATAAATTATCATATTTGCTGTAATCTTTCTACTGGTTTTACGTGAGTTTCACTATTTCATGAAGCACCTTTTTTGAAGAATGATTCAACAGATGGGAAGTTCATATAATAATAGTGAATATAAAAGTCCGTATATAAATTGTAACTATCTACTATGATATTGGATCCAATTAACACATGTTTAACTGCACAGATATTTATAAGAAAATTTTTACTTATTCTTTATTTATATTTTATACGATACGGATTCTTCAGTAAATCACACAATTTTTCATCCAAAGTTGGACATTCAACGCTAAAAAGGCTTTGATGTCGTTTTTGTAAAAACAATTAAATTATCTACCCACTTGGGTTCAAGTGATAATTATGATAAATATAATAGTACATACAATAAGTGAAGCATACTTTAAGGCATATCATTTAATAAAGAACAACCACTTTCAATATATTCAATGCGTTTCTTTGGTAAAATGTTACATTTACTCGTCAATATGCACACGTGATGAATGAATGAATTGCTTACACGACACGAAATGATATTACATACTCTTTATAAAGTTTGTTAAAATATAAATAAATAATTTTGGTATACATATAGGTGTTTAATATCAAACGAACGAACCAACCTATGATAGAAATGAAAATGGAAATGAAAAACAAAAGAGAAAATTTCGTAATTATGAAGGTGCACAGCATATCAATAAACTTTAACATATGGCAACATTTATAACTTACTTCAATGTACATATGTTTATGCATATACATATATGTATATGTAATGTGGAGGTACATGTGTGTGAGTTTGTGTTTACGTGTGCGTGTACTCTTCATATTCACATATACATAATTAATTATTGATAAGTAATGCTTGTTGGCATGAAATGTTTTTTTTTGTTTCTCTTTTTTTTTTAATATCTACCTACATAAATATGAATGCTAAAGCACCTGTAAGTATACTTCGGTTTGACTGTTTATGGGAATTTGTTGTAATTTTAATATTATACGCACATACAATATCACATACGGACATACTATACATATTTACGTAATGTGTAGTACTTATGTACATACGAGTATATGGATACACTTTGGGCAGATATATATCATAATTTTCCAACCATTAATTAATGTATGAGTGTGAGTTTTTTGTTGCTACTGCTGCTACCACTGCTGCTGCTGCTGCTGCTGCTGCTACCTTTGTGTCGTTTATTTTGTCGCTGTTGGCAGTTGATAATGAAAATGACCACCTCCTTTTTGCATCATGTTATTATTATTATTATTATTATTATTTGGAAGCCCAAATTAAAAATGCATTAATGTATAGCTACGTATGTATGTGCGTGTATGTGTGAGAGTGTGTGTGACTATATGTGCGCATGTATTAAATTATTAATAAATGCATTTTGTTGATGAAAAGTTGAAGCGGCATTTATGTATATGCTTTTTTTCTTGTACATGTATAAGTTAAAAGCTTTACATATGTATTGCCAGTTATACTAAAAAATGGGGAGTAGGGAACATACCTACTTACTTACATACATATCCATACATATTGTATATTGTATGTCCATATATAAATTGTATGTATTACATATGTATGATGGACAAACAGCAGCAACAATAATACTCTACAAACAACTGCAAAAGTACTACATGCATGAGTAATTAATTTAATTAATTCATTCATAATTTAAAATCTTTACTCGTGCTTTCTGTTTATAAAAATGAAATAAATTTTTATATTTTTTTTGTATTTTTTTTTCATGTTGTTGTTTTTTTCCTTTTGTATATGTGTCACATTTAATATGCTACGCATTTTCACTACTCAAATACGCTCGAACAAATTGGAACGTGTTTGCAGTATTCATAATTGCTTGTCCACACGACGTATGAGTGATTTATAATCAATTTGGTACAAACAATTGGCGAACAAAATTTTTTTCATTAACTTGGGTTGTTGTTCATATTACATTAAAATTATATGCAGGAAAGAGTGAAAGTAACGAATTCTTTATGTGCAAGCTTTTTTATAATTAAAAGTAAACGGGCGGTAATATTTTTTGTGTAAATTCAAAAATAAACATTTTACTCCAAGGTAAAGGTAAAGTATATTTTTATTCAGTTCAAGCTTAGTCCTAATTATTTTGCACTGTCTCTACTCTGTTCCTACAACACTTTTTACTTGTAACCCAAAGAGGTTCTCTCTTCGTACCTAAAGGAAAAAGGAACAATTCCCAAGCCAAAATGGAACTACACGCTACTATTCTGCCTCTACTATTTCTGCCTCAAAATTGCAACGATTGCAGGATAAACTCCAAGCAGCTTTTCAAAAATAAGGTCCAAAAAGAATTAGAAACTGATGTGCCTAATATTTGTAATTAGCCCATCAAAATACGGTCAAGACATCCTCTTTAGTGATGGTTTGGGGTTTTATAAGTGGAAAAGCTCCTGATTCACCGTACTTTGTTGAAGAGAAATATTATATATATATATATATTTTTAGTGGTAATTTATGTTCTTTTACCCCTCAAGCACAGAATCGAAGTAAATGGTCATTCTACAATGAACCTTGCGATACCGCAAGCTCAGACATCCCTAAATAAATCGGAGACGGTTATAATGATCAATGTGTGCGCTTCTATTGTCAGAGGTACTTATCATTAGCATTCACCTAATAGCAATTCTAATAACATAAGCGGAAAGCCAATTACTTTTACTGCTTCCGATTTTGAAACATGGAAGCTTGTTTTTTCCCACATACTTATATTAAGGTGATAAATTTGCATTTTGATTTACAGAAATAAAATGATCTATTTTATACAAACTTATTAAAGGCAACTTCATTTGATTTGTATTATTTCCCCATTTAATTTGCATTTAATTTTGGATTTTATAATTTTGTATTTCAATCAAAGATCAATACTTAAGCTCAATGTAGTAAGTTAACTATTTATTAATAAGATTTCACAAGATATTGTTTTGGATGCAAATAGGTTACACAAATTCTTATGCAAATTAACAAGAATTAAATTCCAGCAAATGCCTAGAAATATGTGACAATAATTATTATAATTATTGGTATGATTTGAGAGATGCTCAGAAGTAGGCATGGCAACAGCAACAATACGAATTTGTTATGAATTTAATATAAAAGAAAGTATAAAGTATAAATTCATCGCACATCCAGGTAAACACGTTGAGGTCATACCACATATAAGGAATTCTTTAGCGCCTAAAAGCATTCAAAAAATTTTGTGCCCGAAAAAAGTACATAAAAAGGTAGAAAGACGTAACAAGTGGCAAAACAAGTAAGCACACAATTTCTATATGCGGCAACATGATGGTGACTGCTTTTCACACGTCCACAGTAGACACAAATACACTCTCACACGTACTTAAATATGTATGTATGCTTAGATACGCATCTATAATATACGCATACATATGTATATTGAACAAAAGGATTGTCCTTTTTTATACATATAAATAACAATAAAAAATTAGCGCAACCTCCCGCTGTGCACCACTTTTCTTTTTTTAATTTTATCTATAATGGCAAAAAGAAGGAAAAGTCAAAGGTGAATGAAAGGAACAGGACGGGAAGGAAGAGAAAGGGTAAAGGAGCAAGTAAAGGAAAAAGATAAATGAGGAAACGAAGTATGTTTTTGGGTTATATGTGCTTAAAGGAGGTAAGAAGTGAGCAGTCAACTGCAAAGCTTGTAGACGTGCCGATAAGCTCTTTCCTCGTTGTTGAGTCACATTGTATACGGAGCAACCGAAGATTATCAGCAGTAGCAGCAAACTGTAGACGCTTTCCTTCACTAGTAAAAGCTTAGCAATTGAAATTTCGCACCCTATTTTACGTACTTAAGTTCATAAAAATTTTGCACGTGCTTATAAAAATACATACAGTGACAGATAAAACTGATCAAAAAATTTCGGGTACATGGATAAAGTGACAATGATTCGATGATTTCGAACTTTCGAAAAAGGTTTACTAAAAAAACTATTGTTTTTTCCATGCCCTAAGTTTTTATAAAATCATTTAGCGTTTTTAAGGAAGTTTTATTGGATAAACATCAATGTTTAGGGCAAACATTGTGAACAGTTTTATCAGCCACTGTACATATTATTGCCTAGATGGAAATACTGAAAATGGTACGAGCTTTTTTTTCTTATTGTTTTTCGTATTTGCTCATGAGAATTTTATTGCAGCATTTGGGACAAACTGTTGCTGTTAATGCTGCGGCGATATAGACTGTTACTGCAATGGTTGCTGCTTTTGAATCGAAAAGGGTATACTTGCACCCTCAATGTAGAAAAAATGGGAAATGTGACTTTAAAACAAACAGCAGTGAGCATAACAAACGCCCAAAGTAACAACTCAGAGACTGATCAAATAGTCTCAAAAGTAAATGTGGCACAGGAAATTTTCAATGTGTGTGTGTGTGTGAACACACACATATTTTATGTGGAAAATATGTGGAACTATGCATAGAGTAGGAAAAAAGGAATCACCTTAGAAATGTAAATAAAAGCAATTATTTTGCCTTTTTCAGCACTGCTCTGTTTACAGCTGCTGCTACTCCTCCTGCTTGTTGTAATAGTTTCAATAAAGGAAGGGAAGCGAAGCAGCAGAAAAGGTAAAAAAAACGACTGAAGCAACAAATAACAAATGACACACATTTGTAGCCTTTCTTTGTGGCTAACACCTGTTTGATGAACAGCAAAAATGAGGAACAAGAAATAGGCAAAATAGAAGTATGTAACAGTAGTAGCTGAAGCGGCTGCAGCTAGAGTTGAAGCTACAGCAGAGTGAAGTGAAATGAATGAACTGGGCACCAGTAGTTCAAGTTGTAGGCAAATACGAAAGTAAAATAAAGTAAATTTAAAACGAGAAAAATGAAAATCTTGTGGAACCAAATATATAAAATACAAATAAAAGGTTCTACAAAATGCGATAAATGTGCATGGGCTGAGTCTATTTGAGAAATGGTTTTGTTTGCTAAAGAATTAAATAAAAATGGAAAATAGGTCAAAGGGAAAATTAAATTGATAGAAAAGAGTCTGCCATACCACATAAATACATATACACACACATACATATGCACGATATATGCACGTACGTAGAGTGACTAATGCGATATGTATATGTACATATGAGTGAGTCGATAAACACTTACACACTTACATTTGCTTGAGTATTTGTGTACGTGAAAGTAGCAGATAAATATTTAAAATTGATTTTCAGTTTTCTACTATATATGTAGACAGGCTATGTACTTGGTACAGGCTGCGAAAAATGTTGGTAGCTTTAAATTTATATATGGTACGTACTGTGCACTACTAGGCGAATGATTAACTCGCTGCTAGAAATTGATGCCTTTATTTATTTGGTATGAGAAAAAAATATGATCAATTTTATAAATTATTTATACACTGACTTCTTTCTTCTACTTCGGTGATATTTCAACAGAATCGAAAATCGAAATGATCGACAACTAGCCTTCCCAAGTTTTTGGAAACGCTGACTTTTTGCTTTCCTGGATGTTTATAGGAAGAAGCAATTAATAATTTCCAGAGACAAAAACATTTTGTGAAGCAGTTGCCATTAACATTTTTAAATTTAAATTGTCCCTGTGAACTAAGATTTACAAGCTTGTCCAAGAAAAGAAGAATTTGCATAAAATTTGTAAGTTTTTAAATTTTTTATGTAAGTATTTGTACATTTCTACAACACCTGCACCCCCTCTCCTCCCGCCCCCCTCTCCTTCCGCCCCCCTCTCCTCCCGCCCTCTTTCTTCCCCCCTTCCCTCCACCACCCCTTCCCCCCACCCTCCAAAAAAAAAATTACACGTTACGACCTTGCTTCATATAACTTGCAATGTAAAACGTATGAGAGCTCCTCTACATATAAAGAGGAGTTCTGAGACGCTTTCTTTCTCGTTGGAAATGATGAATTGATGAGATTTCTCTCTTTTAATTAGATTGTATTTATAAACTCGATCTCTCATGCTCATTTCCTTTACATGTGATATTGTGATGTTGTAATCTACTTGAGTTTCTAAGATTGCCACAACAACAACCACAGCATTATTGATTTATTTTGTGGTTGTAATTAATATATTAGCAAAGGCGAAGAAAACCTAGAGGAAAGAAGAGAATTATTTCAACTCAAGAGCACCATTGATTTTTTTGAAATTTCAAGAATTGAGTCTGAATGCAAAATTATATGTGCATGAAGTTTCAATAAACCAAGGGAACTAAAAACAGTTCAATATTATCTGAGAATATGTAGTATAAAAAAGATTTATCATATCCTCGTATTCATTTGTGAAAGTTTTGCACACATTTTATTTTATGTGCATGCAAATTCGGGAAAAGTATGTACACATTTTCATTGTATTCTCAGTTGAAAAAGATTATGAGCTATAATTATGTTATTATAATAATAAGTAATAATAATAATTAAAGCAATGTTGTAATTGTTTTTGTGTGTGTGATTACTGTGTTATGCTTTTGTTGTTGTTATTGTTATTTCTGTGGTTTCTGTTGTCGTTGTTGTTCCTGTTGTTCTTGTTGTTGTAATAAGAATTTGATATTACAATTAATTTTCAATTATGCATTAATATGTGTTCGAAATCTATGCTGCGAGTGCATGTAAAAAACCATAAGCAATGAATATCAACTACATAGAAGTAACTACCACACATTCAGACATACATTCATTCATACATACATTCATACATACATTCATACATACACACAAACACATAGAGCATATACGGGCTAATACCAACAACTACAAATAGCTAAATATACACACATACTCGTACATACCTGAATGTATGTGTGTATGTATGTGTTTAAGGCATTTTGTGGTTATTGAGAATTAACATGATTTATTATTATTATTTCTAACTATTTTTTGTTTGTTTCCAATCGGAATACCAATCGATTTACATAATTATGAGAGAAAATGATTTCAGTAAACTGCAGCTGAAAGTTGTAGCTTCGAATAATGAAATGTGTTTTAGAAATAATTTTTTTTTTTTTAATAACAGTTATTGCTTTCATATACGCTAATATTGTGGTTTATAACTATAACTGCATTTGTGGTAATGACATTTTGCATTATACTATATGGAGGTATTGTATTTTCCCAGTTAATAGTGATTGCGCTGCAGAGCAGTAATATAAACTAACCAGTCTACCACATGCATAATTCAAAACTGAATGTTCTATTCGATCCAATCTTCACTATGACAGACCCCGACATAAATTCAAAACACTTTCTTTTTTCAAAGAATGAAGGTATGAAGGTATGTCTAAAATACCTTCTTTCCACGAGCTCCAGATCGAAGCTTTCTATCTCCTTTACCTCGGTTACAAAACTGATCACTGATCACTGGTCTAATATTTATCTAGATGGTTTCCTTGATGGTTTCCTCGAGAAAAGTTGATCTATGTTGTACAGTGTAGGTGTACAGTATGATATATATTTTTACTTAGGAATGTATGCATGTAATTGTATAGATATGAGTTTATACGTTTGTTTTTTTTCTACTTTTTGATTTTGCCTGTACCGAGATTCGAACCTCGGACACTCTGGGTAGCAGGTCAACTATGCCACAGCAACCACTAGTTTATACGTGAATATTACAAAGTATTGTTGCGTGTGTGTATTTGAATTTTTATTTCATGTTTTTGGCAATGAATTAATTCACTCGTTTATTTCTATTGATTGCTAATTAATTTTTGTGGTTTTGTTTTTATTTATGTACATATAAAGAAGTATGGATTTAGTTACTGAGCTTTGTGTGTTTCTAATTGGTTTCTTCTTTTGGTTTTTTGCCACAAAATATATATATATATATATATATATATATTTAAGCTTTCATGCCAAATGTTCATTAAATCAATATGCAATGGATGAATAGCAAACAATTTTTGTAGCTACAAATGGATGCCCTATCAACCACACACACACATACACACACACTCACACACACACGTGTAAAGAATTATATGTACATGGAATAGTAATAACTGAGTTTAATTTTAAAACTTTTATAATTAGTTTTCTTTTTTATTAAATTGTCATAATTTTGAGTGCTGCTGCAAGTGCAAGTGTATTGCATTTTGCTGTACGATTATAAACATATGAAATTAATTATGTTTTAATTGAAATTGATTTTTTGTGGTTTTTAGGTTTGTATTCTACTAATTTAATGGATATTTTTGCAAAAGTAATTTCAGATCTGTGTATATGTATCTGAGTGTGTGTATGCGTGTTTGTCTTGCTTACATGTATTCAATTTAAATGTTTTCAATTATTTAGGATTAATAACTGATTCTACTTACTTTATAATATTTTGCAAAATTGAATTTTTTTTTGATACAAACTGTAAAATGATTATAAATATTTAATAGCCTACTTTCAGGAGGGCATGTTTTGGTATATAGTATAGTAGGTTTATAAACTAATAAGCAATTATTATAATTGCAAGTAAAGAGAGTGTTTTGGTTGCACAGAAACATTGAATTAGATATTTACTGTATAAATATGTCTATCGATATGTAGTTAGTATACGATGGTGAGATGGGGCAGGTGTAGCGAGAAGGTAGAGAGATAGTGCATACCTAAAAACGTTTCACTTTGTTAGTGTGAAGCGGCTGCACGTTTCAGTTTTTTGTTGTTACTCTTTTCGTTTTCAAGTTGTTATTGAACCCGGAAATAAATGTTTAAAATCAAAGGAATTCAATTTTCGTAATCAGGGACCCGAGTACTAATTAACTCATTGATTTACTCCCTTTGTAGAGAGACTCGTGCACTCATGCAATGGAAACCAACGACTATGATTGGCTAATTAAATATGCCATTAAATATTTTTCCTCATATTAGAAAATATCAATGTAGTGGCATACTTAAATGTTTATATTGATTAATTTCGAGAAAACCAGCAAAATTCTCTGAAATTCGCTGAAATTCGCTATTTACAAAATAATTTTTAAATACAATACAATTTTGGTGTGAAAGAAACAAAAATAAATTTGTTATATTAATATAATATTTAAACAATTTACATTGGAAATTTAATTAAAAGAATCACATTGTGCGGTGTATATAATGAAAACAATAGCAACAAATGCCAGCAAAATATAAACAAGAGCTAAAAGTTTAAATAAATTTATTTATGCAAAATATTTATTTAATACCTAGTAAATAAAAAAAAAGCAAAGGAAAATCAGCATACATAAATTCAATGAATGAATGAAATGAAATCAATCAATTTTCATTTTGACCAATAATGTAAATACAATGTGTTGGCATCTGTACGGGTGTCTGTGTGTGTGCGCGCACCTATACAAATACAATAACAATATACATATATGAAATACAAACGAATTAAATAAAATTACATTTTTGAAAATTTAATAAATTGTTGCACAATCCAAAACAAAATCAAAATAAAATCAAAATTACAACAGCGGTTTCAGATTTCAATATATTGTATATTCTATTTATTTTGTTTTACATTTTTTTTAAAATACATATTTCATATATGGTATGTACATGAAAAATAGATTCCATTCGCATGACCTCATAAGCATCTAAATAAATTTCTACTATTTTTTATTTTTATTACATTGGAATTTCTGTGGTTAATGCTATTTTCAATCCCTGTGACCGCTACGCTATTAAATATAGCATTCACTACACTTTGACATGAAATAAATGCCATGGCGATCATATCACATAACCAAAGAATATGTTCTTACCCAACGGGACGAAAAGTACTCCAAAAGGCATTTCGGAGTGTTGTTCTTTTTTCTCAAGACCTTTCTCGAAATCTTTGCGTCAGCAAGCAGTTAATTCTTTTCTACTATGCTCTGCTTTAGACAATATGACGATCTTGCCGGTGTTTGTTTGAATACTCGGCCTCTCGCACTCGTTACCATTACAAAACATAAATTTACTATTAATCTTCGTTTTTTGTTTTCTCTTACAATGCTATATGGTAATTTTTTCTCAGCTCCAACAAGAAATCTCTTTTATTGCTCGCTTTAAATTAATAAACAGGCTGATTGCCTGTTTTAAATGAGCAGAAAATAAGTTAAATCAAAACAAAATGTAAATAACAGAATCATTGTACTCGTATGTGTGTTCTTAAAAAAAATTTAAAATATCTTTCTATCCAATTATCTAGCTGCTAATTACAAACTTTTGTATTGCATTTCACAATTCAAATGTAACAAATTAACAACATAAATAGTAGTAGTAAAGGAAACATTCATATGGCACTAATGATTCTAGTTATACTTAAGTAATAACAATAGCAGTTATCCATTCATTAAATATTGCAGTATTTAAAAGATGAATGATACTTAAGAGATTTGAAAAATAAAATGGAACAATGGAAACTTACGTAAATAATCTCGATTTTACTTTTTGGTGTGCACCATACAATTGAATAATCGCCCGCACCCTCTTTCACAATCACTCCTTCGATTGTCTCTGTCTCTCTAACTACACTCGTAGAGTTAAGCACACGCAACTATGCCAAGAACATAATGCACTATTGTTGTTAATAGTTGCTGAGTAATAGATAGGAGTGGAAGAAAACGTTGCTGAACTTTCAAATACACCACAATAATTTAGCTTTTAGAAGCTGTGTACACAATGTTTTAGATATTTCGCATAGAAAATAATTTTGTTTTAGTTAAGTAGTTAGTTTATTTAGTTATCGAACAGCCAAGCAGCTATTCGGCTATTAGTTCCATTGGAGATCGCCGCTAAACTAATGTGGCATTGTTTGGACAAGCTCAATCAATTCGGCAAGTACAATAAAGTAATTTTTGGCTGAGTCTCAGGACATAGAAGAATGAACAAGTAAGTAAATCTTTATGAAGTTTGCTGAAAGGGTTCACTTCGAAAAGAGTTTACTTACATAAGCTACACCCAAACCAAGCACAGAGAACACACCAGTAATATATGTATGAAGGTATTGAAGGAATCTCAATAAATATGATATGCTATGCAATGCTTGCGCCAGTTTAACAACCATAAAGAAATCGTGGAAAGAAAGCCACAAGAAGTATCTGGCAAACCGTGGCATGATCATCAAAGTTCAGGCAAAAACTGTGCTAAATGGAGGGCAGTGTTTTATTGAATCTCCATGCTCCACGAGAAGAATAAATATCGAATTATATGTAAGTATGTATATGCATTAATTTAAAACAATAAAAGCAACTGTAAAATATAGCAAAAAATACGCCTACATGAACCAGAGAAAAATTTATTGAATTAAACGTGGCGGCAACGAGTAGAGAGAGTGGCGAGTAGTGAAATCAGCGAGTAATGAAAAGAGCGAGTAATGTATATTCACTAAAAGAGTTGCCATATTTTAATATTATTCATTATATTTTATTTGTTTTATTTGTTTAATGTTTTTCAGTTGCTGTTATCGATATGTGGTTATAGAGAAGTGCATGCTATTATTGTGTGTGGTGGTGGCAGAGTTCCTGCTACTGTTTGCTACTGACCCAATCATTTATTGTAGATTGTATGAGTGTTAATTAAATGAAAAATATACTCGAATGCAAGTTTTGTTCTTTATTATCATTTTCAAAAAAAAAGATATATATAAAAGTATTGAACATGTAAAAAGTTTATGTTTTATTGTACTTTTTCGTTTTTAACGACTTTCCAGCAGAAACAAAAAAGTACGAGTGGTAGGTAAAAGAAATTGTTCAAATGTCATTTTTAATTAAATTTTTGTCACGGAAGTTGCCGCAGTTGCGGAAATGTTAACATATTCATCGATTGTATTATAGAGTTATTATATTTTGTTGTTGTTGCGTTGTGGCTGTTAAGAGCGTCAATGTTTGTGACAATATTTAAAAATATGTATCCACACACACTCTTACAATATATCAACTTGTGAATAAATGTTAAAATGATGTACTTTTTTTTTTGTTTTTTTTTCGATTTGTTTATTTATTTGCATGCAGACATTTTCATTGAATTATTTTGAAGTGTACTTCAGTTTTTATTTTTGGTTAATTTCATTAAAAAATATTACACAGATGAATAACAACAATGAAAACAATAAAAACAACATCAAGTGCATACTCATCATAATTAGTGGTAATCAGTATTGTTGGGTTTTTAATTGTGTTGATTTTGTAGTGGCATAAAATTATTTTGTACTATATAATGTAGGTTTGTATAATTACTTAAACAAGTAGCGAACCAGGCTGGTAGGTAAACCTTGCTATAATTCTAGGAAAAATACTTTAGGAAGAATTAGGATTTAGGTAGAATAGAATCCCTATGCATACATCTGACTTTCACTCCATCAAAAACTAAAGAAAATACGTACTTATGTCAAGCCAATGAGATCTAAATTATCAAATTTTTATTGTAATTTATAGGCAATTTGCGCATAAATCACATTAATCACAGTGAAACACTATTTTCTTTCACATTTACTTCTGATACTGAAAAGAAAAATGAAAAATTCTCAAATATTTCCTCACATGCAATCGAAAAATAATTCACCACAGTGGGGCTTTCTCATTATGAACAACCAACTTACAATCTCGATTCTCTGGTATGCAATTCACTCTCAATCGCGTTCTCTATCTCTTTTACTACTCCTGTCAACTACTAAAGCGAGATATATAGGTAATTTATAAGGTACAAATTTTTAGGTGAAATTTAAAAGAAAGAGTAATTTTTAATATCACAACGGAATCAGAATACAACAACAACCATACTAAAATGTAACTACAATGATAAACTAGAAAGCGAAAATGCAACAGTACTTAAAAATTCAAGGTTCCATAACAAGAGAAAGTCACAATAGACGAGCAGTAAAAAATATTACAAAAACAAAACAGAAAACCAACAATAGAAAACAAAAACAAACAGCTGCAGCCAAACAACAAGAGGGAGTTGAAGAGAATGAGAAACAGAGAGAGTATACAAAAAAAGTAAAAAGAATTATAATGCTTTCGTGGCTGTTTACATTGGTGCAAGCACGATATACTGTGCGGGAGAGACCGGTAGCAAAGTGAGGTTGTAAGAAAGAGATGAGTTTTTGCGCTCTCTTTCTTACTACCTCTTTCATGATTGCGCCAGTGTAAACAGCCACTAAGAAATCATTTCAAAAGAAAATAAAACTTAAAACTCATGTGATTTATTATGCGAATATTTTCACAAAAGCGCACAAGAAAACACACTCACACAACCCCTACGTATACCTTCTCATGTACAGTTGTGTTCATGAAAATAGTAATGGCTAGTAGTGTTCGTTCTTGCAAAATGGAATACTCAATAATAGAAATTGTTACAAGAATATTTTCTTTTTTTTATTCAAGCGGTACAATCACAATGAAATTAGAACAGGTGGTGTATGTCAAAGGACTGTCTTTGTCTTCTAATATACTGAGATAACGATGGCTGCAAATTCCTCATATTAACGTCACATTGCCAACACCAACACCAACCACTGTGTTTTGTAATGTATTTGTTTTGGAATGCTATACTTGCAGAGCTACTATCACCTTCTGTAATGAACGATAGGAGCTACTAAAACCTTTTTGTCTCATTAATAGAAATTTTTGTATCATGCAAAGAATTTTAATTAATTTTAAGTAAGCCTCAAGACGGAGAAAAAAGAGAATAAGTTTGCAGTAGTCGAGATATTGCGCGCATCCCATTGAGTTGCTATTACCACAATTTTGAGTTCTTTAATATTTTACCTTACGACTACACATTATGAGCACAGCTGTATTCATGTGAGTATGTGTGTGTGATATGCATGTATGTGAAATGAGAGTATAAGTGAAGAGGATTTCAGCATTTGCACGCTTTGATTCTCAGAAAAATTATTAGAACGAAATGAGTACATTGCAGACGGTTGCAATTTTGAGTAGTAGCTAGAAAATGTAGTAGGGGGTTATAAATATAATAACAAGTTTAGAAGAAGTTTGGATGCATATTTCTATATTTTTTTTTTCTCCTTCTTCTTCCACTCACCCGCAACGCGGCAACGCGGAGGAATTGCTGAAGTGTGTTATAAAAATAATGCTAGGGGAGAAAGCTCCATTCAACCTTAATTTCTCCATATCCATTTACAAACCTCGAAACGTAGAATGGGCGTCTGTCGCCTTTAAGTCAGGGTTGAGCTGAGATTGAAATAAATATGTACAAAATCACCAAGTTGGCATAGACAATTACAAAGAATTTAAAATAAAATAAATTATGCTTTACTTTTGCAAAAACTATTTTTGTGAATAAAGTTTTCTTAATTTAATTTTTCCAACTATTTAATTTAAAAGACTAAGAAACTTTACTTTTGTGTATTTAAAAATTATTATTGCTTAATTTGGTTAAAATTTTTAATTTGATCCTTCGATTATCAGCGAATCCTTAGTGAAGAAATATTTGTCTTTCTCTTTAACTTTCTTCATAAATGAATACAAATTGTAATTACTTTTTTTAACATACTTCGCAGATTTCTTTCCAGTTCATATTTATACATAATATTTCCGAAAGAAACTTTGTCAAACATATTGAAACCACAAAAATGCACAAGTGCATATGAGTCGGTTGCTTGTGATTGTGTGGCTACACCAGCAACTTAAATTAAATTGTAAAAAAAGGAGGAATTTCTCCTTCTTTTCTACTACATATTAAAATGGCACTGGAATTTATGTAGTGTGCTACTTTCTGCGCTCGATCGCCTGCCCGTCCGCCTACCGCCTACCGTCTACCCCATACTCACCACCTTTCAAATTATAAATTATGGAGGAGAGACCTAAAGACCCTCCCAAAAAAAGTTTTACAAAGCGAAGTTTAAATATTATATTTTATATTTTATTTATTTTAAATGGTACCAGGAGCTCAGGCAAAACGTGGGCACAAGAAAGGAATACTTGAAAGAATAACTAGGGGAGATAAAAAATATAAAAATAATATACTAAGTAAGAAAGTTATAAAGTAGCGTTTTTCTTATATAATATACTTATTTGGATTTTTTTTTGGTTATGCTATTTCGAAGTTGTAAAAGTGTAGCTACAGTGTAGACATCATATGCTTACGATATAAAATACAGCAACAAATTGGTGTAGTGTAAAAAAATATGCAAGTGTACGGGAATACTGCGATTCGGCCTTCTTCAGCTCCAATTCCCTTACATTCTCCACAATTTCAGTGCAGCTGTTTTCATTGCCTTTCCACCTGCCCTACTTTTTTATACTATACTTTCATCTACTCCCTCTTTTCTTTCTTCCATTTTCATCTTTTTCATTTTTATCTCCTTTACTTTCATCTCCTCTACTCTCACCTCCTTTTTTAAAGTATTGTTCTTATATTTTTTACTTTTAGAACTTGTTGTTAAAAGCAGCTACATATAAGAAATGCGTGTGATTGTGTCGAACTCTCAAAAAAATAGAGGGTAACTTTAATATCTGCTTGATTTGCCTTACCGCTACAGCCTTACTTTTACTTTTAATGGCACAACAACCCATGGAGGGCCTCGACCGAGCTTTTCGCTTTTCGCATCCACTCATGTTGTGCGTGTTATATTTGCACATGATTGGAAGGGACCTAAAGTTTAATGCCGCATCCGAAGGGCGAAGTGAAAAGCTTTTCATAGGTAATTTATACTCTTGTAGGTTTGCCATTGCCTGCCAAGAGGTGGTGCCGTGTGGAAAAATTATTTTCTACTTTTTGATTTCGCCTGTGCCGAGATTCGAACCCCGGACACTCTGCGTAGCAGTCCAACGCACTACCACTACACCACAGCGACCACTACAGCCACCCAGCGAAAAAAAAGAATGCCAACTTATCCCGTGCGCCAATTTCCTCCACAGTCCCATACTACTTATGAGTTAAGAATAATTATCTCAGCTAAGTAATGTGCGCATAACAGGAAGGAAACATGTGTCTGAAATTCCGATAAATTTTTGACCTAGGTTCGGCCTCAATTTAGCAAATATGCCCTAGCACTACTAATAAGCCTTAGTACTTCGTATGCTAATTTCATTTCAACTGTGGAGGGTGGTGGTATGCTTTGCCTCCTCTTCTTTGACAATTTCATTACTGATGAACTTATACTACCTAAATCATAATGTTTGGCATTCGAAATATTGCACACAACTTACTGAATCGGCTACCTACTACTTATGACTTACATATGTAGTGAGATGTGTTGCTTTTGCAAGTTAAGTAAAAATATATAGTATGGTATAAGGAAAAGCACACATGAAAATTTCTTTGATTTTCTTTCTATGTCGTACTTAGTTTTTGCCCCCACTGTTCTTATTTTTTAAAGTACATAATGATTAAATTTGTAAAATAGGAAAATACTTGCTGTGCATGTGTGTACGTCGTAGCCGTAATTCATAAAGTATATTTTCTGCTGCTGCCACATATTTATTCTCTACTCCAACATATTTAGCTCTTTCCACTTTTCTAGACAACTTTTGAAAAGCAGCTTTGAAATGCTATCAGTGTCTCCGGCGTAAGTAGCAGAACAGTGACAGTAGTGGCAACACAGGCAGTTCGGATATCCTTTGGACATTCACTACTTTTTCTACAGCTTTGGCTTACTTTGCTTTGCTTTGCTTGCGTTGCTTCCCTGCCTGCCTGCCTGCCTGCCTTCCTGTCTTACTGGTCCGGAGAAAGTTTACTACCCTCAGCAACAGCAACTGAATCTAGTGTTGCCGCTGCTGCTGCTTCCGTTTATCCGCTTCAATATGCTGCATCTACTGCTGCTGCTGCTGCTGTTGCTCCTGTGCTTTGGCTTCGTTTGGCTTAAAATAAAAGTTTTCGCTACTCAGTCTTTGATTTTTTCCACTGTGAATTTTTCATTTTCTCCTGCTTTTTCTTGTGCGAATACTTTTCCTTCTTTTCCCATTCTCTTTTCCATCCACTTTTCAAAATGTTGTGCATTCTCTGCATTTTTGTTTTTCTGTTCATTGGGTTTTTTTTCTGTTTACTGTTGTTTTTGTTTGAACATTTTAGGCTTGATTGTAGTAAGGGTTAAAATTGTGTACCTACTTCGAAGTTGCTCCGCCGCTCTCACGTCAGTTTTACACCATCTGCATGGGATGGGACGGACTATGCCGTGGAGGAGTCTGGCGCTGAAGCTGAGACTCTGTAATTTGCGTTTAGTATTAATTAAAAAATTTATATCAATAAAAATTTATTCTGCATTTTTTGTTACATTTCTTGTGTTCCGTTGCTCGCCAACTGTGCGCGTAAAAGTTTTTAATTGAAAGTTTTTAATCCGTAACTGAAGTATACTACTTTTTCCCCATTTACTTACTCATACTACGATTCGATGCTTACCTATTAATTTGCTTTTTGTTCGTAGGTACATTGTAAATGTTATCCTTCTGATTGAGTTGCTATTTAAGTAGTTAGTAGTTAGTAGTAGAAGTAGAAGAAGTTGTTGCTGTTGTTGTTGTTGTTGTTGTTGTTGTTGTATTAATAGCAAGAAGAAAGAAATAATTATATTGCAATTAATTGATTTAGTTGTGCTGCCTGCGCAAAAGTTTAGCAACTATCAACCAACTACCAACTACAAGTAGGTACTCCTGAAAGTGTAGAAGTGCAGTAATTGATCAATTATTGTAATATGGCAACATACCATACCACATATTTCTTGAAAACTTAAAAAAAAAACGCTGGTATTATTTCACTTAAAAATGTGAGTTTTATTTGAGAAGCAGAAAAGCTGTAGACATTCCAACAAAGTAAAGAAGAACCGAAAATTATGCAAATAGCATTTTTCAATTCACTAATTGATTTAGATATACTATACATATTACTATACCTGATTTTTTTATGGTCCAAGTAGGTCGAAATATAATTTAAGCTTATGAAAATTGACAAACATTTAATACGTGCACAAAAATCATAAAAAATCCCGATGTAATTTTGCTTGAAAATATTTGAAAATCTGCACTATTGAACATTAAACCTGAACCTGACTCTCCGCCAAAGCTACCATATAAATGTTAGACAAGCATTTTTTGCAGCATTTGCTGACTGTCATTCAATTGCATAATTTACGAAACAATCTTATTCAAGTCTTCTGCCGCAGCTCCCCCACTGCACTTTTACTCCTCCGCTTACTCCTTTTTGCTTACAGACGCTCTGGCAGTGTGTGGTAAAGCGCATTCGGAAATGCATTTTTAATGAAACTCCGCAAAGGTGAATGAAACTTGGGCATACAATTTTCTAGCCAACAAGAATAAAATGAATGCAAAAGAGAAGACACAAACCGAAGAACGGAGTGCAATCCTCGAAGTGGAAAACGTACAGGAAGATAAAAGTAGAAGATGAAACTCTTAATTAAATTAAACTTTTAAAAGTTTCTGTTTTTTTTTTAACTTTTTTTTTTAGCTTATTTTGTTTTTTGGGTATGAAAAGATTTTTTGCCATCTCTTTACCGCTTTTGCTGTTACTTTTCTAGCATGCACCACTTTTCATTTCACTTAAATTCAACGTATGCCTGAGACCGACTTCAAATGGAGCGAGGTGAAACAGCAGCAGCTGCATCAGTTATGTAATTTTTTGGTGTTTTTTTTTTTGTTTTTTGAATTTGTTTCCCATGCTGTTGCAATATTTGCAAGCAGTTGGCTTATGTTCTTTTCTTGGTAATGTTCATTTTGGATAGAAGTTCTACCTGAGCAAAATAATATGTTGGTGTAGAAAATTAGCAGAATTTAAATTTCAACTGCAGTTGAGATGGAAGGTTGGAATGATTGCACAAGAATTTGACGAGTGCTGCACTTGCTAAACATCTTGTTTTTGTACATTTGTACAACTTCATGTATAATATAGTATATGAATGGACAAAATGCTGTAATTGCCTGCGATTCAGTTATAATTTGCTGGACTTATGTACTACAAAGTTTAAACTTTGCTGGAAACTTTTTTGTTAGTAGTCGCGAGTGCTGCAAGCGTGTTGCCAGTAGCGTAGGCGCCTGGAAGTTCTTATGAAGATAACTATTTCGATAGGATTGATTTCTGGGTACCTTAAAAGCTTCACATTGTAAATCTTTTTAAACTAAAAACGTGTTCCGTTCATCTGCCAAAAGTTCTTTTCTATTCATTCTCCTTTAATTTGCGGAACATTAATTAGCATCAGCTTCAAAAACTGTCAGTGTCAGTGGCGCCCAATTAACAATTTGTATTATCTTCACTAGTAGTCAAAATCCCTTCAAACACTCTTTCTTATTTTTCACTTCCCGCCCCATTTCCTCAACCATATAAATCATAACTTGCTGTATCTTCTCTAATGACTTTGAGAATATTTATTACTAAGCTCAATATTAATTTATTTATTAAATTAAATTTGACTGGCTGACTGACTGACTGACTGACTGGCTGACTGACTGGCTGACTGGTACACACTCACAGTGCTGGTGGTGCTCTAAACTTAAGCAAATTACCCTAATTGCATATTCATGCTTTATTACCTTTAATTTCCATTTTATGTATAACTTCTTCGCTCTTCTTTTTGCCTCCTCTTCACTTCTTTTTGTTCGCCTGGCTGCGATTTCCTTGTGCTTTAAAATTCATAACTTCCACAACAAAACAAAGCATATAGCCATCTTCTTCTAACACTCACATTTGCTCTCGATCTCTTCTTGGTGTCTCTCTCCCTCTCCCTCTCCCTCTCTCTACCTCGCGCTTTCACGCACTTTTCCCTGTAACACACATACTTACAAAAATTGAAAACAAATAAATGAAAAATGACAGCACTTTTGCAAACCGGAAATGAAGTTAATTCTTTTGAAATATAAAACAGGAAATTTGCGCATTTTATTTCATTTATTCATTCATATTTTCTCTTCATATTTTCGTTGCTCAATTGTTTTGTTGTTATCGTTATTATTATTTTTGTTGTTGTTGTTGTTGTCGTTGTCGCTTTACAACAGTTTACCATTTTGCAATTGAATTTTCTTTGAATTCAAAATTAAAATTTAAATTGCAAATATAAGTAATAATGAGAATAATTTTTATGTTTAGCGAGCGCGCGCGTCTGTGTGTGTGTGTGTGTGTAAAAAGATTGAGAACCTCAAAGGTGGTAGAAATTTACGTGGTGGCATCGGAAAGAAGCGGTTTCCTACCGTGAAAGAAACCTAGGGAAACGGGGAAAAGAAAATGTTAAAACGGTTTGCTTTTGAAAATTTTCCAATTGTGTAATGTTGTCAGTGACAGGATTTAGCTTTTGTTGTTGTTGTATACGCTTTTTACTCGACCAACTAAGTGGCAAACACTTGAAAAGGTAAATTTATCCAAATTTAGTTTGCGTTGATAAGGTAAAGTAACAACAACAACCACAACAACAAATGACGAACGATAGAGTTAGAGAGAAGGTGAACGGCATTGAAATTAAACGAAAAATCAACTATTTAGGTGGCTCTAAGTGAAAATTATAGAAAATGGAGGAGAAGGAAGGTAGAAAGTTTGTTTCTTGGTTGATATCAACAGGGCAAAAAAAAAAACAATGGTTCTATTTGTTGTAATATTTTATTCATTACAAAATTTTCAGAATTCTAATGTTTTTACCCCAATTTTGTTGTCGTTGTTGTCAAGGATTTTAATGACTGATTGCTCAGTCGAAGTCGAAGCAGGGGCCAACTCAAACAGTACGCAAACGAAATAAACGAATTATAAATTTGACAAGGGAATGAATGAATGAATGAAAGAATTTGTGATAGCTTTGCTGAATGTACATAAAAATGTAATGTATGTAAAATGTATTATAAACTGCATATACTTACTTAGCTACATTTTCTTACGATGTGCTTTGTGGCAAGGATTAATGAATTTTTTAATAATTTATTTCATTTTATGTCTACACTGTGAACAAACGGAAAGTATATTAAACAATAGCTATGAACAGTTAAAATCGCAGTTTTTTTTTCTCTGTCTATGTATGCCAACATATAAATAATAGTAGGTTTATAAGTAAGCATCTGGTAGTATTAAGTAGTTTTGTTTTGTTTTTTTTTGTATTTAAAAGGTTGAGATATTTCTGTTGACATGTGAGTCTATTAAGAGGATTACATCACTTTTGATTTGGCTCAAACTGTGCCCATGGTTTTGCTTTAGACTGAACCTATCAAAAATTGGTATGGAAAAATTTCGATGCGATAAGGTCCACTGTCTGATACGTTCAATCTGAAATGGCCAATCTACACAAAAAAACATTTATTAAAAAATAGGAGTAATTTGAAACAAGAACAGAATATCTCATATGAAAATCGATTACTTAAATGTTTTCTAAACCTTGGATTTTTGAGGAGTTGAGATCTTATTATGTCAGAAACAAGTGAAATTTACAATTGGGGAACTGTTAAGGGATCTATGACGCTGAATGGAATCATGAAGCTGATATAGTTAAGCGCATAGAATAGCAGCGACTTTGTTGGCTGGGGCATGCGAATGAAAGAATATGCTCCAACTAGAAAGGTGTTTTATTGAAGCGGTGGCAAGCGACTAAAGTGGGCGACTATTCTCGTTGGAAAGAAGCTTTATTGAGGCGGCCAAGACCGATCGTTGGTTGTAGTGCCATCGAAGTAAGCAAGTAAGGTAAGTAACCACTAAAACCTAACCTTACCCTTCAACGAGGAGGAAAGCATTAAAGTCCAGTCAGTGCGAGGAAGCTGAACCTAGCAATAATAATTGCTAATAATATTCACATAATTATTAAAAATATTTCAACTTGCATGCACACACATTGTTCCATAGACACATATGTACATATTTTCCTCGTTTTTGATTGTAGCATATTTTCGCAATTATTAAAATATTTACAAGTTTCATGTTTGTTAAACACTTTCTGCTTCAATTCACGTGCCCACACTTTTTCAAATTGAAAATTTTTTTTTTACGCAAAATATCATATATAAAATCATTTTAATTTTTTTCAGCTTTTTACAATTTATTTAAAATCTGTATCTGATATGTGCGCAAAAAGAATATAGTTTTTACAAATAATATATAAATTGAAATTTATTCAACACGTTATTTCCGGACTTCTATTTGCTCGTACCCCCTAAATTCCCATAGGCATCATTCACTCGTTTGGGAATTGGCAGTTATCAGTTTTTCGGTTATTTCCTGTTTGTGTTGCACGCTTCTTTTGTTAGCTTTTTACTGTTGGCAGTGATTTTTTTTCATCAGATACCTTCACATATTTCATTTATCAGCACTCACTACCCACTTACTCATGCACTCATTCGTTTATGCTTGATGTCTCTAGTTTGCCCTCTCTCTCTCGTTCTCGTCCACGTTCTCGTTCTCGTTTACCTGCTGCTGTTGCTTACTTTTAACTTACACTCTCACATTTCCACAAAAATAACAATAAAAATACATTAATAATGCTAATGGCATAAAGTTGATTTCAATGTTTTCACGATTTCCCTGCGCCCTCCTCGCTCCCAGCACTTGACTTGCTCCTCTTCAGCGTTCGCTTTTTTATTTTCAATTAGGAAATGAAAATTGGAAGAGTGTTAATGAAAAGTACCTTTTTGTTTTCGCGATGGTGAAATTTGTATGCTGTAACTGTATAAAATGATTGTAAGTATGTGTATGTGTGTGAGTATGGTTAGTATTTCTAGCGCATTCACTTTATTAAAAAATTAATTTTTTAAGTGAAAAAACTAATTTTTAATAAACTTTGTCAAATCTCCAACTTTATAAATAAATATTTATTATTAAAATATTAAAACGAAATTTCACCGCACACAAAAGTAAAAAAATACGATGGCGAATAAATATTTAATATTTTATATGCTATATGCTATGCTAGCAATAAATTATAATAAAAAAATTAAAACAAAAAAACAATTCCCAAAAGAAAAAGTGTAACATCATGTGCCAATTTCGTGGCTTTTTTCTAATAGTATAAAATGTAAATTTTTTGTCTGTTTGTTTTAATATAGAGAAAAAAAGAATAAAAGAAAAATATCGAAACCTTCAACTGCAAACGTAGCATAAAAAAGGTAATAAAAGTTTATAAAAAATACTGATATCGTAATACTAAAATCCCTGAAACAACACAACACAACACAACACAATAACAGCAGCAGCGGTAGCGGTAGCGGCAGCAATAAAAACGCAACACTCCCACCCACTTTGAACCATTCAACCAGAATGAACGAACGAACCAACATTAAGCTGACATATGTGTGCCATAAATTGCAACCCTACATCATATGCGACTGCTCTCGAACATACGAAAAACATAAACATATAAAGGTGTATATAAAAATATTAACCAGAAATGTGAAACAAGTCAATTTTATAGCATACATTTAGGCATTTGAACATGCATTGCTGATTGAGCGAGTTGTTGGAGTTTGGTGGTTTGGCGGTTTGGGAATGAGAGGAGTGGGAGGGATGCAGGAAATTGAAATAACTAAATTGTATCATGTACCTACTGTAGAAAATGGCAATAGAAAATATTCGTAAACACTAACATGTTGCAGCAGCAAAATATGCTAATAAAAATTTGCTGCACGATGTTCGCGTATGACGCAATTTATTAAAGAAAAAACTTATGATTTATTGGAAAAACTCAGCTGTCAAAGCAATCGTTGAATAGAATTTAGTTTTTCAACATTAGAGCCTCCCTGCCGCTAACGCCACAAGGAATGGGAATTGAATTTTCTTTCAAACTTCAATGTGACTTACGAACAATTGTGAAATACTTAGTTGTAGATAATAGGACAATAGTAACAATAATAATATGTGTATAAGAGTAGCATGGTAAATATACTGGTAAATGGAGAATACCGAAGCATATCAATACTTCAACCTTTTTTCGAAAAGTAATCACTGATTAATATTTCAATATACGCAGGCCTTAAATATGCATTTACATTAACGGACATGGTTTTTGGAAGGTAGTTTTGAAAATATACAAAAAATAGTACATTTGTACAGCTGACCGAAAATATCAACAAAATGCAAATTTTACACATTTAGCTGGTTTTAACTTTTAATAACTTCTAAATTTATTGTTTAACTGCATTTGACATCACAAAAAACTTATTGCGAACTTCATATGTTATGTTTGAGTATTTATGCTTTTTTGCACATTTGGTCACCTCGAATTGTTATCACGGCTTCTGGTACCTGATCAAAATGAATTAAAGAATCGGCTATTATTAACTTCTGGCAATACTGTTTATTGAGTAAAAGCATCGATTTGATAATGAGTAACTACCAGCAGCTACTCGAAAATGAGTAATTTTAAGTACTCAAAATCGATCATTATTATTTTACTCTTTACTTTAGGTATCAATTGTGCGTAAAAGCCAAGGAATCTCCTGCCGCATCCAACACTCTTCATTTCATAGTAGCTTCAAAGAGAACTTTTGTTTTCGTTGTTGTATAAAAATACAAGTATGTAAATAGCAAATTGAACATTTTGACGTTAAATACAATTATTTCGTGCTTCTCCTGCTTGTTTTTAAGGCTCTCCATTCTCTTCAAGGTTTCTCCATTTCGAATTAAAGCATTTCAAGTTAAATTCCACGAATTATATTTCAAATTGTCCTTTTAATATTTAATTTGCTACTTTTATTGAATTTTATATTTCCTCTTATTTCCTTTATACAAAACACAAATTATGTATGTACTTATATGCTTAGCTAAAAAATTCATTTCCTTTCATATCTGAAAAAAAAGAAAATGAAATAAAAAGGAAAGGAAAAAATGTCATCTTTAGCATTATACTAAGAAGAGAGTATAAGTTCATCCGTCCACATTTGGCACAGCGACCATAAACACCACCACCACCACCACCACCACCGCTATCCCCTACATACTTGCATAAGCAACAATTCCAATCCATTCCCACTCCACTATATTTTACCATTAGCAACTAATGAAGCATTAAAAATAAAATTGAAAGCGTTGTACAGTGTAAGCAGCAAGAAAAGAAATAGAGCGGCGAGTGGCGATGATAGAGAATAGAAGAGGGAAAGCAAAAAGAGCAGGGCAGTGAAAAGCATGAAAAGCATGAAAAGCATGAAAACTGGGAGCAGCATATATGGTACGAGTACATACATATGTAAAAGCTGGAAACAGAAAAACGACGAAAGTACGCCAGCAACACAAATTAAATACCTTTTAGCAATTAATCAGCTTAGCTAATGGACAATTCCAATGCTTCCTTGCTTCCTTGCTGGAAGCTGCTGGCAAAATTATAGCAACGGTGAACAGTGAGTGGTAGCCTTGTCAACATTATGCTCTGATACGTTCTCCTGTTCCTCACATTATCATTCTTTGCTTTGCTTTTTCTTTTGGAGGCTACCCTACCATAGACTAGTGTTCTGTGATATTTCATTTAGCACACGACTTACTGTTTCCTCATGTTGTTGTTGCTGATGTTGTTGTTGTTGTTGTAGTAAATTAGCAGCACTTGAATGATTGCTCTACCCTACTGTAGCCTTGTCGTGTGTGTGTTTGTGTGCGCGTGCACGCTTTTTAAGTATGTAGTATGTATGTATGTCGGTATGTCGGTATGTCGGGTAGATGATTTCTAATGAAAAGTAATTATATTATTTGCCATTGCTTTTGCTTTTATTCTTTTCTTGAACGTTATGAATCGATTTAGTTCTAGCTTTGTATATGAGATATTCATACTTGACACTCAAATCGCTACTTCTTAAGTATGGTAGAATGATAACAAGCATGATAGAAAGCAGGAAAAGAGCAGAAGAAGCGATTAGAGAGAGTGAGGGGTTAAAATGTGGAAGTCTGAAATGCATTCAAGGTCAACACAATATTCTTAACTATTAATGGATATTAAAATTTCCTCAGTGAAATTGATAACGGTTAGTGATCGAATACGAAATTTAAGTTCTATGTAGCAAATAATTTACCAGTTTGCCTACCGTCTTTTATATTGAACACATATGGTTCACATAAGAACCATGATATTAAAAAGTTTTTCGTTGCACCCATGTGGATCGATTCCCCTGAGACGACTGGAAAATCCAGTCCAGCACTCACTTCCAATACCAATACCAATAACGTCACCCTTGCCAGTATGCATATAGGTCCAGAAAACCAATAGAAACTGCACTATTACAACTGACAGACGCACTTAAGGAGACTTTGTGAACGAATGCAATAGCAATCTACGCATTTCTGAGGTATTTTCTGAGGCATATGATTCGCATGAAGCTATAAACAGAGCTCTTCTTCATAGAGGGGCTAACAATACTAGCAGGACAGTAGGGAAACAAACTAGTAGTAGCAGCAGCACAAAAGCAATTAAAGAAAGAGGTTGTTTCGAAGGCAGATTACATAATATCACCGCTGATATGGAGTATCGGAGTAGATGAACTATTTGAAGAACTATGCGATAGCATTCAAACCGGGCTAAAGGTATCAAGCAGAACCAAAAAGAATGTCAATTCTACACAAAATCCACTATTGTACCATTTACAAGGAAACATAAACTTAAACCTCCGAAACCAATAGTCTAAGTGTGAAAGAAATATAATTGTAGAAAGAAGTATTCCGTTTTTGGAGACCACCTTAGCCCAAAAACTAATTTGGAAAACAATTGTATTCAAAAATAAAGCTATTAGGTCAGTCATGACCTTTAGATCGATATAAAGTGTGTAAATATAACACGGACAACATGGATGAGTGCCAAAAAGCTTGGCTTGGGCACTCTGTTGTGCCATTGAAGAAGAAGATCGATATCAAGAAAAAGTTGGGGATTAATTTTGTGAAACGATTCAAAATCGAACTTGGCTACAATATATATCTGAAACACATACTTTAAACCTGTACATGATTGCAGACGGTTCCCTAACTGGAACTAGAGTGTATAAGGACCGAGGATCAAATACTAGAAGCTTATTCTACTATCATCTTTCAAGCGGAAATATACGGCAAAGCTAGATGTGCAATCTCAAACGCGACAGTCAAGCTGCTATCAAGGCACTCACATATGACTAGGTTACCTCAATACTAGCGATGAAATGCCGTAATAAACTCAATACGCTTATTCTGTGGGTGCCGGGGCGTACTGGGATTGAAGAGAATAAACCCAAGAAATGACAACTCCTTTCATGGATCTGGAGTCGTTGTATGGTATAGCTAAACGAACATACACAATGAAGTCCCGCAAAACTGAAAGGTTCGCCATTTTTTGTTATCACTACCGCATACAAATTCTATAAGAAAACAAAAAGAAAAACAAAAATTCCTGCTTTTTGGTCAGCAATTCATAATTTAACTGTTTTACAGTCTGCAGCGGTCACGATCAAATTCACATCTGACCATATAAAATAATTGTTTTTTTTCCCTGACACTACAACCGATGATCGGTCTTGGCCGCCTCCAGTTTTTCACCAAGAAAAAAAACCATGAAGAAAGCAATAAAATAAAAATATTATATCCACTTATTTAAATGTACATATGTATGTATGTGCATGTATTTATGTATATATGTTATGTCATATTTATTTATAATTTACTTTGAACGGAAATAACGTAATATTCTTAAATATGAAATACGTCCGGAACAGATGACATTTCAATCATATTTTGGTGCTTCTTTTTTGACTTATTATTTTTCTCCAACTTCTTTTACTACATGTAGTATGTTATTGTTGATATTCTTATTATTATCCCATACAATTTATCTTATCAATTTTTAGGTATAAATATGTATATAAAAGAAGAAGATTTATTTTCTTCTTTTTTTTTGTAAATAAAATTCATTTAATAACAATGAATTCGTGCATCACGTTAATATACTCAAGAGCATGGCAGGTCGTAAAAGGAATACGTATATTTATATATATATATATGCATAGAGAGAGAGACAGAGAGAGAGAAAGAGAGAAGGTACGAGTATAAGTATGTTTGTGTGCTGTGCACAGTTGTACAATTTCAGATTGCTCCTCCAATAATCAAAAGTCAGTAATAAAAGACATTTATTCTAGGAGCTGAGAAAAAAATAACAGTAAATATCACGTGCAAAAGCAAAACAACAAAAATTAACAGCAAAATTTCTCTTTGATTCGACAACTCGTCATATTGAGAATTTTTCTTTGTGTTTACTTTCTTTTTTCGGTTCTCATAAAAATCACTCAAAAAGGTAAGAATGTAAATAAAGTCGTTAAAAAAAAAATTTTACATTTTATAATACTGAACACTAAATAAAAATATATAAGTAAGTAGTTTATATGTATAGTAAGGCATTAGAATATTATTATTAGAAATTATTACAATAGAAAATAAATATAATTCATTACTATACAGAAGCAAGAGAGAGAGAAAAGGCCCAAGAGCTATCGTGTCCAACTTTATTACTCATTATGGAGGTCAAAACTACCAAGAAGTACAAAATGCAAGAGCTCGATAATTACTCCAACGATGATCCTAAGTTCTACTGGGCTGGGTATGTGAATGGGATCTACTGTCAAAGAAAACCGCAAACTGATATCATCCTCTTCATCGAAGTAAAAAAGAAGTTGCTATGAACGAAAAACGAAGTAATTTAATGAATGCAAGAAAGAATTTTGACATTTTTAGTTATAATTAAGTAATAATTTTGTTATCTAATTTTTGAATGACTGAAAATCACCAAAATACACTGACTAACTGAGTGGCAGTTGCATAAATCATAAATCGTACATAAATCGCTCAACATATTTGGATATTAATATTGTATACATTTTGTATGTTTTTGAGATAAAATGTATTGGCATAAAAACTTTAACAAAATTTATTATTTTCCGTTCACTTCCGGCCTTGCAAAATGTTTATTGTTTTATAATATTGTGCATAAACATATGTACATTCATACGCATAAATGAATTAGGGTGGTCCACTTTTTACATACGTATGTACAAATTGAAGTTATCGTACGCAGAGCCTTCTCAATTTGTTTCCTTATGTAAGTAAATAATCTCTGCAATTTGAGAGGTATGGGTTAAGTCTGGATTGAAGTCCACTTTTTTCCCTTTTTGCTTTCTTTTCGAAATATGTATTAAAATGAAATCATGTAATTTACACAAAACTGTTTACACAAAACTTAGAAAAGCTTTGGAAAAAGTCGAACAGTTTCATTGTTACCTTTAAATTCATTTACGTTTTGAGTGGAACTATAAGTAACTCAAATAATTTGCTGTAGTGCTGCTGTCATGCAGAAGCCCATCCAAAGTTACCAGATGTTTTTTAGATCTTCCCCAAGATTCGATGAAAAGTTTACACTTTAAGCATAAGGCCATTCGCTTTAGAAACTATGTAGTTAGTAATTTTGATCATCAAACATCGTCAAATATCACATAGTCAAGGGAGAGTGGGGGTTAGTAGTTTATAAAACTCTCTTTGGATACGCTACTGTACATATGTTGTGCAATATGTAAGTAAGTATAAAAGTATTTATATGTATGAATGTATTTTGAAATATAGTACGTCAATGATGTCATGAAAAATGTATGGAAATTTAATTGAAAACATAAGCCAAGGATAACACACATCAACATTTACACATATGTACATCCGCATTTATATACACACATACATACATATAGTACATACGAGTAAATAAGTACATATACAGAACCTGCGCTTTGGAGGGAATATAACTTGATTGAGGTAAAAAGTTGTAACTTTTATTGTGTTTCGTTATTGTTTTAGCATTGTGTTGGTAGTTACGACGGTACCGGAGATATCTGCCAGTCAACCAATTTGCCTGTCAGCGCAGTGAGTGAATATGTCGGTGAAAATGATGTTGCAGGAAACGTACATATGCAGTACTTGTACTATATAATGTTGTTTGCCTTATTCGTATAGGAAATAAATGAATGAAATGAAAATGAAAATGAAAATATACTACAAACTACAAGATAAAGCAATTTGCAATTTGATTGTCATTTGCAGTAACATGAGTTGAGATGAACAACAAGTTAAAAGTGAGAGAGAGAGAGAGAGAGCGAGAGAGAGGAAGAAAGGGAAAGGAGGAAAGTGGGTGAGGTGGAAAAGCTTCCACATGCTTTTGTGCATAAGCATTTCAGGTTTGTTTTTTGTTTTGTTAATCACAAACCACAACATTTTGCGGTCTCCTTATGTTCAAAAGCGCGCGTTGTTGTTTTATTGCTGTGTACTTATGCCTTTGGGTCTTAAGTTATTTGAATTAGCAACCCGTCGTCTCCTCGAAAGCCACCAAATGTCAATAACTCAAGTTCAAAATTTTCGTTTCCTAATTTATTTTGCTCGTTATTTTAAATAATTTCAAATTTCATTCAAGAACACAAAAAATAAAATATGAAAAGTTTTCTTTACTCTTTGACATCTTTCTTTGGCGTTTTTGACAGAAAAGTTAAATTGCATGTTTCAATTGCTACAACAACAAAAGACAGCTAAAATTGCTTGATCTAAGTTCGCTCTTTGCCACACAACAGAGAGAGAGAGAGAATGAGAATGAGAGTTACAAGTAATAAGAAACACATTCCTCGCTCCAATTGCAGGGAGAAATAATTTTTATTTTTTTTTTGCTTCATATAAAATTCGATTTTATAAAATTAAATAGTTATTCATAAATAATTGATTCAGTATTTTCTACATAATACTTGCAAATACTTAATGGACAATTTTCGTATTCATTTGAGATTAACTGCAAGCAATTTAATATTAAGTAAGAAAGTCACAAGTTAAATTTAATTATTTATTGTACTTAATACTCGGTAAATAAATAAAATAAAATAATTGCATGTATTTGAATTATTTATATACATAGAGGCTGTTTACACAGGCATGAACGACTGTGTGAAAGAGACAGGTAGAAAAAGAATCAGAACTGCTATATTTTTCTTACTACCTTACTTTTCTAGCTGTGTCTCTCACACAGTAGCCCATGTTAACATACTCATACATAGATAAGTATAAGTATGTCTATTATTTATGGCTAACTAGATTATAAAGGGGGATTTTTATAAGAGTTTAGTTTTTGAAAATGAAAGAAAACACAAAAATGTTATTTTCATCGATAAATCAATTCCTGCCTTTTATTTTTAAAAATATTTTCACTTAAATGTTGCCCGCGGCTACGCTTCAAGTTGTCCATTCTGAAGGTCCAATTTTAGCATATTTTTCACACATTTCGGCCGGAATCTCACAAATGACGCGTTCAATGTTGGCTTCCAAAGCAGCAATCGTGTTTGGATTATCTCTATAGGCAAGAGACTTAACATAGCTCCACAAAAAATAGTCTAACGGGGCCAAATCACACGATCCCATGACTACACCAAAACGTGAGATTAACTGCTCACTAAATTCGGCCTCTCAATTGATGCATGGTTTCGCATGCAGTGTGGCTTATGGCACCGTCCTGTTGGAACCACATGTCGGCCGAGTCCAATTCTTGCATTTTCGGCAACAAAAAAGCGTGTTATAATCGAACGAAACCTTTCTCCATGTACCATAACCTTGCGGCTTTCATTGCCTTTGAAGAAGTACGGCCCACGGTCTTTGATGCCGCCTGCCCATAAACCGCACCAAATAGTGCATTTTTCGGGGTGCATTGGTAGCTGCTGAACTGCCTCTGGCTGGTCTTATAGCAAAAAAAAGAAGAACTATGAGATGAAAATCTCTGAAAATATGCTATTAATATTACGACTGCACACTGAAAGATTAGCAACTAAACTTTTATACCCAAACAAAACAAATTTTCTAAATCAATAAAAGTATAAAAACCCATAAAACTTGCATTAATTTGATAGATTCCGGGCAATAAACTACTAAATTTACAGCGTAATAAAAATTGTTAAATACCAATTAAAAAGTTTTCCATACTCTTCACTCGAATTACATAATTTTCCACTGCTTTTCACCTCTCCACTCCAACTCCCTTTCAATTTACATTCGTATATTTGGCAAAACTCTACCGCCACTGATTAAAATTACAGAAATGAATGAAATACGAGTAGATAAATACGGAATTTCTATTGCTGCCCTACCAAGAAAATGAAAATATATAAACTCACTGTGAAAAAAAAACTAAAGACCAAAGTTGGAACTTAATTAGACCCGCGCTTAAATATCGTAATAATATAATTGAGCAAGCGAGCGAGTGGGCGAGTGGGCGAGCACAAGCGTGAGTGTGTGTTAATTTCATAATCCAAAAATAAAGTTTCAATTAATTTGACCAACACACAACAGAAAAAAAAAAATTTTAATTATGATGCCGGCGTTGCGTGGCTAGTAGATAAATGAATGAATATATTCCAAAGTAGTTTAGCAAATACTGGAAAATTATGGCATATATTCGTGGCCCCTGCCACTTTTCTGTTTTCGTTTTTTCGTTTTTTTTTCCTGTCGGCCTCACTGTAATTCATCTATGATGGCAGCCTTGGCTACGCGCATGGAAATGAAATAAAATCTGTAATGTTGAGAAATATGAGTATCAAAATATGAGTAATTATAAACGAGTAGCAACAACAACAGAAAAAAAAATCAAATAATTACAAAATTTGTGAGCAAGTACTTTGATGTTCTGTTTGTTACTCTACATTTCCTTGGATTTGAATGCAAAGAGAATCGCGCTCAGAATTTTACTAATTGTTTTATTTTGTTTCTATTTTTTCAGTTAAATCAAAAATGAAGAACGAAAGTGATATTAAAGTTGGCCGGGGTTGAATTATAAATATTGGATTCCATTGGAGAGTCAGTCCTACCAGTGCGAGTTACTCAGCGAATGCTTGATGCGTTCTAACGCAAAGAGAATATCTCCTCGTCCTGTTTTATCGACATAATCGTCGATAAAACAGGTTGATTGTATACATATCGTGAGCGAGAAGTGGTTTATGGGACTGATGTAGGAATACTGGAAACCCTTACCAAAATCTTTTTTTCATGAATAATCGAAATGAGGTCGCATAAGCGCAGTCGGCATTGCCAATATTTTGCAAAGCACAGCTTTGTCTTCTTTTACGGTAATCTCCTATTTTGTTGCGGTTCCTTGCAAATACTGAGCCTCCATAATAAAGTTCTCTTTACTAGCTCTTTAGTAAATGACAAACCCAGAGCTCTGATGTTGGCTTAATTAATGCAGTACCAATCAGTACAATCATATCGTAAAATCCATCAATGAATTCAGCATTGGGCGAAAATTAGAGAGCGCCAGAGTATTGCCAGACGTACAATAATAATAGTACATATATAGGTATATAGGCCATTAAAATAAGGGGTGTTTTTTCTAGAAGTGTGGTTTTCAATCTGGCAATACTTTCTTCGGAGTTGGTCTTTTTGACAGCTGTCACTTGATTTATGCTCAGTTTGGTTTGCTATTTCATAATGAAAAGACTTACGCGTGAACAATGTTTGCAAATTATTGAAATTTATTATCAAAATTCATGCGCTGTGAAAAAGTGTTTCGCAAGCTACGTCCATTTAGCGACGAGGCACATTTTTGGCTCAATGGATACGTGAATAAGCAGAATTGCCGTATTTGTGAAAAATGTTCCAAAATTGGATGTTAGCTAGAGTTATTTGTCTTACATAGGTACAACACTCATTCGACTCATGTTCGATGTACAATATATGTACCATATGTTCTACGAACAGTAGGGTATCTCAAAATACCATATACTGAACTCTATCTACGCAATATGTACATATGTACATATTGCTTATAACGCCACAAACACACTATTTGATTTTGACGTATTTGATTCTGACTACTTTCCGCTTCTATCACTTTTCTTGTTTTTGTTGCATAATTTTAGGCATGATATGTTTTCATTGTGCGGTTCCCTTGTTCTCATGCTTTCTTCTTCATCGTCTTCTTCTCGTCGGGCTGTTAGAGTTGCTGCTGTTGTTTTATTTCTGCTTATTATTGTTTCATATTCTCTGCTTTGTTAGCTTAATGCACAAATTAAAAGCAATTAAAAGTTTGACTTTACCGTTATTGTTGTTATGGCTATATAGCTGAAGTATGTGTGTATGTGTGTCTGTGCTTGGCCTTGTTGTAGTAACATACATATTTATTTATTTTAGATTTTTATGGATAATTAAATTCACAGAAATTTCAGATTTCGTAGAGGATATTTTCTTTTTTTTTATTTAAGGTGGAATAGGAGAAGTGCGATGATTTTAGAGTAGAATTAAGTATATAAATTTTAAAATGGCTTAATAATCACATTAGAATTTAAGTCAAAAGAATTAATCACGAGAAAATATGCTCTGAAACGTTATCAGCAGTACCTAATTATTTTACCAACAATCCAACCAAATTAAAGCTGGCTAAACACTTAAACGTATTCTTTATTTAATACTGGGCCAATGGAATATGGCCCAGTGAGGTCTGTCGTACACTGAGAAATAGCCGCTTCCACTCCATTACATTCCTGGTAATATCGCAGTTTTCCTGAAGTTTACTGGCTTATCGTCCAATGGCTCAACTTTTGGTCAGTAGCTGCTCCTCATTGCATATTGTGTTTTGGGTCAGAAGATGCGGTATATGTTTCTTAAATGCTCTAAAATTAGACCTACATCAAAACCTTTGCCAGCAACGCCTTCATAAGCAGTTTTAACATTTTAAGCAAGGCGGTCTGCTGGTTTTGCAAGTAGGCCATCCTTGCAGATTTTTCGGTAAGTTGGTAATAAAGCGGAGGAGGCTCCCTTAGTTTTTTCAAAATTCGTGTCTTGTTTGGCTAGCATTTATTATTCGAGGGCATAGGCACGCTGGCATAGGGTGAGTGGTTATGAGCAATACCGATCCCAGCGTCTTTCCAATTACTAATACAGAAGCAGCAATGTCATAAGCGACATTTGAACCATTTATTTCCGTTCTACCACCAGGGAATACTGCGGAACTGCCATTGAAAGCTCAAAGATGCGAATTTAAGGGACAATTCCCTATGCACTTGTAAAATATACTTACTCAAAAATATAAACTCAATGGCCATTATAAATAAATAAAGTTGATTTTAAATTTAATAGAGGACTTTTTGACCTTTTTTCCATATTAAAATGTGTTTAAAAGTTAACTGTTAAATTTAAAATCCACTTTATTTTCTCTGTTTCTAAAGGCCAATGCATTTAAAAATATTGCCAGTCCTTCACACCAATGTACCATATACATGTATACTCGTATAAGTGCCTATGTATGTGTGTATGTATGTATGTTGGTATATAAAATGTTGCAATGTCTCACTACTCATTTATTTACGAATGCTATTTATGAGCATTCATATTCAAGTGCATTTCCATGTCAGGTCGTCAACAATGCATCCTCACATATTAAGTATTGCAATATAAATAAAATCGAGTAAGTTCTGAAGTAACTTTTAAAATCCCAACTCACTTTACACCCCATTGCAACGTCTCCTTACCGAAACCTGCTTCCTTGAATGCTTCATCATTACGTAAAGTTTTGTCCATCAAATAAAATAAATGCTAAAATCTCATATATATAATATTTATTTTTTTTTTTGAGTTTTTTTATTACTTATTTGCAGTAGACACAATTATTCATCATGAAGCACATTTTTATTTTCCGTTTACTGTTGATGGCCAACCAGGCAACAAGACAAAACCAACATACTCACAGCCCAATGGGTGGAAAAAAGAGCAATTCTGTGTGTGCAACTTCTGAAGCGCTTTTCTTGTTGTCAGCGACGACGCACTGCGAGTCTTTATTTTTTCTATATAAGGGGGAGTTTCCAGCTATTAATAAATTGCGAAATTCCATAAAAAATGTAATAGAGAAATGCACGAGATATCTTTTGTACCGCGAATATAAAGTGAAGCAATAGATCAAAAATCATAAGTGAGTATGAGCTGAAAGATGACACTGAAATGTAAGCAAATCCAGCTAGCGTGACTCTAATCGAGCCAAGATAATGGAATAGAGGATGAACTAATATCCGTTGAAGAAAATAATTATGATACAATACTGCACTCGGTATCACCAATCCCATGAGACATTGCTTAGTGATGGTGTAAAATTGTTTGTCTAGGCTTAAGTCGAATCGTTTTCCTCTTCATCACACTTCTTTTCTGGTAAGAAGTTCTTCCCAATGGGAGAATAAGCACAAACTTGAAGCAATTGTAATAACGGCACACAAATTTACAGGCAGGCACTGAATCTCCCACCCCTTTGCTCTCTTTTACTCGCTTCTCATATATTGTAGAATGTACATTAATAAAAAATATAAAAAAAAACCAAAACTCAGACAAATATCGGAAATGCGACCATACAACCGGATATGAGTATATTCAAACTCGACAACAGCAAAAGCAACAAACAACCTTCAACAACCTACACTCGCCCTCAAACACATGCACACAGAAGATGTGAAGTAAATTGCCAAAAATGTGCAAAAATCCGACAATTCAATGTTGCCAGCAGCAAAAACAACAGTAATAATAGCACCAGCAGCACAGTGGTAGGGCTACAATAACAACTTTGGCAATAGCAACAACAACGGCAACAACAACGGCAACAACAACGGCAACAACAACAGCAACAACAACAACAACATTTGTCATCATACAATTTTTGCGTAAAACGGAAGTAGCCGCCAGTGTTGCCCGCTTTTTTGACATTCATTCTTGCCGTTCATCGTTTCGATGATTTCGGTTTGTATTTATTATAGTTTTTTTTTTTGTTTTTGTTTTTTTGGTTGGCAATTTTCACTGATATATCGCAGCATTCAAGTATATATATATATATGTATGTAAGTGTGCTGAGAAAGCATGGGTTAAAATAAAAAATACGTATAGTATGCACAGTATATATTTAATGCTAGCCAGACCGGAAGCGAGTGAAATTATTTTTAAACGGATTGATGTGGAATTTTATATACAGTATTTGATTTCTCCTTTTTTTCAACCCCTCTGTAATTTTTGTTACATTCGTTTACGTGCTGTGCCATGTTAAAAATATTTTTTATCCTTCCACCCGCACTTGCCCAACAATGTTGCTTGTATGTTTTTAGTTTTTTCCCCGTTCGTGAAGTCGTGTTTTTGTAGCCAGTTTCAGTTCAGTTGCATTAGTTTCTGAGTTGGGGGCAGCAGCAGAGCCAGAAAGAGAAGAGATACAACAACAGCAGCGCATATGAAAAGTTTCACGTCGTCGTTGAAGAATAATAACAATAATAAATATTCCAACCATTTATTAACTTTTTTCGCCTAGTTTCATTTAATTTTGGTTGATTTTTTATGTGGTTCGAAAAAAGCCCCTCACTACATGTGCAATACCTTTGATTTTAATTTGTCCACTAAGCTCGATTCCTAGCTCACTCACTCGTTGGTTGCATGAGGAAAGAAGTTAACGTGTAATGTACCTATAATTGTAATGAATCGATGGGATGCACACAGCACCAAGTACTTGGGATGAGTTAAGTTATAAACGCGTTGATTAAACTGTGCTCGGATTTTTAACTTTATTTTTTTGGTCAAAGGTTTGAAAGCTACAATATAAGGTAGTTTTCAAGGGCACTCACACTAGTGCAAGCATGAAAGAGTGTGCGACAGGGAGCCAGGTACAAAAGTGAGGTAGTAAGAAAGAGATAGAAGTGTTGCGTCTTTTTATTACTACAATTAAAAGCCGTCACTGAGAAAATAAGATGAACTTGGCTATTTTGCACATGTCTTATACGAAACAATAGATCGCTTCGAGGGGCCAATGGTGGCCAGCTCGGCTGCCCTGTATGCTTTAAGCAGTCCGGAATGCGTGGCTGCAAATGCTCAGCGAATATTTACAATATCTACACCGAAAAAGACCCATTCTGCCCGAATGACTCTCACATAAACTAAAGGAATCCAGCGAAGTTATATGAAATGTTAGTCCCGCGTGGAGACTAATTAAATTCTTGCACTTCGGTTTTGTCAAACTTCACAACTAGACGAGATTTTATTTAAGATACACCAACTTCGTATAGACATAACTGACCACTTTATAAGGGTCTCTTAAAGTTCGCCTTAAACGGAATTTACTGTGTTCTGAATGTACCATATTATAATAAATGTGTTCGTGTATTCGAATTTACATATATGAATGTACATACTGTAAACCAACTTTCCCCTGGCCAGTTTTATTTTTTTTCCATGTCCTTATGAACCACACATCCAGAAATTGACATAAATTCATAATGAGCCACAACAACAAGAGTTTGATGATACAATGATGCCCACAAAAGTGCAAATCTACATATGAATGGTATGTATGTTATGTAAGCATGTGTACTTCAGTCTTAATATTCGAAATTTGTGTGGCAAGCAAGAAAGCCTACGTCACGCATATCTAAAGGAAGCATTGGTTATAAAAAGAAACCAAGGAGAGAGAGGGAGAGAGAGGGAGAGAGCGATACTTTTACTTTAATTTCCCCATGGAAACGGAAATAAAAGAAAATCGGAAAAAAGAAAGAAGAAAAGGTTGAAAAAAAAGTAAGAAGACATTTGTTAGCTACCTACAAACAACAGCCGAAAAGCTTATATCTGGAAAGCAAACGCAATTCAACAGGAAAAACTGCCTCAATTAATGTGAGCTCATTACACGCACTTCATCTTGCCACAGGGAGTTACAGCTGGAGCGGCTATCTACCTACAAGATAAGCATACGCTGCATCGTTAGTAGCAGCAATTGGAGTGAAAGTTACGATAAGGAGCAACTTCTAACGAGTATAAGTTAGTGAGTTATAACGCCTATATGATAGGCAACAACATTTTAATGACAACTTTTCATGTTATTGCCGTCAACTTTCATACATAAGAGTATTTACATATGTACATGTAGGTAATGTTCAACTCTTGAAGCTGACATCTTATACCTTCTACTTAGAGACTAAAAGTTGTTTATTGTGCATTAACCTAAAGGTGAAACATGTTTTAATCAATGTTAATGCATATGAATGTTTCGGTGCTTGTTAGGGTGTAGTGAAAAGTGTGCATGAAACTGTGCGAAACATATGTTGATCGATCCATGGTAAACTGAGTCGCCAGACTTTACACATGATTCGCAAGTCTGCTAGGAAGATTGTAATATCGTATGAGTTCGCTAGATGCAATATCTTTCAGTTGAAGGCGTGGAATTCTGAATAATAAATATGCGCTCATATGAGATGCTCACTCATTGGGGCCTGAGTGAGCATCTGGAGGTGTTATCCTCATTACTCATAACCATTCAGTTGCTTTCTGATCTCATTGAAAACACATATCTAGATTGTGCTAAGTTAAATTAATTCTTGAGTGTGTCATCTTGTTTACTACGACTGAGTCTCATATCTTCCGTTCTCCATTCAGTCACGGAGAGATGTCTTTCTGCAGTACGCAAAGATGTTCCGCAGAATGGTCTTTTGCATGCAAAGCTTTTATACAGTATCGTCAATTCTTTGCACTCATAACTTCAGGACCATCAAGCTTTGCTTGAGACGCTTACTTTTCAATATTTTCAAGACACCCTTTTCACTTTTCTTATGTGTGTGAATTTATGTCGCTGTATGTTGTTATGCCCATTTGACCATTATACTACCTTTGCTCCTTTGAAGACATTTTCAATTATTCATTTATGTGCGAGTTATGTACAGTTTGAACATGGCTAAAGCAAGAAAATGGCCAGCAGGAATACAGCAGAAAACTTGTGCTCACTTTTGACAAATTTAGTTCACCAAACTGCATGCATCTTCTTCACTTGCTTCTCTATTATATTTAATTATATATACAAATTTACGTATGTCTATTATTTACTTTGTATGGTTAACTTTCCGAAGAAATAACTAAAAGAAAAAACTGAAATATCAACATCACAGTGGAAGTAGTGAAAATGTTATTAAGACCGGAAAAAAGAAAATTATAACATTTTGCAAATTTTATGAGTTTCGTCGCTATCGCTATTGCGTGTGATTATGTGTGCATTTTTAATGAGTAGACGAATATGTGCTCACGAACACCAACACAAATACACTGACAACTGCTTATATGTGTGTGTGTTTGTTGTTCTTCTATCCTTTTGCATGCGTGTATGTGTGCAGATACACACAAACATTGCATCCCTGGTGGCATTTATTAATGGCGCAAAGTTTTAATGAGAATGTGCATATTTAATTGAGAAGAAGACAACTTAATTTAAACTGATATAAATAACATTTTTGCTTGTGCTTAAATTTCTGGAGTAGTAAGTAACAAAACAGAAAATTAAAAAAGAGTATCAAAAACAATTTTTCAATATGAGAAAATGGAGGTCTTGAGATGATAATAAATATTTTTGCTTATCATCAAAAGAAATAAATTTAATCCGTTTTATTTCTCATGTTTCTCAGGTTTTAAATTGGTGTAAGTAGTGGTTTTTATTAAAGCTTTTTAAATCAAAATATTACTGAATATTTACTTAGTAGAATTATTGAATAATAACTTTTAGTCTCTTTATTTCTTCTTATTTTAATGGCACAACTGAGAAAAATAGTTTTTTCTACTTTTTTGATTTTGCCTGTGCCGAGATTTGAACCTCGGACACTCAGCGTAGCAGGCCAACGCACTACCAACTAAACCACAGCGATCACTTTTAGTCAACTTAGTCCAAAACTTTTTCGTATGATGACTACAGTGCGTATGAGTAATTTTGATTTTGGTGTGAAAACATTTCTACGCAAGGGCAGCAGAAAATTGGAAGTGAATTGGCAAAAATGCAAGGTAATACGTCAAAGAAATAAGTCATCGTTATCTAAATTGAATACAAAAAAGCGGATAAAACTCAGACCAAAATCCATACAAAAAATCATGACAACTTTGGACCCAATATCAAATCGAAACAAATCGAAAGAGCTAATTCAAACCGGAAACCGGACTGCAGATCAGACTAATAACAGATCAAAATTCAATCCGAAACTTAAACCGATAGTCCGATCGCAAGTAAGATTAAATTTTGACTTAAAATCAAACCAAATTGGGACCAAAAAAGTAGACCAAATTCTGACCAAATCTCAGACCGATATTTAGACCAAAAGTCAAAAGCAAAAAAGTGTAATCAAAAATGGTGAACTTTAGAAATCTTTTAAACCCCACAAATATTCACAGGAGAAAGAGTATCTCCTTTGTTTCCTCTGGACTGGTCACACTTTGCTAGTAAAATAGACTAAGGAGTGACTCTACCTATCGCACAATTTTAAAAGATACTTACTTAGCCTTAATGAAAAAGTCTTTGAAACATCATTAGAAATACTGGATAGAATCCACGCGGTTTAAGTATAAATTGGGAAATACTAAATTTGAAAATCTCCATTGCTTGAAAATGTTTATACTTAAAAGAAATACAACCTTAAAGATTTAAATGCCTCAACTCTAAAACTCACCTTTTTACACTTTGCTCTAACATCATCCCTCCCTCCCTTCCTGCCTCCTTCCCTCCCTCCATTAGGAAACGACAATGACTCCTCCAACTATTCATCTAAGCTTTTAATTAATGTCTCTAACATTTGTCAATTTCAGTTTGTTTCATAATTTTCGATGTTGTCGTCGTCATCGTACCCATCTTCCACTTGCCTCTACTCTACCCAGCTCGGTCTCACACAAGTACAACAACATCCGTTTTGTATTACCTGAGGTACTTACAGCTTCTTTTGCGCTTATCCATCACTTCCTGTTTTCTCTTACGTTGTGTACTTATGCTGCTGGTTCTTTTGCTTCTTCTTCGTGTTTTTTCTATGTGTTGTATATACATACCATACTTATACGTATGTAAGTATGTGTGTACTATGTATGTAATCTCATCTCTTCAAGCGTCTACCTCGTCGCTGTACTCTCATACTTTGGTCGTAGTGTAGTGTATGTACATATGTACATTTGAGCTTCAGCGTCTTCACCGCTGCTGCCATTAGTTTCAATAATAAATTAACTCGTCTCTTGCTATATTCCTTCGTTGCACACGCACATATACATTCATACTTAAACACTCACACATTGAAAATAAGACACGTTACTATATTTTGTCATGCACTTGCGAATGTACTTTCATTCACTCACTCACTCACTCACTCACTTACTCACTCGCATATGTATTTATTTACACATACATACATGCATCTATGTACGTGAATGTGTGTGCATACATGTGTGCATGTGTACCTATGTATATTTGTGTAAATGTTTTTTACTCGCGTGTCTATTCAATTATTTATTAGTGTGCAATCCCAGATGTCAGATAACAATTTCCAAATATGTTTGTTGCCGGTTTGTCCCGAAATTCGCCAAACCCGAAACCCCAAAGAAATTTTGGAGCTGCAATATTCTCGTACCTCTCCCCTAACTACTTTGCTCCCCTCGCCTTCTTCCAATCTATAAGTAGATACTGTTGTCTATGAGAAAATATTGCTGTAAAATGGGGAAAGAAATGTAGCTTCAAAAATTCTCAATAAACCTTTTAAATTTTACATGAGCTTGAGTCCGAAACAGAAGACAGAAAGTTTTGAACGTGTTTTGTGTCATCGCCGTCGTTGCTGTTGCCCTTGCCGTTGCCGTTATCGTCATCATCAGCAGCGAGACATCGCAACAACAATTTGCAACATGAATTATCGATTACTTCACAAAAGAAGTGATAAAAAGCATCAAGCTATAAATTTCACAATTGAAAAGTGTATTTCTATGAAAATACATTTTAAATATGTACAAAGTGTCAACCATGGTATCTTCAAATCTACAGGTTGGATCTGCTTACGGAAGAAGTTCAAGGGAAGGGTGGTGCCCCAAGTTTTCCTTCTCTTTAGAGTGAACACCAATTTTCGAAAATGATTTAGAAGCATTTTTATAAAGATTCTCGATTCGAACTGAGTTATAAGATCCCTCTGAAATATTTAGGATAAATCGATACAATTCGCTTGGAAGTTTGATGGTAGAAGCTTATAAGAAAGAGTTTGAAGGAAAAAGTTCAATGGAAAGGGTTTAACTGATTGACTTCAAGTGTTAAGGAAGCAGTTTGAAAAAAGATATGAAGGGTAAAAGAATCAAAGGAAGAAATTCGAAAGAAAATTTACTAGTAAACTAGTAACTAGTGAAGTTTAAACGAAGAAGTTAGAATTAGAACGTTTGAATGAAGAAATTAGATGAAAAAAGTGCAAGACATGAAGGAGTTCAATGAACGAGGTTTAAAGGTAGAAGTCCGAAGTACGATTTATTAAATGAATTTAATGAAGGAGTATCAAAGAAAAAATTCATAGTAACGAGAAAAAAAAGAAATCAGGTTTGTAGGATGGAAATTGTTGGAAACAGTTTTAAGGCCAAAGTTTGTAGAGGAAGTTTAAAGAATGAAGAAGGTGTGTCACTTGGCCCGCGTGACAATTCCAGCTACGAAGCAATTCAAAGAATGAAGAAGTGACCAAGTGTCACTTGATCCGATTGACAATTGCAGTTAACAGATTAAATTGACAAAGGAAAGTTCTTTTTTGCAATGCTTCCTTATTTACCGTTTCAACTTCCTTTTTCCCGTTCGATACTTTCGTCCTGTTCTTAAAATTTGGCCGTGGTTCGCACCAATTCCTCCGAAAGTGACGAATTGGCTTATCGAAAATTGTTCAAAGGATCCCATAAATGAAGAAAAACGAAATCCAGATCAAGAATCTCTTCCATCTTGAACTCAAAACCTGAACTAAAATATAAAACTTTAAAGTAATCAAAGTACATAAGAAATTGATTTAACCTGTGCCCTACCGAATGAAAGGGGAAAAACAAACAACCAAAAAAAAAAGGAATAATTTGTTAAAATCAAACAAACCGACAACAAACAAGCATGCAGAATATTTCACCCTATGTACATACATACTTATGTACGAGTATGTATGTAATTAGGTTTTTGTTGGAGCTATACTTACTTGAAACATTGCTAACCCTTTTCATTTTTTAAAATTGAATTCTTACTTTTTTTTCGGGACACTGTAAACGACAGTAAGCAGTAAAATAAAATTAAGGGAAAACTTTTGAGGATGCGAAAAAACCAAAACAAAAAGCAAACAAAGTACGCAAAATATTTTCAACACGCTTATCTCGTTTAATGCGCGTCACCCACACGCTGCCAGCAGGAGGAGCGGGAGCAGCAGGCTGTAAGCTGAGAATGACCTTCGGGCCATTTTGTTACTTACTTACTCACTTGTAGTTGCTGTTGACCACATTGCAGGCGGCGGGACTCAAAAGTATCCCTCTTTCGTCAGCATTTATACGTTTATACGTTCCATGAGAACGTATTTGTTCCTTTTTCTCCAATATCAAGAGGCAAATGTGTGCACGTGTGTTTTAAAGGTACGGCGTGTAGTAGTGCTCGAAGAATGTGCAAAAGAAAAATTGAAATTAATGTCACATAAAACTCATAAATACGAGTATGTGCGTGGGTACGTGTGCAATATTCTTCTACACATAACGTCAATTTCGTGCAACACAGAAATATGTAAGTATTATTATTTTTTATTTAAATCAATTTTCTTAAATTTCAAATGAGCACAAATCACAATGGGAGTCTTGCCTCTTTCAAACTTTCCAACAACAATCTCCATATGAATGAATGTTTGTGTGTGTGTGTGTGCGTGAATGTGTTTGAGGTTGCCTTAATGTTCCTTAAAAAAAAAAAATAATAATAAAAATCGAAAGCACTTAACCCTTGTGTTAACCTCTTATGCATGACTTAAATGAATGCGAAATGAAATGAAAACTTTGGAGCTATTTCAAAGCAGCAGCCGACAACAATTGAATTGGCAAGGTGTAATGAAAGGGAACGTTTAAAGTGATGGCAGAGGGAGGGGAGCCGTCGAGGTCGGGGCTATTGCTGGTGCTGGCATATCATATCATTTACCACTTGAGCATAATAAACTACCTCAATTGACTTCAGCAGACTCTTTCTACGTACAGCACAGAAAATATCGAATTGGCATTGCTGGGCTGGCATTCGATGTCGCACCAAAAAACAAAAAATTGCGCTACACCCTAATGTATGGGAATATTAAGTTGGATCTGTTGCCCTAAAATATATAAATTTTTTCTATTTGACTAATTTGAATGATGCATGCAGCTTGGAAGTATCAGTGTAAGCTTGATTCTTTCACAACCGATATATCAATTCAGTACTCTCTGAAAGTTACCGAGATTAGAGAAAGTCAGTTTCTGACTGACTTATATTCCTTGCGCAACATAAGCGCAACTTAACCAAAAAATTTCCATCGCATTTCGATTAGTATAAGCTACTATCTTAAGCTCATTTAAATTTTTCTGAAGCATTTTCATCTGCAAGTTTATTTCGAGTAACAAAGTAATGTCGCCTGTCAGCACCAACGCATTCGTCTCTGAAACCTTCTGTTCAAGCTATAGCGTATTGACAAGTCGATGCCGATCAACTAAAGCAAGCGAGCTTTGTGTTGTTTTTGTATTTTTCTGCGCTTTTGAAGTTTCCTTTTGTTTTTTGTGTTATTTTTTTTCTTTTGTTTTGACTTCCCCTTGAACTCAAGTTCACATTTCAATTTTGTGATTTTTGTTTGATTTTTTTTCTTCTCTTTTCGTTTGGCAGTCAAAAAAGCAGTCAAAAAAGCACTCAAAAAGAAAGCAAGAAACAAAAACAACAAAGCAAAATAAAATCAAAATCAAACGGAATATAAATCAGTTTAATGATTTTACGCCAAACGAAAGGAAGAGTTTCATTTTGGCGCCCATTTTTTGTTTTAGTTTTGCTTTCTGCTTCTGTTGTTGTTATGCTCGCTCGTTGTGCGGAAACGGATGCGTTGCAAGTGAGTGAATCGTAATAGGGTAAAATATAGCATTAAGTGATTTGATTTTGGATTATAAATGAAAATGCTTTGTGAAAGGGCGAAGGGTAGGGGAAGGAGGGAGAAGGACCGAGCGATGAAATAAAATTTGATTCAGCTTTAGTACTGCTGGAACAGCCTAAGTTCGATGAAGCCAACACAAAAGATTATTTCTGATGGCGCTTAACAGATCGCCTGTAGACAAGAACTGAAGCCGGGCAGCTAAACTGAAATTGTTGTCATATAAAATCAAAAAGTCATGGAGAGAGATAAGGTAGTGATGTTAAATAGAATTAAGTCACACGAAGAGAAATATGTCTCATTTAAATAAAGAATCCAGATGAAATAATATCGTCAGTAGAAATATGTAAATAGGCAGAATGAAATGAAGTTCATGGCTAGAAGAGATCTGTGAAATGAAGTCGAGAAAGTCAGATTTAAATTCACATCCCTGGAAAGTAAAGAAATCAGTTATAGATCAGTGAAACTCTCTGAAATCTCAAGAATCCACATAAAGTGGAGATGTATTATAAAGCCTCAGGAAGTCGAATGGAATCCATAAGATTTTAAATTCTCAATCGCCAGTTAATAAGTATTAACAACATAGTGAAGGTCCTGAAATGAAATTGAATGTATATTGGTACCTCTTCAACGGTTGCCCAATCTTACCCTACATTTCCTTATGCTTGTATGCCAAGCAAACTAGCTTTGCTTCAAATTTCAGTCGCAATGGCATCAGCTGTCTGCTGTTGCTGTTGATGGTTGCTTGCTCTTCTGGCTGCCAATCTCACCAAGTTTTGCCAAGTGTTTTGTTGGTGCTGTCGCTTCAACTGCTTTTTGTAACGCAACAGCACAGAGCTTTCATACGTATTCTCCCCGGTTTGCCATACCACGGAATTGAACTTACCGTCTTATTGATTATTTTGTTTCTCTCTTGGCAGTCATAGCTGCTTTAAATTCAAGAAAACACATAGAAAAAGAAAGAATGAAAGCTAAAACAAAAGAAAATATGTACGTGAAAAGCAGTGGGAGAAGAAGTGGCAACAGATGTGAGAAGGAGGGCAGGCAGCAGCTAGCAGCTAGCAGCCAGAAGTAGTCAAATGCGCACATTACTGCCCGCCCACATTGTATGCTGCCTGCCATTTATAGTTGTTGGTTACGCTTATTGTAATATATTTTAGTCAATGCGCCTCACGCTGCTGCCTCACGCTTCAAAGCATTTCAATAAAACAATTCAATAGCAATGCCAAATGGCATCATCTCTTCGTTCTTTGGAGAACGACGCGCCGTCTAGTGCAAAACTGATTTTCTTATTACATATAAACTACATTTGCTGTTACCGAAGTAGTTAATGTTGTTGTTTCGTTAGCAAGCAGCAATCTTGTTTTTCCAATCTTCACTCTTTTTCCAACCCCTTCCTTCCGGTTACCTTTCTTTATATGTCTGTATGTATGTTTAAAGAGAAAAACCCGGTTTACCGGTTACCGGTTAACCGGTGTTTTCCACTCGGTTCAAAACGTGTCCGAAAAACCGTGGCAGAAAAAGTACTCAACCGGAACACATGTAAACACATGGACGAGTAAATAGCTTGAATTATCTTATAAAGTATAAAACGAACAAAGGAAAATAAAGTAAAATGCTGGGTAACAGATCGAAAAACTTCAAAACAGAAGTTACTTATAAGAGAGCATATATATTTTAAAGGTATAGTTTCTTTTCTAACCCATTTTAAGCTTTTTCCACAGGTCTACCGGTTTATTTACTTTGGAAAAAGGACTCTATAATTCATAAAAAAAAAAAAAACAGCTAAAAGGCTCATACAACTGCAAGTGCTTTTATAGATGCCGACTTCCCGACTTCATAAAACCACTCACATTCATTTTTTAACTCTTTAAGAACGGTTTCGTGGTTTTTACACCAATATCAATAAGAAATTTGGGAACTGTAAGATTAACCATTTATTCTTATTAGTTTACTTTACTTTTAATGGCACAACAGCCCATGGAGGGCCTAGGCCGAGCTTTTCGCATCCACTCATGTTGTGCGTGTTATATTTGGACATGAATGGAAGGGACCTACAGTTTAAAAGCTTTTCATAGCAATTTTTACTCTTGTAGGTTTGCCATTGCCTGCCAAGAGGTGGTGCCGTGTAGAAAAATTATTTTTCTCTACTAATGCAGTAGCATTCCAAGATTCATTGCATGTACCTAAATGTGCTTATAAATTAAGCGTGTAAATCGAATTTAAGCCTAGAAAAAAACACATAAAGTATGCATGCAAATGCATTCGTAAGTATGTAGAAAGCTAAAAGTGCGCATCAATTTGAAGCATTTCAATTGTCAAGTTGGATAACGATTTTAAAATACGATAATGCAAATTAATGTTAATATGTAATAATTATGCGTTGTGGCGCTAGCTGGCTGGTGTTTGTATGTGTATTGTGTTGAATGCACATGTATGATACCATAATTGTAATGGTAATGCAAATACAAATATGTTACACATGTACATACACACTGACATTATTATCGTCAAGCATATGCTCGTAAGCGCATTGGAAGTGCGTGTCTACGTAACAACTTTTGAATATTTCATCACGATATCTATTCAACCAAACAGAAATGCATGCAGAGCCACAAAAGCTATGGTGCTCCATGTGCACATATGTACATAGCAACTAAATGACGTCACATGCAATTGCATGCAGCAGCAACAGAAGCAGCCATTTTGAATTGCAATTTGAGTGGTCACAAGTGTCACCGCATGGTGACGTTAATTTATCAAAGGCATTTGCAATTGTTTAATTAATTAGATACCTACCACTCTACACTCACTCATTCACTCACTCACTCACTCACTCACTCACTCACTCACTCACTCACTCACCTACTCATGCAATCATCCACTAACTATTCCACTATAAGCTAACATAACCACTGCATACAACTATCAACAGCAGAAACAACAACCATCACCGTTCAAATGCGCAACAACAGCAGCGGTAGCAGCAACAGCAACAGCAGCAACTACAAATTGTTCGATAGTGGTACCATTATCATCATCACAAGTTGTAGTAGTAGCTGGAGTAGTTATTGCAGTTGTCGTATCATGAACAACAACAGCAATAACAACAACAACGATCATTATACTTGCACATCGTAGGTATCTCCTTGACATTAATGTAGGTTTGGTTGTTCGTTGTTGCTGCGCCGCATCTGTACATTTCAATTTCTATATAAATGCAATTTGGCTATGACCAACGGTGATGAGTTGTGCATTAAAATCCATTGAAGCTCATCTTTTTATACACTGCTCACAACTGCTTTCAAATCATTTCTCTTTTCATTTTTTTGGCTTATCCGGAAATGGATCGTATATTTTTCACTGCTAAAAAAACGAACAAGATACCATTGAAAGTGCTGTGTAAGGAAGTGCCAATATTCGGTTCCTGTTCTTCTATGCAACGCAAACAAACAAAAACTTAATAAAAATAAGTAGGTAAAATATCATTTTTATGATTAATAATGAATTAGTTCCTTCAATCCACTAAGTACTTACTTCACTCTGTTTCTTTATATACGAGTACATACTTACATACATACATAGTTAAATGTAACGAAATCGAATTCGACATTTCGTACACGTAACGCATTCAAGCTGCTCCCCAACTGCTTGCAAAAAGAAGCGCCTGAGATGCGCAGCAAAGTAGAAGTAAATTAAATCGTGCCATCGACTGCATACGTTTATGCAAATGAGTCGCTGTGTCTGTATGTGTGGTTTTTATTTCACTTGGCATATGCAAATGTGCAATAAAATATTAGTTTGCAAATTGTTTTGGTTGTCCTCATTTCCATTTATCACAACGAGTGTATCAAGCATATTCCAATTTTCTTAAGGTTTTAATAAAAGATTTTAATTTAAAATTATTAAGTATGAAGGGAAAATTAATCAGGAATGCAAATACTGTACTGAATCCATAAATATCAATCAATATCAGCCCTTGATAACTGCAGGATATTTGGTAATTTTTTAATTTATACATTTGAGACAGAGGAAAGTTTTCGTTGCAAGCACTCACCGACTTAAAGGAGGGAGGGAGATAGAAAACGGAACTAGTAGAATTCATATTATTTCTTGTGTTTTTTGTTATTTGCTGCATATAAATTTTAGTTTACAGTTCATGCAACAACAAGTGTTGCTCACAAATCTCATATACAAGATTACGCAGTCGGAGTTGATAAAATTATTCGTTCTGCGCTAGCAACATCATCGATGACGTACATCGCCATTTCGAACGCTGATTGGTCGAAGTGTTACCATCAGCTGATTCAAAAAATTCTTCAGTACACTGTAAATAAAACAAAGGTTGTGTTGCAAGAAAAAGTAGAAAAAATTCATTTGCTTTAAAGTTTAAATTTAAATCCACTCTTTCCAATTTTTAAATAAGAAGAGCGCAGCAACGCATTTTGACTTTTTCTTGTCTAAAACTTTTCTTGTGTCAAAACCTTTCTCTCCATTTTAAAATTTATGGGGCACTTTTTTTTTTTCAAATTGATCACATGATCTGCACTCTTCTGCCCTTCTTGATTCGATGCAATTATGGAAAATAAAGAATATCTATTGAAAATTAATTTTTGCCTGACTCTATTCAGTTCTTTATCTAGCATAGAATGTATCCACGTGTTCTTTGATCGCAAGTTGCGTTCGTTGGCGCATTGTAGGTTCCAATCAAGAGCCATTCCCGTGATAGTGTTGGCAGGTTTTCTTCAAGCCTTGTGATCTTTGTGGTCAACGATGTCGTTGTAAATTCTTATGGTCTTCCGCTTCTTGCTGAGCGTGCGAGAACAGATTTCAAAGTCCATGTTCTCGAGTTGATGGCTTTGATTGATTAAGGGAAAGGGTCATGTGTACTGCGAACTTAAAAGTGTGTTGTACCCTGTTTTAGGGCTTAGAAAAACTATAATTAACTTACTATATATTAACACTTACATAAAAGATAACAAATAATCAAAAATAATTGAATGGTTTTTTGGTGGAATACCAACACAAGTTGGCAACTTTTAAAATGAATTCTAATGATTTTCACTCAGTTGCATAAATAATTTGTATTATTTTGTTGAAACTGTTCAAAACATTTTATAAAATTCCTAAGCCGAAGTTGAATTTCACATGCAATCTACGAAAAAAACGAAGATTAATAGAATTTATTAACATTAATAATTGAAAAAAATGATGTAAGTACTATATGAAAATTGTAAGTACAACAAATCCATTAAAAACAGGCAAGCAAACATTTTTGCATGCGACAAAATACGAAACACTGGGACTTTTTAATATTTGCACGCAATTTTCGACATTAATGCATTTATTAAAATGCAAATATGTGACAAAGAAAGTAGAATCCATACACGCAATGAACTAATTGTTTGACGGTACAAGTGGAAAATTATTCATGGGGTAATTAAATGCCTACATGTAACCACGTAGAGTCCCTACAAACCTACCTGAGTTACTTGTCTTACAAGGCAATGCGAAATTTTGCTACTTGTTTTTAATTACGACCTACATCACTTCAAGCACACGAGCGGGCAGGCTTGCTTGGCTGGTTAAAATAGTGTTGGCCATGTGAGAGGATTGCTTACAATAGTTAGGATCCCGATAGGATTATGATATTTCACAAATTATAATTTCACCAAATGAAGAATTCTTATTTCCACACTGAAGTATCTCAGATCTCCACTAGTTTGCTCTTCCTGCTTTGATTTCCTTTTCATTTCGATTGGTTTTTTTTTTCGTTTGTTTAATTCCAAGTTTATTTATTACGGATTTCAAGAGCTTAAGCGCCTTAATGCTATCCATTCATGACAAAATTTCCTACTGGGTATTAAAAATAATCTAAGTAACATAACATATATGTATACAAGCCATTTTAAATATGTTCTTTGTTGTAATAGTTGTTGTGTTGTTGTTGTTGTAGCAAGTGACATAAACCCCATGTAATTGCCAAGTAATTACTTAAACTAAAGCATAAAAATTAAAATCCGTTTGCAACCATAGCATTATTAGCAACAATTTGGGATAGGAGCACTTATGCCTCCTTTCTAATAAAATGATTTGAATCATTGATTTGAAAAAGCTCCGTCTCCCTTCTCCCCTTTATGCCACTTGTAATCTACTTAAGAATGAACACAAGCATTAAGCTTGAGCTGTTTCACTCCTTCGGGATAATTGATTTTCTTTCGCTATCCTTCAAAAACTAGTAAGGACGAAATGTGGACGATTGCCGATTTAAGTCGTTGCGACACTAGAACGCGATTGGTGATCGTCGATCAGTGCGTACTCAGCCTAATATCCCGTTCCATTGACAGGACACTTTGATTTCTCTTTACCGACCCGTTGTAACACTTTCAAACTGCTTCTAGCCCTTAAAGAAAAGTAACTGATGTCAATAGTTAAAGTAATTTCAAAAGATGATTACAACGTTACATTAAGCAAAAACATGTGCAATGGCACTGAAAACGAATGCAAAAATTAACATTTATATAATTGCTACATAAAATGTGTATGACATATACTAACTTTGTACATATATATTTTTTATTTAATTTTATTTTGCCTGTGCCGAGATTCGAACCCCGGACACTCTGCGTAGCAGTCCAACGCATTACCACTACGCCACAGCGACTTATACATATAGTAGTTATACTTACTAACTCGTACTCTGATAAATGTTGTAGAAAAGTCATGGAAAAACTTTCCAAATCGTACAGAATCTCATGAGGGAAGTGTGCAGAAAGAAGTGTGCACAAAATTTTATCAATCTTGATCAATCACAATGTCAAAGTAATAAATAGAAAAAATTATATACACAAATATTTTTGTGTATTTATCGATAACAATGCAAAACAAAAAAAAAAAAAAAAAAGAAAACGATATAGAAGAGACATGAGATGAAAAATCACGTACCTATGTACTGCCAGCTACGCTACTTCTGCAGAAGTACTCAGAAGTATCTAACACATGCTTCCACTTGAAAAAGAACACCACAGAAAAGAAACATTTACTTATGTAGATACTTGAATAAGTTGTACATGTGTTTTCGTTACATGTTATCGATTCTAAAGATAAAGCACAAGAAACAACATTGTTTTTACATTAGCATAATCAAAGGCGCAGACATTAGCAGCAGCATCACTGGCAACAGCAGTCGCTTCGCAGTCGGCCCATACCGGGATTTTACTATAGGAGGCAAGTGTGCGCAAATTGTAGGTCTAGAGGCAGAGTAAAGTGCAGTTTCTGAAGCAGAAGAAGCTGATAACAAAAAATGAGAACCACAAATTATTGATAAAAACGATAATGATCTTCAATACTACAGGGGAGCAGGAGATAAGAGATACGCGCACTCGTTTTAGACCAACCAAACTAAACGGAAAAGTATAATTACTTTAATGTATCAAATATTATCAAATTTAATCGAGAACAATAAACAGACGAGTTCGCTATTTCGGTCCGTATAAAAGTCACAGAATCGGCAAAATTTCAACAGAGTTTACCGCACAGTATTGAAGACACCAAGTCAATACAGAAAGTGAAGGAATATTTTTAAAGCTCTGTGCGAACTAGTGAATAATTGTTAAAACATATAAACTATGAAAGCAATCCTAGGTGAGTAGAGTGAAAAGACGGGCTGACTAAGGAATTGGCGATTTTTCGGTGAAACGAGAACTTACTCAGAGAAAATGTTGATGCAACCAGTGAGGAGAAGAGTGATGACTAAGAATCGAATATCGAATCGTGGCGCTGACAAATAACCAAGTATTCTGATTGCTTAAAATAAGTTAACCAGTGATTCCGAGAGAAAAACTTGGCTCTCTGGAAATTGCCATATAATCAAAGAGCTCGGTTAATCGATTAATCGCACAGTTGCCCTAGAAAACAATACAAAATACTACTTAGTTCAACCTTCACCAATGCCGTCACTTATAACCACTAAATCGCTTTTTCATTTCATCTATCTTCGTCTGCAGCAATTACGTGCGCCATGTTTGCCGTCTTGGCAGTGTCTACCGATGCCGCCACCGTTTCCAAAAGTCGTGCACGTGCCGTCGATAACACGCTCTATAGCCAATTTTTATGTCGTTCGAAACCGAATGGCTTCAAAGCTCTTGTGCCGGGTTCCTGCTCACAATACTATCAATGCCGCAATGGAGTTAGCATTTTGATGACATGCCCGCTTTTCTATGATTCCGTAAAAGGTGCTTGTGTTCAAAAAAATCACGGCTGTGTGGAGGATAAGTCTGTTGCAGTAGCACCTTTGGTTGCTTGTTCAGAGCCATGTTGTGCCGTCACCGATGGTTATACTGTCTCCAATACCAATGCTCGTCAGTGGTATGAATGCAGTGCTGGTCAGCAGATTAATAGCGGTTTGTGTCCTGTTGGTGAAGCTTATGATTTATCAAAATTAGAATGTGGTGTCAAATCAAATTGTGATGTTGAGCCATGTACTCCACCACCTTGCGAACCAACAACACCACCGCCATGCGTAACTGAACCACCAACAACACCATGCGTTACCGTACCGCCAACAACACCATGTGTAACTGAACCACCAACAATACCATGCGTTACCGTACCACCAACAACACCATGCATTACTGAACAACCAACAACACCGTGCACCTCACCTACCACCACAACTTGTACCACACCAACTACCACAACTTGCACCACACCAACCACCACAACTTGTACCACACCAACCACCACAACTTGTACGACACCAACTACCACAACTGGCACCACACCTACTACCAAAACAAGCACCACACCCACTACCAAAACAAGCACCACACCTACTACCAAAACTAGCACCACACCCACTACCACAACTTGCACCACACCTACTACCACCACGTGTACCACACCCACTACCACAACGTGCACCACACCCACTACCACAACTTGTACCACACCAACCACCACAACTTGTACCACACCAACTATCACAACTGGCACCACACCTACTACCAAAACTAGCACCACACCCACTACCACAACTTGCACCACACCTACTACCACCACGTGCACCACACCCACTACCACAACGTGCACCACACCCACTACCACAACTTGTACCACACCAACCACCACAACTTGTACCACACCAACTATCACAACTGGCACCACACCTACTACCAAAACTAGCACCACACCCACTAGCACCACACCCACTACCACAACGTGCACCACACCCACTACCACGAAATGTACTACACCAACTATCACAACGTGCAGCACACCCACGACCACAACTTGTACCACACCTACTACCAAAACAAGCACCACACCCACTACCAAAACTAGCACCACACCCACTACCAAAACTAGCACCACACCCACTACCACAACTTGCACCACACCTACTACCACAACTTGCACCACACCTACTACCACCACGTGTAACACACCCACTACCACAACGTGCACCACACCCACTACCACAACGTGCAGCACACCCACTACCACAACTTGTTCTACAACAACTTCCACCACAGCAACTTGTGCTCCACCAACACCAACACCATGCACCACCACAACTTGTCCACCACCTACACCAGCACCATGTAATAGCGCAGCATCAGCTCCAGTTGCAGAACAATCGAAACCTGTATTAGTCGCACCACCTAAACCTGTAAGACCTCAACAAGTTTTACCACCACAATCTCATGAAGCCAACTTGGAACTCTATATACGATTTGCTTGCCGCGGCAAACAAAATGGATTCATGCTTGCCTCCTTGCGAAGCTGTAACGAATACTATGTTTGTCGCCACGAAGAAGCTCTGCGTGTTAGCTGTGGTGATAAATATTTCAATGCTCTGAAGGGTATGTGCGATTTGCCAGAGAATACTGGTTGCATTCAACCGTTCCAATCAAATAAACGAGTCTAAAGTTGCACACGATCACACAAACATGCATTTGATAAATTTTCGATTTTTGAAATATACTACGCACATATTTTGTAAAGTATAAAAAGTTATGTTTTCAATAAATAAATACAATTTAAATTTAAAATATTTAGCATTCATCACTGACATTCTACAGTGAGCGACCTTGCCAGTAGATTCGGATGGCGAATTTGCTAGCATCGAATATTTGAATTTACGACCCTGAGTCGTATTATCGGTCTTTCATTGCCTATCAGAAATGTAATCTCCGGGAATATTATCCTAGTTCTTGGACAAATGTTGGTCCTCATTTTGGCTCGCCATGGCAAAGTTAAATTTAGAACTCATGAATCCAGTTCAACTAACTCAAAACTATTTTGCGAATAGTTAGTAAATAAGATCTGTTGAGAATGAAACTGAGAAAGTTTTACTTACATCTCGCTAGATCAGGAAATAGCTGTGGAAATTGTTTGTTTATTATATCGCAAATCATAGCTTACCAGGGCAAAGCATTGTGTAGACTTGAGCCCGTAGGAGCAAAAAAAGCTTCTTCTGTCCGCTAAACTTAGAGGACGTGAGAACGACTTCTTTTTGACGATTTCACTGAGGCTGATGATTTCATGGAAAGAAACTTCAAGTATTGCTCATTAATTTTAATGATTGAATCTTAACGACCATTTGATACTTCGACAATTTTGATTCGAACAAATTTTGTTCGTTTTTCCCCGTCTAAATTATGGCCAATAAACGCTGCAACAACTCATGAGTAAAAATTGTTTTCTGGTATTAAATAGAAAGCCACGCTAGTAGATACATAGTTTTGGTGGTTTCTTTCCCTTCTTAAGGATTCTTGAAAAAATGTAGATTAAACTTGTATAGTATACAAAATGAATTAGAGGAAGTGAATACCTTCACTAATTTTGAAGCTGTGCGCATAAACTAACTGATACCCAAGCTCCTCGCGAACAAGTACCAAGCACATGTGAAGCACGAGACATAAATGTATTTAAAGCTCAAATACTTATGTGAAAGCAACAATAATGATGATGACAGCAGTAGCGTACATAATGTAATGTTGTAAAGCACGTGACTTATGCTGTTAACAACACAGCATGAGCATTTAGTAAATGTTTGAGGTTTCAAAGACTGAGGGAGCAACAGGGGAAGATAGCGAGACCGAACGCAAAAGTGAAAGCAAGAAGGAGCATTATGATATTTCTTTACTTCTATAGTACAAATTTAGCACGCATACACACACACACACTCACACATATACAAACATGTTGGCTGTGTCTAATGTTTCGTTATGGTTGCAGACATTTAAACATGTGGTCAAAAAAGAAATTACACTCAAAGAAAAAGAAAAGCAATGCAGAGCAACAAAATTCGAATTCGACAAAAGTTGAAAAAAAAAGAATCTTAAACCTGCATGACATACAGCATTCAACATACATACAGCTTACGAGAATCAGGAGCAAACGTGAGCCGGATATTAGTTATATAAATTTTTACATTCACTACCTTCCCTAGAACGTTATCTCACACTCATCGTAAGAAACCTGTACTTCTGAATTTTTTGTTGAGTATATTTTAAGAAATACTTAGTAAATTTTTACACACTACAGCCACATACATATGAGAAATTGTCAATTGTCAGGTTTATTATTGACCAACAGCTACCCTTTGTCATGTACACAGTATGTATCATGCTCTCAAGCTCCTTCTGCATTTTCCCTGTCTTTCTTTCGCCCTTTGTCACTCACTACGCCATAATGTTGAACACACATAAACAGCAAAAGGGTGTGTGTGAGTAGTAGCTGATCAGAATCATTTCTTCAAAAAATATCAACGATGTGCACATATTTAGAAAATTTCTTGTCCCTTTATGTATTCTTTTCACTATTCACTTCACAGAAACGACCGTAAAAAATCATTAAAATCCTAAGCAAAATAACCTAAACTGCGGTGTGAGAAACATGAAGTTATGGGCAGCAGAGTGGACAACGTTAAAATCCTGAAAACCGCAAGTTCCTTAAAGGTTGATTTCCCTTTGGTCAATTTGTGGTTGAAGAAGGCTCACGTATGCTTTAAGTATTTATATAAGGAAATTGGGTTTTCTGTGGATCACAGAGAATGAGAGAGAGTGGTAGATTAAGTTTTAGTTTTAGTAAGTGTAAGAGAGTTAGATAAGGGAAAACCCCTGGTAATGCAGTGCATTGTGTTAATGAAGGAAGGAAGATAGAGGAGGGAGGAGAGGAGGTAGGAAGTAGCATGGAGGAGGGAGGAAAGTGGCATGCAATGCCTTATTTCTACGATGTTTCAGAGAATAAATAGAACTGGTAACACTGCGGTGCTGAAAACGAGCGAGAAGAGTGAAGAAGGACATTGGGGAGAATACCGAGCCTTACTGTACTCCGGCACTAATGACATGACCTTCTGAAGTAATACTATGTATCCCTACACTGATACAGCGATAACTTGGGAAAATTACCAAATGGAATCCAGTTATTACCGACCCTTTTCGCAATCAGTTTTAACACCAATGCTATATGCTGCATTCGATCAATGGGTACGTCAATAAACACAGTTGCCGTAAATGGGCTGAAGAACAACCCGGAGAGTATCAAATTCAACCAATAGGTGTGGTTTGTTAGCCGGTGGAACCATTTCAGTAAGATCGAGGGGATATAAAACAGAATGCAACATTTAGTTGAGTCTACTAGATTTTAACTTATTTGGAAAGCAGACTCTTCGTTTTAAAAACTTGGCAAGAAGATAAACATATTGCTCTGTTCATATATGACCCATTTCAAAATTTACGATATATTAAATATTTTCCGCACTGCAATGTCACTTACCGCCAAAACAAAGAAACAACAACAGCAAATGTACATATTTTACCCCTACTCCAGTTTACATATGACGTTATACCTAAGTAGCAATAAAATGAAAAACGGGTTAAGAAAATAAACGTTACTCTTTTGGTAATTTTGAAAAACGTTATATGAAAAATAAAATAAGTAACGTGACACAGCGTGACACTAAACGCAACACAACGCAACACAGCAGCGCAGCACATAGCCAGCCAAGCTAACGTAGGGAACGAACGCAAACGACAAAAGTGACTTTCATTTTCCGCCATATATCTTTCGCTAATGTGCGCAGGGAATTAAAGTACACAAAAAGAGAATAGGAAGCAAAGGAAAGATCCTATACTTTTGGTTGTGTTGAAGTTTTCTTGAGTTAAGGATGGGAGCGGTGGTGTGACGGCGCGAAAATCATGGTACCAAGGAAAACTTTCAAAAATGTCACGGCATGAAGAAAATCACATGGTGTGATGGCGGTAAACTACGTAGATGTCATACAGACGCACACATACACAAATCCATATACATATTACACACACACACACACACACAATCACACCCACATTCATAAAAAAAATATAACATGCTGCAAAGATATACAAATTTGTACGACATTTTCTAATATGGCGACACACGCGCGTGTTTGTGTTTTTCAATATTGGTGTATGCGTGTGTGAAAATGTAGGCGTACAGTAAACACCGGTTAAGTGCCTCTCGCTTAAATGCCTTTCCCGATTAAGTACCTTTAATTTGCCAATTTTTTCTGCATATGCCCACATAAATTTATCGGTTTAAGTAAGTGCCTTCCCCGCTTAAGTACCGCGAAAGCCTGATATCTCAAGCTGAAGTGCTTAACCGGGGTTTACTGTATCGCATTGCTATTATGTCATTGGCAAGGGAAACCAGGGGGTAAGACACGCATATGCTCCCATGTAAAACTTTTATATTTTAAATAACAACGCGTTGGCTAAGGATCTACATACATAAGTAAATGTAGGTACTTCTATGTGTGTTTGTGTGGCTGTGTATTAAGCATTTTTGTGTGACTCGAGACCTCTCGTCAACTTGCCAACCTCCATGTGTTTACATTTGTCCCGCGAACACTATTGCCGCTACTTTACAACATAATTTTTCTTCTTCTACTTCCTCATTTTGGGATATTTTTGGAGTTAAGATAATTTTACATAAGTGTTTGTGGCAATGTTGTCGCTGTTGTTGCTACTACTTGCTGTGTCTGTTGCTGGTTGATTTCTTCTCATTTGTTCTTTTTATTCTTTTGTTTCTCGTTGTTTCTGCTTTACCTTTTACTGAGTACATTTTCGTATGATGGCAAAGTCATTTAGAATAAATTTCAACACTAGTAACACCGTATAAGTGTATATTAAATGTGTTTGTATGTGTGAATATGTCCATGTGTAGTTGAAGGCAATACGGGCCTTTACTTTGGTTTCAGTGATCCGCAATATCTTAAGATATGTTCTTGCGATTTTTTTAAATTATACATAGTTATTTTTAAATTTTAATTTCTATTTGTTCAAGTAGGATTCGATCGTGTGAAATATAGACTAAAGAATACTTATCGTCATGCTCTAACAACAAGAAGCAATGAAACTATAAGACGCACAAAGAGAAGCTCTTAAATGTGCAACAAAGCCAAGTACAATGGTAGGGCCTACTGAATGGAAGGAAAGTACTGTGCAATTATATACATATACTTGTAGAAGGCATCAGCGTGATCACCAAATACCACATGTCAATTTGGACTTTTCTTTGAAGTAGAACCAATAATAAAATTTTTATTTGATTTTGAACTTATGGAAATACTGTAGGTGCACGTAGGGGCGTAACAGATTTTACATGTTAAAGTGCACTACCCAACAATAATTATAATTTAAATATGAGGTAAATTCTTTTTTTAAACAAAATTGAAATGTGTAGTAAATGTACGACATTTCCTCTAATCACTTAACACGAGAAGGGAGATGTTAAAAGAGTAATAATTTGTCAGCACATGTATTTTGTTGTTGTAATGTACTATTTCCTTACGCTCTTACCTGCTCTTTGCTATACAGCGCTACATGAGTGAGAACCTCTAAAGTTTTTTTTTTATAATTAATAACTCAAATATTTCAAGGCTGATTGCGTTTCTCATTTACAAAAATTCAATTTTCATTTGATTCACAAAAGAAATAACAAAAACGAAAAAAACGGAAAAGAAATACCTATGCAAATATAAGTAACATCGTTTTCCCTTACTGTTTGTTGCATTGCGCTCTTCTTAAATATTTAATTTCACTTACTGTTACTACATTCTTGTTCTTGTTCAAGTTTCCTGCTGCTTCTGCTTTTATTTTATTTCATTTTCGTTCGTCGAAAATTACACCAAAAGGATTCATTCAATATTTGCTCCTTTTTCTGTTGATGCTCCGATGCTGTTCTGTGCTATGTTCAGTATCCATTTTTCTTCCTTTTCATTGCGCACATAAAATACCATCAAAAGAAATTGCTTTTCCAACGAAAAATTCATTTCTTTTACATACATATGAGCACACAATCACATATGCATACATGCTTGTCTTCTTTTTACTTTTATTTCATTTCATCTCTTGTTCTTGTGTGTTTTTTGTCTCTCGCTGAATAACGGTGAAATACAAAATTTTTGACAGACGCCAAACTAAAGCACCAATTCATTGTTGGTATGTTCTACCTCTTGTTGAAGGAGGAGGCGCAGCAGCAGCAACAAAAGCAGCACTCTGACAAATATCACGAGATCACATTCACATCTAACATCAACGAAGGTAAAAGCAAAGAAGGAAGAGCGGAAAAAAACAATGAAATGTGAGCGGAAGTGAATAAAGGTGAGCGAGTGACTTATATGGGAAAACTTAGTGAAGTGCAGAGAGAGAGAGAGAGGGAGAGAGAAAGAGGCATACACGAGCGTTTTTGTCGTGTAGTTTTTTTTTATAACAATTCCATTTGTTTTTTTGTTAAAACAAAGGGCTATTGAATGATGCGCCACATTGTTGTTGCTGTTGTACTCGTAATTTGAATAAAACCTTCATTGCATTTATAGGAACTTAAATGATTTGTTCATTACTTCTCTTGCTGGAGTTTCTTCAAATTAAAAGTGTAACTACAGTTTATTGTGCGCATTGGATTCGGCTTCACAACTTCCCTTCAAAACTTCTAACATACTTAGTAAAATAGAGTAGGGAGAGCGTTATGGTATTGACACGGCGTAAAGGACATCGGAATATATAGGGAAAAGAGAAAGCAGATGAGATGGTCGGGAGAGGCTATGCAATGCAAGAATCCCTTTCTTAATTGGTATTCACACCACTTAATTCGGTAAAGGAAAGCACCGGTTTGCCATTGTAGAGGGAATAATGGATGTCGCGAGACTGACGGCAATTATCACAGACTTCTGGTCTATCGGTGAGCAGTCAGCTAAAATAGGCATCCCGTACAACATGCACTGCCGTAGTTGTCAAAAACACCAGGAAATAGAGACCTTACTCCACTTTCTCTGTGAACGCCGTGTCCTATGGTTGGATACCTTGGGCACACCGCTCTTCAATATTCTTGAGGATCTGTTGGATAGGAAGAATGTATAACTACTAAACTATATAAACCAAGCGAAATGTCAGGGCTATGCTATTCGAGTTGAAAAAGCCCTCTCTCCTAAAAGGTGGAACAAAAAGGTTTTGCTTCCTATCCCACACACTCACAAACTTAAAATTTTGCTTAAAAATTAGAAAACTGTGAAAAGCCGCCTAGAAATTTATCCTTTTTTATTCTCAATTAGTTTCTTTTTTAAGAAGTTTTAAATTCTTTCTTGTCATTAAATTCATAATAATTTAAATGTTTTACTTTTTCTACAGCACTTTGGATAACTTTGGGCTCTAACTTTTTTCTACGATAAAGTAAGAAAAGTTCATTAACTCTAAGCAAATACTTTACTCAAAAATTTCTACACACTTCTACTCACTTTGCTCATTTCATTTCGAGTTTCTTTTTCGCTTCCCTGTTTTGTTTCTTTCTCTCTCGTACTGCTGCATCTAAGGAGCAAATACACATACAAACGAACTCGTATGTACCTGCTTCGGCAGCTACTATTGCTACAAGAATTATCTACTTTCAACTGTACTCAACAGCATCAGCATCAGCCTCAGCTTCAGCTACACAAAATACATGCAAAAAAGGAGCATTGAAATTGTTGCGCGCCATACTTCAAATGTCGCAAATGTCCTTGTTACGTTTCTGCTCGTTTCGTTACTTTTGTTGCGCTTAAAGGCAAAACTCACAAGTATTTCTGCATTACTACACTTTGCTAAAATCAACCTCCTCTGTCACTCCTTCTTTCTCGTTTCTTGCCCTTGCACAAAATTTGCAAGCGCATAACTCGTGCGCTATACAAGATTATAAGAAGGAGAGGTGGCAAATAAAGCACAAGAACACACACACACACTTACACTGCACTAACGTAAAACAGTGAAAAGAAGAAAAGAACTACTTGTTGGGTTAATGACGTCGTAAAATTTTTGTAACGCCAGCTGCTGAGAGACACACACACTGATACAGCCAGCCAGCAAGCGCGCCATCAGTCTGCACAATTTCCCAGGATAATAATCACATGTACACAGCGTTGCAGTTGTAGTAGTACTAGGAGAAATAGAAGCAGAAATATAATATATAATTGTATAATAGTAATACTAGTAGTAGTAGTTGTTGCTGTTGCTGTTGCTGTTACCTTGAGGATAAATCCGAGTGAACTGTTGAGTGGGGGTGTGACTAGTAATGGCAAAAGTTCCCAAAAGGCCGAAGGTGCACAAAACACATCAAATGCATTATGTAGTGCAGCGTATATTGTTTCTAAAGATGTGAAGTGTAGTGCGCTGTACACAGTTGCACAATATAACGAATTGGGTAATTTTCTGTCTTTGAGACTGATTGTGTTTTACCTGTTACCTACTTGTTTATACTTACACACATACATGTGTGTGTGTATGTATGCATGTATGTGTGAGTCACTGAAATGGTTCGAGCTATAAAAATAATGTTTGCATAATTTATGTAGCGCTCCTGCGGCAGTGTACTGGTACAGCGATGGCGGGAAGCGGCGTGTGAGGTTCATTTAAATGATGAAGTTGTACAACTTTTTTGTATTTGTAGCCTAGAAATTAATAATCAAGTGTTCGAGTTTATAAATCATTATTTTATGTATGCTTATTGCTGGCTATACTTAGTTTCTATTTAACAATTTGAGCGCAATGTAAGGTAAAATGGTACGGAATGTACTTCAACTCTAAAACTGCTAAGTTCAACGAATTTCGGACTTTTTGCTCTTTACTTTACATAGGTTAATAGTGGTGGAAAACTCGAACGTAGTGGTCGACGACAAACTACAACTGTGCAAAAAAACCTAGGAAAATGGTAATTTTTCACTAATTTTTCTGGTGATGAGAACGAAAATATGGGAAAGTTTGTTACGAAAAATTTCTGGAGGCTGCTTTACTAACTTGGGTACGTTAAAATTTCGGGTCAGCGTCCTGGCCTTTGGTCGCTGTGGCGTAGTGGTAATGCATTGGACTGCTACGTAGAGTGTCCGAGGTTCGAATCTTGGCACAGGCAAAATAAAAAAAAAAATTGCTATGAAGCTTTTCACTTCGCCGTTCGGACTCGGCATTAAACTGTAGATCCCTTCCATTCATGTACAAATATAACACGCACAACATGAGTGGATGCGGAAAGCTCGGCCTAGGCCATCCATGGGCTGTTGTGCCAGTAAAAGTAAAGTAAGTAAAAGTCCTGGCCTCTCCGAAAAGACTCAGCATGAAAATGTTCTTGCGCTTATTTCGCGTGACTTGTTGCTGCCGTCGTCATCATATCTGAATCCATTGGATTACTCCATTTGAAGTATAGCGAGTAAGTATAGCAAGAGCGCTTTATAGTAAAACAGAACAAACATAGTACTTACATAAAAAGTAACATTTTTGAGTTAGGCATACCTGCATAACGTTTATTTATTGATTTATATTTTGTAAATTTGGTAAAAAAATCATAAGTGTATTGTAAGAACTCTTTGAGTGAGAAGAATATTTGTCGTTATCAATTGTATGGAGAGCTTTTCTCAAAACTCATGTTTTTTGAGTTGTGACAGTCTTGCAGGAAACGAACCATATGTGCATACTATGTCTCGAAAGGGAGTTAGTATATTGTGAAAAGTCCACGGACAGATTTGTAGATACTCGTAAGCATAATCATTAGTACCATTCAGAATCCTTACATCACTAACTCTAAGCATCGAAAGCACTTGTACCACGATACACAATATATATGTATAGGTATATGTAGGTATGCACATACATATGTCACTTACTTGAGTTCACTCCATTCGTACTCATGTACTTGTATCTCCATGTACTATCTACTAATTTTCCCTTTGTACTCACTCGTTCGTGATTTCGTGTTTCAGTAACTGCATGCGAAAGGTGCAAAAAGTAGCAGCAGCAAAAACAAAAATTATGCGCTCAAGTGCAGCAATAAAATTAAACATTTTATGACTTTTTCACTTGTTCCTTTTCTATTAGGTTGGTATTCAACTGAAAGCATCTAGCTAATATGTACCTCGAAAAAGGCGTTAAATTTCCAAGTGAAAAGTGGCAGTAGCAATAATAAGAAAATATCTAACGACTCAGTGCTGCATGGCGGTGATGTCAAAGATTCGTTGTCGTCGTTAGAGAAGTTATGTTTATTTGTATACTTTTATTGAGAAGGAAGTAGAAAGGCGACATTCAAACGAAAGGATCTCTACTTTCCGTTACTGGATTTCTTTGCCAGCTTGATTAATTTGCATATACATAATATACGAGTATAGTGTAGTATAGTTTTGTGCGCTAACTAATAAGTATATGCCAAAAGCTTTCAATACTTAATACTTGCTCCTCAATAACTGTAAATTCGAAAAAGAAAGATATAAATATTATACTCTGTAATAGACCTTGCCTTATGTCGGTTGATTTAGCTAGTGTGCATGCTTGCTTTAACCTGGTACTGTGCTCGCCGGAGGGGTGGGTACTTGCAGTCAACTGTCGAGCTGTTGCACATAAGAGCTATCTATATACAAGATTTTCATGCACGTACAATTTTGCCAGTAAAAAGAAGGGGAAAATGAAAGATGTAAGTGGTCAACATATGTAGGTGATATTAGTGTAGCAAATCGACTTACTACTAGAACGCGATCAATGCAGAAGCACAGCTGTTAATGCTTCGCTACTCTCCCTTTCTGACACGATATAAATAAATCTGAACAAATGTATGTGTGTATATAAAAATCTTAAGTTTGAACAATTTTATGGCGTCCATCACAACTCGGAGCACATTTTTAGGCACTGGATGTATGGCAAAATTACAATAGGAATTATGGACATTTGTGATAATCTAGTGACTCTTGGATTTTACTTTTTTTTTACTTTTAATGGCACAACAGCCCATGGAGGGCCTAGACCGAGCTTTTCGCATCCACCCATGTTGTGCGTGTTATATTTTTACATTAATGGAAAAGTGAAGTGAAAAGCTTTTCATAGGTAATTTTTACTCTTGTATGTTTGCCAATGCCTGCCAAGAGGTGGTGAATGTGCCGTGAAGAAAAATAATTTTTTCTACTTTTTGATTTTGCCTGTGACGAGATTCGAACCCCGGACACTCTGCGTACCTGATCTCTTTCTATTGGTAACAAATGTTGAACAAACTATAGCGCACGTTTCGAATTATTTTTGTGCTGAAATATGCTTTAAAGTGGTATCAATCACACTTTGTGAAGAAGTATTTGGCCTTACTGTGTAGACCGTTCTCTTCTGATTCACCTGATAAGGCACTTGAAGTATAAATTCATTCAAATTAACTTAAATAGTTTTCACTTCTAATTAAGGAAAATGGAAATGGATTAATTCACACAAGAAGTGCGAGTAAATGGATAACGAGTAAAACATCATTCTGTTCTGCTGAGTCATAGCCTACCATGGGGAAGGAGTGTCTTGGGTTTGATTATGTATCTTAGGTCACGACGTTGGTATTTTTCATAAAATAAATGGAAATACTAGAAACCTGATGCAATTGAAACTGTTGGAAACCAAGCATTTGATTTCAAATGTTTTAATTTTGATTATACTGTGATTATACTTTTTCACCTTTCCGCTTTGGAAAGCCGAATACTTGGAAGAAAAATTATTCTACAATTTTAAAAAATTAGAGGAATAGTCTAGGAAGAAATATGTCTATATGTTTTTTCCAAAGCAGAATATTATTTTAATGTCTTTTCTTTTAATTGCATACATTTTACTGAAAGTTTTACTCAGTCTGCTACTTTATTTTAAATGAAATGTAAACACAGCATCATCACTGAAGTATAAAAATGACAAAATGAGTACTTAGTACTTGGGGTAAAAAAAGGTAACCTGCAAGTTAAATTTAATTACATTTTCTATTCTTAGCATAACCCAAAGGAGAAAAATTTGTTTAGTTTTTTTTATTTTTCTCTCGACCTGCCACAAGTGCTTTAAGTATGCTTATTATTTTGCATAAGAAATGCTATTTTTACCCTTTTGCGAGAATTCTATTGTTCAGTTTATGATTTGTTTACCGCGCATTGTTATGGCAAATTAAAAATAAAAGGAAACAAAAATAGCCATAAAATGGAAAAAGAGCGACAAATTACCAGAATTATTTTTCAAACAAATGTGCGCCAAGCAAAACAAACAAACAAAAAATTAAGGTAATTTAATTGATATTATGTAAAAGAAACTTGAGTGAATTATGTGAAATTATTATTATTGCTATTCCTTGAAGCATTGCTTCACAGCACAGAGGAGAAATAAGGTTAGTAACAAAGAAAGGAAATGAAGCATATAAATATATGCTTATGTGTTGTGAGAGAAAGAGAGAACGCTATGTTGTAGTGTGAGAGCGAGGTAGTTTAAAATTTATTGTTATTGCTTTGTGGTTGTGTTATTATAAAACGCGAATGAAAACGTTCTGCATACTTGTAGGGTCTCATATGGAAGCATTACGGTGACTGAAATGAAATGTGCAAATGGGATAATGAAAAAGTAAAAGTAAATTTCTATATAAATAACAAACATGCAAGCATTTAATTATGTAACTCATGGCATATTGTTTTCTCAAGGCTACATCTGCAGTGTTGTTAATATGCTTGAGAAGAATTTTAGTGAGTGCATTGGAGGGAATTACAATTAAAACACTATTTCTCTGTTCGTCATTACCCTGTCCGACTGACTGGGTGAACTATTTTTAGGATTGTTAAGCAAGTCACATAGTTTCTCCTCCTCCCAAATTTTCTGGAAGCGTATTCGTAGATCATATGCTATCGTTCTTGCATACGCTTTCGGGTTGTTGCTTACTTAAATAAGCGATATTTGGTGGGTGTGCTGATGACGATTACGATTCTTTCATGGTCGCCATGGCATAGTTGGTAGTGTTCTGGACTGCAACACAGGGTATCCAGATTCGCAACACGGGCCATTTAAATATCAGAAATACAATAGAACAAAAGAAATAAATTTATGAACGGCATCACTTCTTTGAGTAAAGAGGAAAAATTGCTTTTCAGTTCAACATTCAGGTTTAACACAAAACTGTATTTCCCTCACATTCGAACACAAGTGTTACTCAAAACAACATGAATGACTGCGAAAAGCTCGGTCTCGCACTTCCATCGGCTGATGTGCCATTAAATAGACAGTAGACATCTAGATGGGAAGAGTTAGAAAAGGAGTTGGCTGCCGAATTTAATTCCAATATCTTATAGTGCATCTTTACCGAAGTGATAATTGACTCCCTTTCACCCTTTCGCCTCCATACAAAAAGGCGGCTGGTATCAACTTGCTACCTAAAGCTAACTTTTTCTTCTACCATATTTAACTTAATTTGAAAGGCGTTGGTAGCTACTTATTAAATTTTCATAATTTAACCGCAATATTCTTACAATTTATCGAAAATTAGTTACAAAAGACGGAGGCGAAAAGAATATGCTAAACAACAAATACGAGTATAATGAAATAAAGAAGAAGAGGGGAAAAGCAAAAAGACTAAAACAGAAATGTAAGCAAAACGAAACACTTTTGCTAATCAAAGATACGTAGCTGCTGCTATGTACGCCAGTTGCTGCTTCTTCAAATCCATCGTCAGCTCTTCAACGTTATCCTTTCATATCGACGCCTTCTATTTAGCAAACAACAGCAGTAGCAGCGCCTCCATACAGAAATTAAATAAAATTAAATTAAATTAAAAGTACCACCAAGTGTGTCAATGCCCTTGCTGCCGTTACTGCACACACAGAAAAAACTGAACTAAACAAATGCTATTTTTATGTGTAACTGCCGACTACTGCTGCTGGTTGCCCTTAAACCTTCTTCCTTTTTTTTGCATAGCCTCCGTCTCATTCTCATCATCCTGCATACAATTATCCATTGTGTTGTTGTGCTTAGTTGGATATGAATGAGGAAGTCTGCAGCGTTGAAGGTATTTGGTGGTGATGGTGGTGGTGGTGGTGTTGGTGTCTGCATTCAATTCATCGAAAATTTAATAATAAACGTCAAAATGCCAAAATTGGCTCGTAAAGTCAAGTCTAAAGAAATGATATAAAGACTTTCATTATAAGTTCTGTATGTACATGGGTGTGTGTTTGTGTGTGTGTGTGTGTGCGTAACACTGCGCATTGCTAATTTCAAATCTGTCTATACTCACTCCCAATTTCCTTGCCTCTGTAATACTGAGAAAACCAAATGAAAACTAAATGAGTATAGATCGTTGTTGTTGTAAGTATCACCCTTCATTTGCTGCAGTAACTCTACTCTCTCTCTCTTTCTCTCTCTCTCATGCTCACTTAATTCACACTTTACACTCACCACCTACCTTGCACAGTGGGCGGCATGCATATTATAACATAAACGTCAATGTCATAATAATCACAAGTAACGCCATCTTGCGTTTATTTATATAAATATTTTTCCGAATAAATATATTTTCTAATATTTGCAAGATGTGTTGCTGCTACTTTGCATTGTTATTGTTGTTGTATTGTATATCTCTTGGGATAAATTAGTGGTTGCGTCCAAATAAAGATTGTTCTACTTTCTTTGCCAGTTTCCGTTCCCCTTTTCATTTGCCTTGCCGTCGCCCCAATTCTGTTGCTTTCGATTGTAGTCTGTAATTTTTTATTTTTATTTTTGTTGTTGTTGGTGTTAAAAAGGGAGTTGCGCGTGTATGCGATCTTCAATATGCAAAGGAAACGAAAGTACAGCAGCGAAATCAGAAATTCATTCAAACGCAAGGGGAGTGCCCCTTGATTTACACAACAAACAAACTTAACTTTTCAGATTTCCCTCTCTCCTCTTTTCCTCATCGTCTAATTTCACTTGTTTCGCATTAAGTTTGTTATTTTTGTTTTGTTGTTGTTATTTTTTTGGAGTTGGTTGAATTTTTGAGGGGCTGAGCACTGATTTAATATTTATTTTATTAATAGAAAATTATGATAAAAGCTAAGGGAAGCAGCACATGCAGTTTTGAGCTTGGGGTTAGAAGAAACCGAAGCAAACTTTAATTTCTATGACATTTTGACATGTGTGTGTGCTTAAGTTTCCTGCTGATGCCTGCTTCCTTGATGCGGCTCCTGCCTGTTTTACAATTGGCAATGCTTAATATTTTATATTTTTGGCATGGGTTGACACTTGATGTGTAAACGCAATAAATTGCAAGGTACATAGCTCGAATGCTCCGTGTGTGTGTAAGTAACTGGTAACATTTGTTTTGCCCTCTAGTTATTATTTTGACACTTGCTAAAGCAAAACAAAATAACAGAAGGTGCGAACATTTTTTTCTTCATCCATGGATTCTTCAATTTTCGCTTGTGCATTATGCATATTCAATTTGATTGTGCTGACAAGTACATAGTGATTTGGGGTGCGAAAGACAGAGACGTTGACTGCGAGAAATAAGTGAAAGAAACCGTTTTTGAAGCTAAAAACAAAGTTTTTGTGTAGAATGTATGAAAAATTTAATCTAGACAGAGAATATAGTTACTAATAAAAATCTGTATGCCCTCATTTTCATACTGGAAGTTTTTTTGCAATTCGTACTTAGTGAAGTGAGACTGCTTAATTATTATGTAAATGAAAATCTATCGAAAGGAAGAAAGAGTTTACCAAGTATTAAGGAAAAATTCGTATCTAATTATACTGTTTTGTGAACAACATCTCGTTAACTAGTTACATGCAAGTCTGCTGACCTTGACAATTGCCTTGTTCACTCCGTGCAGGCTAACTGCAATTGACTTTTTAAACCTAAACTCAAGTCTCAGCTTGGTTGTCCATTAAGAATTTATAGGTCTAGAAGATATACATTCATATTGCACCAGTTCACTCTCATCCAAATATTACTTATCTTTGTCAAAAGCACTTCTCTAATTGGAGTCAAGATGTGTGTAATTCCGGGGCCTTTTGAAAAACAAAATTCACGTCAAAAATATTATTCAATAATTGAATAATATCATACAACTGCCTAAAGGTTTTTTGTAAAACAAAAACAAAAATCTTCCCTGTAAGTAAGTAGTACTATATGAGTTATTTCAAAACCATACTTCACATGCTTCACATAAAAGATTATCGTTTTTCTTTGGAAAAATACACCTCAGCCTAAAAATATGCTACAGCAATTCAATTAACTTGCAGCTATGAGCAAAGAGAAGCTTTTGCACTTGTGAAAGCTGTGAGCTTCCAGCAGTGATGTGCTAGAGCGCTTAAAAGAACACACAAAAAATATCATAAAAAGAAATTATAGCTAAACAAAAGAGGAATAGCAAAATTTTTAACACGCGCGCTCGTTCGCTTATTGCCGAAACGTGCCTCAAAGATAACAGAGAGAGAGAGAAACTACACACACCCACGACTTTAGAAATACGAGCACGAAGCGCATAAAAGTATGTGGTGAGTGAGATGTATAAATATTTTTAAAGATGATTGCATAAAGCAAAACAAAAAAAAAACAAATTTAAGGTCAGCAATACTGTTGCTACAACTACTGTTGCAAGCAGTCAGTGGCAGCAGCAGGCTGAGCAAATCAGCACTATGATATGACAACAGCAGCGAAATTTTATATACATAAGTACGAGCAGCGGTAGAAGAAAAAGGAGAGTTGTGCCATAGTACTTAGTAAGTGGTAGAGGTAAAAGTAGAGAACAGCAGCAAACGCTTCTTTTTTTCTGATTCGGTAAGCAAAGTGTAAAATTTATATGTTTGCTGATTTCTGTGGAGAGCATTAGCTATATATTGTGTGTGTCCTTTCTATGTATGTGTATGAATGTCTGTTTGTCTCACAATTTTTTTTCTTTGTTTTTGTGGTATTATGAACTCAACAAATATGGACACAAGCTGGATTTATCTATTTTGTCGTCTTTATGATTTTGTTTTTCTAGGTTTTTTTACTCACAATTTATTGTATTTGGCACGTTGCCCAAAAAGTCTGCCAGTAGTAAGTTGTTAGTTAGTAGCCGCAGTTTGTCCTTTTTCTTTATCTCTCTCTCTCTCTCTCTCGTTGTATACAGAAAAAGTGAATAAACTTAGTGATAGTTTTGTGAAATATGAAAATGTTACAAAAACTTTGTTTGTTTGTTTGTTTTCGTTGATAACACACAAAAAGGATAATCTTGAAAATAAGCTCTAAGCTAAAGTGTAACAATAATGCATATTTTAATTAAAATAAAAAATACTAAAATGGGTAAACGCTTAAAAGCCAGAATTAAGTTCATTAAAAAGAAAATGAGATCTAATAAAGCTCTTTTGCATATCAACATACAAAATATTTAAATAGCAGCACGAACCTCGTGCATTGGAAAAGTGCTGACAGCACGAATCAAAGCAGTCTTCAGCGAATCAATGTTGGTGTATCTTTTGTGGCAAACCATGTCCTCTAAAACTGTCCATAATTTGTATTCTAGTGGGTTCAGATCAGCGCTGCCAGCGGCCATTCTTCAGAGCAAATTGTTTTGAAGCCAGGTCTGGGTCGTCTTAGCCTTATGGGCTGGCGCAGAATCCTGCTGGAAAGCGCACGGCTGGTTTTGGAACAAGGAATGGTTAAGTGGCTTCACAACAGCTTCCAAAACGGTTTCTTGGTAAACTTTGGGTGAAGTTTTGACCCGTTGTTCGCAGAAATGCAAGTCAGTGACCCCAACGTAAGCGACACCCCACCAAACCATGAAGTAGCTTAATTGATTCAAATAATAAAACTAATTAGAAATTCCTCATATTCTGTTGCTGCACAAGCTGCTGTTGCTGATTGTAAGCAGGCAAACAGAAAAATGTTGAACGCTAACATATTAAATCACACCTTAAATTGTTCCATTCCGGTGGCTAACTAATATGAGTTTGGCCAGCAGAGCTAGTGTATTGTAATGTTGTTGTTGCTACTATGTATTCTTGCCCGAGCGTTGTTGCCGAGTGTTGTTTCTCTGTCAACTTGTCACATGTCAAAAATGACACATTTCACCTAATTACAAATTCAAATTAAATCACAGGAATTTGAAAAGCGTAACACACAGAAAAAATTGAAGCAGAAATGATAACAGCAGGAAAAAATGGTTCCTGTTGCTGTTGCTGTGTGTGAATTCCATTGTTAGATCACAAACACGCACACATACATATACACATGCACTTTACACATGTACATGCTACATATGAGCAACAATAACCGCATAAAACAACAACAACAATAATAATGAGTGCTACCAACACAATAATTCATTTTGTGATAAATGCGTGTATGTGTTTCAAGTTTATATACGTGTGTGTGTGTGTGTGTGGGTGTGTGTCGCGCTCTTTTTCTCTTTCTTTCAGTGCTTGGTTGTGTGTGTGTGTGTGTGTGTGTGCGTTTGCTTCCAACATTACCACATAATGAAGCACATTAAAAGGAAAGTGTTGTGCACACGCCCCTAAAGCTACAATAGCAACAAAATTATACATACTACAACAATATTACTATTGTAGTAGCAATAACAACGACAACTACAACAACAACAACAACAACAACAACAACACAACTCGTACGTACACATGTACATTAAAATAAATTTTTAATGTGTTTGCATGTTTGATATGTGTGTGTGTGTGTGAGTGTGTGTATTTGTTTGTTTTTTGTGTGTATTTTATGTTTCAAAATTATAATCAAAATAATTATTTATAATATTTTGCTTCGTTTTAACTTTTTGTTTGTTTCTCTGGTTTGGGGTTTTTTTTTTTTGTAATACATACATACATGTACACGTACACACGTACATTAAGGCGTCTCATGGTAAAAAGGTTTTGTTGTTGTCAACCTTCTGGAACGAAACCTCGTTTTATTTTATGATGACTTTCAAAATATATTTGTGCTGGCGAATACAGTATGTGAACTGAGTCGTTTTGAGACGACCTTTAAAAAACGTTTTTATATTCAAAAACTTGGCGTTAAGCTTTCATACATGATTAGGTACAAATATTGTAAAATTTTTCAATAAATTGTATACAATTCAAAGATTGTATATCGTATTTTGTGTAAAATCTTTGTTTTGTAGTAATTATTTGTAAAGGGACAAATTTGTTGGGCCTTACTACTAAAGGAAATTAAAATTAAAATCCTCTTATTCTTGTACAACTTTATCAGAAATATCAGAAAGAATGTTATGTTCTTTACCAATTTTCAACAAACTTTATAATTATCTCTCACGCGCGATGCTCTATGCGTTTATACTTTCAATGTCTTACTGATCACATTACGCATCTTCCCGCTTCCTGATGTGTCACTTTAGGTCAGGTAGCATACCCTTCAATCTGCAGCTATTTGTTTTGGGGTCAATGTGGTTCTGCAGTCACTCCTCCGATACTTAACAACAAGTTTTTTGGACGTTTCCTGAGAGGAATACAGCTCGAGAATTGTTATCGCTAGAGTTTGAGGCACTTTAATGTTCATACATATATATACTTGTAAGTGAATAATATGTATGTGTAAGTATGTATGTGGTTTTGTTTTTATTGCTGCTGTTGGTTGTTGTTCGTTTTGTTTTTCGTTGTTTTAATTGCATTCTAAGTTATTCATGAGAATTTTCGATATTTGCTTTAGAAACGTATAGCGCTAAACACACACCATTACATACCCACTTTGAGTATAGCACCCAGTAGGAAAAACCTACATACTTATTTCTAACTAAATGTGCTGACATTTGTTAGCTGCACCTTCTTCAACAGTTGCAAAAAATTTAAAAGAAATTATTGATTTCAGATTTTGCCAAAAGTATTGGGTTAGATTCGTAGCTTCGATTATGGCGTGTCTAGCTGCTGCATAATGAATTTCTAATACTACAAATAATTCATTTTCCACAATAAATCGTGCGATTTTAATTACTCATACATAAGCAATAGCTTTATCGCTTACTTGAAGCATTGCCGACATAACTAACATCACTTCTAATGGCACAACAGCCCATGGAGGGCCTAGTCTGAGCTTTTCGCATCCACTCAGGTTGTCGTCCCTTGTCATGTATTGTACATCAAACTTGAAATGCTTATTATTATGATCATCCGTATGCGATATCTAAGTATTATACGATAACACTTGCTGTTGTTTCTTTTTTCACTAGGTTTTCTTCAGGGTATCACTAGCGCCTGCATTTTTTCTCCGCAAGCTGCGGAAATTATTTTCAGATATTTTTATTTTCGAGATGGTATATTTTTCCAAATGGGTGCATTACTTTGCTTACAATGTCATTTTATTTTCAATGATGGTTTTGGTCTGGTACTGTCGTACCGACTGTTGTACTATACTTCAAATGGTGGTAATTTTAGGTGGGGCAATTTATAAGAAAATCAAAATTATTACGCTGTCATTTGTAGAGAAATTATACATTTATTTTTTACTTTTTGCTTTTCTAATTGTTGTTATTCTGCTTACAAATTTAATATTCGTCACATGCTGCGGCTTTAGTGGTAATAAAGAACATACAAGTAAAGGAGAAAAAATATGTGCACATGTAACTAATTAGTTTTGGTTTTGATCTACTCTACATTATAGAACTTAGGTTTCTGTATACTAATATTTAGTTTATTTGGTTAATTTTTTGTGTATGCTAGAGGATTCTGAGAACTAACTGGGAGCTAACTTATTGATATGGTTTCATATCTTTCTAATTCTACTAGTTGCAGAAAGAAAACTTTATAGAAAATTGAAGAAGAAATGGAAGAAAGCCTTGTTCTTTTTCTTTCAAGTTCTCTTGTAGTGTGTGATTTAGAGTCCGACCGCATTTTCACCAATAATGCAGTGTCTTCTAGGTACTACAGTCAGTCCGACTACTACATAAAAAACGGATATGATTAAGTTGGTATCGCGGTCTTTGTGGTCGAATAAGCGAGCTGTTTTTATTATTTGTAAGAGTGGTGAATCTAGATCTGATACTCATCTCGTCACTTCATCCACCATTTCATTGCTTTCAATGTCTCTGGGGCCCAAAACCCAGATTAGTTTAATGTCAAGCCTTTGAATTAAAGAAGCCATTGCATACTTAATATACGCGTATTTATGGGATACTAATTTTACGCCTAGTTCTTTAAAGTATGAAGGTCTCTCTGTAAATATAGTATTTTGAAAGTATTTATTTCTCTTTCCGAGCATTTCTTGCTGGTATATAAAGGCGGTGTAGGCCCTACTGACTCTGAGCTCGATGCTGACTTAACAATGAATTCGAAAAATTTAGGGTAGTGAGGTGTTTTTGTTATCCCCAGTTACGTAGTAGAACTGGGACCATATAGTTAGTCTGCCTAATAAATAAGTTTAAGGTCGTAAGTATATGGCATTGCATACTTTTAGGCCGGTGAATTAAACTTACTTGGTACAGTGTTATCCGTTACACATGGAAATTTAAATCATTAAATACAGTTTTATCCGTTGAGGATATAAAAAATTCAACCATTAATAATTTTAACCTGTTTTCAAGCTCATTTTCCACTTACGAAATAAATATGCTTAATTTTATTTTACGGTTTTCGTTTTGGTATTCCCACTTTAGTTTACCACTTTCACATTTTCTGCCACAAAATGCAGAAAGAGCACTTACCATATTTTCCGCCACTGCTGCATCAGAAAAAATACTAGTATAACCCCCTTCATTTGGTATTTGTAAATTCATTCATGCAATAAGCATCGTATTTTAAGTGTTTTTTTTTGCTTTTTATTTTTAGTTTGTCTCGTTACGAATTAAATAATTGAAATTTATTGCGCTTTTGTTAGTTTACTACATTATAAAAAACTTCGTTTTTGTTGTTGTTGTTGTGGGGTTGTTGTTCATTCGCTGGCGGCTTAACCTTCCTTAGTTCTTTCTTTGAAATTGCATTGTATTCTGCACGAGAATAAGTTGTACTTTGTTGCCCAAGCTATGTGCTTTTGTTGCGCTCTGTATGTATGTATAGTATGTATGTATGTATTCAATTAAATTATTGCCATTTATTTATTTTACTTAATTTACTTCTTCAAAACATCAATTCACTTTGCAAAGACTCAACATGTGCGTGCACTTTAATGCACTTTTGACCGGCGCGCACAATTGCTTTGATTTTTTCTCTTTTCTTTTATCAATTTAAAATGAATTGTGCAAAATTTTATGGCGAAAACATGAAAAGAGTGTAAAAAGAATGTGCGTAATAAATCAGTTTCCTAGAAATTTATTAATTTAGATTTAAATATAGTTTCATTGGTTTCCTAGGAATTTTCTTTTCCATTTATTAAATTAAGTGTGTGTTTATGAGTTTGGATTCAGAATATGCCAGACAGCAATTCTGCGATTTCTACCAGGAATTTTGCAATTAATTTAAGGGGCAAAACACACACTGAGAGAGAGAGAGAGATAGAGAGAGAGCTAGAGAGAAAGAGCGAGATGGTGTAATTTATAAGTACTAAGCCTTGGGAGTTGTTGACATTTATTGCTTGACATTATTCATACTCATAAAGCAGACCTGAGACAAATGGGAAATAAATTGCATACTAAATTTAAGTAATGACTGGCTAAAATCTACAAATTCCTTGAACCACTCCATTTTCCATTTTACAGTTTATAAAGTATTAACAAATACAAGTATTGACAAAATGAAATACCTTGTGTCAACAAACAAAGAGTCACGGCGTCTTGGACAAAATGTCACTGTTAACAACTACACTTTTGAAGTCGTCAATGATTTCGTATATCTAGGATCCAGCATAAACACCAACAATAATGTCAGCCTTGAGATCAAGCGGTGTTACTACGGGCTCAGTAGGCAATTGAGAAGTAGAGAGTCGGTCTCTTGACCGACGAAAATAACGCTCTATAAGACCCTCATCCTTCCCGTCCTAATGTATGGCGCAGAGACGTGGACATTGACCATCAATGATGAGAGACTGTTAGGAGCGTTCTAGAGGAAGATGCTCCGTAAGATCTACGGTCCAGTATGCGCCAGTATGCGTGGACGACGTGTATCGAATAAGATGGAACAATGAGCTGTATGAGCTGTACGCCGACACTGACATAGTCAAGCGTATAAAACTCCAGCGGCTTCGCTGGCTGGGTCATGTTGAGGGTGTTTTATTCACACCACGGTGGAAGAACACGCAGAAGGGGACGTCCTAATCTCCGTTGGAAAGACCAGGTTCAGGGCAACCTGACTGCACTTGGTCTTATCAACAGGCACCAGCGCGCGCATAGCAGAGGCGACTGGCGAAGCTTTGTAGAGGCGGCCAAGACCGATCATCGGTTGAAGTGCCAGTTAAGTAAGTAAGTAAAGAGTATGGTATTAATGTACGTTATGTCATTCCTTATAATACATTTTCCCAACCGCCAATGATGAAATTTTCTAATGTTTGTAAAATTTTTGAGAAATATAAAGATTTATAAAACTCTTAAAATTGGAGCAACCGTCTTTATATGTAATGCCTTAAAAAGTCTACATTATCAATTCTAACACGATAAAACCTTAACCGTTTTTCAAAATATTTTAGCTGCATGGAAATATCTTATACATATAAAGCTGATTTTAGAAATTCAGCCATTCCAGCTTTATTTTTTGTTACTTTGTAACCGACCTGTCTGACTGAGAATACGTTGACTTAGCGGCGCTACTAAAATACGAGTAAGTATATAACAAAGTACAAAAGGCTTGAGCAATATCATGTTCTTCAAGGGTATAAAGTATAGGGAGCGATGGATCACGTGATATCACAACACGCCGTCCTTAGTTTAGGTATGTCTTGATAGATAATCACTTAACCTGACATGGGATGAAAATGTTCTCACCCTATTTAGGGCGCTGCACAAATTACTTGCGGCATAGGACATCATCTCGCACCTGTGGCGCTATGAAAATTATAAACATCACTTGAAATTATTAATTTTAAAGCATAATAAGTTTTCATCGTAATGCAGCTTGAACAGTACAACTTCGAGTTATTAAAATTAACTAAAAATCTTCTAATGAAGGAGAGATATAATAAATTATCTGCAACTTATGGGCATGTTTGCTCACATATTGACTCCTCCTACTAACTACTCCTGAAATCTATTACTAGTCTAGTTTCAGGACAACACTTCCCTCTATTCTTCCTGTGTGAAAGAATAACTGCCGATTCATTCCCATTTAAGTTTGGGCCCTTTCTAGCTAAACTATCTGTGTAATTATGTGAAATATGAAAACTTTAAACTCTAATTGGTGAAAACGTATTTAATTTATGCACTTAACCTCACACAATTCACAGCCACTTCATGATAAGCGAAAAGAAATAAAGAAATAGAGAAAGACTATTTGGAATAAAAATGAAATAAAATAAATACGCGCGTACAAATTTTTTAAAACATTTTGATGATGATGTTCGAAGAAAGAAAGCTCGCTCGCTCATTCATGTCCAACGTTTTTATTTTCCAGTTCTATGAGTTTTTCTATATTATTCTATGTAGTTAAATATTTTTTCTATTTGTCTACATACAATTCAAAGTTCATTCAACGGTTCAAAATCTTCAGCACCAAAATGCAATTTTTGATGATGAGTAGGGGTAAAGCAAATACTTCCTCCAAATAAACAAGGTGGGCGGAGAGGGGGGAGGGGAGAAATAAAAAAAATAATAACACGTCACAAAATTAACAAACCACAACATTGCATTAAAAAAAATGAAAATATGAGAAGCAAAGTAAATGAAGTGAAAAGGTGCAGCAGTTTTAAGGGGGATGTGGAGAGGAAAAGGGAAGGGAATTATAATCTTTTTTTATTCCTTGTATACAAGTGTACATTCTTTCAGCAAAGCTTTTATAACTAAGCCTGCAAGAATACTTCATTCCAAAAAAAATATGCACAAACAGTAGGCATACAATATAACGAATCAACTAATACACAGTTGTAAAGTAATTAGCGAAAAACTCTCTAAATCATATCTATTTCGAAAGATGTTAAATTTTCATATTTCCCATTGGACTTTATTTTCGACACGTTGTTTTGAATGTTTGCTTATTCGTAATTCGTTATATTGGACGCTTACTGTGTGCACGCAAATGATGCTAAATAGAAAGGGATTTTCAAGTATCTTGTTTGCCGGGCACATACCCAAACATACAAACATACGAGAGTAAAGAAGTACAGTGGTGTGCAAAAATAATGAAAACATAACTAAAGCCAAACGAAATATTTTCTATGCGGCATAAAGCAGTGAGGGTGGAACAAGAGATGTGGACGAGAAGCACTGGAGGCGAGGAATATGTGCTCAAATAAAAACCACAACCGCAGAGATTCTGTTTTTTTTTTCCTTCTGTTACTTTCAAGCAAGTTGTAGCTGCTACTTCTGCTGCTGCTTTTGTGCACCATCAACGCAACTCAAAATTTTGACGTTTATTCATGTTGTTTTTTTTCCATCGTACAGTTTAGTTTTTCCCCGAATAAATACTAAAAGAAAGGAAAATGAAAAATAAAGCGAAGAATGAAAAAGGAAGTAAATGTACGGAGAGAATAAAAAAAAGTACACATGAAAATAGGAAGCGAAATGTAAAAAGGTATCTCAAGAATCCTTTAGAAATCAGATCAGTGTTCAGTGAAGCTTTAATGGTTGTGTATAGCGGCGATGAAGAAGAGTCGAGTGCGCGCCAACTACTGTAATACTTACTTACATAAGTGCTGCTGCACCCACGACTCCCACAATTCCTACTCTTTTCCGTTGGAATATTTCTACTACTAGAAACTATAAATAGATGGTTTCTACTCTACAGCCGCAGCCACGTTGCTCCGTTTTTCTCTGCTGAGCTATGTCCATTAAGCTGTGAAAAAAATATAGACTGAAAAATGAAAGCATAAATTAAATGAAATGTAAGAAATATAAAGAAATGTAACAAATACACGTCGCTCATATTCGAATTCACATCTTTCAGTTTGCTGCCTTTTCCTCTCCAGCTTCGCTGTCTTAATGTAAGGCATTTTCGTCATCGTCCGCCATCATTATCAATGCGAAAGATATCGAATAGCAGCTGAAGTAGCAGATGAAATAGCAGCATTGAAAAGCAGGCAGACAGATAGTTAAATATTTGCAGACAGACAAAGCAAAGCAAATCTTAGTTTCACGCATTTCAACTTCAGTAGTCACTCGTCCAAACATTGAGCATCATTCCTGATTATTTTTGATGATTTTTTGTGTAAAAGCAATGATGAAAAATAGTTGAAATATTCGGTATAGAGAATCTTGTAAAGTTGCTATCGACAAAAAATTATTTCTTTTATTTGAATAGGTTATGAACTCGAAAAGTATGCAACACATTTTTGACTTTTGAAGGTTAACTTAATCTAGAAAGGTCGTAACGAACAGTTTTTCCAAAAATATGATATATCTTTTCAAATGGAACATGCTCCAAAAATGCTAGTTATTAAGGAAACGATATGGCAATGTTTTGATGAGCTGAATCTTTCTTTTGAGTTAACGGTTTTAAAAATGTTGGCTAATCGTGATCTTTCTTAGATCGAATATTTTTGTTACGCAAATCTTTCCTGATCTCAGACTCTCCTTTCATATAACAGTTTCCTATCAGTTTCTCTTCAGATACATTTCATATCTTAGATGCTGTTCTGATCTCGCATTTCTTGCGAATTTTAGATTCCATTCACGACCAAGATTCCTTTCAGACTTCAGTCTCTTTTCTTTCTTCTTTTTCTTTTTCATATCTATAATTAAATCGTTCGTAAATTTGTAATATTCGCACACAGCTATTAAATCAAAGCTCAAGCAATACATAAAACACTGACTTTTCATTTACCTCCGTCACTTGCACAGACAAGGACGTTCATATTTTTGTCTGTTGTCTACTGTTGAGCTCAACCTCAAATGTCAACTATCAAAATATGTATCTGTATCTGTCATGCTGAAAAGAATAAAATACAAAAATAAATATACGAAATACTACTACAGAAAGAAAATGCGCACCAATTACCCTCATATTAATTAAGGTCACGTGACCTACGACGGGCGTAATTCGACTGGAAAATTTCCCATGTTGTGCTTTTTCATCTTCGAGATTTCTGCAATGCACTATGTACATCCAAAATTTAGGTACAAAGAAAATTCTTCTATGTACTTACTTGCTTTACTTACGCACATTTTCGCAAGAAGTCACACACACAAGAACTCACACACACACACTCCAGTCGAGCATTCAGCTTTATAAACTGTAGTTAGTCTATTGAATGACAATTATCAAAGAAAAGAAATTAGCATTTCTATAGAGTGCAGAAAAAATAAAAAAATTAATAAAAGAAAGTAAGCAGATTTTGTCCGCATGAATTACGCTGGACAATGTGGGTATAAATGACTACTCGAGATATGTGCATGTACTCGAGTACTCGTGCACTCATTCATGTACTTGTGTCATACGCAAGTATGCGAACAATTGTGGTCTGCCCTGAAACATTTTTAATGCTTCTTTTTGTAGCTAATTTGTTGGAAAATTAATTTTTCTTTTGTACCTACTATTAGAAAAAAAAGAAAAAAAACATTTGTGTGGAAAATATGTAAGCATGTGGTATGTATCGAACCTCCTCCTTTCTTCTCTTCATTTTTCTCTCTCCCATAACTTCAGCAATCACTAGAAAAGTTATGAACTAAACTCTAAATAATGGCTTACAAAATACATATATGTTTTCCTTCCCTTCTTCCATTACTTGGGTTGATTTTGTGTATTAAGAATTAAGAACTGAAAGGTAAATGAGGGAGAACTGATTTTCACTTTGCGTAAACTCCTCTTTATTCACTTTTAATATTTAAATGTTCAAGTTTAGAAATCTATTATATAATTTTCTCTTTCTTAACTTTATATAAATCCTGATATCCCTCCAAGGGAAGCGCAGCAAATGCGTTTCTTTGCTTACACTGTAGCGCTCCCATGTCAGCAGTGAGCGCTTCCTCTTTATACTTAGTACAGCTCATATACTTTTCACATTGCGTGCCATAGGAAGTAAGAGATGACATCAAGTTTTCCGAAAGTGTTAAAAGATAGCTCCTAAAGAACACAAGAAGAGCACTTGTAAGCAGAGCCAAGAGAGCATAAGAGTTAACATCACAGAAAGTTAACTCTCATCTTATTCATATGATATTAAAAACGACTATCATTTGTTTTCTAAGCAAAATTTGGAAATATTGAGTGCTCCTATAAGTATCCAGCAAAGCACAAAATCAACGCTTGAGCACAAAACAAAATTCGTGAAACAACACAGTAGCCAATGATGATTTTGCTAGCTGCAAGAATTCAGCTTTAATTTTTACAGTTGGTAAGGCCAACTGCGCTTTCGAATATAACACATCCATAGCCGGAGAGTTTCAATTCGTTCGGTCAAGCTGATTTAATCAAAAAAGCTTCTGTATTATTATGCGCTTGAATATGCCAGTTCTGTCTTGCAACTTATTGTGGTCGCTGTGGTGTAGTGGTAGTGCGTTGGACTACTACGCAGAGTGTCCGGGGTTCGAAACTCGGCACAGGCAAAATCAAAAAGTAGAAAGAATAATTTTTCTACACGGCAAACCTACAAGAGTAAAAATTGCCTATGAAAAGCTTATCACTTCGCAGTTCGGATTCGGCACTAAACTGTAGGTCCCTTCCATTCATGTACAAATATAACACGCACAACATCAGTGGCTGCGAAAAGCTCGGCCTAGGCCCTCCATAGGCTGTTGTGCCATTAAAAGTAAGTAAAGTAGTAAGTAAAGGCTTGCAACTTAAACAGCTCATTGTTTATCTTCTACGTAACTTACTGTCCACGCGTATTGGATTGTTGGCTCCCAACAGCTTTTCATCATCAGTAGTAATGTTCCAAGTCTCAGCACTCAGCACCCTGCGAAATGAGTTTGGAACAATTAATTACATTTTACATTAATTTAAAAATGTTTAAAATTATCATACTTATTTACTATCCATTTATGTAAAGATTGCTATTTACATACATACTCGTACATATGTATATCAGCTAACAAAAATTTTAACTTTTTCCAACGACGTATTGTACTTATATTTCAATAAAGCTCTATTTACATTATTATCTACTATTATTATGCTACTTTTGAATTTTGTTTCTAGGTACTTACTTATTTTTACTACACATGAACTTCCTTACCTGCCATCATCTACTAGAACTGCTCCGGCTTACTACAAAATAATTTTGCTGATACCTAATATTTAAAGAGCTTTGCTTCAAAATCTTTTACTTGTTTTTATCTTTTTTTATATACCTACATTTTGGGTACTTTTTAGCTGTTCCTTTTATTTTTAAAGTACTTACTTATATTCTTCTTCTTTTTTTTTTTTTGTATCACTCCCAAAAACTGGTAGCTAAAGTACCATTAAATATAACTTTGTAATACTGTCGCTAAATGAATTTTTCCGATTTTTTCCTTCTTCTTTTATCATACTTTCTTCTTTGTCTCTCCTCTATATTATTAACGAGAATTATTGCCATTAGTCAATAATAATTTTCAGCAATTCAATGAGTTTTTGTATTAGGCAATGTAAGTACCCACCATTAAGTTGCTAAATAAGTAGCGTCTCTAGATTGAGAGTGTGTAAAATACTTTATGCGCATTAGCGTCAATGTAAAAGTGCTTTATTTCTAGAGTCTGCGTCTGGCCCTCGAATACAGTAGTATGCAGCTACTTATTAAAGGCATATGCCATTAGGTACTACATAAAATGAAGCTGAGGAAAAAAGGCGCACAAAAATAAACACTTCCTGCACATTTTGTGACAGCGTATTTCCTTTCTGCGCCTCTCGCTGTATTTACTGCGCTGCTACTTATTTGCTCCCTATTTTGTGCTGACATCAAGCATTGCATTTGTGCCGAAAATAGAGACAAAACTTCACACTCTGCGCCACAAAGAAAAAATATGAAAACAGCGAAGCAAAGCAAATGAAAGATGCTCAGCGTCAGCACCAGCGTCAGTACCAGCGTCAGTACCAGCGTCAGTACCTCTTGTTGCGAGTGTGTAACTAGTTAGCTACTGTGGTCTTCACACTTCAACTTTCGTGCTAAGTATATTACATGAAGCAAACAAATTAAAAACTAATTTATTCAACCCTTGCGAAATATAATTTGCTCTGCGGTTTTTTTTTTTTTTTCTTTCTTTTATTTTTCAACTTTGCAACTCAGAAATTTATTAAATACAATCATGCAAATTATTTTCTTTTGATTTGTAGCGTTTTCATGCTGCAGACGACAACGAGGAATCGAGGACACTAATTTTGTCTTTCTTTTTGAATTTAAGTATAATAAAATTAACGCTGCTGTTTTAATTGAAAGCAGATGCTTTCGAATGACGTACAGCGCAAAATTCAGCAAACATTGAACTGTTTCTTGTAACGAGACGCATGCATAATTGATGAATTTAATAAAAAAGTGAGTGAGTCAATCGGAGTTTTAACATTTTCGTCAAGTGAAGTTCTGCTGCATGCGAGGAGCTCATTCTTCTCAGAGAGTGAGCAATTTTCCAACTAGAACGTTGAAGGGCAGTTCCTTTCACGCGCACATAACGGTTCTTGAGCGTGCCATATGAATCGCATTGAGAGAGAGGTCAAGAGGTTTGCACAATTGAGAGTTTGGCGTGAAATGATTTCTCATTGAGCATACTCTGTTCTACCGCATAAAATAAATCTTCTCTCAAAGAGGAAGAGCAAGTTGTAGAATTAAGGAATTTTGTTCCAATTGAATGTAAGAATGGACGTACGCAGGGGGGAGAGCAGGCGATGGCAGCTGAATTTATTCCAAATTTTCAATGCTTAGAAACAACATTTTATATATTTATTCTTGGCAGAATTATTGCCAATTTCTTATAACTCAACTCAGGTGACTTTGAGTGCTTCCAACTGTATGTAAGCGATTCCAAGCACATTCAAGTGACTCCAAGCAATTTCAAGCGACTTCAAAGAAGTCGTGATTTTGAAGTAATAAGGTTTAATTTGGATTGCCCTAACATATTTGGATTTCAGTCCTAGCGCCCCAGAGTTTTGAGTTTGAGTTGAATTTGAAACGATTTTTGGTCTGCATTGTGACGTAATTTTGATCTGAAACTAGGTTTGAATTTTTTCTAGCTCTTAGTCTGAGTTTTGTCTCACTTTCAATCTGAATACCGATTTACGTGTTGGTTTGAATTTTGGTTTTCTTCGGACTGGCTTTCGATCCAATTTTTTGCTTGAATTTTGGTTTGTCTTCATTACGTTTTTCAGTTTCGATCTGGCAGAGAATTTTGGTGTGAATTTCGGATGAACATAGGTTAAATTTCTGGTAAAAATTTCATCGTTCTAGTTTTCAGCTGAATTCCAAATTTTGCCTTAATTTTGTGTTATTATTCGCCGAGTTTTGTTCGGATTTTTAATCTGAATGTGGGTCGATTTTGGATCTGATCTAATCGATCGGTATGATTCTTGCTTGGTGTGCGTTTCAACTAATTTTCGGTTTGAATTTGATCTGAATTTATTATTCCTATTAATTGATAACAGGTTTAGTTAACGAGTTATGGTGATGATGGTTTCAAATATCTTCGAATATTTTTCAGCAGAAGATCTGCCTTAAATGGTCAATTTAAATTTACGTTTAAAAGAAAAATCCTGAAACAAAATGAATAAGTTTCACATTTCGCACAGAATTATTTAAGTATGCATGTAGTAAATTTTATTTAAAAACAAATTTTCTACTCACAGCGAGCGAAACGAAACCGAAGCAACCCAACTAAAACATACGTTTACAATTTCAAGGATTCTGCAAGGATTTACGCTTAATCACACACGAAGGATGCATATTTCATGCAGTTCATGTTCATTAGAAGGGAAGCGAATGCTTGGCTCGTGTTGTGCTGAAGAGAGCTGCGGCTATTAGTTTCTGATTTTTTTTCTCCGTTAACTTCTTCAATGCAGCATTATTTTTTCGTAATTTGTAAGTTTTATTTTTTGTACACACACACACACACATACACACGTACATACATGCATATGCCACTACATATTCAAGGATTTATATTACAAGAGCATAAAGCACCACAGGATATTGCTTTATGTGAATTTAATTATTGTTTAATCCAAGTGAGGTCTGTTGCACACACACACACACAGCGCACAGAGTACCGAGAAGCTCAGTGTATAGGAAGCAAAAGAGTGAAAAATGAAAGTGAAGCTGTGCTAGAGAGGAAACTACATGCTTTCATTGCATACTTTTAGGTGGTACTTTTTGTGCTGTTTACTTTGCTACAAACAAAAGCTGAAATCATTTAAAAATAAGGTAAAAATACAGGGGGTTTTGAAGTGGCATGTGCATGCATATAAGCATCCTATGCATGAAGTAGACAATTATTCAGCAATATTTTAAATGCAAACAAAATCACTTATAAAAAAATTAAAAAAATAGAAGGAAGTAGAAGAAGAAATCTTGCTTACATTCCTAGAAAACAAGTAAGAGAAAATAATGTTTATATGGATTAAATGAATTCATTTTCATGCAATACAGATGTGCATCGCTGGTAAGTATGCTTCACATAAATTATGGCTTTTGTTTTTTACTTTGTAGTAAATATTTTTTTTTAAACCTTAGCATTAGAAAATGTTTAAATAAGAATTTTAAAATAAGTAATACATATGTTTGTTTGCTCAATTTTCGTTGATTTTCACTGTGATTATTGTTTTTATGATCGTATACTTTCCCTGTACAACAAAATAAAATTTTTGTCCAACTTTATTCGTTACACTACGGACTTCCACTTTCTAAGTACAGAGCTACCGATAACCAGTCTAAAGTTAATTCAAATGTTTTTTTTTTTTTAAATGATTCTCTTAATTTTTAGAGAATTTATGTGGCACAAGTTTTCAAAATACAAATCAATATTGAAATACGCTTTCATAATATCTGCCTATTTGTTGTTATCTAGAAAGGATGCACTAAAGCACACATTCAAGATAAAAGAACAAAGAAGTTGAAAAGTAAAAATTGTTTACATACACGTATACTACAACAACACAAATTCGAATTGAAGAAACAAACAAAAAATAATAATAGAAAAACAATTTTATGAGCAGGAAAAAGTATGCAAAGTATGCAACCAGAAAGTGTAAGCAAGAAAAAATATACACTGAGGAGAGAGATGGAGAAGGAGAGGTAAGGAATGGCAAGAGAGAGAGAGGGAGAGAGGGAGAGAGAGAGAGAGAGATAAAGACTTTACCTTAGGTAAATTGTCCTTTTTTGCAGTTATGCTTATTGTTGTTGCCAGAGTAGGTATATTCGAAAGCAAAGCACAGGATGTGCTGCTCATATAAAATATTTGTTTGGCAACATTTCCGCTCATATCCTGTATCCATATCCGGCCCAAAAGTAACAATTTCATATAGATATGAATTTTTCATTTCTCTCTGTAAGAGCTTGCAGAGGTAGAGTGAAAATGGATAAAACAAGTTTTATTTTCTTGGAATTTTTTAATAAACATAAATGCTGGTGCTGCTGCTGCTAAGTTGTTTTGATAAAACTCAAAACAAAAAATACCGAAAAAATATCAAGAAAAAATGTACAAAAGTTTTCTTACTTTTCCCGTTCAAGTTTCCAGCTTGGGCTGCTGTCCTCTTTTTTCTTTTCCATATTTCACTTCTTTCCTTTTTATGCTCCCACATTTTCTAAAGTATGCTTTGATCTTACAGTTTATTGATGTTTACTTTAATTCAAAAGTAACGCAGAAAATAAAAATATAAGGCAACACACAAAAACGGAATATGATAAAGACAAAGTTTTGTAATGTCTTTTAGTTTTTTCTTTCAATGTTTGTGTGTGTGTGTGTGTTGCAAGTTGACCGAGTTTTCCTTTTTTTTGCCAATTTCGCCGCTTCTATCTATCTCCAGCTTACGCTAGTTTACCTTAAATGATACACTCACACAAAAAATTTACTTGTTTTGTTGTTGCCTACTTTTAGGCGCAGAACTTTTATCCTTCTCTACGTACATACTTCTCTTACTTACATTTGCATTTTGAGAATGCAAGAAAAACTTTGCCATAAAAGTTTAATTTTTCTTTTCTCAATAAAATTGCTAAAATTCTAAACTTGTATCCTTGACCAACTTAAATTGTGTAGAAGAAGAAAAAAGAAAGAAAAATAACGCAAACAAATTTGCTGCTGAATGATTTTAGGCGCGCAGTACGCCACGGTACGCTGAATTACAGACTTAAGTATTTTGTATGCATAAGCTGTGAATGAAATCAAATGCATCATTTTTTTGTGAGATATTTATGGAACGGAAATTGTAAAGATTTGATGTTTGAAATGTGTCTGCAAATTATTTTGACTCAGCAGAAAATTTAAAGGCATACTTTAATCATTGCTATTACAATTGTATACTTTTTGATACTGTAGCTGAATGAGTAGGGAAAACTTATAGGAATATTTGGTCAGGTAACAATCACCACAACAAAGGATCTTCATGTACCGTTAATCGAATGCTGTCAACTACAACAGTCACGTGATGATTTTCGCCTCGAAACGCTAAAAAATCAGAAACTTTTAAATTACAATCTCTTAAAAACTGATCAATTTGCGATTAAACTGCTCCCTTCCCACCTCCTGTCGATTATGATTGTTAGTAAATCCTAAAGTAAATAAGCATTGCAATTCATTACAAGACAAGCGCTCGATGTGCAGCAAATTAAATATCAGTACCCAAAGTCAATCCAATGAAAGTCCAAACTGCGTGCTCAAGATTGCCTGTTTTTGAATGACTTTCAAAAATTCAGTCACGTAACTTCAATTTTAATCATTTAGAAACGCAAAATATAAAATTAAAAAACTTAAATCAACGAAAAAACATTACTCTTGCCATTACTACTCCCATTTAAAGAAAAAGGTTCAATCAGCAACTAACTACATATTAACAATAATCACAGCGCACAGGCGCGAATCCGCACATGTGCCGCATAAATTCAAAGCAAAAGAAAAATAACTATAATCAATTTTAGTTGGTAGGGATGGGAGATTCAAATGATAAGCTTTAGCTGGTGCTGTTGTTGTTGTTGTTGTTGTTGCTGCTGCTGCCGTTGTTGGTGCTGCTGATGATAATGATGATTATTTAATAAATCTGTTTACATAAAAAAGCGACAATAAATAAAAGACAACGAAAGAAACTTCCAGCCCCCGTCTACCCCTCAATGGTTCGTGTATGTGTGTGCAATATATTTTTGTTTATTTCTTCCTTCTTCTTCCACTACATACATGCATACATACTCGTACAATCATGCCTGGTAATTGCTCACGTTTTGTTGTTGTTGCTGTTGCTGGCTGAACCAGCAACATTTCTGTCAAAATCAATTTAAATTGGTAAACGCCTTCATAGCGCAGTACGAGTTTTGTTTGTTGTGATCGTCACAGTTGATCTGAACCGATCCAATCCGATCCGATCCGTTCCGATCCGTTCCTCTGTTGTGTGGTAGCGCTGCTATGTTTGCTGGCAATTATTTTTATATATTTTTGCAGCTTTGTGCCCGCTACAAAAAGATGAAAGTAGAAATTAAATTTTGATATTTTTTGTTTGTTTTGTTTTTCAATTTTAACTATTTTTTTGTTGTGTCTTGTTCCTTTCTCCACTTCTTTATGTGGCACATTCACATTTATGTGTACATCGAGTACCCGTAGATTTTTGCAATTACTTCTTCTTTGATTAACTCTTAAATTTATTTTGATCGTGCTGCAGATAATTACGATCCATTGCCAGACAGCGTTTGCTGATGTTGCTGATGCTGTTCTATTGCGAATTCACAGCGTTGTGGCAATGACTTCAGCGAGTTTAAAACAGCAACAGATTAACGATCAACGATCTCTTGCCGCTGATATGACAAACTAAAATAGAACGTGCTGAAGTTTAGTGTAGTTGTATATAAAGCAAAGCAAAGTGTTTTTGTAATGATTGTTGGTGGAATTTTTGGATAAGAAACTCTTAGGCTCATTGTTTACAGATTTATTGAAAGTGAAGCTCGAGCAGTGTCCTCAGTGAAGTTTAAAACAATCCTCACCTTATTGTTGTAAACACTGAAGATTTGTGGAAATCATGTCAGGACACAACCGTAATTTGTTGTTGTTAAGAAATATGAACCTGGCTTGTTTTAACCTCTCAAGGAGGTTTAGGATTGCCAGACGGTACATATTCGCCTGGATTGGACAGATTTTTAAGCCCGTGCCCAGAGTCTAGACTTCCAGCGATTTGTCCAGATAAAATTTGTAGTTATAAGTTTGAGTAAATACATACAATAAACAAATGTGGTCGCTGTGGTGTAGTGGTAGTGCGTTGGACTGCTACGCAGAGTGTCCGGGGTTCGAATCTCGGCACAGGCAAAATCAAAAAGTAGAAAAAATAATTTTTCTACACGGCACCACCTCTTGGCAGGCAATGGCAGACCTACAACAGTAAAAATTGCCTATGAAAAGCTTCGCCGTTTGGATTCGGCATTAAACTGTAGGTCCCTTCCATTCATGTACAAATGTAACACGCACAACATGAGTGGATGCGAAAAGCTCGGCCTAGGCCCTCCATGGGCTGTTGTGCCATTAAAAGTAAGTAAAGTAAAGTAAGTAAACAAATTAAAAATGTTTATTTCTGTTCATTTAGTGAAGAGAAGAAACCAATTCTAATGAAATTCTTGTTGTATGGACAAATTTTGGCAATTTTTAATGTCCAGGCGAAACCTGAAAAATTCCTATATTATTTTTCTATGTTGTGGAGAAGCTCAAATTGTCACTCTCATCTCCAGTTACGTTAAATTACTAATTTTTTGTTCACCCTTTTCAGTTACCAGTTTCAGTATCATGCTCGAGGAAGCTAAAAATACCAGTTTATCGTTTCTGTTTTACAGCATCTTGTTTTCAATTCAAGTCCGGTTTTCACTTACTTTCAGTTGTTTTAGTTTCTAAAGTCGAATTTCTAAGTTCCCGTTTCATGTTTCTAGGTTCTAGTTTTATGCTTCTAGGTTCCAGTTTTCAGTTTCTATTTCAATTTTAAGTTTGATACACAAAAAATATGCATACTTAGTAAAATAATAATATTCCCTCCTAGTAAAAACTCTAAGATCAACCGTTTAAAAACTATTGACTTTTATATATGTTAAGATTTCTTCGATCTCACTCCTTAGCACTGCTCTCATGTCCGCTCCTGCTCGCATGTAATTTAATTTCAAATGATGTGTGTCTGACTGAACTTCAGTACCAAAATAATTATTCTGTAATCTGACGAATTTCAGAAAATAAATTACAAAAAGTTATTTCCTTTTTATGGCATACTTTTAGACACATTTGAGCTAATTTCAAATTTAATAATTTATTTCATTGCATTGAAATGGAATTGTGATGGGCAGCAAGAGCAACAAAAAAACGCACATTTCAAATGCAGAAATTTCACATTAAATTGAAATATTTTACTTAAAATCACTAGATATTCACACATAAACGCTTGCATACATATTTACTATATATGAATTTACACAAATTTCTAGGTCTGCATGAAAATGTTGTGCATAGTTGCAGAAATATTTTGTAGTTTAACCATTTGGAAAATTTACAACCTACCTACCTTGTTACTTACTATCCTTAGGCCACATAAAATTGAAAGTAAAACAAAATTAATATATGTAAATGTAAAATAAAAAGCAAAAAAAAAGAAATAAAATTTAAGTTACTTTTGTAATTTAAGGTCAGTTGCAGTGCTGCTAGTTTTGTATATAATGTATTGCAGCGTTTTAGGCGTAAATTATTCAAGTTTATACGAATACATTGCAGTGACAGCATTGAAATTTTATACACGAGTGCATTTTTCCTATAGCCTGGAGATTTTCCGAGTTAAATATTAAACATTTGCTGCTGTAACCTTAACAAAGTATTTAAATATTTATAAATGCTTGACATGATTTTTCAACATGAATAAATTTTAGATGGAAATGAAGTGATTTTAATTGGAAATCGAGTTTTGGTAGGTAAGATTAAGCGGATGTCCTCCAATTGAATTGTGAATTAAGCTCAAGCTAGTAGTCAATTAATTCAATTTAAGTTTTCACCTGAAAATAACAGTAATTAAATTAACATTAAAAGTAACAAAACTGTTTCAGTTAGATTCTATTAGATTTTGGAACTTTTAAGAAGTGTTCCAGCGAAAGTACCTATACAAATTTCTGCTAAATTTTCCAAAAATTTACCCAGAAAAGTTTCAGCCGAAGCTCAAACAAAGCGTGAGTGAAAATTAAATAAAAATTTGAACAAAAGCTTCAGACACAGAGTTAAAGCATCATCTTGAGAACAAGCCAAAGAAAGGAAGGAAAAGTATCTAAATAGCTCCAGCAAAGTTCTAAACAAACACAAATGCCATCATCCAATAAAAGAAAACTACTCGAATTTCTCGAATATGATATCTCGATAATAAATTCAAGAAAGATAGTTGAGCAAAAGTTCAAGAAAGTACAAGAAAGTGTAAAGTGACAAAAGAGAATGTTATGTCATGCTCTCGAGCAAAAGATGATGTAAACGCACAAATTAAAGATCAACTTGAACAAGTTAATAAAAAGATCACTCCTATTACGCAGCAAAAATTTAAAATTTAAACGAGAAAAAAAATTAAATTTCTTAGCTTTTGGAAAAATTCCAAAAAATAGTTAGAAAATATGTCAGCAAAAGGCAAATTTTTAATTAAGGCATTATTTTATTTATTTTATTTTTATTTTTATTTATTTATTTATTTATTTTTCGAAAACCGGCACAACAAAGTTTAAACCCTTATTAGCAGTACCGGCAGCATGTAGTGTAAACAAGATTAAATACGACTTATAATATATATTGCATGACATACAAATTTAAACTTTACTTTAAAATTAAACATTAAACATCTATTCATCTATTCGTAAAAAATTGTAATACCATGATATATTTCATTATTTCCTATTACAGCGAAGAAAGGAATAAAGCTAGTTTTTTTTTGAATTGCACAGCATTATTACCAGATCTTAAACTATTAGGAAGTGCATTCCAAAGACGAACAGAGTGCACAAAAAACTGCCTTTCAGACGTTAAACAAGAAACACGTAAACAGTTAATCATATTAGTTCGATTGGATATAGAAAAGTTTAATCTCGAAAACAATTAAACATTAATTTTAAAAAAATATTCAACAAAAGATTCAGCAAAGAAACGGTCTACTAAAGTTCCAACAGCAAAGGTTGTTTTGAAAGCTCGCGCTAATGCAGTAAATCCTTCACCCATCTAAGACCAATCTAAATTTAGAACAAAATCTTGGAAACAAGTTGAAGAAAGTCCATGCATATTTGTCAGGAAAGGCTTCTGGAAAGCAAAAGCTACATCAAAAGTAAAAACAAGGAAAAGCAAAAGTACAATCTAAGGTTCCAACACCAAAAGTTTCGTTGAAAGTCGAGCTGCAAATGCAGTAAAAGTTTCAACCAATACAAATTTTTTAACAACATCTTCAAGACAAGTTAAAGATAGTCCATGCAAATATGTCAGGAAAAGCTTCTGGAAACCAAAAGCGCCAACAGAAGTTAAAAACAAATCAAGTTAAAACAATAAAAAATGCTAAAAAAAAAAGATCCAGCCAAAACAATCGTGCCAGAAAGTATTTCAACAAGAGATTAAGACAATTTTCATTAACATTTCCACCGAAGATTTCAGGAAAAGCTCTAGTATAAGTGCAAAAGCGTTGGTAAAATTACTTACTTTTACTTTACTTTACTTTTGATGGCACAACAGCCCATGGAGGGCCTAGGCCGAGCTTTTCGCATCCACTCATGTTGTGCGTGTTATATTTATACATGAATGGAAGGGACCTACAGTTTAAAGCCGAATCCGAACGGCGAAGTGAAAAGCTTTTCATAGCAATTTTTACTCTTGTAGGTTTGCCATTGCCTGACAAGAGGTGGTGCCGTGTAGAAAAATTATTTTTTTTTTTTTTTTACTTTTTGATTTTGCCTGTGCCGAGATTCGAACCCCGGACACTCTGCGTAGCAGTCCAACGCACTACCACTACGCTACAGCGACCACCTAAAAAAAAAAAAAAAAAAATTACTAACAGAAAAGCGACGAAGATAAGAGAAAAAGTAGACACTAAAGTGCAAGTAAAAGGCCGCCATAACCAAGTAAGAAAAGTAGAAAAGAACAAAGAGAATCCTTTGCATGATTTCACAGCTCCTTGATTTAGTTAAGCTAAAGCCGCTTCTAATATTACCTCAGCACGTATACACACTTTAGGCTTTACCTTTCTTTTATTAGTAATTTTATGGTATATGTTTTTTCCGCAATTTATACCTCACACTTTCCCACACGCTTTTCCACACACTTCCAAAAACTAAATGCAATTTAGAAGAAGTACTAATCTTAGACGAAATCTACATGCATACTCACGTCTAAAGATACTATATTTTTAATTAAGTATCCACTTCAAATAAATCTTTTTAAAAAGTTATGCTACGCGTACCTACTTTCGTATAAAGAAGTTGTGTAAACTATTTTTAGGTATACACATTTCTAGAAATCTCTAAATCTTTGATATCAAGGCGTCACCGAAAAACCAAAAAAACAAAAAAAAAAAAAGAAGGAAGATCAAAGAAGTCAATTACTCAACATAGCAAAGAGCACAACTCTCTGTAATACAATAAAATAGCAACAGCAACAACAAAGTTTAAGCAGATAGAACTTGAAATTTTCCAAAACATTTAATAAATTGGCAAAGAATGTGGCCGCGTGCAAATAGCAAATCCAGTGAATGTGTTGAATGTGGCAATGTGAATTGCTTCTTTCAACGTCAAGCTGACTTGAGTTGAGTGAACACGAGTGCTGAAAAATGCATCAAAGGTGGAAGAAAATCATCGTAGGAACTAAACTAGATGAACGCACTTCAAGGCAATGCGGTCCCATCAGTTTTCTGCTTGTGATCGCATCAGTTTGTTGCTTGCGATCGTCAGTTTGTTGGTTGCGATCGCATCGCATCGCATCCGATCACATCACTACAGTTTGCATTAAACACACTTCATTTTTGTTTGTCTTCAGCGCGCCATTGCTTTGATATATTGCAATGAAGTAGAGAACCTCCCGATCTTCACATAATCGCATATTTTTTCTTACTTCTGCTAGTGCAGCATCTAAAGTAAAGTTGATCATCAACACGATCAGTGTACGATCCTCATCAAATGCTGCATGCCAGCAGAAATTTGCAATCAGAAATCATGCAGTAGCTGCTGCTGCAAGATTTTTTATTATAAATTGCGCGTATGTAGTATGCAACCATCCAACATGCAACACAGTATCTACCGCAATGGCAGCAGCATCAGCCGTTCAATAACAGGGCGCTACATTATTTCGTTTGGCGCAGGATTGCGGGGAAATGGTTGTTGATGAAATTTATGAGTTTCACATGTGAATGCAATAGAAAAAAAAAACAAGAACAGAATAAGAGTGTGAATATTTTATCGGGTTATCAGCATATAATTTATTTTGTATTCTTCAACAGCTGCGCAGTGATCGCATTGTACTTATGTATGTAGATATCTCAGCTTGAAACACTGAAGTGTACCTGCCTAATGCAATTGCCTGTTCAACTCTATCGGCTCCAGAATAGACACCAGCTCCACCTCCGGCTTTCTGTATCTTAAGACGTATATTGAGTTAAAGCTGAAGCTACTACCTTGATCTTTGCTTTCGAGTAGTGACGATATGTTCTAAGGAATTATTTTACGGAAATTATAAAGCCTTGGTTTTGATCGAGTAAAGGTTGTTTGTAATTCTCACAATAAGGCGTAGTAGGTATGAACATGTATATACATGATCAGTGTTCATATTCGAGTCGATTTAGCCTTGTCCAGAAAACTAAGCTTACAAAATCTCAACAGACATTTCTTATAAGTTCAAGAATTGATCAAGTACTTAGGTACGGTGCCTGAACCATATTAAACCACGTGCTTTACACTTTATTGAACTTTAACTAGAACTGAAAATATACTCTAGAGCAACTGTTTTGAGAATTATTGATATCAGGCAATAATCGCGCCTACCTCGGATCCATTTCCGTCCCCATCTACCTTTTAATGTTACGGAGTCATTTTCTTGAGGGTGTGCACGGTACTAGGCCATTCAAAGCCCACTGGTCGTGACCGAACTTAAGGATTATTGCTTGTCTTGGTTACAAATGTTCAAATTTTAAAATATTTTGCATGCACATACCCATTCTTTAATACTTCAAATGTGAAATATAAAACTATAACATTTAACAATTTTCTCTCTATTTTAATCTGCCACCTTCCCCTCGCCACTTTTACTTTCGACACACTAGAAAGAAAACAGATCATTTCAAACCGGAAATAACACAAACACTTTGCAAATCATTTTCAGATTGTGCGGAACGAATGCAAGGAAGAAGCTAGCAAATGTGTTTATTTTTGTATACCATATGTATATATGTGCTTATACATACTCGTTACATATGTATTGTATGTATATAAATATATAATTTTCATGCTGTTGCTTCAAATAAAATCGCTGCTGGAAAAGAAATGGCAACAAAAATTGGCGTTGGTGTAATAATGGCGATATAAAAGCTGTGCGTACATTTTTATTTTTGTTCTGCTTTGCATACTTTAAGGCGTTGAGAGTGTGTAGCTAACAGGGAGTAGGGGCGTTTTGTTAAAAAGTACTTTTCCTTATTTTTATTGCTGTTGGTGTTATTATTGTTGATGCCAGTGCTGCTGGTGCCATTACATGCCATGAAAACAACTATATAAAAACAAATATGCGAAGAAGACGAACTAAGTAACGCACACGCCACCGCTTACTCCCACTTTCCCCGCCCTCTATGTTTTCACTTTCTACAACTAACATGACTTTTCTTTCTTTTCGCAAAATAATACAATTGCTACTGCTGCTGTTGTTGTTGTTGTCATTGTTACCGTTGTTAGTGTAATATCAATTTAAAACAACAACAAAATTACGTTTTAAATTATGCATAAGTTGGTATGAGTGCAATAGCAGCTTCAGTTCAGCTGTGTGTAGGAAAAAATAAATGAAGTGTGCTTAAGTGTTGCATGCTTTTAGGAGCAGCGCAGAAAAATGTAGTGCCTACTTAAAAGAACCAAGCAAGAAAAGATAATAAAACATATTTATGCAATTTCTTCTGGCTGACTTAATTTAGCATATTGCTGTTTGTTGCCCGCCCCCGAATTTATTTAGTTACCAATCAAACTATATTGCATAATTTTATGTGCCCTAAGCATAATCTCGTGTAGAAAATTAGATTTTTCCAATTTAAACTTTGAATTACCATTTACACAATATAGGGAACATAAACACTACAAAAACAACGCAAAAGAAACAACCATTACAATTTGTTTTACACGCTGTCGTTATCTTTATAGTGATATACTACGCTTCAATTTTTACTACAACACGCCACTAAATACTTTGCCGTCAGTAGATACGAGTACATGCATGTAATAAGTAGTATAGTATGGTATGTTTGAAGGCAAGTATGTGCGAGTATGTATGCCATGAGTGCGATGTGATGCAATCTTGGCTGCTCGTGGCAGCAGTCAAGCAAATTCAACAAAGCATAGCTGAGCATCATATTAACGCATTTGCATCTTTTACACGCTTCTTTAATAGGCTCTTAAGTGCTCTGTTTGTTGTATGCAACTTGCAATTGGCAATACTTGTGGTGGTACAAAGAAGCAACCTTCGTTTTCCTCTTTTTTTACTTTTTTTTTTTTGAATTGAATTGAATTTAGTGAAATGTATGCAGATTGTGTTGGAAAAAAAAGTTTCTTTACTAATTACTCCTTAAGTTTTCAATGCCTTTTTGATGGTTTATCAAAGCAAAATTTAATTCCTTTATTTAAACGCAGCAAAAATTCGTTATGAATTTAACTTCGTATTTACTTTATAAATCTACGAGGTACACACCATATCTCGTTAACCATTCAAGCGTTTACACCAGCGATTTACGGCAGTGCTTGCCGCTTCTACTTACCATAAATACTGAAGTAACAAAAGGACAACGAGCAAAGGAAAACAAAATTGCGCATAAATAAAAAAGATAGCAGCAAGCAGATTAACAATTTGGTTTTTTCGATTTTGTGCCACAAATGTTTAATTTGATGAACTATGATGTGGATTTTGTTGTGGTGGATGTTGTTGTCGTCCCTTTGAGAAAAGGGCGCCAATGATTGCACCAGTAGCAGCAGCAAAGAGCAGCAGTACGAGTTGCAGAAATGTTATTATTTATTCTTTTTCAGCTGCTGCTGCTGCTGCATTTAATGGGTTCAAGCAAACACAGAACACACACACACACACACACACACACAAACAAAACGCACAAATAATCATCATATTTATCGCAGCAACAGGAACAATAACACGAACAGCAACTACGCTGACAATGTGCGGCCTCAAACGCTCGATACAATTGCAAATGGGTTGGTGTAAGTTAAGAAAATAAAACAACAAGAAATAAAACTGAATACATACAAACGTAAGTAGTAAAAACAAAAGCATATCGCTGCTGTTGTTGGAAGGCAATTGAAGCTGGTTGATGTTGGTGGGACAATAATTTTCATTCGATTTAGTTTGATTAATGAGCCGCATAAGGAGATAAAAGCAACAGCAGAGGGCAACAATAAAAAAGGACAGAGACAGAGACGACATGAGGTTGAAGGAAAGCGGCTGCAGGAGGGCGAAATAGCTGGACAGGCCAGAGCAGGCTTAAGTGGTTTAAGTTGAATTTCATGGTTAAAATGTTGGTCATTGCAGGAGATTTAGAAAAAGATAAAGCCATGATCTACCTATATATGAGATCATAGCACTAGCTATGATTCCGAGACCTTTAAAACCAATAAAGTAACTTTGGGAAGGCTTAAAAAATCAGCGATTTTAGGTTATTGAAAAGTATGGATTGAAAAATAGCACTCAAAGCTTTATGCATTCGCTGTTCTCCATATGTTGCTATGTGTGGTCACATCTGTAGAAATCACATAAGTTTCCAATAAAAAGAGTTTTACATGAAATCCAGCAATTGTGAACAGTGAAGCAGCGTTTCTCACATACTTCCAAAGTGTTTCTCATGGGGTATTTTAAAACTTTAAGCTTCTATAAAATTTCACATGGAAGACGATCTCAGATCTCAAGTCTGGACAGCTGGCGAAATATGTAAATATGTGCGAAAGAAAGAGACAACTAGAATAACTTTTTATAAGCACATCAATCGTAAATGTTAAAGATCTTAATAAAGTGCTCCCTTGACCGTTAATGCTCTAGAGCACCTGCATCATTAAGATTGTACAAGCCTTGCCTTTTTTAAGCAAATAACAATCATTTGCCATTACTACCGTTTACTTCCAGTGAAAGGCCGACTAACAAAATTTATATTAAAATCTCACATACTTTATATAATTTGTGTGTACATACACTCGCACACACACACACACACACACAAAATGACAATCGCCCATCATTCAACTGCAACATAAAAACACTCATCATTATCTTAATTGCAATCAAGTTAATATGCGCGCTTAACTTAAATGAAACGTTTAAATGCTGAAGATTGATTAAACCACGCAGAGTGGTTTCCTCTGAGAGGAAGAGTACATTCACTGAGCGGGACAGATGCATCCACACAATCAATGAGCCATCAAGTGATAAAGACAAATTACAAGTAAGTAATTACATGCATAGACATAATCATGCAAAATACTAGTCGAAGCACAAGTACGAAGAACACACGCATGCAAGCACATTGTTGTACTGCACAATTTTAAAACGCTTGTAATCGATGACATAAAGGTTGATGAGGCGTAGAAACATCACAAGCACACACACACACACACACCATCTCACATGCTTAAACGTATGTAAATGCCAATGCCACACGTTGACAACTTCTTGGTCTTGATCTTGTGGTGGTATGTCAGTCAGCAATCCTGCATGTTGCTTCTGCTGACGATGTTGTTGTCGTTGATGATGATGAACGGCTGGAAGATGAAATGCACTAATTGATTATATAGCAGCAATCATGTTGTAGAAATGTGTGTGTGTGTGCGTGCTTGTTTGTGTTTATGAGTAAAAAATAAAAGATAATTATCTAAGCTTGGAAACGATTTAGTGGTAGAGCCTAGTACTAAATACGTAAGGGCTACCACTTTTTACCTATATTCATTTCTTAATTAGCACAATACTTTGTCGTTAAGAGATAAAAAGACCTGGCTCAATATTTGCTTTGGGCTCATTGTTTGCACGATTAATCACGGGATCGTCAAAACGAGAAGTCAGATCTTGAAATATAGAACGATCAAAATTACCGATGAATTCGTGAATATAGCGCCACAGCCCTCATGACAGGCTCACGTCATTAGTTGTCTACATCACCCAAGAGACCCCAATTCAAGTATTCAAAGCTGATATCAGCGTCTGAAAGAAGGGTTGCCATATTCTAGAGATGTACTTTAAAATGTACACTTAGAGAAAAAGGAGTTTTATGAATTCATCAAATTGAATATGAAAATAATTCTTTAAAATAATCCGCAAAACGAAAGTACGTAAGCGAATTATTTCAAATTGTATTTCTACCAAAAATTTAACCCAACAATACCAAGACCACCACCACCTGATATTATTATTATCATCAGCATTAGCGTCACCATCAACAAGAATTCAACCCAATTCAATTACATTGGAATAATTCCAAATGCAAAAGTTTTGCAAGATTTTTATCATGACCGCGAAACTTGAGAGCGAACAAAAGAAGCACCAACAACTTTCTACTTTTGCAATTCGGCAACTGCAACTGCAACTGCAACTGCAACTACAACTACAACTATTCATTCTTCGGTGACTACTTCACAAGGGACTCGATGTAAGTTGCGCCACCAGCTGCCAGCAAACGACACAAGAGAGTGTTGCACTTTGAGTGTTGATTTTGGTCTATAATAGAAAAGTTTTTCCACTTAAACACAAAATTCTTTACAATTAAAACCAAAGTTTTTCGCCTTCTTCTATTTCTCGTGCTCACATTTCACTTACCTCTTACCTTGTTCCTGGTTGTGGTGCAGCGGGGGAATTCCCTCGAAACTAAAAACTTTCAGCCTCCATTGTCTTGCTTTTTTCCCAATGTTTTATTAACTTATTTTTGTGTGTTTTGTTCGCGCAAAATTAAAAGCAAATTGAGGCTTCAATTTGATTTCGAGACTAAATTAGGTCACTGTGTACTGTGTGCGAATTACACTCGTAGGGGTGCAGCAGGGGGGGAGGAGGTGAGCAGCAAAATGTTGCTGTTGCTGCTGCCTTGCAAATTATAAATAAATAAATTAAAATGTGCACGTACATGAGATGAGGCAAACGTGGCATGGGACGTAGACAATGCAAAAGCAGCGGCCTCAACACTAGCGGCAGCTTTTGGCAGCACAACAATAGCAACACCAACATCACATCACAACATATATTGCGCATTTGCTGCAACAAATTTTAGTTTACAACAAAATACATTTTTGCTATTAGTTGTTGCTGTTGCTGTTGCTACTGTTGTTGCTGCTGGCTGTCATCTTGTTAAGTGGCATATTGAAAGGTTGTAAATTTGTTGTTTGCTGCTGTTGCTATTTTAATTTATCGACTTAAAATTGCATTATAACGTTGGTGCATAGCGACGAGAATGCCATGAAGTTTTTGTTGCGTGGAGTGTGGCAACTTTTAATTAATTTATTAAATCAGTGCACGGCACTAGGCACAGCCGCAGAGATTCAATCTCGATTTACCAATATTTTATATGTAGGTGCGTAAAATTTAAAAGTGCGGCATCACTGCTCGTGTCACTTCTGATATATGACCAAAATTTCTGGAAAAGTTGACCCAGAATAGGTCTGGCCAGTATACGCCTAGTCAGTTGCAGTCGCGGTGGCTATATGACCCAAAAGAGCCCTATTTTTCAAAGTGTATTTATTTACATATCAGAATTGTTGATTGTCAGATGTGCACGTAGCTGCAGATTGCTGCAGGTTGCTGCGGCTGTTGTTGGCTGCTCTTGCTTAAAAGAAATCTTAAACATTTCCCAACTACCTAACTCACTACGTTTTTTCTTTAACTTTAGCATTACTGACACTTCACACACACGCACACACACACAAACACACACTCACACACGCCGCTTTAAATCATTTTACTAAACAGACAGATTCAGCAAAAATGCTCCGAAAAATAATAATAAAACTCAAACAACAAGACAATCAAAAACCGTGCAACTGTCTGCCGTTGCGCTTCACTGTCTCTCTGTCTGTCTGATTGTCTGTTCATGCAACACGATGAAGTCATATTTGCGTTCGCCAGAGTCCGTGCACTCGTCCGTCCATCTGCCAACGTTTGTTCGTCTGTGCTCCTATTTAAATTTGTTGCCATGAAGCATTCTTATTAATGCAATGCACTTTGCTCATTTTTTAGTATTTATTTTGTGGCCCTTTTTCCGCTTTTTTGCATACCCTGCAGCCGCAACTAAATCACACTATATTCGATTTTTTGCATTTGTGCCATATGTGTGAACAGCAGGAGTTCTTTGTCCCCCTTTTTTAGGCTGTCAAAATAACTAAGTGGCAGATAGACCCCGTTCCATTCGTTCATGTTCCCTTGATTTGCATTCTTTGCCGTTGTTAATAAAATTGCGCCAACATGCTGACAATGTGCTTATAAATTGCTCTTGATCATTTGATTGTTTTATTTTTTCCATTTTTACTTTATGTTGCTGCTGTGCTCTGCTATCTTTTTAATCAGCGCGAAGCTCATCGTCAACATTTATATTTCGTATGCGCTGCGCAATCGTAGCTGGTGCTAATTTTTTTTTTTTTTTTGGTGATTGAAATGTATATCTTCTTTGTTGAAGTTGATCACCCTCAATTAACCGGCTGGCATTCGCAACTATTTCTTAAAGAGTTTTATAAAAAGTACTTATATTTTAATAGTAGATTGAATTGTATGTAAGAAGCCTCAAGTGAATTTTTTTCAGTTGACAATTTCCTCAGTCCCTAAAAGTAATGTATTGGCCCAATATTTCTGCAGCTTTGCAATTCACTTTGGATAGTTACGTAATTAAATTTCTCTAACTGTCTGAACTCCGACCGACCATTACAAACCCAAGTAGATTTCATCCCTTTCGGTCACAGAGCCACTACAAAATCCTTTATTTCCTTTCAAATGTCTGATGCTAGTTAAATATTTTAGCTAGAGCAACGATTTACCCTGTGACGTTTCATAACAACTCCGGCTCAATCCAAACCTAAATCCAAGATTCGAAATCAGAATTCATTCATTGACATTTCAAAAGTAGATGATATAATTCATAGCAAAATGATGATTTCATAGCAAAATCTGCTGACTCTAAAAAACCAAAAGTTGAATGAACTAACGCCGAGTGATATTCTGAGTAAGAAAGACTGTGCATGTTTGTTAAAAGTTTTCACAAGTTCAAAACCACAAATTCTCAGTGACTTAAATTGAAACACTTGGAGAAAAAATGAGCGAGCAACAGCGATCAACGCCTCACAACGAAGGGCATAAATCTTAAGCGCATGCAATGAAATAAATTTAATAAAAAATAAAAAGGATATACGAGTACATATATATATATACATAAGTATATACATAAGTATGCATATGTAGGTAATACAGTAAACCCCGATTAAGTACCTCATCTGAAGATGTCAGGCTTTTAAAGTACCTAAGCGAGGAAGGCACTTGAAATCGGAAATTTCAATGGATATTTGCAGAAAAAGTAGGAAATCACAGGCAAACGGGATTTGCACTTAAGAGAGGTGTAGTTAATCGGGGTTTACTGTATATGCCAATGATCACATGCAATTATAAACTCAGCGTGCATATGTCCGTGGATTTCGCCAATTAAGTTTTGCCCTTCTTGTTTTTTGTTTTGTTTTTAATTTGTGAATACTCGTATTATGTACAAAAGAGGAGAAGCACCAGCCAGAAAACCGGCGGAAAGTGGCGGAGGAAGTGCATGAATGTGGAGGAGGAAATGAGCATGCACGTTGATGATGAACGAACATTCAAAAGTGTCACTGCCTACGAAAGCCTCCCTCACGCGAGGTATAAGGGTCTGATTAAAAACTTGTGGCCTCACAAACGTATCGAATTATTTGTACTTACTATATATATAAAAACGAAAAAAATCGATATGCAACTTAACCTTTATGTGAACTTCCATAACTGATGTGATATAACCTACATATGTTCTGGTTTTTTAATCCATGGACTTTTTATGTTGACCAACTCAGAACTTTTATAACAATTTTTACTTCAACTGTCTACGGCTGAATGGTTGCAGACTGGGCGGGTTTACAATTGGATCCTTCGAAAAGTGTAGTATCAAAATGTTTAAACCAGATGCAAGGTTGTGTTGGCAAATATGGACGTTAGAAATGAATTACCCTGGGTCAAGTGAGTTAATATGATCAACTCTTTAGAAACCAGCGCGATGTTGCCTTCCAAAAAATCTTTGCACTCTAGAACGTTACCTTATGCTGAAGTTGTATCAGTTTAAGCTGAGATCGCAAGCGTTGCTCGACTCTTGTGATCTCATGGAAATACCTCAAGAAAGTTTTGGCATTGGTACAGTGGATTACAGCGCTTCGGTAAGACTCAGCATGTCAAACAGTAGTTATTATCAGAAAAATGATGGCTATCGCTCTACCAATATAAGAACGTGGCATCTGAACTAGTCAAACAGCAACACACAGATTTATGCAGCAGGCTCTACAACAGTGACAGAAACTGTTGAACGGACGGAACGGTTCGCTGAACTTAAACAAACATTCTCATTCCCGATCAACCCAATTTGCTGCTTAACGAACTCAACTGCTACCTCACACATTTCCTGTCAGCCTTCCTTAAACACCGTGTGAATGAGAAAAGTTGACCGGCTGAGGAGACAGGCAAGAACACAGGCTGTGCCAATGTGCAAGATGGCAATCACAGCTCAATGCCTTGTAAGGATGTAATTGAACTAAAAATTGCTAATTTTGGAACCCACACAAGAGTTAAAAAATTCGATAAAAACACAAAATCAAATTGAAGCCGAAGCAGCAGAGTATCTTTTTAGTAAAAAAACGTGCGAATGTTTATTATTATAAAAGACGCGCAGACAGCCCGAACGACTGATAGGAAGGGAGACAGGCCAACAGACAGACGCATGGATAAGCCAATGGACACCAATGTCTGTCTACTCGTAGAAGAAAATATTTTTGTTAATAAGAAATGAAAATAAAATTCAAGAAATAAAATATAAAAATAAAATAATAAAAAAAGGCATTGACGCTGATGAAATTGATTCGTGCGAAAATTGCTCCAACAGACGCACACTCACACTCGCACTCGCACACACAAACACAACTACATACGTGCCCGTGAAGACAGTCATCGCTAAATGATTGCAACATCGAGACGGTGCTGCTGGTGATGCCTTGTGATGTCGCGGGCTCACAGTGTTTCTCGATTTCCAAACGAATTGCAAAATTTCGTGACTCGCTTTTGGGATCATGTAAAACTTTTATGCTCAGCTGTTACTTTTTTCCCTCTTTTTGTCTTTATCTTTAGTAAGTATGTATCTCTAGTAAATGCTGGCCTCTCCTTACTCCTAATCTTCAGATTCAGCTTAATTTTCAGCTACTTCATCGCTTTATGCCCCATTGCTTTTTGCGCTTTTCGGTCGCCCAGTGAATTTTGTTATTTTAAAAATTTGTTCTTGTTTTGTTTTCTGTAAATTTAATTCGCAGAATTTCATTTAAATTTTGAAGACTCTGAGTGTGCAAGCGTGGAATGCTGCATGCAATTCACAATTTCGTTATCGAAAACGCAAGTAAATTAAATTGGAACACAGCTTTCCAGCTAGCTTTTGGTTGAGCGAGTTAATTACTTAAATTTATATGCACGCAATAAATGCATCAAATAAAAGTGTAACGCTTATAAAAAATACTTAAATTAAAGTTAATGGAGTAAATTTTGTGATACCAGAGCCAGTATAGTATTTAATGGTACTTCAGTCGTAGTGCACGGGAAATTTCTATCTGAATTAAAATCACTTTGATTTTCAAGAGAGTAAAAATTACTTTTACTCTTTCACTTTTGCCTCTCGTCCTTACTGGCTTCAAAAATGTTGTGCAAAATGTTATTACATTACTCACTCCTGCTGCAAGATATCAAATGTCTTTGAAAGCTTTTTTCGGAAAAGACAAGCTTCAAAAGAAAATACTGGTTAGAATCATCAGAAACGCTAATAAAACTCATTTACAAATTTCACTGGAATGTGAAATGGGAAATCAAACGAAGTTGAAAATATTCCTTTGAGGTATTGATTCACATTTCGCCATTCCTCTACTTCAAGGGTTTTACACCCTTGTTAAGCTGCGGCGGTTCTGTTTCCAACGAAAACTGTCAAAATGTAAGCCACCTGTCAATGTCATCGAATCTCGTCGTGCCAAACAATGCAACGCATGCAGTCAAATAGCAGGAGACGAATTCACACACTTACAAATGCATAGACTGCGATTAAGATGAGATTGAAATCGATGCAATAAGCCCAAACCTGAGAAGCGCGTCAAATGAAACACAAAAAATAAAGAAAAATACGTTTCAAAAATTTTAGCAAGTTTACATTTTTTGTTACGTCATTGGTGTACTGTGAAATGAATGATTTAATGAATGTATGATCCGAACCAAAGCACTCTGAAAAACACACAACACTTGCATAGCGACGCCGCTTTCATATTTACATAGCTCAAAAGTCAAGTGACAGTTCCTTGAAACAATTGGTAATAGGAGGAAGAGCAGGTAGGAAGATCACTAACATACATTCTTACTTTACTTTTAATGGCACAACAGCCCATGGAGGGCCTAGACCGAGCTTTTTTCGCATCCACTTATGTTGTGCGTGTTATATTTGTACATGAATGGAAGGGACCTACAGTTTAATGCCGAATCCGAACGGCGAAGTGAAAAGCTTTTCATAGCAATTTTTACTCTAGTAGGTTTGCCATTGCCTGCCAAGAGGTGGTGCCGTTTAGAAAAATTATTTTTTCTACTTTTTTTTTTTGATTTTGCCTGTGCCGAGATTCGAACCCCGGACATTCTGCGTAGCAGCCCAACACACTACCACTACGCTACAGCGACCACTAACATACATTCCCTAGTATCAAAACTCATGCATTTAAACAGAAAAGTCATTTCAAACAAAGCGTAAATAAATTGAAATAAGGAGAAATGACTTACACATAGTGAAAAAAGTGAATTCGGAGTACTTACGTGCTTTGGAAGGAAGCTTACAGTAAAGTAAAATAATTACTTTTGAATTATATGTAGAATAGGATTTCTTCTAGTAGATATTCTCTATAGTTATTCTAGCATTCTATGATTGGGCATGCCAAGGAATGTTCAAGTATGGCAAGGAATAGTTTGACCACTCTGAGTTTAATTAAACCATGATTTTGGTATCAATCGACTGCTTTAAATTAAATTCGACTCAACTTATTTAATCTAAATTTACATTTTCCGAACAAAATTTTGCGTATTCATTCATATTAATTCTCTCAATAGATGACACCCCGTTTATGCACAGAGCTGCAAGACCTTCGTAACTATCCTGCTTAAACTTGCTAGGATTGCTAAATGAAAGCTTTTGCATATTGAGAGAATGTTTACGCTCAAACAATGACAACCAACGCCCGTGATTGGTCAATCACAAACGCATATCGAGTGGTATTTTCTCTTTGCTCGATTGAAATTTCAAATATTTATTTACACTTTTGAGATGAAAAGTGTGTATTTCATATATAATATATAATAATATAATACTAAATAAATAATTTGTGCAGTAACTTTTCCCTTTTTTGTGAAACATTCGTTATTAAACTTTTCCAGTATAAACATGTTATAAAATTTATTTCTTTAACTTTCGATTACTTTCATCACAGACTTGCAAGCATTAAAATTTATGAATACAAATAAAAAATATTATTTATGTATGTGCATAGACAAAAGGAGGGACCAAAAGAAAATATCAATCTATTTACAACATGTTTTTTTCAGACAAACATTCGACTATATTTTATACAATTTTGTTGTATTAATATTGCAGCTTAGCAACAATAACTTTAATATTCTATCACCAATTTTCAGTGATAGAAGTTTATGACATTAGGCAATGAGTGTGATGGAGACAGAGAGCAGCATCTTGACCAACACCACAACTACCAGGGTTCTTCTTCTTCTTTTAATGGCTTACTCATGTTGTGCGTGTTATAGTTGTACATGAATGGAGGAGTTACCACACGTGTTTATTTCACCAGTAAATGTGCAGACTCATTAAAAATACGGTTTCTCACATGTAAACGATCCTTTTCCATAATAAGTACTTCAGTCACAATGCTCGATCTGTGAATATGCGCTGTGATATTGGGAGTTTAGTGTCAGTAATTTTCTTTCCAAAAGATTTTCTCCAAAAGATTTTCGAATTTTTCTTTCAATGGTAGACAATGTTTTGTTCGGTGAATGTTGGTATCTTCACGCTAACTCTCTAATATAACATATAACATCAAATTGGAATCTCTTGGGTGAGAACAAATATCAAAAATTAATTCGTTGTACAGATGAACCTCCTATTGTACTCTGTGGTTACCATGCAGGAAGCCATTCAATCAAGAGAAGAGAAGACCGTTCACAACAACAGGAAATTCCTTATAAACTTTTACCTTAAGAAGGTAAATCCTTTAGTTGTACTTAGTATTGAATGGGCTAAGTGCTATTAGAAGCCGGTGAAACCAAATCGCTTTCAAATTGTTTGGATATCAAATCTTTTTCAAATTTCGCATCAAATATATGTAAATGTTTGCTGGGTTGATTTCTCTCGTTTCGTCAAATGTCACGACTTTCATTCATTCAACTCACAAACGCACACACACTCAAGCAAAGATAGAGAGAGAGAGAAAGAGATAGAAATAAAACCACGAAAACCTTGGTGGCCTTTTCCACCTGCGTAGTACGCCATGACAACAACAACAGCAACCACAAAAAAAAGTGAGTGGGTAAAAGTGTAATTGATGCTCTCTCTTGCTTTCATTTTTTTTTCTATTTTGTTCGTTTCGTTTTTCTACTCCCAAGTTTACTACGTTTTAAGGTTTTTCGTTTGGTTTGGAAGAACACAAACAAAGCGAACCAGATAGTGAAAGCGCCGACGATAACGACAGCAACAACGACGACTCGTACCAAAATGGCAAATACAGACATTTTCACATAAATATTTAATTTGAATGCGTTCCCTTTGGATATTTAACGGATATGGCCAACTCATACTATTGCATGCATATCAAACACATACATACACACAGACACATTGAAAGCACCCAGCATAAAGAATAACTGGTTAACTAACCGATTATTTTACTCGATCAATTTGCGATTTTTTGCTGGGCTGATATCGAGAACAGTTAAACACATTTACTCACGTCGGTCATTCATTGTATTGTAAGTAGTATATGTAATCAATACACATATACACGCACACTCTCACAAACACAAACGATAATAAAAATGCCACCGAAAAAACAAATTATAGAAAAAAAAAATAAATAATCTAGAAAAATATAAATAGTGAAAAAAATGTGGACACGAGAAGGAAATGAGAGAGCAGTGACCACACTGGAGTTTTAATAGAATGGAATCAGTAGAAGAAGTTAAAGCTGACCGGAGACAAGTGGTGGGGGTGGGGGTGGGAGTGTGGTGGGTCAAATAAAACTTTCGCATAAATAATTTATTTATTAGACTTGTAGGAGCTGATAAATTATTGACCATTGGCTGTGAATAACACAAAAAGATAGAAACAAAAACGTCAAATGAATTTCTTATAAACACATATGAATGAAAATAGATGCAACAGAAGAAAGCGTATTTAATCAGGCTTTCCATAATTTTTAGTAAAAAAAGATAATCTAAGACGTTTCGGTGCAATATATGAGCTTTATTCTGAGTTAGAACACATGATCACTTACAAAAGATTACAGCTTTCTGGTTTGATGTTACACAGTACCAGATCATCAGCAAAGATTAGAGGATTTGACCCAGTCAAGCTAGAGCTTAAGCTCTGTTTGGTGGCTGAATATATATTTAGGGTGCTTCAGATATTTTTTGAACAACGAAACATAGGCAGCAGCTCTAGAGATTCTGCAGTACTAGAAGTCTATGGTGCGACCTCTTGCTGAAGGAAACTGGTATTCGTAAGACCTGAACATTTATGTAATCTTTCGAAGGCTAAACGCGTCAGAGTCAGAGGCTTTGCAGAAAGTCCTCCAACATTCTCGCTGCGATCTTCCTATTCAATACATATTTCCATCAATCCTCATTGCAAAACTATACTATTTACATATATTCCTTCATTCATTCCTTCATTCATTCACTCATTTCTGATATGCTAATTTGTTTCCAAAGATTGTTTCAAAAGTACTCAAGGTAATTCAATAAACTCAATAAGTGAATGACATTAAAAACTTCCACGCCAGCAGAGAAGAAGAGACTCCTTGGTTTTGTAAACAAGCCATTGAAGAATATGTAGGTATGTAGGGGAAAGAGAGATAGGTTAGGGAGAAGTGGACAAACAGATAGACAAATAGATTTATAGAAACAGAGCAATGCTATTCAATGCTGCCTAACTCAATTAGTTGCAAAATTTAACCAAACAAGAGACAATGTCGCAGCATATAAAGTCAGCAACAAGGCACACACTATTTACTTGCGACAAACAATATATACAATACATACATACATATATGTAAATACTCGAACAAATAGAGATATGGACAGACTCATAGAGAGCCTGCCTAGATAGATATGTGTGGACATGTGTGTGAGTGTGTGTGTGCTTCTAAAATTGTTAGTTAGTTAGTTAGTTGCCGCTTTAAGAGTTTCAACAATCGAATCGTAACGGTGTAGCAACAATTTCACTTCCTTTTCGGTAACAAACTACATACATGGCAACAGCAAAACTAAAGTGTTGCTTGCTGACACAGTTGATGACAGCGTCGTCATTGATGTTGGTGAATGATAATACATAGTATTGCTGATGATAACGATGATGATGTTTTGGTTGAGTGTGGACAGCTATCATTATTATTCTATAGACAATAAATACATACAGACATACATATGTATGTGTATGTAGGGATGTATGTATGTGTGCTTATAAGTGTACGAGTGTTTCTTTTCTTCTCTTTGTAAGTATATGTATGTGTATGTATTTGTTTGTTTGCTGTTATTATTATTTTCCAACTACTCGTATTTCAATTTGTATTTCTCTGTAAACGAGTCGAGTGTGCGAGTATGTGCAGACAATAGTTAGGCAAGCATCAAAACATTTGAATAAAATTGGTACTTTAAGTTAAATGCCACTATCATCATACCCATCCATACATACTTACATAAACAACACACACACACGCATGCACTAGAGCAATAATGACAAATATAGTATACGTATTTAGTAGGTACAACAACAACAATAACAAAGAAACTATAAAGTATTCTTGTTATTGTCCTTACAAAATGTGGGTGAATGCACTTGAGTTTGAGTGTGTGTGTGTGTGTGTGTGTGTGTGTGTGTGTGTTCCTTGAACATTAATTAAATGAAGAAGTTGGGGGAAAAAGCAGTCCACTTCTGAAGAACAAGAAGAAACTGCAGTAACTGACATTCATGTACACCCTGCAAGCATTTTGTAACGCGAAAAAAAAGGATCGCAACAGCCAATAGCGGACAGTTAGTTGCCGAATAGTCGCCAGCGATAAGCTGCTACCACCATCCCGAATCGTGAACATTAGACCTGTGGAAGATTAGTTACTTAACAAGTTGCATAGGCCCGAGAAAAGTCTCTGGGGATTGAACTGGCGTGAAGGTAACTATTAAAATTAAAACAAAAGGAGAGAAAGAGAATTCCGCAAGAAAAGATTTTGCTATAAAATGAAGGTCTCCCACTCAAATGGTGCTTCAAGAACTGGTACGATTAATTTTAGATTTTAGAATTTTTTTTCAAAAACGGCTACTCTGCTACGTGCTACACTTGTGCTGTATGAGATCTGCAGATGAGTTGGGTATTTCTCGCCAAAACGATTTCTCTTCCGACAGACCTCCAATTGTTTGCCGGGAGCAATAATTTCATATATGGTATGTATGTGCTTGAGTGTGTGTGTGTGTATTACATTAGTTTGTGTATTATCAATTATTGCAATTGAGTGAACCGGAAGTGCTAATATTTAAAAGATATTATATATTAAGATAAAAGAAAGCATAAGCACTTACACATACGAGTACATCAAGTATAAATCCAAACATACATACGAATATTGTAATTGTATATGTATGTATATCAACATATGGTATTTATACTTGTACACAAAAAAAAATTTCGGCATCAATATAATTTACAGTCGGTAATCAAATCCTAATTCCTTGGATTGCAACTTTCTTTTATTGTCACCAGGATGAGTGCATTCATAAATACTAAGTAGTATATATAATAAAAGTTTTAATAACTCTTATGAAAAATAAATCATCGTATTGATGATGTTCTTCGCATAGTAAATTAAATAAATTTTTCTCCGTGTATATTTGTTATTCGAGTACGCTCAAGCACATATTATTTTTCTTATCATTATTTAACAATGGACACTTAATTTAACAATATAAATACTAGTAATTTGTGTTATTGTTGTTGTGGATGCTGCTGCAGTTGTTTATGACCAATTCTTCATTGTTCATTTTGAAGCTTTTAAGGGAAAATTAAACTTCTGCTTAAGCTGCACATGTAAATTAGCACACACACACACACACACTAGGAAAATTATACACACTAAACTAATTTCGCATGAGAAATTTTAATGTGGTTTATAAAGTATATAACAATTTATGCACAAACAATTGCTATTATTTCTCCTTATTTCGTACTAAAGAAGAAAAGATTAATCAATAGTAATTTGTGAGTGTGGAGTAGTTTTAAATTGTTTGCTTTTTCTAGTACATTCCCACCTGGAACAGTTTATGAAGGAAGCCTAGGATTTTAGTCTCGGCTGGTGACGCCCACCATCGTAGTTGGTCAAAAAGCCCTTTACAATATTGCCAAATTCGGTCTTATCGCATAGCATATGTAATCGGTATGACGAAATTTCACCCATCAGCATTACCCGATAGCAGAATCATTCGTCATTGGTATGATAAAAATCGTACGCAAGGCATTAGGCAGTGGCGTGCTCTTACCAGGAGCAGGGTACTCTCGTATGAAACAGCTTTTAAAATACCATTCTAAAGTAGCAAAGGGTGACAATCGGTCGCATAAAGATACGATCATATTGGGCTCAGCTAGGACAATTACTAGTGGATATTCTATTAAGCTTCAAAAACTCGGTAACAGATGTTACGAGCACTAATCGATTTTCAGTGTGAATATTTCTGAGCGATTACAACAACAGAAATTGTCAATACTAACAAAACCTACGGTTGCTATTAGCTAATAGAAGCATCGCTCAGAAATTAGCGAAATCGAATAGTCCAAATCAAAGGGGAACGACTTTATAGTAGCGCTTGAAATGGTATTTGTGAAGGATTACGGCGAGAAAGGTGGTGTTGTAATGTTTTAATAGATCCACTCTTAACAAGTTTTATTTATCTATTATTGGGTAATTTGTTGGAGGAGTTTCCCCTTCGTACATAAAAATATAATAAATTAAAATAAAGTCTCCTGCTACTTAAGAAAAATATAAATCAATTATTTATTTAGAAAAGAAAAAATACATTGCCTAATTCAGAATAACAATAAACGAAATTCAAATAAACATTTGAGCTACCAAATGAACAAAACTAAACACGATTGTTCAGCTTATAGCCAATACGCATGCACACACTTTATGCACATTCATAAACCCACATAAATGAAAAATATTCCTGAGTAAAGAAAGCGATGGGATCTAAATAAAACAATGGAGAATGGAGTGTAGTCGAATATGTTGAAATTCAAAAATTTGTGCCATTTAGCAGTATTAAATATTTAGAAATAAAAAAATGCATGAAAACTAATCAAAAGTAAATATACTCACACACATACATACATATACGTATACTAACTCATACATGTACCACAGAGCTACAAAAATTGATGTTGGCAAATAATAATAAAATGTGCATGAGAGCAAACCTCAAATATTAAATTAGAAAATGGACACCTACAAACATATTGTACATATGTATTTAAATGTATAGGGGAAGATAGCCCCACTCAGACTCAAACGTACAAGATTTACATGCTACCATAAAACGATTTTTGAATTTTATGCGCTAATACTGTTCTTTTAGTACACAACCTGTGGTGAAAACAACTTTAAAGAAGTTGGATTTGGAACGAATGTTCCCTTTCAGACCTCCTCTTCTTTGTGAGTTAATCACTCAAATTATTGTATAAATAAACTATTTCCTTATGCAAAATTTATAGATAAATTTGAAAAATATATATAAATCTTTTTTTGGTCATGCTGTAAGAAAATGGTGAACAAAAACAAAAAGATGAACACATTTGAATTTCACACATTCGGAGTATGAACTCGATCTGAGCTGGAACACGGTCTGAGATGAAGCACAGATGAGTCGATATACGATCTGATTTCAATTACGATCGTAGTTGAAACACAGCCTAGGTTAGAATATAATCTGAGTTGAAACACTGTGTGAGCTGGAACACGTCTTGCATTGGAATTCAAACAGTGTCTGAATTTAAAGACGATCAAAGTTGAAACACGGTCTGAGTTAGTATGAATCTGAGTTGAAACACGATCTGGGTATGGAGTTCGGCTATCATTAGAACACAATAGGGGTTGAAACACCGCCTGAAATACAGCATGGTTTCTCACAGGAACACGGGTTGATTAGTGCCAAGGTCAGAGGTAGAAAAACTACCTGAGCTGAGTACAATCTGAGAGATGTAACACGATTTTAATTCGATCACAGTTAAATTTGAATATTTTCCCCTACATATGCGCATATGCATAACAAGTGCGTGTGTGTGTGTGTGTGTGTGTGTGTTAACCCATGAATGCACTAACTAAGTACTTAATATTACAGGGCTAATACTAAAATACTTATTGTACTACACAACAACAATACAAATTTCTATCAATTTCGAAGTGGATATGTACATACATATGTAGGTATACACATACATGCATTTTTACATATGTACATAAAAGAATATGTATATTGTCATCATGTCCTTCTACTCGTATCTGTCCGTCCGCTCATTCTATTTTCAATTTCATTTTATTCAATAAGTTCACAATTTATCTTATAACCGCAATGCTGCAGATACTCACCCATACAGACACACACACACACACACACACACACACACACACACACCGTAGTTATGTATGTATCAATTGTTGCTGTATGCTACACAGAAGAAGACAATATTTCTTGCTTTTGTTTTGCCTGGCATTCTAACTTCTATGTACTATGTAAGTGTGTGTATGTATTTGTGTTCATATTAACTTAAGTATTATTTGTCATCAACAGTCATACAACAACAACAACAATTACAACAATTTTCGAATGCTACAATAACAACAAAACTAAAATAAATTAATAACTACAATAATAGAAATCAGTAAATAGCCTCAACGGCAACAACAGCAACAACGGCAACAACAACAATGCAGCATGCATAAGAGTTTAAGTAAAAAAAAAAAAGTATTTAGAATAAAGAAATTTTGTTTTTCTGCAGTCTGAATATAAAAATTTACGAAGCAGATTAAATAACAAGTTACCTATTTATTCAAAATATTTTCAATTTGATATTTTGGCCTGAGACTTTTCTCAATTCGAAATAAAGAAATTGCAAAGACTTGAACAAAATAAGCAGATATAAGCACTTTTTTTTAACTATTATGAAGCTGAAAGCTGGTCCAAAGATCAAAATGGGCGAAATTGACGCTTATCACCACGCGCCCTTTTGCATTATCCTAAAGTTATACGTTTCTAATTGAATGAACCTTTTTTGGATGGTGACTTTTCTTAGAAGTAAAGAAATTATTTTATATGTTTTAGTTCCTTTACTTTTACTGTTAATGGCACAACAGCCCATGGAGGGCCTAGGCCGAGCTTTTCGCATCCACTCATGTTGTGCGTGTTATAATTGTACATGAATATAATGGACCTACAGTTTAAAGCCGAATCCGAACGGCGAAGTGAAAAGCTTTTCATAGCAATTTTTACTCTTGTAGGTTTGCCATTGCCTGCCACGAGGTGGTGCCGTGTAGAAAAATGATTGTTTCTACTTTTTGATTTTAGCTGCGCCGAGATTCGAACCCCGGACACTCTGCGTAGCAGTCCAACACACTACCACTACACCACAGCGACCACGTACACGTATACAAAATTTTGGACTTCATCATTTCATCATTAACGGAGGGAACCGCCAGATATGCTCTTTGTACAGGGTCGGATTCAGCGCCCTCTAGTTACAGTTTAAATGTGGCTCATTTGCTATTTAAAATTTACTAAGTAGTGCACTGTGAAGTAAATTTTTGTTATTTCTACTCATTCATTCTTTTCTACAAATGGAAAAGTTACCCTCTCTGTTTTTCTATTTATATGTTTGGTACTTCCGAGTTTCTGTTTTTCCAATCACTTTGGCCACACATTTTCTCCAACAACAACAACGACAACGACTAAACCCATAAAAGTCAAAACTCACACAAACAAATGGAATTTTTCATTTGACCAGAAATTGTCAAAATGTCAAGGAATAGAGAAAAACTTCTTTTGACACAATACTTTTTACTTGAGGCTGGCTCACTCAGTCAGTGACATTTCAAGCTACCGCTAATTTTTTTTATTTTTTTTTTTAGTGCATTGGCTTTAGAAAACTGTCATTTTTATTTCAGTCAGTAGATGTCACCTGTGTGTGACTTTTTGTGGCAATCAGTGTTATCATTTTTTTTTTATTAGTGTGTTTGTGACAGATTTCGTTGAGTTTTTAGTGTTTCACACTGACTTCTACAGAGAGATAGGAACAAAGAGAGAAATAGAGAGAGAGAGAGAGAGAGAGAAGAAATGAAAACGAGTTCATTGACGTTTATTATTACAATTTTTATATTAACTACAGAATTGATCACAAATGGCAAATTGTTCATCACTAGCAGAACGGAGGCTTTCCTGATTGTTTTCACTCTCCTTATTCATTGCCTCCTTCTTACTACTAAAAGACCGTTTTGAGGGAAGCAAAACTGGTAACCCCTTCTCTCCTTCCGAAATAGATTCGCTAGTGTGTGTAGTAGTTTTAATACAATAACACTCGAAATACAAAATACTTACAGTGCAAAAAAAGAGAAAATTGTCATTTGATATTCCACATTTTTTACACCCATTTGTCAGCCATTTTCGAAAAAAGCAATACTGATAAATACACATGGAACATTTTAGTCTGTGTGTGTACATCTCATGCAATGCTCATACTATTGGCATTGCATTATGCATACTTACTCGTACAAAGTACAGTACAGTAATCCCAGCTTAATTTCATTGATGAAAATGTACAATTTAAGCTTCAATTAACCAGCGCATACAATTAACCGAGTAATTTGAGTGCAATTTGAACCTAATATTTCTAGCGTAATTACATAACCGGGAAGAAGAATTAAGGCTGGTTCAATTAACCGGGTATTACTGCAGAATAAGTGGTTTACTAATGTTGCGCTGCATAAATGCTGCATGAAATAATATGAGGTTATATTTTTTGAGTATGAGTAGAGTGCTGCCATATGTATGGGAATCTGTTTTCAGTAATCTCTTCTCCTTCTCCAAGACTATTTTTTTGAGATATGCTACTACTCTTCCCTCTTTTTTTTCCCCTCCCACTTCTAAGGTCAGTTTTTCTTCTTCCTCTTCTTCTTCTTATCTTTCTTCTTTAAAGGGACAACAGCCCATGGAGGGCATTTTGCTTCCATTCATGTTATGCCGAATCTTAACGGGAGTTGAAAATATTTCCATGGGCAATTCTTGACTCTTGCTTGCTTGTCATTGTTTGCAAGACTTTTATTTTTTTTTCTTTACTTAAAACTTTACACTTTACTTTTTCCATTTTCGATGATTCCTTCTCTAAGGTAATTTTTCCTCTCAACATTACGTAGCATCTTCTCTCTCCTTATGGAATTGCTCCTACAAGTAGTTTTCCCCATCAGGTACCTAATTTTTGTCTCAAATGGGATGTTAGCTTATATATTTTTCCTCTCTCTTTTCTACTCCTCTTAAGGTTATTTCTCACTCATTTAAGATCTTTTCTTCCCTTGGATAATTTTCCCTGTTCTTCAGGAAATTCCTTCCTCATTTAACACACTTCATAGGACCCACGGACTTGAACCCTATCTTTCCTGGATCCACTACATTTATTTCTCTTGCAGACATGATTTTTCTACATAACCAACTAATCATTTTTAAATAATATGGCAACTTCTCATTATGCGACAGCAGAAAAGAGTAGCATACTTTGATATGTAATTTTATTTTAGTAAAAATTTATGTTTAGAAATGCATTTTTTACATATCAGTTTCTTCCTTTTTAAACATTATAGGTACATATGTATGTATTCAAGTGCCATTTTACAATTCACACATACATTTAAACAAATACAACAGACACACTCAAAACTGTATATTTGTGTGCGCCTAAAAACTGGCAACGAAATAAATAGAAACGGAAATGCAAGCGAAGCAGTTAAAATATTTACCGCGCAATGACAGTGTGAAAAAAATTAGTAGTAGTGGGCACATGCAGGACAAAAAGAACGAGCTGGAAATGGCCAACGTGTGGGTAATATTACATTCTTGTCCAAACAGAAGCACAAATATAATGTCACATTCGCCTCACTAGCACATAGATGGCGCGGCGCTGCGTTTCACTGTGCACTTATTTCTGATGGCAAATTCGTTTATGCACTTGCACACGAATACAATTTTCTCCATGTTTCTTTTTCTGGTTGTGGTTAATGAAAAAATTATTTATTTAGAGTGTAGAAATATTTTGTATGAAGTAAATGTAGAAGCAACAACATCAAAATCAACGACAGCAGCAAAGTAAATGTGCAAAAAAGAAAAGTATATATTAAAAACTAAAATTTTTCTAACGGGGTGAAAAATTATTGCTGACATCACCTGAATGTTCGTTAGGCAATGTTTTTTTTTTTTTGTTTTGTTTGCAACTGTTGCTACTATTCTGTGTTAACTGCTTTGCCATTACAGCTTCCGCTGGCAATAAAAGTGTAGCAAATTTAGCTCATAACATTTTTCTAATTTTCACAAATGTAACCAATTTTTTTACAATATTTTAAGTATTCATTAACATAAGTTGGCTTCAGAGGTTGGGGAGGGGGTAGAATGAGTTGCTTTCAAGCAATTTCGTTCCTTAAAATCTTTTAAAATTGTTAGTCAAACAATTTTCCTGTGGTGCCTCATCTTGGACGCCATCGTTTTGAATCTGATTTGAAGAGCGAATGATGGGTGCAGCTTTTACCGGCAACTACTTAAGTATAGCAGCACAAATAAGGTCTAAGGCACAAATAAGGACTATATTTTTGGCTGCAACCAAACGGAATAAGACTACCGCTATTCAAAGTGCCATGCCTTATATAAGGCGCAAATGTTACGAATCAAGGAGAAATACTCAAAAATGGAAGGCCCTAGACTTCATCCAAAAAGTATGAGAAGTGCCAGTGATCTAATTTATTTTGATTGAATTTTACTTTAAACAACAAACTTAAACAATTATTTATTTATATGAGCCCCTTATTTAAAGGTCTCCACTATTGCCTTCTACCAGTTTATGCATGAATCATGATCAACTCGCAAATGACAAACATTTTCCACCACATGACATTTTTTCGCGTAATAGCAAAACTCCGTTTTAATGATTGTCATATTTCCTTTTACTCAAATTTTACAACTTTCGGAACTACACTTCCTTCTCACTGTAACCAAAACAACTAACCACATATGTAGCCATAAAAGTAGCTACACTTCTTGGCACTTCCAAGCACTTCATGACCACATTCCTTACCCACCAAGTGTTGGATAGCACCAGCTGTACGCTATTCTTCCAATATGCCTACACCAATTTTACGATCAGCGTAAGTACTTATGTGCAATTTAATTATTTTAATGTATTTATATTTACATCATTTTAAACAAATAAATCAAAAAGTCATAAAAACTTTTACGATCGTCCTATTTAAAAACAAAAGAAATATAGCAAATAAAATCACGCACATAAAGAAGTGACAAAAAAAGAGCATAATTGTTGAAAAAAATCATATAAAAGTATTGAAGTATAAAATCAAAATCTATAGCTATAGAAAAACAAGCTATAGGAAACATAAGTGCATACGGTAGGTATTGAAAAGAGGGTATGAATGTTCAAGGAAATTGAAAAACCGTGACATAGCTACATACTTTTTTAAGTATTGCTACGTGAGGTATTAAAAAATCGTACTCAAGTAGATGATGTAGTATACAGCTAAAACAAACACATGTAAGTATGTATGTGTGAGTATAGCTACGTATTTAAATTTTAGAATTCCGTTTCCCTTTCCATAGACAGGAATGCAAACCAAATGGAAAGAAAACAAATCTCGATGAAGAAGAGGTAAAATCGATTCTTCATTCTTCACTTTCTAAGTCAATATCCAAGGCTACAGACGACGGTTTTTCGATAGTCCAACAGAGATAACGAAAGTGGAACTATCGGGCCTCTTTATCTCCATCCAAACTGGCACCTTGTCACCTTCTCTTTCTTCTATCAAACTACTGATTATTTGTCTATGTTACGCATAGATACTGTTTCATGGTTCACGTGCTTGCCCAATTTCTCACGTGACAAATTTTCACTCATAAAATCAATTCGCTCAATCTCCTTTCCCCTGGGCTTCACCATTTATCATTGTAATTATCATTTATCATATCACATTTGCATAAATTACCAAACCAAACCAACTCAAGCCAACCCAAAAACTAAAAATTAAACCAAAAGAATTAAGAAAAAGAATCATCAAAAATCTTTCACAACATTAATTCATCAAAATTTACAAACACCAAACACTGAGCAGAAAAATTTCGCACTCATTATTCTTGCCGGTCACATTGCGCGCTTGTTGCGCGCTTTGCGGCAAATGTTGCCAACATCTAATTTTTCATAATTGAGAACGCGGCGCTACTAATTGCAGCGCGTGCTCCACGCGTCGACCACAAAATAAGAAGAAAAATTATTAAAAATAACGGCAGCACGTTAGTCAATTGACAGTGACAAAAAGAAAAACTCGAAACGGGACGTAAAAGTTTGCCAGCACATTGGTAAGGGACTAATTTACACGCATTGTTGTTATTCTTTAATAAATCTGTTTGGCGGGCAAATTGCTCGTTTAGAATTTAATTAAAATTAAGATGCTGCGCGTCGTTCTCGCCGTCATTATCATTCGCTGAGTGCGTCAGCGTAGTGTTTGACTTCCACCACACACTCTTTAGTTTAGCATCTAACTTCTCCTCCCTTTTTATATGGTCGCCTTTGCTGGGTCAAACTAAAATATTTGGGTTACTTTTTGTTGTGCGCCACTTTTTTCCATTGTTGTTCTATTTTGTTATTTGTCATACTTTAAATTTTTTGTTCGTGTTTCGCATTAGGTTTATATTCTTCTACTCAGCTTCTTTTACTTTGCGTAATTTTTTTAAATATTTGATTTGGAGGAGAACTCCTCTTTTTCATAATTTCTTTTTCCATTACCGTGGCGCATAGTGTGGGAAACTTTCTGTTGGTTTTTGTTTTTATTTTTATTGTTCAAATGATTATAATGTTTAACAACAGTTTGTACGTGCAGGGACATGCTAATGATTATTGTTATCTGCTCTTGTGCATCAGCAGCTATTTGCTTCTGCTGCTTCTTTTACTTCTTCCTGTAGCTCTTGCCGTTGCGTCGCTGGAACTGAGTTTGCTGTAAGGCATTAGTGGTTAGAAATGTCGTTCTCTGCTTTTATTAAAAGCGAAAAATTGGCACAATATGTTTTCATTATACTCTCTTCATTGTGCTTTTACTGCTTCTTCTTCTTCTTCGCTTCCTTTTCTTTGGTAATTAGTTGGAGTGCTTTTTAACATTTTAACGCTATAAAGATGCTATGGTTACATTTTTTGTTTAATTCTTGTGAGGAAATTATTAGTTTAATGTTTATTTTTTATACTAATAATTTGTAAAATTAATACTAATGTTTGGGTAAAGTGCGGGAAAGGAGGCAGTGAAACGCCGAAGGAATAGGGGGAAGAGGAGAAAGAGATGAAAAAGAAGCAGCAATCCATTCCGAGTGGCATTCCAAAGATTTTTCCCAAAAGCTGATTAACTTTGAGTTAAGAAATTACTGAAGCTAAAACAACTGAATTAAATTTGGGCCCAAAAGTATGTAATATTATGTGCAATAAGCTACTACTATACACTGATTTGGTACAGCGTTATCAAATATCAATTGCTAACTCCGAATAGGTATTGATCTTTTGTAAGGCTAGTAGTTAATTTATTTCGAAATCGATCTATTCGCAAAATTTTAAAGAGTAGAATCGGGAAAAGTTTGAACAACACGGCCCTCGGTCAAGTGGGAGGTTGGGAGGAAAATCCGTTGCGATTCGATTGAAAAAACACGTTTCCATCATGGTTGGTTGGAATGACATACCATCTTAACCCCATCCTTTTACTGTAAACGAATGCTTCAAGCACACTGAAACTAAAATAATCATCCGAGGTAATGATTGTTGTTTAAAATACATACCACGTTTGGACATAAGTCTAACGAAATCCAAAAGAGCAATATATTCCTACTTACAATCATTTGCTTCCTACAATCAATCAAGTGATTGTAAAAAAAAATTTCTTCTCAGTCTGCAAGTTGGTATGGAAACAGCTCAGTTATTACCTGCAACGATAACGATATTTCTACAGTGATAAATCCAAAAAGGAAGAGGGTGTTGGATCTGTGATTCTTCGAAATTCGGTTTCTTTATGGATCACTAGAAGACAAGCAACAATTGAAGATCTGAAAAAGACAATCATAAGATGTAAAGCTTACTTTCTGAAGTTTATTCAATGTACCAAGGAAAACATGGAATAACATTCAAGTTTCAATCTCCTGGATTAATGGGAATATTGAATATTGAGTGATAAATTATACACATGTACTTTGCTAGAGTTGAAAAAGTTGCTGGTCAAGAAAAGTAACTGGAATCGGGAACGATACTCAGAGCGAAGTGAAATTCCTGATCATATCGCACCAGGATGAGTAATGCGGCATCGTAAGGAAAAACTTTGTATATGAAATCAGTAATATATAAAATAAAGATCCTAGCACTGAGTTTTTTTTGGAGAATGTAGAATCTTTGAAGCCATCAGTTCAATTGACTTAAAACCTGCAATTATTCTCATACCACAAAATTTCAACTTATTTCATATGTAAAGTGCATACGATTACGATTTTGCAAAAAGTATCATTACGAATTCAAAGTTGAATATTATTTTTCACATAAAAGTAAACTGTGTACGAAAAATATCACATGAATAAATGATTACAATTTATCGATAATATGGCAATAATTTCTGATGATAGAGAGAATTCATTAAAACAAAGACCACAGCAGCTACGAATATTGAAAAATGTTACTAAAATTGAGTAAATACTAAAGTTTTAAATTATTTTTGACTTACTATAGAATACTGGAATCTAGCTACAATGAGACCATGGGCCATGATGAGACTGTGTTTAATCTAATGACTGCAGTTTGTGATATGTTCGCCAAAATAATCTATAGGTATAAAATAAAACATGGATGACTTAGGTTCCGAAAATCTGTTACCAGAACAAATACGGTTCTCTGCACTATATCCAATTCCCCATAATCAGAAATCTTCTTTGAAGGGTGTCCGCCAAACCATTACGCCGTATAACCAAAATGTTTATAAAAGGTCAATAATCAATCTTTAGTTCATTTCCAATTCAAAACAGGTCAAAGCAAGACATGAATTTTATAAGTACTTATTACGGGGTATATGGTAGTTCGATTTTAATTCTTATTTTCCTTCCATAAGAATTTTCATAAATAACTGGATGACAGATGACGAAAATGCCTTGTAATAGCGAAGATGCAAACCTTACGCAGTAACTTTAATCCATATCTATGTTAGCCTTGACACAAACCGAATAAAACAATTGTGTCACAGTGATTCGTTTATGGATAATCAGCTATTTAACACTAGTTTACCACAATTTGTGAAGCCATTAGAACTAAAGAAAAAAATAAAATAATTCAAAACAAAAAAATGCTTCTACATACAAATTTGTAGATGCGATTCTCCTTTTCCTTGATTGTGTATGATTTCCCCTGGGGATCTTTTAGTGCTTTATTGAAATGATGAAGGATTTTTACAGAAATTTACTTCATTGCTTCCGAGTTGATGTATTGTAATTTTTTGGCTTTAGTGTAGTAATTAAAATATTAAATTTCCGGCACATAACCATGATTCCTTTATAGACAAGGCAACGAGAAAAAGAGAGAGCATCAACCAGCAAAAATATACTGAGATTTAAAGAGAGCGAGGGAAAGAGATAAAATGCTACGTTTTTCTCTTCACTTTTTCAATAATGTTGGAGTTTCAGTTTGAAAGTTGTCGATGAAAAAGCAGATGATGTGTTAATTGACCACATTTCGAACAGAGCAGAAAAGTACATGCGTGTGTGTGTGTGTATGTGTGGGTGGGTGTGTGTGCATTACAGTGTGGCAACATTATAAAACGATATGGTATATGGTGTACAGTAGTTACACATACACGCTCTCACACACATACACACATACACATGTCGGTATGCAAAAGTACAATGCTACTATACATATATGTATGTACAATGATTGTTGCTACTGTAAGTTTGGCTGCTGTTGCCGTCTGCTTCTTGTTGTTACTATTGCTATGTCTCTACTGCATTCGTTGTTGCTGTTGTTGTTGGTTTGTTGGTTTGTTTGTTGCTTTGCTTGCTGTTGTTGATGTTGCAGTAAATCCCTGCAAACTCAATTAGAAATTCCATTTTTGGCTTTTAGCATATGTCCGTAACGTGCTACGTCTGCCTGTATGTCTGTCCGTCCATCGTTAGTTCAGTTGTCCATCGTGCGCTACCAATTATTGATTCCTTTTCTCATCACAAACACACACGGCAAGAGTTGAAGTTGCAATCGCTTAGTTTTTTGTTATTGCTGCTGCCAGCCGTTGTCCATCGTTCATCATGATAATGATGATGATTTTTAATCCTATAGAACACAGCAAGAGCATCAGCATCAGCAGCAGCAGCAACATAAACTCTGAACTGAGTACAGCAAACACACAGCAACGAAAAAGGCATTATAGAATATGTAAAGAAGAGATTTTTGGGAAGTGAAACTTGTGAACCCAGTTGGGAGAAGGGTGACGGTTGGGCTTTTCATGGTTGAAGTCAGCTTTTAGAAATCTCGCATATACATATGTATGTATTTGTATAAGGCTAGTAAAAAATATCAGTGACTGAAATTTATATATATTTCTTCCTCGCTGTCCAGGAAGTTCAATAATAGATTGAGCCTTGAATTTTTACCAGTCTAGGATCTAGAACTTAGATTTTAATAAAAAGGAGAAAAAGAATTTTGTAAAAGATTGAGAACTACACTGTTTTCTGACTTAAGGCCTGAACTCAGGTCTAAGGAAGGTCCGAACTTTTCTCTGATTTCAGGACGTTAGTTTACTTAACGTAGTTCTTGAGTAAAGTAAGACGCAACAATATTTGATTTCAGCTTCTACGCAGGTAGAGCTATGGGTGTATAAACTCTTCACAGATTTTTGGCCCGAAGTAAGGTATTTATAAAGTGAGTAGGACTGCACTATTTTCCTCCTTCAGCGCGCAACTCACTTCAGATTTCAGGCTTAAAGTCAGCCCTAAGAAACAAGAACAGAATTACATATTCTAACTTCTGAGTTGAAAACATGCCAAACCTTTTCAACTGGGTCTATAAATGAGGATGCGTTTGTGTGCACTCTTAAGCCTGTATATTGATACAATTTCTGTTAAATGTGATATTTTGTGTTAATGTAATGCGAGCTTAATACGAACTAGCTAATACATATTTCGTTTTGTGTTTTTCAATGTGCATGTAAATGACCGGCAATCTTTGAATATCAATTAAAAAATCTGTTTGTTGGCAATCAGTGAAATAAAAGAAGAAACTCAAAATCAAAATCCGATTTCATCATTAAAGCTTAAGCACAACTTGCCAGACCCATGATATCTGCTTACGTACTTAGTAAGCTTTCCTAGCGACATATGCTAATGGTGGCGTTCTGCTGCTGCTACCGCATCAACATATTCCACGTAAACCTACAACATGAACTTCGTCCTCGTTGTGGCCTTCTCTTTTACATTATGTGCGTGTGTTTTTTAGTGTATCTCTGTGTGTGTGTGTGTGTGTGTGTGTTTGTGTGAAATTAGTGCACGAATGCATATTAAAACCTCCGGAAACGGATCCAAATGCTGCGCTGCCGTGCGTTCTAATGAACATTGGACGAGTGAAAAGGAAGGTGAGCGAATAGAATAGGCTCATGCAAATGCATAAAACGCACTTCGGTTGTATGTATGCGTGTGTGTGGGTGTGTGGGTGAGTCTGTTACTGTAAGTTAATTTTTCTCTAAGTCTAGCTATGTGTTTTTTGGTGTTTATGTGTGTTGTTTTGTTTTTCGTATGCATTTTGTGTTTAGTGGCCAAAAATCATAGCGTTAACTTTGAAATGAACACATTTTGTCCATTGTGGGTATAATTTGTGGTGCACAATCAGGTACAATAACATTGCAGCATAAGAATTGAATGTTATATGTGTGTGTGTTCGTGTGGGCATGGGCGTGTGTAGCTACAGTGGTAAAATACGGAAGTTGCAGTAAATCAAAACACAAGCTATGATTATTTTCCCACTCTCTCTTTATAATACATTCCTAACAGAATCAGTGCTCAGCAAAAAAAAATAGGTACCAGCGCGTCAGAATGTTTAGCTAAGGAAGGCAAGGCCAAAAGCAAAGATGAAAACGGTTAGGAAGATTCGACCAATAGCGGTGCCTGGTAAAAGCACGTGTTATGCGGACATTTTGTAGGCTGTAAAGAATTATTTCAATCCCAAATCCTTTAAAGGCAAAATAAGGCCCGTATGAAGGACAACAAAGGAAGAGCAACTGCGGGAAATGAAGCATTAGATGGAGACGAACATAATCAGCCATCAACCGCTGATCGAGGATGCGCCAACAAATTCAGTGATCATTTTATGCAAAGGGCAAGTTGCCGATGTCTCGACGAACGCTTTCCTCCTACTGGAATTTTGAATGTTCGAGTATTATTTCCTTCATAATAAAATTATTCTCTACTGTAATTTAGAATCGCATTACATAATTGGACTTTTATTCCAGAATGTCCGGGGACCTCGCTGCAAGTGGGCCTTCTAACTCATCTCGTCATCTCGGGCCCGACTAGATGAACGGTAATAGTTTTGAATACTACACTACGCAGTAGTGCTAAGTGGGCGTGGTGGATATCAGCTTAAAACATAGTGTTCGGAAGAGTTTTAAAGCGCGAGAAACGAATCGAGTTATTGAAGTAAATTATACTTGGCGTTCTTTCTTTCGCATTCTGCCATGACTTTTTGTATTCATTTCCCTATAAATTTCCACGGTAGGCTTTGCAACATAAATATTTTAAATGAGAAACTCACATTTTTCACCATAGTACAAATTTTCAAAATCCCAAAGGCAAAATGCCAAATTTATTTTAAGCACGGCAGTTTTTTTTGTTTGTCAAGGGAATAGTAGGGGTGAGGGAGGTCTATCGGTATTTGTCATTTTGTATGTGTGTAGAATAATTAAGAGATCAGAATGAAAAGTAACTAGAATAGCATTTAAATTACAGCTGATGATTAATCGGTTACAAAAATGCACCTACAGCTGCAGTTAAAAAAATTTCACAGCTGCGGCAAATTTTCAATTCCGGTTTAAATTTTAAGTAAATATCGAATTAAGAAAACTATAAGATCGATCATTTTCAAAATCAATATTTGCCAAAGGAAAACGAGCAATAAGACAACCCAAGCCAAGTCGAGACTAAACAAAGTTGACTGGACTGGACTTGACTATTTAATAAAAAAAAATGACTGTAATTTCAGGAAATTGAAAGTTGTTTACAAAAATCCTTCAACAATTTGTCATCCACCAATTCAACTATACAATAAACAGTCGAACCATCGCAATCGATCAGTTTCTTATGTAAATTGTTGATAAGACTCGTGCAGAATAAATAAAATTTTTCCGATAAGCAAAATAAAACAAAAAAAAGAGAGGAGCAGCAGCCGCACGAAATTCGTTCAACTTCAAATGCCATTTCTCAAGTGTACTCGTACGCAGGCATGCCTTTCATTCATCTATTTGTCTGTCCGTCTGTCCGTCTGTCCGTCTGCCGGTTTGGTTTGTCTGTGCGTCATTCGACATATGTGCGCATGCCCCGTAGTCGTCGCCTAGACGCCGAAATGGTGTCTTTATCGCATGCGCAAAAAAAAACGTATATAAACTCAAGCGTCAAGCCTTAAGCCTCTAACATTAAAGCAATGCATATCCAACCCAACAAACCTAACATTATCTAAAAAAAAAAAACATTACTGTTTCATAATAATTACTTAAGGATTTCTTTCGATTTTTTTATGTGAGGTTAGGGAATAGAGGAATTGCATCCAAACGATTTCGCTACGAAATTCAATTCCGCACTATGAAAGATTATGGAAACCGTAGTCGCAATAAATTCTTGGCGACCTGGAAGCATTTGGTTTGCTGGGTACTCGCATAAGTTGGAATGCTTTTGTTGTCTTGTGTATTGGTTGCGTATCTTTCGGTTTTTTGTTTTCCCTCTTTTTCTCTATTTTTCCTTAGTTTTCTTGTTGTCACTGTTTTCCTTCTTAAATCATAAATAAACACTGAAAATAGTTAAATTTACACAGAAATGCAATATCTATCAGTTGAAATGTGTAGTCAGAGTACTCAATTCATTATTTGTTTATTGATAAATTTATCAAAGCAAATGACTTGAAGCAATATTATTGATAAAGTTGATGTTTGTATGAATGTGGATGGTTGGATAAATACCATACATATGTCATATCTTTCTCCTAAGCGAGCAAGTGCAACTGTTGAAATTGTCGGCACGCAAGCCAACTGCATTTACATTCTTCAAGTACAAGGCATTTTCTTCGAACAAACGCCATTGAGAATTGAAGATATTAATTCTTTGGAAAATATAATTGCAGCTTAAAAGCCTAGAGTTGGAAGTGTTTAAGAGTTTATCTCATATTCGCGAAGTTCTAGCCAGTGTAAAGCTTTATTGAATCACTACGACTTGTCTTATATAAGTCCGAGTCGTGTTACGGCCGATAAGGTTTTAACCAGCAAGACCAAATCAATGTCAATCGATAATTCTTGCAAAATATTGACCCCATTGCCAATTCAATTGTACAACGATTCGAGTCTGATAAAAATTATTGATCGTGCAGTGAAAACGTACAGCTACAATTTCGAAATTTTACAGGAGAACAAAAAAACTTTCACATTTCCTTATTTTTTATGTAGAAACTTACCAAAAAGCGATTTTAGAAAACAAGTTTTAAAAAAGTAAACAATATTTTTGAAATTTGATCACTAGCACTGGCCCCTGGAGGATATCTTCCAGCACATATCCATAACCATTTCTCTTTTATATTATAGTATGGGTGAAATTGCTCTTGAAAATAACTCCATGCAACAAGTTTGGGACTACCTTAATCTCTTCTCTAAGCACATCTTGATCAAAAACGTCCCATTTGATTGGCAAGATAAGACATTGTGACAAGATCTCCTCTCTGAACTTATGGTAGATGAAAGATGATAGGTGAAAAAGTAAGCATGCTATAGTTTATGAAGCAGTTCGTACGCAGAAAACTTTAATCGATCAACAGTAAGATTTAAAAATACTGAGCAATTGCTAATCGCTGTCATTAAAAATTTGCTCTTCATTGATTTTTCCTTCCCTCAGTTGCACACTTTACACATTATTCAATTACCAGCAGCTAAAAACATTCAAAGTTCGAAATCCATACGAAAGCCAAAAAATTAATAATCGTTCAATAGCGATGTTACGCTGTCTGTCTGTCTGTCTGCCCGTCTGTCTGTCTGTCTTCCTCTCTGTCCATGGCACATGCCAACGGGCTTACGACTATCCCAAGCCGCTGCCCGTGTCTAACTAATAAACGCGTTTCGATAATGTTCTTTACAATCATTTCTGTGTCTGTCTGTTCGGTTCGGCGGTGCTTCATGTTTCTGTCTCTGTTTTTGAGTCATGAATGATTTTTGTATTTTGCTCCTCGCTTTTTACTTATTTTTGTATTCGCAACACGTACGCACATATCAATTGTTGTTATTGAGTTGTTGTTATTGTTGTTGTTGTTGTTGTTGTTGTTATTTTGTTGCATCTGTTTAAGCCACTTTCGGCATAACGCACTAGCTGCCTAGCTCCCCTCCCGTCTGTCTGCCATGTCGGTCGGTTTGTTTGCCTGTCTATCCCATAGATTCACTGGTGTACATATTCAAATATACTTACGTATACTATATACTTATGTGTGTATGTACTATGTACTATATGTGTGTGTGTGTGTGTGTGTATGTAAAAGCGTAGCGCGTATCTTGTAGATTATAGACGAATTAAGTTGATAAGATGACAATACTCGCACAAAGTGTATACATTGTCTTGAATGTCAATGTTTTTCATAGCATAATTTATGATAAAAGTCTTCACTTTGAAGTACACAGCATGACAATGACGCGTTGAAGACGCATTGAAGACAGCAGCAGCGTTGGCTCAAAGTGTTGTATGGAAAAATTATCCTAAAGCACTTCACAGCTACTTTACACTTTGTTTTTATTGAAAATAAAATGGCAACACTGCATGAATATTTTTACTTTCTGCGAAAGCGAAGATTGAGTTATCAAGGATGAGCTCTGGATTACTCCCATGGTTTCTCTCAGAACATTTCACACTGTATTTTCATGGGAGTTTGAGGAGTTTGATGTGTGGATCAAGAACCAACAATGCATATTGCCGATAGCCCGATACCCGGAAATAAATCTACATGTGCCGCTTCACATTTTCATCGTACCAGATTCCATTTGATATGAGTCAGCATTCATTGCTTTCCTTTGACTTTATAAATTATTATAGTATTCCATAATTTCAGTAGGTACTTATTTCTCTGCAGATAAACTTTTGTGAATCCTATTCCTTCCACGTTTTAGAATATAATTGCGAAAAGATTTCATGTAATTCCCAAGACAAAATGTAAACTGAAGGATAGATTCCAATAGTAACTAGAAACTAGTGGTCCAATCTCTTCTGAACGGGACCACCCCGTGACAGGCAATTGCAAACCTTGAAGAGTAACAATTACCTAAGAAGAGCCTTTCACATCACTGTACGGATTCGGTATAAAACTGTCATGTATAAATATAACACGCACAACATGAGTGAATGCGAGAAGTTCGGCCTAGGTCTTCTATGGGCTGTCGTGCCATTAACGAAGAAGAAGTAACTAGAAAGAAATGGGTGATTTTCTCAAGGAAAAAGAATATTCAATTAAAATGTTTGAAACTATCGATTCTTAAGATTTATAAACCATTGGAAATGCTATTTTTGATCACATGAAATCAAAAAAATATATCAAAAAGTTAAGATCTAACTTTTTGGTCTTTCACTTATTGGTGAGGTATTTAGTTTTAGACTGATCATAATCAAAATGAAGAACTACTACGTAATTTAAGAAAACTTTCTGATTTAAATACTCTTCTGCTCAGGCCTAACCAGGTCTGACTTAAACAAATTTGACTTGAGCCTTCAGAGCTGATATTGCGAATTGACTGCACACTAAACTACTTGATATCTCATAATTACTCCATTGATTACAATCTAAAATCAATGGATCTGGATCTGGATCTGAGTGTCATTGACTGGAGTTTAGTTATGAATAATTTTCTAAACTAAATATTTAGAAACATTTTATAAATATGAAAAACATTTAGATTACGTTATTAAATTATTATTAAAGAACAAAAACAAACAAACTCGAATTATACGAACTGGCAGGACTTCTTCAAACACTTTTAACGCCATTGTCGTTTATTTTATAGTATATTTGATTTGAGATTTTAAAGTAAATCGTTTTTTTTTAGAAATTCTGTTTATATTTTCGAAGAATTTCAAAGTATCAACTTTCCGAATGCACATTGAAATATCAACTTTTATGTAATACAAATTTGTTTTTGATATTGTTGTTGTTGTTGTTGTTGTTGTTGTTGTTGTTGTTGTTGTTTTCTAAAATTAAAATAACAAACATTTAGTTTTTCCCCTCAATTTCTTAGTGACTTAGTACATACAATGTTTTCTTGTAAGTTCTTTTTTTTCTTGTTGTGGTTGTTGTTGTTTTGTTTACACTTGAAACTTTAATGAACGCGTAATTAATTGGTGGTGCAACACTGTGCTCCAGTTGGAGGCGAATCGAAGTGGGGAGGCTGAGCAAGCGGCAAAGACTCTCAAATATCTATAGTGTGCGGTTGCAGCGTTGTTGTTTTTGTTTGGCTGTTGTCGTGGGGGAGCGCGAGCTGGCTCACGCTTATAGTTTGTGTGTAGTACTTAAATGTTGTTGTTGTTGTTGTACTTTGGTCGCTGCTGCGCCGGCTAATGAGATTCTGCTTAAAGTGTTGAAGCCATAAGAAAACAACAAGAACAACAAAATAATATAAAAAAAATAAATAAAATAATTGTTTTAATATTCAAATGAAAAAATTCATACAATGTTTGAAATTTGAGTTTGACGGAACTGGATAATTTCTGTTGTTCCGCAACAATACGCTCTGGATTTAAATACTCTCCCGATTAAAGGAATACTGATGGAAGCGGATTGAAGTCAAGTCATATGAGGAATAAAATCATTGTTGAATAATAAGAAAACAGAAATGAAATAGTACCAATCGAGGGAAGCTTTCAAAAGGGAGTCTTAAAAACAAATCCAGTCAGCGGAGCTTTAATGCTTAACCAGCAGGTTCAAGTAATGTCGGAATCTAGAAAGTTTTACCAGATTAAATCGAAATTCTAAATCAGATCAAAAACTGTTAAAACGGTTAAAACAGTTTGGCAGACAAAAACTCAAACCAAATATAGAACAATAAGGGAAAATATAAATCAAAAATATAAGCGATATTTAAATTAAAGATTAGACTAAATTTAAACTAAAAATCGGCCCAACGTATAGAGCACGAAATCTTGCCCAAATTACGACAAACAATCAGGTAAAAATTCAGTCCGAAATTCAGTGCAAAAGTACAAAAAGTAGACCAGAAATAGAATCAAGATCCAAACCAAACAATTTAAACTATAAACCAACCAAAAACTACGTCGAAAGTCAGACCAAAGAACTACCAAAACTAAAACATAAATTCAGACCAAAAACCCTTTCAAAAGTCTAACAACAGCGGCTACATCATCTCGAAAATGATATTCAACGAAAATGATATTCAACGAGAATTTCACTTCACTTCTACCCTCAAGGAAGGAATGGAGTAAGGGATTTTTGATAAACAGCATCTACACCACAATTTTCATGGATGGCTCCAAAATGGATTATGGTGTCGTAGCTGGTATATATTATGGAAAACTGGGCATTGAATAGTCTGGGTGTCTTCCTAAGTTGGCGTGAAGAGATATGCGCCTCTTCCAACAGAAGAGAATGTATCATTTTCTGTTCTAAAAAGGAGTCTTGATTGGTGTCTTGAGGTAAATGTAAATTTTTGTTTGTAAGTATTTTTTGTCTAATCGGGGAATTAAACTTGAGACTTTTCGTAACACACGCTCTTATCGCACGCGCTACTGAAATAATTTAACGACCCTACATTTTCCTTAAATCCTGTCTCTCAAAAAAATATTTAACCAGGGTTCGCTATCCTTAACCTACCGAGCAGTACAAAGCTTAAAATTGCTTTTCAGAAAGCAAATAATCCCAAAATTTCCTTTTCTCACCATAAATCTTAATCGCTTTGCATTGATCCCGTATCTGTCACAATATTGTCCCAATTGGCTGTCAACAATTTCGAGGAGCATATCGCGGCCACACAATCGCAATTGCGCAGCAATACGTTTCCATAAACGAGTTTTCAAACTGTCGAATGCACATTGCAACGTGCTGCAGCGATTTCTGAAAGAAGCAGGGGGCATTAATCAAGATTTCAGTCAATCAGACGCGCGCCAACACACAAACAAACTTTTACACACACAAGCATACTCAATTTTTATTTAATGCTCTTCAGTTTTGTTGCTTTGCCTGGTTGTGTTGTGAGGCACATGTGTGAAATGCGTGTGAAATTTTGAACAAAACAGTTTTGAATACAAAGAGAAAAAGTTAAGACTCAAGTGCAACATGTGAAGAAGGAACGGCAAGTCCAGGGACAGAGGAGGGAATATGAGGACACAAGAGGTAGTGATTGTGCTGCTATGGCATGCATGCATTTATGTGTTTGTGTGTGCCTCATAATTGGGGTATTAGAAGTAGGATTAAAAGCGCTTAAATGTGAGCTTCTTGAGTTACGAGCAGCAAAGCAGCAGATTTTTCTTTCTTTTGCTGCTGCTGCTCCTGATTCAGCATAACAGATAAAAATTATATTTTAAATGTTTTCCAGTTGTTTGTTTTGTTTCTTTGTTTTCTTAAGTTCTGTTTTGTGGTCTTCAATTCAAACACTTCAAGTTATAGCGACCGGTTTTTCTGTTCAGAACTGTGCACTGTGCCTCAACGCTGATAAGCGTCAAGTAGTAGCAGCAACAGCAGTTGAAGCAAGAAAAGCGTGTTAAACGCATTGCTGCGCTTGTTGCATTTAATCATCATCACCATCAATATCAGCGTCATCGCCATTGCCATCGCCAACGTACATGTTGGCGATAAAGTCATAAAAAAAATTGTTCTAAATTTTCCAATTTTTTTTCTTTCTAATTTTATGAAAAAAGAAAATTATAAATTTATGAGTGCATTATAAATATAGTAAAACACAATATTAATATTATTACTGAGATATTAATAAATCAATTGAAGGGAGCAGGCGTGCATGTGTGTGTGTGTGTGTGTGTGTATGTGTTAATGAGGCGTGTTCTTATTTAAGCGTAAACATGTTAATTTATGGTTTTTTTTTTTTTTGGTAAAGCTTAGAAATAAAAGCAGAATAATAAACTTTCACTGAATTAATGCATGCATTTTATGATTTGCAACACTCATTCATTGTTGATTCAAATGAAATGCGCACTAGGTACATGCTAACCATAAAAGCCTGACGCTGACGTCATCTCTAATCTTCGGCTTCTTCTTTAATGGTACAATAGCGAAGTGAAGAACTTTTCTCAAGTTAAGTCTCAAACCCGGCAACCCTGCGGAATGGTTCAATACATAACCAGTTACGTTGTGAGGAAATTGTCCGGAAAAGTGTTAAAAGACTGCCGATTATAGGTTTACATTACTTATCTGAAGATTAGATTTTAGTTGGACCTGCAATTGAGATATCACAATGGACTTTAACACTTTCTATGGCAAGTCTTTGCCAATACTATATCTTATAATTACTAAATGATTGTAAGTGTTAATTTGTAGTAGAGCGATATGAACTAAGCTTCTTTTTACAATATATCACAATGACCCTTTTTGGCCTGACCGTACTATTACCCACGAGAAGCCACTCGAATACACTCAATCCTACTAAACACTTGCTCTACAAGCCAATCCTAGAGGGAGATTAAATCTACCACAAATCCTTAGGTTAGGTTAAGTGGTTGTCCATTAGAACACAATTAGGCCTAAGGTAGTCGATTGTGATACCCACGTGCTCCTTAGCCCCAAATAAAGCCCTTGTTAGGAAAGGATAGTGGAATCAGCCACTCTTGAATTGTGGGTATGCCAATTAAATGTAACTTCTGATTGAATAATCTTATTTTTGGTATGTCGAAAAAAGCAGCATAGTTCCTCTTTTCTTAAAGCAGTTTATGAAGTACCTCACTTTGACTGATCTACCGACGGTGGCACCACGATTGCGATGAATTCCGGTATTAAGTACAACGCAGCTCACATTGTTATAGTTTGTAGAGTTTGGGTTTTCAGTCTATGAGTTTTATCTGATGTTTGTCTGGTGTGATTTGCGGCGTGAGTTTAGGTCTGATTTCTAGCATTTATTTGGTCTCACTTTCATTCTGATTATCGATTTAGGTTTTAGTTTTGGTCTAACTTAATTTTTGATCTAAATTTTGCTTTGGGTTTATTCTGAATTTACTTTGACTTTTGTCTAGTTTTTTGTATTCTTTAATCTGAATTTTGTCCGACTTTCCCTATCGTTTGTCTGATTTTTGGTCTAAATTAAGTAGGAGTTTTAGTCTGGATGTTGTCTGATTTTAAGTGATTTATGCTACTACATGAACTAACCTTCGATCTGAAATTCTGTATAGAATTTGCTCTTCTTTGAGTTCGATTTTCGGTCTGAACTTTGGTCTGGATTTTGGTAAGGATTTACTGAAATCAGCTTTTCCAAAACCCAATTTTCAAAACGAGTATTTCGAGTATTTTTACATCGTTTTTTTATGAAGCAAGAGTTCAATATTTCAATTTATTTTACAAATAAAAGAAAAACTTTGAGGCAAACCGACTTATACAAACAGCTCTACTTGCCCTTTAGAGTCTTGATGTATTTACCTTTAAATTACCAAAAATGGCATTTTTATGATGAACTAATTGAAAAGCAGAACCACAAGTGAATTAAAAACCAGTATGCCCAAAACAGTTCTGTTGATATACTCAACAGTGAAAATAAATTTTTTTTCGCAACTCTTCCTTCCCATACCTATCACACAATCCTTTGCCTACCCTTTGGCTTTCCAATATTTCGGTTAAGACTGAACCTTCACAATTTCTAACAAAAATTGTTAGCATAATTTATTTCCTTAGCATTAGGTAAATGCAACAGGAGAATTCACTGTTCTCTTATTACTGTTTGTTTTCTTTCAAAATCCAACACATTCCTATGAAACAATGTTAAAAATGAAACAAACTGAAACTCTTATACGCTTACGAATGGGAGAGCAAATCTACTCAAAGTCATAAAGCAGCAAATAAAAGAGAACGGCAACTAATCTAAGACCGTTGATACTGTAAGGTGAGGGATGTAAGTTCTGCTGTAAACTGATGGTAAACGTGCACACTGTACAGCGTACATATGTGGATACTTTGCGGCACAGGTACGTAAACAAATGTTGTCTTGATTCATTAACAGAATATCTACTACTTACTAGCCAATTTTTGAAACTAAACTAAATAAATTAAATACAAATATTTTTCTAATTTTTAATTTTCACTTTGGCTTCCTAACTTTTGTCAAACGAAATGTTGTTTTGCTGAAAAAAAGTACGAGATTCTTACTGTACCTTAAAATTTTTAACCTAATAATTTTATGTTGTTCACTCTTTCATTTGTGTTCTTTTTCTCTGTCTTGTTTTCATATTTCCCAAATACTTTCGTTAAGTTTCGCTTAGTTTGCGTTCGTACGCTCTCAATTTACATACATGGCAATGTACCGGAGCAACAAAAAAGTATACAGAGCGCATATCTGTGAGAAACATTTTCAATACACACACTCATGCATTTACACTCTTTTGCTCTCTGTTGCTCAGTTCTACTGCAGTTTCTTCCTTTTTATTTGTTCAGCTTGGAAATTTTAATATTATTTTTACAACAACTTCACTTCGTCGTTACAACGATGACACAATTCAATCGCTCGCTAACCTTCGTACGGAGTGTTACAAACCAGGAAAACGTTACGGGTGTGTATCGAACGCGTGTGATTAGAGATACATTAAGTGTTGAAGTAGTAGTGGCTTGTATCGTGTTAATTGCTAGTATCTTTTGCGATACGATTCTATCATACACCAGCATACAATTGATTTAATCAGACAAAAACATACAACCAAATATAAAAGTGCAACTACGAAAATTGTAAAATTTTGTTTTTTTTTTTTTATGTGCAATTTGTCATGCAAATATTGTCGGTAACAACAACAATTAGAAAAAGCAATACGTATTTACGATTATCGCACTGGGTAGCCTCGATAACGTTTTCGTCTCCGGTATTCCGTGTTTCCGTGTCCGGTTTTCGCAAGTGACAATGAAATCGATGAGATTTAGTGTGAATATCGTGGAATTTAAACGAATTTATAACAACAACCACTGAAAAAATAATTGAGAATCGCTTTAAAAGTTTTACAAAAACAAAAACAACCTTAAAATACATAAGCGTGTGCAAAATAGCATCAATAACAACAACAAAAAAGTCGCATGAGATTTAATTGAGTAAATTATAGAAATGCTGTTTGAAACGTAGAAATGTTGTCATTAAAATCAATGGTACCACATAAATCAACGTTAATGCACTGAATTTTTAATCAATATCTAATGGAAATATTTAAAGTGTTTCTAAAATTGAAAAAAATATATGCTTTAAAATTCTATCAATTTTGTTGCTAATTCATGAAATATGTGAGAAGTACGAATTACAACAACAAATGCAAATTATTAAAGTGCAATATGTACGCAAATTAAAATAGAAATTTAAGTGGATTGCAATGAAAAATGTAATATTTAATTGTTCTCTGTTGGATATGAAATGAAATCAAATATTGGAAGACCATAACTTGAACACCCAATATCCGAGATACAAAACATTAAACATTTTTGTAAAATTTATAGCTCGTCCTTTCCAGCGCTATACAATTCATAGCAAATGAGTAAAACGTAATTCTTTCATTCAAATTGAAAGTGTGCTTTTAATAATTTTTATTACGCTTAAATTATCCGTTTTAGTTTTCAATTACCGAAACTAACAAAATTTATGAATATGATGACAATTATGCACAATAACTGTTGAATATTGCATTTAACTAAATACAAATTAATTATAATCTCCAATTCTCAACGCATACGCTTAAAAGGAATATACTGACTTTCAACATAATCTTGGATATATTTTCTACAACTTCGGAACGGATTTTTGTTTATTTGACTGGATTATATGTAATGTTTGAAATTGTTGGGAGAATCTGAAAAAATACGATCCAAATATTGGGGTAAGTCAATAGAGCATAAAATTTAATAAGCAACAAATTTGTCGTTTCTAGTTTCTAATTCCATGAGCCATAACATCTATTCTCTGATCATTGATATTTAAAAAAAAGTTTTCGAAAAATCTTAAATAATACTTAAAGTCTATCTATTTAAACTTAGCTGGAATCCAAATTGCAAATGTACATATGAGAGTTAAACTAGACAAATTATCGTTAACTAATACCAGCTTAAAGTTAACGAGTCTCAATTTACTGAAATTGAAATTAATGCAAATTTTTAATCACTCGCTTAAAGTGTTAAATCTAAACTAAGTAAAATTCTAAATGTATTTTCGATTTAAATTTAGTTCCAGAATTTCCGCATAAAATTCAAATTTATTTTAGAATTACAATATTTGAGAAGAGTTAAAATTATTTGTAGATTTTAAATGTATTCAAATATTGATACACAAATATTGGCTTCAAATTGATTTATAATTTGCTTAAGAAGATTCCAGATTGAATTCAAAATTGCTGCGAATGATTTCTAATTGATAACAGATTTTCTTAAAAATGTTAGAAATCAATTCTTTGGATTTTAAATTGGTTTTCAAATTGCTCCAGACTTGAAAGACTTTAAAATCGGTTTCGAAAAATTCCTTATAATAAGTATTTCAAATGCACATACTTCAGAACGCATGGAATTTCAGAATACTGAATTCAGAATATTCAAAATCGATTTAAAAATCCATTCATTACACTGAAAATGTTTAAAATTGATTTCAGAACTTTTGTAGAAGTTTCCAAATAGGATGATTGGAGCTCTCCAAGCTCTTTTCTTATCACTAATATATCTATAGTTTTGTTATTTGTTTATAATAACCTGAAAATTAATTTCAGGCACCTTGTTTGATATTATGGCAATATATATTGCCTGTTCAATTTTCCGATACAGAAAGGATTTCATTTGATTTTTGCGAATATTCTGCAATAGAAGGTTTAGATTGAAGGGAAGAGCTCAGAAAGACCATTCAGATGAGTGGCTGTCCCCTAAACAAACATACCATATGTACACTCGACACTGACACACTTTATTTTTGCTGCGCTTTATACTCGAAGTATCTCGGAGGTTTAAAACTTAACTACTTAATATGTAGTGTGAAATAATCTAATATTTAGGAGCACTCCAAAGAGAACCCAGTATAATTTCCAGTGTCTTTCTGCTTTAAAGTTTTACAATGATAAGACAATATTTCATACGTAAACGGAAAACCGAAAGATAGAGATAGATAAAATTGAAGTACATCATATACAAATATAGAAAAAAGAGATTTATTACGCTCGTGAGCCATAAATAAAAGCGTAAAGTGTATAATTTGAAAATAAATTGTGATTTACTAGAGCGATAAATTCATTAGTAACTTTCTGCAAAACAAACAGCAAAGAAATTCACATGAGTAATACAAAAACTTTAATATGACAGCGTAACATACAAAAAACAAAAATGTGTTAATCAGCTAAAAGAATATCAACAGCAACAAGTGACATAAAAATAGCAACAACAAAAACCAGAACAGCAGAAAAATTTGTCATCAACATTTATGTATTCTCATTTTGTCTTTCTACTATACTAATGCAATATTTCAGCATGATAACTGCAAGATGCAAGCAGAGAACGAAAAGATATCACTCGAGTATTCAACACTACATACAACATTTTACTTTATCTTTAGATCTTATAGGGCGTTGTTTTTGTTGTTCACACACAAGCACTCAGATGCCTCTCTATCCGTCTGTCTTTCTGTCTGTCTGTCTCTAATTTCTGCGTAAATGCATCTGTTAGTTTATTTTTTATCTGATAACTCAAAAAGTCAAAGAGTTAAAGACTTGTAGCGCTTAAAAGTGGATTTTGTTCGTTTTCTCTACTTTGTTTTTGTTATGTTTTGCTTTTTATCAGATTTCTTGCTTTCACAACTTGTTTATTTTGCTGCATTCTTGCTTTAATTTGTTCGTGTAGTTGTTGTTGGCTTTTATCTTAAAATCTTAAAGAATATTTCCCTTAACAATGGATGTTTGTTTTTTTTTTTATAAACTGAGAGTTATAACTATGATTTAAACACATTTTGTGGAATGAAATTATGGCTAACAATTAAAATTCTTCAGGTTTACTATTGCTGCTATTATTGCTTTGATCTTTGGAGTGTTTTTGTTTAGCAGAAATGCATTTAAAGAAATAAAAGCGGCAGGTATTAAATTTATTATATTCTTGCGAAGACGAAAAAAAATAATTTACACACAGTTACACCAAAACTTGGCACGTTGCCAATTTAATTTTCTTTTTATAATATAATATTTATTAAAGTTATTATTTCCAGCAAATATTTCTGAAGTGTAGAATAAAATTTGCAGGAATAATTATTTAACCACTAGATGACACTAAACGCTAAGTTTAAGAGTCATTGAATTGAATTGTAGCAATTAATATTAAAAACTATATAAGACATTTATAAAAGAAAAACTCTAGCTCGAAAGTATAAAAGAAATATTTGATAAACCGAAACAGTCAATTCTGGAATCAAGAACTCAGAAAACAAGTAGAATTTGTAACTAAACCAAAATTTCTTCGAATTACACGAATGCCAAACATTTTTCAAAATTGTTTGGAGATTTATGTTAAAATGAAAACTTTGCTGAGAATTTCTGTGCTTATTATTTCATAATATTTCAAAAGCTACACGAGCAATTAAATCTTTTCATTATCGTAAACTTTAACACAAAATTTATGTTTTTTTTCATCAACAGATAGTATTTCATAATACTGCTAATTAATTATTGTATTTAATTAATACAAAAGTGTAGAAATTTGAACAATTTATCTCTTCAACCAAATCCAGTGGTGATTTGTATCTATCTACAGGTGCTACCTCGGATATCTTAATTTTTTTTTAAATGCGCTAATATATTGCTTTTATGAGGCATGATTCCACACCTCGAATATTTCCCTGTGATTTTTTATTATCACATGATGAATTCCTGTTAATTTTTCTTTTTTTCTGTGTAGTTTTGTTTGATATATTATTAACAAAAAGTAAAATTTTATTTCAAAATTTTTTGGAGTATTTTACTATGATAAATCGTGGTTATTTTATTGTATACAAATGCTGTTAACGAGTTGGCGCCATAATCGAGTTGAAGGATTTGAAAAATTGTAGTCATTTGTTTAACGGTTATTGATCCCTGTCATTTCCATAACTAAGCGATTTTTTGTTTAGAAAATTATATACATGAGAATAAAAAAGAGTTTATATTATAATAAATTATAGAAAATTGAAGTTTAAAGTTCATCAGCTTTAGTTCAGTCGACTGATTGATTAACATAGTTCTCACTTTAACAGTTTTTTTTTAAAAAACAGATATCGCTGTGTGTTAAATGTTTCAAACATTGTACTGAGCCTTATGAATATAAATCTATCTAGTTTGATGACTCCAATTAACTTTGTAAGCAGACTGAAAAAGATAGTAAACTATTTCATAAAATATTCCATAAAACGTGCTAGCGATGTGAAATTTTTTCATACACTAATAAGTTTACAATTGCTTTTTATAATAGCGCTACATCACATTTGAAAGCTGTACATTTCCACACTTTCAATTCCAAAGTGCATTCAAGCAAATTGAAAGAGAAACAAAACCAAATGTGCTAATGACATTATGAGTTGCTTGGTGTTGCTAATGCAAATGATGATAGTTGATGTTGATTACTGAAGCTTCCCGCATTCAAGTGATTGATTTCCCTAACAGGAAAAAGGGCAGTGGCAAACAGACACCCAAAAAAACAAAAAGAAAAGCCAAACCCAAAAATTCATCACAAATTAGCTTGATTTATTTTCACTGCAATCCATCACATGAGCGTAAAAATTATTAAAAGACTATTCTAAATCATGAAATATTTCAATTTCAATATATACAAAATTCATTCGACCAATAGATGTCGCTATGAGCTAAGTTTGAAAGCCATTGTTGTTTTTACGTTTACTTAAATTTCAATCAATGTACATACTAACTTCCTCTTCGAAAATAAGTATTTAACTAAAAAAAATATTTATTAACAAACAAAAAAATTCTAAATAATCCTAGGCGTATGCATCACTTTCACCCTTATACTTTCTGTTGATATCTAATTTTATTTTATTTTTTATTAATGATGATTTTGTTTAGAGCTGTCGGCTAAATTTTTATTTTTTTATTTTCGTTTTGCTCTTGCTTTTATCTTGAAACATTTATTCAATATTTGACACCTGGCGTGCGTCGTTAATACTCTGGGGATACCGAAAGAAAAATGTACCAACAAAAAGTAAGTATACAAATACATAATAAAGTAAAGTAGAAGTAAAGTAGAATTGAGCTATGAAGTTAGCACCCCTCCAAAAAAAAAAAGGAAATTATATTAGTAATCAGAATAAAAAAATTCAGATGAAATGGCGTTGAAAAATTACTTTGCATGTTTAAGTAATTCTCTGAAATGTTAGTAAACAAAAATATATTATAGAAGAAAAAACGAAAAAGTGGAAATTGTACTTCATATCATATGAAGAACGTTATTTGGATATGTCTGAGATTGAGAGCACATAATTGTTTACTTAATTAACAGTAAAAAGTTCAAGCGCCTTTAACTTTGTTTATTTGATTTTTATATTCTTTTTTATACTCCGATTTTTGTTTTGCCAAATCATTGCGTGTGCAATTAAAATGCACAAAGTTGTGGAAATCTACTTAAATTTTGTTTGTTTGCTTGCAAACTTTTCAGGCTATGAACAGTTTTAATGTTAGAGTAATTTGATTTATTTCATTTCATTTTCTTTTATTTCTCTTTCATTTTTATAGTAATATTTTGAGCTTACCATTGCGTGCTACTTAAATTTAAAAGCGCATGTAAATATGCAACAACATTTAAGGATTTTGTCATATTTCCAGCCGCAACAGGCGATACAGGGGGTATCCTTTATTTTCCGAGTATTTTAATACGCATTTTGTACTTTATTTTTTGGGCTAGAGAAATATGTTACAATCGTTCCCGGGGAAAGTAATTTTTTATGTATAAAAAAATAGTTAATGTTCTCAAGCACCAGAACTTTAATCATTTTGGACCCTTGAAAGGAGTTCATTCCTGCTCCTTGTTTCAATGGTTCATCAGTATATATTATATTCCTTCAATCCCTGTATGCCCGGGACATATTTTACCAATAAGTATGTACTTATACAACTTTCAAGATTCCATTTTTCACACTTGTGTTTTATGCTTATTTAAGTCTGAAATTGTCATATTTGTGGTGTTAAATAAGAAGTAACATGTTCCCAAAAAGTTCAGTATCCCTGGAAACTTTCAACTATTGCACTTTCAAGTGTTAACAACAAAATTTGTTAATGTAATATTTTATACTATTCTTATTAAGTGTTAAAATTGCTTGTTTTTTATGAAATTATCTTCTTCTTGCTTAATTTGAACCCTCTGGAAATAGAGATAACTCTAAGGAACGTTTTCTGGACTCTGAACGTCTATTCCACTACGCTACCACTAGACTAGCCAGATTTTCTAGAAAGCTTTTTATCTTACATATAAGTAGTATAGACATGAAGTAATATAGACTTCTTTAATAAGTCTCAACTTCGTTCTAAAGGAACGAAGTTGAAGAAATACTAAGTCTGCTATTGTATCATCGTTCATTCCAGCTTCCAAAGTAGATACAATTTGAAAAGCCAAAAACGATAGTGTAAAGTTTATAGTTACTGCATAGAAATAGCAGCACAGCAAAATCACAAATTCTTCTCACAATCTCAATCACTTCTAATGACATTTCTGAACCCTTTTTCACACTCCCATATCAAAAAATAAAAGAGCATTACATATTCAGCTAATGCTGCTACTTCAGACAATTACAAACATACACTATCTGGTTGCCCATCATATCACAACATAGTCGATGGAAAAACAAGCAAACATATACATAAGTCGGAGTGACCGCCTGCATTCGCCTTCGAATGTCTTTTGCATTTGTAAATCACACATAAAAGCAATCAAAGAAAACACTCTCCAATACAAAACAATGACAATGTTCAAGAAGCAAAAAAATTTAAATAAAATAAAACTTGAAAATCTAGAAGCAAGTAATCAAAATTAGAATTAGAAGAAGACCGACAGACAAAGCGAGAGACAGACTGTTCGACCCTTGTACTTCATGTACATACATGTTTGAACACACCCTACAGTCCATCGCGCCCTGTACTCTACGGTGTTCATATCCAAATGCTAATTAACTCTTGGTTACAGTTCAGTTGCATTGCATTTCATTTCAAAGGGCAACAGTTTCAAGAAGCTCATAGTTTGCATAATAAAATTATATTAAAGTAGTCGTCGTATGCTATATACATGAATATGATGAAGAGCAGCAGCAGAAAAAAAATCAGTAGAAGGCAAAAAATATTAATAAATGAAAGAAAGCAAAACAGAAAACTGAAATACTAGTACAGTAAGTAGGAAAAAAGGCAAAAGCGGAAATGAAGCCGCCTCAAGTACAATTTCCCGCATTTTGTTTACACAAAATGTTCTTGCTCTATGCCTTTGTATTAATTTTATGCTGAGCATGCAAAGCATATCTTTACTTATAATGGATTCAAGCATTAATACATATGTGGATACATATCCATATTTGTATGTACTTATCTGTGTCCCGCTCAATTACATGCCACTGCAAATATTGGCAGCAGCAGAAGCGTAAAGAAGTGAACAAAAATTATGGATTTTATGCACCACAAAACAATGAATGAAAAGTCATTAGAAACAGTAGGCTGCAAGAGACAAAGTTTAGCAGAAGAACGCGGAAACCAAAGAAGTTATAGGCGCAGCTTTTTACTTTGGTATTCCGAATGCAACTCGAAATGCTCTTTTAATGATTATACGAGTACATATAATGATAATGTGTGGTGAAACAAAATCAAGCTAATTGGTTGATGAATTTCGTTGGGTTTGGTTTCGTGTATTGGTTGTTGCTTTTTTTTGGTGCCTCTTTGCCTGTCTGTCCATTGGGGAAATCAATCACTTAAATGCGGGAAGCCTCAGTAATCAACATCAACTGTCATCATTGGCATAAGCAACAACATGCAACGGATATTGTCATTAGCACATTCGGTTTTGTTTCTCTTTCGATTTCGACGTCATGTCATCATGCAGTCTTGCTTGAATGCATTTTTTTTAATTGAAGAGAGCGATCTGCTTATTGTTTAATTAAACTTTGCCATTTTTGGGCAAAAACTCATTAACCGAATTCGGTATGGAAATTTAATTTATACTTCATAATTGTGATTGAAAATGTTGCAATGTGTTGCTTTCAAATTGTGATATTGTGATGCAACAAACAATTTAAGTCGATTGGAAACTTATTATAGATTAAAAAAGATTTTGTGAAATCGCATACTAGGCATTTTTCAGTTTGCTTACCAATTTAATTGAATTGAAGTAGAAAAACTTAAATTCATAAGAGTATTTTCATTCAATCCAATGCTTGCTAAACTTTGAACACAGCGACATTTCAAAAAAAAAAACAAAAAACAAAAGCTTTGAAACTGAAAACTAAGTTAATCAACCAATTGACTTTTATTTTTCTATTATTCATAATAATTTTAATGTATTTAAGAAAGATAAAATCGCTTAGTTAAAAAAAAGCTGTAAACAAAAACCATTCAACAAATGGCTACAGTTTTTCATACCCCTCCCTCAACTCTTTGAAATGCTTTAAAGTTTCCTTAAACATTTTCTTTATACAGTGATGAAAAGAAAAGCGTTATGGCGCCAACTCGTTAACAGCATTTGTTCACAACAAAATTACCGCAATTTCTCATTATGAAATTAAAACCATAAAAAACTAAATCTTAAAAGAATTTCATAAGATTATTTTCATTACCTACCACACATACAAAGAAATAAAAGAAAAACGAAAGAAATTTATCATATAACAATAAAAAATCACAGAGAAATGTCCGAAGCCTGCAATCATGCCTCATAAAAAAATATATTACACAATACAAAAAAACGATGAACAAAAACAATTAAGATTATGATACAAATTCTTATTTGATTTCGTAACACTGAAGAAATATATTTTTGGTTTAATTAAACGCTAATTAATTAAAACTGCCATAAAAAATAAAAGTTTGGTGAAGTAATAGTTTAATACATACTCGTATATCGTGATGTGGTTGCCGTGGCATCAAAAAGTAGAAAAAACAATTTCTCTTCAGGCAATGGCAAACCTACAAGAGTAAAAATTGCCTATTTCCTTCCATTCAAGTACAAATATAACACGCACAATATGAGCGGATGCGAAAAACTCGGCCTAGGACCACCATGGGTGGTTGTGCCATTAAAGGGAAAAAATAAAATTATTTATCTCTGCCATTACAATTCTACCTCCTGAGGTAAAACATTTTTAAAAATAACAGAAAGCCTAACCTTCAACCTCCTTTCAATACAAGCTCGCAAAGCCATGATTAGAGCATTCTCTTAATTAACTTTCCTCTTAATATCATTATCGCTGAGCGTTTAGAAGAGCCAAACCTGAAAATTATTCTTTGATGGAGCCTAAAATATTATCACTGAGTTAGTACCGGGGAGCAACCGAACCGAGGTTTACTGTATGGTATTGCCCACAGCATATTTTTTTTCAATTGAGAAAACTAAGTGTCCTGTTCTTTTGAATGTTATATTTTTTGCTCTCAAAACTTTGTAAATTCCATTAACCGCTATTCTCAGTATCTACTTATTGGGTAGGATCGTGTGATAACCTTTTTTTGTTTTTGTAATATTTCCTATGCATTCTCGAGCAGCCAAACCGACAGATTATTTTAAAATTCTATACCCTAAATTAGGCACGCTTGATTAATTTTTATTGCATACACACGACAGCAACTGCAATAACAAATGAACGACAACGACGATCACATGGCAACACTAATTCATGCAGTCAAACGCTCAACTCAAACAACGTCCGCATAGTGCAACCAGCCAGCCAGTAAGATGCAACATTTCACGCATGTGTTGAATGCCTCTACCGCACAGTTTTTGATGTTGCCGCTGAGGACAAGAAGCATGACAGTGGCATGAAATGGAAGTGGACGACAAAAATAAATATGTACTACCCACTGTGTGACGACACATTGTTATGCTAAGCGCCCACCTACAGGTGTCACGCTTCTAATTCCTTTGAATTCTTTCGGTTTTTATTTTTATTTTTTCCACTACATTTCGTTGCTAGTAGGAAAATTTGTGTTTCTTGTATTATTGGTCCCCTATAATTTAACAATTGTTAAAAGAATTATTACAAACATCATGAAAAACAAAACATATGCTTACCGTAAAAACGTTTACATTAAAAAATACTAATTAAGGAAATTGTGAAGTATGCACCAAAAAAAATTTTAAAAAACCCATGACAAACAATGAAAAATTTCTGCTGCGGGCGGCAGGCAACATTTTTTCATTTGGAACATTTTATATAAATATTTTATAAAAAAAAGTAAATACTTAAAAACTATTAAATTATTCCATGCATGCACAAACATTTTTTAATATTTTCATTATATAATTTTATATATATTGTTTTTTATATAATTTTTGTATACACATCATATTTTTTAGTTCATCACTGTTTCAGTTTTTATGTAGCTTCCTTTCGAATGCATTCATACACTTCAATTTCATAGCACACGTCAACGTTTCGTTGCCTAAAAATATGTCACACATATTTAATTATTTCTTTCACAACAAATGTGCGGCATTGTTGATGGAAAAATATGTGACAATTTTAATCTGCTTTATTTTTTATTTCTATTTTTTATGTAGTAAATAAATAATTTATTTTATTGCAATATAGTTTTGAGTATTCGAGACCAAGATTTTATGCAGTAGCTGCTGGGAATACATAAGTAGTTCTACAACAAAGTAGAAGTTTTTACATACGGTCCCTTAGAGTTCTGATAACAAATGAATCAAAGAGTAGAGGTGTTTAGAGATAATATGATAATGGGTGTAACTTGATACTCAATTAAAACTTTTTCCTCAATACTCCATTTCTTGAATATACATACTGATATAATTGAATACTGATTCTATTTCATATTTTATCTAGAAACGAAGGGCGGTAAAAAAGTTGAGCACAAATATTACATTATCTTCCGGCAGTGTTCATTAATAGATTCAGGTGGTGTGATATTTTATACGCTTCACTATTATGAATCAAGCTCAGTTTTGCAAAGGCGTGGAGGAAAGCGTAATGGAGAAGAAGGGTTTTTTTTCTCTGCTTAATCATTTCAACAAAATTCATAAAAATCAGTGATCCAATATATAGATCATGCATTTATTTTCTGTGGATACAAACGCGCAATTAGTGCGACTTTCATAAATATTGAATCAATTTTATTCACCATTGAAGTTGCTTATATCATACTGAAGTAAGCAAGCTATCATATCATAATGAAAAATGATATGAAGTAGGAACTCCACTCTTACATCCTACCTTCCTTCAATCTTTCGGTTCAACAGTGAATCTTCTCTGCTTCATTTTATTGTGTAATAAGTATTAGCGTATAGCGTTTCTAAGCACCATCTTCACATCTTTCCAAGTACCAATACATGAATATATGCATGCATATATCCTTCAATAAACTACTTTGCAAATCGATATCTGCTCTTAAACGTATGCATGTGCGTGCATGTGTGCTTCCTTGTCAATCAAATTCAAAGCTTTTTTTTTATTATGAGCATTTTCGTTAGCTCTTTCTAGAATTTATATGCTATGGTTGTGAATATGTATCCGCTACTACTTTAATCAACATTTGTGATATAATATTTAAACCTTTATTCTGTGAATTTTTTACTTACACTGATATGCTGCTATTGTAATATGCAAACACTTATGTACACACACAAACACGCATGCATACATCTTTACTCATACTTATGCACATAGAGAAAAATGTGAGTACCTACAATTACATGCAGATACATGCTGCTTGAAACTTCAGTGCTTCAGCTTCATTTTTAGCAGTAGCAACTAGCAGCCTTCAACATCGCCACCGCCAACATCATCATCATTGGCTTCGTCGTCTCAAATGTCAGTGCCAACAACAGCAATATGTAGCAGAAGTACCGGCAACCAACAGCAACAGCATCAGGACAAGCAATGCCGGTCCTTATTGTCTGCGTATGTATGTTTTTGTGTATTTTATCCTTTTCCAAATGCAATCGTAGACTCATCAGTGTTTTTGTTATGATAGGGGAGTAGGTATGTGTGTGTGTATGTGTGAGCATCAGGTTTATTGTTGCTAGCTCTTGTCAAAAACTCTTCAAATACAATACGAAAATCCTGCGATTTTGTAGAATTTTGATTTTTGTGTATGTGTCTGATGGTGAATACTCTCATTGTGTGTGCGTGTGTATCAACGACGATTCAGTTTATTAAGTAAATGCCATTTTGCATAAATGACTGTTCCAAAAGGGGAATATACTCGTTCGTATTCAGCAGTGATGCTGAAGTTTCATGAAGAAAATATTTAGGAAAATTGTATGTGTATTGTACATCCCTACTTGTGAGTACAGTGTAGAGAAGTAAGGTGATATTGATCTTACAGTAGTGCACATCAATCTTTTGGTTCAATTTTTTTTATGAAAGTTCAGTATATAAAAAATTTAATAGTTTTCAACTAAAAAATGTGTTTGTTGTACTAAAAATTTTAATTGAAGAAGTTGAACAAAAAACAGATTTCATCTATTTTTCTTTCAAGCCCCCAGTAAAATCATTTTTAGCTTTAATATTTTCCATATTTAGTATTTTTATACTAAATTTTTAGCTATTGTAAAATGAATTTCTTTTAATCATCATTCTGTTCTTCATTCCCTGTAATATTTTGTATACAGTTAGTACTTTTCATATTTAGTACTGTTTACTTGCCAAACTTTCTTATTTTTATTGTAAGTTGCTATTCGATTATTGAACATTAATTGTTTTACTAAGTTCAAAACTGTACTAAAACTAAATTCCACCTACTTATTTTCGATGGAAACCCTCATTAAAATTGTTGTTGTTATCTCATTTACTACTTTGTACTACGAAATAGTTGTGCTAAACTCATTTATTGTAAATTGTAAAAATTTAAAACATTTAATTTTTTTTAAACAATTTTGCAACACAATAAAATTTTTATATGTAGTTTCGATACGTTTCATATTTAGTAGGTAGTTTTAACTAAAAACAAATGGTACTACACTTTTATTGAAAAGCGATCAATTCAAGCGAATTATTTATGTAATAAATATGAAACTATACTAAAGAAAACTTTCCCCTTTTTGACCCTCAGTCAAATCCTTTGTAGGTTTGATATTGCCCATAGTTAGTAGTTACTAAATTTAGATCAACTTTAATACTATATTTTAAAGCACCCACTTCGATTTAGTGCGGAAAAGCATCACGTTAATCTTGGACGCTGCTGTGACAGTGTTATATCTTCAGTTTATAAATTAGTAATAAAATTCAAAATAATACCAAAAAGAGAAGAAATTTTGGAAGAATGTCTAAGATTTTCAAAGTATAGAAATATTTAAAAAAAAATCATATTTTTTAGAAGTATTAAAGTTTTTGTTTAGGTACATTGCTGCGTGTATGTGTGTAGTTGTTTAATATAAAATGAAAGTACCTATTTTTTTAGTTGGTAGTATTATTCTGTACCTCTTGAAATTTCAAACATTTTCTCAACTTTTTCCGCACTTCATCCAACAACAAACTTTCTCTCTTCTTTTACACTTTCCCGACTACACAGTCATACCCTTAAATAGTATTTCATTCTCTAATTTACCGTTAAATTTCCCTCTCATTACTGTTAGTACAATTTTACAACAAAAAAGTAAAAGAAAAAAGTAGGAACAACTTTGAAAAAAAACTTTTGTCTGAAAATGTTTGCAAATTTAGCACTAAAAAATAAACGGAGGGTAATAGGAAAAAAGTAACAAATTAAGTGAAGAGAGTGTAAATGTGAATGAGAACATGGGTGACCGGGAAGAAAAGGGATGTGGGAGAGGGGGGGGGGGGGGGAGCGAGGTTTGGATGAAAATCACAAACTACTTAACAGTCGCAACCGCAGCCAGCAAACCAACAAAACACGCCCACAAATCACACCAACTTTACACTGCACCCTACGTTACTGACGCGTAACATTTTAAAGTGAAGTAAGTAGAAAAAATCCAATATCTACGAAAAAAATGTTGCATACTTTTTTGAACAAGAAATTTTATTTTACATTGAGATTCGTTCGTTATTTTTTGTTTGCTACTATTGCTGGTATTTTTCGTTGTTGTTGTAGGTATTGTATGTAGAACCCGCAGGGACGAACAAAATGGTAGTCAAAGTGGGTATTCATTAGCATAGAGTAGCAAAAGCAGCAAACGATATTGAATTTCTATGCATGTATATGATGTCTATGTTGATGTGCGAGTGTGTGTATAAAGCGCCAAGCAAGTGCCTGTGTATGAGTGTGTGTGTCTGCGACAGGAAATTCAAAGCCCTCGAATTCAGCAGGAACAACAGTGTTGCACATGAGTGTATGAACATATTTAGGTATGTATGTGTATGCTTGTATGTAGTAGTTGCAAATTCAAATGCTTGTAGTATGTATAAAAGTAAATGAAGGGAAAACCGTATCGTAGTATAAAGAAGAAAAAGGAAAATGAAAAACTTTGTAACAACAACAACAGCAACAGCAACAACAAGCCATTCGCTAAAGAAAATCACAGCAACCGGCGTCATTGGATTTTTATAACGGAAATGCGATAGAAAAGCAACAGCAATAGCAACAAAAAGTATACTGGTATGTACTCGTATATGCAATGTATAATTTTCATGTGGTTTGAAAAGCGAAATATGAATCGAAATTTGAAAGCGAGGGGCTGGCCGTATGGCCCCAAATCCCTCCTTCACACTCTTATTCCTTTGGGCATAAATTAAAAGTTGTATGGAAATATGTTCATCCTCGTGTGTGTGTGTGTGTGTGTGTGTGGCTGTAGTAAATTTGAAGCTTGTCTTTGATTTACTATGGTAGCATTTCTTTCGTTGTTACATGCAACTTAATTTGTGTGTGTGGTTTGAGTGTGATAAAGCAAACGAAGAGTAGCTCAAGGTGAATTGTACTAAAGTCGTACTAAAGTTGAAAAGTTTTTAACGAAATTAAAAAGTGTAGTACCAAAACTGCAGAGGTTAGTACTACACTTGAAAAGTTTAAAACTAAAATTGCCGAATTCATAAATTTTCCACTCTATTTAAACGCTACTTACATAAAATTGTGAGGAAACATACCAATCACTTTTATAATTTTAGTACTACTTAAAATCCAAAGGTTTAGTTTTGGAAAACGTTAATTTTACATTTATTAATATAGTGATGGAATTGAACACAATGGAAAAAATATGTACAAGATAGTTGAAAAATTGTTACATTAAATTACATACCGGAACTGATTGAATATATTTAGTACTAGAATTTACGAACTTAGTTATTAAATACATTGTATGTATGTATTATGTGTGAGATGAACAGGATGTACCAAGCGCTTGGATATTTTAAATTTTAAAAGTAAAAATTTTCTTAGTAAAAGTGTAATAAAGTTAGTACAATAGTAAAATTGTGTAACTTTTAAAATAGCGTATCTGGGTCCTACAAAATTAGAAAAGAGCACTAGTAAATTTGTTTGTATATGTTTAATAGGTACTCAATTTAAAAAATAAGCAAAAAATTTTGGACTTACATACATATAGTTAAATGAAAATTTATTTAAAGTATTCTATGTACCAAAAGAGTGCAAACTTATTACTACAGTTGAAAATGTAGTAATATTAATTTAGTACTTAAAAATGTATTGACTGAAATGTTAGTCGTTATATTTGACTGGAGGTAATGGGTGTACGAGTATTTCATAATTTAGTAATAGAGTTAAAGATGCAAAATAAAAAATAGTACTAAAAATATTTGAATTAAAGACTTTAATCCAAATGGATCCACTAGAGGAGGACTCTGCGCGCTCCAACTTAATTCATTCCTTCACATTTGGTACTCAAATTAAATTCCAAACCATAAACTATTTATACCAGACAAAAACTTTCTCCAACAAGCAAAAATTTCGCACAGTTGGAACAATTCGCACACACTCAACAAAAAAATAAAAATGCAAACTAGTCATTTTGACAGCTGTCAAAATAGTTAACTTGTAGTCGACGCTGTCAACTGTCAAATATTTCGTTTCGTTATTTAAATGTCCTAAAACAATGCGAGTTATACATTCTCATAAAAAAATAGCGACAGAGACAGGAAAAGAAGAGAGAGAGGAGGCGAAAGACAAGAGGAAAATTGTGTTATGAACAACGTAACATTTCATTAATTCATTAAAGTGTAAATGTCAAAAGTGGCATTTTTAATGCAACACATACAAACACGCACACACATATATTCATACGCATACAATGTAGACCAAATAGTTTATTTGTGTGCCTAACAGTTAGATGCGTGCATCATGCATGCGTGTGATGCATTGCGATGCTGCCACATAATTTACACTACACTCATCCATTCATAGCGGAAAACAAAAAAGCAAACAGAAAAACAATTTTTGACTGCATTTGCGTTTTGTCAGTTTTCATCTATTGTTTTTTCGTCGATTTTCTCGTTTTATGCTGTTGTTGTTATTTGTGACTAGCATTTGTCAATTTGCTGTACCAGTTTTATTTTTTCAGTCGTTCAATTTTTTTCTTCATCAATTTTGTTGTTGATTTTTTCTATACACTCTGCGTTTGTCAATTTATACCCCCACGAAAAATTTGTGTTTTTTTTGCTGTTTTTCTCTTCTTGTTTTTGGCTGGTTGTACGATATATGGTATGTACTTTACCTACATATAATTTTCTGAGAGTCGTCGATACATACACACACACACACATACATATGTATGTGCTACGTATGTGTGTGTGTACCCTGCAAAGTGGTTAATTGATCAATTTAATTTGACACTCAGCTGTTTGCTCTCATTTTGTGCAACAGACGACGACAACAACGGTTGACAGTTGTCAATTGTTATTATTGTTATTCGTTGTTGCTGTTGTTGTTTATTGCTGTCGTTAATATGTTCAATTGTTATTTATGCAAATTGTTGTTGCGTGTACAAAAAAAAAAGTTCAACATCATAAAATTAAATTATGTTACTTGCTCCTCATTTTTTTGGGTGTGCATGTGAATATTGGTTTTTTGTCTGATTTTAATAAGGAAGTTATAAGTTTAAGCTTGAAATTTAAATGTATTGAATTAGTTTAATATGGGAATTTTGATTTGTTATTGTATTCAATGAGTAGTTGTGATTGATCAATTGACACCAAAACGTGGAGGAAATATTCCACTATTATTAGTCAGTATATTAGTCAGTTTAAAGTGGAGCTTTCAAATGCACGTTTTTAAAGCTTAGAGTTGAGAGTGATATTGTAATAAACAATAGCAATCAGTCTCAAAAACCATTGTACTGTACCAAGATACGAGTAGGTACAGGCGATGGGGCAAAGTGGATAAGTGGAGGGCAACGAGTTCTTGTGCACTGGTTGGACCTAAAGTTTAACGCTGGTTTCGACAACAGGATGGAAATTTTTTATCATCTGGTAATTTTTCCATTGCCCACCAAGAGATGTATGTACTTGTACTCTCTGCTATAATTCTCATTCATTTCACATCTGTAGGAATATAAGACCAAAGACTTGGTCCAAGGATGGCCCATTGTGATGGATATCTTATCCACTCACTTTAAAGACCATTTAGATCTTTTTATGTACGAAGCAAGTAAGTCAGGCAGGTCATCTAAAAAGTACATATAGCTAATGTAGGGCAGAAAAAGAGGTAATGAGAGATTGATTCGCTTTCCTCTACGACAATGTTGCACCTACAGAAGTCAGTTTTCAGCGTATCCCCAGTAGACTATCTCGTACGTTTTTTCACCTTAAAGCTTTGCAAATATCAAATTCATAGAAAGTATTCCCTCGATTTTCTTCACTCTCCCGTTTAACTATCGTTCACTCACTATCGGCTGCATAGACAAATATCTATGTCACTGTGAGATTAATTAAATAACTGTAAGTTTTAATTAAAAAATGGAAATATTCAAGCAAAATGTGCAAGCAAGAACAGCTTAATATAAAAATATGATAAATACTTTGGTAAATAACCTGCAACACTGGTAAATATATGTTTGTATGTTGTCTGCTGTAAGTATTAAATGAATATACATGAATAAATTGGTTTCCTTCTTTGGTTGCTCCAACGTCCACGTTCCCCAAGGCATAATATACAAATATGAACAAAAGAATTGAGCTATGGAGTGTTAAAAATTTTCAGAAAAAAGAATCAACAAATTTTTACTAAAAAGAATGAGTTGGTATATTAAAACAAACATTGCCACAGGCGCTCACACACAGGCATTCATACTTATATCCAGAGTTATAGTCGTTGCCGCCATAGCTGATTCCAATGTTCTCATAGTCGCCTTTAACGTCGTCATAGCCGCCATAGTTGCCTTCTGCAACATCCTCACAGTCACCTTCTTCAATATTGCCGTAGTCGTCTTCTTCAACGTTCTCAGCGTCACCTTCTTGAACATCATCATGGCCGCTTTTTCACTGCCGTCGCTGGCCTCACCGCTTTCGTTTGTCGTTGTAATTTGTCGAAGTCAAATTGAAAAAGACTTGGAGAAAAATATAAAAGAATATGCAGCTTATTCTGCCAGCTACATTGTATGTAAAAGCACTGACTGTTTTTCCGGATTTTATTTCAGCTGTTTAGCCTGTTATTTCCTACAAGTCCTCTCTCTCTCTCTCTCTCGCTCTCCCTTTCTTCTCCCTTAGCCTACTTTGAATAGTGAAGTGTTCAAAAGGCCCCGTATAAAACACTGTCAGGCATATTCAGTCACAGCACTCAAACAAACATTAACTACATGAGTATCTTTGTGTGTGTGTGTGTGTTTGTATGTGTGTATGTGTGTCTGTGCCCAGTATAGCCAACCTAGCATTATCATCAGCAAGCATACCTTAGTGCCTGTGCCGTGCCGCCTGTATATGTAGAAAATAAAGGCGGCTTCCTCAGTGATTATGATAAAACAAAGAGTGAACAAGTGCCATTGGTGCCATTGGTGCCACAGGCCTCCAGTGAATACCCTCAGGTTAGTATGAGTTACATTGCAACGTCAACGAGAAGCAGTCACACAAGGAAGAGGAAGAAGAATTGAAAGAGTTGCATCTGCAACTACTACTACATGAGTTGTCATTATTAATTTAACCTATTTCAAAAATGAAGCGCGCAAAAAGAAAAGAATCAAAAGAGAAAAAGCAAAAACAACAATCCTGGCAAAAAATACAGAACTAAAAAATGTACCGCATAAGAAAGAGAAAAATAGAGGCAGAGAGAGAGAGAGAGAGAAACCGCGCAAGTAGAGTGGAGTTGCCTATCTAGCTTGCTAGAAAAATGAAACATGTTTTCTTTTAGTAAACGTTACTGAAGCATACAATTTATGATGGAAATGAGTAAAATGGCAGCAATATTTATCATAAATTTCTTATATCTAAGCAGCTACTCCTCTACTTGCACAAAGTATACATTTTTAAGCAATTTGTTGGTTGTCAATGTATTGGAAAATTTATAATTTTAACCTATGTGACTATGCAACTCTGTGGTCCAGAGTGTATGGTATTGCCTTACATAGGCGCAGCAGTAATGGTGTGGCATGAATGTGTGTGTTTGTCTCAAAGACAAAAATACCGACAAATATGTACATACATTTAAGCAAGTTGTTGTTGTTACAAGTCAACGTGTCGTATCACGTTGACTAGTAAGCTAAAACTATAACAACCGCCGCAACGATGACGATGTTGACAACGACGCCATGCAACCAGCTAGCCAACCTCCTCTGGCTGTAAGTCAGTCAGTGCCAGTTAGTCATTCAGCCAAGGAAGAAAGATGTGCAATTAAGCGTTGAATTATTGACAGCGGCAGTGTTAAGGAGCATTGCATGCACAATGCATAATCCGCGCTGGTGGATGATGATGGTGATGTATCTAGCTGAAAATGCACATGTGCATATATGAAGTGGAACTAGAAACCCAACAAATTATATTAAGTATATGGCAACTTTTCTTCTATTTACTTAGTTGATTTTTATCGTCAGATTTTTCTTAGCAACTTTCTTGTAATGCGTAGTAAAACTTCTTTATGGTCGGTAGGATAAAATTGCTCGGAGCGTGGAGAGGGCGAAGCGAAAATCCCGCTACGAAATCCTATGTACTCTCACAAAATAAGAGTGGAATTAGCCATTCTCTATAGAAGTATGCGTGTGTGAATGTATATTTGTGTGTGTATCGAGAGGCTGTTCGTGTGTGTTGGTGCGACGGAGCAGATGTAGAGAGTCAGTAAATATACATATAAAAGATATAAAAATATTTCACTTCTTTAGAGTGTAACGGCTACACGTTTTATAGCTTACTCTTTAAGTTAATTACACTTACTCTTTATGTTAATGAAAAATATTTTTTACCATTCTATTGGAAAAGTGTTCTAAAAGAAACAAATTCTTATGGGAGAAAATAAGGGGCCCGGAGATTTTTTCCGTTTTTTCTTCAGAATCAGGATTTCAAATTCTTTTGTTCCCTTTGTCATATAAGCAACTAGCTCCGGTTTCTGATGAAAATTATTACTGGCTAATACTACTAAATACTGCACATGTCACTTGTTTTTGCAACTTTTATTGGACTGGTCAAATTCTCTGAAACTCTTCTAGAGAATAATAATATTTCCCCAACAAAATTCATTTTGTTTCCTTTATTTGCTTTTCAGTTATTCCAAACTAGTGTTTGCTACTTCACTCTGCTTTAACTTATAATTTATATGCATGTACCCTAAGGTACATACTACTGTACATCGCATAGTTATATATAGAAAAAAAGTTCAATTAAAGCGCTCGCTTGTTCGCTCGCTTCCTCATTCTCTTCTCTTCTATTTTTTTAAACAAAAAATTCCATGCAATTTTCATTCATGCTGACGTTGCGCTTTTCATTCAACTTCATCATTTCTTTTCTTCGACTTTTTTTTTTTTGTTACATATTTTCTTAACCAAGTTTTTCATTTCAGTTTTCCGTTTTTGTCTTTGTCTCTATAGTGATGTTGTTGTAGCTGTAGTATTTTAATAAATACCAAAGTAAACATAGTAGTGGCAAATATTCATAGATACTCGTAGATGGAAGAAAAAGTGGACGACAGCGAAAATGAAAAATAAGAACAGGGGGAAAAATGTTGCCATTCAGAAGCACATCAGTCAACAACACACGACAACGAAGTAGACATAGTTAGTCAGGCAGGGAGTCAAGCAGGCAGGCTGGCTACTTTGTATTAAAACTAAAGCACACAATCAAGTCTCGCTTTTAATTTAACTTCATATGCCCGATGCAGGCGAGTGTAATAAAATTTGCTGGGAAAACAAATATGTATGTAGAAGAAAATGTTAAAGACATTTGAGTCAAAATATGTAAAAACCAGAACAAAAAAAGATGCTACACTTTATCTAATTTCTTACATAGATGATGCTTTAGTATGAATAAGCTGAGGGTTGTGGTAGGCAGCTGTAGTGGTTAAGGTATAGACAAAACCTTAACTAAAGTTCTTACAACCAACATAAGTGAAATAGGTGGAAAAATGTTTAAGGATAAGCAGAAGCCGCAAAAAATAAAAGTAGCTTCAAGAAGCAAGCGGCAGTATTTCCCCCCCCCCCCCCCCCCTACATAGATTAAAACCTTTTGATGTGTTATAATTTTAATGAGTTTTACTGAAGACGTTCTTTTTTACCAGTAATGTAAATTTGTTGTTGCTGCTTTTACTCCGCACAGATACCTTCACTTGACTCTGGCAATATTAGGTCACAACAACATGGCAAACTAATTAGTGTGAAAGCAACTTAAATTATGCATGTGGTAGCCCAGGAGGTAACTACGGGAAAACTTGCTGGCTTTTCTTACATACTTGAGTTTAAAAAAAGTTTTAGTTAACGTTTTCTCTTCGTTTTTGATTTAATTACGAGAAAGATTCAGTTGCATTTGAGATTCTGAGATTAATTTTTAAATTGCTTGAACTCCTCTGGATAACAAGCATAACTTATCGCTACTGTTTTAAAAGGAAGCACCTTTTCTGGTTCACTTTTTGGTCGAACTGCATTGCTCAAAGGTTTTTCAATTTCGGGGTAGAGTTTTCTTACTTTGAGTTAAAGCCCGAAAGACCATAAGACCGGTGGGCTGCGAATTCGATCGTTCAATCTATAAATTCGAGAAACTTAGGGTCGAAAAAACTAAGACTTCTTGAGACTACGGCTCCCAATCTAAGAGGTTCTGAGCCTAATAATTTTCAATCCGATAGTCTGAGGGTCAAAGAAACAAAAAATACAAATTATTGAAATTTCAAGAGATAGAAAGTCAGAGATATTAAAAGCCCCAGCGATCGTCAGTCCGACAATAATTTGAATTCTAAAACAAAAGTGGGAGAAATCGTAAGATCGTTGAATCTTTATTGAGTGGCCAATAAAAGGGAGAGATTGCGATTTTTAATCTGAGAGGTTGTAAAACCGAGAGCCAAAAAATCTCATAAAGGGATGGTTCAATAGATAAATAATCCGAGAGATAAAAAGTCGAGAAACGTAGAATTCAAGGGGATAGAAGTCTTTCAGAATTCAGAATTTCAGATATTTCAGAATTCAGAATTTGATATGAGGAGATTGAAAGGTTGAGAGGGTGAGAATAGGCTGATTAAAACTGAGAGTTCGAGAGATTAAGATTCGGAAGAAGGGGATAGTTGAAGACACGCACAGTCCTAAATTTTTCAGTAAAAGAAATGAAACTGAGAGCCCCAGAAACTTTGATTGATCCAGAGTCCAAAAGGGTACGTGATCCGAGTGTCTGGAAGCATGACATACTAAGCGGCTGAAAGAGAATTGATCTGTAAGACGGTAGTATCAAGATTCCCAGACACCACGAAATTTAAAGGCCTATAATCCAAGGAGAGATTAAGGGTTTAAGTGGCCGTGTTGCGTGGAAGATCATAACCAAAGAAATTTGTGAGATTAAGAAAAACTATGAAAATATAAGAAATTGTAAGAAAAGGAGTCTTTGAGACCTTGGTTGCGACAATCCCAGAAACCGATATCTTAAAACTTAATTGCAATATACCTTTACTTTACTATTTTTAGGCAATTTTAACTAATTTATTGGTATTGTCCCAATATGTTATGCAGAGTGGATCAAGTCCAAATGTGCTAAAGTATACTCGGCGAGATATAGTTGAAGCTTTAAGGTTTACAACTTCTTCCTCACTCTATTGATCCCCTGAGTCTCATAACAAAATATAAGATTTATATTAATGTTATCTTAAAAAGGATTTTATAACAAATTACCTTAAACCAACTTCATTTAAATGTACCAACTTTTTCTTATTTCTTTTAGATCGCACAATCAACACTGCCTCTTTCTTCGTAAAACTGCAAATACCTACACAACTAAATAAAATTTCAATGAATAACTTTTAAGATTTCGACTTAAATTAAATATAAAATTAAAATAATAACAACAACAAAAATATGTTGAAACCGAAAAAACTAAAACTCGCAATAGACAAAAACCCAACAACGACTAAATCGCTTGCAAACAAACAAACTAAAACTCACCAAGAACCAGCTAAAATGATCCTCTCCCAACAGTGCCTTTCCTCCTCTTGCTATCATCAGTTACTATCATTTGCTCTACTGTGCACAGTGGTGCTGCTGTTACATGTGCCGCAAACAACAAATGCATTTGATATTGGTAAGTAAAATGAAGAGCAATCAATTTTTTTTATTTATTAGAGAAGGAAATGATTTTGTGTTTTTTTTTTAACAAAAACTCAACAAACAGAAAATACTATAAAATATAATGTACAATCACTGTGGTGGCTATAGTAGGGTGCAAAGGTGCATCGATCGATCAATTAAAAATTAAAAAAAGAAAGTAAATGCGGGAAATTTTTTTATTTAAAAACAACATTACGACAACATTGTGTGTTTGGAAAAAGAGAAGAAAAAAAACAACGAAAAATGAACACCACATGCGTGCACATTAATCTTTACCCCATTCGTTGTTGGCAAAGCGCCCTCCAAAGCTCTACACACACACTCACTCGCGCTAATCATATCAGGCGCAAGTGGCGAGCGACAGTGCGACAGTGGCGCAAAAACTTTAAATAAATGCACATGCAGCAAGAGAATAACCGAAACTCCCCATTGTCTTTCATTTTGTATCGTATGCAATCAGCGCTTGTTCAACGTCGCCATGTTTGCCTTCCCCCTTTTGTATTCCACCTTCCTCTTCTCCACGCCACTAAGCAGCCCACAAATGCGGGCCTCTTTTAATTGACATTGAAACATTGAAAAGAAAGAAGCAGCAGCTGCTGCACAATAATTTTTATGAAATGTTAACATTCAACGCTTCATAAGGCGGCAAGAATGACTGTTACCTATAGCTTGCATTCAAGAAGCTCCTCGTCTGTATCGAAAAAGCTCACCACAGGGGGTTCTCAAGTTGGACCATCCATTTTGTGTGTATGTACGAGTACCTATGCAGGTTTGTGTAGCATGTGTGTTTGGAGCGTACGTTCACGTCCGCGCTGTGCGCTCGTACGTTGTTAATGAGGATATTGGTATTTTCAATGGGTTGCATTTAAAGTGTGAGTGGGGGCTTTTGGCAGCTGGAAGCTTTTAAAAGCCTCAATTAATAAGTAAAGCCTGTCCGTTGTAATAAGTAAATATCCATTGAAATTGCAATTTTAAACTTATTTTTAAATATACTTATTTTAAAACAAACTCGAGTTTCCCTTCAGCACCATGCAGCTACCCGTTTTATTTGATTTGTTTCAGACACAAATTATCTATCACGGGGGGCCTGGACCTGCTTTGGTATATTCTCATCATTTCAAGTATAAAGTCAATTCAATTAAGGAAACTTCTTGTCTATATGTATATTGATGTATGCATGTATTTTACATACGAACTCATTTAGATTTATTTAACCTTTACTTCTTTTGATATTGATTTTACATTTTGTATCGGATTTAAGATCACATACATTGAACTAAAACTCTTTCCTAGGCCGTTTCCGCTCGAATTCTCCTCCTTAACTTTCATTCGGCAATGGAATGTATAAACCTTTACTCATTCAGTAACTCAGCAATTTGCATTTGTACTTAAATATTGCTGTTTTTTATCTCCTTTTCTCACTCTTTCTCTCTATCTCAAATACTTACGTCTACCATAAACTTCTTCTGAATATCACAAGGTATATACAAATTTTGTTGCATTTCGCTTACGACAATAACAAATTATGCATACATCATTGTTACAGCAACAACAACAACAACAACAACAACAACAACAACAACAACAACAACAACAACAACAACAACAACGGCAATAGCAATAAACAACATGCAACACAAATTTTCCAAATGAATAGCTACACATTTGCAATATCAACCAACCAAACCAAGCAATCGCTGAATGCTGCTTCTGCCTGCTACAAACTACTGCACACAATTAATTTTCATTTCATTTCCAACATATCAACTCCAATCAACTAACAGCAACAACATAAAGCAACAACGATACAACGAGCAGCCAGTCATTTTCTGCTATATGTCAGTGAAATTTATATTTATAAACCTTGCCAATGTTGCTGCTGTTCTTGGCTGTTCTTGGTTGTTCTCAGTTGTAGTTTTTTGCTGTTGTTGTTGTTGTTGCCAGGCTTCAGTATTGTTTTCTAAATGAACGAACGCACCTTAACTGCCACCGATAGTGCACCATCCACACAACCGTTTCACTGTAGCCAACTTAACTACAAGTCACAGTTTCACAGGCAAAGAGTCATCAGAAATGATTCTTAGCGGAAGAATTGTCGGCATATTGTCTTCTTACCAAATCACAGATAGTGAGATAGAAAGTGTGTTTCTGTGTAAGATGAAGAGAAAGAGAGAGAGAGAGAAAGAGAGAGAGAGAGAGCCAGCAGTTATAAACGGAAGGCAATAAATTTTCGTAGGTAGTAGTCAGAAATATGTGTGTATGTTGTCAGTCATTCAGTTAGTCAAGTCAGCTTCAGCTATAGTAGTTATTGTTTGGAGTCAGTTATTTACTTAAGTAGCTTTTCAGCTCGGTAGTTAGACACGGTTGGCAACAAATCTCTCAACCAATATATGACAACTCCCCTGCGTATTGTCTTATAACTATACATGAAACATTGTATGGTAAATGATCGAATGTTGTTGTACGAGTATGTTGCAAAACAAAAAAGTATAATTTATACTTATATAGTAAATGAATACCTACGAATAATGATCATATTCAATTTGGCTGGTACGAGTAATGGCATAAAAATGATTAAGTGGTTTTACAAGTAAACGAGACATTTGATTTGATGGACTTTTTATTGTTGTTATGCTGGCGTTTTCAGTTTCTTTTACTGTTTATTGGGAAATATGCATTTATTTTAATGCACGAAAAAACTTGACTATGTGCATTCATTGTTGAAAATACACCAAAAAAAAAAAACAAAAAAGAATAGAGTCAGTGACAAAGCAAATAATTTATTATAAATATTCTAGCAATGATGCGAACATATTTTCTCTGATTCTTAGAAAGCCAATAATTTTTCTTGTGACTGTCTACCGGCGTAGTTAGACTCAATGGAAAATACCTATTCGAGTAGATATTTTATATGATTAATGGACTTGAATTCTTTATCAAAATAAACAAATTTCCAAAGTATGTATTTGATAATATAGATACTTACTTGGCATAGATATTTTTTCCTTGAGTCCATTGATATTATGGCCATTAGATCACTGATATTTCTTTCATATATAGTTTTTCATACTTCAGGCTACTGATATAACCTATATGTATTTTTCCGTCAATAGAGATTTCAAAGTATACAACAACATCAAGTTACATAGATTCTCTGTCCTAGTAACCGACCACTAGTATTTTGTCCATAGATATCTCAAGTTCACCAGATAGAGATTTCAAAGACTTTCGTCCATGATATCACTGATATTTTTTCCATCCGGACACTAACATTTGATCATCAGTGATCTCTTATATTCCTTTTCGAACCACTAATGTGACAAGGTACCAAAGTGGCTTATTTCTTAAGAACGGATAAAAGTTTATCAGATTTAGCAATTTTACCCAATGTGTTAATCGATCCTGAGATTACTGGAACGCCAGTCTCTCTAAACCCTGGGGATGGTGATTACTGATATTTGACTACTAGCTATTTTGGTCATTAGTATTGATTTCTTAAATGTGTTTCACTTAAATATTTTGTTTTCATACTATTGTTCAGTTAGGTTTTTCATATTCTGAGCTCTGGTTTTTCACACTTCTGACACGTTATTTGTCCACAGATATTATATATATTTTCCTCATACACGTATTTTTAATATGTACTAACTGAAAAGGGTCATCCATCGCGAAATTCCTATGTTATCAGATAACTTTAACTCTGAAGTTCGTTAATGTCCAACCCAGTCACCCTGTATATTTAAAGTTCTACATAAATATTTGTTCATGGATATTTTGTCCACAGAAGTTTTGTCCCCAGATATGTGGTCCATAAATAATTAGTTCATAAGTAATTGTTTTGTTTTTTTTTTAATTCAAAATTTTCTTTAAAACATTTTCACTGTCATTACATATATAATTTAAACATGCACTCACACTTTACCAAATGAATTATGTAAAACCAATGATTTATTATTAACAATCGCATGAAACTTCATGAGATAGTTTTTTTTAGCGCATGCTACTTGCAGCATGTACGAAAAAAAGATATTTAAATGTAAAACAAGCGTAAATGAAAATTAAATAAAAGAAGAAAAAAGCGACAACAACAAAGACCTACAAAAACAACAACGAAATTAGCTAGCAAGATTTTTGTGTATTTTAAATGGAATTTTTCAGCTTCTACACCACGCAGCTATATATAAGTAGTATAAATACATAGTATATATTCGATTGCGTTGCATACAATCTGCTGGAAACTGTGACTGTGTACATCCTCTATATTGCAACAATTTTGCTTAATTCGAAGCTGTCACTTTTCTTGTTTCTTTTGTTTTTCTTTTTGATGCTTTGAGTGTCATGCGAAAAGATCACGAAACAGTCACTATGACGCTGGGGGTGGAGGTGACTTGGGGCGTATGGGCCAGAGGCCAATACAGTTGACAATAGCGCACAACAACACAGTGAATGTAGCAGGCACATGTGTGAGAGGCAGTTACACCACCACACACATTCATTTATGGTAAAAACACTCCAAGTATCAAAGTGACTCTACTCGCATGAGTTATTTTGATATATTTGACGCGGCATATTTTATGATTGCACTTTTTTCCTCCCGACCGACAATCTTACATTGTGCGATGTACACAATTAATTAAATTGGTGGTTTTAGTTATTTAGTTTTTTGTTGAATACAAATTTTTAAATTTGCATACTTTTTTTGCATTACAGCAACCTGCAGTACAGCACTGGGTATGGAATCCGGTACAATCACAGATGCTCAAATTACAGCGAGTTCAGCGCACGATACGGGATTTGTTGGGCCCCAGCATGCAAGGTGAGTTGTGATAATGTTCTTGAAAAACTCCACCAAATATAATAATATATTTGCGATGTGCGAAAATTACACATTTGTCGAGTACAAAGTAAAGCGGAGAAATAACATACAACAGATAGTGACTGTGTATTTTTATATATTTTTTCTCTACAAGTTCTAAATATTTTTGACATAAAAAGAGGCTAAATTTATCATATTAGCTGGTATTGTATCGGAAAGTATTCAGAAGTGCAAGTTAAGCACAACACTGACAGTCATGGCAGTTGTAGTACGGCTGGGGCTTACATTACACACTTTTTTACCAAACACATTAACTGTGTATTTTTACGAAATTTGTATATTAACAATATAATAAAAAACATTTGAAAAAATTAACAAACAAAATTAATCAAATTAACATAAAAATGTAGAAATTATGATAATAATTGAAATTGACTCTTACATTACCAAACAGCAGAAAGTTGAAGATTTTAAACCTTTTTTTGTTCTCACTTCGACTAGCACGGAAACATTTATGGGCATTAACACCTAAAAGTGCCGGGCTACACCTTTTTTCTATACTACTTCTGCTACGGTTTAAAATATGTAAAAGTCTAATGGAAATGCGCTGAGAAAAAGCATAAAATGTTAAGAAAAATTAAAAAGGAAATGCAGAAGGCAACAGCAATTTAATTGCTAATTTTTTCACCAATACTGTTGCTGTCTGTGTTGTAATTTTACACAACATTAACAACAACAACAACAGAGTAAGAGAACCCAACAATCATTCTCCAAAAAAAGTAGAAACAACAAACAAAAAAATAAGTAAAAAAATTAATTATTTATGTAGAGTAACCCTAATTTAAATTGTTATTACTACTTATGGTTGCACGTTTGCTGCAGCAGCTACCCACAGACTACATCCACCGACGACTGACTATGGTATCTACTTAACTAATGGACATTGTACAAAACACATTAAAAATATTACAAAATACAAAAGAGTTCATTTAGTGTGTTCACTAGCGTTTCATAATAAGGTGCAGAGATAGCGGAGTAACGAGTATCGTACGAGTATGTGTGTGTGTGTGTGTGTCGTTAGGTGTATCTAATGTTGTTGTTGAATGCGTAAAAAAGTAGCTTTTTGTGTAAATTAGTTGAGAAAAATAACACACAATCAAAAAGGAGAGGAAGCAAAAACGTATTAAACACAACAACAATGCAGAAAAAACATGTTGCTCTTACACATTTTGCGGCTGACTGTGTTCGAGTGTGTGGAAAATGAATGCATTAAAAATGCAACATAACATTAATTTGAGTTAATGAAATTTATAAACGAGTATGTATGTCTCCCAAAAAGACACAGACAAAATTACACAAAACAGAAAACAAAAAAAAAAAGTAGAAAACAAACAAAAAGATTAAGCTTATAGTAAATTTGACAACTCTATGAGAAGAAAGCAGGGAGTGCACAGTGGTATTAAAATTAGTTTGAACTATCCAAAGCTCTGATACTTGAATTTCTCTGACTGATACTGGAAGCATTCATTTTGTTACTAGATAAATAAAATAAACTCTTATTAAATTTTATTTGCTTTCGAGAATTTTAAATTGTGCTATATTCATATTTAAGAACGGATGAAACTCTTTAACCATAAATTGTGTGCCAGGGTGTTTAGTAGGTTTGCACCACCAACTTTGGAAATCTAGAACAATTTTCATCATCTAATGGGAAGTCGCAGCTGCCATAAATATTTATTATTTTCTCCGACAACTTTCAGATGTACTAAGTATGTATAAATTCGCGAAAGATTTTTCAGTCTGACAAATGTGGGAACAGAAAATTAATGTGAATATTTTCTGTAAAATAACACATTCTTTGCCATTGACCAATATATGTAGCTAGGACTCGATTTAAGACGTTGAGGAACTAGTTGTTCCTTTTTCCTAACTGACTTCACCAGAACTGATACTCTCAAACTGGAAACAGTGATGGATGTAGCTTGAAGTTATAATTAGCTCTTAGGTAAGAGTTTGTGGTAACACTATGGAACTAGCTGCATAAGAGAGGCATCCGCGACCACGTCTACCCTAACCTAACTATCAAACAAATTTTATGATATGTAAATTTTCGTATTTATTTTGTTTTATTTTTCTTATTTTTTTGGAGAATGATTGTTGGGTTCTCTTGCTCTGCTGTTGTTAATGTTAATGTTGTATAAAATTACAACACAGGCACTAACAGTATTGGTGAAAAAATTAGCAATTAGTTGGTATTGCCTTCTGCATTTCAATTTTAAGATTGCTCCACTGTGCGCTACATTTTTTTTGTATTCCTTTTTTTTGTGCATTTATTTTCTATACAACATGTTTATGTAATATAATTTATTAAAGTATTTAAAATTTATGCAAATATGTTGTGATTTTAATTAAGATTTAAATAAATTTAAGAAAATTTTATACATTTTCGATCATAGAAGTGAACAACTTTTTTAGTTTTTTTATTATTACTTTTTTGTCATATCATTCTTTTTTTTTTGGTTATATTTTTTCTTGAACAAATTATTGTAAAAAATCACAGCATTGACCGTAAAAAAAATTAGAAATTGTTCATGAAAACAACAAAAGCTACAACAAACAGGAAATGAAGTGTGGAAAGCTATGAAAAAAAATTAAGTACTAATAAACATTCAACATTCAACACAATTTTTTTATTTTATTACGGACGACTGCATGTAATGCGGGTCTTAGTGAGAGTTTTTGTGTAGGAATCTTTTATAGGAAATTATGGTGCTCATTAAGATGTTCAAGAAGCAAATACTAACTAATTTTATTATACGAGTATTATTTCCAGTGCAAACTTGTAATTTAAATTGCATATATCACTGAGAGAATCTTACTCTCGCGCAATACGTTCTGACCATCGTGATTGATTAACTGAAAGCATAGTGTACGATATTTCTTTTCTGCACCTATGACGGCATCTCTTTCATTGTAGAATTGTTTATACAACAAAACATTAAACATTTTAAAGTTTTAAAATATATATAACTTATCTGTAATTTATCATTAAAAACTTACATATTTATATGTCAACATCTTCTTAAGAAATATCATAGAAATTTTTTAATTATTACTTGAAAACAAAACAAGCAGAAAACATAAAAAGTAGTAAAATTGTGAGTGAACTATTTTAGATAATAAAACAAGCAAAAAACTAAAAAACAACACTACAAAGCTTCCGACATTGCACAATTCTTGTTCATATCTAGTCTACAAAAAGTGGAATATTTCTAGATACATAAGTAAATATCTGAAATGACAGGTGAGGTGGAGGAGATGAACTGTAATAAAAAGAAACGATTTAATAAGTTTTTACCTGCAATTTCAACAGAAACATTCCTACACTTAATGCATAAATATCTAGAAAATATCTGTCTATCTTTAAAATATAAGTGCATATTTTGTACTTCTACATCACTCAGCGCAACTGTTTGGGAAGAATTCTAAGTAATTTTTTTGAGTATTGTTTATCTTTACACTTACTTAAAAAACTTATTTAAAAAAAAATTACAAAAAAGAGGTAAAGTTTGTGCTGTTTCATCTGCTTATAAATAATACAGAGTAAAATAGAAAAAAAGCACTGCAATATGGGAAATTTGTTAATTACTTTGTTTATTGTCTGTATATATCTTTGTACTTGAGAGTGTATATTGCTAGTACATAAGTATATAATACTTAAGTTGCATAATGTAAAACTAAGACACAAAGCTTTATGATATTTAAAGATAATTATTTACAAAAAACAAATTCAAAAGAACATGGAAAATGAAATCTGTGAGATCTTTTGAGAAATATCTCATACTTATACGTAAAATTAGATTATATGTATATGGAAGTGAGCAGGAGTTAAAATTTTTTGTAACTTTGACTAAGATTCTGAATCTTGTAGCACAAGGAATTCAATAAATAAATTAATTAATGGGCCTTCCCTGGCATTCATTCCATTGCATTTCTCTCAAATTAGAGGAACAGATAACCATTCAATGTAAAAATTCAATCTAAAGCTTAGCAACACTACACAAGCTAAAGCTTGTACAGTTGTCTCGTTGCTGCCGCGATTCTATAAGTTCAGCTCCATAATCCCAGGGCGACCAAACCGAAGGTCTGGGTACCTTCCTCAACAAATGGTACCATACTTTCTTCGAATTCTCTTAGGTTCTAGCCTCAGTAGTACGGGGAAATAATTACCGACTAAAAATACCTCCTTTATCGCTTTCCAATCTGCCTGCAGTCTGCCTTCGAGACTACTGGTAGGTATTACCATACTTCGCATGGCTGGATTCAGCAGTTCTGTTCCCTGTCAGCTCATGCCATTGTAACCGCGGCCGAGCCCTAACCTTGACCTCCCGATTTTATATTACCATTTATGTATATTTATTCTATTTATTTTCTACTTTTTTTGAAGTACTTTTATTGAAGTACTGGAAAAGTGTTTCATATTTACGACAGGCGTTAAATGCTTACTGGCATTTATTGGGAAGGCTGAATAGCATTATTATTTTGGAATTATGTATTTTCTTAATTCACATAAGTTATGTAAAAAAAAACAGCAGGTGTTGATTAGCGACAAAAGCAATGCCGCCTCGCATACAAATAGCAATAATACTAAACCTGAAAATGCTTAACCCATTATTATATCTCATGCCTACATACCACAGTGTGTACTTACCTCAGTGTATGCTTCAGTTTAAAGAGTACGAGTATATGTAAATTAAAGAAAATAAAACATCAAACGATGCACTCGCTGGCATTGCAGCTATCGAATTACCAAGATTAGCTTAATGACAGTTGACTAGTTACTTTTACTGTATTTCCATTATAGGCAACAAGAAGCAACACACTCACACTTAACTACTTAAAATAACTACCCAAATATTTAAGTCAACGAGTAGCAATAAACTTAGAACAAGGAAAAAAAAGGGGGGGAAACATATGAAGGAAGTAACTAACAAAATGTTAAAAGCAAAAAAACAAAAACGTAGCTTGATTCGAGTTGCCAATGTCACAGCAGTTGTTATTATGCCAGAACCACATCTACAAAATGCACGCTCTGTCTGCTGTTGTCGTCTATTACGAGCTACTAATGGCTGCTCGCTACCGCTTGGCTGCCCGCTGCCTGCCCGCTGCCTGCCCGCTGCCTGCCTGCCAGATTGTTAACTTTGGCAATAACAATAATTAAAGTGAAGTTGAAATGAACATAACTGCGGATATTAGCATTTTAAATGATTGTTTATAAGACTTCAGCTTGCAAGTCTTCGTCTCTCTCTGGAAGTTAGCGAGATACTTATACAGAGGCAGAGACAGGCAGCCACTAGTCGCCGCCGTCACCACACTTGATGATGCTGAAACTGATGCTGCCCATAGTTTTGTTTTGTAGCTCGAGCTCTTGAAGTGGATATGCCTTGTGGATATTTATTTCGCTTCTTTATATTATTTATTTTTTTTGATACCTACTACTTTTTTTTTTGGTATTTTAAAGTTGGCGTAATTTTATGAAGATTAAATTGAAAATTTCACATTCGTATTGAAATGAATTGAGCGCTTGAGAGTAGAGGCAGAAAAAAAGCACCCGGAGTAGTTTGAGGAACAGAAGCTTGAAGAATTTTTATTAAAATCAAAACTTCATTTTTAATGGCACCTTTTCTCTGTCGCTGCCACATAAGTACTTCAATGAATGGCACATAAATGAATGATGCGACTTTGTTTTGATTTCCATTCGGGTTTCTCCTTCTTAAGAGACTTTTGTAAGACATTTATTTAACTTCAAATAAGTTAGGCAACAACATTACCAGACAGTAGTAGCCTCAGCCCATAAAGCAGTCAGCATGTAATTAAAAACATTAAGATTTTTTTAATTTTCCTTGTTTTCTCTTCTTTCTTTAATATCTTTGTTGATGATGACTTTTAATTAAGAAATCAGTTAAAAGTGCGAGAAGATTTTCATTTGAATTCATTAAGTTTGATTTTTTCTCGGTTTTGTTTCGTTTTCTTTACTTTTTTTTCTTTAGTTTTGATTTACGCTTTCGGGGCATTTAAATAAACATTAAAAATATGCATGTGTATGTGTCTAGCATTTAGCTAGCGTTAAATTCATTCGATATTAAAAAAAAGTAAGCTTTTGCTGGTTGAGATCAAAGTATCAATATATGAACTGCGTGAAGTCTAGACAATAATTGGTCATGGCTTTAGATTTGAGGATGCGCTTTCTGCGCACAAACTATAATTATTAATTTTTGATTGCAAACATTTTTAGTTCCTCAACTTTAAGTGGTGGCGTTTGTGAATTATTTCATTAGTTCATTTAGTTCAGTTTTCGGAAAAATTATTATCATGCTCTATAACTTTCATATTTTTTTTAATTCATTAATCTCACAATAAAAACAAACCAAATTATTTAGCCAATTTAATTAATTTAAAGAATCATATTTCAGAGTCAATTGCAACAATTTCCTTATTAAAACTAATGATTTTCTTAAAATTGATTTACCTCTGTCACAATTGGACTTTCTAGCTTTCTCTGAATTTGAGTCATTTTTGAATTCCGAAGAGAGTATCTGCCGGACGTTAAATGTTCCTCATTAAAGACAAAAATCGAATTTTAGAATATTTGCCTAATATAAAACCCATATGTTTGATTACTGGATGATGATTTGTGGTCGCTGTGGCGTAGTGGTAGTGCGCTGGTCTGCTACGCAGAGTGTCCGGGGTTCGAATCTCGGCACAGGTAAAATCAAAAAGTAGAAAAAATAATTTTCCTACACGGCACCACCTCTTGGCAGGCAATGGCCAACCTACAAGAGTAAAAATTGCCTATTAAAAGCTTTTCATTTCGCCGTTCCGATTCGGCATTAAACTGTAGGTCCCTTTCCATTCATGTAATATAACACTATAACACGCACAACATGAGTGGATGCGAGAAGCTCGGCCTAGGCCCTCCAAGGGCTGTTGTGCCATTAAAAGTAAAGTAAAAGTAAAGGATAATGATTTGTTTACGTCTAAAACTAATGTGTTACAAATTTGACGTAGAATACGTCATTCGGAAAGTTGGCTTTTTGAAATGTCAGTTTTTACTACTGCTTGTGCTATTGAAGTGGTTGTTGTACTACTGTGTATTTTTTGTCTTTAGGAAGTTCAAGTTCATAATGGAGTACTGATGAGAATCTATGAGAACGTTTTTGGTTTTGCAAGCCTTACATCCTTAATGTCTGAGATAAAGTTGTTTGTTATGAAAAAATAATATTTTGTTTTTCACCAACCTCCGCTATACCATACCTTCGGGAATCATTTTGTTTGTAAAAATTTGCATTTAAATTTTTCGCCTCTTTTCCTTTATTATTAGGAAAATTTTGGCGAAATAAAATATATCATTAAATGTTTACCTAACACTCTGGAATATTATGGTCCAGAAGAGTAGAAGAAAGGGGGTTGGTGCAAAAGAACAAAAATTAATGGTTAGGTCTCTCTAAAACAAAAACATCGACGTCAATATTGTAACAGTTCCTAGATTCCTAGTCACAAGGGAAAACAATGTGAGAAGAGGACACTTTGATTTTTCAGGCCCCCTGTCTCACTGTTTTGCGCCTAAAAGTGTTTATTCCTATATCAAGTCCTAATGCGGACTATTTGGTACTCTTAACAGAAGAACATAAAGAACAACTTCAAGAATTTAATGAAGAGTTTTACAAATTTTAGAAATATTCTGACATTTTTAACAAATTATACTAATTTGAAAAAACTTGATGATATCTATAAAGTAATTTGGGTAATTTGGAGATTTTTCAGATATATTTAAATATTTGTACTTGTAATTGTAATTTTTAATATCTTGAAGAAATTAATAAATGCGCACAATTCAAAATCAACAATAATTTCCTTTCAGTACTATGGAAATAAGTAAGAAGAAACTCAAATGGAGCAAAATACACCAATAGCTTTTCATTTTATTATTATACAATATCCTTAAATCAAGTGACAGGTGTCAAAAATAACAACTCCGAAAAAAGTATTGCCAGATTGAAAACCGCACTTCTAGAAAAAACACCCTTTACATGTGTACATAAAATGTTGGCAATCCAAAAATACCACAAATGAAGGCAATTATCTACCGCTCTCACTCAACTCAAGTCAACTCAACTGCTACTATTCAGCTCACATAGCCTGCACAGCCTGAGATTAATTAAAATGAACCACTGTACGCCACCCTACTACCCGCCACTACTGGTGTCTGTCTCCTTGCGCATTTTGCCTATTTATAGCCACTTTTAGTTAACATATCAATAAAGCTTTCAGGGGTTTTGTTGAAGCATTTTCCAAACAGTAGTAAGATAGAAAGACAGAGAGAGAGAGAGAGAGAGAGAGAGAGAGAGAGAGAGATCAGCATATTCACATAACTTAAATTAATCCTTAATTACGTGGACAACATCCTGCTGTTTTTCGCATATCGAAATATATTTATCTATATGTACATATGTATATATAGTATATTTTTTATATATACATATGTATGCATATATGTGCTTTTGTATGTATATGTTGCGGTGCACGCTTAACGAACTTAGCAAGACGCCACAGTATTACCACAATAAAAACCGCTTAAACCGCTTTTGTATTTAAGCCAAATACCACTTAAGAAATACTGCTACAACAACAACGACAAGAGAGAGAGCGTCAGAGAACGTTCACTGTGCGTTGATGCTTGCTATAGCTGCTGGAAAATACCAATCACTGTGTGGTGCCGTCATTTAAAGTCAATTAATTTATATTTCTTTTTCAGTTGTTGCTGTTTTTCGCTCATGATACATTTTCTTTGCTATAGAAGCTACTTGTTGTATGTACTATGTAGCCTCAATAGTAGTCGTAGTAGAAATGGTTAAACTGCATTGCATATTAAAATACCACAAGTTTCGAGGAGAGACTTTTCCAGAGGAAAGCACTTGTGCGACGGCGCGCGTGGCATCATCGACGAATTCGTCTGCGAGCGCGTTGTCCAAATTAACGACAGTTAAATGACAACGGAGTTAACAAACCAACTGGTTGAACTTGCAAATGGCAAGAGGAACTGCTCCTTTCAACAAAAATAATACAAACAAAAAAATAAAAAGAAGAAGATTGCTAGGCTAAAACCATGCAACGTTGTGTTGACAAGATTTAGGTCGCGCTTTTACTCGTTACTCCGCAACACATATCACATAAATATAAATTTATATATAAAATGCAAGCAAAAAAAATAAAAACAATCATGATTTTTAATTAAAAAATGTTTCTCTTTTTCTCCTTTTTCTTTCAGACTGAAAACCGATAATAATGGTGGCGCTTGGTGTCCCAAGCATATGGTATCGAACGCCTTGAAGGAATATCTTCAGGTGGATCTATTGCAAACGCATGTAATTACCGCAATACGCACACAGGGTCGCTTCGGTAAAGGCCAAGGGCAAGAGTATACTGAAGCGTATCTTTTGGAATATTGGCGTCCGGGTTTTGATAAATGGCATCGTTGGAAGAACACACAGGGAAAGGAGGTGAGTAAAAGTGATTCGATCAGTCTTAATTGGGAACCGTTTGCTATCATGCAGAAGGTTCTCAATCCAACCTAACCAAACCTAAGCTAAGTATTATAAATTTATAATAACTAAGCTTAGTATGTACCGTAGTGAATTCAAACCATCTCCTCCATTTCCGTTTGAAAATCAACATAGAGAATACGATTTGTAGCAACTTCAATACCCTCTACTAACTTCTCTAAATAATCTTACCTTTTCTTAAGCCACAAATCTGCTTTGACAATTATAATAATTTTTTATTATCTACACGTTAATATCAGGACATATTTATTTTTACTATTTGTATTTTTTTCTCTGTTATGCACTTTTCTCACTTAATTTATTGGAATTTCGTACTTAAATTTCACTACTAATTTTTTCCACCACTTTTCTTTCACAGATTCTAACCGGCAACATTAATACATACAGCGAAGTGGACAATGCATTGCAACCGATAATTTTCGCATCGAAAATACGCATTTATCCGTATGGCCAATACGATCGTACGGTGTGCTTGCGAGCGGAGATTGTGGGTTGCCCATGGGAAGGTAAGCACTAAACACTTTGCATATGGTTGAAAACGAAAAATGTTAACTCTAATATAATATTTAAGTGTTAAGATAAAAATTGGACATGACCGATGATAGCTGCGGAAAGGTTTACAACGTTTTAATGTCAAAGTTAATTTATCATAAGTGGAAGAAAAGGGAAAAGAAGGTAGATGAAGATAATGAAAACGTAGAAAAGAAGGTATTGGATGTTACTGATGCATTCAAACAGCAAATAATAATAGCATTAGAATTTAAGCGGATTAAATAAAAAATGGAATCAATTATGGTAAAGAAAGAAGTACTGTGTATTTAAGCATACGCGTTGAAGTTTGGTTGTTGTGATTCGTATTTAATAAATAGTTAATGAAAAGGCACCATTAATTAACAATCGGAAATAGAAATAGTAAGAAGCAAAATGTTGGGTAATATTTCAGTTATTCTGCTCGATTTTGAGTAAATTCATTTTACTCTTTAAACCATATGAAACCATATGACATTATGAAATCGGTTTTTTGTTTAAGAGTTTTCTTGTCAGCAGGGAATGAGTTGAAGTTTCTAAGCTCTGAAAATCAAAACCAAAACAACAACATTGAAAATACACACACGATAACATTTTAAATTACGATAAACGTCAGCTTTTAGTACACACTACAATATAAGTACACAGTTCATACGTTTTTTCAGTGTGTATCTGGCTATGGGTGTGTGTGTGTGCGTGTATTTGTAAAAATGTAGTAGGTACTTGAAAATCGCGTGCAGACATTGTACAACATTGCCACAAACGAGACAGTGTTGTATGTAGTTTTTTTTCAGTGCTGTGAGTGAAGACATGCGACGCCAGTGTTTAGTTTGCATGCAATTGTCAAGTAGCAATAGTAGCAGAAATGTTGTTGCACACATACTACTACATACTTTTTCCGTCATGTCTTGATGGTCTCCATGTCTCCTGTTTTCTAAAGCAAGCTTTGATAAACAAATCTAGAAATCAGAAGCGCACCGAATACAACAGCAGCTAAACTGAAACGTCTAAAGAAAATGTTTAATGACAGCCAGAGGGTGAGAAAGAGAGTACCATTTTTCGGTATTTCTGTTCTTGTTGTTGTTGGTTTCCTTACATTTAAAATGCAAACATGCGTGTTTTGGTTACTACATACTTACTTACCTTGCGCGTTTTTTATTTGTTGTTGTTAAATTTTTAATGTCCTGCAATTTTAAGGCGTTTTCGTTATACCAAATTATTAAATGTAATTATTCTTAGTCCAACTTCAAGCTCAAACAGAAACTTCTTTAAGAAAATCTACTGTGTTGAGGGTCAGATATGTGGTAGAGTGCTTGGGTTACGACTGGAAGAGGATAGGTTGCAGTTATGGGCGTTCATTTTTATTACCAAAAAAGTATATTTTTAATAAATAGAGAAGCTTGTCATTGCATTATGAATATGTATGCATAAACATTTTCAAGGAAATTCGTTTGCGTTTTTTGGGTGTGCTACATACTCACAACTCATATTCATACTCGTAGCTATGTATGTAAATTAATCACGATAACACTTTTATTGAGCGACGCCGTCATATAATTTGTTGGTGGGGAGGAGTGGAAGTTGGGCCAGGTACCCTTGAAAGAAGATTTTACTGTCCCTTTAGATGGCAATGCCTTTTGTTTGGGTAGTTATGGAGGAGTAGCTAGTAAAGTGGTTGCAAGCATGGGGAGTGTTTCTTTATTTTATTCTATTAATGATAAACAGGAATGCTACGGAATTTGAGAAAGTATGAATAGGGATGAAAAATGCTTAGCTACGGAATATTCAAATAGGATTGAAGGTTAAACAGAAGTACCTGTTTTGGAGGACATTTTGATGTATTTTTTTGCTATCTTTTGCAATTATTTTATTGTATCTATCAGTAACGAGTCATATAGGAAATATCTAGGGAGTTTATATAACCGATGAACTTTTCAACTTAGAACAAAGTGTGGTACTTTGCACCAGCAGGTAGATTAAAAAGGTTTCCCTGAATAACATCGATAAATATAGCAGGATATTCGAATTAAATTAAGAGCTAAACACTCCTTCGACTTAATCAATTAGCAATGTAAATTTATGCTTTTACATATTGTAGATATGTATGGATATGCAAAAGGCTTGCAGCTTGCCTCTACCACATGCAACTTGCAATCGATCTATTAAAACCGCACCCAATTTACAAGCATAATCATTCATATGAGAAGGTTTTGTTTATGTACTTTTAACTACGATTTATAAGTTAACCTCACATCCATTACGAAGTAGATACAAAAATCTCTGTAAATGGAGCTAATCGGTTACAATCCAAACTTCGATTATAATAACGAAAACAACAGAAAACAAAAACACTGGCAACCTGTTACATCCACCTCCACACAAACCGTGGATAGGTACCTAAACTCACGTTTAATATAAACAAAGTTTATTTCAGAACAATTTCTTACGATGATACAAATTGAATAGAGCTTGAGAAACGTTTATTCTTTGCACATGCATGAAGAAAAAATCACTTAAAAAATAAGTTAAAATATTAGCTTATCTTGTTTTGAAAACAAACTAAATAGTTGTGACCATTTGAACTTGGGTGTGGTTGATGGCAGCAAGTAAGCAAGCAAAAGCAGTCAGCAGCAGCACCGTCGAAGTAAAAGCTTCTCTCTGAGCTCTGAACCTTGAGGTCGTGGTTATTTACCAAGTATTTACAGTGCCCTTTAGTTCAGCGCCTTAGCACGCTTGCTGCCAAGCATATGAATGACAATGATGGTGGTGATGGTGTTGGTGTTGGTGGCTTGCATGGCTCAGCGTATCCACCATGCACTTTGCATACCACTCGCAATCGGAGTTTTGATTTGAAATGTTACAAACGATTTACATGTGTGGCTTAATGATTTTTTATGTAAATTCTTTCGAGAGTTCACGAGCTCACGCTCACCAAATTTTCTATTGTGTGATTTTTAGATTGAGTTTTTTCTAGTTTACTTTGAATTTTTTTAATTTATGGTTACAATTTGTTAACAATTAGTATTATGGTTTGTAGATGATTTATGTCTTTTGATTAACACATACATTTATAATTTATTTGCATATAATATTTATGTAGATGCTGGAGCTTTGATTTTAGATTTTAATTAAAATGCCTTTTCCACCCTGCCACATGCTTTGCTTAGTGTTTTGATTGATACTTTTTTCTTGTGCATTCTTCTTCTTTCTTGACATGAATATCATTCAAATGAAGTTGTGTAATTTTTACCATACTTTTATATGCATTTTAATTATTTCCATTGTTATAAAATAAATGTATTGCGTGTCATTTCAAATGCTACACTGCATAAATAGGTACAACGTCATCTAGCGATTTTTATTTTATAATCAAAATGTTTGAGATTGTGTAGCTAAAGGTAATTGACTTTTTACGTGATGGGTGAAAGCGGATGAGGAAATGTAAATCTACAGCGCTAGATATAAGTTGAATGAAGGGTAATAGACAAAAATTTCTGATGTAGGTACATATGTATATTAGGGTCCCACAAATTTTTGGAATTCTTTGATGCTGAATTATTTACAAATACTTAAATACTTTAAATTTCACAAAACTTTAAACTTTGTGAAATAATAAATATATACGAATAAGCTTATTAGTGAAGTCTCAGCATCGTATATATACTTTAAGGATTCAGTATCACGTTCCGAATAAATCTTTGGAAATTCTTTTAATTATTAAGGAGAATATAAGTGTATTCAATATATTTAATTTGAAGTTTTGTGGATTATGCTGTAGTAAGTTTTTGTCTTTTTTGAAATGATCATACAACATATGTATCATCCCTTTAGTACCTAGCAGGAACGAAGAGCCGTTATAATGGTTTAATTAATCAGTTGGAGTTCGGCGAGCACGGGTGATTAGCCCTAGTCACCTCGTATGGTGGCAGGGTTGTTACCATGTGTTTCGCTTAAGATCGCTGAGCAATTTATTTAATGTTTGTGTCATCGAAGGAACAAACCATGAATTTATTTATTTGTTCTTTCTTTCTCTCACTTCTGAATACACTAGTGTATTCAATTCAGATGAGTTTGTGATTCATGCATGATCCGAAATCTTTGGAATCACAAAGTCTAAATAAAGTCTTTATTTATCCTCATTTTTCCACTATAGCAACTACATATTTTCTGAGAGATGAGTATCTTGAATTGCCTCAAGCGCTGGTAAATTCAAGGAAGCTTTTCATGATGATACACCTCTGATACACCTCTGACTAACTCAAACTTATACCTCCCATCATATGAAAGTCGTTTGAAACTAATTTCATGACCATCGTTATACTCACTTAGAATAATGTTGAGTTCTACATTTATACTTAAACTTTTTCAGGGCAATATAAATAGCACTTATCTTTTAAGTAGAGAATATACATGCCACAAGGAACTATGATTTGATATGCTTGAAAACTTTGAATTATAATTACTTCTTTTTTTTTATTTTTATTGACACAATCAACACACAGGGTGTACCCCTATGAATGCAGAGCATTGTGTTGAATGGAAGGAAGATTGATAGGTGAGAGGCAGAACGAGGGAGAATGAGAGAGTGAACGTGATCACACAGGACACCGATAGAGAGAGGCAGCCATTGTGGCAAGTGTTATGCCTTTACCACAATGAACTTCAGTTTATCAGTGTCGACTATGACCGCATGTAGCGCCAAAGGCCAAGCTTTTTGCATCCTCTCATGTTGTGCGTGTTATATTTGTACATGAATTGTAAATAAAATTTTAATCTTTCAATAATGCTTGTATAGATTTCAATAAAGTTTATCACTTAATAGATTTTTCCGATTCATCGAAATCAGTTAAAGATACAATTCTTCTAAAAATTAATTATTAACTCTGTCCACTATCCGGCTATTTTGTGGTTAGTGGAGTTCTCTCCCCTCGCGCTTTTGCTTCCTTTCGCGCTTCTGTAGAGGGTCACTCTACTATGATAAGTGGGCGTAGGACTCGTCAAAAATAGAAATAAAATTAAAAACAAATTTAAATTTTTATTAACCTCTCTGAAGAGAAATGGCGGTCGTTTCCGAAATGATTGCCAAATTTGTCTGTTCTACCCAATAAAATATCATAAAATATCTGATGTAAAAACAATATGATATATTTAGTCAGGATTGTAAGTGAATTGAGATTTAGATTTAAGGTAGTATTCTCTACTAACAACCAATCATCCGACCATGCAAAAACGATTTGAGGTCATTGATTAATTCATTTACCCTTCAAGATGGCTGAAGTCAAACGAGAAAATAATGTTATACAAGTTTGCTTGGAGGATTGTCACCTGCAGGTAAACGCAAAGTTAATGATAATAATATGCTGGCAGGCACTTCTCATCAAACGCCCCCTACTCTGCAAAGCCATTTTTAAGCCCTATAATTATGTGGTAGCTATACATTTAAAGTTTGTTTGCGCCATTAATAGTAATGTACAAATTCTTTACAAAAATGTACAAATTCTCTTGCCTGCCCAATTATTTGGACATGCAAAGGAAAAACCAAAACAGGAAAAAACCAGACAGCAGTTAGGTAGAGATAGGTAGTAAAAACCAACAAAGGACGATCATTTTAATATCTGCATACACACATAGCCAAATAAATGAAATACAATTTCTATATAATTATCAAAAAAGAACAAAATATAAAATCACATAATTACACTTAATAACAAACGAAAACCAAGGAAAATAGTTAGAAAAACATTTGAGAAATTACAGTGTGTCTGTATTGGTATTTCAAAAGCAAGCCGACCTTATATGAGAATTTAGAGTGTACAAGAAGGAGGCGATGTGTGCGTGGTGCGCGTGTGTAGGGCACGCTCGTGTGTTGATGTGTGTTTGCTGGTGTGTTTGGGTGTCAATTCATACATATATCCTTTAATGCCAACCACATGTGCACACACAGACATACCTATAAACATGCATTCACACACACATAGTTTGATCATTTATTAATGGAGCTAACGAGAACAACGTAATGAATTTCGTTAAACAATAAAAATCATTAATGTGGCATGTTCGCAAGTAGAAACCGAAATTCGAACGAGAGTTTTGGAAATACATAGTACACACATACATAAAAACGTAGTAAATTAATAAATAATATTATTAGTAGTAATGGTGTAGTAAGCGTGCATGAAACTACACATACACACGCACTGATATAAATCATTAATTTATATTTACAGCGGCACAGCACAGCGCAGCGCATTGAAATTACACATGAAAATGAAACGCATTTATTTTGTAATGACAGCAACTTACTCTGAGCAGCGATTGTCAATGGACAATGTCCGATTGTATGTACATTTCTGAAAGTATGTATGTCTGTCGGTCTGTTCAGCATTATACTTTCATGTCCTTTGCAGGCTTACGCACATTCACATACACACAATTACTGAAATTACTTCCGGTTTTTCATCGCGTCGCTTGTGTTCACGTTAACAATGCAAATAGTTTCGCCGGATATATTGCTGGCTGACGTTGTTGTTTTTCGGTTGCTATCTCTGGTGGCTGGTTGCTGCTGCTGGTGTTGCAAATTCACTCCTCTTCACTCCTGCTACTGTCATTACTACTGCTTAAAATGCTTGAAATGCTTAATTAGCAAAAGCGAAATGTAGCTTGAAGTAACGATTTTCGCTTGTATAATTTTTCCAATGAAAATTGAATAACATTTTTTATTTAAAATTTATTTTTCTTTACTCGGTTTAAATTCTGAAAATTCTTTTATATGTATGTGTGCATGAATGGGTGTATGCCACATATTTGATTTTCCTTTCAATAATTGTTGAATTTACGATTAAAATTCTTCAATAAAACATTATATGTTAATATATGCACGGGCTGTTTAAAATTGAAAATTATCACAAGTGAAATTAATCATTGAAGTTTGAAAATAATTATGAAAACTGCGTGATATTTACTATACACAAAGTACAACTTCCAACTGTGGCAAGATAAATGGTTAAATAATATATGAAAAATGTGTTATTATAAAATTTTCACACAAATTTATGAATTTACCTCTAAAGAATTTTTTTTTTTTTTTAAATATAAGATAGGCTAAAAAGTAAGTTCAGAAAAGTGAGCTATGTTTTTTTTCATATATCAAAATAACTTTTCTGAGTCAAATATTTTCCATTGTTATTGGCCACCTCTCGTCATCGGGCATTTCGGGCAAAACCATAACACCGCCCTTAAAGAATTCCTGAGGTTTCTGCTCGAAAAACTCGGACAAGACCTTTTTACAATCCTCTGAATTCCCAATTCAACTTTCCGCCATTAAGATAATTCTACAAAGAGTCAAACAAATGGTAATACAAAGGTGCAAGGCCTGAGATGTTTGGAGGATGTATTAAAATTTCCCAGCCAAGCTCCCTCAGTTTTTGGCGGTTCACCAAAGAAGTATGTCTTCTAGCGTTGTCGTAACGAAAGACAACGCCCTTTCTGTTCACTAATTCCAGACGTTTTTCCTTGAGCGCTTCATTCAATCTTCTTAATTGTTAACAGTACAGTTCCGAATTAATCGTTTGGTCACGCGAAAGCAGCTCGTAGTACCCAGGACTCTTGCAATCCCACCAAATACTAAGCAAAACCTTCCTTGGAGTCAGTTCCGTACTTTGCGACGGTTTGGGCAGGCTCACCTCGTACTGACCATGATCTTTTTGGCATATAATTATCATACTTTATCCATTTTTCGTCACCAGTAACCACTCGGTGCAAAAAGAGTTTGAGATCATGCCGTTTCAGAAGAGATTCACATACTGAAATACGGTCAGTTAGATTTTTTCCACTCAAATTATGTGGCGCCCAAATATCCAGTTTTTTGGAATAGCCAACCTTTTTTAAATGGTTCAAAACCTTTTGGTGAGCAATGCCAATATCCGTAGCAACGTCGTGACTGCCTAAGTGTCGGTCATCCTCCACATTTTCAAGAATTCCGTCCATTTTTCGGTGCATGGTCGACCAGATTTAGGTGCGTCTTTTACATCAAAATTTCCAGAGCGGAATCTATCATACCATCTTCCAACTGTCCTTTCCGACAAAATACCTTCTCTATAATGTGCAAAACTTATTCTGTCAGCCTTCCCGGCCTTATAGTGCTTTTCCAGTAAATTGTAACGAAGTTTTTAGTGACATTAAAACAGTTGAATAATGAAGAAATTTCAATGGGTAAAAATTGTCTATGATTCTCAGAGATGTCAACTACCTTTAGCAATAATCGTACTTTAAACTTTGCTATTTCACGTTTCCGAATTAAAAACCGCGTGTAATCTTATTTGTTGCTTTTTACACACAAAAAAAGACACAGAGCAAGCAAATGAACAATTGCGACGGACGGACTGTGTGTGTATGTGGGTTGTTACTTATACAAGTATAATAAGCGATGTTCTCATTGTTGTTTTTTTTTCCTTGTATAACATGCATGCATACAATAAAAAATGTACAATAAAACACAACAACCGAAAAAAAAAACATTTATGTTCATATCCTTGTCGCGCTCATTTTCTGCTCATTGTCTCTGCGGCTATATGTTGTTGTTTGGGTGATAACCGAAGGGGCTGGCGTGCTGTTGTTGCTGTTTTTCGTATTCATATGCATGAATTTTTCGCATGCGATTTTATTTGCGTGTCATCCAAGCTTTTTTAAGCTGTTGTGAAAAAAGTTATTCTTCCTTTTCTTTCAACCACGTTCTTTGTAATTTTTGTTGTTTTTTAACGCTATTTAACCTCGTGTTTACTTGTTTAATGGCATTTTTTTCTCCAAAAATAGAAAATTTAAAGGAAATGGAAAAGAAATTGCATGTCGTTTGTGTTTTGTGGGAAATGCAAGGGTTTCCAACAATACCAAAATGTTGTAAATAAAACTAAATAAAGCTTTATGTACTATTTAAAGTTTTGAAAATTATCCAACGTTGACATTGAAAAATTTTATAATGCGTCCCCTTGCTTAATACAGTAAACTAATAAACACAATATGCCACAAATACCAACCATGAAAAGACATCACAAAAATTACCACGAAAACTTCAGTCTGTTATTTAATTCTTGCTTGCGTTTCTATAGAAAATTTGTGCACATTTGTGCCCTTGGCGTAACTAACTGCTGCTTGTTGTAGCGCGTCAGTCTTCGTCAGAACTGCTGCTGCTGGCTGGGCGCACTAACATATGTTATGCCATCGTCTAGTGTTACACCCTTGTGAAGCACTTATTATTTTACAGTTTAGTATAGTATAATTTCCTTTTAAAATGTAATTTTCTAATTTTAAACTTATGTATTCCTTGTTTGTTAATTTTACCATTTGCAGAGGGCATTGTCTCGTATAGCATTCCCAAAGGTGTACAACGTGGCATGGAAGTTGATTTGTCCGATAAAACCTATGATGGCTATGAGCAGGGTGATCGCTATATCGATGGTTTGGGCCAATTGGTTGATGGGCAAAAGGGCAAGGATAATTTTCGCACCGATATACATGGCTTTGGAAAGGGTAAGTGCAATACTTAATACTTTTTATTTTCATTGATAAATTATTTTAAAAATTTCCCACACATGGAATTTTGTTTGGAAAATTTGTACATCCTTGACAGTCTTCTATTAATCAAAAAATGTATTTCTATTTTGAGACCAACATTTAACGAAAGGTGTTTAGTTTTGTATTAAAAAATAAATAATAAGTAAGAGTTTCATTGCATGCCAAAATCTAAAAGCACCAGAAGCAATCACTTTCTTCTTACCGTTGCTCTCCTCAGTAACAATCACAGCCGTAGTTTTAAATACTTATATCCGTTTAACCTTAACCTTAAAAACACCGACTTTCTACAACTTGAATGTTCAAAAACTCCTTTTATTTCCGAAGTAAACATCATACTCCTACTTCATTAAAAGCGATTAGTATCAAATAATTACAAAAGTTTTCCATAAGTTTAAATGAACTTTATTTTTCCGTGTCCATTTTCAAATGAAACAACAACAAACAAGAACAATTACACACAACTACTCACAAATGATAAGCAAACTTTGCTTCATCCTCGCTTTCTTAAGCGCGCAGAGCGCGACAGGGAAATTAAAAACTTTTTAGCGCAAATAAATAATTTCCTCATCAATAAACAAAATAAATATAGCAAACAAACAGCAAAACAACAAATTGAAAAATCGGGATGAAAAAATAAGGAAGTATCTACGAAATGTAAATATTATGCATATTTTGATAATTTATGGTAACACTGGCATTCAAATGTTAGCCGCTGCTGCTGACGCTGTCTTGCCTGCATATTCTACGCCCAAGACTGCTCGATTTTAATATTCGCCTTTTCAGTTTCCTTTTTGTTTGTGCGAAAACTTTTGCAAATAATGTAGGGAGAAATCTCCATACTTTTTTTTTGGCAACTCGCCAATAATCGAAATTATTGAAAACTTTACATTTTAAGTAGAAAAGTTTGTTATTATTAGTACTCCGTACTACCCACATCCAGTTCAGAAATTTTCGCTATACAGTGATCTCCGTTTTCAGTTTCCTGTTCCCTTTTGCACTCCTCGCTCTACAGATGTGGTAGTAACAATAAAAGTATAAATTTAGTCTGGTCTCCATCTACAAATTTTGATAGAGACACGAGACTATAGTAAAATTCTTAGGTAGACAGACAAATGTAGTCGAGATAGCAGGCAGTTAGACAGACATACAAATTGCGACAGACAAAAAGGCAGACAAACACATAAAGTAAACTTCATTTGATTGCCCATGCTATGGAGGAAAATTACTGCTCAACTGCTACTTGCCCAAAATTTATGCAATCTTACCGCCAAAATGCAAAAACTTTTCTTTTTTCTCTATACAATTTTACTATATTTACAATGACAATCAATACTACATATTATTGCTGAGGCTAAATATACAACGTACTTGTTTGTATGTTGAAAGATTGAAAGACAGGCGGGAAAGTATTGAAGTTCTTTCCAAGGACTTGCAGAAATAAGAAAATTATAGTCAAACTGGCGTAAATTTATGTTAATCCATAGTTTATTGTGAAAAATAATGAAAATGCATGGATACAAATGCAGAAATACAAATTTCCCATTAAGGGAAATTAAAAAAAAATTATATATTGCATTGATATTGTGTCACCATTAATTAGTATACATTTGTTTTCATGAACTATGGAAACAAATTTCCCAGAAGGGAATTTTTGGTAGGTAATTAAAATTATTTCGTGTAGGTGAAGCTACCTTATAAATTTAAAACTTAAAATAATAAAGTGCTCACTTCTGATAAATTTACTCTGTGCGCTCTTTCCTACCGTTAGGCGTATTGATTTTCAATATTATTTTCAGGCTGTGCCGTCTTTGTGATGGGCGCTGCAAGTTAATAAAAATAAAGAAAATTTGAATTCTTTTGCTTTTAGTAACAACAGTTGCTGTTGTTGGCTTTGCTAAAGAAAATACTTAATGTTGATTTTCCCAAAAAAAATATTTATATTTTGCTTTCTACGTGTATGTAGGATGAATATTCGAGCTTGTTTGTTGAGTTAATATTGCAAGACTTTCTTTTATTTTATTTTTTTTTTTTGTAGCATGGAATTATAACCGGTATGCTGAAAGTAAAGTTATACACTGAAGTTATTTGTTTTTCTTTTACCCTCGCAGAGTCGAGACTTAACCCTCACAAGTATACTTACCTCATCAGCGTATCCCTTCACTACTATTGTGTGCGACTAGTGAAAATGCTTGGAAAACTACTGTTTTTTTCTGTTCTTTCCTCTTCCCTACCCCCCCTCCCCCCACCCACAAGGCTGTGTAAATAAAAGGTTTAAATGTCGCATAGCGAGCAGTCAGTGAAATTATTTTCAGTTTCGCGTTTTGGTTGCTTTCTATTACTTATTTTTTCTAGCAAGCAAGTATGTGAAGTTACTTTTCATATTTCTCTTCGATTTTTTTTTTTTTTTTTTGGCTAAATTGGTTAAAATGTTTTTATGACATCTGGCGAGCGGGGAGAAAATAAATATTTCAATATTTTTACTGCAAATTTTAAATTCCTCTAGATTCCAGCTACTCCCCATATACATAGACAACTTATAAGAAACTGCCCTGAAATAGAAATTACATAGATCAAAATTTTCCTTTTAACTAAATAAAATTCCTCGAAAATGTACTTTGATTTCATATAAGATTTTTTAAATTTTATTAATATTTAGAAATATTTAATCACTTTTCTTCCAATTGCAGGTTATGAATGGATTGGTTGGCGCAATGATACTCCCGGTCTAATGGGCAAACCGGTGGAAATTGTCTTCGAATTTGATACAGTGCGCAATTTTAGTGCAATAGTATTGCATACAAATAATATGTTCACCAAAGATGTACAGGTGAGTGTTCTACGCTAAATATGGTAGCAAGTCACGATCTACAATTCCAAAGCATTAAGGACTAAATATATAAATATAGAAGGTTTTCTTGAAAGTATCCATCAAAAATGTTAAAATTGCATTTTCTTTCTTCATTTATTTCATTTCCCCTAGGTATTTGTACACGCTAAAGTTTTCTTTAGTATTGGTGGACGTCATTTCTCTGGCGAACCTGTACAATTTAGCTATATGCCCGATACTATAATGGATCACGCCCGCGATGTAACAATTAAATTACATCATCGTGTTGGCAAATATTTGAAAATCAATTTGTATTTTGCGGTGAAATGGATAATGCTATCGGAAATATCATTCATATCAGGTGAGTTTAAAATAATATGAATTATAATGCTCCTTCAGATGTTTGAAAAAGAGAACAAAAATTCTTATGTATATTTATATATTTAAATACGACTTTATTTGTTTTTACCTCTTGAAAAATTAATTTTCATACATAATTGAACTCAAAATTGCTCACTTGAGCAATTCAATAAAAAGTTTTCTACCAAAATGTTTTACTAACTACAAAAAATATTCAAATAGGTAGTGTGCATTTAACTCCCATTTAAAACTCCAACTATACATTAAAATAAACGTATTCAAAATCATTTTAGCATATTCAATAATAATATTACCCTTACACAAAATTCACTTTACAATTGCATTGAAATCTGAAATGCGACAAAAAACTAGTACAAGTAGAGAAATCATTTTCAGCTTCATTTCACTTTCAAGTGACACACTGGAAATAAATGCATTTCAAAGAATCAAGAAGAGAAATACGGAATGAAAAAAGGGAAAATCACATTTTTCCAACGTTTGGTTAACAACAATAAACTTCAACTACTATTACTAAAGAATTTCAATGAGTCTGCGGAATGAGCGGATGATGAAATAGGACAACGACAAGAAAAAATACTGATATAACCAAAAGCTGTTCGAAAAAGTACCTAAAAATCAACCCTTAACTTGAAAATATAAGCTGAAAAACATAGAAAATGTTTTTTTTTTCTGAGGGAATACGAGTCGTACGAGTCTTTCTTATTTTGCTTAAATGATGCACTTTTGCATTTGCTGCACACATTTAAATACTTTTCTCAAATAAATACCATGCATACCTTTTTCAAATGCATACATGTACCTCGTACATGGATGGTATGCATGTGCAAATATGGTATGCACACTATGCATACGTATACGCATACACGAGTGAATACCAAGACGGTGAGACTATGTTGTTTATTTTGATTAAATTGTACTAAAGGAATGGAAATTCTGCTCCCTTTTTTGCTACTTACTTTTTGTGCGAGTTTATGTGTGTGAAGTACTTATTTACATTTTCTATTGTAAATGCGCATTAAATTAAAGCATGTATTCATTGTGTGCATTGTAAAGTATAAACGTGCATATGTGTGATTATTTTCAACTCTGTTTAGATTTCTAATAAGCTTAAGGGGTGATGTGAAGTTGTAACAAGGGCATATTCCCTATTGTATTTGTTGAGTACCTTCGAAAAATAACAAAAGCTAGAAAGAATATTGTGTAGTATGCACGGAATGTTTACGTGTATAGTTGCCACCTATGATAAGCCAAAGGCGGCAAGAATCATTTCAGATTTGGTTGCTTGAGTTTTTGAAATATTACGAAAAGTAAAAGTAGTTCTGTACAATATAAAAACCATGTATATAATATGGTGCCCGTGGTGCGGTAATGTAATAAGTATACTTATATAATAAAGGAATTCAGGAAGTAAAGGAAATTCAGTAAGAACACAAAATTTGGCAAAAGTTTCACTGGTAAAGACATTCAGCTAATACATTTTTGACGTGAAGTGTAGCACCTAAGATGGGGTACTGAAAATTAGGATCTTTCAGAAATATATTATCTGGTAATTTTTAAAACATAAATCTAATCTATTCATGTTCAAATATAAGACACACAACATGAGTGAATGCGAAAAGCTCGGCCTAGGCCCTCCATGGGCTGTTGTGCCATTAAAAGTAAGTAAGTAAATCTAATATAATTTCTAACAAATTGACTTAGATAAGAATAATTCGCGCCCATATTGTGGCAGCACTAATTAAGCTTCATGCCCAGAAGGAATTGTAAACTGATAACCTTACGTGGAATTAATCTTGTTGGAATTATTAAGATAACGTATTTCTTTAAATGTGGAATAGTCATACTTTCTAGAAGCCACCTCCCCTACTTAGGCGCTATAAATACGCATTAACTACTTGCAAAATTATCGATAAAAAATTAATTTATGCATATCACGTAAAGTATAAAATCTTTTATTTCAAGCAATAGAATATGTCAATACAAAGAATACACTTACCTTCAAATAAGCGCCCTTAGTGGGGCAATAAGCACCAAAAACTTGAAAATGCTTCCATTATGAGAAATTTCCAGGTAAATTGAATACAAAACATAAATAAATAAATAATCTGCTGTCGAAATCTTATTGCTTAACAATTATATCAAACGATTTGTCACGCACAGAAAGAAAATCATCAGCAGTGTTTCAATGTAGCTGGAGCAGAAACAAACAATAGCAGCTGTTATCCTTTTGTTGTACAAATGCATGGCAACAACCAAGACGGAAACGTGAAAGAAGAAAAGAATCAACTAAACAACGTAAAAAGTGCTTGAACATTTTACGAAAATTAACACAATAAACAAAAGAATTAGAAAAAAACAAATCAAAAAATGAAAAGTTAAAAGCAAGGGAGTATAAAAGTGAGATAAAATAGTAGTGTAGATACTACTAGGCAGGCAATAGTCAACAAAGAACACTTTGTTCAAAAATAAACATGAAACCATACGCAGTACGTACGAGTATGCACATTCAAAATGTTTAACCCCAATTTGTAAGATTCCCTGCCAGAGATTTTGATAAACTTGTAATAATCAACATGGAAAAAAAGGACGAAATCAAAAGGAAGAAACCGCACGATTGCAATTGCGCCGCAAAAATTGAATTCAATTGAATTGAATAAAAGAGGGAAAGAGAGCGCAAAAAATAAGCAAACAAAAAACCAGCAAACAAAGAAAATTAGTTATGAAGAGAAGTAGAAAAGTAGAGAGCAAAAAAAAGTAAAGTAAAAGAAAATGAAAATGAAAATGAATCACAAAATGGGATAAAAATTCTTTTGTTATAAAATTCTTCTTTCTTTGCATTTTTTCGCTTTTGTGGCATTCTTACACTGTTTTGTCTGCCACTGCCACTACATATTCACTGGCTTCCCTTGCCTGCCTGCATGCATGCCAGCCCGACTGCTGCCTTCTTCCTTTGCCTTGTCTCGATGCTTTTATTTTGAGTGAGTTAAATGTGGCACGAAACATTTTAATTATTTTAAACGTTTTATGACACACTAAGAAAGATAGCAACAACAACAAAACCAGATGAAAACCTTGCACAAAAGTATGCTTCACTATAGTAGAAAGTAGTAGTAGAAGTAGTGATTAACGACAATGAAAATAAAAGTGGTAAACGGTAGTCGTGGCAATATTTACCACTAAGAATAACAAGAAGAAGAAGAAGAAGTACAAAAGAAGCAAAGCAACACAAAATCCTATCTGAACGTAGGCATCAAAAATCATAATTACGCTATTTACTTTTGTATTGTGTGTTGTAAATAGCGTTTGTGTTTTCTATAGCGCCATAGGTGGGGGTAAGAGGAGTATATCCTTTGTTTATGAAGGCGGTAACACAAAACACACATACACGCACACAGCTTTATGTAAGTATGTGTTATTAATAGGTAATAGTAAGTAGTCATCATAGAAGGAGTAACAGCTATTAGATGATATTTTAGAAATGCCCGCTTTCTCTTTAGTTGCCACACACACACACACACACACGCACACAATACGAAGAAAAGTATGAAGGAAAAGTATGAAAAGCAAATTAATAGCTATAACTAAAACAGTTGGAGTAACAATGTGTGGAAGGTAGCACGGCAGAAGAAGCAGGAGTAAACGAGTTTTCTTTTAATGCGTAGATAACAACAAAAAGAAGAAGAAAATACCACAAAACATAAGCTGGGAATTAGAGATCAAAAGAAAATGTGTTTTAGTATTTTGTGAATGTGTACGTTTTTTTTTATTTAGAAAGCTTTAACTATGAAGTAAAGAAAGAGGCGAGGTGGTCGTCATGGGGTGGTAATGAGGTAAATGCTGCTTAAAATACTTTTACTTTCAGATACCAACCACAACTTAAGTGCTTCCTTTTCTCCATGGGGAAGTGAAGAAGAAATAGAAGTGAAGTTTTCATTGAATTGAATCCATTGGCGGTCAATGCAGTCATTGTTTAACTTTACATTTGTCAGTTGTGAATGGAATATTTTAAGGGCTGTCAATAAATTGCGCTTTTGTTTGTCTTACTTCAAGGAATAAAAGTAATTGTCAAAATATGCACAATATATTTTAAAAGCATTTTGATATTGGCACCAAGAGTGGAAACGATTCTTCAAAAATGGTTGGAACTATCATTGAACAATTTTTGGTGGGGCCAGAGATATTCTGAATAACAAGCTTCTAAGGGGATCTTATGGTTAACTATTCCTGGGTAAAGCCTTATGACTATATACGGTCACATCTGGGTAAAATAAATTCTATTACTACAACATTCCTAATTTCCAGGAATCAATTGCATTTTTTCTTGCCTATTCCATTCTTGGAAAGTGTAATTGGTAATTAACATTTCAAGTTCCTTAGTAATTGCAAATAATTTTGCAATTTATAATTTAAAATTTGTAAGACCCTAGAAGGAATTGTTAAGTAATTGAAAACTGTGTAATCTTTCAATTCACATACTCAATTCCAATGCTGGGTATTGTAATGAGTAATTGACTTTACAAATATTTCCGTAATGGAATTTGAAAAAGGTTCAAATTACCATTACTGGATTGTAATTTGTAATTAAAATATGAAATTCAAATATCAATTCAGTTATAGAAATGGATATTTCTCCAATTACTATTCCTTTTCTTTCGAATTAAGTTCATAAAGTAATAATTACTACACTTTCTACATATGTATCCATAATATTGGGAAGCAAATTTAAAGTGGACTTCGTTAGGATTATTTTCACTAGACCTTTGGCCATTTTTTGTGGGGTGTTTGTTGAAATAGACGAAGCTCGTTTTTCCTTCTCACCCCTCAAAAGTAGAAAGTGAGGCAGTCATTACCAAGAGACGGATAATAGACTTAGAGAAGGGGTAATTGAATAATAATCCAAGTCAGGTCCAAGTCCGCACTTTATCCCCTTGATTCTCAAAAATTCTGAGAAATGAATCCGCTGACGTATATATATAAATATTTAAGATTTAAAAGTGTTTTCAAATAAAGAAAACATTTAAAAAATCACGGTTCACGTCAGAGTTACAAAAATATAATCAAATTTTAATTCAGCTGCTATCTTGTAATGAAGAAACCGGCATTTGACTCGACGTTTTTCTCAATTTGTTAAAATCCTTTTGCATTTCTCTTCTATAAAAGAAAGGTTTAAAATCCTAATAATATCACGCAGTTGACATGCGTACGTACTAATTACCTAAGCAAACCAAAAACCGGATGTAGGCATACCCCAAACGTTTAAAAGAAAATCCAAACATAATCCAAAAAAAAAAAAAAAAAAAATATAGTGTGTTCGTTTCACCTTTCAACTTTATGATTGTGCAGTGCCGTAAATGGCAGCAAAACTGTAAATATCATAATCTAAAAAGGGGTTGTCAAATTCTAAACCAAACTAAGTAAAACCATTAAGCAGGGGTTTTTCCTCTTCACTTGCCACACGAGAGCAGGAGCGTGCAGCGTATTATTTTCAAAAAATAAAAGAAAAAAGGAGAAAACAAAGCAAATGTGAAACATCAAACAACGACAAAAGCGACAGTGGCTTCGATCGCGACATAAATCGACATATGCATGCATTTCGTAACGCTTACCGAAATAAATTTTCGATTAACATATAAAAAAAGGGGAAACATATTCCAAGAAATGCATAACAGTAAGAAGAAAAAAGGGAAAATATGAATTTCTTAGAATCACAGTTGAAACCCAAGAAGTTTTTGTAAAAAATGGGACGAAGCAAAACTAATTTCAATTTGCAATGGCACGAAAGGTGAGAAACTTGAAACATAAAAATTGAAACGTTAAATTAATGAGCGCGGCAGGAAAATAATATTTGACAAACAATCAGAAATAGAGACATGTGGCATATTTGGGTTAAGTTATTGTGAGAGATGGTAATGAAAAAACGCGCTTTTAAAGTGGCAGCTTGATTTTTTCTATATATAATTTGGATGTGTGTAGGAAAGCGCAGTTGGTGTAGAAGAAAATTAATCGGATATACGAAAATGTTTAATCAACAAGCCGGATTGAAGTTTGTATTGATCATATCTTTGCTTATTAGAACGAGTGTATGCCATGAAAATAATATTATGATTAAATAAAATTAACTTACCATAAAAGCTATTTCATTGACATCTCACAATTTAATTGAACACGTTTCTTTCTTCTTCTCTCTCCCCATCTCTTTCTAGTACCCGCTGTGGGAAATTTCACAGATGAGCAAGAGCAACGCTCAACAATGTCGCAAGATACTCGCGAATATCCTTTGCAAAGTAATGACTATCATCACAATAACAAAAACGGCAAAATGGGCGGCAGTGGAAGCACAGTAAATGGCGGTAATGGCGGTAATGGTGCCACCGATGCCAATAACAACGGTGACAGATACTATAATAATGGACCGCAGTGTAAGTGTGATGATGATTACTTATTTATATTTGAAATATTTATTTTTCATTTCACATTTAAATAGCACCAAAACTATGGTACATAATTTGGTATTCTATTTTTGCTTTTCTTTTTCCTGCAGTAATTGCTCCGAAGCCCATCGATCAAGAGCCTTCTGAGGAGAACTTCATTGGTGTTGTTATTGTTGTTTTAACAATAATAATCATTTTATTAGTCGGTATTATATTTTTCATTGTGTCGCGTACGAAACGTGCTCGTGGCAGTAATGTCTTGGATGCATTCCAATATAGCTTCAATCCGAATACGCTGGGCGGGAATGTGGATAAACATCGGCCGAATGGTGCGAGCATTAAGGTGAGCTTTCAAGTAATTGTTCAAATTGTAGAAGAATTCATAGATACTGGTTGTGTTGTAACTTACATTTTTCGAAAATACCATAACTTTTCAATTCATAGTCTTTATTTTTACTTCAGAACTTATTGAAGATCCTGTCATACCTTAAATCAATCAAAACAGTTAAGAGTCTTGTATTGGTGGAAGACTTGATCGAATTTTCAGAACCTGTAGGTAAAATACCACATGTTGCCACACTGAAGTTTATAATATGGCGGTCCTTCCACGTTATGTTCTTTTGGAAACATGCTGGCCTAACATTGTTTCTTGATATTCAAACAGTTAATCAAGTAACTACATATTTTTATTTAAGTAATGGGCTCTTAAATCCGAGGAATGTCTTGATATTCTTTTGGTATCCGGAAGTATCTAAAATCCAAGGAATGTCTTGATATTCTTTTGGTATCCGGAAGTAAGAATATCAAGACATTCCTTGGATTTAACAGCCCACGATTGAAAACGTCTAAGAAATCTCAAAGTGAAAAAAGTGACCACTGAAATTCTAAGCACTATAAATTGTGGCTTACGCCGAGTGTGACGTAATGGGTCGCACACCTACCCGTTTTATCTGAAATCAGAAATTATTATTGTACTAATTTCAAGAAAAAGGCTCTGGCTTATTTTCATAAATATCATTTGCCGACTTGAGTAAACATGGTTTTGATTGAATTTTGAACAAAATACTGATGATTTCTGGCTGTAGATACAGTTTAAAGACTTATGGGAATATATGTATGTACTTATAGCTGATGTTGTTAACAGATATTTCGATAATTTGTTATAACTCGATGTAGGTTATGACTCACTCCTTTTTTCTGAAATTGGATAACTGGCGTTTTCTCGAAGTGAGTTCCAGTTCACATGTTTTAGAAATACTGTATACTGGCCTTGACTGAAACTTCGAACCCTAATGATTTTCGCTATAGTTTCTGGTTCATACCATAGAAGAAAAGGACACATTGTTCAAAACCTTAGATATCTTGACCACTAACTACGAAACGAAACTCGTAGCTTAAGCGCAATTTCGTACAAGAATTTCATGTAATCGTACAAGATGTTCTCATGTTTTACGGTGTATATTGTAATTCCTTACAGACCAACGTCGATGATAATGACTCCATTGGCAAGAATAGCCTCTACCATGAGCCGTTTAATGTGAATATGTACACGAGCGGTGTAAATGGTTATGCGGCAGTGAATGATTTACAATGTAATATGACGCCAGACTATACAGGTACGTAGAATATATAGGCATATGTGTACATATCTACAAGCACAACAACAACAATTACTAAAGTTATATAAGCAGCGAAATGAAACCCCATAAATGATTGTATTGAAAACGAGGGAAAAAAAGCTACAAATGTGTGGTGTGCATACTAAAACTGCTATGATTAAGCAAAAAACGAAGAAAGTCAAGAGAAAAAAAAGGAAGAAAAAATCCTTTTTCTACTTCGTTTCTTCAGCAATGTTTTCTTGTAGTGGATTACTTATATTTTTCTATATATATTTTCCATACTTCTTTACTTCTTCCTGATTTTAATAGAATGCCACCCTATTTTCCTCTTCCCTCTTGGTTTTTTCTTCTTCTTTATTTCTTCATCGTATCTTCATACGTTCACTGCTAATTTACAGACGTGCCCGAAGGTGGTTATGCCGTGCCACACATGCAAGATTATATGCCTGCCACAAAAATGTCCAGCAGTGGTTATGTGAATGTGCGGCGTACACCACCACCACCGCTGAGCAGCATATTCCCAAGGCCACCATCGGTGCCACCACCACCGATGGAGAAATATTACGCCACCACGGCGATATTCAAACCAATCAAAGGCGGCAGTGGTGGGGGTAGCAGCAGCGGTAACAACACCATTAGCAGCAGTAGTGGTAATAGTAATTGTGGTGGGGGTGGCGGCGGCGGCGGCGGCGGCGGTGGTCTTGGTCTAGGCAATAATGTTGTTGGCAAACTGGGTAGCAGCAATCTAATCAGCAACAGCAGCGGCGGTAGCAATGTTGAACATAATCATTATGGTGATGATGGCATGGGCACAATGAATACACAATCGACAGCGCCAATGATCAATAATCCGTACAGCAGTAGCGACACAATGCAATTTCAGCGCGCTAGAACCTATAATTTCCGCAGCTATCCGGATAACCTTTAGTTTGAAAGAACATCAACATCGCAAACAACAACAACAACAACATCAACAACAACAACAACACCTACAATGTTGCGTTGCAGTAATATAAATAAATATAATGTTATTAATACTAGTTGTAGTAGTACGAACAAAAGTCAGGAAAATAATGGCAGTAGTGAAAAGAATAGCAGCAGTTACATGGGCTGTGGTGAGAAACGTTTGAGTGTACTGAGTACAATGCCAAGGAAACTGCAGCAGCGACAGCAACAATTTACTATTGCTGGTACCACAGGAATTTCCGTTTCCACCACGAAACCGAAATACAGTTTGACTTTATTAAATCATCGTAATTACATAAGTAATAATTGTCAAATTCATCATATGCATCAACAGCAACAGCAGCTAGTAGTAGAAAAACAACCAGCAACACAACAACTCCATCTCAGTCGCAAAACCGCACTGCAACAACAACAACTGCAATTACGACAGCAATTGAAAGTTTTGAAATTAACCAAGTCATCAACCGCTTGCATTAACGATGATGAATTCACCATTTATTCACCACCAGCAAAAATAATTCCACCTTCAACTCCAACACATGTGCATAATGAAATAAAGGATGACGATGCAGATACAGAAATTGCTGCCACTAAAAGCACTGCGATTTCTACTACTACAACCGAAAGACACCGATTGGCGACTGCCGATGCACCAACTGCTGCTGCAACAACAGATACACTACTAAAATCACCAAGTGAATCAACTTTAACCGAAAAACTAACAAAATCAACAACAACAACAACTACTACAAATTCGATCGCGAATTGTAAAAATTTTCGAACACAAAATATAAATAATAGGCTGTGGTATCATTGATGAAACCAATGGATTTGAGGTGAGTATTTCAAATATAAAATAAAGGACAAAAAAAATTAATTATGTATGGTGTGTATACAGTAAAGAGGTAGTTCTTAAATGTCTTGCTAAAAAAATTCAATGAGGCGACGGGACCACCTCTTGGCAGACAATGACAAACCTGAAATGGTGAAGCCTAGGCGCTCCGTGGGCCGTTCTGCTTTTAAAGCAGTATTAAAGTGAAAAATCCACACAAAATTTACTTCAACCCAAAAACACTGCTTTAGAAATTATGAAATGAAAGCGAAGTCTTGTTCTACGAATCAATACAAAAATTACATTCCAAAAACGTCAGAGTCAGGCGACATGAGTGATTCACTGAGTTACTACATACATACATGTAACTCAGTCCACATTCTGGACAGATAACGGGTTTTATACAAGTAATACATTGGTGAAAACGAGCTTTTGTACAGCCTATTTCATACAGAAACAGGCGTCTTGAGTCCCTTTCTTTTATAAATACGGTATTGATTAAAGTGCGAAACTCTAAAATATCTACAACGCTCATAATTTTTTAACATAGATACACTAACAGAATAAGCAAGCTTCGATCCAGCAATAAATTATTTACTCTTCTTGCCTAAATACAAATAAATGAATTAATTAAACTAATTTCAAAGTATATTTCTACTGTTTATTCCACTTGCAGCGCTTAACTCTACATACGGACATAAAAAATCAGATAACTAATTAGCAAAAACCGGAAACAGCATGTGAGAACTTGATATGACTTACTATAACTCAAAACTCAAACAAACAAAAAAAGAAAAAGGCTACAATTATTTAGCTTCTTCAACTTGCGAACTAAAAACTTCAGAAATGCATCAAATTAGAATGAAAAGCAAAAATAGTAAAAATGAAAGGTACTAAATTGCAATTATTTAACACAACTAAATAAACAAAATCAGTTCCAAAAAAACACCGAACACTCAAAGAAAACCTACTAAAATAAAATATAAAGTGCACTATTTTACTGAAACGAAATAAATAAAATAGTAGTAGAAACCGCCCACTGAAATGCAAAAATTAATCTCATAAAACAAAAGATATTTACTGAAAATACTAAGAATTGGAAAAACAACGTAAGGGAAGCAAAAATTTTATGAACAATATTTGAAGAAGCACTAAAAATAATAGGATGACGAAAATGCCAATGAAAATCTAAATCTGCACTGACCACGAGAATAATAAAGTTGAAGAAGTTGAAAAGGAAACAAGGCACATTCTGTAAATACTAAGTACCATTTAAATATTGAAAAAGTATTGAGTAAACAAGCGAACAAAGATAAAATGTAGTAAGACTTAAAGAACATTTAAAAACATGAAGAAATACACACTTTTTCATATACTAGTAAGATTTAGCTGAATTTTTAAACCAACAAAAGAAAACAAAACGAGAAATGGGCATAATTCCATAATTCATACACATACTACCGAATTTAAGAATCTAAAAAAAAAAACATAGGCGATAATGAGTAACGATTTAAACACAAATATTGGAAGAAAAAATCTAGAAAAAATCGATACTAATTAAAAAAGAATTTAAATTTACATTTAAATAAAAAGCACACTACAAACAAATAAAACTCTGGCAACTAGTTAAGCAGTGAAAAAACCGAGTAGTTTAAGAAATGCTAAAACAGTATTTCATCATTTTTACAACGCTGTAAATTCCTGTACACCTCAACCAAAAAAGAAACTCCCTGCCCAGAGATCAAAAAATTCAAACCTTGTAAATTTTTGTATAAACCTGCTATAAATGTATATTTGAAAGTATCCTTGCTGTTTAAACTCACCCCCAAACTTTTACGTCTCCTACACTGCTCCCCTCTCTACCAACTTCCCTGCCCCATTCCCCATACTCCGCACTTGCAAATACACGAAATTAAACGGACCAAGAGAAGAGTCGCCTAAATCTATTGCAATGAAGAAAAATTTATTCAAAAAAGAATATATAAAACAATAACAAAAAATGTTTCCATCAATGATTTGTGATTTATTTGAAAATATGAAAACTATTTTTATTATTTTTTAACAAGAAAATTTACTATAAAACTTTATATAATATAAACAAAAACACTGTATATGTTCCTTTTCTAAGTTTACAAGTTTACACATACTTACATAGAAAAAAAGTAGTGAAAAAATATGTATAAAATAAAATCAAATCAAGTAGAAAGTAGAAGCTTCTTAGTAAATAGCTAAAGTATATACAAACAAAATATACCTACATTATGTAAGAGACACAAAGAATTAAGAACCGTTTTATTATAATAAACAAAAACACTAAAAAAAATGTTTTAAAATTAGACGCATTCAACGCTTAACGTCGTTTCAGCTAAACTTTTTAAAGAAACATCAGCGTTAATCAAGCATATGAGACTTAAGCGAGCAAAGCGTTGACGATCACACTCTACTCGCTTATGTTTGTCAAAGAATGCGACTTTCAGTGCTTTTTATATTTCAACACGATTTAAGCATAAGCGAGTATAAAGTGTTGTTGCATTGAATGTTTCTAGTATTAACAACATGTTAATTTAAAAAAATTGTACCAAGTAGATCGTTTTTTGTAAGAAAATGATAAATGAGAAAGCGACACGAATGCAACAATGGCGGCCACAGTAATTGTGCAGCACGCGTACATATGTATGTCTATGAGCTGAAATAGCTGGGCGCTTCAAAGAATTATCTCTATGAAATTGGCCCATTTGTCAGATTTAGCATAAGGTAAATATTTTAAAGTTACTTTCTTCAAGCACCTGCAAAAACTTTCCTTCAACAATTTCCTGATGACTACTAGAAATTATTTTTTCGAATAAGAAAACTTTAAGATTTTTGAAAGATATTGGTAAAGCAAAGGAAAGGGAAAAGCTTTCCACTTCGCCGTTCGGATTCGGCATTAAACTGTAGGTCCCTTCCATTCATGTACAAATATAACACGCACAACATGAGTGGATGCGAAAAGCTCGGCCTAGACCCTCCATGGGCTGTTGTGCCATTAAAAGTAAAGTAAAGTAAGCAAAGGAAAGGGATGTCGAGTAGGTTTGGGTATAAAACTTATTCCTCAGCCATTTTGATTCTTGTTTTTGAATACAAACAAACATTTATGAAAAAGCTTCTACTCCACCTATTTACAACAACTCACAAAATTATCAAGTTAAAAAACATTTGACTGGCTCCTTTTGCAAATGAAATGAGATTTACGACTTGGGTCTATAATATTCGTGCTCACAGCTTATTATGCCTTTGCTGGAAAAGTTAACTTTAAAAATGTTCACTCAAAAAGTTCACTCAAAAAGTTCACTCAAACAGTCCACACGTAACTGACTTTAGGTATTCAATTACATAAACTTAATTTGAATTCTCCGGTTAGATAACGTGCCTCATACACACATGTTTACATAGGAAGCCATTCTCTATGGACTAGCAGATCGCGGAATCGAAGTGTGAAGCAGGTCCACACATCTTCTGAATCTAGATTGAGAGAGATCTATGTATTTTTGCGACCCGTTTTGTGACCCACTGACCCAGTATTTTCATCTTCATGAACTATTTAGCTTCTAAATAAATATTGCTGATCTACGTTTTTCAGATCCACGATCCAGAGAGTAGTAACTTTTCGTGCATTTTTGGTACCTACTGAATTCAAACGATTCGAAATTCGAAATTTTCGATAGAGATCAGTTAAGTTCAGATTATTTATTTAACCCAGAAAGAATATTACAATTCTTCGATCTTGTAAAATTTTTAAATATTTAGAAAGTTTTCCATTAAATTACGTATCAAATTTCTTATGCTTTCAAAGAGTTTCAGGCTCTTGTGCTTGTATTGCTCCTCATTCCACTATCTCAATATTTTTCGCACAGATATTTCAAGGTACATGGTTTTTTGGTAAATTCTCCTTTTCACAATTTTTCGTTTTCTATATGATTTATACTATTACCGTACACAGCAAAATAGTTTACACCTTCGCTTTTACTTTTGGCCTCTTCTTCTTCTAAACACAACTCCCATCATTCCCCTCTCCCATAGAAACCCTATATTTTTTTACTTCAAACTCTACACACAAGACTTGTAAAAAAAAACTTAGCATTTAAGTTGTAAATGTGACAAAATAATATAAAATACCAATGCTACACTGTAAAAAATATATAAAATTAGCTACTTTTGTATAAATTATAAAAAATAAATTCATAAAAGAAAGTAATTTCTTAAATATAAGTTTACTTTTGTGGTCTACTATTTTTCACCTAATTTTTTTCGTCCCATTTTCACAAAGCAAAAATGTTTTTAGACTAGTTTAATTCTTTATAAATCATTTATCAGAAAGAATATATAAAAAAATATATTTAAATGCATTTAATAATAACGAAAGAGAAAAAGAAGAAACATGAAAAAATAGTATTATATTAAATCATTAATTAATTATTTTGTTTAATATTGAAAACTTAAATTAATTGAAATTGCAAACAATCGATTTAGCGCAAAAACAACAAAAACACATATAAATACATATATATATACATATATATATATATATATATATATTATATTATAATTAAAATAAATAATTATGATATACAATACACATACTACATAGTAATTAAAATTAAATATAACATTTAATAAGCAACAACAACAAAGAACAATTGCTAAATAAAAAAAATAAAAATTAAACAAAAACAAAAACAATATTGCAATGAGTAATGAAAACATGAAAATGATATGTGAAAAATGAAATAAAACAAACACTGAATGACTCATAAAAAATGAATAAAAATTATTTAAAAAAATCTAAAAAAAAATGTTTTTCTTTCATTTCAAATGCTGACAGAATTAATTTTTTTCCAGAAGTACAAACGAAACTAATACCAGTTGAAAGGGAACAGGAAGGACTGGAAAAATTAATATTTGGAAAATATAAGAAAATGAAAGGCGTGCCTGTTAAATGTCACATCTGGCTTTATTATGTTTGACCCCATTAAGATTATATATACGAAAGGGAACTTTAATAAATCGAAAAAAAATTACCAACAAAATCTATATCAACTATGGTAAGTAGTAAGCAAGTATTTCAGAGATGCTGCAGAAAATCCACATATAACTTTTTGGTACTTAACCCTGGCTATAAATTTAAAACAACGAAATCCTTCCTCGACAGTCTTTTCCCACCAAATTACTATATATTTACGAGTTACTTAGTGGCGTTCTAACATACCCTTTTAATACTCTGAAGATCAGTACACAGTTCTTGCCTCTAATTTACTTTACTTTATGTTTTAATTATTAAAATTAGCAATATAAAAGAACTTCAAGTTCACTCATACTTTAACATCCTGAACACCTCAACTTATCTTTTTATCCTATTCAACAGCATACAAGAATAACAGCAGACTTGAGAGAATTGACGAAAGTTTAGAATATGACAGATATTCGACAGATGCTGTCGTTGTATATGAAAATACACCAATCAAAACAGAAAATACGTAGAATGCGCGGGAGAGCAACTATGTCTCTCACTCTCTTTATTTTCCGCTCTATTCTCAATTGCGAAAAAAAACATTAATTAAATTCATTTTAAATTTTTATTAGTTTATTTTGTTGCAATTAAAGTTTAAAAACACTTTTGTTTTGTTTATAATCAAAAATAAAACTACAAAGCAAATAAAATAGTTAAATATCACGCATATGGTAATTATGTATTAAGGTTATATTTAATTTAATTTCGAGGCGTGCGTAATGGTTTTGCAACATACACACAAAGAAAAATTAGTTATGCAAATGTAAAATGCAAATATAAAATTAAAATAAAAATTCGACTCGGAAAATTATTCAAAAGAAGAAAAATAAATAGAAAACAAAAAAAAAAAAAGGGGAAGAAAACAAATACATTTCTTTCCGCTTGAAACGAAAATTTTTCAAATGAATTGTCGCCAGAGACAGCAAATCAAATTGAAAATACCGAAAAGGTTCTCATTTAACTGGATACATTTTTCTTTCAAATTAAGTAAACAAAAGTCATTAATCGATTACAAAAGAGTAAACTATCGGCTATAATGAAGAATGGACGCAGATCACTTGAAGTTTGCTTTAAGGGAAAAGTACTTTACATACGAGTATACTATATATGGTATGAAAAGGATATGGAGTGAGAGCTGAAATGTGTGATTTGCCTTCGTCCCACTAAAAACGAGTTAAGTTACATGGAAATATAAAGTAAAGCTATAGAGTAAGGAGTAATAGGAATTATGTACTAAGTAATTACAACAGCACCTGTGGTCCACGCAATGGTTTACTTCACGCACTTCGCCCACCCCATCAATAATCATCGCTTATGATGATAGCACAAATGCCTTTGTGCTCCCTTTGGGGATATTCCTACACAACTCCAGCCCACAACACTTTTTTTCGAAATAAGTAATTGAAATATTTTCAAATTTTACACCTTTCTTTGTATTTATTATTTATAGATAAGGAAAGAGTATCTGCTTTAAATAAAACACGGCTACATTTCCGTTTAAGAAATAAAAATTTCAAAGCAAAAAGAGTTTACGCTGGAAAACTCATAAAAATATACCTAAAAAAATTAATAAAGGGTACCTTTATGTAGTACTTAGAATACTTGATTTCCGCTCCTTTTCTCTTACACCCTCCATACTTTGAGCTCCAATCCTTAAATAAATCCCGTCACAACATAATTAAGTGTGTATATATGTAAATGGTAAAGCGTTTTAAACGACATAAATCCACAAATTAAAATCAACTAGAATAATGCCACATAAAAGCAGTGTAAAGTGGATATCAGAAGCGAAAGGAGCGAGCGAGTGAGAAATGAAGAAGGTAATAAAAAAAATGCGTGTGTTTTTAGGTATACTATAGACATAGACATAGACATAGAGGAAGGCAGCAACATTATGACCTCAATTAATAATTTCGAAAAACATTAAAATTGTAATTTTATTATGCCACAACACAAACAACAGCCGCAGCAAGAGAACAACCGCTCCAGCAGCAGCAACAACAATTACAAAAACAATGCGTACACGACTTGAGCTCAGCAGAAAAAAACTGAGATACGTATGAGGAAAACAGAAAAATTCAAATCAGCATGAAAAAAAATTTCTAAGCAAGCACCTTCTTGAAGCACGCACTGTAAATAGAAAAGGGTGCATTGGAAAATGTAAAAATCAAATCGTTAACTTGGCAGAGACGACAAAATGTGTGTAAGAGGAAAGGTTATCAAAACTTGTAAGTTTCCCATAACTTTTCTACAACAGATTTCAGTGAAAATGTTGCTCTGTTCCTCGTGACTATAATCCCATTGGTTATTGGTTAAACCAACCGCCTGTATAAATTATAGCTTAATTTATAGTCCTGATCGGGAAAGGTGACCCCAACATGTAGACATATTGTTTTCATCCACTTTTTATGTAATTTTCAAGGTGTTCAAGGTCCCGCCCGGTTGCTCTTCGGGTGATCGAGGAAAGTGGTCTGCATTTTGTATCACGCTTTACAATTTTTCTTTCAACTCTCATAGCTATCTTTCTGCAAGGTGCTTACATCCCTCTGGCCCCTTGCACATCATGTCAAAGATATACAGAGTATTTGTGTTCTTGATTTCCAGGAGTCTTACTATTTTTATACGTAGATATAATTAAATTTTAAACTTTCAAGATAATTATTCGAATTACTTGACTTCAAACCCCTAAGTTATGATTTTGCATTCTCATGACTTCATAAAAAAAGATATTGCATTCCCCTTGTTGCAAAAGAGACGTTTCCAAATGGATAAACAATCGGTTATTCCGAAAAAGAGTCAAATATGTCATTCAATAAGTGCAATCATTAATTGTTGTTTATTAACTGTGACTTCAAGGTATTGCAATTTAATTGAATGTATTCTTTTACAGCTTTCTGTAATATATGACTTACTGAGGGAATCTGATAAACTTAGTGTGAGAGGATCAGAAAATGCTTGAGGCTGGGTTGGACGATTTGACTCTTTCTCGTTAAAATCTCAGCCATTATGACCTTTCGTCTTAAATACATTAAAAACTATCATATATGGTTAAAGTGTCTAACCCTACGGTAGTGAATGTGAGGGTCGCCTAATTACGACTATAATAACTAATATACTTATTTATCAGGAAGTGTAAGGCTGGAGATTGTAGCTATATTGATTCCAGGAGCTACTGCCGATAGAACATCGTCTGTAATTATGCTTCATATCGTAGAATTCCAAACTTCCACGCCACCCTTAGCTTGCCTGTAGATTTCCCCTGTCTATCTGGAAGTGAGTATAGCAAACGGTATGAAGCTGGCGAGCCAGATTGTATTAAATGCATTTGCAGCTTGGCTAATTAACGCCGCAATGCCGCGTAAAGTAAAGTGCATTTTTAATAAATTATTTCTTTATATTTTAACTACTTCTTGCTATTTGACACTGGCGCATTAAAATTATGGGCACCCCTTGAAAATACAAACAACAACAACAACAACAATAACAATACATTTCCTTTGCATTCCATTTATGCCTCATCAGACATAACTTACGTATTTGCTCGTAGGGGAAAGAAGAAATAACAAATATTTTTATTTGGCTTGGGTAAAACAACACGTGCTAAGAACACAAATTTCACTAAAAATATTCAACATTTAAACTCAATTTATACTCAAACTTGATACAAAAATAACAAAGAGAAGAAGAGCAAGCAGAAGACTGCATTTGTACATAAATATGTGTGTGCTTTGTTTTTGTATACCGCCACAGTGTTGCATGTGCCTCTCTCTCTCAGCATATGCACCCATTGTACAGTGCAGTGCACTGCAGCAGCATCACCATCACCATCACCATCACCCTCACCATAATTGCACATAATCATCATCATTCACTTTGACATCATTATGTTCTTTTTTTTTTATATGAAAGTTTCTCGACTTTTATTTCATTTCATTTCCTTTTTCGATACGATTTGTCGTCGTCATATTTTTCTGTGTTTGTAGTTGTATGTGTGTTTGTATGTATGTAGTTATTTGTGTGTTTTCGGTTTTTATGAAAACGAAAAATGAAAACAGATGTTGAAAATCAGGAACACATTAAATGCAGCTCATGTGGAAATTTGATTGTTGCCACAGCGGCAACACTTTGCTTATATTTTCTTGCTTCCACAATTTCATCATTATTATAATGAAATCTACTACATAAATATGTACTAAGTATGAATAGTTGCATTTCGATGATTTTTTGTGTGCAGAAAGTAAAGATTGAAACCACTTGGAGCGGGTCTAGTTTCAAGGTGCTTTTGATTGCATGTGCAATTTGTAAAACTTTAAAATATTGAAAGGGCTGCTTGAAAAATTAAATAGTGATCAGACATACTAAATGATAAGGTAATTTAATTCATATTACTCAAATTCTCTACATCCTGCACCCTTCTACTGGCATCGACTGTTAAACCTCTTCTGGCTTGTCGGAATGAAATAGAGATAAAGCGATTATCATAGAAAAATAGTGGGCGGTGGAATAATTAACCTTTCTAGTTAAAGAGTTGAATTTCCAAACGAATTTAAAAAATGTCCACGACCAAGGTTTAACTGAATTTAGCATGAGTGCCAAAATGGTCCAAAAGTGGTCTACAGGAGTTGAGGAGATGAGAATTGTTTTTGTTACTAAATGAGTTTTTGTTCTTAAAGCCTTGCCTTGTGTAACATTTTGTTTGGTTTGAAGAATTGCTAATTTGAGTATGTACGGTATGTGTCATACGGAAACATGGAGACTAATCGCTCGAGAGTCATTCCATAACTTTGAAACTTTGGAATGTATGTTAGTTGTAAACAGTGAAGACAAGAAGTTTTGGAGTCGTTGATCATTCTTTATTTGATTTTTATAACAAAACTCTATTTTAAGTAGACGACTTCCATCAAGAAAATTGAGTAAAGCTTTCCAATAGCTTCTTCGGAAAAGCTGTTTTAAAAAAGTTACGGAAATTTTTATCAAAATATCATGATATTATTTTTTCCAATTTTGTTTTTTCACTTTTCTGTTTTTCTTTTATTTTTCAAAAATTTCCATAGTATGAATTGAAGTGTAAATACAAAATGATGAAAAATTAAACGAACCCCCCTCCCACTCACCGGCAGTTCCATGTAATGATTACTGAAATTAAAAAGAAGTATTAAATATTATCAAATGCACACATAAGTATGTATGTATGTTCTGGAGCAATAGAGAGCAATGTTGTCGCTTAATTTTTTTTTTCTTTTTACTCAAGGATTGCTCAATGAATTATAGCAACTAAGTATGGCGCTCATTACTAATGTAGGTACTTTTTAGATACGAGTAGATTTATACTCAAAGTTATACACTGTAAACAAAAACAACAAGAGCAATAGCAACAACGGGAAGCAAACGGGAAAGATAATTTTGCAGAAACAAAATAATATGACTGAGTGAAAAAGTAGTAATAAAAAAAAGGTAAGTATGGAGCTGTAAGGCTGCATACATACACACATGCATTTTTATGTAGAGGGCTACAATACGAAAAGAGAAAATACGAAACACAGGGAAAAAATAACAGAAATTACTACAACAATTTGCGCAAATATTTAAATCTGTATGTTTATTTTTATGATTATGACTTTTGATACTACAACATAAAACAACAACAGAAATAAGTACGTAGGAAAAAAAACAAGCAAAAAAATAGAAAATATTTTTTCACATCGCATTGGATGCAATTGCAAAATCGAAAAAAATTAAAAAAAAAACTCAACAAAAAGTGCGCTGAACCAAAAAAGCAGAGCAGTTGGAGGGTAGAGTAGAGAGAGTAGAATAGAATGAGAATGAGAATGAAGCAGAAGGTTTAAGGTAAGTTATAATCTAGGTAAGCAAGGGGTAAAAGGTAACAAGGGGTATAAAGTAAATAAGAAATGATATTCAGAGACAGATGAATGCAGAGCGAGAGAGAGACACATATGCATAACCAACGAGTACACGAAGAGTATCATGCAGCAAATATCGCTTGCTACAAACATAAGTATTCATACAAGGGAATCATTGCATAATCGCTTAAGCCTCCTCTCCTCTCCCCTGACTGTCAAAATTATGTCAAGCATTGTTGCTGTTTTGTTGTAGTTTCTATTACAAATGCCATACAAATGGAAATGAAGATATGCGATTAAACAATTTGTAAGGACATACATACATTTGTACATACTCGCACATTTGTATCTATGCATGAATATATGAATGTAAGTACATATGTATGCTACAAAGGGAAAATCCTTGTTTTGTTTAATCAGTAAAGTATTGCAGTTGAAAATCGTTTAAAAAAAACCAACGATACCCAGTAGAGTAGGTAGAGCATGTTGGCACGGAGCGGCACAGTTTAAAGTCAGATATATCTAACAAATGTTTATTTCTGTTTGTGTGCACCTCAATGAATTATAAAAAATCAATTGTCAATCTTTTATCAACAGGATTTATGTAGTAAATCAAACAATATGCATTAAGTAGGTATTGAAATGATTGCTATAGACTTGGAGGGTAGGTAGTAAATAATGATCGATGATCTTTGATATGCTGAAATGAATTAGTAAAGCGAAAGGTAATTTCTATCTTTGCTGACTTGTAAATATGTATATTCTACTTGGATGCGTAATTACGTATAAATCTTCATGCACAAACAAATTATTGCCGATTATCATTTCCAGATTAAGCACAAGAAATAAATACTCGGTATTGGGATTGAAGGCTTTGATATAAATCTTAAGTACTAACACTTAAAATGCTCGGTTGCACTCAAATTTTTAGTACTAATTATAAGTACTTCATTGAGAATAATCAAAGATGACACATTCGATTAAGATAGCCTGCAACAGATACAGCCTAAGTAGTAAGAGAAAGCAGCGGGTTCGGATGCACCTTTCTGGGGCTGTAGTAGGAGAGTTTGGTGTGCTTGGCTAAGTAGTGGATTTAACTTGTTTATTATCTCAGTACATTGTAGTTCCAGTGAATCAGGCCTTGAAAACTATTCAGTCAGATTACAAGACATTAACAGTAAAAATTAGTAAAAAATTGTCTAGCCAGAGCATCACCATTTTATATCCATTTACTCATGTGTGTAAAGTTATACTCAATGTATAGCTTGCGATTCGAAATTACTCGTACCCTGTTATTTAACCCGCATATAGCCGCAAAGTTACAGAATATGACCTAGGCTATCTTTATGATGTCAATTGTCACGTTCAGGTACTTTCCCTGCATAAGCTACAACCTTAATCTCATATCGCTAGAAATATAAGATAAGGTTATGATAATTAAGTAACCATCAGATCAAGAGGGCAATCGAACTCAAACATCACGGATGAGAATCAAGTACGCTTTCTACTAGACTATCGAGGTCATCTTATGTTCAATAACAAAGTTAGCTAAAAGCCGTGATACCTTAATTTTCATCAGGACCACAATAACAATTTCAAAAATATGCGAAAAACAGTAAAATCTGGCTTCTACAGACTTTAATGCGAAGAATAAACAAATGAAAGTAATCTGCTTTCAGGGTAGTTCATAGTCTTCATTTAGGATAGTTCATAATGACTAAACCTGTTCTATAATGCCATCCCAGATGCAATCAAAGAATGGGCTGCAGTTATTATAAATTGTCAAAAATATTAATAATTTACAAAACTGCGCTGAAATCCCAAACAAAAGAGAAGGAAATGATTTTTCAAATAGTGCATAAAATTTAGCACAGCATGACAGCGAATAGGATCTGATAAATTCAAACAAGGATATACATACATACGAATATAGACGATGGCATTGAATATTCTAACAGCAGATATGCGCACAACGGGAGACGCCAGGGGTGGAGCGAGGAAAGCGATTGCAGTAACCTCTACTACAATTTCCATTCATGCACAATTAGCTCTTCTGTACACATACAAACATACCAACTCTTCTTACTTGTCGCATACCATCGCCATCCCTACTACCACCCTACAGCGGACGCTTTAACCCACTATTGTCCCCCCCTATCGAGCGGTAATGTTTTAGCATATCCTTGTTTGGTATTTTTGTTTGTTGTTCTTGTTGGGCTTAACGGTGCTGTTTCTGCTGCTGTTTTTGTTGTTGTTGTTGTTGTTGGCAATTGTAATGTGATGTTTATCATGCGTTAAATTGATTCAATTTGACAGTTTATCATTGCGTATCTGCTGCTGCTGCTTCTGCTGTTGTTGCTGCATCTTTTGTGGTACATTGCAAGGACAGTCCACACGCACACACACAAACACACAAACACACAAGCACACACACACACTCAAACTGGCTGTTAATTTATATGCATGTAATTGCTGAATGTTTGTATGTATGCATACACAAATGTGATTGTTTGCTTGTGTCTGTGTGACCAGCATTTGCATATTCATGTTTTAGTATCCTATATTTCATTTTTATTTTGTGTGTGTGTATGTATATGCATAAGAGTGAGTGTGTTTGTTTCGTTGCTGCTGTGTGCATCCTGCATGCATTTCCCTTTTACTTAGTTTTAATGCATTTCTCTTGTTTACTTATGTATGCGTCCCCCTTCGCCCTTCGCACTTCGCTCCTCGTCGCCTCGCTTCTCTTTCCTACAGTTTGATGTTAGCTGCTGTTTTGTTTTTCTCAATTTACCTTTTACCTTTGACATACTTGTTGTTGTTGTTGTTGTTGTTGTCGTTGATAATGCATTTATTTGCATATACTGTTCTTATGATAATTGCATACAATTTGCACCTAACTCTCTCTCTCTCTCTCGCTCTCTTACACTACGTTCTACGTACTTGTTTCACTACCTATTTGCCTAAGTAATCCTACATACTATACAATATTTATTATTTTGCAACTAGCTATACCCTTCAACTACAATTTCATTTGTTATTATTCGTAGCCATGTACAGACGCACTCGTTTGTATGCAGTCGTATGTAAGTATGTAAGTAGTAATTTTCAGTAAACATGAAAAACTTATTAACAGTTTACTTTGTTTATTTATGTACTTTGTGTACGAATATATTCAATTTTATAATCCAATCTACCATATTCACGTTATTTCCATACATATGCTTTCAAATTACCTGCTTGTATTACTGATTGATGTTAGATTAATGTAGTAGTTCCACATATTTCAAACATTCGCAATCGCTCAATTGCGTTTCGCGTTTAATTGCGTATCAAAATATTGCGGCTTAAGCTCCAAATGCTTTACAAATTAGGTTATTAATTGAGCCTCCATTTAATTGAGCAAAATATTGTGCTTAATTGCCTATAAGGTTGCAGTTTTTCCACAAAAAATATTTTTTTTGATTTATTACAGTTTTTGTCAAAAAAAAAAAAATTCGTCCGAGACATAATTGATTACAATACAGGATTCAGCACGAAAACGCGAAACTTTTTTAAACTCATATGTACTGTAGACATTGTTTTTATGTCTGAACATTTCTTACAGAAGGAAATAATTTTTTACTGTGCCATGCATATACTTGCGAAAGCCTTGGTACCCACAAACTTCTTAAAAATTATCCTTCAGAGTAAATTTCTTGAAATAATGACACACTCTCTGTGCAATAATTTCCCCCAAATGAAACAAAGGCGACGCATAAAACTTAACCCCTAACGTATCTATCGGAAACCCCCAAAAAGGGGTATCGAAAAAGATAGGAAGGTCGGTGTAGAAACAAGAAATCTCTAACTTTTCATAATGAGCATCTTCACACCAAGTATCAAAGTTGTAGGACTTCAAAATAAAAAATTATCATCCAATTCCATCAGTGTTACACCTTGAGCCTGAACTCCTATAGTAAGTAGTCGATATGTGAGTGAATAGTATAAGAAATTCGTTATAGCAAAAAATTAATAAAATTAACCATTCAACGTCGAGGAAAATGTGTTAATGATAATAAATCCCGCGAAATCCGGGACAATTGGGAACCCTAGATTCGGTCATAGTTCAAAGCAAGTTGTTGCTTGCCTTTAACTGGATGATACTTGTACCTTTCAAGTTTCATCTTATTAAGGCGGATTCATCGATCGAGAGTCGCCTTAAAAGTCATAAAGTAGCCGGATACCCACCAATAGAGTAGTTACATATGCGTTTAAATGCTGGCTGAGAAGAAACTACATTTTATAAAAAACAAGAAGAATGCAGCATTCAATCGTTGAATCTGATGTTAACAGGTCGTTAGTAGTTAGGTAACGGAACGCACCCGCACAATCCATTCGGGTTTATAAAGGGTGTTTTTTCTGGAAGTGTGTTTTCGGAGTTGGTATTTTTGACAGCTGTCACTTAATTTATGTTCAGTTTGGTTTGCCATTTCACAATGAATAGACTTAAGCCTGAACAATGTTTGCAAATTATTGAAATTTATTATCAAAATTCATGCGCTGTGAAAAAAGTGTTTCGCAAGCTACGTCCATTTAGTGACGAGGCTCATTTTTGGCTCAATGGATACGTGAATAAGCAGAATTGACGTATTTGGCGTGAAGACCAGCCAGAGGCAATTCAGCAGCTACCACTGCATCATGAAAAATGCACTTTTTGGTGCGGTTTATGGGCAGGCGACATTATTGGACCGTACTTCTTCAAAGACGATGAAGGCCCCAACGTTACGGTCAATGGAGAAAGGTACCGTGATAACAGACTTCGACTTTTTTTTGATTCAAGAATTTGAAAATTCAAGAATTGTACTCGGCCGACATGTGGTCCCAACAGGACGGTGCCACATGCCACATGCCACACTGCACGCGAAACCATGCTTCAATTGAGAGGCGAATTTGGTGAGCAGTTAATCTCACGTTTTGGTGTAGTCAATTGGCTTCCAAGATCGTGTGATTTTGACCCCGTTAGACTATTTTTTGTGGAGCTATGTTAAGTTTCTTGTTTATAGCGACCAGCCAAACACGATTAATGCTTTGGAAGCCAACATTGAACGCGTCATTTTTGAGATTCCGGCCGAAATGTGTGAAATATGTGCCAAAATTGGACCTTCAGAATGGACCACTTGAAGCGTAGCCGCGCGCAACATTTAAGTTTGATAATCGTACTGGCAGAGAAGCATAGAAGGCGAGTGTGGAGACAGAGAGAGTGGGCGACAAAAAAGAGAAAAGAGGTACATGGGATAAGGAATAGAGGGACAAGCGGTATTAAAAAAGAATTAATAGAAAAAAGACACCAGCGATGGAGAAGGATGAAGGCGAAAATGAAAAGTACATAGATCATATTGAATCTTACTTGAAGCAAATCCTCATTAAGCCACAAGCAGAATAGCTTGCAGTGGCGTATTGTTAGTGCGAAACGTAATGCAGTACTACGATTTTTAGGCAATTGAGCTTAGAGTTGTTGTTATTTATGAAAAATGTACTAAAAGATCAATTTTGGTCCCACATCAATTCTCAAGCTCTTGAACTTTATATATTTGCGCACTGATAACGGTGACATGGCAATTCTCACCATAAAATGGTCCTTCAGTAAAAATGTTGAACACTTCATTTTTGTTGTTTACTACACAGCGCTCACTCTGTTGAACCGTCAATTTTTAATTGCAACCAAATTATATGCAATAAAATTTTCTTTGCCCAACAATAGAAAATGTTGATATTGTGGGTTCGATTCAATAAAATTTCAATAAAAATATTTAGTAATTATAAATGATACAGAAAAATAAATGCGCACAATAAAATAACAAAATGGTTAAAATGAAAATACCACTTAGATTGCATTTTATTGTAACAAATTGTAAAACAAACAAACAAAGTATTTCGCAAATTTGAATTGCACTGCAAAAAAAAAAAAAAGAATAAGAAGAAGAAGCGTCAATTTGCACGTACACTCACACTCAAACAACGTATATAAAAAAAGTAGTGAAGTGTTTGAATGCACCTGAGCGTAGAAAAAAATAAAAATAAAAACTAAAAACAATAAAACAAAAACATATTGCTAATGTGCACATATGCAGGTATACGCTTATGTATTAATTCACTTACGTACATACATATTAAATCGTATATACGCTGTGATCCGCTGTTGTTCCAAGGGATGAAGAGAAGCAGGCGGCGGCATTGGCATTGGTGGGCTGAAGGATGTGAGGCATTTCAAGGATCATTGACCGCAGCTGACATCTGCTTTAATTCACTTTGATAGAGTACATACAGACACACACACACACACACACACACGCACACACACACACACACACCCACACACACACCCACACTATACATACATACTTATACCTACATACACATGAGTATAAATATGTGCACATATGTATATGTATAGTATGTACATATGTGCGCACAGAGTTCCATGAAAACATTGTTCGCACCGACGATAAATTAAAATTGACGGCTGTGGAAAAATGAAAGAAAAATAGTGTTTCCTACGAACAAACATGTCTACATAAGTATTTAAAATTCAGTCAGTTTGCGTCCACCATTCTCACTCCCACAATGTACGAGTAACAACAACACGACAAGAAAAATGCATACGTTTTCATTTATATCGATATAAGTGGTTTGCACCATATACTATATGTATGTTGTTGTTTCTTGTTGCTGCAAACATTTTCGACATGCCAAATTGTTATTGAAATCAAATGTAATAAAGTAATTTGTGCATTCACACACACACACTCACACAGTCACACACACTCACACAGTCACACACACACACATACATTCACAGCCATATTTCCTATTTGTAAGTGAAGCAAAAAAAAGGTATTTCATTCATTCATTCGATTGAATTCATTCAATTCACTTGTCAAAGCTGTTTGCAGTGTTGCCACCATCACTCAACCATTCACTGTCACTACCATTTTTTTTTGTTTTTTTTTTTTTGTGAGAACACCAAAATAATTTATGCCTACATTTTTTTTAGGCTGTTGTTATTGCTTTGTTAATTGACACTTTCAATTGTCAGTTCTGCTGTTGCTCGTCGTTGTCGTTATCGTTTGTATTGATGTACGTTTAAATAATTGTGAAACGTGTACAACAAATTGATTATTTTTACAATGTTTTGCAGTTTAAGAATTTGTTGTTGTTGCTTTTATACTTTATAGATGTTATAGTTGCTGTTATGGCTTTATTTATTGATTTATTGAAAGGGTTGTGCAATTATACCCTACACACACTTTGTACAGGGTATATGGATTTGGATCGAGTAACGGTTGTTTGTAGGTATAAAAGGAGCTACTACAGATACCAAAACAGTAAAAAAGTTCTTAGCTTAGTTTGTATGAAAAACAAATTTTTAGAGGCAGTTCTTAAACCATGTATCTCCCCTTTAACAATAAAGTTTATCGAAAGACATTTAGTTTTTTCGTTTTCTGCAAAATGGTAGCAATATGTACATTAAAGATCCTCAGCCCTATTCAGAATAGTGTTTTTCTCTGGCCTTCTGGTGGTCATTTGGTTACTGTTGGTTACTGAAATATTTTGGCGTTAACAATAATACAGAATACGACACCATGTGAATTCCCCAATTATCAAGTAAATGGTTTATTGAAATTCTGTGCCCGATTCAGAAGTCGGACTTATAACCGTTGGCCATTTGTTGGGACCAATTAATTATTAACGACATGGATCATTTGGAACATGATCACTACTTATGTGCCGAAGGTTTTGCCATATATCTGGCTGAACACGCTATGATGCGGCAATATTTGCTGGTAAGAATTATTAGAAAATATCTTCATTCAAATCTCATTTATTTCAACCCTTCAGGGCAAACCCGTACTTGAACCGATTCTCAATTAACTATTATTGGATTCGCATGATGGCTATACTGAAGGCTTCTTCAAAGCGAGGCTAATTAACAGGAGTTACATCTTTTCAACCGCTTATATCACTCGCTCACTACTTAGCACTAAGCGAAAAATTGCTAAATGCTGCTGATGTTGAGAAGCATTTGAAGCATAGTTTAAGCTATTTGGCAAGCAAGCGGAAAATGTTAGCTTCGCAGAGGCAGGTTAACATTCACTTGCACTGAAATCAGAAGTCAAATTAGTAACGTAAAATAAGATGAAAAACAAAAAAAAACTAGCCAAGAGAAAAATTCAAAGTTTAAGTGTGCCTCAATTAATAGTACGTATTTAGTTTGGTATCCTTTTGCCAAATTAGCATTAAGCCAATAATTTTTCATTGAAATTCTTGTTCATTTATGCTATTTGTCATAATCATTTGTATCACTTGTATCGCATGCTTGTAAAATATTCTCGTTTTGAATAATTGTGCCCAGAACAATTATTCTCATGCAGATTCACGTATTTTTTTCCACTTGCTGTTTTTCGCAAATAAGCCAGCTACAATCGCTTCCGCAATGTCTGCGGGCAGATAGTCGCTAGACTTCGGTATGGAACTGGATTTTTTAGAGAGACCAGTGCTACTGGACCTCTGAAAGCAAAGTTTTGATATTTATTAAAAATAATTTCTGTCTAAATTTGCCAATTTTTCTATAAGATTTTTACAAAAGTCTGGTCAGCTCTGGTCTTAAATATATCAAGTTTGTTAATTTATCTACATGAATTTTTTATTTCTTGTTATTATTTTTTGTTGGTTTTCAAAACTATGTATCTTCTGAACAAGAATGTCGTGATAACTTAACTTAATTGATATAGCAAGGTGAGATATAATTATTTAAAGTTCTTTAAGTGCTATTTGAAAGCCAGTATATGTATGTAGAAAAATTTAATTGGATAAATGTATTTTTGAATAAATTTTCAAAGTTGTCGTACAGATTGGAATAAAATTAGAAAGTTTGAAGACTAAGCTAAGTTTGAAGACATACTATATTTCTAAAATAAGTGCTACGTGAGCTGAATATTCTCTTTTCCTCCTGGGGCAACATTTTCACTCCATAGCCCTGTGTGTGTCATACGACATAGCGTCCCTAATTTATATTACTTTATCATTATTTTGCAGATATTTGATTTTTCAAATGTTATTAATCTCTTTTCCACTTTTTTGAGATTAACCCTTCTCCTTTCATTGTGTCAGTTTAGGCGATCGTGGTTGTGTCATTCGGTGCGTTTCTCATATCCTAACAGACTACATTCATTTATCAAAGCCTAGATTCATATATTTATGTCTATAACTTCCCTAGTCACGTGCTCCGACTGTTTCATAAAGTCGTGGAACTACATACAATATTTACAAACTACATTTGTATATCGTACATAGTTTCCAAATATAGTAAGCAATCACATCTCACGTGATAAGCTACGTGCACCTGGTACTACAATTTATTGCACAATTATTTATTTTCAATTTATAAAAATAAATGGATTGCAAAAACAAAACAAACAACAAATTCTTTAAATCAATTGGAAGTCATAAAATTAAAGCCATTAAACCTAAACGTAATTCTAAGTCTAAATAAATCCCTTAACAAAAAGGATAAATAAATTCATTCAAAGCACAAAAACAACAATAAAGTGCACACATACGTATTCGTAGCTCCCCAAATGGGAAATCGAATGCCACTTGCATTCATATGCCACATGTTCATAACCTAAAAATTGATTCATTCTGATTTCCATGAAATTCGCGTGTGCTCAAAAGCAAGGGAAAGGCAAAGGAAATTACGGAAAAACAAAATGCGAACAAGGAGAGAATTGCAACAACACCGTTTTTGAAGTGCATTGCATAAACTCTGAAATGCTTCGCTGCCATTATTCCTCCTTTCCTACACTGTTTCACTTTTTATTTTTTGTATCTTTTAATCCTGAAATTGATCCTTAATTTTCTGGGGTGACTGAATGCATTGATGTGTGAATGTTCTTGTACGTACATAGATACCTTATTACACCCAGCGGGAAAACACATTGCACACGCGCTAATCACGAATCTCAAACACTATACTTCGGTATGGGCCGATAGAGTTAGGTAAAAAACGTCATTGATTGAAAATTTATCGAGAACGAAATTAAAAGTTTTGCACGACTTAAAAGTTTCTGAGGCGGAATCCCTCCTAACCCAATGCTGCAGGACGCAGAACGCATTTTAAGTTTTTGGTATAAGTACTTAACCTAAAACCCCGTCTTTGCTTGGGAGTAGGCCTGTAAAAGTTGTTGGTTTTTTTTTTATTTAGCCTAAGACATTGCAGTTTCCTTTTATTTGGTTGAAAATTACCTGAAGGAAGGATGTATCAAATGTATCTTCTTCCGTTCTCCCGCTGGGTTTCATCGACACCCTTGTTACGTTTTATTCCATACAGGTACAGCTAGAAGCTAGAGTAAAACAAAAAAAAATATCAAGATGAAAAATATTATGCTTCCGAGGTTTAAGCTTTTGTGGTGCTTAATTTCGAGGTTTGTATTGTAGTAATTGTTGTTGTATTTTGCAATATTACACAAAGTACTCGTATGTATTTGTGAGCTGAGCTGCCTGTACATACATACATACATATAAGTAATATATACCATATTAAGTACGTTGCTCTTCATATTTTTACGTAAGTATTTAACACTTTTCGCCGCGCGTCTCATTTGTGTCACACATAAGGATTAATTTCTTCTACACCCATACATGCTCACACACACAAAGACACATGAATGAACTCGCATTTATGCAAACATTAGTCCCAAATTGGAAATTCTATACCATTCATATTTTTATGCGCTTAATGTCTAATGTAGTACTTTTATTTTTTATTAATGTATTTTTTGTATTGTTTTTGTGTTAAGCCGACATGACCAATGGTTTTTACTTTTGCCTACTTTACCACCACACTATGTACATACACTATTTCTAATTTGTTTGGTTCGGTGCTTTTTCGTTTTTTCTCTCGTTCGTTCTTACACATTTCATTTTTTTGTGCACATTAATTCCACAAAAATCATAACAAGGATCATCAGTAGTGACATGGCAGATTAACCCTAGGCAAACGACAGAGCATTGCTCTCAGCCATCTACATACATACAAGCAGATATGTTACTTACCACTGAATATGTACTTCCCAGTTCGGAAATGTGAAGTACTCAATTGATTCAGAAAAAAAAGTAAATATATATGAATAATAAAATAATATTACTCTTGTCTGTAGGCACTTCGTAGGCAACGCTTTTGTTCTAAACCACTCAATTAACAAAACTTAGACAGAATTCACACCAAGTTCAGACCAACAATCATTTTAAGATTCAAGACAAATTACTTCGATTAAATTCAAACTAGGTGCAGATCAAAATTCAGATGAAAAACAAATGAAACTCAGTCCAAACAAAAGAAGAGCAAACTTAAACAAAATTGTGATCAAAATGAAACTCAGGATAAGATCATAAAATCAAACCAAAAGCCTGATTGAGCTTTCCATAATTTAGGCACCTTAAAACCAATCTATGTAGAGCAGTACTTTGCACGCGTAGAGAATGGTTTTTGAATAAGTAATACCTTAAAATACACACCATTAAACTAATTTACTCTGTAATTTCAAATGTTTTGTAGCACAAGTGAAAGCTTAGCTTTACTTAAAAGATAGACTTCACCCCCTTAAAGTACTACTGTGGGGGGTGGAATGCTGAGCGATTTAAACCTGCCAAATAACTAGAATATTAATGGCAACACTTGCAAAGGTTGAAGAAACCATTGGAGCAGGCTAAAGATAATACTTATACATGGCATATGACAGTGGCGACTAGTTCCAAAAATTTAAGTGAGAACAAACAACTTTTTGTTACAACTTTATATTATTTGACAGTATACAGATCTGAATCTCGTTTATGATGTCTGAATTATTCGGATAATGCCTGCCACTGACTCTACAAACTTTGTTTGCGAATATGGTTGACGTTTTTTTGCTACATATTACATATTTTAAAAACCATGTCAAAAGTCGGGAATTGTTTACCTAGTATCCAGAAATCGGCGTGCTATATGTAGACTATCTAAATTACATAGTTTCGAACTATCCTACAGGATTCATATGTCGAAAAACCCCAGTGTAAATCTCACAAAATGTACGCGGCCAAGACCCAAGAGTATCCTAACATCCTAACTAAAAAATGTTTACTTCCCGAACTTGAATAGTGGACATGGTAAAATCAGGTTTCTGCTAAGAGACTGAACACAGTTTTTAGTTAGTTATCCATGCTGGGCTAACTTAATATACAAATTCTACACTTTCAGTGTATAGAATAAAAACAAAACAAAAACAGTCTCTTGTGAATTTTCCTGTTATTGTGCTTTACCACTCGTATGCTCCTTTCATATATTCCGGGAAAAATGCGTGAAAACTCTCACATGTTGGTAGCGTGTTTCTTTTTCCAAAAATTGTTTTTCCCCTTTTTCGATTTTATTTCCATTTTTAGATGACTTTTTTTTTGTTTTTTGTGTTTCTTCGCAGCGATTTTCATTAATCACCTTGATCGATTTTTGAGCACGCACTTTTTTTTTGTTGGGTTTTTGTTTTTTGGAAATCATTTTTTAGCATTAAGCGCATTGTATGCCTGTGGGAATTTCGAGTTACTTAGTTAGGTTAGTGGTGGCGTGGCAAGCAGCAGCAGTGGCGGCAGGCGGGCAGGCGGGCAGGCAGCGATAAAGAGAACATTTTTAATGATTTTTCATATGCGCTTTTTGCCTTGTAAAGAAACAAAAGGTTGCAAATGTAAGCAATAAATCCGTGTTACTTCTTATTCGTTTTAGTTCCAAGTTTTATTAAAAATTGAAAGAGTAGGGTTACTAGATTGTAACATCATTAAAATTTCACTCTCATTTTCGCATAATTCGATATTTAAGTATGAGGAAGAGTTATTTGAATTTTAGTAGTATCTCTGTCAAGCATTGTAGCAAGCATTCTATGAATTCAAAAGCTATAATTACGTAAGAAAAAGAAGATGGAAATATTTGTTTTAAACCTAAAACTATCTAGTTTCTTTGAAGAACCTGTAAATTTCAGTCTGATTTTATTCACTTTTGCAACGGAGCCCAATCAGGAATAATTTTTAAGTCCTTGGCGCTAATGTACCGCATACATTACGGAGAAAGTGGGAGCAAAGTGTGGTAAGAATGATACTTTATGATTCAAAATAGATAATGATATTCTTTACGTAAGGAGGTAAGTAGGGAGTATCGTGGCGTTGTCTCGCCTACTGCCACATACTACGTACGTTGAGGAGCCCTTTCTTCAAAGTTAAAAAAAATATCGCATTTAAAAAATATAAGGAAACCAATTACGACTTATACCCGTCCCAAATCAGTATTTCTACATGCATAGTCTAAATATTCAAAATTTCTATCCAGCCTCAATGGATATGATAATTTCTTCAAATGAATAACTTATGGCAAAACTCATAAACAAGAAACATAAAAAATGCTGTTGATTGTTTTCGAGTTTGAATAATTTATTAGGCAAAGTTCTTACTACGTTTTGCAGTATTTTCGTTATTGCCGCATTTGGCAACTCAATTTGCAAAATTACTTTGCATAGCTGTGAGCAGAAAAATCATTTATATTGCTATCTATCCACACACACACATACTCGTACATAGATAGAAACAACGGCAAGCAATTTTGCTTTACTTACAATTTACCTTATTTTTTCATGAGTTTTTGGTTGGAAGAAGGCGATTTTAAAAATCCAAACACGTCGGAAAGTCGCTACAAATATCAGCAGCAACAAAAGGTAACAACCAAACAAACAAAAAATGGGGCATACTATAAAAAATTCATTCATAGTAAAAGTACATAAAGATAGTAGATGCAGCAGACGAAAAAATTGACTGACTAACCATAAAGCCATGATGTGATGTGATGTGATGTGATGATGATGTTGGTGATGGAAAGTGCGTGGCAGTGGTTGGCTTGAGTGCCTACACTTTGAGCAGGTGCGATAGGCGCGTGTCCATTACACGCACTGCAAGTTCCCGTCACACACTTGAGCCTAAGAGCCTATATAAAAAGAAAACATGGCGGTAGAAAAAAACAACAGCAACGAAGTAAGTATTATCCTGCATAGGTATGTATAAGACTAGGAAGTGTATATGTAAGTAGTAGCTTCAGAAGCAGAAGTAGAAAACAAGATAACAATAACGAATTTGCCTACACGCTCCATTTCTACCTCTACACTTCGTGGAAATGTCAATAAAAATGAATGACAGTAGGTCGCTACAAAACGAAAAGGGGGGAGAAAGAGAGGAAGAGAGGGGAAAATGAAAAGGTATGCCGAACTAAAGTTTTGTGGCCTATTGTCTTTTTGCGGCTCAATACCAAAACGGAAGGAGCGTACACAAATTTTAAGCGGCTCATCCAAACCAATGCGCGCGCTCCCTCACCCGCACCGCTGTTTTTTAACATTGTCCTACGATACTTTATGCATACGGGTTGCAATCTGACAGACTTACTGACTGTTCTCCTGCATGTCTAGAGTTACCATCCGTTCTCTTTTGTAGAATTATTTTGTGCTTTCCCCTTTTTTCTTTCGTTAAGTTTTATAAATAATTCTCCAATCGCGCCATGTTCTGAAAAATTTTTACAAGAGTAAGAATATCGATATCTAAATTTTAAATTGAATTTTCGAATTTAAAGAACAATTCAGAACTTCACAATTTTCAGTCTTTTCACTTTAAACTCAGGCAGTACAAAACTGGATTATGGTTCAGCTGCTGCCTGACGACTTTGAAGACAACAATGGAACGACACACTTTTTCTAGTATTTTTCAACCCGAAATATACGCAATTCGAAGCAGTTTTAAAACCAAAGTCCAAAGAAGTTAAATGGTTGATTATTTTCTATGAAAGACTAAGGGCCTATTTCATATTTTCTCCTCGCTGTTAAACACAGTGGCAGGGTATCATTGCCTGCACTGGCCATCGAGGAAAGCTTTTTCGAGGAAAGCAATGTTTTCCTATTGAGTTTTATGTACTCTTTTTCAATTGACAACATATGGTCAGCTTATACTAGCTTTGATAGTCGTACTTTGACAGACAACTCTAGTTACGTAGAGGATTGTGGTGGCGGTATGGAGCTGTAATGCTGCGGCGGTATCAGCCTTTGTTGTTGTTGTCAAAATCGCACGTGAACTATTAAAATCACTTAAGTGCAATTCATGTCACGTTCCAAATGTAAGTGAGTGAGTGTGTATGTGTGTGTGTGTGTGTGTGCGTGTGTGACTGTGTATAGATCTGTGTATTTTGGTATATGTTTGTATGGGAAATAAATTGTCTTGCGAGTGTGTGTGTGTGTGTGTGTGTGTGCAATGACTGTATGAAACGGCATACATATGAGGAATTAGTTTGGGAGTGCACACATTGAATTGAAGGATCATTGTGGCACGCTTCAATTTTTTTTACTGAAAAAAATTTAAACACCAAAAAAATTAAGCTAAATAAGAAGTAAAAAAATTGTTACTGGAATCAATTTGCATAAATCAATCAATTTATTTTTTCATATGCCAATAAATGAAAGTTGAATTTATTAAGATGTTAGGACAATAAATTTGGATAGAATGTATATGCCAAGCGATGTAGTTATGTACATATGTAATATAAATATTAGCTATAAAAAAGTTTAGGTTTTCATTGCGTACTCCTCAAGTATGTTGTAATTATTTAACCAGCACAAGTTGCTCATAAATTGATCATAGCTTAGAAAAACGTTACATAGATTTGTTTTTTTTATACTCTTTTACTTTAGTTAAGAAAGCATTGAAGCCCCATGTCTTGATTAGTTGTTCTGGATTCGGAGTTGAATAGCTCCTTTTGTCTGATATTGAAAAGTTTGTCCATGGAACGTACGCAGACAGCGTTCACGAGTTTTTGGGTCAAGGAACACATTATATGCTTTAATCTTTACTTAGAATTTTTCCTGAGACGGTTCCTAACTAAAAGTTACTAACAACGGCGGGAATTTGTTTATTTTCATCTAAACTCTTTTATGAGCTGATGAAATTTTGTATACCAGGGATTTTTGGGCCTGGGATTTTGGTTGGCCATTGTCATTCAACTTTTTGTACTGCTTATAACGATAATTAATTCAAAGTTTAGCTAATTCAATGCACTAAAGTTTAGAGACTAAAACGTGAAAAAGATTAAAATTTCAATTAATTTATGAAATATATAAGTTAATATTATTTTAACACCGACCTGAAATTTAAATTGCTTCTAAATGCCTTAATTTATATAATATGTATCTCCTTCCGTTTATTTTAATATGTATGTATGTATGTATGTATGTATGTATGCAGTTACTATGATGCAGCATATTGCAGTGATAATTCTAGCAACAATTACCAGAATAAAAAATTGCAAAAATAAATGAATTATTTTATTTATTTGCGCAGCATTTACATATTAATGATTTTGTTTAACACCGTAAATTTATTTAATTTTGTTATTATTATTTCTGCTTTCACATATTCACATTGCAACCAGTTGCTGCTGCTACTGCTGCTGTTACTGCTTTGAGGTTAGCCTAGTTGCTGCTGATTGTCGCCGTTCTTATACGAGCATTGTGTTGAGAGTTAATTTTACTTCCAATTTAAATGCCAAACATTTATTTATATTTTATTTCATTTCATTTCATTTCATTTCATTTGCTGCGTGTGTGCGCGAGAATTTGCTTAATTTGCACAAAAATTTCTGTAAATGTTTTCGCAATTTCATTGTGAATGGCCACTCTGCCCTCTGCCACTCCCCTTGTCCTCAATGCCCCCTTAACACACACGCACGCACACACACTTCCGCAACTCTTTAAAATTGTAATTTATTTTAAATACTTCTTCCTTTGCCACGCTCTCTCGGAAAGTTTTGCTTTTGTTGCACATTTTTGCTAAATTTGCATTTTGTTGCAACAAAAAAAAAAAAAAAACAAAAAATATATAAAACAAACAAACAAAAATTAAGAGCAACATTGTGTTAAATTTTTGTTGCTACAGTTTGTTTGTACGGGGGGCGGCAAGAGGCGTGGCAGTGAAAGCTTTTTGTTCTGCTTTTGTTGTTGCTGTTATTGTTGTTATTGTATATGTGCCGACATACACATGGTAGTAGCATTTTAATTGATTACTTTATTTGTAATTACATTTTGTCAGTTTGTTGTTTCTGTTCTTTGTGAGTTTTCACCCATTGGCCACGGGCAGGTACAGAAAAGTCGAAATGGGAGAGCGCGGGTGCATATGCATGGTTCATACGCAATTGATTGCACAAACATGCATAGAGTTAGCATTTTATTTAATTACATATAATTTTTGCTTTCATCTTTGTTTGCATTGCCAGTAGTAAGTAGAAATCTACTTTTAGGCGCATGTGTTGCCTATTACACTATAGAACAATGTTGTGGTAGACAATAGAATATATTCTAAAGTGTTCAAGTTTCATATGTGTTTTATATGTATTTTGGTCACGTAAGTCTTTACGTGTCTGTCTGCCAATTTGTCTGATTTATAAAATAAAAATTAAGTTACATAATTGTGCTGAGATGATTAAATGCAAACAATAATCGAAATGAGTATGATCGACGGTAAGCAGATCTAATGTATAAATATTTGTGCAAGTAGTTTGCAAGAAATTCTATCATCGATAAATACAAACAGCCTCTGGAGCTAAAGGTTAGGAGCGGAAACAGTAGGCCGCCAAAGAGTAAAGCGCCATAAGAACCTCTCACAACTCTCATTGAAACTATAGCTATTTTCAGAAAACATCACAGGAGCCCCAGATTGAGACTTAGACCCGACAAATGAGACGTTCTTCCGTCTTTATTTCGTCTTTACTTCAGCTGTTTAGCTGAAAAACATCATAGGAGCCCCAGATTGAGACTTAGGCCCGACAAAATGAATTTCTCCCAGGAGAATAAATTTCCTATTCTGAGCCTCCCGGAAGAACGTCTTTATTTCGTCTTTACTTCAGCTGTTTAGCATTTATGGCATGTTGCAATTATATTAAAATAAAAAATAAATTGGCAAAATATTGCCATATGAAATGAAGGAGGAGGTGCAGAAATGCAGCAAGAATCATAAGCTTTTAGAAGCAGCTTGAAGGATATCGCAAACTCTTTTCAATCGGTCCAGTCTCTCTAACTACCGAATAAAAAGTTGCAAGAATTCAAAATCAGATCGAGAAGCTCAACTAAGGGTATCATATCAAAAACATCGTAATCCCTTCACAACTTAACATGTTTTATATTTTTCCAATGATTAACTCGCAGGATTAAGGTAAAAAGAATACGAAACTATCGGGAATTGACTCGCTCAAAACGGCGGAAATTTTAAAAACTCAAACACAGGTACTTCATTATTCAATATTATTACCAAATATGTAATTTTTTTCTTGATTTTTTACGTCTCTGGCAATGTTTCTCGTTATAGAAAGTTAATAATTTTTTTATTTTTTCCCCAAGCCCTTTACCCTCTTCTCAGCACGCTCCTTCTGGAGGAGGAAGGATATCCAGAAGGAGGAGGAAGAATATGTGGGAAGACACAATGGTCAAAAAATGCACTAATGCCAAACTCAATACTCTGATGAAGTTTCATCAATGGACCAAAAGTGTTTGGTGGCCTAGTAAAGCCATTAATTCAACAATTTTTTTTCAAAAGGTTAAAACTTCTCATTGACCTAAACGATAATTATCTAATCTTAGCAAGTGTATATAATCTGATCTTAATTTTCATGTTGTGTAGACTTTTTTTGAGGAAAAAATGGATCCCGTTTTTTGCTCACCTAGTGAAAATTGTATTGAATTCAATAACGGCACATCATAGTTAATACTTTAACTACTGCATACTTTTAGGTGAGTAAACTGAGAATAATGGAAAACTATGTATTTCCTAAACATTCAAAAAAGCAAAAAGGAAATCATTAATTTCAATGTCGTTGTATGTAAGTAAAGGAAAAGTAAAATAAACAGGGGAAAAAAGAGAAAAACAAACAATGACAAGTAAATTTTCTAATGAGGTGTCGGTGTCTACGCTCAACGCTTTACTTGAAACAAAGCAACAGCAAAAGGAAAACGAACAACAGCAACAGCAACACCAACAACAACAAGCGCGGTGACATGTTTTTAATTAAATTGCGGGGAAAACATTTTAACGCGCTGCTACTGTAATGATATGACAACAACAACAACAATAATAACAGCATAAAATAATTTTACACTGAACGCCAAAGAAAATGCAATACAACGCGACGCAACGGAACGGAACGCAATGCGACGCAACAGCATCTCATTATAATTATGGTATGTATGTATGTGTGTGTGTGTTGGTGCGACACGCTGCGACCGATATTCACGCATACTCGCAACAAAAAAACATAGCAGCAACAAAAACACGACTACGACATTGGTGGCAATAATGCAATATGCTATATGTATGTGTTACACACACACTCATACGCACACATGTGCGCAATGCACGCACTGATTAATTGTAATGCCATAAATCTAAAAAAATGGCGCGACAGAGCACAAGAGAATAAGAGAAATGCAGTAACTTTGTATGCATGCATCTAATTAATTGCATTCAGAAATAAGTAGCAAAATTAAAATTGTGTTCTTTTTTTTGAATTTTGAAATGTTTGTGAAAATTATAATGATAATGATTCTACGAATTGAAATATGTACATAAAAATATTTTGTGTATTACATATTTCAAAGTCACCCACCCAGTGGGGAATAGCTGCAGTGCCTTGAAGCCTTCAAGAGGACGAAAGAGAGAGAGAGAGATACGGAAAAACGTAGAGAAGGAGAGATGGGGAATCTTTGAAGGCAAGAAACAAGTTTGAAGTATTGACGTAATATGAAAAACTGTAAATCTGAAATGCTTTAGCTTTTTCACTATATGGACGCTGGAAAAATTGTATATTCTTTATACCTACGAGTACACTGCGATTCCGGCCCGATGGTAATTATAAAAGAAGACGACAGGTAAGTTATACAAACGAAAAGTGCATTTGGAGTACAGAGGCTTATTTTATACCCACTTCCCCAGCCATTTTTGCTATCTTCAACCATGTCCTTCTGTCAATAACAGAAGGTTGCAGATGACAGAACCATTTGTCAATCATACAAACACTTCAAAACGCCCTAACGTTTTGTAGATTGAGAACAAAATTTATGCTACGGAAAAATTTATGACTTACTCAATAAATACAACAACAAAAAGTTATGGTAGGTTAAAAGCAGGTACTCAGAAAAATCTGACGTCTGCTGGGGGCAAACTTATCCATCAATTTGTATCCTAAATCTTATTAGCTCTGCACCGAAGTCAAGTTCTCGGAACAGTCTGTTGAAAGAAGCAAAGTCGATGGATCTGAAGACAGGGACCTACACAGAGAAGGTGGTGGATGGTCATAATTTCTTCTTCATTTTCTATAATAATTAGGTGCTGCAATTCTTCCACAAACACAAAATACTACAAGTATTCCAGCCAAAGTTGGGGCTTGTTTCTTCTCCAGAAAAAGGAAGATCTGGGATACTTCCTTGAGGCTAAAGAGGGGCTATAAGTTTCAGACAGTATTGAGAGCTATTTTTGGATTTGAGCTTTAGTTAAGTTTAGCAGAGAGACTACAATCACAATTCTTCTTTAAGATAGTTTTTCCGTTATGATTTCGCTTATTTGTTTTTTTTTTGCATTTCAGAAACGATTAAAAGATTCTTTTTTGCTCGAAGGATTACATAAATCCATTGCTTTAATTATTTAAGTAAGATTAAGTAAGAATTTCTTCTTTTAAGATTCAAGTACTTAGAATGTAAAATCAGTTTTTAATTTATGCTGCTTTTGTATTTCTAGTGCCATTTTTCGCTGCTTCTTTCGAGCTTTTCTTACATCTCCTTAGAGCGTTAGAGAGCATTTATTGCATTGGATAACGCATAGGCACGTTAGTCATCTAAGTTACATAGTACCTTTGTTTGAGTATCCAAAAGAGCGTTCAATCAGAGTTTCTAGCTTCTTTGATATTCGAAGAAGCTTCTGGAATGCTTCATTGTCGATTAAACGTTATCTCTAAGTTGCAAAGATAATGTGAGTTCAGCACTTTTTATCAGTCCTTCTTGCATCCTTTGTGCTGCTTTCACGCTTCTTAATCTCTTTTTTCCTTAGCGTTTTTTTATATTACCCATAAGCATGCCAAGTGATTGGAACCTCAGCGTACTCTGCCCTATCCATAAGAAATGTGATTCCACGATCTGCATCAACTACCGTTGGATAAGCTTTCTTAATATTGCATATAAGGTTCTATCGACTGAAACCCATCGTCAACAAACTGATTGGGCCTTATCAGTGTGGCTTCAGGCCTGGTAAATCTACCATCGACCAGATATTCACACTAAGCCAAATCCTAGAAAAGACCCGAGAAAAATAGATAAACACCCATCATCTATTCGTCGATTATAAAGCCGCCTTCGACAGCACGATTCTCCAACCTGGAAAGGGAGTCTCGTCGAGTGGGTCTAGTGGTGAACGAGGACAAAACGAAATACCTTGTGTTAACAAACAAAGAGTCACGGCGTCTTGGACAATATGTCACTGTTGACAACTACACTTTTGAAGTCGTCAAGGATTTCGTATATCTAGGATCCAGCATAAACACCAACAATAATGTCAGCCTTGAGATCAAGCGGTGTTACTACGGGCTCAGTAGGCAATTGAGAAGTAGAGCCCTCTCTCGACCGACGAAAATATCGCTCTATAAGTCCCTCATCTTTCCCGTCCTAATGTATGGCGCAGAGACGTGGACATTGACCATCAATGATGAGAGGCTGTTAGCAGCGTTCGAGAGGAAGAAACTCCGTAAGATCTACGGTCCAGTATGCGTGGACTACGTGTATCGAATAAGATGGAACGATGAGCTGTATGAGCTGTACGCCGACACTGACATAGTCAAGCGTATAAAACTCCAGCGGCTTCGCTGGCTGGGTCATGTTGAGCGAATGGAAGAAAGCGCTCCGCTCCGGCTAGAAGGGTGTTTTATTCGAAACACGGTGGAGGAACACGCAGAAGGGGACGTCCTCATCTCCGTTGGAAAGACCAAGTGCAGGGCAACCTTACTATACTTGGGCTTATCAACTGGCGCCAGCGCGAGTATAGCAGAGGCGACTGGCAAAGCTTCATAGAGGCGGCGAAGCTTCATATAGGCGGCGAAGCTTCATAGAGGCGCCCAAGACCGATCATCGGTTGTAGTGCCAGTTAAGTAAGTAAGTATCCATATTATTAAGTAGAATATTAGTGAACTTTGTAAACATAAGCTTTCATCGTTTCTTTAGAGCATCTTTTGAACTTCAGGTTTGCACCGCTGGACGGTACGTGTGAGTACAAGTCACTAATATTGCAGCACAATTAACGACTATAATGCTGTTTTGTGGGAGAGGGGGTCTGAAACACATCGTCATTTATTCCAAGTATCCTATATTTTCTTGCTGCTCATTACTTAATTTTTTTGATAAGTATGCACAAATTTTGTGAATTTATTTCGCCGTGTATGCGGTAAAACATTTTATTGTTGTTACTATTGTTCTTGCTTTTCTTCGTTCACTTTGTTCTCGCTTGTTAGAGCCACATTATGTTGCAAGCGACATGGTAAATATCGTCACTTTCTCAGTGTAATACTAATATAGCGACATAATGTGTGTGTGTGTATGAGTACGTATGTATGTGTGTATTTATGTATTCATATATGTGTGCATGTATGTATATATGTGTGTGTGTATGTATGCATGTGCGTGTGTGTGTGTGTGTTCCATTCTCCATAAATGTTTTATGCCAATGATATTTCCATCTAACGTGCTACATATTAAATGCAACTCTGTATGCTGTGCGGCATTATATGGCACGTTTCTACTTATAACTTTAGTCTTTTTGTTTCTTGTTTAACTTTGTTGTTGTTATATTATTTAGATATAAGTATTTGCTTCTTTGCATGTGTATGAGTGTGTGTGTGTGAGTGTGTGTGTGTGCATAAATGTAATAAAAACAATAGAAGAAAACAAGTTGAAAAAAAAAAAAACTCTTCTTTATGTTTCATCCATGAAATATTATTACAAGTAGGTCACAGAATATGCAAATGTTTTTTAAGCAGCGACAGCTAAAGCTTCAAGTGAAAGCTACAAGCAGAACTAAATATGTAGTACCTGAATTTAGAATGCTGAATAAAGCAGCCGAGAAATTCAGCGATATCGTCCTCATCGTCGTTCGTAGATGTAGCAATATTTCTTTATTTTACTTAATACATTTTCTTTTTATTACTACTACTTACTAAAGTGAAATGCACATTTTAGTTATTTATACTATATTGTACATAGGTAGACATTTATGTGTATATGTCTGTATGTCTGGATGTATGTGTGTTGTTGTTTTGTTTTCAAACATTTCTGCATAACTTAGTTGTATTATTTATTATTCTATTTCTAATTCACTATGCTCCTCCATTGACATTGTTGTTGCACCAATGGCACACACATCGCGACAAATTTTCTACTTCCATTTCCCTTTCCATTTCTCTTTCCATTTCTTCAACAGCACCTACTATTCCTAGTGCTACTAATTTTTCCTTCTGCTATTACTTTTTCTTGTTGCACTCATTCATATCTTGTTCATGTTGAGGAAATGTAAGTTTCCTGTATTGTTGCCTGTATCCTCATATGTATGTATGTATGTGTGAAAAGCGAAACGAGCTCTCAATAACGTTGCATACATTTATGATTCAATTTGTCACAATATTTCGTAGTGCCGTTTTCTGTACCATTATTGCAATTTGTGTGCTGCCATGAGTGTGTGGTGTTTTTGTAGCCGTCAGTTTAAAATTTCAGGTTTCATAAGCATGTGGCATGAGAAAGTGGATAAATACGTGTACTATGTATATAAATATAAGCCTCAAGAGGATATAATCGAAGAATCGACCGATCTGGAAAACATTAACTTGTCTTCCTCCCCGGCTTTTGAATCAACATTACAATATGTCAGCTCACCAAACCAATTTCGCAGTTCAAACCCAAAAAACCTATTCTTTTTCTTCATTTAATGTCAAATATTGGCCCATGAAGGGCCTAGGTTGAGCTTTTAGCATCTACACATGTTGCGCGTGTTATATTTGTACATGAATGGAATGGAATGGATGAATGGATTTTCAGTTTTTTGCCGAATTCCAACGTCGAAGTAAAAAGCATTTGTATGTTTGCCAAGAGGCGATGCTCTGTAGAAAATGGTTTTTCTAACTTTTTGATTGCCCATGCCGAGTTTTAAACCCTTTATACTCTGCGTAGCAGGCCAACGCCACAGCCACCATAAAAACCATTAAAACACCTACAAAATTTTTAAAATATCTGGTTAGCGGGTCGGACCCCGGCCTCTACTAATCAGCATAGTATCTCCAACTTCAGTGTTCAGCGAAGTACCAGAAGCTTTGCCCAAGTTAGGTATTTAACCTATGTAAATTAGTCCCATGTCTGAAAGTTTGGTAGGAAATTCAAAAATTCGTTTTCAATTATCTGCCCTATGCCTCAAAAATTTGAAACATTTTTAAACGTAAGTATTCATAAATGAAATTGTATCCTCAAATCCCCAAAAATGTAAATGTTTAAAACGTCTTTAAATATTTCTACGGAGCAACTGCAGCCACTTTGATTTTTGGTCTAAACTTACTGACTTATTTTTACTTTGTATAATATATTATTGGTCAAAGTTTTGGTTTCGTGAATCTCCTTGAAGTGGAAACAAGACTTAAAACTTCTGTGGATGGACTGTGTTCAATGTGATCTCAGTGACCTTCGTGACTAGAAACCTAGTTAAAGCAGTAGATCGAGATATTTATTGAAACAGACTGAGAAACAGATTGAGATTTACTATAAGTAAACTAAGTATGGTAAGGTGGACAGTTTTTTAAGTAATATCCATTGCAACGCACTGCGAGCTACAACGATCTAAATAAATTTTGTTCACATTACTCTAAATATTAACGTATTACATACATTAACAAATTTCCGAAAGGGGATTAATTATATCAGTTTAGTTTCGTTTGACCATCACCCTACAATTAAAATATTATTGCTCGTTTTCAGTAATTTTCTTCTCTACCTCCCCTACTTTACTTTCGCTCTACACTTACCACATTTCCTTCACGAATCAACGCGAACCACAGAAAAGCAAAGAAAACGAAAACAAATAATTGTCCATGGTCATTGCTGCTGATTTTGTTTCATTTTTGTGAGAATCATTAATTTATTCGATTATCTTCACTTAGTGAATGTGTGTACGTGTGCGTGAATTCCTTTCACCCCCTTCCAGCAAAACGGAGATGCATGGTATGTATTCCTTTGCATGCGTTTTCATTGAAATTGCACACGTCCCATGTGAATGTCCAGCTTTACAGCACTTGCAATGGTTGGTCCCTGGTGTGACGCTGACGAATTGCTGCTGCTGTTGTTGTAGTTTTTCTGTGCATTGTCGCTTGTTTCACACACTACGAATTGGTACACTCGTGTTGTAAAGTTTTTATCGTCAAATGATGGCGAACGATCGATTGGTCAGTTTCACTTAAACATGTACACAACATTCAGCAGGCAACTGGGGCATCATCATGAGAAACATTGCCACTATCACTATCAGCACCATCATCATCATCATCAGTAGCAGCAGCAGCAGCAGCAGCAAGAACATTTCCATGGCCACCACGGCGTGAGGATGCGTGGGTATATATTATTTTTTAAATGAATATTTGTATAGCTGCGTGTAAATACTTAATTAATACATACACACATAAAGACACATGTGTGTATGTATGTGAAAGAGTTTGCTTCATACTCGCATATGCAAAAAATAATGTTTATTTGTAAATTGAAACCAGCATCTGATTTTTTTCTCTTCTCTCTTTTTTGCTTTCCATTTCCAGTTTTCTTTCCTTGGACGATATTTGTGGATATGAGTGCAAGTAAGTATTTTTGTAATCGATTTATTTAATTAAAATTAAAATTAATTATTAAGCAGCTCACAAGTAAAGGATTAAATCTTTTTTTTCCAAATTGGCACAATATGTTCTTTGGCCTTCATTGCTTGCTTTTTCATTATTCTTCCTGATACTCAGTTCGAAAAGTGGTAGATGAGTTAAAGTTTTCTCAGCGTAATGACTTAGCATCAAGGGTCAATGCAGAGAAGAAAGTTTGAGCTCTTGTACTTTCTTTTTCAATACGACTATTCCTTACTAAGATGTAGTGATTTCAAGCCCCAGTTAAAGATTATGACGGTGAGGTGATTGAAATCAGTGAGTGAACATGCAATTCCAAAGTGCAAAGACAGTCTTTCAAATTTCTTCATTGTTAAAAATTTTACTTTTTTATTTCCACTCCAAACCTCTTTTTCTGAAATTAGTATAACAATTTTTACTAAACATAATCTTTGAATAATTAAACATCGTAAGGCCAAAATGTTTCCAATAAATTTTGTAATTAAAAATGTAAATTTTTTTAATTGATCCACCTAATGTAGAATTTTTGGGACAAATTTATGCCGAAAACCTTCGACAAATAGGGTACGGTTTGGGAGTGAATGGATGTGGTTCAAACAATAAATTTTTGACTTTATACAGTGAATTAATTTGCCTCAGGAATAAAATGTTCTAACATGAAAAAGTGACCCTAAACTCACCGGCAAAATGCGTAGCAGTCTAAGTACCTACATACTATATAGTAAGTATAAGTAAGTATGTATATGTGTGTTTTTGGAGAAATTGCTCAGGGCAGTGTCGTCTTTTATTAAAATCATCCTTTTATCATGAAGCGTTCTATGTGTAATATTTGACATTTCATTTCAAATCAAATTGAATTTTACTTACTAAATATTCAAAACATATTTACTCGAAACATTTAATTTAATTTATTTAAAAATGATCTCTGCTTGAGTCATATGTGTGCACATATGTATGTATAAGTGAAAGTAATTGAGGCTGCCCATATAATTATGAAATGCACCATAGCCTCAGGTAGCTGCCATACAAAAACCAAAAAAAAAAGGAAAATGTAGTTTCGTTTGAAATTGTTTGAAACTTTTTGAGCATTTAACTGTGGACTAAATACGTAAATTAAGAGTAGATATGTATTAGCTAAACTTTCGAATAAGAAAAGTCAAACTAATTTTTCGAAGTAACCTAGCGGCATTGTCCTTCACAAACATGCACACACATACATACAAATATGAGTACATTGAATTTTGAATTAATACTAACATCAAGCAACACAGTCTCTGTTCTCTGTCGTGCTCTGAAGAGTGAAGCAACCCAGCTTTAATTTTAACATTTCTTATGCTCCCTTTCACTTTTTTTTCCTTTTCTTTTTTCACTTTGACATATGTTCAAAAACTTTTTGTGTGTGGAATTTCAAAATTAAAACTTGAACCCATCACTCAAAAAATCAACGTTGTTGTTGTTGGGTACATCAAAAAACTGTCAAAAAATTTCGAAAATTTTCAACATTTATGCTTACTTTAAAACACAAAACAAAAACCCTTTACCCTATCGTTGTTCTAAAAAAAAAAATCCGCATGAATTTCAATATTGCTGGCGTATAATTTAATTAAATTGAAAAGTTGAAAGCTTCACTACTTACGGCATGGCATGGCATACCTTTTCTTTCTCACTTCACACAACAACAAAAATACACAACAGTACAATGCAAGAGCAAGAGCAACACACACAACCGTACGATTCAAGGATAATTACAAAAACAACAATAACAGAAAAAAGGTTAGGGGAAAAGGAGCGAAAAAAACATAACAGCAAATAATATAATATGACAAATGTGGAAAATCCCTTTACGAGAATCATAATTATCCTTTTGAAACTGAAAATGCGCTCACACGATACGAATACAACCACGAATACGAGTGTGTAGTTTTAAATTCGTACATGTGTGTATGTGTGTGAAGCCAACTTATGCTTGTTTGTATGTGTGTGTAAATAACATTAACAGTAATTTTCATGCAAAAACAAATATGCAAATGTGCATAGTTATGAATAAAAAGGACATTTCGCAGTTACACAATTCGCCTACCTAGAAAACAACAACTACATACTTAGAAAGAAAGCGACCAGGCAAGAAGAATACAACACATACGGCCACGTAGCAACGTAGCCACACGGCCACTTGGTAATACCCGGCACACACACCAACACTCTGGACTTGGCTCGACTGGACCCAGCTACACACACGACAAATGGACTTTGCGTTTTTGCGAAAAACACAGTAATTTCTAAAATTATATCAACAATAAGTACACATAAATACACATTGAGCATATACCCAGGAAAAAAATTAGAAACAAATTTCTAAAAGAACACACACCGGAGAGTTGAAATTCATAAGCGATAAGCTCCAAAAGCAGTGGTTCTGCAGGACAAATGTAGGTCCAATCGCTTATGCATCATTAACCAATTTAATACACTCAGGACTATTGTAGAGAAATCGGGTTCGTTTAGGTTGACTACAGTACAGACGATGCCTCTGGCATTATTCGCCTAAAACGAGGCTTTCTACTGTTTGATTCTAAATCAGTAGTTCGACAAGAATGCCTAGTTACAAGGGTGCCATGATGTTTTAAAGAAACCTATTAACGGCCGTCGTAAGTGAATACATTGGAGTGCTACTACTAATCATTAAGAAGACCTCAATAGTCTGTTCATCTTAACCCTGTCCGGCCGCTCAATTAGTAAGTCAGTAAGTTTTCACAGACGAGTGAAGCTTGCGTATTTCATGCATTGCTTGCTTGCGAGGGCATTTAGTTTGCTTCTGGTATTCAAGCCAAACTCATTGACTAGCATTTGTTTGTCCTAACCCAAGATTTTTAAATTCTGTTAGTCAAAAGTTTTTGTCCTGGGTTCCCTGCAAGCATGAAAAATTCAGCACGCTAAAGTGATTCTATGTAGTACGAAAGTAGTCGTCCTGTTGCTTTCTGTATACCTTCTTCCACACACTGCTGCCTCTCCTCCTACTTCAACTCCTCGTTATTATTCCGCCCGTTCACATTCATGCTTTCGTACTTTTGTTAGTTCCTTTTTCATTTTATTTTATTTCGTTTTGTTTGTTTGGTTGGTTAGTTTTTTTTCTGTACCTTCTCCATCTTGGTTAATAATAAATTTATAAATGAAAAATGAGCGCGCGTGTTTATGCCACAAAAACCACGAGTCCAAAAGTGGGTAGAGAAAGGAAACGGAGAGGAAGCGAATGCAGGGAAAGGGATGCCGAAGAGGCGGAGAGTTGGAAGTGCCAGCAGATTTCAGTTGTAACGCCAAACACAGCAAAAAATATGAAATTAACAATATTTTCTTCTTCGCATTATGCATTTGTAGAAAGGTTTAAACTCCTTTTCTTCTTTACATATATATTTTTGTGCTTTTCGTTGCCTGCCTGCCTGCCTGCCGGCCTGCCGTCATTGTTGTGTTGCTGCTGTTGTTATTGTACTATAGTTGTTGGAAATGCAAACAGTTAAAGCAAATTATTACGTCTCACGTGATTAAATCCTCATAAGAAAGGCAAAAAAAAAGTTTACCGTGTGCGTTTAGTTGCGAGAAAATGTAAGTAGTTGTTGAGTAGTAAATGTAAAAAAAAAAATCAAACAGTATAATAAATGATGCGTATGATTACTTTTATGTATACAGCGTGATTTGCTGCAATTATTGTTGGTACCTAGTTAAAAAGTAATAATCTATTCGAAATGAGAAGCAAATTTTAACAAAGGCATTTCTGGTGTTCCAGTGAAAGCTTTGATTCGAGGAGAAGGATAGCAATAACCAAGACACAACTTCAGAGAAAGAGAAAGCTTCAGCACTTGTGTCATGAATACAGCCAAACCACATCGGGCGGCAGGAGCCGAAAAATTTCGCAATATCTTACACCAGGAGCAACGAAACTGCACTCATTTTACTCTAAGGCCCAAGAGAAGCCTTGATTTTTCCCTGTCACAACTTTTCACACCCAGTAGGCCAGCGGCCCAAAAATAAAGTATTCTGGTAATAAATTTTGCCAACTACCACAGAAAAATACAAACATTTGTTAAATTCGCAAACCGCCTACAAAAATTTAGCAATTTAAGAAACAAATAAATAAAAAGAACAACCGACGACGACGACATGGAATTAATAAAAACACGGACTTATATATGCCACTAACTTATATTCTTTTTTGGTATTTTCTTTTTTTTGTATGATAAACTGTTTCAATATGGGAAATTGTAATTGAGATGACGCCTACAACTTCTGTTGTGATAATGCCAAAAAAAAAGAAGTAATAAAAATATGGTAGCTGTGTGTGTGACGCTGAGAAAGAAACTACAATGATGACGAGGGCATGTCCATTAACGTTATTGACATACCATACGTTAATCAACGATTGCCGAACGAACAAAAATGAAACGTCATTTTGACGTTTCTCTGGAAGAGTACAATTGAATTGCAGCAACTAATGTTGAGAAAAGTTGTAGGGTAGGGGAAGTGAAAGGGGAAACAGGAAGTTAAGAAAAACTAATGTAGCACGAAAGTTTTTCGTTCTCGTTGATATCTTTTCATTTACCTTCACATTTTCTTGTAATTTTTCTTAAGAAAATAGCAAAATAGCTCCATTTTTTTCACTGCCAAGATTTTCCTTGTCCCCGGAAATGTTGCATAGTACAAACAAGAATTTGTTCTCGCTTCATTATGCAAAATATGGGAAATACGAAAAAGTCTAGAAGAAAATACCAAAAAGTTTTAATGAAATGAAAGGAAGAAAGTAACAGCAATAAGAACAACAACAACAAAAAATCGTGAAAATGAGCGAAAGGAAAGTGAGGCGTTGAACATTTTCAAAACTGCTGTTGCGGGGGATATCAATTTTCTGCTACTTCCGTGTGTAGTAGTAGTTATAATGTGTGTGTGAGAGTGTGTGTGTGTTCATGAGTGTTTGGTATATATCACACACACACACACACACAGACTTACGGCGCATTCAAAATTATGAAATGTATGTAGAAGGGTGAAAGTTTTTTGGTCTTTGTTTGAGTTTCCTCGCCGCCGACGTTTTCGTTCATCGTTGGCTGTGCTGGCGTTTGCCTGCCTTTTCATAACGCCATACTTTCCATCCTCCATACTTAGTACACATCACAAAAATAGGTCAGGCGCCAGTTTAATGAGGGTAATCAAATATTTGACATTAATTCCGTTACATTTTCACTTTTTTGTTTATGTCGCTCGCCTGCTTGCTGGCTGCTTTTTGTTAGGTTCTGGTGAAAGTTTCATTGGTTAAACATTCAAATGAAGCGCGCATAATAGTTTAATGATTTACTCCATCCATTTTTTGGGTTTGAGTGTCTGCCATCCTTTTTGCTCCTTAGCCTTTTCCAACCAATTCGCGTGTATGCTTCAAACTTTTGCCTGTGCGCCATTAAATTATTATTATAGCATAATTTTTTTGGGCGCTCGGGCGTTCGGGCGCTCTCTAGCCATGCATTTTTATGAGCTTCCTGATGTTAGTTTTATTAACTTTAATCAATTTTTCTTTTCTTTTAGGGAATACTTATAATGAAGACCGAAAAAAGAAAAGAAATAAATTTTATTGTTGTAGTTATTATTAATTATTATGGGATTGCTTCGACCTTCATATCTGTCGAATTGAATTGATATTATTACCATTTAGCAGCGATGTATCATTTTCTGGTGACGAAACCAGTATCTATATAGAAATCCGACTTTTCTGATTCAAAATATTGAATCAATTACTATGGCAATGATACGGAAAATCCCCTGACTAATATAGCATAGCTCACTTTTAATACCATCAATTCATATCCTCTATGTGTGAACAGTATGCATCGTTTGGTTAGCCCAGCCCAAGCTGCGGATCACCATTATTTCCGAGCGCATAATAAAACACTGCACATATACGCCAATTACTACCACTCTTATCAGCTAAATGGTTCATCCTGCTCTGAAAATGAGGCTTCAGGCTTTGACTTCACGCATCGACGTCTGTGGCTGAAATGTTGTTGCTTTCTTCATAACATGACAGACAGATGCCTAACAAGAGCCGCTCACTTTGAGACAGACACCATTAAGACCTCAGACCAACTATGTCAGATTAACCTTCTATCGTTAGACCTGAGCCACGACCTGAGCTAAGACCGGAGCTAGAACCACAGTAATTAGTTACATCATCTTCATATGGGTTGCTCATTTTAGCAGGGTGCTCTCCATTGAGGTGAGAATAGGAATTGGGAATCTTTATCGCTGACAACAGCTCACGTGAACAACCACCGCTTTGCCCCCAATACTTAAGAAGTTGTTTCAATTGCACTAAAAACTATCACATGATCAGCGCAAAAGGCAAATTTTACAAATTTCACTGAGCAATTTAGCTAGTTTAAATAGAGGAACTCAAAGTATACGAAGAGCTTGATAAACTTTAGACAATTCTAAGTAAGTGCAGTTTCATAAGTTTTAAGAATTTTCTTTTCTCAAATACCTTTCTCTGGTATTATCCTCAAGCAATACTGTTGCCTTAATTTGCTTCAATTTTTTCCATTAGATAATTACAAGCAACGTTGCTACTTTTAACTATTGGGTGACTACGAGTGTTCCTTTCAATTTGGTAGACCAACTGTCATAATTTTGACACATGTTACCAAGAAATGAATAAAAGTCAAACAAAAGACAACACAAAGAAACAAGAGAAACACCAAAGGATCCGAACAGAAGACATCAAAAATATAATAAAAGAAAAAGCGGAAGCTGACAATTGACTCTTTCCCTCCCTACATCCCACCGACAACAAATGATGAAAAATTATGATTGCGCTCTAGACTCGACTCGGCTGGACTTGACATTAAAAGCCTAATAGCATAAAGAAATATAAGGCAGGAGAATAACAATAGCTAGAACAACAACAAAAACAACTGGAACAAATTTCTCTGAGATCTGTCTGCAGCTTGATGAAGCCTAAAATTGAAGTGAAGGAAAAAGAAGAAAAAGAAGAAAACGTGCGAGTTATATTAAAAGTAGTAAAGTCAATTACATAATTTCATTTATTTTTGTGTGTCGAATTGCTACTCAAAAATAATAAGAAAGAACAAAAAAAATAATTAATACCAACAAAAGTCTCAAGCAAAAAGGAAAAGCAAAGAAAATTTAAAGCAAAAGGACTAAGAGTTGCCTGCTGTCATCAGAGACAAGTGAGCAATGAAAGGAAAATAGAAACGCAACATTGTCGGCAACCTGACTTAATATTTAGAGGAAATCAACAGCAGCAACAACTCCAATAACAGCAGCAACACTAACATTCGAAGCTAAATTACTAATATGTCCGCAGAAGATTTATAGTAGTGCCTACATCCTTAGGAACGTATAAAAATGTCAGCCATGAATTCTACCCGTGCACCCGGCAATCACTTGCACTCACTCCTTCACTCTGTCACTCTCTCTCACTCTCTCACTCTCTCGCTCTCTCTCTCTCTCTCTCTCTTTCTATTACACCCTAATCTAATCAACTTTAACCTCACTTATAATTTAAGTAACATATTTTTCAATTTCATTTATTAAACTAACTTTCTTTTTCCGCCCCTTCCTTCATTCTTTACCTTCTTCAATACATTCCTACTAACCACCAGTTCGAATTTTATACCTTCGATTTGAGTCCGCCGCCGCCACCGTCAAGTCGAATCGTTTGGGTGTGTGTGTGGTATTTGGCATTTTGTTTCTCTTTCACGCACATACATAAATAAGTACTTATGTAGTTTTCCTGCTTTCCTTCATCTTTGGTATTTTTCGGTTTCGGTTTCGGTTCGGCTTCTGTGTGTGCGCCAATAATCTTTCATTAATGTCGACTAATGTGGCATTCGTTTTCTTTTTCCTCTTCTCAGTTTTTTATTGCTTCAAATATTTCTACGTTCGTTTTTTCGTCTCATGCTATTTTTTGCTGTTGAAAATTTATTACTTTGGATTGCCTTCTAATTTCTAATTGTGGTTACCTACTTCAAAACTTGTCCAATAATTTTGTTATTTCTTGTTTCGTTTCTTTAGGGTTCGTCTTTGCACCTAAATGTTAAGAAGTTAATGATCGCCCTCCTGGGGTGTGTGAATCCGTAATGTGTGGTTTTCTTTATTCTTTATGGTAAGGTAGTGCCTGCATGTATATTTTAGGTGCACAGGTGTTTCCCATTCTTGGTTATTTAATAAAGTTTTGTAAATGTTTTTCTCTTTGGTGGAATCAAAACAGAAAACTGTTATAAAACTGGATTTTTATGCGCTTGACTGATACTTACTCGTATGTCCATGGCCAAAGACTTTCGCTGTGTAAATTTACTATATTTAACCTTTCTTCAATCTTAGCATTATTTTTTCCAAGTATGAATCCCAACAAAAAGATCTATAAAAACAAAATAAAAAATTCTAAGCTTTAAAAATATTAAAAATTCCCTAAATTTTAACAACTTTTTACCACATAGTAGATTTTATTAAACTCTTTCACTTTTAACATACAGGCACATAAAAAACTTCTGCTCTCCTCTCCTCTCACATCTCCATCATCCCCTCCCTCGCCGCCTTCCCCCTTACATCAAATAGGTACAAAGACTAACAACAATTACAGTAAAAAGTGAATGAAAATTGAAATCAATAAAATCCAACAACAAAACTTTTTCCGCATAATTTAATTTTTAATCGTTTTTCCAGTGCAAATGTGTGGGAAAAACACAAATTTTTGTCGCACGCCATAAAAGCCGAAAACTTTTTTCGCTCACTCACTCCCTTTTACATCAAAATAAACATCAAAGGAAATTTGTTGTTGCTGTTGCTGTTGCTTTTGTTGTTGTTGATATTTTTGTAAGTACCTCTGCGGTGTTTGTTGGTGGAGAAAGTACTCGTACAGAAAATAAAAATTTTCATCCATAATAAAACCGCATTTGCCATTTATTCTGTGGGTGTATGTGTGTGTGTGTGTGTGTGTGTGTGTGTGTGTGTGTGTGTGTGTGTGAATATGATGCCTGACGGCTTCAGCTTCTGCTGCTGCTGTTTGGTTATTGCTAGTTGCTGGCCATTGTTGTTGGATTGCGAGCTGTAGTTGTTGTTGTTGTTGTTGTTGTTGTTGTTGTTACTATTGCTGCCACTGCTGCCAATTTGTAATCAAAGTCATTTTAATGCAAATTTTATATGTGGCGTCACGTAGAGTCACAAAATTGTCACGATATAGCACATAATACTGAACTGAAAGCTACGAGAAGCGAAAGGCCGAGGTAGAGCGAAAAATGGTTATGACAGTTCAAATGTGGCTATATGTGGTGAATGTAGGTATGTATATGTATAAAAATATCAATAGCAACCAATATCACTGTTTTTGTTATTATTTGTAGGCACCTACTTTTTTATGATCTCGCTCTCGAATTCTCAAAACTCTATTACTTTTTATTAATAACGAGGTTAAAGACATTTTTACGACATTTAATTTGTTTGTGTAGAGATTTTCGTTTAGTAGAGATTTTTGTTTTGATGTTGGAAACGTTGAAAATTGTATAAATAGTTAGTGAAGGAAACCTGAAGGAAAGAAAATTTTAAATAGGTAGTTCATGAGAAGGACTTTTTTAAACGGAATTGCTTTGGAATCTACATAGCAGTTTGAGGGTAGCCAATATCAGGGAGTTCCAGAGTTAATTGGAAGCAGTTGGATGAAATTAGTGAAAAGAAGGAATCTCGAAGAAGGAACTTCAGAGTAGAGTATTCTAATGAGTTCGCGTATGAAGTTCGACTGAATGTAATTTAGAAAAGGAAAGATAACAAGAGGACCAGATTTGGAGAGAGAGAATTCAAGAGTTCAAACGAGAATGTTTGAAGGATAGAGCACACATCAAGGAGTTTACAAAAAAAAAACAAAAGAAAAACGTACCAAAAGGTAACAGAAACAAGTGTTTTAGTAATGAAAAATACCAATGAACATTTCTTACCCATCAACTAACAAACCCGAACATTTTTCGGAAACTTTCCAAAGAATTTCGAATGATATTACTTATTTTCCAAAAACAAAGCTGCTACTTTTGCAATTAAAGTTGTCATGCATTGCATTTCCAATTCACTTAACTATGTACTCCAGCACGAAACATAAACACCTCATAATCTCATCACACTGGAATATTTAAATGCAAATTCTATGAATTTTTGAATTTTGCACTAGTTACAATATAAATTCAATTCCGCTTCTGTTCGCTTTTTCCATGTCGCACCCTCGCACCTTTACTTCTCTACGTGCACCCACCTTTATTTTTTTTCTGCCTTGATTGCCATTGCAAATTTTGCTTTATATTGGAAAATTTTGAGTATATTACAAAATTCACGGCATTCCTTACAAAAGCTGCAGCAATGGCAGCAACAGCAGAAGCAGCAGAAATTCGGTATTCGCACAATTACATAGCTCCTCGTCATCCTCCACACCAAGACTCTCGCATCTATGTACTGTGCCGTCTGTCTTCCCAGTGTAGAAATTCAAACATTAAAAACACTTTGCATACATAGAGAGAGAGAGAGAGAGAGAGAGAGAGAGAGAGAGAGAGAGGTGGGCAGAGAGAAAGAGAGAGAATTGCAGTATAGTTTACATACTACATAGGAATTGTGAATGTCTAAATAAGCAATTTCAATTGAAATAACCGAAAACATTCCAAATGTGCGTTTTGTTTTGTGTAGCATGCGAGAAAAAAATGTCGAAAATCTCTCAACTTCAATTGTTTCGTCTAAAATGCCAACTGTTGTATGTATGGATACAAATATATACACATTCATACATACATATATACATTCATACAAATACAATACATAATTCCCTAAGTGAGTGGTGTAAGTGGGTGATTCCGAACATCAAATATAAAAACTATTGGGTTGGAATTGGCCAGCGCATGAAGTGGGTATACTTTGGTATGCGATGTTTGAAGTTGGAATTGCAAATAACGAATATGGACACCAGCATGGACGAAATGACTGTCAAATCCAATAGAGACAGGCAAACAGTCAAATATAAAGACAGATGAAAAGTGAATTTACAAAATATTTACAAAATATGGTGTTGTGTATTTATTTTGTGTGCCACCCACTATATTAACACTGGAAGTTATTTCCATACAATTTCTGACAAATTTAAGTTGTAATTTATGAATACTACAAACTGTATGAATTTCGTCAATTTCCATTGGACGATATGTACATCACAAAATTCTGGGAAATCTCAAAAGAGTTTAAGTTGAGACAAAGTGTCTAAGGGAAGTTGGCGGTGTTCATTGACGGGTGACAAGAAAGGCTGTATGAAGTACGGGAATAATTGCTTAAATAATCATTCTACAAATTTGAGTAGCAGAAATGTGAGTTCGGAGGAACGAATTCATAGAATATATTTCAAGGTAGAATTTCGAAAGAAAGACTTTCAAGAAAAAAAATTGGAATGTAATAATTCTACGGGAAGTTGAGGGAAGTAAAGTATCGTGAAGACAGGTGTTTGGATGAAAACAATTGGTACATACTAAACAATAAAATCGAAAATATCGTTAAGCTCTTTGCGCAACACTGCTTTAAAGTAATGAGTTTGAAGGAAAGAGTTCAATGAGAGAAATTTGGTACTTCCAAAGATCGAAGAAAGAGCTAAAGAGGAAGGGGATGAAGTATGAAATTCACAATTAGGATGATTTTTACAAGAAAAAGTTCCTGGAAAGATTTTTTTAAGATGAAGAAAAAGAAAGAGTGTGAAGTAACGAGATTAAGCAAAGAATTTTATATCAAGGTGTTCGGATAACGATGTTTGGAGTACAGAGATAAATGGAAGAGTACGTTGAAGGAAATTTGTTAAGAAGCTCATTGGAAAAAGTAGGAAAGAATAAATTTTTCGCAAAAAATAACTAACTTTAAAAATTGATATATCAAAGGCAGAGAGGAAAACAATGTAGTTTTAAGGAAAAGAAGAACGTATGGAGTAGTTCAAAGAAAGCAACTGGACTCAAGAAATATAATAATTAAGATATATTGTATGTAAAAGGAAAATAGTGCATGTTTAAAAAGAGTGCTTAAAAACAGCACAAAACAAATCAGTATTCAAACAAAACAAGAAAGATTCTTAACTACGATAATACTTTACTTAAGAATTAGTTGAACTGATTCGAATTTTTGATTTCCAATGCGAAACATGTACAGTATTAAAAAAAAACTCGATTTGGGTTATATTTCATGAACAAACGCTAAAGCCTACAAAATTGTATACCAAAAACAGTACGAATTTTAAAAATTCAGTACATTATGTACCAAATTGCGTGCTTTCTATTTCTTTTCTTAAATGTGTGATTATGTGATCTTCATCTTTATTTGGCTTCGTTCCCTATTATGCATACGAATCCTTGGTGTTGAATTCCCAATCCATCATATTCAACTTTTCTATGATTAGAATAATCAACCTAGGGCCATTTCTTCTACATCTATTATCCTGAGCATTTCAATCGCATGTTCTAGGAAAAATATTCTCCGTGCATTTTTCGATTTGTGGAGTTACTACAGCACTATTGCCACCATCAACCCACCACCATCGCGATATGTTGCAATTGAATTTTGCAATGCCATTGTGCCGAACACAGTATTTGAATGAATGTATGCATACAATTATACATATGTACAATACATGGATGTGTATCTATGTGTCTGTGTGCATTTTGAAACATATATCAAACTATTTTGTGTTTCCCCGTTTTTTTTAAGCAATGTATAAACTAAGCAAAGGTATTTCATTCTATTCCATTTTGTGAATTCACATACTACACGAAAGTTTACATAAGTGTTTCCTTTTTATAGAAACTTTACAACAAGATTTGGACTAAAAGAAAAAATATCATATTACACACATTGCATTTTCTGAGGAGGAGAGTAGTAGGTGGGTATAAGTATGTGCCCTACTACTATTTCATTTACTACTACTACTACTACTACTACTACTACTACTACTACTACTACTATTCTACATATGCATGTATATTTCTACGTATTAAGTAATATTAAGAATATAAGTTCAGGCCAATACCACAAGACAATACAGAGTTATATATGTGTGTGGCTGTGTGTGTGTGTGTGTGTGTTGCCAAAAGTAACGGTAAAATGTTAACGGTTCCATGCACGGGAATCTAATTTTGCATTGTGAAAAGATGAAATATTCAACATGTCGAAAATCGAGCCACATAAAGATCACAAAAAAATCATTCAACCTTTCTTTTCTGAGGATGAGGAAAAGAAAGAAGATGTCAAGGGAGTAGAAGAGTAGCAGGTGGGTATAGGAAATAGTATTGTACACACATACATACGTAATAAATATGTACTATGAAGTTTGGTTATTGTATAGTCGTTTTCCCATAAGAGTACCTATTTGTTTTACATAGAAGTAGTTTTTTTTTGTTTCTTTTAATGGAATATTAAATAAGTAGGCAGAGTCCTCGGAATGTCGTAATGCACCTCCTGTTACCTCGTACTGCTTATCGCCATTATGTCTTCTGATAGTTCTTCTCTTTCTTTAAGCTATTCCTGGAGACTGATGCATGTGATGCAGAGTGATCCAAATGAGCGCACAATTTTGTGTGCAAAAAATTATGGGAGTTGGTCCTTCCTTTCTTCCTCCTTTCTTTCTTTTCTGATTTCACCAGATGTGCACCAACAACTGGGCATGGCATATTCTCTTTCATGACTCCAGATTCCTCTATGCCGTACGAGTATGTGTCGTCAAGTCCACGGTGTCGTCAAGTCCACCAGTCTGTATGCTGAATTCGGCGTTCGGTATCTGGATCGACGATGAAATCAAATAGAGCACAGCCTCTGTCATAGCAACGTTTTTCGTTCGAATTCCCTGGATTCTGATGTGGCATTACTGCTGACCTAAATGAAATTCGAATTTTTGACTTTCCCTCATGTTAGTTAAATTTTACTTTCAAGTTTGAAAAACCTAAACGTTAGGTTTAATACTTTATCAGTCCATGACATATTTTTATATGTATATTACTCTTTACGTGACGAGCAGTATTTACACAAATATTTTAAGCATATTAATACATAAATGAAGTTCTGTAAAGCACAGTGGATCAAACTAAGTTGCTTAGTCAATATAAAAAAAAAACACAAAATACAGTTAAAAAGTTTAAGGGCAGTAAATGCCGAGTGATATGAAATCTACCGGATTAATTACATATATGCCTAAAAGTAGGCATTACTCTCCATTAACCATGAAGTAAACTTTTTTGGAATTACGCTTTCCATCACAGTAGACTTATAATGTTTATAATATTCTTTCAATAGTTTGCCCTTCAAATTCTTCTATAATATTTAAAATTTATTTTACAAATATAACAAAACTGTATGCTGTAGCTTCGTGTTACGTGTGTTACGTAGTAGCAGTAGTAATGCAAAGCTCGTACACTTTTAATTTTCTATGTCCACGGTTAAGCTTTTAATATTTTGTACAACTAAATTCATATTATAATAACAAACTGCACACTACAAATAACACATAAGACCAACAACAACAAAAAACAACAACTAATACTTATACTACGAGATATTCTGTTGACAAATAGAGCTATGCTGAGCCAGGCGTTTTCGGCAACACTGAAATTGCAGTAGCATGAAAATGTACTATAACAAAATGTAAGCAAATATTTTTCAATTTGCTACAACATAATACCAGCAGTGAATAATAAACGAAAAAAGTTTAAACAAAAACATAGCGACAATGTTATGCAAAATATACATACCATATAAACTCTAAGCTATAAAAAAATAGAATATTTCTGTACTATTCGCTGAGGTGCAGTTGCGCGGAAATTGGCAACATTGACTGGCTTATGTACAAGGACATAAATATGCACGAGGTATGAAAATTGAAAATTGGAAAAGAAAAACACACTCACGAAAACTTGAATAAAACGACACAAATGAGCGTATTGTGTATCAACAAAAAAGAAAGTAAGTAATCGACACAAAATTTGCATATTTATGGCAAAAAGTTTCAGAAAAAATGGGGAGCACTTTTATCGTACTCATGCATCGCACAATAGCAGAAGTGTTGCCATAGAAAGCGAAACGTTATGAATGCATACCTATATTAAATAAAATGTCTAAATATTTTCACCTTTTTCTTCAAATAAAATGAACAATATCAAATAACTTTCAAATTTACATTTTGTCGCCTGAGAATTGGTTGCCGTATACGCCATTTTATACATTTTTGAGTTAAGAAGGTTGTTTTGGTTTTCAGATTCTTCAATCGATTTCCGATCCCGCGATAATTCCGTACACGCCACCAACTCGAGGTGTTCTGTCGTATAATCCAATTCAAGGCGAATTGTTATACCATAACATTGAGTCCAAGATCTGGAAGGCATTTCTTTTGGTGACCTCCTATGTATGTATATATCTGAATACCTAAAGCAGCGGTAAAAAACTTAAAAAGATCTAGCAGTAACTAATTTCAAACTTTAAACTCAATTTATTCGAAAATGAACTTTGGTGACGTTATATAATAAGTTGCTCAGGGTCGCTTCAAACTTGGTGGGAAAGTAGGAGGAAGGTATTCTCTAATCAATTAAGATAACACTTGACCTTTTTTCTGTCTGATCACTGTAGCGTCTTTCAAGCTGAGGTCATGGCTATTCGGGAAGTAGCGAATTGGTTAAAATGTAATAAAGCGTCAAACCATGATGTATTCGCTTTCTGAGATACTCAATCGCTACACTTTGATAGCCGATTTACATGGCAACAACTGAGCTGATAACTTCACTAGACTGAGCACAATAATGTCGCTTTTACAATATCAAAACTACTCGGGTACACCACTAGCAACCTGCAAACACAAAATTCAATCAGCCGTCTAGATCAGCTGAGATGGCTGACTGAACCCATGTACAAAAGAACCAAGCAGTTATGGCCAGAGTTTAGCAGCAAATGCTCCAAGAAGCTAATATGCCTAAAAAGGAGACAAAGTCATAAAGTGGTGCATCATAAGTGGTTCATCATAAGTGCCGCATACATGCCCCTACAATGAGGCGTACTCATTGTCAAATGACTTCTATATAAAACTGTGAGGACGAAAAGAAGAAGAACTGCAACTAATTCTGCTCTGCCAAGCCTTGGATACATGCATGTGGAAAAAAACCGCAGATCAATACTTTCTAAATGACCGGTTCCACTTAGAGTATTTTAGGGGTCCTACTAAAATTTATAACAAAGCACAAATGGCTTGATCAATTAGGTTTCCTTAAAAGAGGTAAATGAAACACTCACGACGTGAGTCTCACATGGTACCACAACAGTGTTCTGATGGGCAACCACTTGACTTATGGTAACATGGTTTAGTTGTAATTGAACATTTCGATTTCTGGAGTTTTCCTATAGATCAGGTAATAAATATTGTTTTCATACTAATTAAAACTTTGTACTCAAATCTTAAAGAAGTAAAAATAGCAAAATTCCCCATATCTTTTCCCGCTGTCTCGTCTCGCTTTAAATTAAAACGCATTTCTCACGATCTATTTTAAAATATGAGCGTATACCTTTTTAAAAACTTTCCATTATTTCTATTACTCCAAGACACACACACACACATACACAAATAAATAATTGAACCAACGGATAAAGGAAAAGTAAAGTAAACCATTTGCGCAAACTATTTATGTAAGAACGAGTGTATGCGCTTGTTGTGTCTCTGTGTGTTGTGTCTCTGGGTATGTGTGCATGTGGTTGTATTTCTCTGAGTGCATGCAATATAATTCACCGCAAATGCAATTTAAAAATTGTTCAATCCGCCCATTAAAGCAACGAAATGACCTTAGCTAAAGAGAGAGAGAGAGAGAGAGAGAAAGCAAAAAATGAAAATCGACTACTAGGATAAAAGCAAAAAGAGAAAAGAAAAATTTAAATCCATTTCCCACGCATACAACCGCAGAAAGCTACTGGCTACTGGCAAAAACAAAAGCAACAACAAAGAGAACAAAAGCAATGATATTAATAGCGGTAACAATAAGCAAGCGGCGGCAGCAGAAGACAACAACAAAAGCGCTCGCGCAATCGAAATTAAATTTAGGAAAAAGTGAAAAATGTTCCCATCGTAAAAATTTGCCAGCAAATGAAAATAAAAGTAATTGCCTTACAAATGCAAGGATGAGTTTGTGTGTGTGCGTGTGTGTGTGTGTGTATGTGTGTGTGTATGTGTGTGTGTTGGTAATCAGCAGGATACGCTATTGATTGCGAACACACATACACACACACACACACACAAACCGTAGGTGTTCGCAATCAACTGAATCTATGCAGCAGCAGCAGCAGCAGCAAGTAGACCGTGGATCCGTTTATGTGCCTGCTCTATATACAATATATACACACACGTGTAAGAATGTATATGTATGCATTTTTTCAAGTGCACTATAACACGCCTTGCCTCCCCCTGCGCACAAAATTACATCTACTATGTTTGCTGTTGTTGGTGCTGCTGCTGCTGCTTCTACCGCTACGATTGCGAAACTTGATTGAGACATTAAAAAGATGATGCAGCAGTAGCATGGGTGTGTTGCATGCAACCAACACATTTATGCGTTGCGCTACAAAACATACAGCAGGCATACGCAAACACACAACTCTCGCTCACACTCTCACACACACACTGATGTAATTAGTTTTTGCGTATGTGCGTAATTTGCCGTGTTTTTGTAAGCAATTTTGTGTACTTAGGGTATGGATTTTTTTCCTCGCTCACTTCACGTTCACCTTTCACATCCATTCAAATTTACCCTCTGGAAATTATGTGTTTGTTCCTTAAGTGGCAGCATTGAGATTGTGGGAAAAAAGTTGATAGTTTTATTAATTTCAGAATCTTTTCATGCCTGCATCTTAAATAAGACAAGGAAAGAAAAACAAATTTCCTATTGCGCTATATGCTATAGTTTTGTAACGTCGTGGCTCTGAGAATATTCCTCCCTATGTACTTCTCAATTTGTGCGGTGACTTTGAACAACTTGTGTCTTCGCATCAAAGTCAGTGTTTAATAAACCTGCGAGGAAAATGACACCCGACAAATGACACCCACGGCCAATCCTTAGGGGCTCCCATAAAAAATAACTCTTTTATGAAATGGGCTACCCTTGCTCCCGGGGTGATACTAGAGGAGTAAAAGGTGGAACCGAAACCCCTTAATTTCGCTCCTTCATCTTTTTCTCCGAAATTGTTTACTGCCATTTATGTAGTAGATGATTTATATACAGATCTTGCCAGCTTGCAAGTTACAATTAGCAAAACAACTCAAACCGCAGATCCATCCCGTTCAAGAGGCTGAGAGTTGCAAAGACCGAAAGTTCGAGTGAGTAAGAGTTCAAAAGACAGAAAGCGCATGAGACCAATTCGAGATTGAGAGCTTGTCAGAGACCAAAAGTCTAAAATACTGAGAGACCAAGATAGGAAATCAGTAAGCCAACCACTGAAGAGAGAGGTCAAGAGTTCGACAAATTGAAGGGATATGCGCCGAAAGATTAATGAATTAATGATGAGATGAAGAATTCGAGGGACTAGAAATCCTAACAGTTAACTATGCTTGAAGTTGAAACCATAAAAATTTAAAACTCGAGGGATTAAGATAACGAGAATTCTGACCACGAGTGTTAGTTGTGGAAAATTCAAATGGTTGAGAGTTAGAGAAGTTGAGTAACTGAGTAAGAATATGTATAAGGGATCTAGTGATTGTGCACGTAAGAGACTAAAAATTCGATAGACTAGAAGTCTGTGACTCCGGGAACCTTAAATTTTAAATGACTGAAGACCGAAATTGTGGATTCAACTAAATGGAAATTCGAGGTACCGAGAGTGAGAATAATTACGAATCCGAGGTTCGATGGAAATACTTGACGAACCTTGCCTAGTTCATCTACTTATTCATTGGGATATCTAAATAACTTACTTTACTTTTAATGGCACAACAGCCCATGGAGGGCCTAGGCCGAGCTTTTCGCATCCACTCATGTTGTGCGTGTTATATTTGTACATGAATGGAAGGGACCTACAGTTTTATGCCGAATCCGAACGGCGAAGTGAAAAGCTTTTCATAGCAATTTTTACTCTTGTAGGTTTGCCATTGCCTGCCAAGAGTTGGTGCCGTGTAGAAAAATTATTTTTTCTACTTTTTGATTTTGCCTGTTCCGAGATTCGAACCCCGGACACTCTGCGCAGCAGTCCAACGCACTACCACTACGCCACAGCGACCACATATCTAAATAAGCTTAATGTTATTTAGAGAAGCTGGAAAAAAAACTTCGATATCTGCCGAAATTTAATCTATCTCCATCTTATCTTTCTAAAACTTGTTTGATTGTGATTGAGTTTTGATCTTCAGTCCAGTACTAACTACTACTGCTACTGTTATCATTACCGAGAATGAAGAGTCACATCGCCAGCAAACTCAAGTCTAGCTCCGGTAAAGCAAGTTTCAGCCCAAGAGCAAACTAAATATTTAAGCGTTCCCTATTCACTTCACAATTAATTTATACGTGCTCGCTTTCGCTCGCTTTTTATTTTCAGCTAATTCATTTAAAATTTTACGTGAAATTACAAAAGTTTTGCAGCTAAATCAATTGATTTCCAAATCATCATCGGCATCATCGACATCATCGACATCATCGACATCATCATTGATGATAGTATTTCCCTGTTCAATTATTTTTCATACACCTACTCGTGCATTCTAGTTCTCTCTATTGCCCTATCCCTTGTCTCTCCCGCACACACACACACTCACGTATTTACACACGAACTCAACTCATTGCGATAACAATTACAGAGCTAAGTTTCCCAAAATTAATTTAAAACAATTACGTTGTGAAATAAAGATAAAAATTTTAAAAATGAAATTTAATTCTTGTTCTTCTACTCTTCATTTGATTCTCAAGTAATTTCCCAACCAGTTCAAGCCAAATTGGCGCGAAAAACTTACAGCTCAGCGCAGAGCTGCAAGAGCGCCAAAAAAGTAATAATAATGAAAATTTGCAGCATAGCTTCAGGGCATGGACCACGCGTTTTGGAGTATAAAAGCGAATGTAGAAGTGCATCGAAAAGCAATGAGTGCTTTTCAAGTATTGCATTTTAACCCATTTTAACCCCCTTTGACCCAATTTTTTATCACAGTTTTTTCCGTTTTCTTTGCTATATTATTTCTGTGTGTGATTTCTAGTTGATTCTTTATTTTTGTAGGTGATCACTTTTTTTTAGTTTGACATACCCTAGAGCGGAGTTGGAGACGGGGAAGGAGGGTGAGGGTAAGAGACAACTGCAGAGTGCCCCAAAATGTGTGAGCGCGTGCACACATTTCAACGTATGCTAAAAGATTAAGTGTGCTTGAGCGGGAGAGAGAGGGATAGGGGGGAGGAGCGAGGGAGACAACAATGTGATTTGGCTTGAAAATCAAATCAATTAACAGAAAATCAATTATTCCCAATAGAGAACGGCATTGATGACTACAACGACACGGAGGACGACGACGATTAAACTGAATGTTGATGCCGTTGCTGCTGATGTTGACGACGAAGTCGATAGTGTTGGTGGAGGTGGTGATATTGCTGTTGATGAGAACGAAGACGGCAAATGAATGTTGGTTGACTGCTATCGTTGCTATTGCTTAGAATGATGACGATGATGAAGATGACGTTGTTGCTGCTGTTATTGGTGGCAATCAAGACGATGCTCATGATGATTACTATTCTCATAAAGTGTTTCATGTATGCAGCACTCGCTGAGTGTTAAACGTACGGATTTAGCATAAAATGGAACAAGTAAAATGCCGGGGGACGGCATGTCAGGCGTCTTAAGTAGGCGACCTAGGAGGGGCAGAGAGCGTTACAGAGATAGAGCGAGAGGAAGAGAGGCACGAGTAGTATAGTCTTTTTTTTACTCAGGTTGCGACAAATTGAAATAAAATGAAGCATTTAAATTGCACTACTTTCGAGTATTGTTAAGTGAGTGTGTTGTTGGTGCCACTACTGCAGCAACAACAACTGCATCAACTAGCAACTACTGGTTACTGCCACTTCGAGACTATTTACTATTACAGTGCAGCGAGCTTTTCGATGCTTTCCAAGCATATCATTGGCATACTTAGATATTTTAGTAAGTTTAGGTAGTGACAGCGGGCGCAGGAGGGGTGAAAGTAGCCCCAATATCACCACTTCTTGTCATCATTTCCATCGTTGCCATCGTCATCGTCGCCTTTTGCTTATTGAGCTTAGATTAAATCTTGCATACTTTAGATTCGATTACATTTCTGGCGTTACGTGACTGGAATTGCATTGAACAAATTTTCACTATGTGTTGATTTCAGGGCAGGCAGGCAGGCAGGCAGGCAGGCAGGCAGGCAGGCACACAGTGAGTGAAAATCGTTCATTGCTTGTCGATACTGGCGCGAGCGCGACAATTCTGAATTTACAAATTTTTTTCGTTTAAAGGCGGCGTATTTTGTGTCGTTCGATTTTCAATTCTTGCTTTTGCTGCTGTCGTCGTTGCTGATGCTCGCTTCAATCGCGCACTCTTAAAAGCGTGAAAATTCAATTAATATCAATTTTTTTCTTGTACTGTATCCGTTTCCTTTATGCATTCATTTTATTTTATCTTCGTGCTTTTCCGTCCTTGTTGTTGTAAAAGTGGAACTTAATGCGTATATATAAATCTATAAATTGTAAATTTTTGTTTGTTTGTAATTTTTGCGTCTATTATTAAAAGATTGAATTATTTGGTAGGTGATTTTTAATAGTTTCTTCACATAACTACTTCATGGATATGTACATTTAATTAGGATTAACTCCATTTCTGTACTTATATCCTCTGCTACCGTTCTCATCGCGGAACTACATCTTATATCGCGACTCTTCTGAGTTCCTGCTTATTTATGCCCAGTGACGCAGCCTTCCGAAGAGAAACGAAATTCGTAGTTGACACGGTGATAGAAAATGTTCCTCTGGTGGCAAAAGCGACAGGTTGCAGAACACATCCAAAAGCTTTGGGATCTCTGAGACCAACAGTTTAGCTTCAGAATTGCTATATCCACGATAAGCACTGTAAAAACGATCGTAGCCAAAGATGCAACTAGCGGTAATAATGCTAGACATTACGAAAACTAGGTCAGCAGATTAAGCAAGTGCTTACAACTTCAGCACTTTAAAAGATTCCCTCGACCTGCGGGCAAAGAGCTATCACCTTTGGAAGGCTCTGAGAAGGCAGTGACGTACAGAAAGGCACTTCGCCTTGAGGCAGAAGAACAAGTGAGAGTGCGAGGATAGCTGCAGGCTCGTCATGCTGTGTCATAATACGATATAAAGGTCGTGGTAGGGTGACATGCACAGACCAATGCAACTTAACGTTAAATAAAAAACGAGCGCTTATGCACATGACGGTCCTCCTAAGGTAATAACAGCGATAGTATGCGAAGTGTGGTGTTATTCTATGAAAATCGAACCTGGACGAACGGTTTTCAATGCTTTTCTCCTCGATAAAAGAAAGTAAATAAAACCAGATGCTGGCTGTTACCAATAACTTGATCAGAAATTTATACGTAAAGTGTAGTAGTAGTAGTAGTAGTAGAAGTAGTAGTAATAGTAGTAATAGTAGTAGTAGTAGTAGTAGTAGTAGTAGTAGTAGTAGTAGTAGTAGTAGTAGTAGTAGTGCAGTTGGTTCTGATTTGTTAAAATCAATTTGATTTCCATTGGTTTCATATCCAATTTTGATTCTTACGCTCGACACCAGTTCATTCCAGGGACCTGAGGACTTGATTCTAATTTTCAGTTTAGCTTTTTCCTACATCGGTTCAAAAACGGCGGTTTCAAGCAGCTTTTTATTAACAATTTTTAAATATCTTCATTGCTTTAAATTTGTAGTTAATGGATTTTCCTTTTGCATAATAATAATAATAAACCACCCGCTGACATGTAGCCCCAGGGCGTGGCAATAGGATTACTGTCATTCAATTTAATAAATTTTACATATCAAAATCAAAAATTTTGTGTACACTCAATTTTGAGAACCTGCCAACATGGGAAGCCATGTTTTGATAGCGATGTGTGTGCATTGCGCGCTGCTCTCGAATTATGCAAAAATTAATTAAATTATGAAAATGTAAGTTTGGGATTTATGAATGTATGTTGTAGTCGTGCATCAACCTTAAAGTAAATATTTAATTTAATAACATTATTATGCAGAACAAGAGAAGCAGCCGCTGCAACGGTGAATACTGCCTGCCACCCCTTGTCAAATGATGACGATGACGACCTTATCATGTACATATGTACATACATATATCTACGGGTATATTAAACGCATTTCACTTCCGCGTCCAACATGCAGTCGTGGCGCGACGTAGACACGCAACACAAAACACACGCTAAACACGCGACTGGGATGCAACCGCAACAACAACATCACCAACAGCAGCAACAATCAAGAGGAAAAAGGATATTACTTGTGCATAGTGCATGGCATAAATAAAGCTCAGCTGAAATTCAATGACTCCTTGCCTACCTACAACAAATATAATAATAATCATAGTTTTAAATTAATGTACAAATATTTTTTCCAATTTTCCTCGTCCTTTCTTTGGTTTGCGAAAAGTTTATACCCGACGCTAATTGCCAAAAAATGAAGTTTTCTATACAGTAATCCCCGTTTAATTGAGTCAGTGAAAACGTACAATTTCTGGTTCAACAGACAAACAAATTTTTGTAATCGAAGAATTTGAGTACATTGTGAATTGAAACCTTAGTATTTCAGGAGTATTTCAGCAAAAGTTAGTTAACCGGGGGTTACTGTATTAGAAAACACATATCAATTTTTCAATTTCAAGTACAGAAAGTTAAACAAAAATATCAACCCTCTGTGCAGATCAAGTCTCAGCTGCAAAGAAAATGAGCCATTTGCTAACACCAGCAGCAGCAGGTTCATTCAACATTTGCAAGACACGTGCTAAAATTATTACATTTTCAAAATCAAATGAAATTTGTTGAACATTGAGATAATTTTTAAATACTCGACTTACTCTTTGCAAAGCTAGAGCGTAGAATCGTGGAGTTTTTTCTTGGCTTGGACTCTTGCCTTTTGTAGTACCCACCCTTATCCTTCTAAGGAGTTCGTTGCCAATTCTGTGAAAGCCCAAATATAGTGGAAACAGATCCAAAGTGATCCAGTCTATTTCGATGAACTTTTTCTGTACTTTACTTTGGGATCGATTTGATTTTTTCTTTAGTAAGGCAGAGACCAGCTTCTAGCTTCTCTATCTCACGGACAAGCCTGAGGTAGATAAAGTTAAAGATATTACTGCAGCTTGCAATAAGACACATCCTTAATTATAACAAAAATAGTACCATAGTTTGAATAGCACGTGATAAAAGTTTGATTCATATACTGAAATATTCAAACAAACATTTCCCCCCCAACATTTCTATAGCAACGTAAAAATGCAATATATAAATGCAATCTCAATGTAATTTACAAATTTTACGCCTACGAAAAACGTTCACCCTTAAGTCCGTACAGTTCATGCATATTTCGGAGGAACACCCTGAAACTAAGCATTTTTAAAGATAACTATAGGTATAATACAAAAGAAAGCAATAAATGAAAACCTACAACATGAGCTCAAAAAAGAAGGAAACAGAAGGTACGTGTAGATACGGAAAACTGCATTAGAAACGTGTCCAGTGCAACACTATCGCCAGCACTAGCTAACCAACAACAGCAGCAGTAGATGGATCTCTCTGGCAACTGATGCTGATGCAAAATAACAGATTAAAACCCAAAAGGGACAGGAGCAGTGCAGCAACATCAGCTGCAATCAAAATTGATGATATCCCCGGTGTGTATAGTGGGCGTTACCCAAAAACGAAACAAAAAAAAGACAGGCAAACAAATTTTAGGGAAAATCGCACAAAAAAACCATAGAAATGTTAGGGAAGACAACCGTGCAGAAAAAGGTACAACTAACTTCAAAATGAATGAATGATTGATATTGGAGTGAAATCAACGAGACTCACTACAACTTTTCGTGCATAATAGTTGCCGAAAGTAATTATGATGAATGGAAAAGCAGTAACGTAGTTTTAGAGGGAGTTCCTTGCGCAAATAGTTTTTAAAAATGAGGAAAAATTATATACAAAATAATAATATATCGTATTTCGAACTCCTTCCTGAAGCTAGAAAATTCCTTCTTATATAACTTTTCAACTTATCTCAATAATGCTAAAAATTTAAAAATCACTAGACACAACAATGCATTCAGTAGTATTCAAGGTATTTAAAACATTTTCATTGGATGCATAGAAATTTATAAATCAACTTTAATGATATGCAAAGCACATAAAGAAAATGTTATTCCCTTTATTTCTCCGCTATTCACTGAGGACTGATTCAAAATTGATTTCGAAACTAGTTAAGTACTAAATAGCATTGAATATTTCATTCCAAGAGAGAAAGGGAGCGGGAGATGGAGTGAGTGAAGAGCATATAATGTAAAAATAAGGAAGCAAAAGGAAGCAGAAAAGTGATAGCAACACACAAACAATTGATAAGAGGGAGATAGCATGATTATCATTAAAGTAATCACTAAAAATCATGGCAGTAAATGCAATTAAATTTTCCATTGAATACGAGAATTTCTACTCTGAATGGAATGAAATCAACAACAAAAGCAACAACTGCAAAATTAAAACAAAATCTTTAGCAAACAAATGAGCAGAAGTATGAAAATATTTTGAAATATTTCAAATGAAGTGAAAACGATGATGAAGCTGAAGCTGAAATGAAGTCGACGAAGCAGAAAAAGAAGAATGCAACAGCAAATGTTGTAAGTGTAAGGATACGATATAATAAAATCAGATAATCAGAGAGTGAATGACTAAAATTAAGAATATTAAGTGCAAAATTTAGGTCAAATCAAATTAGTAGTAAGTAAGTGAAAATGATTAAATGAATGAATGAATAAATGAATAAATGAATGGACGATGATATACACTCACATGAGTACTCACATGAAATGTGGATGCAAATTTTAATTTTGGAAAATTTTATGCCTTCTATTGTAGTACCTATTTATAATACGAACCGGTAATGCTGACTGCCTTTAATAGTACCTAAATAAGAGGCAAATTGACATGGTTAATGACAGCGAGTTGTTGGAGTTGGTGGCTTTGTGGAAAATTAACCAGAGTTTCAAATGGCTAAAGTAACTAATTTGAACTCTCTAAAGTCTTATGAAGAGCTTAAATATATACAATGACTGCGATATGTTTATATAGTGGATGCAGGTGCAAGTTGAACCGTGTTTTGTTTTTCAGAGCTAACTTTTCATTGGAAAGGATGATAGCAGTCCAACCTCCACACAAACCCGCTTTACTGATAGATATGAACAAGCCGTCGAAAGGTATTACGTCGCCGAGAACAATTATGCCCCTTAAATTATGCAAATTGAATTTTTTTATAACTCACTTTACAAGTAAGATTAACGAAGCCCATACAAATGAAGTTGGTTTCTTCTAATCGGGGAGTGCTTATATGCGAACCTCGCTTCTTAGCACCCAGAGTCCTTATATACATCCAAACTCCGGTTACATGCACTGAACGTGAATATAAACGGGGATATATGCATTCTCATGAAATGTATTTAATTGAATTTGATTTAATGGCCCAAAATGAGCCACTAGTACGTCACACTTGATTTGTGAAACACTCAGATGCAGACACACATGCTCAAACACACATACGCATGCACATACGAGTACATATGGAGATATGAATGCAGGTATTATCTATCATGCAGAAGCACATCCACACATACACACACACACGCTAGAGATACATATGAGACAACGGTGCGGAAGCACACATACACAAACACATACACATATGTTTTCATATATTGGAAAATGTACGTTAATCATTGTTTAGCGATTTGTCAACAACATGCATGCAGCACACAAATTTGTGGTCAAGCTAAAGCAGGCAGCAAGAGCAGCGAAAGCAGCAGCGACATTAACAACACAAGGACATTGAAGTGAAATGGAAATTAATTGATAAATGTTATTTCTTTGCGTTTCTCTCGATAAATACGTTTAATTTCGAACGAAAAGCGTGCATTAATAACATTTTCGTCATGCAAAAAAACAAGCTAAAATCAAGCACACACACATGCAAACAAACGCTGATAGAAGAAAAGTGTATAATAAATATTCTGAGATACTATATGCTCCATGCACATCGATGACGGCAGCTACACGACCACATCTTTCCAATTATTAAAACACACTTTCGTATGGAGACGATTATTTTGGCGACGACACGACAACGTGACCACCGACCACAATTGTGGCTGTCGCCAATTTAAACCTACTTATTTCTAATTTGACAAGCAACAAGAAGATAATTGCTTGCGTTTGTGCTGTTGCTGTCGCTTTCATTCTGATCAAGTGGCTGAACACACGGCGACAGTTGAAGCCGACGGCAATTTGTAGTCATGTGTTCGTGTAGCTGCTGTCGTCAATGTGTATGGAGTAGTAGACAGACAGAGTATTGAATATGACGAACATGCAGCAACCATTGATCATTTCCACCACCAACAACCAGCAATGGTGATTTGAAACATTAAGCAGCTAGCAAGCGTATGTACATATGTATATGTATGTACGAGTATGTCCGTCGGTATGTCGGTATGTTTAAATATTGTCAGCAATTAGTGACACACATTTTTGGTAGAGTGATGACCAATATTATCTATACATTTGAGACATTCAACTAACAATTTATAGCACATCAAAATCACCTATGAAAAATATTTACCTCTACTATCTACCTACCTATATATGCAGCCTTAGTCTATCTCTCCCCTCCCCTATTGAGTTCATGGTTTGTTTTTTTTCTTCCCCATTTCATCAAAACTTGTAAAAGTGAAACATCTGCGCAAATCCAATTAATTTCATGCTTGATTGTACCTATTTTTTTTTTTTACATGTTCCAGAACTCCATAGGATTCGAATGAATAGTGGAAGATTTTATGTTGGTTTTCATTTTCATCAACCAAAAGAAAAAAAAACAAAACGTTTAAGATTTTGTGTATGTTGTTTGTATTAGAGTGCAGGATATTAATATTTCCTAACTGATGTTCGGTTTAGATAGTGAACTGAATGAAGTGTTCGTCGTTAGGTGGTGCGGTTGTTAGGTGTTGCATGTCATTACTGCTACTACGGATATTAACCAATTTATGGTCTTTTCATCAAATCTTTTTGAGTACTAAAATGAATTCTGTTTTCTGGTTCTTAGCGTGAGAGCGCCTTTGACTGCAGTTTTGCATAAAATATCAGGTAGTGAAGTAGTTGTTTTTTTTTCTTAAAAAATGAATTTTAATGACGTTATGTATCAATTAACTAAAAAAAGTTCAGTGAGAATATTTTTGACAAGATATCATCTGCACAATAATCGAGAGAAGAAAATTGGACTGTGCTGAAAAAGCACGAGATAACCGAAAAAAGATGAGTGTAGTTATGAATGCATAAGAAGAATCATAAAAAATCCCCTTAACAAAATAGGTTTGATCGCAATAAGAACTACTACCAAGCAACCACTTCTCACCCAAAAAATTGAGTAAACACGTCTTAAGTGGGCTTATGAGAGACGAAGCTGCACCATTGAGAATTGATCGAGAGTTGTAATTTTGGATTAATCTAAATTCAACCTTTTTCGACCAGATGAGAATACTACAAAATTTTTTAAGGGCGGGCTGTAGCACTAATGGACTCCTTGTCCCTAGATCCACTACGTCATTTATCATATTAGGTTTTTTAAATAACAAAACTTGGATTTATTTACTACTTTTCCATTTCAATTTAGTTGCTAATCTTAGATAAGTAAATATGTAAAATTACATGGAATTATTTGTCCGTGCTAATTAACTTGTTTTAATAATAAATAACCACAAATATACAATAAATAAAAACCGCAACAATTACTTAAATGAATTGTGAGAATGCTGCAGTCTGTCGTTACAAGAACTTTGTAATTATTTCCACTTGTGGTTCCGATAATTATGTGTGAATAACTATCGGCTGTCTTCTTTGTTCTCCTTTCTCCTTCTTTTAATGGCACATGACACATGGAGGGCCTAGGTCGAGCTTTTCGCTTCCTTTCATGTTGTGTGTGTTAATTTGTACATGAATGGAAGGGACCTACAGTTTTATGCCGAATTCGATCGGCGAAGTGAATGGCGAGAACAATTTTTACTCTCTTGTAGATTTGCCATTGCTTGCCAAGAGGTGGTACCGCGTAGACATTTTTTTTTTAACTTCTCCGAGATTTGAGTCCAGGCCAGTGCATTACGAACTACAACATGGCGCAAGACTGTCATAACTGCAAAACAATCAGTTTCGCGAAAAACACATTTAAACTTTTCAATTTCCCTATCACTTCATACAATTGACAACGACAAATACAGACAAGATAAAGCATTAAATAACAGATATTTCCGGATTCGGTTTTGGTTTATGACAGTCTTGCAGCAATCGAGCGATATTATTATCTTTTATTGCTATACTCTTCTATAAAATATATCCTTTTTTTTATACAATATGATCCTGCAAATACATACATACATACATACATACATGCATATGTACATACATACTCGTACATACTATATCAATTTCATATTTCAAACGCAGTCTCAACGAATGAACGAACGAAACGATATAAAAACTGATTGACGTTACTGTCAATAGCACACATAAAAATAACAATTGTCAAAATGTGACAAGTAAATTGCAAGTAAAAACAAAACACCAACAACAACAACAAAATACAATAGTAAAAAGCTTTTGGCAAATCCATTAATAGGGTTGCCACACTTGTGCGTATGCATGGAATTTCTCATGTTTTGTTGTTGTTTCAGCTTACAAAAAAGGAAATGAAAAGTGTAGCCTGCCAAGAGAATATGAGACACAGAGAGAGAGAGAGAGAGGGAGAAGGAGAAGGAGAGAGTGAGAGCGAAAGAATGAACGAGTGTGCGTAATCTGAGTAGTAATCTTATTGCGTACTGAATATGCAACAATAACAATGAGTTGTCACACGTCATGTTGACACATTTTACATCAAACGGAAATTGGCTTCTTGTGTTTTTGTTGTTTCATTTTACGTTTTACCGTTTATTATATTATTTTTTTTTCATTATTTCATTTGTAAATGTGTCCAAAGTAGTTAAATAGTTTCAGTTGTTGTTTTTTCCAAAGCTATTGTGCGTTGAAATTGCCAGCAGGACATTGGCATTAGTAAGTGACTGATGTGCGAGAAAGAGAGCGCTGCTGAGCTATGGATATCCCCGTGTATAAGTGCAAGTGTTGTAAATCTCATAATTGGCATTACTGCCGTCAATTGTTGCCGGTTGCATATTTTAATTGCACATGTACAAAGAGGCCAACGTTTTTCTCGTTTCTTTTTTATTCTACTTGACAGCTGTCACTTAATACAATGCTATCGTAGATTTGATGTTTTAAATGCCATTTTTGTTTCTTTTGTAACTAATACAAAACCGGATTAGCATTTGTGAGTGACAAAAGTGGTTGCAAAAATTCTGACTTTCTTTTGTGTTGACATTGAATTATTGTATTTACTTTTTGACTTCAAGAATTATTTGTGGGCATCTTTATACTTTTGGTATAGATTATCGGTATATAGTAAGCTGTACACACACAGAAAAACTTTTGTAAAATTGCTGAGTATATTCAAAATTGATCCAACAAAATTGATCCAACCGGGTTTTTTGATAAATTATTAACTTCGTTTATTGAGCTAGGGCAAACAAATTTGTTTGATGGGTTTACCATCGGCGACTTCATTTTTGGTTTCAAAGTAAAACACATAATTTGGCTGGAAATGCAGTGTAAATAGCCACGCACGAAATAGTCCATCGGTGTTAAATAACACGAATTTACTGCAGAATTCCGCGAAATTAAGAGAAATAGAAATTTGGTCTCTGGCTGTGGCATATGACGCCGTCCTGCTGAAACCACAATGTCACTCACATCCGTATCATCGCTTATATGCCAAACAAAATTTAGTCAACATGTCCCGATAGCGCAATCCATTTGCACAGATAGTAACAGAGTTTTCGGCCTCATTTTCAAAAAAATACGGTCCAATCTCAGCTCCAGACAAAACTACACACCAACCAGTGACACGACGGAAATGTAAAGGGTTCTCACAACTTCTCTTGAAGGCCCGAGGGAATGTTTATTTTATTATAGTTCATGTATTAAAAGTAATTGTTAGGGTCGAAATACCGCCAATATTTCGGGTTCCATTAAAAAAGTAGATAATACAATAGTGCCCAATACCCCAATAAATTGGAAAAGAAATAGTTCCATGATGATTTCCTTGAACATTATTTTGACCATCTCGTTGGCTTAACATCATACAAGTTATTGTTTTCTAACCTATGATTTTCTAATTTTTTTAAGGCTTATTTGATCGAAGTTAATCGATCTTTGCCACAAGGTTCTTAATGTTTTCCGATTGGTAGACATTGATAGGCAATGAAAATTTGTGTTTTAATTATAATAGCCTGTAATAAAACTACCTCTCAGGAACTGATACATTAGTGGATATGAGTCGCTAAATATAAAATAGCTCTTTATCTGAACTACACAATCATATTTCAGCATAATGAATGTATCACAAAATAAGTTTTAAAAAACACGCGGCGGAAATGGGATTTCTGTCAAATCTAAACACTCGAAATGTCAAGTAAAATTTCCTCACAAATGTATGCTCCCAAGAAGAACCTTTTTTCTTGCGCCTTTTCCCCAAACGAGTGTCAAAAAGAAACAAAAATCACCGTGTCACGAAATCAACATTTGATCAACTACAAATGTAACAAATTGACACTTTACACAAATTGACATACGCAATTTGGTTGCTGTCAACTTAGTTATATATATGTAGTAGATATGTATGTATTTATGTAGAGTAAATACAACAAGCAAGGGAGTCAAATCCTTTCTCTCGTTTATTCTCCATAAATGCATCAAAAGAGGGAAGTAAGTAGATAAATATTTTTCTACACCCATGTCATTTGACAGCTTAACGCATAATTAACGAAAAATTGAATGTGTGTGTGCGCGCGCGAGAGAGTTTAAAAGTTTTGACATTTGCGTTAACAAGCGCGTGAAAAATGCATGCAACCACAGCATGGAAGCAGCAGGCAGTAAAAGCATCAAGTGTAACAATGCAACAGCATGTAGCTCAAAAGTAGAAAAATATCACATTACCCTTAAGAGAGAGAAAGCAATATCATTTAAATATTTTTGAACATATTTTCAAAAGTCATCACAATTGGCAGGTCTACACTTTGAATACAATACCAAATGAATGAATGCAGCATGAATGCGTTAAAATCGCCATACGTCAGATAACGACAGATAGCGGGCGAAAGAGAAAGGCATGCAACTCTCAACGTCGGAGAGAGAAAGGTGTCCAACTCCGAAACATCAACAATCAAAGAGACGTGCAGCGTTGTATTCACAAATGCGCTGCCTAAAAGGTAAGCACATTAAATTGAAACTATTCGAAGTATTTTTAGTGCGATAGCGTATTTAAATTTATATTTTCATTTTTGGTAATAGTATCGTAAACGATTCGAAATCAATTCAAGTGAAATAAATTTCTCTGGATTTAACTCTTTGGATCCCAGTTCTTACACCACTATCGAAAAAGTATTTTGTTTACGCTTTTTGTTTACACACACAAAACTGAAAATAAAAGATTATGAATACACTCTCCTAAAAAAAAACTAATAAATTTTGTTATAGTAAATCCACTTGCATCTTATCGATTATTTGGTTGCTCTGGTTGCTTTACCAAAACTGCGTGCTACAATACTACATGCTTAGTTTACTGTATTTTAAATGATACTAAAAATATTATAGTAGTGTATAGAATTCGAGTAGATTAAGAGCGTAGAACTGACACACGTACAATAAAAAGTTTTGATCGGTCATAACGACCCCATAAAGTGTGCTACACCAAAGAACTTTATGACTTATACCTAAATTTTAAGTTTGAATCTTTTTACTGTACGATATAAAGGAAATATACAATTTGAGTGTCTTTGCCTTTTAAAATCTTAAAGAATCAGTGTTTCAGTCTCAGAGTAGGAGCAAAAAAGTATATCAAACAATAAATAAGGAATCATTCGCCTCTAGATGAGAAAACAAATGCCGACGGATACACAGCATGCTTCACTCAAGTGTCGCTGAGAATTTAGATTCCAAATTGAACACTTATTTTTTACAGGAAGCCTTTTACTATGTACATGTGTAAATAGAGGCTACGTCTTTCAGAGACGAGGACCGGAAGAGGGGTTGCTCTGCGCGCTTGTGAGTTTTGAGATGTCGGCTTTGATTTACAAAAATCCTCCTTTATTTAGTTTTTTTGAAGAATTGCTTGGTAAGACTAAATGCAGTCATGCCCTTGTCTTTCCAAAGGAAATCAGGTCACCTATCCCTCTCATTTTTCATCAAGAACTTATCACCAGATTATATTTGCAACCACTTTAAACTCTGAAAGGAGTAAAGAAAGACGGTTCCCCGTTGGATAAAAACTGTTTAGCTCTCTTTATTAGAAAGCGAATAGTGTACCCATTAGAATTCAAACTGTAAAATACAAGCGATACTTTTTTTCTTTTTCTTTTAATGGCACAACAGTCCATTGAAGGCCTAGGCCGAGCTAAATGATAAACGACACCATAATAGTGACCTTAGCTGAATGAAATCGTAGACGATATCGGTTCACGACTATCGTTCTGACAAGAGTTGCTTTGAAGTTACGATATGAGAGGCTTGAATTCTAATCGGTTTAATTTCTAACTACTGTTTCTCAAGAATTAGAGTTGCTACTCGGAATCTGCGAAAATGCAGAAAAAATTATGGCCATTTTTTAGTTTCGAGAACTATTGGCCAATAGATCTAATAAGATCTGCTTTCTTTCTGCCAAACATAATCTAACCTATCTTTAACTGATCATCAAAGTGATCTGCATGTTTGTATCGTTTTTAGTTGATATTAAATAAATTCTCCTGAAATTTACGTTGTGAGAAAACTACTCTGGAAAATGTATATCAATGAAATATAAATTATATTATCTGTGATGTTTAGTTGCTTACGATTTCCAGACACATTTCAGATCTGGTTAACATCCACGGACCTAAGAGATTTAAGAGGGCTTCCCCCGCTTCCCCAAAAATATTTCATTTAACGATCCAGAAATAGATGAAAGTTCTTAATACTTTCGCTCTATCGTTCTGTGTAGACGTTAGTGATGCATGCCGTAAATTTCCCTTGCTTATCTCCAAAACTGAATGAGCTCAGTACTAAAAATTTAGAAGTCACACACAAACAGACACAATCCAAGCCAACGTTCAATAAGCATTCGTATCGAACAATAATAAGGCGCACCATTTAAAATTTCTAATGATGTAATAAATTTCATTTGAAAGCGTCTGCAAGCAGCAAGCAGCAACAGGCAACAGCATCCCATAATGTGTCTAGTCTGCTTGCTTAGCCTCATTTCATCAGATATTTACCTTGATGTTATGGGTAAAAACCCACACACAAACAAATCTACACAAACACACACTCACACACACTGAACCATCGACTGACGAGTACGTGAGTTACACTTTTCTCATGGGGCTTTGTGTGCCTGATATGATGCGCCACAGTTAAAGAGTTACAATTTTAATGACTTCTCGTTGCAATACTCATTCTTTGCTCGTGCCTTTCTCTTCGCTTCCACTCTTTCCCAGACGGTCCCAGACTGCTAGTCTAATTAAATTAAATGCATTTTTCGTGGTTTACATGCATCGTTTGTGTTTTTTTTTCGATCTGTGATCTTGCCAAGTGATCATTTTAGTAGAATTTGATTTTTTTATGGGTTTGGTTTTGTATAATTGCTCGTTTACATACAAGTAGGCATGAATCGATTGAATTTATAAGGTAATTCAATGTAGGCAAATTAATGAACATACCTAAGTATGTACCTAGATATGTATGTAAATGAAAGTTGTGTTTTTGAGTTTTACAATAATTTGTAAGCACTTTTGAAGCATCATTTTATACCTAGTAACACTTAGGCAAGACGTTTCAGTTGTTACCGCTTTTATTCATCTAGTTAAAACATCAAAGCACCAGTCACTGCCGTCAACTGTCAGCAGCAAGCAGCAAAATCTACAATTTTATATTGAAGCCTCTGGATGATGAGCATAAACGATCATCTTTTATTGTGGGCTGCCGACTAACGATCACCAGCTTTACAAAGGTATTTATTTATATGTAAATTCCTTACAATTTTACTTAAGAGTTTTCTTGAAAGCAGAAGTTCAAGTCAAATTGTTCTGTTCCTGTTGCTGCTTCTGCTAGCTGCTGCTGCTACTCATGTTGTTTGCTGTTGTTGATATTATGCAGGTGTCTTCTTTGAATTAGTTTTTTGTAGCAAGATGTGTTGGTTGTGTTGTACATAATAATTTCTGACATTTATAGCCGCATTTTTGTGGTTCTGTGGTTGTGTGCTTGTCAAAGTGAATAATGGCGCCATTTGTGTCGGTCATAAAGAGATTTTTATTTTTTAAATTTCGTAGTTTACTTTGAGTTTTTTTTAGTGACTCTGTTTATTTAGTTATTGATTAATAAAAGATGCAGTTATTTATATTAAATAAGAACTGAAACAGCCTCAATTACATATTCAGGAGTTGAAATCCCAGTTCAGTTATCTAGAAAAAACCTCTCCAAAGAAGAAATGAATTCACTTGAATTGAATTAAAATTAGACAAAAAATATGAAAAAATATTCAGTTATAATTTTAAAATGTTTTAATTTAAATGTGAGATCATAAAAAAAAACGATCAGATTATTACACAGGAGCTTTTGCTCAATAAAAAATTCTGGCATACGCCGACTAAGTATAACCCGCTATAAGTTAACCTGAAGACTATTTTATACCGACAGCTTCCAGTCGATCTGAATACCATCAGCTACCTGTAGGACATAATAAAGACATTCAAATACCGCCAGCTACAGCAAACAACAAGCTAAATATTGTTAGCTACCGTTTGAGAAACAGAGACACTGAAATACTGGAACTACTTAGTATAAAAAAGTCACTCCCATACATGTTGACAACTACTTTTGAGACTCAAGACATCCGAGGTACCAGTCGAGCTCAAACCATCCGAATACCGTCAGTTTCTAATCGAGTTGAAAACATCCTGATAATGCAATTACTCATCGAATTAAATTCTTCCAAATACCAGATTTTTATATCAATATCAAAAAAAACTGCTCGATTATTTGCTTAAAAGTTAACTAATCAAAAATTAATAAATTGGGCACTTTTAAACGATGAAATTTTAGTGTCAGTCTATTTCTGTAAGATCGAAAATATGTATATCGATATCATAAGCTACTGAATACTACGGAAGATACACGAATTCCGCCTGCGAAAGAGAGAAATGCTGCTGCTATCCGAACTCACTGATCGAATATTATTAGAATATTTTTAGAATGTATATGGACTATATGCCGGCAGAAAGACGCTTTTATGAGCCTCAAGAAAAGTGCAAGGATTATGTTTTTGTATTAAAGATTGTTAATCGAATAAGCGAGAAAAATGTTTGTAGTCGCGTAGGGATGCGTATCATGATACTAATATCAAAGCGACGAATCTCGACAAAAAATTAAATCTTTAATTTACATTAACTTTTCAATTAATAGTACAATATTTTATACGAAATATTCAAACGAACAAAATTTAAATACGCTTAAATCACCCACTGCGCAGCGTTTGTGAACGATCGATGCCACAACGCTTATCATAAAAATATTTATGCAACATGACAACGCAACAGCAGCACGAGCAGCAACGACAAAAGCACAAATATGCCGCATTTACATAGCAATTTGTGAAGTGGAATTTTTGTGAAATTGTTTTTTTGTTTTGTTTTTCGGGCGCGTATAATGTCTCGTCACGGCATGTGTTCTCTTTGTGTGTGTTCAAAAGTGTGTTCGCCTGTGTATTTTAATGGTTTTTGCCATGAATGAAGTTGGCGGCAGCAGCGACAACGGTTGCACTTGCATTGGCGGTTCAAGCTGAAAGCGTGATTACAGAGACACTAACAACAACAACAACAACAGCATCACATACTTATGCATACTAACTACATGTATGTGTTTATGCTGAAAAACGAGCAGGAGACGATCGCCTACTCACTCACTCACTCACTTGCCAGTGTTGCCATATGTACTTGTACTAGTGTGTCGCTCGCATGTCAAGGCAAGCGAAAACCTCATCATTTTTGAAAAAACCAGCGCTTTTGCGTTTTTGCTATTTAGAAGAAGAAGGCAGAAGGTATTTTTTAACTTGTCGCTTGTTACACGCTCTCTTTTTATAGTACTTATTTGTTGTAGTTTTTCATTTTCCAAAAAATGGGCAAACAAAAAAAAGAGAAAGGAATCCATGAGATTGGCACGCGAGCAAACAAGTCAGTCATTGCTTCTTCGTTGTTGTTGCCTTGAAATGCATCACGTGACTTGTTGTAAGTTTGACGAATGATTTTGCATGAGTGTGAAGTAAAGTGGAAGGAAGTTTAGACGAGAAAATGAAGCAACAACAGCAGCGAAGAGTTGAAAAACGGCAGGGCGCTTGCAGGCAGTCAACCAAACGAGTTTCATGATTTGCACAAACACAAAAGCAAAAGTACAAAAAAATAAGTAGCTACATATTACCAAAAATAGTAGTAGAAAAAAAATAGGTAAACATGTAGCAGAAATAACATTTTACTAACATAATTTGAAATTTGTTATTTATTTGTAATTGGTTCACTTTTTTGTGCAAGCTTTTCTTCTATTGTGTGGTTAGGATAATTGGGGAAAAATTATTTAAATTGAAGTTCTAGAAATGAAAAAAAAAATAAAATAGAAAAACGAAAACAAAACTAAAATGGCATTAAGATTTCGGGAAATTTCAAGTATCGGTTTAACCCACTAACCCATTACCCATTAGAGAATGATTTTAGATTTTATTTTCTGCAAACGAGGCTAAAGAATCCACACTGTAATGGTTGCTAAACAGTTCATTAAGTCTTCACTTCCTTACTCACGGCGTCTGTCCAGAGAGGAGCAACGTGCAGTACTGCAGAGCACAAGCTCCTACGAGTCACGCAATCTTAGGGGGAAAAAGATATCTGGGCAACTACTAGCCAGATGTTTGGACATCATAAATTCTGAGCTGAAACCCTTTCTGAGATTTCTTAGTGAAATAAACCAAACTGGACGCAGTACACTTAACCCATTCCCAAAGAAAACCCGTGCAGCTTTTATCTCTAGAGCGGTGCAAACCAGCAAATCGTATGCAAATATTTATTTACCATTATTATTATAAATATGTACAATTTTTCCGTATGCCTTATGAAAATATAATGTGTAGCATTAAGATAAAATGTAATTTTACGCATAATTTATGACAGCATAAAATCAAAATCAAATAAACAAAGAGAAAAAAACTCGAGGGTGGAAACTAGCGTGAAAAAAAAACAGAAAAAAAAAATCAGAAGAAATCACGCCCTTAACACCAGAATACAAAGAGTAAAAAAACAAACAAAGTTTAATGTGGCACAACGCAGAGCATGCAAATCTACTAGCAGATCCTTTTTTACAGATATGTTCTTGTACTTCAGTTGCTTGCACTTGCAACCAGCTACATCCACACATTTTCTGTTCGGCATGCAGTAGTGATAGGCAAACAATGGAAAAACATAAAAATTTGTGAAGAAATTTTAAGAGCGTGAGTTTATTGTAGAAAGTTTAACCGCAACAACAGTGGTTATGGTGGTGGTGGTGGTGGCGGTGGTGGTGGTGGTGGCGGTGGTGCTATGGGTTTGAGTATTTCTGCAATGGAGCATGGTTTAAGTTTAAGCCCCACGTGTGGCGCGTTTTATCTGAATGCCATTTTTTTTTCAATACCTATGACGCTGACAAAACAATAAAGATAAAAATCAACGCAGACGTGCGCATAAAATATTAATTATCAGAAGCTGTTGGATGAAGTGAAACAGTGACACCTCCACAGACACACGCACTCTCTCTTTCTCATAGCGCGTCCTTTCCAGAATTAAAAAATAGCAAACTTTTTGTAGATTATTTGTAATAGATTGTAATAGCGGGGACGCCATTGTTTGCAAAAGTGCTTCAAAAAATTGTATAGCAAGCCATAAATAAGTTGGCAAGTCGGAGGGAGGAAAAGTTCAAAGTACTTAGGCAACCAGCATAAAGTATTATGTGTAGTAAAGAGATACCTTCCTAGTGTACTCGCAGCCCTACTCAAAGTGCACTAGATAATACTAGTAGAAAGTTATCACAACTTTAACACGTTCGCGTAGAAATAATGCAGTTTTCGGAAACTTTTCCAGTTGCACGTCTACTACATTCTCGTATTTTATTTCAGCAAATACCGAGGCTTCATACCGTTTCTACTGCTATTATAATTTTTTTTTGTTGTATGCTAGGTTGATACTTTTCCTACTTTTTTGTTTTTGTCTTTTGTGTCGGTTGCAACACGCTGGGGCCAAGAAAATTTCTACTTTCGTGAACTAGTAAATTTTGTGAACTAGTAAACGTGTGTTTGCTGTTGTTGTTGTTGTTGTTGTTGTTGGTGGTGGTGGTGGTGTAATATAAAGCAACAACGAAAAAGTATGTAGTATATTTGTTTTGTTGAAAATATTAAATTCATGGCCATGGCCGACAGACAGTTGCACACCACTACATACTTACGCCATTGTGTGGCAACTCACAATCTCCTGATCATCGATAGCAATGCTGCTGCCTGCCGCCATATTTGCTTTTTGTGTTTGGCGTGCGTTACATTCTTTTTTTTACCCCACCAGTGTTGCCTTTGTATGAGCTTAAATTTGTAATATTTTTTTTTTCTTCTTTTTTTGTAATGTTAATCGATTTTGTGTGCGGTTGTAAGCGTTCTGTATGCTGCTCGTTGTTATTTTCATCATCAATACAGTTATCTCACGTATTGAAAGCTCACAGACAAAACAAATTGCACGTTGGATGCTGCCGCTACTGCCGTGGCATGTCAATTTCGCCCAGACGCTTTCCAGTGCTCCTCGCTCCTCGCTCCTCGCTCTCTCTTTCCCCCGCTCTCTGTGTGTGGTGTCTGTAAATGATGCTTAAGTAGGATTAAAGTAAAAAAAAAAAAACAAACAAAAATTTCATGTAAAAAATGTAAATGTTACTTCATCTCATTTCCGGTTTTGTTGAGGCAGCGGAAGTGGAATTGTTATGGATTTTTGTGCTTTTTGTATTAACACACCAATATTTTTATTTGGTACTTTTTTAGTAGCGGTTTTTGTTTTTATGCTAGTGTTTACTATAAATTATTTAAATACCATAAAATCGTACAAAATGATATTGGAAATATAAAAATGAGAGCTTTTAATATTCATTTAAGTTGAGGCTTTAGTGATTCTGGTTATGATACTGTTTTGCAACAGGCTCAGTGGGTCCCAAAGGTCTGCCAACGAAGTTACTCTCAATCTTCCTAAGTAAGTGTTGTGCTCTTTGTTTCTTTCTGCTCTTGATTATTTTTGCTATTGATGATCAGTTTGATGGTTTTAAATAGCTGGAGATGGAGAAATTACTTCACCAACATACTTACTTCAACTTCAGCATCCCTTAGTCCACATTATCCTCCGTAGCACAGAATCAATAGAATAGAAACAGTATATCCATCAAAATCATCAATATCTGTATAATCAATGCTATACTAAAGCTGCAGGACATCAACTAAATTCGTTCAAGTAAGCGGGCAGTTCTAAGAGAACGTGGGAGCGTACATTCCAGGAAGAAAGTGAAAAAGGTAACTCAAGTAATGGTCGTCGTGCTGTAGTTTGTAGAGACTTAGAAAATACTCTTGAGACGGGAAGTGTCTGACTGTATTTTCACACCTTTACTTGCTTCTGATTGCATCAGATTTGGTTGGTGGTTGGATTATCTTAGAATGATTCTTAATTTTATTGCCTCAGACTACCTTTGACTTCATATCTTTTCCTATGTTTAACGCGCACATATATCAATGCTCGCAATTAGCTAGGATGAAGTAAGCGAGTACCTCATTACCTCTAGAGTTCTATGTCAACAATAGGAAATGGCTCACCCGACCTAAGCTTGGATGTAGAAAAAAAATAATACATATCTTTAAAAATGATATAAAATGAAGTGGCTAATAGTAACGCAGGGACGTACACAAGGCTAACCCGAAAGGAAGGGGAGGTTTTAATACGAAATCTACAAATTTACCAGTTATAATAGGTAAACATCGGTGCATTATCTGATTTCAGGATTTTCTAATGGTTTTTAGAGGGCGGACAGTAAAGTAACTTGTAACATTAAACTAAATATTTTAAATAAATACTATGCGAATATTTGCTCGATAGTCAGACATCAAATGTTAGCACACAAGTTTATGCAAAAAAAACTTTTGATTAATAAAAAGAAATGTTTCGTGTGCCTACAGTGAATAGAAAATAATACCTAGTATAAATTAAAGCACACACACACATGCATATTTAAATTTGTATATCAATGCCAAAACTTTCAAGGATGGTTATTGCCCACATTCATTATCATTTACAATTAACCAATTATGAAGCTATCATTACGTATCATTATGTATAATACTACAATAGCACTTTATCATTGTGCTATTGTACAAAAAATTATATTAAAAAAAAATAATAATTATATAAACAAAAACAAAAAAATAATTTACACGCCCATGCATAGACAACAAGAATAATGAAAGTATTTAGCATACAATTAGCACACAAAATTATAAAGATTATAAAGAAACAAGTCAAGTTTATCTGCCTCTATGTCAAGTTAATAGCTCTGTCTCCCAGTAAGGAATGTAGAACTATTTACTTACTTACCCGTCCAATGAAACGAGTTCATTGAAAACTATGCAAAAGATTGCCACGAGCTAAAAAAGAGTAAGAAAACTCTGTGGAAGGCTAAATTTGTTGGCGCCCTAGGTGAGGTGAACCCTATGGTTATTAATTTGAATTACTATTACTAACAAAAATTATGAGATTAATTAGTCGATATATAAAATTAAGCGATTAAGCGAAGAAATGTCGCAAAAGCTATAAGAAAAAACAAGAAGTTGCCTAAGTCTGTTGGCGCCCTTAGGGCGGTGAAATATTCATTATACTTAAAAAGCATTTTAACGAAAACATCTTTATGAGATAATATTTAAAAGAAAATAATAATCTTTAAAGGATTCGTTGTAAGCAAATCTTTAAATGGTTTAGCACCCAACGTGGGGTGAAAACTTTTGATACATTTCAAAACGGATTTCAAAAAAAAAAGCCGAAAAACTTTGTGAATAGAAACGATTCCGCTCTAACTCTAAGAAAAAGCTAGAAATATTTAAATTAATTTGGCGCCCAAAATGGGGAGATAACTTTTAGTGAATTTTATTTATAACTTGATACGTTTCGTGGAGTAATCTATAAAAAAAAATGCCATGCAGTGAAACTGTCTGGAAAAATGCTTTAAAAAATAGTGAGATAACACTTGGCGCCAAAAGTGGAGTGAAAGCAATTCGTAAAAGATCTGATCTTTTTCAATAGAAGATATGAGGACATGTGTAAGATTATTATTATTGTAGTTGTAGCTGAATTAATAAAGTTCCGAACCAATTCTTTGTTTGCTGGGTTATTTCTACATTCCACATATGTACAATTTTTGCAAGTATAAAGAAAGCACTTAACCAAAATGTGTGTTGGAAAGAAAAAGGGGTGACCGACCATATTGCAATTAGCATAAGCGCTTTGTTTAGATTTTCATTCCCCCTGTCAAGCTCCCAGCTCTATCGCTCACTCGCTCCAACCTCAGCGGCGTACTCAAATACACGTCCGCATAAAACAAGAAGTTAATTTCTAAAGTGTCAAGCAGACGAAGAGTAGCACAAGACGAGGCAGCAAAGTGGGGGAGCAAAATAAGGATATTTGTATAGAAAGGATATCATATGACACTTGAGAGTGAAAAGATTATATAATACATTTAGTAGCAGGAATGAAAGTGTGGTGCGTCAAAAGGTAGTTTCATAAGAGGAGATGGGTTTTGCAAAAGGAGTGGAGAAGTTTAAACTGACAAGACTAAGCAAAAATTTTGCAACAGCATATAGTAAAATATTTGAAGAGGACAAATGAAGTGTGTGGTGGGAGATTTTATTGATTTTTGTTCGAAAGCGTTTACGACAACAAAACCAAAGAAATATTGTCTACTGATGCCTTAAAAACGTGTATACCTTTTTTTTGGGCCGCTCTTGATTATTCATGCCTGTCATCATAAGATGACAGCTTGAAATTTCCACAAATTGAAAAAGCAAAAAGAAAAAATCTCATGAAATCAAAAAATATGAAGAGCAGCAAGCTGGCAAATGTTCTAAACTTCCCTAACTCTTATTTGAATTTTTTGTAAATATTTGTTAATATTTCTAATAATAAACACAGTAGCAGCAGCAGGGAAACAGAAAAAAACTGAAAATATGAACTTATCATTTCCATTTGATTTTCGACATTCTCACTCATTCAGCCACCACAGCATGCCACGCCAACCCGCACCGTCACAATAAGTTGCTTCTAAAAATTTTCCACCTTTTTCACATTTATTTCCATTTGATTAAATCTTAGACGCAAGATGACACGTGCTGTCACGATGTGGAAGCAATGTACAGAAAATAGAAATAGCTTCCGCTCACTGCCACCTTTCATGCTGCATGCTGCTGCTCCTGCTACTGCTACTTCCACTTACTTACATGTACATTCTATGTACAATACTTGCTTTGAAAAATCAAATGTAAAATTTGTGTAGAGTATTTAGGAAAAAAGGCGTTAATATACAGCAAAAACACACATATTGTTCACCACTTAGCGTTTGCTTTTCTTTTTTTTTGCTTTGCATGCTCATCATCAGCATCATCGACGACATCATCAACCCCATCAGCAACAGCATCATCATAGTCAACATTATTATGATTATAATCATCAATAATATCAGTGGCAAATAATATTCAATGCTAAAACTGTGTCACAAAGTGTTAAAAAATTCAACAAAAAGCGAAATCAGTTGGCGACCAACATGGGGTCGACCAACTTTAACTGCAAATTGAAACTATTTTTCCAAGTTAATCTATAAAAATGGAAAGATCTTAGCAAAAGGGTAACGTATAATACTCTTTAAATGTGATAAATACCTATAAATACCTAAGCAACCAAGTTATGATGAGGGTTTGTTCTTCTCACACCACTGTGACATACTCACTACAGTAATGTGTGTTTGAGTAGCAGCACAAGTACCGCAAGCTTAATGTATTATTATTATTATTATTATTATTCACAGCAGCTCATCATAATCAATATGCTTTTGGAAAAAGAAGAGGTGTAGAATAAAATGGAGAGTGTACCAACTTATACCGAACCAGCACATGTCGCAGAGTCTCAAGTAGAGAAACCGAAAGAGAAAGAGAAAGAGTGAGAGAGACATAGAGTAGCATGCGATAAAAAATTGATACCGCAAAATGTGACAACATAACACGCCATGAAGTATGCTATGATATTGAAATAAAAATAAGTGCAAGCAAAAAATACAAACAAAAAAAACGGAAAACGAAGTAATCGAGAAAAAAAGGATGTCATCAACATTTTTATACAGCACAGCACAGGATATTTCATCAGTTTAGATGCCACATGCTGTCTTATTGCTGCTGCTTTGCTTTATAACGCATAGCGATTAAAAATCAAGTTGAGGGAGGGAGTACGACAAAAAAAAAACAGAAAAAGAAAAAGAAAGAGAAAGAGAAAGAGAAAGAGAAAATTCCCCGAAAGAAAAAATCTTTTTGCTGTTCAATATGTTAAAAATTCTTTATAAAGAAAATTTGCAATAATTTCATGTTGATGTGTGGATTGGTGAATGTGAGTGTTTCTCCTTTTTTGTTTATTTTTTGCTTTGGTATGTGTTGTATATATATATTTTACAAGTTTAACGCATCATTTGCCTTTTATCTTGTACGCACACACACATAGATATGTTTACAGTGATTTTTGCTCCCTTTTGCACCTTTTCATTTTTGTAATATAAAGCATCCTTCTTCTATGTAGGTATGTGTAGCAAGAAACGGAGAGTAAGTAGCAGTCTGAGGACATGCCTTGTAAATAGGTACTTGAAAATTGTATATGTAGACAGGTAACTTTACCCACCTACAGTTTGCTGGCTGTTTGAAATTTTATTTTTAGTTCTTTCTCTTCTTTTTTCCTTTTTTCCAGTATTTTTGTACATGTGTATGTATATGTGTCTGTGCACATATTTAGCATACTCACTTTGAATGTATAAGTATGAGTGTGTAAGTATGTGTGTCTTACTGTTTAATGGCAGGTAGTAATTTTTGTATTGTTGTTTTGTTAACGATTCTTTCTCCTCTTCGCTCCCCTTGTCACCACTTTCCTTTGTTTTTGTATAAGCGACATACACACACACATATCGTTCATAGGTATACTGTATGTGTGTGAGCGCGTGTATAGATTTCAAGCTGTTCTTTTTATTTTAGCATATTTATTTGCGCTCGTATAATGAGCGCTTGGAGAGCTGCAGTGATCAGTGATTGCCTTATTTTCAATATGCATAATTTGAAAGCTTTTATTCTTTTTTACTCGTTTGTTTACTTCTTTCTTTGTTATTTGGTTTATTAAAATTTTAGATTTTTATTTTTATTTTCATGCTCTTCTACTTATGTGATGTTTAATATATATGTTGCTTTTCTTTTAGCAAATATATCTTAATATTTTTGTTTGCTAAATGGCATAGTAAGCCAATGCTGGAGTGTATGACTGACTACCAGAGCTGCAACTTCAAAGATTGAAATTCGCAAACGTCCTACGTGTTCAGGGCACCTGTCTCTCTCCTTTCATTTATCAGTTAAGTGAAACAAAATAAAATTATGGTGCCAATAAACACGAATCTACAATGAAACCTCACTACATACCTCCATAAAACTAGAACTATGTAGAGTAAAAAAACTCAAAATTCTCAGCTCTCTCGATATCTACCATGTGCCACAGTCATCCCGGAAACAAATTGAGAAGAGAGTATCTTTATTGTGTGAGTTAAATCTAGATTGTGTATTTGCTTAGAAATAAGTGTGCAATGCAGTTAAACATTATCCCAAAATTATGCTACATATGTAAGTATATGCTCATCAGAATAGTCAGCTCTTTGACTTAGGTCTGTATTCATTTGTATACTTTGTATACTATAACTGAGCACTAACGCTGACTGGTGCATTTCTGCATTTGTCAGCGAGAGTTTTCGTTCCCGTAACTAAAATTCAATCACTATTTTGTATGGCATGTTAGAGATGACACTGGTGTCTACTTGCATGAATATGTCTGTATGTCTGAAAATTTAATTTAATTTATTCAAGTTGAAAGCAATAAGTCATTTAAGTTTCTGTCTGAGTGTGTGTGTGCGTGTGTGTGTATGTGTGCATTAGTCACTAGACCAAATTAAATTCTTCAAATATCAATAACTTCAAAAAAAGCATGTCACAACTTTTGTGTTTTACCGCCCATTAAATGCACATATGCACACATACATTTGGTATTTACATATATATGACTATAAACACTTCAGCCCTCCACCAGAACACGCCTCTTCCCGAAGAGCATCAGAAAATTAAAAGCACAAGAATGAAAAAAAATATTGTATAAGTTTATTGACATATTACTAATTAGACAGAACATGACAGCGTATCAAGATTTATAGCACCCGATAAGAGAAGCGAATAAGAAATGAAAATCAACAAGAAGAAGCAGAAGACGAATACAAGTACAAGTACAAGCTTTATGCATACATATGTATATATAAATATATAAATATGTGTGTATATATTCCTATGCATTCATATACTTACGCAGCAGATCAATGAACGCATTCATTTTAATTTGAGACCAACAAAAAAAATTATATATGAATATATAACACGAACACATACATACACACTACTACTCTTATTCTCCTATTACTCCATAGACAAATCGAGAGTGTGTAAGTGCAGTAAGAGTGTGAGTGCGTAGTGTGTTTTGTGTCATTCATAGAAAAAAGTTCCATATGCTCGAAAAACATACACATTGTTACTACTACTACATATATCCCAGATATATCCCAGTAGACAAAGCCGTGGCTCTTCTGAATCAAAGCCATTACCCCAGATGTTTCTTGTTCTTTTAATGGCAGAAGAATTGTTTGTTCTATTTTAGGGTAGTGGTAGTGAGTTGGACTGTTACGTAGAGTGTCTGGGGTTCGAATCTCGGCACAGGCAAAATCAAAAAATAGAAAAAAATTAAGTTTTTCTACACAGCACCAGCTTTTGGCAGGCAATAATACATGTTTCCTTATCCTCCCCATACCTTTCGTTGGCACTACATGCAGTCATAGTCGACATTGATAAACTGAAATTAATTGTGGTAAAGGCATAACACTAGCCACAATGGCTGTCTATCTCTTTATCGGTGTCCTTCTTCCTCCCACCTACCAATCTTCCTTCCAATCAACACAATGCTCTGCGTTTATGGAGGTACACCCTGTGTGTTGGCTTGAACGTAAGAAAATAAACAAAAATATTGAATTTTTAAATGGGGATTTCCAGTACTAGATCAAAAAAGTACCAATCGATTAATGTGAACAAATTTCTCTTTATCTTCCCCCTACCTACGCTGCTGTTGAATACATAAAGATTTAAGACGTTTCCCAATGAACCCAAAGCTCTTCAAGGGCTACATTCAAAATGTCTTTATCTTGAATATTGGAACCAATCTGGCCATTGAATTCCTTGGGCCCGAATAAGATAAGATCAGCATCATTACCTTTACTCAGATATCGAATTTGCGCAGCGTAATTAGTTACATCATCTCAAGTATTCTTGAAATGGAACAAATCTCGAACATTTTCATCCTTCAGTGACTCCAACATGAAACCACATACCATGTAATAACATAGATATTTAAATTCAGCGAGCTGGGTATCCTAGAAAACTTAGCACTTATGTAATTAAAATATTTCTTTCTTCCACTTTTAATTAAGAAATCTCAACGCTACACATTTTTAATTTCAGATCTAAATTCAGACTTTAGTTAGAGGCCCTAACATTTTTTCTACTGGGATATTTTCAAGCAACTATATATGAAGTTGAAAGATGTCGTAAATCTTTACAACTTCATCAAAGAAAAAAAATAAAAACTAAATTAAAAGATTTTTTTTTTAAATCGTATTGTAAAAGTATACTTTTAATAATTTGTATCGTGTAAATATGATAAGATTCCGTGTCGCATGTGTGTTGTCGTAAATTGATAATAAAGATGACATTTAATGCACTCATACCAAGAATTTCCTCTTTTTGATTACTATTGAATTATTATTATTAATTTTTTTTTCAAAATAGTTTCATTATTTTACAACAGCAAATTTTTTTTGGTCAAATTGTTTGTTTGTTTGTTTTGAGTTTTAATGTATTTTTAGAAGTTGTTAAGAATTTAGTGTTCTAGTTCCAAAAAAAAACGAGAAAAATTAAAGCAGCTTTGTTTATTTTTTCTAATGCATTTTTGTCGTAAGTTTCTGCTGCATCGACACGATTTTTAGTTAAGGTTTTTGTTTTTTCACGTGCATTCTTCCCCAACAAAAAGTTTCTGGTTTTCTTGTTTGTTTTGTCTCGTGTATTGATAATATTACATATTATATTTTCCTGATATGAAATCAAGTCAGATAAGCTTCTTCTTCCTCTGGCTTTTGTGGCTGAAAAAGTCTTTCCGACTCGTAGTTTTCCTATGATATTTAAAATGTTTCCTTTGTTTGTTTTCATTTTTGTTTTCTTTTTTCTATTCGTGCAACATTTTTATATTTTGTCTGAATTTTTGTCAATTGATTTATAAATAGTGTGAAACTTTTTATTACTTTTAACACTTCTTGTTTTTTATGAACCATAATAAATATTTTAAGTAATTTTAGCCTTGTCTCTGTGTGTGTGTGTGTGTGGTTGTTTATGCTTGTATTTATTTAAGCTGATAGTAATCTTTATTGGCTGCATTACAAATTAATTTTGATAGCACGAATGTTTTGCGTTTTTTGGAGCTATTAAAATCTTCGAAGCTCATTCATTTTGTTGATACTGTAATTAGAAGATTGTTCTCCATGAAACAAATAACTCGCATGGTTTTGTACGAACTTCTGAAGGGTAGAGTACGCAGACCTTTTCCATACTCAGAAGGAAGTAATGCCAAAGGGAATTAGGGACCGACATCCAACAAGCAGACCATAAAGAATTGACTAAACAAGGAATTTGCAGCTATAAGCTACAAGATCAGAGAATGAAGAACAGCCTCTAGCAATAAAAATGGAAATGTTCAAGCCCCGGCAACCTAAATTTATACTGACTGAGAACTGTTTTACAGTAAAACTACCAAGAAAGACCGAAACATCTAAGAGAAATCATTCGCAACTTAAGGAGGAAAGATCTCCCACTGTGGTCGCTGTGGCGTAGTGGTAGTGCGTTGGACTGCTACACACGATGTCCGGGGTTCTAATCTCGGCACAGGCAAAATGAAAAAGTAGAAAAAATAATTTTTCTACACAGCACTACCTCTTGGCAGGCGATGGCAAACCTACAAGAGTAAAAATTGCCTATGAAAAGCTTTTCACTTCGCCGTTCCGAATCCGTTAAACTGTAGGTCCCTTCCATTCATGTACAAATATAACACGCACAACATGAGTGTATGCGAAAAGCTCGGCCTAGGCCCTCCATGGGCTGTTGTGCCATTAAAAGTAAAGTAAGTAAAATATCTCCCAATTAAGCAACTCTTTTTTTTACTCTTTTCCGCGAGACTGGTCTCCTTAATTTGCGTTTGGGGTGACAGCTACCTACCAAATGGCGTTTTGAGTAGTCGGCGTTTGTACGTACCCAATTTTGTTTTTGTTTCCGCGGCAATGAGTGGTTGATTTTTTTTTTTATTTATTTGTTCTGTAGACACATAGGGAATAATTAATTTTTATGTGTAGTTCAAGGTCAAAGGATTCAAATCGGAGGCTTATTTGGAAGACTTGCAACTTCAATGTCGCAGACAAGGTGGTTTGCAATCAAGGGTAAGGCATTTTCAGTTTTACCTATTTACACAATTTACTGTGTATCTTTCGGAATCGTGATCCATTCATCGTTCAGACAACTCGCGTTAAGAGCGCTTCCGCAATAGAAAACGTTAGCAGGGATGTTACCACAATTGCAGCCGCTGTTGTTGTTATTATTTGTTTCAATCAATTTCCGCGTGCATTTTCCAATATTTTTCATCCTTCCCTTTTCTTCTAGTTTGATTTTCCTTATTTTCAAGATAAATTGCAAAATAAATTTGAATTGTATTCCATTTTTTTTTTGTTTGTTTTATTATGTATACATACTGAAATCGATTGATAAAAATGCACAAAATTGCTGAGACGACAGTAAAGTGTGCGTTTGAGTGTGTTAAAGGGAGCATGTGTGGCATGTGCTTGTGTGCCTGTTTGTATGTCAAATTGCAGCTGTAATCGCTCTTGTTGATATTATTTTAGATGGTTTTGGTTGATGTGTGTTTGTGTTCAAGTGCAGGAAAGTTTTTTGCATCTATGTAACTTTGTATCTGTGTATCTGAGTGCGCGTGTGTATGCGTGTAGATGTTATGTATTCCTGCTGCGGCTCCTGCTGTTGCATTGAGATAATGGAAAAAGTATTTATAATGTAAACAATTGAAAATGTGGGAAAAACTGAAAAGGAAATGTACTTATATGTGAGAGGGTATGAAGGTTGCCTTTTCGGGGTGTGTCAATGCTGGTCTAACTTATTTATAACTGCATCACTCAAAGTTGATAGCTTTCAAGAGTAGAGTTAGTAATAAAGAAATTTTGAATATTTTAAGTTTATTCTGATTACCGGGAAAATCTAGTACCTTGTGCCACATACACTCGATGTTAAATTCCTATAAAAAAATTAATGGAATAGTAATAAAGAAATTTTGAATATTTTAAATTTAATCTGATTACCGGGAAAATCTACTACCTTGTGCCACATACACTCGATGTTAAATACCTATAAAAAATTAATGGAATTTTTAATTCAAACTAAGAGTTTTTATTTATACTAATTTAATTTATCTTAATTGTGGTTGATGGTGACTCGGAGTTGTTTGCTTCGTACAGCGTTGATGACAGAATCGGCCGGGATTGAGGTCTAGTTTTGATGTCCGGATGGTGGTCAGGTTCGTTGCAAGACTTCGGTTGAGGATATTCGTTAGCGGGGTTTTCGGTCTGAGCTTTTGTGGTAGTCTTTGGTTATTTGATAGTCTCCTGTCTGCTTCCTCTCCTACTTCTTCTTCCTTTCCTACCTATCCTTCCTCTAGTTCCTTATTATACGTACGTTGATGGTTTTCTGTAAGGGCGTCGTTCGTCTGGCCGATTCCGATTGTTTCTTTTGTCGTGGGCATAGTAACTAACCATCGTTTAATTTGATTCCCTCTTTATTTCCGGTTCAAATTGAAATTTTCTGAAATTCCTTTGATGATGTTTAAATGCACTTTGTTAATAGCCTTTGATTGGCGACAGTCTGCGAGTCGGTAGTGGCGTTCGGGTTACCTGTATCGGCAATACTTTTCAGTCGATGATCGACCAGCTTCCATGTGGAAGGAAAAAACGTTCAATAATTAGTGGAGAAACGTTAGAATAGCTATGAAGATAATGTTTTAATCATCATTCCCAGTCATTCCCTGGAGATTGAATTCATTTCTGAATGTTGGCACTACTCCCTGGTTTTCCACATAAGGCCCATAATTGACATTGACATCCTAGTGCCTGTAGGCGTGTAACCTACAATTCTAAGCAATATTTTTAAATTAGGCGAATTCTGCAAATACAATTTTTCATGTATAGTATGTGGAAAATAATTTAATGCCATATTACCATATCTTCTTAAAATACAAATCAATTGTCCATACATAAATACCAGCACATGCCAACACTTGTGGATAGTACATCAATAAGTGTGAATATAGTGTGCGTGTGTGTAAGCAAAATATACACAACACTTCAAATCGCCACTACAAATAGCACTCAGGCACCTCTAAAACATGCCTTAGCAAACACTGCTGCATTACCAGTAAATAGCAGAATACATGCATATGTGTGTGTGTATTTGTATGCATGTTTTTGACATTTGATTAGCTTTCAATAAAGAACCACAAACAAATCAAAGAAAGAAAGTCAAAATATCATATACATACTACAGACGTGCGAGCATAACAAAGAATGAAGAATGAATAACTTTAAGTTGAATATCAAGCAAAAGTTCGTTGTGTTAACTTATTGTTGTAAAATGCTTATTACAAAAACAAGAAGGTAGGTAGGTAGGTACTTGAAATTTTGCACACATACATATCTATAGCATATACATTTCTGAGCTCTGCTCCGCTATTGTGTCGGTACAATGAAGAATAAGTACTGAAACTCATAAATAAATTGCTGCATATTTTTAGGAGCGGAACTTTTGTGTTAATGTTTTTACATTTTCATTTTTTTTCAATTTTTGTTTGAGTTGTTAGTTATTATTAAATGGGAAAGCTTTGTTGTAGGTAAACAACTCTACTCGTATTTGTTCAAATGCACTCGGTTTGTTTGATTGAAAAGTTACACACAGAAAAAACGTATCCATCCACAGGGTTATTAAATAAATTTAAGGAATGTATGATGCCGATCTTTAGGCCAACCTTTAGATGATGTGTGCGTAAAACCTAAGCTATATTTCGGTTGCGTTAACGGCGATACATTTACAGACCTTCAGAATCTCTGATCGTTTACCGTTCCATTCTTCATTCAGCAGATTGAATTGAATTTCGATTCGCATTGATGCCCAGTAATGGATTCTCATGTAAAGTGCGTGCACCTCAATTTTGTTTCTGATGTTTGCGGCCAAACATCAGCTTTCGAATCACAGGTTTCTATCCACAGCTCTCAATCTTCAGCTTTTTGAGTCCTCATATTCAGTACATATTTGAATTTCAGATTCAATACTCAATTTCAGTAGTAAACATTCTGTAGTCCGATTCTGTTCTGAATTTGGATTTTTAACTACGATTTCAGCTCTTTAATCTAAAAGTCAGTCCTCAACTCTTTTGATTATCGGTTTCCTTCAACTTCAAGTCTCAGCATTGATCGTCAATTAAAATTTTCGGTTTGGTTTCTCAGAATCAGTTTTGATTTTGATGTTCTTAGTTTCTGCCTTTAACTTTTCGAACGTTAACTTCGCTCCTTTACCGCAATACTGTCATAACTCAAATACAATCAATTCTGAGCAAAACATATTAAAACTTTTCAATTTACTTGTCACTTCATGCAATTGATCCCAACAAATACTGTTTTCACGTGAAGAGTATTTCTGTATACTTTACACGGAATTTTTTTTTGTTGACAATCTTGCAGCAAACGAGCAATATACCTTTGCTCTTTCCTTAACAAATTAATATTTTCTAAATCTTGCTTGCCTACATCATAACAGATTCTCTACTACTCCACTACTCATCATCGCTTAAGCTTTTCTTTAACGCTTACGTCCACTTACTTCCACCATTATATATTTTTCCTCACCCATTGCAACTCCTCCTGCACATACACAGTGAACACACGCCCAGCGGCAATAAGGAGGTGTTTATTGAATTGCTGCACCGACCGGTACTTCGGATGCACTTCGAAAAACGAATGAATGAAATATATATATATATTCGGTATTAATTTTTTTGTTATCATCACAAATACACAAAAAAGGGAGAGGGTGAAGTTTACATTATTATCTAGTCTTGATTGTAGAAAAAGATATGCTTCAACATTGCAAAAGTTATTCTCCAGAAGTGCTTCTGCAGCGCATTTTTCGTTCGCTGGGTTAACAAATACATTTGTGATTAACGTTAATGTATGTAATACCCTGTAATGCTTTCTTCTGCATGTCGATCAGGATCAAAATGAACACTTCATTTACGCTTCACTTGTGCATTCAACTACCGTACGTATGTATACGAGTATGTGTACGAGTATGTGCATAAGTGTGTGGGTATGTACTTTTGCCTACACGTAAGTTAACGTGTAGGTAAAATCCGTAAAAAGAATATTATCGACAGATTTTTGACAGTTGCATTATTTTGTGTTGTTTCTCACACACGAGCACACCGGACGAGAACGAGCGTGCAAGAATTGGTTCAATTGATTCCAACTGATTGACCTTTTCTTTAGCTGGATTCTTTTAGAGCATTTGTTGCATTTTCATATTATTTTCCTGTTCCTGTTGTGTATGCAAGCTGAGAGTTCTAATATCTCCATTCATTTTGTGGCTACCGCCTGTAACTATTTCATAATTTATCCAACTGCACTCAGAATAAAAATTTAAGTTGATCTAAGAGACTTAGTAAAATATCAAAATATATAAAAGTTCAAATGATTTATGGAATTTGTTTTTTAAGGAGGTATATATTACATCCAAGTGGTCCTCGTGGCTTTGTTGGTAATGTGTTGGCCTGCTATGTAGAGTGTCCGGGATTCAAGTCTCGGTACAGGCAAAAGTAAGAAAAAAGATTTTCTACACGTTACTACCTTTGGCAGACATTAACTGAGAAAAGCTTTTAGCTCCTCTCTTCGGATTCAGCTTATGTAAAACGCACAACATGAGTGGATGCGAAAACCTCGGCCTGGACGGCCTATGCCTGCGCTGTTGTGCCATTAAAAGAAGAAGGAGGTCTCAAACTGAGCCATCTTTGTTCTAAGTATGTTCTGATGGACAACCACTTTACCTAACCTAATCTAACCTAACCTTTTGACTACATATTGTTCTTGTTTTCAGTCTAAATTATAGTCTGATTTATTCCCAATTTGATCTAATATCTGATATGAGATTAGGTTTGATTTTTTATAACCTACACACTTTGTGTACAGAGAATTTTAGTTTGAATTTAGTCTCAGTTTTGGTTTGAGTTTTTGTGTTATTTTATCCTCTTCTGAATCGTTTGAATTTTGGTCTGAGTAAAATCAGCTCCTCTTTCCAAATCCAGATATAAAATCCGTCATTGCTCCTGTAGGACATCTCTGCTTTAGTATTAGCATAGTTAAAACAAGCCTATCTCTGGGTGTTCTGCTTCCAAGGTGGCGGTGGACAGTGAACAGCTTGTGTTTCCGTTTTTACTACTTGGCCACTACATTCCGGTGTGGTTGGCTGACTGCTTCTAAGAAATTGTTCTGAGTGTACTATGTACATATGTTTAGGTTTATAAGGTAGCACTCGTCTCTCTCCGTCTCTCTCTCTTTGCTCTCTCTAACTTTGCTCTATGTGAATAACGCGATTGTATTTATTTTTGACACTTAAGTACATTCCTTACTGACAGCTTCAGGTGTACAAAATGCTGAGTAGTTTGTTCGTCATGCTTACATTTTCTTTTGCCCTCGACTTTCTTTTGATGTTTTATGCTTGGCTTTTCATTGTGTGGAGATGTCCGTGTATGAGTATGTGTATATGTTTGCCTCAGAACGTTTCACATAAATGTCAGAAATCAATTTTTTTTAATGTTTAAATCGTAGACATGTTATAATATTCACTCAGTATTAAGTGTTTACTCGACTTGACTTCTTAATTTCGTGCTTTGTTCGTTTCTTTTTCCTTTTTTGATAAGTCATACTTTTTAATCCTTAACTGTAGGTTTCTATTCTATACTCCCTTTTTATATTCCTTTCAAGGTTTATCGGCTTGCTTTCCTTAATGTTTTCTTCTCTTTTATTTCTTGGAGGTGTAAATAATGTATAAAATCAAAATCTGTGGTTCTCACAATTTGTCATGCTCTTTGGCAGGCAGCAACTCTTGCAGCATGATGTGAACGTAAGTTTCCTGGAGTGTTGCCTTAAAGAAAATTCTTAAAACCTTAATTACTAAGATTCCAACATTTCTTTTCTTCAGAAATCATTTCAACCACCATGTTATTACAGGCAACATGTGCAGAGATGATTAATGAAATATATCGATAAAAAAAAATTTATTAAAAGCAGATATCTAAATAAAGAAAAGTAATTCCTAGAAATCTGTGGTCTTAAGCTTACTAAAAAGAAATACTTAGGTATTCTAAAGTCTGTATCAGTAAATATTCAATTCAGAGTATTGGGATTTTTAGAGGAAGGTCCTAAGGTTTTTGAGCAAATAGTAAAACCACTTCATAGACACTAGAACGAGATCATGAGTGGATAACCTGTAGTCTGGAGCATTGAATATTCAGTACAGACTGCGTATGTTCATACTTCGCACTTCGCTGTATGAGCACATGCAGTTCAAAATTCTGTAGTGCTTGAAACAATTATCTGATCCTTGAAGAAGTTTCTGACCAAAGTAATTATGACAGTTTCACAGAGATAACTTCAATTTCTATATCAGTGGTGGCCACCCGCACATGCACAGCTGATCAGCTGAACTCTTTTTCTATGGAAATATGAGCCTGGTGCCTATGCTTTCGAGAGTCCGATGATGCATGCAAGAGAAGTCTTCTAGAGATCTTGAAAACAATTTGCAATCATTCAAGAAGAGCTTTTTGCTCTGTTTACCTTCAAATAAAAGTCATTGCCTGGAAAGAATTTCCTTACATTCAAAAAACACAGAACTCCCAGACTGAATCAAATACACATCAACAGCGACTTTTAATTACTTATGTTTATATAAACTATCAAGTTAGTATTGAAAGTCTCTATACATATCTATAAAAAAAAAACAAAAATCGAGTTTATCTTTCTCTGTTTGCTTAAGACAAAGAATCAATTCAAGTCCGACTCTCTAATTAACACAAAAATTTCACACGCATAAATTGTCGAAATGAAACAACTGGAAAAATTACAAAACAATTGAATAACAAAAACAGAAAAAAAAAATTAATGGGACATTAATAAGGAAAGGTCCCAATGAGACTTAAGAGACAAACATACATACATACAGACAGACAGGGACTGGCATCCAGTGAAAAAAAAAACAGATCAAAGACAGAAAAAGAAATAAAGGAATAAATACGCAGCGAGGCAAAACATGTCATATGGAAATTAGTGAAAAAAAACTCATGCCATGCAATGAAATTCGATACCGAAATTAAAGTAAACGAAAATCGAAATAAATACGCAGCAGCAACGAAAAAACAGAAAAAGTACGCGAGTGCTATTAAATTATAACGAAGAAATATAAAGCGTTAATATGTCGAGTATAATAATAAAAACAAAAGACTACAGATAACAAGCAAGAACATACTATATGCCCAGTGTTAGAAATAAATGCTGCACAACATTTTGCAGAGTGCAGGTCGGAGCAGGCCGAAGGTGCACATAAGAATTGTTTGGAAAGGCAAATTTAGTTAGTTAGTTTTCACATGCCTTCAAAAGAAACCTTCTAAAGAAATTTTTGTATTGGTCCTACTTCTATGGAGTTGAATTGATATCTCATATTTGATATTTAGCAATCGTCACAGGCAAAATTAAAAAAAATTAGAAAACAAACAGTTTTTCTACACGGGAGCACTTCTTGTAGTCGCTGTGGCATGGTCCTCCCTTTGTCCCTCGGTATAGCCTTCTCAGGATGCTGTCTCTTAAGTTTGCCATTCATTTTTTTTTTTTAGTTTTCATGCATCTTTTTACCCCGATATCTGCGGCAGGCACTTTTCTATTGGCCTCTCGTTTTATACATTCACCGCAGTATTTTTGAAGTGCAGCACCAAATTCCACTGCAATTCACCTAGAAGTCGCAAATGCCTCAGCACTTATAACCCTTACTTGTTTTTGGAATTCTACCTCTGACCCATTCAGATTAATGGTTTTGATATTCTTAAGAAGTTTATATTTCCTTGTGAATGGTACCATGATGTTTTTAGCTGCACTTTATTGCACCATCTTTTAGTTACCTTAAGGCCTATTTGAATTCTATCGCATAGGGTATCTTCCAATTTCCCCCTACAAATTATAACTCAGACGCAGTCAAGATCTGATGATAGTTTTGGTAATCAATAGAAATATAAATATGCACTTCCCAAGTTGATATAATCCCAATATATGTAAATAAAGTGTGTTTTTTTTAGAAGTGTGGTTTTCAATCTGGCTCTTATCTCTTTTTTTTCGGAGTTGGTCTTTTTGACAGCTGTCCCTTGATTTATGCTCAGTTTGGTTTGCCATTTCATAATGAATAGACTTACTCCTGAACAACGTTTGCAAATCGTGCAAATTTATTACCCAAATTAATGGTTCGATTCGCGCGATTTTCACAAGAAAATTTCGTTCAGCGATGAAGCTCACTTTTGGTTGAATGGGTGCGTTAATAAGCAAAATTGTCGCATTTGGAGTGATCATAATCCAGAAGACATTGTTGAGACGCCTTTACATCCTCAAAAGTCACTGTTTGGTGTGCTCTGTGGGCAGAGCGAATCATTGGTCCATATTTCTTCAAAGATGAATCCGGTCATAATGTTGCAGTCAATGGGGAACGCTATAGAGCCATGATTAATGATTAATTCGTGCATGAATTGGAGGATGTTGATGTGGACGACCTTTGGTTCCAACAAGACGGCGATACACGCCATACAGCCATACACTCAACGAAACAATCAGAATCAATTTATTAAAGGGAACTTTTTTTGAGCGCATTATCTCGCTTCGTGGGCCTGTGCCGTGGCCTCCAAGATCGTGCGATTTAACACCGCTGGACTATTTTTTGTGGGGTTCTGTGAAGTCTCTTGTCTTCGCAGATAAGCCCGAGACGATTGACGCCTTGAAAGAGAATATTCGGCGCGTTATTACTGACATACGGCCCCAACTGCTGCAGAAAGTGGTCGAAAATTGGGCGTCTCGGTTGGAAATTATTCGAACCCGCAGCGGCGGCCACTTGCCCGAAATCGTTTTTAAAACATAATGGTAAATCCTTATCTTTATAATAAAGCTAAATTCTTGGCCATAACATGAAATTATATGCGTTTTCTTTCTTCTTGAAAACCACACGTAAAAAAAACACCCTGTACATACATGGGTAAAGAGTGTTTTGTGACACGGTCAGCTCGATTTTATAGAAATTTAGCCATGCACCACAGAACGAATCGTGAAGTTACTCAATATTGAATGATCAAATATATTAGGCCAAAAAGCGCAAATTACATAACTGAAATTCTCTGGTTTTAGTTTAGTTTTTCTTGTCTGAATTTCAACTTTACTCAGAAATTGTCATGAGTGAACTTCCTTGGAAGCACCGCAGAAATCTTGCTTGAAAGATGCGCCTTGGAGGCAGTTCTTCTGCGCATCGCTCGTCCATCCGCTGGGTATCTGCACATGTGAGAATAAGTTATTAGTTAGTGTATGTAGAGTAGCTATGTAAGTATGTATATGCACTCGTATGTTCGCATGCGTACTTGAACTGATTGTGAGGATAATTTCATTGGAATTACACGAGTATAATTTTTCAATACATTTGCTGTTGTTGAGTTTGTTCTTTCTCTACGTAACATGTAAACTATTTTAAAGTATACAAAAAAATAATTTAATATTTCCCTGGAGGAAATCAAGAGTGACAATTGCTGCTGCCATGTATGCTGTTGTTGCTGTTGCTTTCATTGCTGATATTAAATGATAGAGACTGCAGTGAAGAATCATCAAATGAAATAAAGAGGAGAATGGCAGCCAGGCAAGCCGACAGACAAACAGTCAGTTTTTGAAAGAGTAGGGGGGGAGAGGGGGCGGGACGACAGTAAACTATCTGCAGCAGCAAATGAGGAGGACGAACACAAAAATAAATTAATTTGCAAACACACAAAAGAAAAGAAGATTCGAGGTGGAGATTACGAGTATAAGAGAAGCAAGAACCAAAGAAGCTGGGGCACTAAAGTTGCAGTGCAATCGATGATGGATATTCAATGGCATGACGTGTCGCTTGAATGTTTTCGTAGGTGCCTTTGTGTTTTTGTGTTTGTTTTTGTTTTTTGGCATATATCTCTTGATGAGAAGGAGTTGTCATGTTGTTAAAGAACTTCGAATTATATGAATGAATATTTTTTTATGGTCACATTGCGTGACAGTAATTACAAAACGAATGTAAACATCTGCGGAAGATCACACACACATTCACGAAATATTTATGAGGCCCAACGATGAGAAGGAAATATTGAAGGAGGATACCAAATAAATTGAAATGTCAGATACAAAAATAGTCATAAATTAACATTATTTACCATATATTCTTATTCTTTGAAAGGTTAAATTTTTAGAATACTTGTTAAAGAGGAGTAATAGCAATAACAAAACCGAAATGGGATGTCATTGCACTGAACTTACTTAGGGGCTATTAGCACACATAATTTTCATGTAGACAGTATTCGAAGATCCGCTTTGAGCTCGCTAAAAATAGTGGATAATTTGTGGACTTAGTCTTTAGCTTGCCTTAGGCTAGAAAGAAGTTTGCAGTATATGATAATAATCATTTTTTCCATGACCACTCCTCAATGATCGATTTGAAAAGGACCCAACTGAAATAAGTACGTACTTCTTTGTTAGTTCATCGATGGCTTCCTTACCTGTAATATAGTTCTTCTTGTCCAGAAAGATTTTATGGAATATTTTTATTATTATTGATGGGAAAGGTACTGCAACCTGAAAGATCTTATGAAGTGACTCCTAATTATGCACTAACAGTCTTCTGCATCGACCTAAGTACTTGACCCCTACGATAAGTATAAATTTTCTATTTACTATTTCTTTAAAATATTCTTATTTTTATCCTACGCCTTTCGGCTTATTTAAAGACATCCTTAACGTGCGTTGTCTGTCATACGAAGTTTGGCCAAATTCTTTTACTAGTCCATGGAGGGAAGTGAAAAGATTTTCATACGCAATTTTTACTCTTATAGGTTTTCCATTGCCTGCTTTCTGATTTCGAACCCCGGACACTCTGCGTAACAGTCCAAGGAACTATTTACCACTACGCCTCAGCGCCACAACTAAGCCTACAAAGTATTATTATTCATTTAAGTATTTATTCGATTTTAGTTACCAATCCATAAAAATTTAAATTAATACAAAATTGCGGAAAGAAAATGTAAAATTCCGTGAGACTGCGGGCGAAAACACACCAACTTGTTACGTTGGCTGTTCTCCCCATTGATTGTAATTGAGATCCTGGTGTTATGTCCTGGTGTACTGGAAGAATCATGTTGACAAATGGAAATCAAAACATTAATTGCTCCTATTCGTGCTGGATGAAGTCCAATAAACGCCGCAATGGGAGTAATTGGACAATGCGCTCGCCTTGTAGCTTGATGATAAATAAATGATATAAATAAAAAGTAATAAAAAAAACTTATTGGGTTTGAATTAATTCACAGTCATATAACTTTTTTCTGTCCCTGTAGTTTTCTTCAATTTTGAATCTGCTTAAAATTATATGCAGGAATAGGAATATTATAAAACAAACAAAAAAACACCTTCCCTGGGCTTGCATTCGCAGTAAGTGAGCAAGGCACGCTAGTGAACATCTGGGCAGCTTTGATCCTAGCAAAACTTTGCCACACAGACATACGTGCATCCAGGGGGCATGTATCCAAGGTTTCCTTTTCTTTCAGTGCCCATCGCTTGTCGTCATTCCACCTTACAATTCAATTGAAGTGCGTGTTTGTTGTTTTTTATTGTGCTTTATGCTTTTCACTTTTACTGCATTTGTAAACTTCTACTTTCTGTTTCTCACTGCTTCGTCGAGAGCACATCAATTTGTTGCATCATATCCTGCTGGTGCTGGTGCGGCTGCCACATCAAACTGCTACTCATTCTTCAGTTGTTGGCACATCAACTGCTGCTGCCTCAAGTGCAATTTTCAATCATGCAATTTTTTCATTCATTTGCCGTTGAAAATTGCAGCTGATGCGGCAACTGCTGCGCACGTCGCTGCTCAGCTCTCAATACTTTGTACTTTTACTCCCTTTTCTTTTCATTGCTTCCTTTTTTTATGTTTTTATGTTTTTCGTTTTTTATCTACAACTGCTTTTCATTAAAAATCGTTTAATCCGTGCTATCATTTCGATATGTTTTTTTTTATTCAATTTCTTTTTCATCATTCCTTCTTTTTTGTTTTTGTTTGCAGCATCAAGGATTTTCTTTTTTATTGAGCCCCAGCTTGTGCCCTGTTCGGCGGCTGTGTACTGATGATACTGTATGTCATTTGTATGTTGTCGTTGTGTTTGGGAATTGCTTGTTGATGGAAACGTCATTTGATTGTCATTGTGTAAACCGGAAGTGTACTCTTCAACGTTTTTGCATTCATGCGTGACATGAGCAAATGAATGAGTGAGAGAGTAGCCATGTGTGAGTTCTTGAGGTTGAGTAGCGTACTTTTCGGAAGACATAGCGAAGCAACCAACCAACAAATAAATGCAAGAGGCATCCGCTTATGATTGCAAGAGTACTCTATGTAGATTAATATCAAATAAACGTAATTAATTAGTTTTATATACATCAACCTGAAATGATCGGCAGATCTAATTTTGACGAATGATGACTTCAGCAATACTTAGGTATTACATTTGATTCTAAGTACAATGCAATTGTAACAAATACTGGGCCTCAAGCGGCTCGGCGAGAGGCCGAGAAGTTTATAGGTGAGACTTCATCTGGTTAAGTAGCGTCTTGTCACAACGAAATTATCTCTCGGGCTCACAGTATGCTATGTCGTTGAAAGGCCGGAAATATATCTCGACGTCCTTACGACTGAGTAACTGTTTCTAGAAGCTTTTCCTCTGATTGCAGAGATTTGGGCTGTTGTGCCATGACAAGAAAAAGAAGATGAGGTTATCAAAGTAACTTAAGTATAATTCTAATTTCGCTTCTACATAGCTGGGAATACTCTGTTTGTGCAAAGTGCAGTATAAATCCTAATGGCCACATTGACCACGACAGCAGAGTTGCCGTTCAGCCCTGGCGCCTTGTTATCCAACACCCTGGCCATGGATATCCTCTACGCCTGTCTACAAACAAATACTTATAGCTCACTCGCTCTAATGCAGCCATTGCATACTTCAGAACTTAATAACATAAAACTATGATGAGCCCATTGAAAAATATTGAGGATTAACAAACTTTCAACAAAAGTATTTTTTTTTTTATTTAGGTAATGATCGAGATTGCTAATGTGTACAGGACTTTTATGAATTTCGATTTTTGTTTGCTACAAGCATACATACATACATACATACATAGATTCGAGTTAAGTATGCATATTCAATCTGATACGCATACATACAAAGGATATACCATATGTAGTATGTGTATGTGCATGCGTAGTTAAATAAGTGGCTTTGTAATTTTGGTGCCTTTGGTAAAAAATGGACTTAAAATGATTACAAAAAAAAAAAAAAGAAACATAAGTCACTGAACATCTTCAATTGCTAGGATATGCCTGGATTAACTTTTACCCTTTTACTTTCGTTTAGTTTTAAATTCCTCTACATACAAGCATACACATACACATGCAAACGTACTAGTATGTAACAAATCGGTTTTGAAGCGGCAGCGACTATAATTTTTAAGACTACTTCTGAAAAATGTTAACATTATAGTACATAAATTCGAATTTTCAGAAAAGCTTTTCCTGGAAAAACCACTCCAGTAGGGTTGGCAAGAACTGAATAGCTCGCCAGCACTTGAGAAAATGTATAGGAAATGCGCAGCGCGCCACTGTCATCATACCACATAAGCATAAATAAGTGTGTATGTACATATTTTAATATACATATTTACGAGTATGTATGTGCATGCTTGTGTCTGCGTGTGAGTGTGAGTGTGTGCCAGTGTGTATACTTATATGTATGGGTCGGGATAATTTTGCGGTAAACGCGGCAACAATTTCTCTCATCGCTACTCAACCTAGTAGACACAGAAATAAAACTCCACAAGCAATGAAACACGAAACAGAAAATAGATTTGAAATATGCTACCAAAAATAACTGAAACAGAAAAGGAAAAAAGAGAAAATATCAGCAACAAAAGGAAGAAGCAGCAGAAAAGTAGCAAGAAATTATAATTTACGCATTTACCAAATATTGTGAAAATTGCGCTGTGCCGCTGACGCCGCCACTTGAGATCATGAATTTTTAATAGCGGATGGCATGACGCCATTATGTCGAGGACACCGAAGACAGCGCCAGGCTTTATATACAACACAAAGCAAGAGACAAAATACTGGTGTGGATGATGACGATGATGATGATGATGATGATGATGATGATGATGATGATGATGATGATTAGTGTTAAACGTTCTTCTGCGTTTCAGCTTTTTTCTCTCTGTTATTGCTTCGAAGAAGGCAATCATTTAAATACACTCATAGTTAATAGTTTTGTTGTTTTCGTGAAATTTATAGTTATTTCTGTGATATGTTTAAATGTACAGGGTTACTTACGTGATACTAATTTGACAGTTCTGTCAGCAATTAGTTGAAAATCTAAACTCTAAAACAATTCATCGTTTATCAACGTATATCGCTCAAAAATCGTATAAAATCGTGCAATTTAAGTGCCAAGTTGCAAGCGGTCAGAGTTCTGTGGAAATCAACTCTCAACTGAGATTGTATTGAGAAGGTTATTACGTAATTTTAAATGTATAGTTATGTGTTCGATTGACTGACACAACGGAAACATTAATATGGTACCGTGTAGTCCAGCTCTCGGAGCCGGAATTGCAGTATCTACACAAAATCGCTACAACTTAGCCCTTCGAATTGTTACACCATTTTGTTTCACCTTTCACCTGCACTCGTATAAGGTGCAGCTAACGCCTAAAGTCATCACCACGAAGATCGTTGAAAAAGAGCGCAATATCAATAATTATTTCCCAAAGAAAGTCATGCTCAGTGACTCCGCTATCTTATAGCTTATATAACGCGAATATAAGTAGTCCTTTTTTTTTTATTGATACATTAAACATGCAGGGTAGGGTGTACCCGTATGAATGCAGAGCATTGTATTGGTTGAAAGGAAGATTGATAGGTGGGAGGAAGAAGGACGGAGAATGAGAGTACACCGATAAAGAGACAGGCACACATGACTTTTACTGCCAGCGCCATGAAATCATAAATACCGACTTCTAAACTCTCTGTATTCAAAGGAACCAGTTTCAGTTATGTACCATTTAAATATTTTTGTATTCAAATATGCGCAAGTACTTATTTCTTTCAATCACAACGGTTCTTATTCAACATTTGCTGGCTCAGAATTCGATAGCTTCTAATTTCATCAAACAACACAAAACTAAATTGACAACTACTCGTAAGGACCAATTGAAATATATAAATTTATTATGATATGGTAAATAGTATTTAAATTCCATTGTCAGTTTAGTGATTGGAATTGGAATGGGAGAGGAAGGAGCAGGATAAGGAAGATGTGTCTGATAGCAACCCCTTCCATTTTTGTTACAGGAAAATGGAGGGGATTCTGTAGAATGTCCACTGTCCTTGCCCCGTCTCCCTCCTCGTTTTCAAAATCCTGACTACGCCACTTAATGTAACGCTTGATATTTACTATGTCACGATACTAACTCCACTAAAGGTGCGATGATTTACGAAGCTGTACAACGAGGTGAAAACAAATCATTTGAAACCGAATGAAGTGGAAAATATTGGATTATACATATATATATATACCGTTACTGAATATGGGGCAGCTATAATTCCAAAGTCGTACAACAAATTAAAACGTTCTACTTGCAACCGTTCAACCGAGGTAAAATATTGAAAGAGGATGTTGTGTTGATCATTTTTGCTGAAGAAACCTCTCTTTCCAGCACTTTACTTATGATTTCTTTCTATCCTCATTTTAAGATGAGAGTTGCCATATCAACGTAAATAACTATAGATTTATTGTCTGAGAGAAAGTGTTCCTGATGAACAGATAAAGAATTTTTAGTGTTACATCAGGGCTGTGAATTAAATTACGCTTAATAACAAATTACAAGAAATTTTAATTTTGGGGAGAAAAAACCTCAACGCTTCACTTTTTAAATATAAAAAAGAAATTTTCGTAGGAGTGATGATGTAAGTGCTGCTTTTTTTGAATTGAATAATACATTTTTGTTGCACACTCCGAGGGATTGAGGCAAGCTTCTTCGAATAGCTCATGATTCTCACACCTCAAACATTTTCCACAAATTTTCCAGCGAAATTTCCCAATTTATAAAGGAAATGATTAACTTTTCATAATAACAAAATCTGGAAACTTTTCCTTGCGATTTTTACGATTTCTCATAAACATAATAGCTACGATAACTTATGACCTTAGATCACAAACAGTAACAAATCTTTGTAGAATACCTATGCCCCCTACCACCCCAAATCTATGCTAGATAAGCAACAAACAAAAGATGTCAATCCTTTTAATTTAATCTGGCCACATTTTTGTGTAATAAGCACGTAAACTTATGCCTTCAAACATTTTTCATGCGTAACCTCAAACTTCATAATTGCATTAACGCTTTATCAACAGCGGCAGCGTCGGCGCTGTCGATGAGTACCAGAGCAGAGTTACAGCGCTGCATACAGCCTTTATAACAGTGACTTCAGGCATCACATTTTTTACGTTCCATTTACCAAAATATTCCTATGGAATATATGTAGGTATATAAGAAATCACAAACGCAAAGAGAAACCTGAACAAAACAAAAGAAAAGAGCATGAAGAGTGTAACTCTGACTGTCAGTGTTGACATTTTATGTAAAATTGTACCTTTTCGACTTTTTGCCCTTCAACGTGCTTTAAGAAATGCCGAAGAATTTTAAAAGTTTAAAAGTTTATTAAGCTTAAAATTAACATTTTTAATCCTCGTTGGATATACATTTCTCAAAAAGGATATTAAATTACAAGCTTAGGCATTTTTATTAATATTATTATTTGTTTTAATAAATACAAGAGTGGGAAATGAAACTCCTTTCATTAACATTTAAGAATGAATTTACCATCTGTTGCTTTATCACGTCTGTTTTCCCCACTATTGACTAATGAAGTTGGAAAATTCTATGTACCTAATGGGCTGCCCGTTTACATGATACCTTGGGCACAGAAACGACTAGAACAAAATACTTTTTAAAGCAAAATGTACCCAAAAAATACAAAATACCCACATTTCCTTCCCAACACTGCTGTAAGGTGCTTGTGTGCTTCCCATGAAAAACGGAAGAAGTAAAGGGGAAGTTGTGAAGTGAAGTTGAAGTACACAAAATATCAATGAAATTTGTTGTTGCTTGGTTTTTATGTTACATTTTTGCGCTGGCTGCTGCCAATTACGAAGAGTTTCAAGAGGACATCGAAAAAAAAGTTACAGTTACAAAACGTAATCAATAATTTTAAATATTTAATGGACAGGTAGAACATACTTACAAGCAACGACGACAACGGTGTTATTAAATGCTGCTAACTGAGTAAAAACAACGAGAGAGGGAGTATAAAATAGTATTACTTTATTGCACTAGTGCAAAATGATCGACTAAAATCTTTTGCTATGAAAATGAGCATATCCATTTTTTTTGGAATTTCAGTTGGAAAACTTCAAATAGTAATCATAAATAAATGGTAAATAAGAGCTTTAGGAAGTCTAACGGCTGTGGAAGGGAGGAGGGGGAGGGAGACTGTTAAGTTATTTTCTTTGAAAATAAAGTGTAAAATTTTTTTTTTTCATTTACTATTTCCATACCTTATTTCAATTATGTTTTACATGTATTGACTACGAAAATCATAAAATTTTCGATCCAAAACAAAACCAAAACAATAAAAATCCTTAAAGAAGTACATAGATTTTATCTGCACCACAGTAATAACATTTTACACTGTAGATTAGTTAACACTTTCCTGAGCTCTTCAATTTGCCATAGGTCGTCCGCACAGTCTCTTTTTTCTCCTTCATGCAAAAACCCAAAACTCTTATACCGCATACAAAACAATGCCGGCTGCAAAGCAATAGTAAATAATGTAATTTTTCGTTAAGTTTTTCTCACACACATATTTTCTTTTGCTCTCAACAACGCTCTCCAAATATTGCAATGCAAATAATTCTGTGTGTGTGTGTATGTGTGTGTGAATATGTGTTTAAAATGCCTATGCCCCAAAATGTAATCAATTTCAATTAAAACAAAGTTATATGTATTGCAAAAACAAAAAGGGAAAGCAGACTGTTCTCTATCTCTCTCACATATAAAAATATTACATTCTCGTGGAGCACTTGCTCTTTAATGCTCTTTTTCACATGGTGTTGTATTCAGCACCATCGTGCAAAAAACCAAAAGCAACAGCAAAACATTCAGGGAAAAACGGTAAATTTCACGAAAATTTAACTCCACTTTGGCGCACGAACAAGGTATGTACGTGTTTGAGTGTGTGTGTGAAACGAGCAATCGAGTTCTCCCTATTGCCAACTCCCTCCTCTCCCCACTTCGCTTATCATTCCATCAGCAAAAAAGTATAGCAACAACCCAAAACAAATATTTGCGCTCGCCGCTACCGTTCGTTGCTTCGCTCATTCGTTAGTTTCGTTGCTTTGCTCGTTTTGCGCTACAAGGAAACGGAAATTGCACACACACCAAAAAACCAGTCGAAGCGAAACTCTTGACAAAGTGTAACGTGTCGCGTAACGTGTGTCGTCTCGTTGAAATATTGTTGGCCATTAAATTTGAGAATGTGTAGTAGCAAAAACAAAACAAAAAATATACATAATAAAAAACAAAACCAAAATAGTGACGAAAGTTGTATGAAAAGAAAAGTATAAAAATGTAGCTGAAACATTTGTGCAAACAAAGAAATGCCTAGCAAAAAGTTTAAGGTAAAAATTTTCATAAGCTACAAAGTTCAATGTAATGTGTGCCTGTGTCTTTGCGGCCAATGTGTGACTGTGTCTCTGCGTCTGCTTTTGGGTGGATGTGTGCGCGTGCATTGATGCCGTCATACATATTACTTCCGCTGCCGCACGCTGCGTATGTAATTTATTCGCATTTGCACTGACGCTATGCAGCGTCTTCTTATGTGTTGCTTTTTTGTTGCTGATTTATCCATTTTTGGCTATTTACCGCTTTGCGTTTTCCTTATATTTCCTTTTCATATGTTGGCTGTTGTTATTGTTGCTGCTATATTTTGTCATCGCCTCGGCGCTGTTGCGCTTCTAAAAATTTCAATACCCCTTTATCGCACCCATCTCTCTTTTTCATCGCTCTTAAACATTACTACACCGAACACTACACTGTGTGCTCACCACATTTTCACAATTGCTATATTAGTGTATGCGTGCGTGAGCGTGTGGGTTCTCTTACTCTCTCACCCCACACTCTCGTTTTTTCCTTCGTTTCATAGTTTTTTCGCATGAACGTAGTGTGTATATATGCGGATTTTGTTATTATTGTTGTTGCTATTCTTTAACTGTTTTGATTGTCAACATGTTTTGGCAAACGAATTCCGTTGCTTTGTTGCTTATGCGTTCGCCGGTTTGTTGCTTAGTGTCTCCACATTATGCATAGTTGTAAGCAGTTTTAGTTCTTGCTGGTACTTTTTTGCAGAAGTGGAAGTTGTTCAGTTTATGTTCCAGTGTTGTTGTAGTGAGCTCATATTTGGGCATGATTAGTCTATGGGAGAAGGAACTCAACTGTAGGACATAATTGAATGTTCACAGTTACTTCCGAAAGCTGCGACCTCGATAACCTAGTAGGTAGAGCACTAGACTTTCACCCGGCAGTTTGGTTAATTATCGTTAGTTTCTTTCATTTCTAAATGTGAGAATTATAAGAAAGTGTAACCTCTTGGCAGGCAATGGCAAACCACCAAGTAATAACAAATTAATTTTGTGTACTTCTTGATTTTGCTTTTGCCGATATTTGAACACTCTGAGGTGCAGGAAGAGTTTCCAACACGAAACCTTTGGCTTCCGGACTTCACTCATTCAAATACGGGATATAGACCGAAAATGCAGCACTTTTTTAAAACTTATGCAAACGATTTTTTACGTATGAAGGTAAAAATTTAAAACAAAAATTTATAAACATTTTGTACTTTACATCAGCTCTCTCCCATTTTTTCAAAGGTATTTGACACCCACAAATTTATTTTAAAAATCATCAATGAGAGTAAATTACTTGGAATAGGGACATACTTTCTTTGGAAAAAATTTCCCGTATAATAAGACAAAGGAGGCGTGTACAAATTACATACTGACTCTGCTTCGAAGACCCTCAAAAAATGGAGTAAAGAGAGAGATGGAAGTTTGGTGTTAAAACAACAAATTTTTAACTTTTCATAACCAATAACTTTGCATCAAGCATCAAAGTTGTAGGACTTAAAAATTGTAAATGCATATTGCCATCGAGTTCCGTCAGTATTCTACCGAGAAATCCTACTCATGTCCGAACTGCGCTACGTAAATTCTAGATGATTCACTAGCTATGTAAATATTTAATTTTGTTTGCTTTCTTTGTTTTGTAAAGATTTACAAAACAAAACCTATTAGTCCCGCGTTCATTATACCGATATGTAATGTGGTCGCTGTAGCGTAGTGGTAGAGCGTTGGACTGCTGCGCAGAGTGTCCGGGGTTCGAATCTCAGCACAGCAAAATCAAAAAGTAGAACTTTTCTTTTTACTACGGGAGCGTAGTATGTCGAGCTTTTCGCATCCACTCATGTTGTGCGTGTTATATTTGTACATGAATGGAAGGCGAAAAGCTCGGCCTAGGCCCTCCATGGGCTGTTGTGCCATTAAAAGTAAAGTAAGCGTAGTATGTCGCTTGTTTTTGATGTTGCCAAATTCAAGTTCAGAAAGCCCTATTATTAATAGGTGGTTAGTCTACAGCGTCAGATTCTGGTACTGAGGTTGTCAGGCTTCAAGTGTCATCGATAGCCAAACAGCATATATCACCAGAGTCTCGATAATGAAAGAAGTATTGATATTATATTATTAAACTTAAATGGATTAAATATACATATTCGTATCTTAAATATACATATTCCTATTCTTAAAAAGATCCCACAAATTTCAAATTTAAACTGCCCATGCTTTTGTAGTCTGGTGGCAGTATGTGGTACTTTGATTTCTTGAGACTTGGGTCCAATATTCGATACGGGCATGGCATCTAGCTTCTCAACACAATGATTTATATTTGAACGATTGTTGATTACCTTTAAAATAAAAGCTAACTAATTTGCCAAGCATTTCATTTCTTTTCCATTCCCTTTCCATCCTTTTCTCTCTGACTTAAATCCAGTGACCTCAGTGCCCATAACCATCCCCAAATAGGGTAGAGAATTCCCTTTTACCGAGGGAAATACAATAAAATATTCCTTGCTCTTGACAGTCGTAGATGTCAATTAATTAACCTCCCCTTTAAGACAAAGAAGAATTGCTTTATTGGTCGTCCATTTCATTTCTATTTCAGAGTATTCTCTCTCTCCCTCTAACTTTTACCTTTCTTCCTCTGATTTGTGGATTTTACAACCTATGAAATGTCAGTGCTTACAATTATTCTGCCTTGAACCATTGTAAATCAACTAGTAGGCTAGTTTATGTGGTCTAAACAAGATTTTACGAAACAAACTTTAAGTTTTCATAATAAGCTTTTTATTTATCTTAACTTCTCATTACAGATTGCAGCAATTTCCAAGTAAACCGAACTAGAAAATCGAGTCACAAGAAAATAAGTAAGAAAAATATCACTAATTTAGGCTATTATCATTTCGAAAAGTGAAATATAACTACAAGAAAAGTGTAAACTCTGCAAAAATTATGATAAAAGACTAATGCAAAAATGTAAGTAATGAAAAGAGGAAAAAATTAGCATAACCCACAGATGAAATGAAAAATACAAAACCAGAAAAACTGTGAAAATAACCCCCAAAAATGTTAAAAAACACAGCGCGTAATTAAATAACAAAAAGTAGAAGTTAAAAATGGCAATTTAACAACGAGCAGCAAAGAAAAGAGTAAATTAAATATAAACCACTTACAAAAAAATAAAAGGAATAAAATAAAACAAGCTAGTGTGAATATAAAGAAATTAACTTTACCCAGAAAATAAAGAGAAAATTATAAGGGAAAAGAAACGGAAAAGTTTACTCAAACGTAAAGAAAGAAAAATAACAAATAAAGCCAAAATGAAATCAATTCCAGAAGAAAAATAGCAAGAAATCCTTGAGGTTAAACAGCAAAAGCGGCAAGCGGAAAAATGCCAGCAACAAAAATGTACGCATACATATGTACTCGCATACTATAGCAGAATATATGTACGAGTTTTTGTGCTATATTCGCGTTCAAAAGGAGGATACACACACGGCGGCAAGGGTAATATCCTTCGGAGCCATTTTACCTCGCCTGAGTATATAGGAAAATCATCACCGAAACAAATGTTGGTGGGAAAAAGGCTGGCAACCTTATCGATTTTTAGTAACAACAGCAACAGAAACAATAAGCAGAACAACATAAACCAGTGCCCAATAAGTAAAAGTAAGTAAAAAGAATATTGTAACAAAAGGAAAAAATATACATAAATAAAATCAACCCAAATGCAAAGCGCACAGAAAAATAAAACAATAACAAAAAGCTGAAGCGGAAGACAAAGACGAAGACGAAGACGAAGCAGAAAAAGTTTGATTTGCTCATTATTATTAAGTTTCCTAAAACAATAACCGAAGAATAATGCCAGAGAAAATGCCAACAAAAACAGCAATAGCAAAAATATAATCGTCGAATCAGAAACTTGGTTGGTACTCGAAGCTCATGCATTTTCCGGCGTTCGTTCCCAGCGAATCCTTTATTTTTGCACACATGGAAGCATAGCTCAACATCTTTCTCTTTCTCTCGCTATCTCTGTGAGGAGCCAAAACCTCCGTCGTCTCTGCTTTCCTCTATCAATTTGATACCATACAGCTCCCTAAAAGTTTTTCCTCCTTGTTTACTCGAGCATTTTCATTTAATTTCCCATACACGCATGTGTTTAATGTGTTTTTAATTTACTTTTTCGGTCGCCTCACACAAATCGCTAACAAAAACTGTTATTGTTACATTGAGCAGACAAGCAGGCAGAGAGGTGTTGAGAGAGTGAAGTAAGTGATGGAGAGAGAGAGAGAGAAATCTATGTGCAGCTTACAGCAAGAAATGTATGTGTATACTAGGTGCTGCTGCTGCCCATGCTTTACCCCCCCTCACCGTCCCCTTTCTCCCAACCCCCTTGTGCTCTCGCGCTTCCTACTTCCGAATTAAAACGGAATTACACATGCTCGTGTATGCTCATATGGATAGATAAGTTAACGGCAACTAATGTCAATTTAATTATGTGACTAACCAAATGAGAAAGTATGAGAAGCTTTTGTTGTTTTGTTCTTCGTCTTTTTCGTATTGCACAAATAAATAAATAAATAAATAAATAAATATTTAGGTTAGGTGGGAGAAGGAGGATGCGGTAGGTATTGATGTGAGTGTATGTGTGGCTTAATTGATTTTTTATAAATTCCATGTACTGCATTTTCTATTCGATGAATTTATTAAAGGTACTGCATTTTTCCTATTAGAAGCTTTCAGTTCTGAACTTGTGTCAACATTTAACTATTAGTTCCTTCCTTAGGTTAGATTGGCTATAATGAGCACCACTTAAGTGAGGTTGAGGTAATGGACTTACATTGTAAGTTAAGCGCTTCTCCCCTACAAATGTTTTTAGTTAATTGTAAAATTCGCCAAGAGAAAAAATACCTTAGGTCAATACCTTCGACTTGGGATCGCTTTATTTAGCATCCATCACTAATTAGATATTTAACAAGACCAAATGGTTTTAGTAATCAAGATTCTTTAATAGGTGCCCACAGACGAAAAAAAGTGATATGATTTTGCTAATAATAAAAAAAATTACAAATCAGAAAAGAATTTGTTGGTTCCTTGGAGTCAAATCACAAAATACAATTTTGCTACTTTTTCCAAGTTTTTCTTCTCCTTTAAAAAATAAATACCTACGTCAAATAAGGTTTTCTAAATGATGGCGATATACTCTCTCTCTCTTCTCTTTCTGCTGTAGACATGTTACATAATTCAACAAACACTCGACAGCAAAACTCCTCTAGATCTTTCTATTCTCAGTCAATTGAAAAGTGTTTACCAATTATCACACGCCCAAAACTGCAAAACCATTAAATTAACAAATACTAATCACCCCCATCCACTTTAACATATTATAAATACTATTATTAAAAATCGAAGGTTTTTCATTATAAATTTAAATGGTATTTTAATACAATTAAAATGCTATAAAAAGAAAAGGAAAAACATTAAAAATCCACTTTAAACCCTAATGCGCCTTGACACTCTACTGTACACTCTACTTATTACGGGTTAACCCCTCAACAGAGAGCGTTCAGAGCAGCCACGCTAACTCACGGGGGTATGCACATCCATGAGTGTACCTATATAGAAGAAGTAGTGCACAAAGTAGTACCAGAAGTAGTGAAGAAGAAGAACAAAACAACAATAAAAAGTTTTAAAATTTAAAATGAAAATTAGAGCAATCGTCAAATCATTAAGATAATATCCGCGTGTTTGTGTGTGTGTGTGTGTGTGTGTGTGTGTTTTTGTAGAAAAACAACAATATAATTCCTCCCAGCAACACTGAAAGTATTTGTGATAGAGAGAAGAAGGGTTAAAGGGTAAGCGAAAACAGCACAAGGGCAAATAGTGAAAATTTGTAAGAAGGCGGAGGAGGAAGAGGAGCAGGAGGGGAAGAAAAAACTAATGGCCTGCATTTTTCTGTTAACATTTTATTCTACTGGCAGTCAGCTTTCCCCTCCAGATACTTTATACGTATGTTTGCTGCTCGATTCTCTTCTATCACTTCCCGTCTCTCCTCTCTCGCTTTCTCGCTCGGCGTACGAGAAACACTAGGAATTGTCATTGCAATGTGTCCTTGCGTGTTCAAATCGTATTTTATTAAAGGCTACATTTGGCGCACTCAAATGCTAAATTTAAAAATACGTTTATAAAAAAACAAGCAAAACAAACGAAGAAAAATTGGTTTTTATTGAAATCGATTTGCTATAAAATTGAGAAAATTCCATTTTTCTTTCTACAATGTTTGGTTTATTTTTATTTTCCTCCCCCCCCTATTACGATATTTTTTTATTTGCAACAAACGAACGTGACCCGCTTAACACATTTAAGCGTGTACGTGGCATCAAACATCTTGGGCAAATGTTGGACAAATATGAAAATGGAGAAAGTGTGTTCAAATTATACGTAGAAGAGCAAGAGAAAGAGAGAGAGAGTAGAAAAGAGTGCCTAACAGTAGACTTTCAGTTTCGAAAAGTGAATTGGCATCTTTGGCTCCTATCCTAAAAAAGTACCAGGATAAATTTATGACGGCCACAGATGGCGATCAAGAGTTGATGACTAGCGTATCAAGATTGGTGCAGTGATGTTAGACGACCGATCACTGTATTCACCACTGGGGCGATACTGTCCATCAATATCGTGCCAGTACTGGCTCCGCCTCTTACTTTACTTTACTTTTAATGGCACAACAGCCCATGGAGGGCCTAGGCCGAGCTTTTCGCTTTTCGCATCCACTCATGTTGTGCGTGCTATATTTGTACATGAATGGAAGGGACCTAAAGTTTCATGCCGTATCCGAACGGCGAAGTGAAAAGCTTTTCATAGGCAATTTTTACTTTTGTAGGTTTGCCATTGCCTGCCAAGACAAGGTGCCGTGTAGAAAAATTATTATTTCTCCTTTTTTGATTTTGCCTGTGCCGAGATTCGAACCCCGGACCTCTCCGTAGCAGTCCAACGCGCTGCCACTACACCACAGCGACCATTGGCTCCGACACGCTTAGTAGAACTATATAAAACGTACCTCACCGAGCACAGACTTCAAACATCAAACATCAAAAAGCGTTTATATATTGACATTGCGTGAGAAAGTTGTGTGAATTTCCTTCTTTTGTTTTATTTTTTGCACTGAATTGGGAGTGAGCGAGCGAGAAGAGTATACTCGCTTGTGAATCGAAAGTTCAAAAGTGCGTGTTTATTAAAAGGAAAATAAATGATAAGATTGAGATTAGTAAAATAAAAAAAAGACCCAATTAAAAAGTAATAAAATTTTATAGTTCACAATTAAAAAATTTTGGTGTAGTTTCCCACGCAGCACACAAAATTTTACCTTTAGCAAAGCGGGTTGCTGCATTGATTATAAAATATACCACGATATTTTTTTTTTCAAAATTTATGCAAAACTCGTTCGGTTTTAGTTTCGAGCATTTTTTTTATTGATTTACGTATTTTTGTAAATGCATTTCCAATCAAACGTAATTCACAACTTGACGCATACTTTCGTAAATGGGCTTGTTAAAATTTCATTTGTATTCGTTTTTTGAATGCATTTTTTAGTCACGGTCATTTACTTTTGCATATAAATTGTTGAATTTTACAAAAATGTTTTTCGTTTGTTTAACTAAACGTAAAGTATTCAGCTATGTGAGTACCTCGAAACAGAAAGGGCTCCATGCTTAAGTGTTTCCTCTGCGTACACTCCAATGTTAATATTTACATTTTGCTCGGTTGCGTTTGTTTTTTCTTTGGTGAATTTCAGTTATGCTCAAAGTTGTATTAGCAAAACCGTAGAAATTTGCTGTGGAAGTATTCATTCAAATGTGAACATTGCGCATTAAATTGGAAAAATACCAAAAAGCATTAACTTTTGAACTTAAATAACTTGTGTGCATGTGTGGAGTCGAATTTCGTATGAGCTAACTCAAAGGTTTTTAGCTTTCAAAGATTTTTGGCTAAATAGTTTTATTACACAAGAACAATTTTAATCTTGCTGAGGTGTTGCGGTGGAATGAAAGCATTTTAGCAGATTTTGTTATGAAGAAATACTCAGGTATAAAACGTTTGATTCGGGGAATGGGTAGTAGAATTACTTAGTAGAAGGTTAACCTTTTAGGGAGGATGTAGTCGCTCAGATTGTTTTCAACAGCAAACGATGTTGATCCATATTAAGACGCTAGTTTTCTACTTTTTTTTTTTAAGAGTGTATAAATGAGAAAATTGAACAAGTTCCAATTGAGTAATTGAGAGTAAATTTCTTCCCAGGGAAAATTTAATCGTTTTGTTAGCAAAAATTCTCAACATTATCGAATAAGTATGGAAAAGTATCGTTCTTTTAAAAGATTTAATATTCTTAATTATGCGCTGAGAGAAAAAATGCTAATCTCTACACGTTCAATTAGCCAAACACAGTCGTTGTTATAGCATAATTCTTTTTAAGAGTGTTATTGCCAATCCCAAATCCTAAGTCAATATCTTTGGTATAACTAGTCATCAATTCATTCATATTCCAAGGGAAAATATCCAGTGCTATTCGCTTTCAATTGATCAAAATATGTAACTGGGAATTATAAAGAAGTAAACAATTTACTTCATATCAAAATTTATTTATTTATTTGTACAACTGCTTCCCAAAAAATGTTTTGTATTTTTCATTTTCTTCTTATTATCTTTCGATCTTTCTCCCCACCACTTTCGAGAAAAGACAAACAACACTAATTGTTATTTTATTGGTAATTCAATACTCCATATCTCCCCACTGCCACTACCACTTACTAACTATTACGTTGAATGCTTCATACTAAGTATAGAATATTAAAATAACAACAACTCCAATTGCTCTTGGCACGTTTTCTATATTTTTTACACTAACTATTTTTTGTTATTGTTGTTGTTTGGGATAGTATTTTCAACTATATTCTCCCTACTCTATATATTTATGCTCCTTGCTTCCTTGATAAACACTCCCTCTTCATTGTTAGTTGCTTCTTCTTGTTCTTCTTCTTCTTATAGTGTTTCTTATTTATAGTGTTTACATGCATCTTGTCTTTTATCGTCTTTGGTTGCCCAACAACAACGAAAGTACATTTTGTTTCAATTTTGTCCTCATACTCATTTAAGTATGTACATAGTATGTACGAGTATGTATGTATGACAGCGTTGAGAACGTGAGATGGGAAGAGAGAGATTGTACCATATGTATGTAGTATGTATAAAAGTGAACGGTATATTCTACGAGTATCTCTGCATGGCGTTATTCGTTGTGTGTTTGCTCAACCATTTTTCTTGGAATATGTGAGTGAATCTCTTTCTTCATTCAATTTATCTTGTGGGTTCTACTCATTTAGTTTTCTATCTCGCTACTCTCAATAGGGGCGTCTCCTTCTGTCTGTGTATCTCCCTCAATAGTTTTTGTTACAATTGTGGCTTAAATTTTAGTTCTCTTGATTGTTTTTTCGTTCCTTTGTTTTTTTTTTAGCATTTCCTTATTTTTATTACATTTTCTTTGACTTTGTATGTGATGTGATGGTATATTGCTGGTGTTTACAACATTCTACAGAAATCTTCTATACTCACATCCAAAATTTAATGTACTGTGAAGTTATTTTCGAGGTTTGACACTTGTTGGAAATCATTTTTCAACGAAAAATACTCGTAAATACAGATGCCTTAAGTGTGTAATTGAAATTTGCTGACTTTTCGCAAAGGGTAACAATTTTTTCTGTAGATATATTTTTTCTTAAAGCTGCGAAACTTGGAATTTATTTGTAACTTCATTCATTCTTTCGAAGAACTTGAATTTCATGTACAAGGAGCATGAGTATGTGTAAACTGGAAAAGGTCTTTTGGGTTGTCAAGCAACAGAGTTGCTCTTAACTTTTACTCCCTGAAATACCCCGATGCAAAACAGACAGGACAATTCGCAATTATGGTCATTCTCATTTTGCGACTACTTCCTTCTTTCTTTAAATGTGGATAAGAAACTGGCATGCAAACAAATCACTTTCACGTGCTTAACAAAAAGGCAAATGGGAAGTCCCAGAAAACAATAGGTAGCCGTAAATACATATGTAGAGCATTTTGTGGACGTAAGCCAAAACCGTGAATTTGAGGGAATCGAGAGTTTCAAACAAGAAAAGAGATTGAAATTTCATCCATCCCAAATGGTCTCAAACATACCATTTTTCATATCTTTGCAAATACACCCGCACACAATGAAATGTGGCAAACAAGTAGCATTCAAAATATACGTTTCCCGCAGCTTATCAATGGATTCGGCAATGGACATCAGTTATTCAATTACTATTGGAGGGAATTAAATCCCATCGACATTCGAAAGTGTTGTTTGACTCTCCAAACTAATATACATATGTACATATGATATCTGTTAAGTCTGCGAAGATCTGCTTTGTGTCTGTTTGCTTTCCGCCGAGGATTCCATAACTCCTATCTTCCATAGAAATTCTAGTATTGGACCTACTTTTATGGAGCTAAAATTTATATCTTGGGTTCAGGAGTTCCTACCACTGTCCTTCGCTTTGGTGCAAATTTAACAGGTTTGCTACTTTCGCTCTACGTAAACCTTTCAATTTCCCTGCCTCTTGTTTTTAGAACCTGGCGATAAGTATCGTTGAGTCTTAATTCCTCTTGATCGGCCAGTTGAGATGCTAGTTTGCTAATAATAAAAATTTAAATATGTTTGTTTCTGGCGTTATATTGAAAAATTGATTTAAAAAACTAAATAAAAGAGCAAGTCCTGAAATCAGCTTTCAATGCTGTTTAGATTCCTAATAACTCGTGATGAACCCCATTGAAATCATTATTCTTCATTAGGCACCAAGTACTAGTGCTTGATCATGGTCATCTATCTTGGCTGGGCATAAATATGCATTTGCCATAAATCAAATTGCATAATAAAATAAATTTATTTTATAGAAATGAGTATTTCTACTCATTTCTATATCGATTTACACACTTTAAGCATATATGCTTGTATAATTTACTTAATTTGTCTCGTGTGGGCGGCCTCAAATACACACTCAAGTGGTTAGTGCCCCTGAAAAACAAGAAAAAAAACACTAAACTAGGTATGTGACCCAAAAGAAAATAAGAAAAAGCCGAAATTCACACATTTTCAAAATAAATATTAACAAAAACATAATTTAATTCAAACAAAATGTATTCAACACCGCCGATGCTTCGGTTGCTTTTACTGCATATAAGCGACAATAAAACAAAATAACACAAAACACACGCAGAATTACAACAACAACCATGTCAACAATGTCAACGCTAGCAACAACTGACACCTGCATAAATGCAACATTTATTATCACTACTAAATAAATAACAAAATGAGAAAAAACAACAACACCAACTCCAACAGCAAAGTTGGTTGTGCTCACTGATGGTAGTCGTACTCTTAAAAGAGCGCAGTTAAAAACAAACAAAAAAATGCAACAAAAAATACATACACATAAACGATAAACGAAAAATACCAAAAAAAATAAAACAACAAAAACAACAACGACGACAACGACGACAACGCAACGATACTATAAATTACAATAACGAGAAAAGTGACAAAAAGAAAAACAACAAGTACAGCAACAAAACGAATTGTATTGATCCGAAACTGAAATGAATCGAAGTTTTATATTGCAGCAGCAGCAGCAGCAGCACTAACAACAACAGCTACAGATCAGCATTTATTGCACATTGCGGTGATGGTGATGGTGATGATGCTGGTGCTGAGTGAGTGCGCTTCGTTTTGTACTCATATCTGATTACATGCACACGCAGTGCAAAGAGTTGGACGGACGGATGAACGAGCGATACAGTGGACGATGGATGGAGTATTGGCTGGCAGTCAGCTGGAGCGGTAGATGGACAGACAAACAGATGAATGAATGCCAAACATACAACCCAACCAACGGCAATTGATGATCGGAAGATTGCAATTGGTTTTTTTGTTGTTGTTGTTGTTTTTTTTATGATTTAGACATGACATAAAAAAAAGAAGAAAACAAAGTATTTAAATGGGCACGCACGCACTCTCTTGGAAATAAAATGCACTCCAAATCCACAAAATTATTTAGGAGAAACAGGAAAAGGTTTTCTGATTGAAGGTTAGGCTAAAAAGAAGTACTCAGAAAAATCTGAGCGGCCACGCTGGCAAGTTGGTTCATTATAATGTCACTCTGTGTCCATGTTAGAGCTAGGTGGTTCTCTGTTAGGTTTTTGGGCGAAACCTCCGGCAGACCCTCCAGTTCTGTTCCCTCCAGGAACAGTCTGTCTCCTAAGAAGCGGAAATGGGCTCAAGAAATTGAGCCCATCCTCCTCTTGACTAAATTTGTTTCTTCTCCAGAAGGAAAAAGAAAGTTCTTCGCTCTCGATTATACCAATCTGGTAGTCACTGGCTATGTGTTGATCCCGAAGATACATAGTATTATTAGAATCAGGTTGTCATCTTACAGATTCCAAGTCTCTTATTTGAGTGACGGAGGAAACGCAATTACTCGATAAAAATAATTTTTAATAAACTAAGTAAAATCCTCTCACTTTCATTAACCATTTCATTTTGAAAATTTTGACAAAAATAATTTTTATTGAACTAAGTAAAATATTCTCACTTTCGTTAATTGAAAAATTCGTCATTTTGAAAATTGTGATTGTTGTCATCCAAAAAGAACGATTGATTACTTTTTGGATGTTGTACCCATTGGACTCGCGATCCCACTCCCAATCTCACTTTTCCACCGCTACTTGAGTAAGCTGCTAACAAAGTCAACATTAAACGATGAAAGACCAAAGCAACGAAAACAACAACAACGTAAGACGATGACTATCTATGAAATCGAGCGATAGGCAGACAGACAGACAAACACACGAGCGTAGAGAGTCCACTTGAGTATGTCAATAAATCACCATTTGTCGTCCGTTTAATGTGTATATATATATGTTGGTGTACGTACGTGTGTGCGTGTATGTGTGTGTGCATATGTTCAATCCACATTGTTTTTCAAACGAAATCGAAAAAGGAAATTGCCTTTTTCTTTGCACGTTCTGTAAGATGCGATGCCATGCCATTCATCTCCTCAGCCGTCCATGTCGGCGTCTCAATGCATTGTGCAATAGTCGCTGGTGTTGCAATTTTATTTTTTCATTTATACTTTTTCCTGCACTTCACTTTTGCTCTCCATAATGCTGCTGCTGGTACCTGTTGAGGCGCCAGCATCAATTTTATTTGTATTGTTGTTGTTGCTATTATTATTTCTTTCCATTCAGGGATGAGATTTTTGAGAGCATCACAACAATACTTGATCATTTGAATTGATTAGATTGCTCTCGTGCATGAATTCATGCTGTTGTAACAACAAGAGCGAGAGTTAGCCAAGTGCTAGAGTGAGGAGTATCAAAATATGCCAGATAAAGAGAAAGGGAGTGGGAGCGGGAGCGGGAGCGGGCGAGAGTACGAGCCACAAAGAGGTCAAGCAAATTGTTTACAGTATCATAAATTTTTTCGCAAATAATGGGAAAAAATGAAGCACAAATAGGTTTTAGAGCTTCTTTTTTTCTTTTTGTGGCATGTAGACACATAAATCATTTTGGTAAATTAAATTTTTTGTGCCTCTACCATTGTGGCCAACAACTAAACCCAACTACACAAGTGCATTTTTAGGGATTATGCAGCAGGTTTCTTGATAGTTGTTCTGCTGTTTTTATTTCTTGTTGTTTTGTTTTGTTTTTGAGCTGTTGTAGTAATTTCAGATAATCAAAAACATATAAAATTGGATATTTTATTGCTTTTTGGTTAGTATAAGATGGAATTGCTGGTAGTAGAATTATTTTTTTATAGGAGCTACGTAAGTGGAATACACAGGTCGTTGAGTTTAGGTTTCTTTTGTCTGGCATAGATTCGTCAGCGAAAATTTTGGTATGAAGCGTTGATAGCACGAATTTACTAATAATTTTATAAGCAAAAAAAATCTAAAGCACAAAAAAACGTGCACCTTCTACTCATAAAGAATCTATCTACGGCGGATCACAGCTTTATGACCAGCACTGGATTATATTTATGGCTTGAATACGGACTAGGAGAGGGGATTTACTAACCAGGGTATCCCGTAGTGGTTTTTACAGGCTGGGTCACTCTCGACGCAGCAAACTGAGAGGGTAGGGCTTCCAAGAAGCTATAATCTTATCAGTTTACCCTGCAGCCAATTGCTCAGAAAACTAGTAGGGATAAATTAGAAAGCGGAATGGAATCAAAATCAGGCCTAGATTAAGTACAACTTCGCGTGGATTAAATGAATCCTAGCAGCACGATTGGTAAATCCTGGCCTGGATAAAAGCCTGCCATGGATTAGGTGAAAGTGACTGTGATTAGGTGAAATCTGAATATCGCATGAATATATTAAAACTTGTAATAATAAAATAACAAAACGATATCTAAATATTTTCTCACATATCGTGAATTTTATTTAATTTACAAAAATTCCATGCTCTATAAATATTCATGACCTTGCACTTATTATTTTTATAAGCAAGCACATACAAAAATATATTCGCTACGCTTTTTCACGTAGGTTAGACTTGCTTCAAGAAGCGAAATATTACAGCGCATGCTCAAAGAAATTATGCGCTCATAATAAAAGTTTTGTGACTATTTTATTATCTTTTTCGCTTACAAGAAATCAACAATTTAAATAAAAATGCCACTTTAATATTTTTCTAAATTGTCATAAACAATGCCCGGGCCCCACACACTCGACCACGCCAACTCAGCCCGACTGCACGCCTCTAGAAATTCCACACCCGCGGCGGCTTCAGCTGCACAAGAAATAAACTGACACACATTCATAAATAAAGTTTGTGTCGATACAAAAATTAATTAGTTAATTAATTACCTTCATTTGAACAGCGACAACAAGAACAACAACAATATACTACTTACACATAAAGCATACAGGCGTAGAGAAATGAAATCATTTTAGATCAATTTTGATTTCGTAAAAGTAGAAATGAAATAAAAAAATAACAAAAAAAGCATCTTTTTTTCTTTTTGTTTGACTCCTCTCAACTCACAAGATCAAAGATAAGTTATGATTTAATTAAAAAACTCAATAAAAATTTAATTAAAGTGGAACGACAACAATAACAAAATAACAATGAGATAGAATTAAAAAAACACACACACACACACACGCACACGCACACACGCACACGCACACGAAATCATAGCAACAAGTGTAGAATCGTATGCTGTACACTGTGAGCAAATACAGTCCAGAAAAGTATGGACTAGTTGTTAGGAAATGGTAAAAGAAAGTTTTACTGCTTTTCTCCCAGAGCTAAGCTGGGACAAACATAGGCTGCCTGAGATCAGTGATGGTTATTTAGTTTCTGATGTAAAAAAGATTGTTTCTGCTGTCTTGTCATTAGAAACATTTCAGAGATTTTGACAATCTTCTTAGGATTCAGAAGGCCCACGATGGTCATTTCTCATATAAGAAAAACAGTATTGGTCACTGGCTTTCGAACCCTTTTTACTTTATTGCACAATGGTTTGTTGGTCAGCTCTTCAAAAAGAAGTCTACAAGAAGGCATTGGGCAAGATTTAAAGAACGGCATCATTGTATGTTGATCACAGGAGCCTTAACAGCAACTTGTTCCATAGTCATGAATACCATTCTTTTCTTAACTTCTCCCAGGCCCGTCATCGTCAACCACTTTTCCATCCCCTCAAGACAGGATAGAGGATATGCTTAAGAGTCGTTACCACGTGGGTTTCTATTACACCGAACGATCGAAGATGGATATAAGGGTAGGATCAGGGGCAACCTCTACGCAATTTTTTCGTTCTGGTTGATCACTAAAGCGATTCAGGCTTAAATCATGATTATACAAGCAGAAGGACTCACAACATGAGTGGATGCGAAAAGCTTGGCCTAGGCCCTCCATGGGCTGTTGTGTCATTAAAAGTAAAAAGTGCAAGCAGAAGCGACCTGGCTGAAATGTCTTAAGATGTCAATTATGTATTAATTCTCAGCGATAGTCACCCTGGCATTAAATTCTTAGTTAGCTTTTGATAGTTGGCTTTTACTATTGACTATTAATTTGCATGCTAACGACAAAGCTGAATGAATTAGCTCGATTGATCACAACAATACCGCGATCTAAAGCCAGGCAAAAAAGAAATGAGTGGATCCATATGTAAAAATACCAAGGAGATATCGCTAGAAGACACATAAGAGGCTTCATGGGCACAAATGCCACTAGAATGGTGGATGAAACACACTGGTAGTATTCTTCTTTTTCTTCTTTTAATGGCACTACGCCCCATGGCGGGACTAGACCTGCGTGTGCGTGTTATATAGGCAAAGTGAGGGAAATTTTACTCTTGGAGTCCTGCGCATCAAAACTGTTTTTCTATTTTTCGATTTTAGCAAGGTGCCGAGATCTGAAGCCCGGCACTCTGTGTAGAAGGCCAGCACCCATGTAGTATTTCATCTTTATTTTTATATATGTGTTTAATTCAGAAGTGAATTAATGGGATATTAAAACACAAGAAATTTGTATTTAAATTTAACAAGATTAACAAATTTATTGGAAGGAAAAGTAGTACAATGAATATATTGAAGAGCCCAGCCGACCGTTGTGAAAGGGTTCTAGAGAAGAACTAAGAGAAAGCAATAGCAAGAAAAGAAATAGAACGAAAAGAAATAAGGACAGAGAAAATGAATAGGAAGGAAAAGGTGCATTAGGGTGACTTACTATAAACAATATAGTTATGTATCCACACTGCATACACAAACATACATACATGAAATATCTTCGTCGTATCATTCAATGAAGATATTTCAATGTAATGTAAACATTGGGCATTCTTGGCCACTTGATTTCAATTCAAAGTAAACATTTATGAAATATCCAATTCAAAGTAAACATTTATGAAATATCCAATTCAAAGTAAACATTTATGAAATATCTTTGCTGCGTTGTTCAACGAAGATATTTCATCATCCTATTTTTTTGATGACTCTTGCAGTTTGATAGAGGGAGAAGCTTTGGAGCTTCTGGTTTGGATTAGTTTTAGTTTAGTTTTAAAATTGAATTTGAACAGGGAAGATATCCCGAAAATAAAAATAATTAATAAAAATAAAAAGTGTCTATTAATGTTAGGCATATTTCTGGCGCAGTCGTAACGGAGTTCCATAGTGGGAAAAAAGCGAAGAGTTTTTTTAGTTCGAAAAGAACAACCACGAACATTTTTCAAAAACGCAATTCCGTAGTGAAAATAAAGCGAAGAGTTTTTTTTCAGTTCGAAAAGAACAATTACGGTCGGTACACGAACAATTTTAAGTTCATTTTCATTTCTGAAAAACAAAATCAGTTTCATGATACTTTGATAAGCAGAATTAAAGAATATTTCACACAAGAAAAAACCAACGAAAAAAAAAGAAAAAAAAAACAAGAAAAATTTCATTAACAATTTATAATTTACACAAGCCAACAACAAAATCACATTTAAAGTATTGACTTGAATTAAATGGCAAATAATGATTGAAATAAAAGTGAAAAATTAAATACAAATTAATTAAACATTTAAAAAAAAAAAAAATAAAAAAAAAAAAAAAAAAATAAGAGACAATATAAGGAAAAACCAATTACATAATAAAATCAATTTGAATTGAGTTCTGAAAGCGGAAGTAATAAACCTGAACTGACATTGTTCCAGTGATCATTTCTTGGAGGTAGCAGCAGAAAGTGGCTGAAAAAAAAAAAAAAAAAAAAAAAAAAAAAAATCATTAGCAACAAAACGGAGAGAAGACAAGCGTGGCAGCCAGTGGCAGCATATACGAGCACAAGTCGGTATCTGTAATTACTTATTGTGTTATTTTATAATTAAATAAAATTAAAAATGGAATTGTTACCAGTAGGGGAACGTTTTAAGGTAGTTGTAAGTAGCTTAAACTGTGTTGCAGCCTTTGGAGGAGACAAAAATGCGTTAGTAAATTTTATTGAAAGAATAGAGGTATTAATCCCAGTTATTGAGACCTTTGACAACGTCTATAAATTATTGATATTAGGATTAATAAAGGACAAAATTGTAGGAAATGCTCAAAAAACTTTACTTATAAATGGAAATCTGGGAACTTGGACGGAATTAAAGGAAGCGTTAATAAGATCACACGGAGAGCATGACTCCACCGAGATTTTAATCGATAAATTACGGTCGGTTAAATGTGACTCTAATATTGAGAATTTTCATTATAAAATAAATACATTGCTATGTAGATTAAATAATCGTTTCCTTCTAGACGGGGGAAATAATGTCGAAAACATCGCAAGCAATCAACGGATTGCTTTACATTGCTTCAAAAATGGGTTACCAGAGCCTGTGAAAAGCATGCTCATAACAAGAGACCCACAAACTTTAACCAAAGCTCATGAAATAATAAAGTCTAGTGGATATTCTTATTATAACGGACAGTACTGGAACGGCAGATATGATAAAAGATCTAATCAGGAACCAAATAATACTGGCTATAATGGTCAGGTAAATGAATTTGGAAATAGCAACGGGATAAATTTTAATGGAAACAATTCGGGACAAACCAGATTTACGGGTAACCGTAACCGTTATGTAGGTAACTCTCGATATAACGAGTCTAACCAATATAGAGCATCTGGCAATTTTCAGCCACGTGCTCGGTTCCCTGAACATACAAACACTAATGGTAATTATACCAACCAAAATAGAGCATCTGGCACTTTTCACCCACATGTTCGATTCCCCACAAATATGAACAATAATGGCAATTATACTAATCAATACAAGCCAGTTGAACCTATGGATATTTCCACAAATGAGCAGCAAAATTTTTACCTCGACCCAGGAAACAATTACCCTATATAGTAATAAAAACACCTATTAAGAACCTTAAATTTATAGTGGATACAGGAGCTGAATACAGCATAATAAATCCACACTTATGTAATCCAAAATGGCGCGTTACTTCCCATATTTCAAATTTGAAAGTACTCAACCGAGTCATAAATACTAATACTCAATTTAAAATTCCACTATTTAAGGAATTCAATAGGGAAAATTTTTTTGTTACATTTTTGGAATTTGATTTTCATGAAAAGTATGATGGGTTAATAGGCAATAATATTCTGGTTGATTTAAATACGATAATCGATTACAAAAATCGATGCCTTATTACGGATACGGCAAAAATTCCAATGTATCTAAATGAATACGAAGAGTATTCCGCAATGGTTTTTTTAAATGAAGGAAACCAAACAGAAGTATTTTGTAACGAAAACAATACCACTGAAATTAGAAATGAAGTTTTTGCGAATCATTTGATAGCTCAGGACAAAAATGAGCTTAAAGAACTTCTAAATAAATTCAAAGACGTGTTCTACAAAGAAGGCGATAATTTATCTTTTACAAATGAAATAAAGCATAAAATAATTACTAAATCAGATACCCCAATTTATAGCAAACTATACAGATACCCTGAAGTCCATCGCGATGAAGTAGATAGACAAATTAGGGAAATGCTACAACAAAAAATAATTACACCTAGTTATAGCCCCTACAACTCCCCCCTTTGGGTGGTACCAAAAAAAATCATTAATAATGGAGAACAAAAGTGGCGCATTGTAATAGACTACCGCAAACTTAATGAAGAAACCATAGACGATCGGTTTCCCATGCCCAATATCGAAGAATTATTTGATAAATTGGGAAAATGCAATTATTTTACTACCTTAGACCTGGCGAAAGGATTTCACCAGATCGAGGTTGACCCTCAAGATAGAGCAAAAACTGCATTCTCGACCAGAGACGGTCATTACGAATTTACAAGAATGCCATTTGGGCTTAAAAATGCCCCGGCTACCTTTCAAAGATTAATGAATTACGTCTTAAAAGATTTCATAAACAAAACATGCGTGGTATATTTGGATGATATCCTTATATTCTCCACGAGCTATTTCGAACATTTGGTTACATTAAAAAAAATAATGCAGAAATTACGAGAGTGCAATTTGAAAATTCAAATTGACAAATGTCACTTCGCGGACATAACTACAAATTACTTAGGGCATACCATTACAAATAATGGAATCAAACCGGATGGGTCAAAATTAGAAGCTATACAAAGAATGAAGCCCCCAACGAATGCTAAGGGAATTAAGCAATTTCTCGGAATAACGGGTTATTATCGAAAATTTGTTAAAGATTACGCTAAGGTAGCATACCCTATGATCAGATATTTAAAAAAAGACGCAAAAATTGATCCAAAAAACGAAGAATATTTTAGTTCATTTAATAAATTGAAAACATTGTTGAGTAGCGACCCCATTTTGAAAAGCCCTGACTTTAATAGACCTTTCACATTGACAACAGACGCATCTAAGTATGCAATAGGTGCGGTACTTAGTCAAAATAGTCATCCAATATGTTATATTTCACGCACCCTAAATGACCACGAGAAGAGGTATTCCACCATAGAAAAGGAACTACTCGCAGTAGTTTGGTCTGTGAAACATCTTCGTACTTATTTGTATGGAAGGAAATTTACTATTTGTACTGACCATAAACCATTGGTTTGGCTCAACGGAATAAAGGAACCAAACATGAAGTTACAAAGGTGGAAAATACAATTGAATGAATACAACTTTGATATCACTTACATAAAAGGTAAACAAAACTGTGTTGCGGATGGACTAAGTAGATTTATTAACACAAAAAATGATAAAGGTATTGACGAAATTACTGTGAACGGCGATATATTTAATAACGAAGAAAATTATGATAATTGTAGTATGGACGTTGAAGTAAATTCTACAATTGCTACGATACATAGTGCACTAAATGACAGCTTGGATTACATTCCTATAACAGAGAAAAACATTAATATATACAAGAATCAAATATATTTACAAATTGGAAATAAAGAAAAGATCACTAGAAAAATTATTCACAAAAAATGCCAAAATTTTTTAACGATTGATAATCAATCAAATTTATTCGAACTAATGAGCAACGTCATACTGGACAAGGGAATTATGTGCGTCTATTGTGAAAACGACGATTTAATGGAAAAATTCCAGAATATTTATGTTGACAAATTTCAAAACAAAAACTTAAAAATTCTAAGATCAACAATAAAATTAAAAGACATAACGGATACAAACGAGATGTTGACTATTATCAAAGACGAACACCTGAAGAATAACCACAGAGGCATAAATGAAGTATTTTTGGAATTAAAAGTCAAATTTTTCTTCCCCAATCTAATGAAAATAATAACTAAATTCATTGATAATTGTGATATATGCAAATTGGCTAAATACGATCGTCAACCTCCAAAAATTCCTTACCAGGTAACCGAAACGCCAAGTCAATTTAATGACATTGTACACATTGATATATGGTTTCCATACAGAAACATTATGTACCTTACTACAGTTGACAAGTTTACTAAATACGCTACATTTCACAAAATATCGGATAGAACATGGGTTTCCATTTTAAAAGCTCTTAAAGAACGAATTCAATTTTTAGGTAAAATGAAAAAATTAGTATTCGATAACGAAAGATGTATATTACACAACGCAGTAGAATTATTTTTAAAAGAAAATGACATTGATGGACACAGAACAACAGCTTATAGCAAAACTGGTAACGCAGATATCGAACGTCTCCATGGTACACTGAACGAACATTTGAGAATTTTAGAAGTAGATAAACTCAATAATGATGATTTAGACGAGAAACTGTACAAAATAATAAATTTTTATAATAATACAATCCATGTTACAACAGGAAAGAGACCAATTGACTTTCTCACAAAAAATTATGATCAAGAATACATTAAAACCCTTTGCGAAAAATACAATCAGGAAAAAATTAATAGAATAAATAAACTAAATCAGGACAGAATTGAACAGATCAGTTTGCATGATGATATAGTAGTGAACAGGGAAATACCTAAAAATAAACCTAAATATAAGAAATTGACAAAGTATTCGAAAGACAATAATTACATCATAGATACTAGCAATAAGAGAAATACTAAATATTATAAAACCCAATTAAAACGCAAATATAAATATGAAATCGATAATGAACAAGAAAATACGTAGAAAAAAAAACCTAAATATAAGAAATTAACAAAGTATTACAAACATCCCTTTCAGAATGATTGCATTACTGGTACTGGTGTGGGCGTCCCTAGTGGCAACCCAACCAACATTGGAAATTACATCGTGCACATCCGAAAATGGATACGAAATAGTAAAAATGGATGAGAGACGTGTTATAAACTCATACCAAAAGATATTACATGTCGTCAATCTGACAACATATGAAGAATTAATTACTCTTATGGAAGATAATATTGCTTCCTTAAGTCTAAGTAACAAAAACGAAGCTGAATATCTCATGTTATTAAAAAAAGAAATGAGCGAGCTCAAACATAATTTCAATTTATTGATTCCCCATATTTTTAAGAACCATAGAATTAAGAGGGGCTTACTTAACTTTATCGGTAGAGGTTTTAAATATATTACAGGGACTATGGACGATGAGGATGCACAAGAAATTTACGATCACCTCAAAAATCTTGACACTAACACTAGAAATGCAGTCAATGAAATTAATAACCAAATAATTATAAATAATAACTTAATAAAAAATATGGATACAATTAGTAAGCACATTAATCAACAACAACTTAATTTAAGCTTGTATTTGGAACAAATCCAGGAAAAAACAAATATTGTTCTTTATTTTGAGAAAAGATCTATGCATTTTCTACAATTATATATCGATATACAAACCGTAAGCAGTCAAATAGAAAAATTTTCCGATATAATCCTAATGAGCAAATTAAATGTATTAGCACATGATGTTTTAACTGACGAGGAAATAGACAGGTATAACTTGACTATAGAAATGATGCCATATATTCAAACAAATGTAATTTTTAGCGACGATTCACTAATTTTTGTCTTAGGTATTCCAAAGTTTTCAGATAAAAAATTTCATAATGCACTAGTAGTACCAATGCCAAATAAGAACTTTGAAGAATTAAATTCACCTACTCTTGAAATTATTATTCAAAATAACACAATTTATGATAATTTGGATGGAATTATACAAATAAAGAAATTAAAAATAAGTAATAACTTTTGTATAAAAAACATGTTTAATGAACATAATATTTGTGAATTTAAATGTAATAATAAAAATTCAATTGAACAATTGTCAAACAATTTGCTAATTATCAAAAATTTTCCTGTAACAACAATAAACCAGAATTGCATTGCTGGAGATCTAATTATACGTGGGAATAATATAATAAAATTTCATTCGTGTAAAATCAGAATACAAGATTATGAATTTTTCAACCACGAACAAATATTTATGAATAGCGTAAACATACCTCATGTCTATTTCAATTTGACTAAAATTGTGAACAATATAACTTTAAAAAATATACACTTAAGTACAATTTCAAATAGAAAAGAAATTGAATATATTGACTATAAAAGTAATAGAAATACTTACCTTGCCATATCAGGCAGCATGATTATTTGCATAATTTTGATTATATTTGCATTTTTATTTTTTAAGAATAAAGGAAACACACATGTAACAAAAATTGAGCTGCAAGAGAAAAACATATTTCCAATAATGAAAAAAAATTCTGTGGATCCTTTTGCAGGGACTGCAAAGATCTAGGTGTTGGAGGAGTTATGTATCCACACTGCATACACAAACATACATACATGAAATATCTTCGTCGTATCATTCAATGAAGATATTTCAATGTAATGTAAACATTGGGCATTCTTGGCCACTTGATTTCAATTCAAAGTAAACATTTATGAAATATCCAATTCAAAGTAAACATTTATGAAATATCCAATTCAAAGTAAACATTTATGAAATATCTTTGCTGCGTTGTTCAACGAAGATATTTCATCATCCTATTTTTTTGATGACTCTTGCAGTTTGATAGAGGGAGAAGCTTTGGAGCTTCTGGTTTGGATTAGTTTTAGTTTAGTTTTAAAATTGAATTTGAACAGGGAAGATATCCCGAAAATAAAAATAATTAATAAAAATAAAAAGTGTCTATTAATGTTAGGCATATTTCTATATGTATTATCACATATTAATGTATAATACTTACGTACATATATTTAAATTTATTCCGTAATGTATTCTAAATTTTGTATTGAGTAATCAAATATTCCATGGTATAAAATAGAAATCATTTCTTAAAAATGTGAATCGGCAAAAGATAGACTGTGTGCCATCAAAAAAGAAGATGTTCTCATTTTTCAATTAAGTGCAAACATTTTTGGTATGGATTTTATTTTTGATATGTACTTCCACTTTTTGGTTGAGAGAGATAAAATATTCCACAATACGTTCTCAGTTTTCTAAGAAAGAGAGAAGCTATTCTACGATATACTCTCAATTTTCTATTGAGAGAAAGTTCCACCATCTTCTCTCAACTGTTAGAGAATGTTCCAAATTATAGACTCAATTTTTTATTGGGTGAGAAACTACTTCACAGAGTGCTCGCAATTAAGTCATGTTTTATTGAGTGAGAGAGAGAGAGAGAGAATAAGAAGCGACACACTCTCAATATTCGAATTGTTTTCGATAGTTCCTCACAAATTTTGAGCACACTTGAAATATTGCCGCTGCTGTATTCGATATTGCTGTATTTTTATAGCCTTTTTCACAGTGTAGTTGTATCCACACACACACACACACACATTGAGGCTGCCCTGTCTTTCCCTTAAACTGCCTCCACACAGGCTCACTTACTTTACTGGCTGCAATGCTTAGGTCAGTTACACAGCATTGGATCATTTTAAACTTAAGTTTCTGCTGCTCTGCTTCTTCTTCATTTCTATATTATTTTTTTTGTATGCTACATAAAAATAAAAATTTTTGTTCCTTATGTTGTGCTGCTGCTCAAGAGCATCTTTTTAAATTAATCTTCATTAGAGTCAGAGTTGAAAAGCGTGTACGATATGTGTGCGAACTGTTGAAAGGCCAGAGTAAGGTACTACTTATGACATGGAAGAGAGAAGGAGAGAGACATAGAAGGTGTGGGAGAGAAAGAGGCGCAAATGAAAAGAGCGCTGTATAGTCATGCTCTATGCTGTTTATGTTGTTGTTGTTGTTGTTTTTATTATTATTTTTAGTTTACAGAGTACCCTATAATTTGCCCTAATGACAGTAAGGTTGCCATTGATTATAAGTTAATTTCTGTTGCTTTATGGCATTGAGTGTGACTCCGTGCGCTTGCTTAACGATGAAGTTATATGAGAAATTGATTACAGCCCACGGAAAAGCAGCAGGAGAAGAAGAAGAAACGCTATTGTGTAATTTTCCCCAGAAAAATAACAAACAAAATTGAAAATATAAAAAATGTAATTAATGAATATTTTTCTTTATACTTTTTTAATGATTTTATTTGTTGCGATGAAACAACCTGATTTCCATTCTTCTTCTTCTTCTTCTTGAGCGGTGTCGAGCGCACTAATTAGCTTGACTGGGCTTAAACCTGTAGTGAATTATAGCTAAACGTAGGTGGTCTGCTATGGCAAAGGTTTGGTTTTAATTTCTCTATTTCGGAGTTAACTAAAGTTCATTAAATTCTCTGCGCCCGCTAGTGTTTTTATTTGTTTAAGTATCTTTCACTTTGATAAAAATCCACATCACACACCGCACAAACGCAAAGTAAACATACAGAAATTGGGTCAAAATTTTTGGCCAAACACACACGCACACACACCCACACACACAAATCACAGCATATTTTTAGGCATACTCGCATAATAATAAGTGTCTGCTGGTCTATGAAAATTTATGTGTTTTCATAAATTTGTTTTCGAACACTTTGCCCAACTTTGGGTTCATTCAGCTGCTGCCGTTCTGTTGGCTGTTGTCAGTTGCGTGAGTTTTCCACAGAGCTCTTACGCGTACCCGCCTAAAAGTATGCACAATAGGCAGTTAAATTTATGCATGTCACACTAGAAACCAACGCGAGAATCGGACTTGCGGTGTTATTTCCGTACGCACGTGTTTATAACTATTCAATCAGAGAGAAAGAGATAGAAAGTGAGAGAGATAGAAAGTGCTGGGAATAGGTGAGCGTGGAGGGGGGAGGGGGGGGGGGGGGGAGGAGAGAGGGAGAGAGAACGCAACATTTACTAATGTTCAGTTTTTCAATGACTACACTTTATTTGCATTTATTATGTGTTGCATACTTTGGCGCCGCATGCTTTCTTTACTTTACTTTTAATGGCACAACAGCCCATGGAGGGCCTAGGCCGAGCTCTTCGCATCCACTCATGTTGTGCGTGTTATATTTTTACATGAATGGAAGGGACCTACAGTTTAACGCCGAATCCGAACGGCGGAGCGAAAAGCTTTTCATAGCAATTTTTACTCTTGTAGGTTTGCCATTGCCTGCCAAGAGGTGGTGAAGGTACCGCGTAGAAAAATTATTTTTTCTACTTTTTGATTTTGCCTGTGCCGAGATTCGAACCCCGGAGACTCTGCGTAGCAGTCCAACGCACTACCACTACACCACAGCGACCACATGCCGCATGCATGATGCATAAATAATTTGTAAATTAAGTGTCAACAAAAATTTGGTTTGTTGTAATGTAACAACTGCAAAAAGTTTCTTTTTTGCTCTTAGAAATTTAACCTTTTTGTTTTAATACTGAGAATTTTGATTTTTAAATAAATTATGGTGAGCACCTAAATTATGTAGCAAAAATATTGTTACGCTTCCAACAAGATAAATCCAGAACTTTGAAGCTTTACAATGAGAGCGGAGAGAGAGCAAGTCTACCCAATGCAAGAGAGACGAGGTGAGAGCAATAACTGAATAACAGCAAGTTTTTGGAGGGAGTAATCGAGAAACGAGTTGTAATCGGTTTCCTTTTCGATTAATAGAGCCCATTATTTTAACAGAGTCATGTCATTGGAAGTAATGCCAAATATTCACCCTTATTCCAGATTCCGTCGTAACAGTTACGAATTCGTAACTCCATTCGTAAACTCAAATTATTTGTATTCTGGAATTTCATCGCAGAATGCGTGTTACAAGTAGAAAGGACTGCAAATGAAAGAGGCATATTCAATCCTTACGTGTATAAGGACCTTTGAAATCTTCACCATAACGACGAACCTAGAAACTAGTAAACTTTTGGAAGTTAATATGATTTGCAAATGTAAATCGTGGATCAATCAAATTCCCCAAATCAAGAAACTCCTCAACTCCTCAACTAGTTTTCAGTCCGGTTTTTGGTCTGAACTTTTCAGAATTTTGCAAAGTCGGGCAGTCCCAAATCCAAATCCTAGATCCACTACTGTCTGAATTGCTACAACATTTCCAATAGTTAATAGTTTCGACACGAGAGATATCAGTTAAGAAGTAATTTTCAAATTCTCAGCAATTGATCTAACCAAGTCACACCGAGATCTCAGCACAAAGTTCACAAGCACCTAATTCTTACCTCATTTCTTATTCAAGATCAATTTGCAGCGAGACACTTGCTGCAGTTATTAAGAAGCTGCTGAATTTTTATTCACTTCAAAAGTATTGTCCAATCAGTCCACTGTCCAAAAATCAGTTATGCGAATATTTAGAATTACTTAGTTAGGAAATACTCGTACTCCTTTTTCACATTACTTCCATGTCTTTCTCAATTAACTTAATTGCATTTAAATCACACACGCATGAATAGCAAAAAATAGCAATGCACGCAAGAGTAAATAAAAAACACTAAAAGTTTATTTAAAATTGTCTAAATTGAATTGAATTAATACATGCACAAATAAATCTTTGGGTGCTAAAGATGCCCGCTCAAATGCTAACTACAGAAAAGTCTTTCACACAATTTGCATAAATACAAACAAACACACATACGTTACGTTACGTTACGGTACGTTACGTTACGATACGTTACGTAACATATGTTTGTATGTACATTAAATGAATAAATACGTACCATAACATAAGAATATTTCTATAGACGGAGTAGAAGTGACTGTGTGACTGTGTGTCATTTAATAAATTAACTCGTTGCCGCTTAGTTTGCCTGCTTGTTTGTTGAATTAATGGAGCGGAATTGTAGCTTTGAAGTGTTTCTTTCTGATGCCATTTTATTTAAATTTAAAATGTTTAAATTTAAAATTCAATTTATGTAGTTTAACATTTTCTTTTCTCACACTTTTGCACGCTCTCCCACTCTCTCGTTTCATTGCCGCCTTTGGTATTCTTGCTGTCTCTTTCTCCGAAAATCATTTTGTTTATCTTTGCAAACTCAGAAATATTGATAGACACAATAAATTGTATGCTACATACTATGCTACACCCCTACCCTCCGCCCCACCCTCCATTAGGTCAAGTGTTTAGTATCTGCTAGCTCAAATACTATGTATAGCTGTGTGTGTGTGTGTGTATGTGTGTGTGTGTTATGCTCTTGACTAGAAATGTTAGTCTATTCAATATTTTGTGTCGTTGTTATTGTTGTTATTGTTGTCAGTTTTGTTGTTTTACTACCAGCCAGCCAGCGAGCCAGACAGACATAAATATAAACAAAAACATCAGCAACACAAGCAGCAACAGAAGCACTGTACTCGTACTTACATATGAAAAAGGACAGTTTTGCCGAGTTGTAGTCTAGATTTGGCTATGATGGAATATCAGTGTTGGGTAAAAACAATACATAATGCGTTGCGAACATGAATCATCTAAGAAAATATGTATGTCGAAAAATGTAAAGAGTGTAAAAAATTGCAGGCCCGAGAAGATTTTCATTCAGACTCCTCATCTCCTCTTGCTCACTTGTTTGTGGCCAGGTTCCCAGGTTCCGCAAAGGCATAAGAAATCTTCACATAATTCACTCATCGATGTAGAAATAATGTAGAGAATGATGAATATAACTTGCACAACATGAATGGATGCAAAAAGCTCGGCCAAGCCAAGGCCCTTCATGTGCTGTTGCACCACTAAAAAGGAATACTTAGCATATTCTATACTTAAATTCTATTGATTTTACATTTGAATGTAGATAATGTAAATAAGTAGGTATAGATATCTTTACTTTACTTTACTTTTAGTGGCACAACAACCCATGGAGGGCCTAGGCCGAGCTTTTCGCATCCACTCATGTTGTGCGTGTCATATTTGTACATGAATGAAAGGGACCTACAGTTTAATGCCGAATCCGAACGGCGAAGTGAAAAGCTTTTCATAGCAAATTTTACTCTTGTAGGTTTGCCATTGCCTGCCAAGAGGTGGTGCCGTGTAGAAAAATTATTTTTTCTACTTTTTTTTTATTTTGCCTGTGCTGAGATTCGAACCCCGGACACTCTGCGTAGTAGTCCAGCGCACTACCACTACGCCACAGCGACCACACAGGTATAGATATCTTCTTTTAATAAAATGGAAACTGCCAGCATACATGAGTTTTGATTCTAATCGCACGTAAAGTTAAGTAGACAATTTTGGACTTTAGGCTTACATTTCAATGTCGAAAAATGTAAAAAATATATAAATATTCGAATTCATCAATTTAAAATATCGGAAACTTTTCGAACGGAAATATTGTAAAGTCACATTAAAATGTGGGCAATGTAAACGACCATTGATATTTTTTATAACAGAAGATTTTTCAATTATAATTCTATATTATTGTAGAAGTGGTCGCTGTGGCGTAGTGGTAGTGCGTCGGAATGCTACGCAGAGTGTTCGGTGTTCGAATCTCGGCACAGGCAAAATCAAAAAGTAGAAAAAATAATTTTTCTACACGGCACCACCTCTTGGCAGGCAATGGCAAGCCTACAACAGTAAAAATTGCCTATGAAAAGCTTTTCACTTCGCCGTTCGGATTCGGCATTAAACTGTAGGTCCCTTCTATTCATGTACAAATTTAACACGCACAACATGAGTGGATGCGAAAAGCTCGGCCTAGGCCCTCCATGGGCTGTTGTGCCATTAAAAGTAAAGTAAATTATTGTAGAAGTGTAGAAAATTGATTGAGGTTCATGGTTCAAATGTAGAGAACTAAAAGAATACGCGTTGAAATTACTATGAAGCCTATATTTGAATGTAGACAATACAATATAAATGATTATAGTTATTTTTCTTCTTTTTTTTGATCGGTCAAGGTTCACATTTTTATATACATAAATAACAGTGAACGAATATTTGAAAAGGTATTTGATTTAGGTTAATATTATCATGTAGAAAACTGTAGTGAATGAAAAAGACCTTCAAAATTGGTTTAAAATTTAAAAAATTATTTTTCTTAAGATTATATTTTGATGTAGACAAATGCAAGATATGTAGAAAATGAGACGATCGATGAAATTTAAACAGCAGCTTTCCTTCCACCATTGTCAAAGTTTACATATGAAACCTGACAATCGAAATGAAAATAATTTATACTTTAGTATAAGAATATAAAGAAAATTATAAGATAACTGTTTTATGTTTTGCAAATCAAATTCTATAAAGTCTACATACAAATGTAGACAATATAAGCGTTGCTTTTTTTTGCTCGGCTTTAACTTTGATGGAGGCAATATAAAAATTACCAAATAATTTAGTTTTTATTTAATCTTAAATCTCATATTCTCGAAAGTTTACATTTGGATTTAAAGAATGTAAAAGTTGTAGAGCTTTTAAATGCATTTAATAAAAAGTAGAGACACTTATTACAATGATTTTTTGTGTAATTGTGGAGAAATATATAGTAAAAAATAATCAGTAAGTTGTTCAGGTTGGTGTTACAGAGTAATATTACGCAATCCAAAGTTTGTCTACATTTTAATGTAGAGACTAAACTATATATAGACATTACTAAACTATATCTGCACTAATATATCACATGAATGTAGATTATGTAGCACAAACACTGTCATGCACACCAAACAACACTTGTCTATTAGATTCAAGTACATGACTGACAGATATCCTACAGATATGTAAATTTTGTCGGCTTTTTGTCGACATCAAAATGCAAAGGAATTAACTTGAGTTTAGTGTAGATTTACCATTTTAAATATTTGCCGATTTTGATTTTGAACTTTATTCAGTATTTTCTTGATTGCAAATTTTTAAGCAAGTAAATAAAAAACAAGGTTTAAGAAATAATTAGAAGCAAATGTGAAGATTCACACTTAGGCTACAATTTATCTTAAGCGTCTGCTGCATTATGTTGTAATCGATGTCGAGAGCGCAATTGTGTTTTTGTACGATGTATTTAAAGGAATGTGGCAGACTATGGCTCCGAATCATCTTCTTCTTCTTCTTTTCTTTCTTATACCTTGGTATGATAATCGTGTTAGGACGTAAGATTGGTAAATTTTAAATTACCATTCCGTGGAGTGGAATTGAATTAATTATTTTTTCCCATTCAAATCAGTTACCAGAAAAAAAGTGACTACTGCAAAGCATTTCTGCTCGGATATGTAGCATTTGAGAGATTTATTCACAAATTTGAAGTTCTATTCTTCTGGAATAGAACGGTAGCCCCGGGAAAAAGTACAATATTGCACTCGCATGTTTGGCTGAGTAAATGCATGCCTTTGCTGTGCTCCATTCACCTGTGGTTCTTCGCTGTGTCTACGCCATTAAGTGTGCGTGTGTGTTTTCTCTACAAGTTTTGAATTTCTGGCATTTTCTCTGTGCTTTTAGCCCTGCTATTTTGCTTTTTGCAGCTTTCTTACTTCCAGCTATGCAGTAATAAAAAAAAAACAAAAACTATAGCACCGCAGGTAACATTAGCAAACAAGCAAACACACACATAGTCATTCACATACACATATGCACCTGCAAGCTCCTGCACATATTTTCATCTAGTTTTAATTTTAACGGTTGTAGTAGTCGGTATTACACTCAGCAAAATATGTTTCGCTAATCCGTCAACAGCACTAAGTTGATTTATTCTCAAAACTTCAACTAGCGACTTGCTATCGATCAACACTAAATGAAACAATTAAAAACTTGAAATGTTTACAATTGAAGGGTATTCGCGCTACTTCCATTAACTATGTTTAAATAAATCATAGAATTTGTCCTAATTATGCCCTGAAAAATTTGAGTAACAAAATCTATATGAATTTTTCTCTGAGTGTATTGGCAAAATGGCGTTTTTTCGTACAACTTTGTCTTCTCTCCTGCCATTCTCTCTTTCTCTTCATACTCGCTCACTGTTGCCGTTGCTCATTGTATTTGTTGCCTTATTTGGCATTTTTTCTTCTACCATTCAAACTAACACTGCCGCAGTAGCAGCAGGAAGTTTGAAATTTGACATGTTCCTGCGCCCTCTTCTATTTGCTGTGAAACTACTACCTACTGCCAAGGGTGGCGGGTGTGAGTGGGAGCTTCTGCTGCTGCTAGGTAGTGACTGTTTTGGAATTTATGGTAGGCACTCGGTATTGTGTATTTTTACTACTCTTTTTCCAACTATTTCTCTTCATTTTGTTACACATGCCCGATGTTATTGGTTGCTTCTGGCTGCTTCTGGCTGCTGCCCATAGCAGCATTTGCAAGACAAGATTTACAAATTGATGGATTGCCAGTGCTAAACAACAAAGATGGATGCCTAAAAATAGTTTGTATGTGCATAGGAGTAGTTAAAGTTTTTGGTAATGACATGAATGACATATGCGTTAAAGGTGACTTAGGAATAGAAGGAAGAGCAACAAAACAAGTAAAGAATTCTCTAACTAGTTCATAGTAGTTTTTCATAGTGTATAAAAATTTGCAAGATTTGCAGCAAAATTGAAATTTTATGTTGTTTATTTTCAGGGTAAATAGTAGATTTTCTTGCTTCAGAATAGTTACTTCGTGAACAAACAAAGACTTTGAGCATTCTGGATTAATTCATACTTCCTTCTTCTACTTTATAAATGTACACATTTTTTTTGTACAACTTTTGCTTTTTTCGATTAATGTGCCAATCAATTCTTCATTCATCATTCTTCATTTTCCTTTCAGATATTATAAAAAAAACACATAGATTTTATCATTATTTCTTTGCTAATTCTCAAAAAACATCCAAGCCACATAAATTTACGTAATTTTTCTTAACATATTTTTGCTTCTATTTCACTAATTTAAGCTGCAGAAGCAGAAAGCAAATGGAAAAATTTGAAAAATGATAAATTATTTTCCTAATTATAAATGGTCAAAAAATGACAACGCTGCAATTGTTGTATCCTTACAACAGCAACAACAACAAAATACCAAACTAAATACTCGGAGATGTTGACGCGTCAACATTTTTATTTCAACAAATTTTCATGCAACAACAACAACAATATTAATAACAACCCAAGAAAATAATTACAGTTACAAGTCAACAAAAAGAAAGTGTAATAAAAACAGTTATTAATGCGTGCGTTTTTGTTATTGTTGCTGTTGTCTACTCCAATTTGTATAACTGTATTCCTTTTGGTCAACTCTGCGTATACCCTTGCTGGTGCTCTCACTCTTCTACACTGGCTAGCTCTTCTTTACTGACATGACTTTACCTTTTTCACCACACCACCCAGCTCTCTTTCGAAAGCCGTGCACTCCTTTGCTGGTCGCTTTCCTTAACGGTTTCTCTCTGCTTCATTGCTTTGCTCTCCTGACTCTTCTTTCCAACTATAACTTAAGTAAATTCATAATAAATGTGACTGGTCGACTCCTCTTTCATTCTCGCGCACTCTTTCGCTTAACGGCACTCGGCGCGGCGCGGCGCTCTAACTGTTAGGTTAAGTAAGAGAATTCATAATAATAAATATGTACTTATGATGATGGCTACTCGACGCCAACATGTCATAATGATTATTTGCGCCATTTTATTTTTTGTTCCTCCGCTGACTTTGTAATAAATTATGTTGCAATCGTTGCAATCACATTAAGAAAGAATTTTAACTAAATATATACGAGTACTTACATTAAAGTTGAGAATTTTGTACCTAATTTTTTTTTTTTGGCATATCTACTTAATTTAAATGTTTTCTCAATTTGAGGTTATGTTGACACTAGAGCCTAAGTAAATATTAGGTTTTTACTACTTAAGTATTACGTTGTAATCAAAAATGTGTTTTTACGTTGTTGTTTTTGTTGATAAATTGCGGTTTTCCTAATTTTTACATAAAATCTTTCATTCAACTGGTTACGCTGATTAGTTGACTTTCAAATTTATCATAGATTTTTGTGTACGTTTACAGTAGAAAAGCGTGTATTGAAATTAAATTCATAATTTTTATAACACAAAACGCACTTAGTGTCATTTTCTGTTCATTGTTTAACGATTGCTTGATTGCGTTTTCAAATAATTTTCGCGTATTTACCAAAGAATTGTAAGGCTAAGTGATCTTCTATAACCCTCTCTCTCTCTCTCTCTCTCTATCTATCTTTATCTCTCTATATATCTCTCTCTCTCTTTCGCTCTCTCTCTCTCTCTCTCTCTTTCGCTCTCTCTCTCTCTTTCGCTCTCTCTCTCTCTTTCTTTCGCTCTCTCTCTCTCTCTTTCGCTGTCTCTTTCGCTTTCTCTCTCTCTCTCTTTCGCTCTTTCTCTCTTTCGCTCTCTCTCTCTTTCGCTCTCTCTCTCTCGCTTCCTCCTCTCTTCAATTTTGCATAGTCAATGAACGAAACTGAAAATTTTATGGGGAAGAACGGGTCTTTTTGTCTCGCTTATCGATTTAGAATTGTTAAGGAGATAGGCAATTGGGCAGCATTTTGATGAAACTTGTTGACGTTTCTCATTGTATTCTATATCAATATTTCTCTATTTTACAACTGTCAGCTCGCCGATCGCATCGAATTATAATTATTAAGTGTATGAATAGTAAATAAGTAACACAATAAGTCAAAAGCTTTCGAAAAATAGCGTTGTTTAAGGAGACTAGTCTCACCGCATAGAATCTACATGAAACTTCTAAAGAGATTTTCACAGAGTTTGATGAGACTGGTCTCATCGTTTAACAGCGGACTATTGTCATCTACTTTATTCCCCCGTCACTCCAATAAATCCTTAGATCAACAAAATCCAATTTAGGTGACATAAATTTGTTTTCTTTTCTCTCTCTATCTCTCTCTTTTCTCCCCTTTGGATGGTAAATGAGAGCTACAGTATCGAATGACTCTCGTTTTAGGTGGTGCGTATGCCATAAATTGCAATTTAATTTGAAATTAGATAATGAAGGGGAAATCAAATACTAAATTCAGAGACACACACTCAAGTGTTTCGAATTTCAGAAATATTGAAGTAGTTGTTTATGTTGTTATGAAAATGAGGGATAATTTATATTAAAACCTTAACAGCCGGAAATTTACGTATGTTGACTAAAACTATTATCATCATTATCGTCATATGCAGTAACAGCAACAGTAACTACTGCACAAATAGCAACATTTGAACACATTTTCGAAAATATTTCAAATGCTTCAATCACAAATGAACACTAGAGAGCGATGCCTAACTGCTACAAACGGCTTGCAATCACAATCACTGCATATAATCGAGAGGTGCGGAAGAGGGGGTGTGTGAGTGTAGATAGGAAAGGATTCACCTGACAATATTAATGAAACTCAAATATCCTGTATTTGTTACAAACATACATACTAGCTACATACATATGCTACAGAGCTCTTTTTAATATTTAACGACTAGATATTATGGCTAGATATGCTGTAGTTAGAAGTACATAGATAGATAGTAGCTAGGGTACTATATCTAAGAACAAAATGGAGAAATAGGTTGATATCTACACACAAAGTACATATATATATATATATACATATATATACATATGTATAGGTATATGTTTATGGTTGGAGTGTATTTGTTTTTGTGCTGCATGAAATATTTCTGATTTCTGAATGTGCCCCAACGGAATCAGAGCTGGAGCCGTAGTCAGAGTCTGTTTGCTGCTGCTGCTGCTGCTGCTGCTGTTGTTGTTTCTCTACTAATACAGAACCTGCACAATTTTATAGTACAACTCATGCTACACATTCACGAACACATACTAACTACAATTTCTACAACTAACTACTATTACGATTTCCACTTCCTAGCAGCCTTCCTACCTTGCTAACCACCTGCATATGTATGATAAATATTCTAGATACAAAATACAACAATGCAATGTGCAATGTGCAATGTGCAATGTTGTATTTTAAAGTCCCGTGAGAAATTTGCAGCAACATTTGTAAGTCGACATGGTTCTGCATTTGTTGCTGTTGAGTAACTACTCATGCACATGTATGTACCATGCATATGTAACATGTACATTGTACATATGTACTCGTATGTACATAAGAATACATTTGGATACTAAATTCGTTGTTTTTGTTTCGTTCATTTTTATTTCACTTTCGTCTTTTATTCACCTTTTTTTATAATATTATATATTTTTGTATGTAACGAAAGCGGACGCAGGTTGTAGCTAAAAGGATAGAAAGAGAGAGGGAGTGAAAGTAGTAGAAAAATAATCTACAACTGCAGATGAAATATTTATTTGCAATTCCCTAAACTAAAAAAATATAGCAGGAGTATTATAGAACAGCAGCAAGTAAACGCTGCAAGACTAGGGTTGCCATTAGATCCATTTTGAAGGCAAATATATGTAATAGGTATACGGTCCGGCGACCATTAGGTATATTGAACTACCTTTCAGGTAAGCTAAGCTAATTGCCACCCCTGCAATATTGGCCAATACTGTCTCAGTTATTAGTGCCTCCTTCTACTAATGAGTGCCTCGCAGAAGAATGACTTTCATTCCTATACTTTTCATGTGTTCCCTTAGTTAGTGCAATGACTCGTTATTTATTATTTATTATTCTAGTTTAATTTAAGGCCGTTGTCACTGAGAAATCTCAGTTAGGGTTTCGGCTCAAAATTAATGATATCCAAACCATAGTGACCCGTAGTGACCCAGATACATTTTTCTCCTGAAATTGATTACCTCGCGATGCAAGGTGTTGTGCTCTGACATATCATTCCCCTTCTGTCAAAAACGACAGCTGCTGTCCAGTCATATGCCAAGATTTCTCTTTCAATTAGAACTCAATAAATCTAATTAGTAGTCTAATCTTAGGAACCTAAATAGACTGACTAACGAATCTTTTCTTTCCTTCTTATTTCATCTTTAATAGGTTGGTGTTTGTTTGTTTAATAGGGTTCGAGTCAAACCTAGTTCTTGCTTTCTAATTATTTTTACTAACTTATCTTGAGATACAGCGCTGATCTTTTTGAATCAAAGATTTGAACCCAGAAGGGGCTTCGACTCATAAAGTTTTGGAATAAAAGGTCTTAGACAATTGGGTAATTAGCGATTAAAGACCCAATTCCCTAGTGCATTCCTCAATTGGCATGTAAATGTTTCGAAAATGGATTTCAGCTTGGGTGCTGTGATCGATGCTGAGCACACATTAATCTTCAAAAGGGGTTGAGAAGTCGCAGAGTAATTTTTTTCTCAGTTAAACGTGTCTGACGGCTCTTGTCGTGGATTTTCCCCCAAAATTGGTGAGCCGGTGTTTGATAATCTCCAGTGGTTGTCTATTCTTAACATAATCACGTTTTATTTGAAAATACTTAGGTCACTGTGATTTGGATTAGGATTAAGTGCAAGTCTTAAGAAACGAATACTGAAGTTTCGGGGACTGAAAAATGCAGGCTAGGGATTCTCAAGTTTCCAAAGTTTCGCTCTCAATTGAATGGTCTCAGAAAATCTATAAAAATTATTTAAAATCACGTAACGTTTTTCCGAAGCCTATCGAACTCTCCTGTTCCATCTAAACAATATGGTAATCCTATACAAAGCTGGCAATCTGCAGCAACATCAGCAAGAAAGCGGCAGCAGTAGTAAAAGCATGAAACTAAATTTCAAACTAAAAAACACCTGCTGCAGTCAATGTACTCAAGTAGTAGAGAAAAAATGGTACAGAGCAGCTAGACACCACCCATGCTATGCTCAAAATTTATAAATTCCGTATATTAAATTCCCAGCAGACGTGGGATTTGAATACCTACCTTCTATTTATACCAATACATACTACACACAATACTAAACACACACACACACAATCAGCTGTGAATGTACTACAATTGTAGCTTGCCAGCGTTGCTTTGTTGCACTGGCTTTGCTTTGCTTTGCCTTGCTTTGCTAGCTCGCTCGACTGTGAGCTTAAATTCATAGTTTTCGTTTAGCCAAAAGTTGTAACAGTGAATGAAGCTATATACTTACTTAGTGTAAAGAACACAGCAACAGCATTGAATTGCAGGAGGGTATTTGTGAGTGTGTGCGTGTGTGTGTGTGTGTGTGTGTGTGTGTGTGTGTGTGTGTGTGTGTGTGTGTGTGTGTGTGTGTTTAAGTATGAACGTTACTGATTGTATTTACACTTTGCTCATACTAGATGCGATACTCCAACGTAAATAGTTCGAGTTGTTTTCTTTTATTTGTGTTAGCTTCATTCAGGTTCATGTGTTTGGGTTTTTTTCGCTTGCATGTTGGTTTTTGTTACATTTTTCCTCTCCAAGTTTCTAAGTCTCATTAATTTGTAGGCGTTTGTGATGAAGAAAAAACATGGAACAAAAATATAAAAGTTTTAGCTATAAACTTTATGTGTCGTAATGTTGATTAAAGAGATTGGCATGACTATGTACCACAAATTGCACAGACTCGAATGTGTTTGCCGAGATATGGTAGAAAAATGTATGCAGAAGCTTGTAACATTTTCATTTTGAGGCAGAGATAAGTTTGGAGTTGACTAAGAAGCTAAAGGGAACAAACTTAAAAAATGCCACACTCCCTCGCTCTCTCGCTTTGCAAGCAGATAAAGTATGGAACAGAGGTTGAAATGGAATAATCTTGAAAGCAATTGAAGGAAGGATATAAGTAGCAGATTGAGAGAAAGAGAGAGAAAAAAGGGGAAAAGAAGAAAAGAAGAAAGAAAGTAGTAGTATGTCGAGTAAGAAAAGAGAGAAGGAAGAAATAGTAGGAAAGCACAATCAAGAATGAATGCCGGCAAAAAGATCGGCTGCGGTTTTCCTTGCGCTGTTGTTGAAGAAAAAGAGAAGGACTTCAACTCAAGTAGTCTGCATACAGTATAGACTCTAGACCGACTATTCTCTCGATCACACATGCTTAATTCTACTCCAAAGTTGGTAAGACATTGTAGTAGTGATATGTCACTATTTCTCTTCTCTTCTCACTCTCTCTTATCACTCCTAATCACAATGCGGAGTTGTTTAGGCGATATCTGATTTAAATGGAAGTTGAACTGCCTTTGGAGGAGAACAAAAAGCAAAAAAGATTTGACACAATGCACAAAAACCCCAAATTTCATATTTCCAGATAGATTCAATCTGCAAGTGAAGTAAATGAGTGTTAAAAGCCTGAAAAGTCTCGCAATCATGTAAACGCATTTCAATGTACTCAAAAGCATCGGATGAAATATTTCATACAAGCAAAAACAAACAAACCTGAAAAGTTTTTGTAGTTACCGCTAAAGACACTATGGTTCTGCCATTTAACTCGCGATGTACATGTGTGTGTGTGTGTGTGTGTGTGTGTGTGTGTGTGTGTGTCTGAGGGTAATAAAATAAAACAGAAATGTTCAAAATGTCCTTCCAACACAAAAAACATACCATGTTTGTACATAGTAGAATATTAAATACAAACCTGCATTTCTTTAACCACAAATCCCATAAAAGTCTTTCATCATAAGCACACACATACACACACACAGACATAAAGAGAGAAAACTTTTTTCATACACCTGTGCAACATCACAGACACACCTACACACCTACACACAAACACACACACACACACACAAACACACACACACACACACACAAGAACAACAAAACAACAGCAAAATGGAATAGAATATTACAGAGGAAAAAAAAGAAAATTTTTGTGGAAAAATAATACATACCATATATGAAAAGTGAGGAAAAACGACTGAACTTTTCCATTTTTTTTCCTAGAAAAAGCATCAGGTGATGCATATTCTGTTTTGGGAAATATATATGTATATGTATATGTATATATGTATGTATAAGTATGAATGTGGTGTGTATGTATTTTATTACAACAAATCCATTTGTAAAATTACATGAAGAATACATTCAGCAACAGCTTTGTTTTCTATACCTGTTTTTTTTTTTTTTTTTTGGTAGTTTTTTATAGAAATATATTTATGCATACATATACAAATATGTGTATGTTTCACTTATACATACATACATATACATGTATTTGTTGTCTGTGCGTTCACATCTACTTTTTCTTTACACAAATATTTTTACAACTCGCAATCAAATACTTCGTCCATGTGTCTGCGATGCATGAATATGTTCAACTGTGGGACTCGATTTTGTTGTTGTTGTAATTTTTCTCTCATCTTATTATTCCACTTTAAATATTCTGTTTCTGAGTAATACTTCAATACATATTACTTAAGGTAGTAACTTGAGAGCTAAATTGATCAAATGGTGGCCGTAATAACTGGTCACTGCCGCATATGCCACACATGCCGCTTGTCGAGTATTAAGTACTACAGTGAGTCGCGCTCATATGACTTCTATAGAAGCTGTAAAGACGGAGAGGAGAACGAATCAATATCTCATTAGCTTCGTTTCTGCCCAGCTTTGGCTATCTCTACGAAATTTGCCCTAGATCAATACTTGCTAAATGACCTGTCCAACTTGCGTTCAAATCAATATTAGTGCAAACTACCGTATCAGTTCTTTTAAAGCGAACAAGCTCACATGAACCGAATCAAATGAAAAAATAAATTTTCTTTCCATGAACTCGTTAGCTTTTACTTATTTCTTATTGGAATTGTAATTTCTAAAATAAATAGCAGCAACGCGCTCTTGAACACGCCTATTCAATTGATTGCGCTGCAGCAAGAGCTCCAAAAGCGGATCGCTGTTGATAGCGCCAGTACCGCTGGCACGTGCCTGAGCCAAAATGTGCTCAGCTAAGAGATGATCATCATCAGCAGCAGCAATGGAAGCGGAAGTGGAACTCAAACTCGAACTCGAACTAGTTTCGGGTGCAGTACGAAAAAACGGTTCCATTTCTTGCACTGGACTGACATCGGCATCTTCCTCATGTTCTATACTTCTTTGTGATTCTAAATCATCAATTTTGTCATAGATCACGGCAGGTTCATCAAAACTGTAAGTATCTGAAGCGCTGCCAGTTCCTCTAGCTGCTGTACGATTTGTGCTGTCATGATAATGATAAGTGGGATAGCTAGCGGGATTGATAATGATGAACGAGGGCGAACCGACAGCCAAGCGTTGTGAGCTATCCGGATGGTTGGTATAGTGTGCGAAATATTGTGGCGGCAGTGATTGTAGAGGTGTAGATAGCGGTTGCAGAGTGGCTGCTTGTAGCGATTGAGGAGCCAGTAGTGGTGCCTGAGTTTGTGGTGGTGTCATAATTTGCCCATAAAATGGATACCCATTAAAGTAATAAGGCGCTGGGTAACGGTCGGGCCTGGCGGGCGCAGGTTTCTCCTTCAGCGGGTAGGGCACAAAAGAGTAAATGGGTTTGAATTCGTAGTTTGCTGGTGTTGTTGGTTTGGAAGGAAACGCCGATTGTGCTGGCAAAGGAAACGCTGAATAACCTCCATTGAAGAAAGGATATGGTGAAAAGTTGGTTGGTTTGTGGGTATGCAAGGAGCCAGGCTGTTTTGGTAGTTCGGAATATGTTGCAAGCACAGGTTTGCTCTGCTGATAGCCGTGGGACTCCTTTTCTGGCAAGAAAACTGGTTTTATTAGCATTGACTTTGGCTCCTTCTCTGGCGGTGGCTTTGATTGTAATGTGAATTCCATAATTGTGCGAAGGGCTGTACGTACAAAAAGAATGAAGATATTAAATCCAGTAAAGTCCTACGTTATGTATTTTACCATTGTCCTCTAGGAATCGGGCTTCTTTGGGAGTTTCTGTTGCATATGCTGCCGCAGCTACAACCACCAAGCACCCGAGCATTACCAGCCAATCATTAAGCAAAATCATTATTGTTAACTTCTTTGACTACAAAGTAAACTGTTGCTATTGCTTCAAGTTCCAAATGCTTTTATAGTAGACGCTTGCAAAAGATGCTCGCATAAAATATTCGCAAAAGAAAGTAGTCACCCCATTCCCTAATGAAGTTTAAGTTTCTTGGGTTGTTGCTACTTAAATTGTTCAAATTTGTTTCCTTTACAGTTTGATTTTTTATTGCGCTTTTTTATTGAGATCGAATATATATCGTACATATAGATCGTATCAGTTTAGTTGCGTGTTTTAAATGTATCTGGAGCAATTTGCATTTGATCGGCATTTCAAAAAGTGTTTATGTTTGTGTAAGTTTATTTTTGAGAGCGATCGTTAAATTATGCGCTGTGATCACTTTTTACGATCGTTCGTTCCTTTTTATGAGCAGCGTCTATGTTTATTCGTCATGAATGTGTTGCAAAAAAAAGAAAACAAAATACTTTAATGACATGCTCTAGAAATTCTACCAATAACGTCATAAAGCTTTTAATATTATAATTAGAAATTCGTACTAAAGTAGCCAGTAAACATTAGTATGCCAGGAAATAAATTCACTGTGATAATATATTCTGGTATTTTCTCTTCTGAAATTGAAAATCTTGATACTGTCCAAGTTAAGCTAAACAATTTATGTGCAGCAGCTAAAAATTTACCACTTCAACCCTTCAACGCGCTTGCTTAAGCACAGTTTTTGATTAATGACATTTCATAAATTGACACATTGAAAATTAGAAAAAGAAATCAACCAAAAAAAAATCAGTAAAAATCCATCAAGCGGCAAATAAATCCAAAAATCCAACAGCTACAAAATAAATATAAATATAACGAGAATCAAATATCTAAATAATAAAACGACATCCAGCAAAAAGGAACAAAAGAAAAAATGAATAAATAGAAAGAGAACATGAGAGAAGAGCATTACTTGTAAAAGTGGTTAAAATGCCTAAAAGTATGCCTAAATAAAATACATTCACTAACCGAAAACGAAAGAGCAAGAGAGAAAATTGAACTAGAAGCAGCAGGAGCAGCAACAGCAAATAAATAAAATAACCGTAAATGAAAATGGACAGCAAGGAATTGAACCGGAAATCCTTATTGATCTATGGATGCTGGATGTTGCCGGTATGCTTGCTTTCCAGCCTGAAAATATACTACAATATTCGAAAGAAATTAAGCTGTTGAGCTTTTTTCACTGTGAGCGCAGCAGAGAAAATGGGGCACTTTAGTGGACAAATGCCAAGTATAAGTAGTAACTACGAAAAGTTTGAAAGAAATACCGTACAAGTAAAGTACAACAAGAGGGAAAAACAACGTACAATTTATGCTATTTGGAAGAGGAAACACACATTGGAATTGCCAACAAAATAAAATGAGAAACTATTGAACCTGAAGCACAAAAAGTGCTAAGATTTGGGTGCACTCAAGAGCTGTAATTCTACTTGTTTGCGGCAACGAAAGCTTGTAGACGCTACCTCAAGGATTTCGTAGTAATACTAGACTTAGTAAAGACTAGCAATCGATCTATCAAACGAGACAGTGCAAATATTTGCCACTTTCCTTATTTGCCGGATACCTTAGGCTAGCAGGTATCCTTTACGATCAGTGAAAATTGGTAAATTGAAATGGTAGAGGAAAATGGATCGGGTTCTGAAGCTTGTCTTTTATTAAATGCACCAAATTGCATTAAAACAATTTTACCATCTGTAAAAGTGTAGCGCAGCGATATAGTAAACGAATGTGTAAAAAACATTAGAAGAAAGGGCAACAGCAAGGACATTCGTAGAGTAGGAGATCAGTGTGAGCGTGTGTGTGTGTGAGTGTGTTAGTGTGTTCTTACTTCTGTTGTATTTGCGCAACATTAAGCACACGGAAGTTGTTCTAAGTCTGGGCAATTTTGCACGGGATATGAATGGGATGTGGAATTTCAGTTTCTGTCCGTTGTCCTTGCTGCTGACATTTTTCCTTCTTATTCCTCCACTGCTGCATGGCAGTTTCACTTTTTCCACTTTTTCACAGAGATTTCTTTCGGCCGTTGTTTTTGTTGTCGTTATGTTGCATAGGTATATTTTCGATTTATATCTCTTAGCATTCAGAAACAGGTGGTTTATTGGCAGTCATGGCGATTTGGAATTTTCGTGTCTTTTGTCTTCTGCGATTGAATCTTGTTCAGCTGGGACTATAGCATTTTTGTTGCTATGTCACTGTGTGTGTGTGTGTTTTGGAATTGAAATTTGCGTTTGTCATGCCTGCCAAATCGATAAATATTTGCACAGGACACAAGTGTCCTAATGTAGGCTAAGTGGATGATGAATATGCGCCAAGGATGTTAGAGCAACACCACAGCAGCAATGGGGGCAGCGAGTGCCTCTGATGACAGTACTGGAAGAGAATGAAGGAATGCTAAGAAAAAAAAGCATACCCCATCAACAATAAATGAAATTTTTCCCAATTTTTAACTGTGTGTGCGTGTGGGTGTGCATGTGCGTTGTTTGTTTGTGTGGAAAATAGATTTTAAATCTGTTAAATCCTGACATGACATTTTTCTGCTTCTTCTTGTTTCGGTGGGTTGTTTTCTTCTTTTACTTCTGGCTATCCTCCTCCTTTTATCTACCTACATATTTAGTGACTGTGTCGGTACGTTCCTGCTTGCCCTTTCTCTCTTTTCTTCTTCTTGTGGTTGAGGTGACATTGATTGTCGTCAATTTATGTTGTCGAAATGAACATGATTTGCTTGCTTCGCTCTGTTTGCGTTGTTGGCTACCTTCCTTCTTTTTGTACAACACAAATATTTTCTCTCTATGGATTTAACGATTTAGTCATGGATTATTTTCATATGTTGATTCTTTGATTAAGGTGATTTTCATTGTCCAATTGCCCTTTGTCCATTTCCATTTCTGTTGTTGTTGTAAAGTAAAGAGCAGCTTATCGATTCATTGTTGAGCTCAAATCAAATAAACAATTTTAATTTTATTTTTAATTTAAATATCATGATTGAGAAAGGTCTGGACGGTTACTGGTTTCAAAAAGACGGTGCGCCATGCCACTCTGCAAATCAAACAATGCAGTTTCTACAACGGAAATACCCTGAATGTGTGGTGTCAAAAAAGGGCGACATTAGCTGGCCACCCAGATCTCCAGATCTGACGCCTCAGGACTTCTTTATAATAAAAAAAAAAACAGTGATTACTTTTGGGAGAAATTTATAAATGTATTTTGAACGATTTTTCAAATGGGTTAAAACGAAAATGTCTGTAACAGGAAAAATATGTTGAGGGTATTTACAGTGGCTGTAGAAAAGTAACAAGTTTCTAAGAAAAATAAGATAATTTGAGAGGACCGATATTTATAAGACATCGCGCTTAAGTATTAATTAAAAAGAAAATATTATTAAGTTGCTTTGATATGCGATACCAAATGATGATGATGATGATGATGCACTGGCAAGAACAGCAACAACAATATTAAAAACAAATGCTCCCTGTCAACACACAAAACGAAGTAAGAATAGTAATAACAATGAATGAGAGAAAAGAAAATGAATGAAGAAAAATAAAAGGAAATTCCCAAAGAAAACATTGAATTAAATGAAAAAATCACAAAAACAAAGAGGAAAATTGTGGGAAAAAACAACAAGACAAATAAAATTTTCAAATACACACAAGCAGAGCGATGCATGTAAGTACTCGTATGTATGCGCATAGTATCCACACACATACAAACATACACACAAACACACACACACACATACATAAACATGTATGTTCATACTGGCAAGTGTCAAGTGTCAAACACGCCAAAATGATTAGGTGGGCGTGCGCAAAAAAAGAACGACAGACGACGACGCACATGAATGAATGAACGGCACCCATACAAACCCATATGTATGTATGTATGTATGTATGTATGTATATAGCATAAGTACATATAGATATTGCTTGAAATGGTGGGCGTGCATAGCCCATAAAGCTATTAAGCAACAAGCGCATCAACGAACACATCGAACAACATGATGCAGTGGTGCCAGGATACATACTTGCAGCATGCGGCATAATCAAAAAGTTTATGCCGACAAATCGAAATATCGAGAAAGCCAAACAACGACAACGTCGAACGATAACTTGTTAAGGGGAAAAAGTTGGCGGAAAGTAATAATATAAAGTAAAATGGCTTTGATGCGCCTAAAAGTATGTAGCATGTACGTGTGAGTTGTGCACGAAATTTATTAGCTACTCTTTAAATTTACAACACGCAAACACACACAAACAACGAAGTCATATTAAAAAAGAGAATGTAATGTATGAAGACAACATACATTTTACAATTTTTATTGGCAAATCTGGGAGTGGGAGGAGGCGACAGGAGGAGTAGGAATAGAAGCAAGAATCAGTTGGATGTCATCAGAGAGGATGCACACATATAAAGGCGTCAGTATTATAAATGTGGCCCTCTGGCGTACCATAAAAGAATTTGCACCAAAGCGAGTGCCACAGTGTCATTTGTGTCAGCGTTTCATTTGCAATGCTTGTTGCTTGTAGCTTGTAGCTGTTCCTCCATTAATTTCACTTGTGGAGTCAAGTAAAGCGAACTGAAATGATGTGAATTGAAGTGAAGTGAAGTAAAGTGAAGTGAAGCAACAGCGTGCGGCAAGTTACCGGTCGAACATATGTACTTAGGCCATTAAGTTCCCAACAACACAAGAAATAGTCGTTTTGGTGTCTCTTTTTTTTTACTGTCGCCAAGCAGCAGTTTCTAGTGCAAAGTGTTGGTGGGCAGCACACACGACACGATTTGGTGCTGCTGTGAAAAGAAAAACCATGCGGAATTATTATGGAGGCATAAAAATCTTATCGTTGTTGTTGTTGTTTCTTTGTTATACTTGTGCTGAGTTTTGTTTTGAAAACTCATTAAATACAACAACAATTAAATTTATCATATTTCTGGTGGGCAAAAAGATTTTACTACTTGTGAGTATGAATGTGTGCTTGACTTTATCTGCAGGTTGCATTTAAAAAAATTTTATAACTTAATTTTACGCCACTCGCTCCTTATAAACGTAGCACATACAGCAAACGTTCAGTATATCGAATCAGTTTTTAAGGTTAATTTATCCCATTTTATTACAAGATGACAAATTTTATTACTCTATGCTCTGAACTGTGAGCACTGAAAGAGCATTTCTTTCCGTGTTAAATGCAAAATTTTTCATTTTGACTAATAAGTAATTCATTATTCGTTACACTGGACGTCTACTGTATTTACATGAAGGCGCCTAATACCGTATGCTAAGGTAATATTTATATTTGTCTTTCGACTTTTAGTTAGACAATAAAGAGTTTTTTCCACTGGTTTCTGGAAAATATGGATAGGATTAGAAAAGGGGGCGTGACTCTAACTATATAACCTCACTTTTAATGCTTAAAGAACCATTTGTGGGTCATACTAAGATTTTGTGAAGGAAGTATTCATTGGCAATGGAATTCTGTGGACAGTATATAGGAAGGTTTGCGTGTGGGTATCGGGTGTGTTTCCAAAACTATTTATAGTAAAATATTGAGATTTGGCGCGAAAACTTTTGCACCCAGTGGAATGCTACAGGGCAAAGTGCATGGGTTTGAGACAGTGAACTTGATAGCTGGAATGCAAAAGAGAAAACTGGAAACGATATGCGAAACCTTAGCCAAATAGACTATAAAACGTTATGTGTAAAGACGAGATGTAAGTGATAAGTAGTTAGAGGGCAGATTACTTATATAGTCGTTTTTATGTAATGTGTGTTATTCATTGTCGTATGCTCGCAATTATAATAAGTTCTCTCATTTCTCATACAATATTATACAACATGCCGTGTGAATGCTTGTTTTTGAGACCTAATGAATTGCAACATGGGTGGAAAATTTGCGAAGAACCCGCAGGCAGTCGTTTCCTTGGGAACTGGTTCGCAAATATAAATGTATTTTGTGCGAATGGGACAGGCGAGCACGCCAACATTATGATGCCCAAAAACACCGAATCGACATCACGGTGCACCTGGAAAATATCTGACTCAACCCACTCGTCAAGGGCTAGTGGAATAGTTGATAGCAAATTCAATTACCATTTATTTGATATGAAATACTTTATGTAATCGGCAAACAAGTCCACAGATATTTGCTCTTAAGTAAGACACACTTTTTCTCATATTGAAATACCCGGAAATTATGTTCTACCCGCTTACTTTTTGACTACCTTTCCAGATTTCCATTTTAACTGACAAAAGTCCATCAAATGTCACTAGCCAAAATCAAATGAAAGACAGAGATAGACAGTGAAAAGGCAGAGGTTCTAGAAAAGAGATAACGGTCACTCCAAAAGATTATAGTTGGTAACCTCAAAGCTGTAGACCTTGTAATAAATAAGATTTTATTACCCTGAACAAAAATATTGTAAAATATTGTTTAATATTTCCTTCACACGCTCATCTACTAACACGAATACTTCTTACTTTTTGGCATTGTTTAATGCGTCATTATTTTCAAACCTTGAAAAGTTTTGTTTTACGGTGGTATTTCTGGTATTTCATTTTCTTCTAAAAAATTAATAACAATTTTGCATTATTATTATGACAATGCAAGGCTACACGGAACGACATGAAGCACGTGAATGAAACATTTTGCTGCAACGTGAAAAAAATTTATAAATTTTCAGTTGGAAGCGCGGAAATGCAAAAGAATAAAAAACTGCCAAAATATGTAGAAAAATATTTGTATGAGATTCTTTACTACGTAGATACATGAAATGTTTTAGTTCCCATTTCATTATTTTCCATTTGAGGGGGGGACTGGGGGAGGGGGGGGGGTTGCATGTGGTTGCATGTTTCTTGCACTATTATTGTAAAGCTCTTGGTCTAAACACTTCGTCATCATTGTCAGCTGAGAACAACAGCAACCACAACCAGCAAGCAAATGGAAAAGTGTAAAGGGACGATCAGCAGCAGCAACAGCAACAGCAACAGCAACAACAACGAAATTTTAAGTGTTATTGCTTGTGAAAATTAAAAATCCCATGGCCATTTTTATACAGTCTCTGTTGGCGTGTCTGTTAGTCTGTCTGTCTGTTGGTCTCTCCCGCTGTCTATCTACTTGTATATGAATGTCTGTCTGTCTGTCTGTGTGTATGTTCACTTTTCATACATAGCTTTGCATGTTGCAATATATTTCAACATTGAAAAAAAGATGCTCTAAAGCATTGCAATAATAACACAATAAAAAGGGAAAAAGAAAATATTTAAAAGCGTTAACATGCAAAAAATAAAATCCATATTTTGGTGCCCATTGTACCACTCTGGCCTGCTCTCTCTTTCTCTCTTCTTTCCCTCTCTCTCCGCTGCCCCCTGCGCAACGAGTACGAGCACACGGTATCATCAACATTCTATTCTTCCGCCAACTATCGCAAATAATGCAAAGAACAGCAACAACAATTATCAAGTGCAAAGTGTTGTAGCAGTGACTAAAACACAAAAAACAACAACAGCAACAACAACAAGAATGCCTGTTTTGTTAATTGGATACGTCGCCAGGACTGTTGGACTATGTGGGATGAGAAGCAAGGAAAAAAAATGCTGAAAAGCGAGAAAAAAAAGGCTGCACAAAGCGTAGAACATGCACACGGTGAACGCGCTTTCATTCACTTTTCAAAATTTTCTATGCCTTATGTGATTGTAACCGAAGAGCGGAGTAAAGCCGGCGTGCGGGAGGTTCCCTCCCATTTACCGCAGAAAGTCTGGGATGGTGTGAGTGTGTGTGTAGTGGGGCAAAGAGCTTACGCCACTTCTAGTTAGCCGCTTTGCTTAAATTTGCTGGCTATGAAAATAACAAATTTTACTTCGTCGTTCCATTGCTGCATTTCGACGCCCTGCGATTTTTTCATATTATTACGTTTAAGTTTCGTACATATTCCCGGTACATTTCGCTGTTTGTATCCCGTGTGTTGCCAGACGCACATGTTACTTTCAAAATTGTTGTTAAGGTGAAGGTTTTCTCTTTACTTCTTTCCATTTGCTTCCGCACCTAATGTGTTAAATTTATTTATTTTTTTTTTTTTAATAAAAAAATTATTTCCAGACGGTTAAATTAAATATCAAATTATGTACGTTGCAATTATGCGGAGTGGCATAAAATGAGCAAAACACAAAGTAATAAACCAGTTTTAAGCTTGGAAATTTGAAAGAAATTAGACACTTTTTTTGTTTCAGTTTTAGTGGTAAAAAAATTCTAATTGATTTACGTAAAGACAGAATCTAAGAATAGTGTTTCTAGTTATTTCAACTCAACGTTCATTCAAATAACCAACCGGAACTGATTTCACAAGTGCCAATGCAATTCACTCCTCATTCGATTTTTTTTTTACATATGTAAGAAGAATGCTTGAGAGTGTATTTTTAAACCTCATTTTATTTCGGTATAATCAAGGTTTCATACCTTTGCGATATAATCTGGGTTCGTGTTCGGATTCCGAAAGAAGTGGGTAACGGTTAGGGTTCCCAACTACAAAACCTTAATTTTTGGGACGGCACTGATAAAATTGCGGAATATAACGTAAAAATGCGGGACACTTTTGAGACCCAAATACAGATAGTTGAAACTGGTGCCCTTCAGAAAAATTTCAATACTTAAAAGCGTCTTCTAATATTTCTAGAGCACAACTAAGTATCATAAATACTTCCGTTTTTGATCTGAATTTTTGGTACGACTTTCTCACTTATTTTTACTACATATATTAAGTATATATAAATATTACTCTAAGTTTTTGTTGTAATTTTGTCCGATATAGGTCTATTGTTTGGATTAATGGTCGGACACCCAGTTTGAGTTTTGGTCTGATTTGGAGTCTGAGTTTGGACTCACTTTTGATCTGAATATTGGGTTAAGCTTAGATTTAAATTCAAAAGGCAGCCGCTGCTTCTGTGAAAAAACCAGACGGCTAAAAACATTTTCCATTTCACTTTTCTAATTTATTAAAAAGAAAAATGTTTACCCTACACATTTTTCTTTTTCCCTTCCTTTGTTAATCAGATGCACACACACACATACACACGCACACACATTTCGGAGCACAAAAAACTTAAAAATTGCTATGAAATGAATATTCCCCTACGCCAACAACAAACAACAACTTCAAAAGCGTTAAAGGAAACAAACAAACGCAACAACAACGAGAGAAAAACAAAAACAAATTAATGAAAGAACTACCAAATAAAAAGGCATAAAATTTCTGACTATTTCTGAATATTCACAATATGCCACTTGAAAAACAGTTTTGCGCGTCGTCGTTGCCGCCTGCCACACTACCGCGTGTTGAAAGCAACAGCTAAGAGTCGAAGCCAGCAGCAGCAGCAGCAGCAGCAATGTGCGGCAGCATGCAAATGCGCAATGACGACAACAACAGCAATAAAATGCGATAAAACAGATGTACTTCTTCCAAAGTGCCGTAGTGCCAAGAGTAGCGAGAAAAAACACAAACAAAGACCCACGGACAGACAAACAAATGGGCATATGAAAAAGTAGCAAGAAAGGCGGGCTGCCAGCTACGACAGATAGTCGGCCTCACGGCTGGAGAGACCGCTGTAACAAACTGTGGCCAACGCGCAAATTAATATTATGTGTGCTGGCTCCTTTTAGTTTCTTTAACCTTCTGCGCTCCCTACTTGCCAGTAGTTACACAGCCTCCCAAGTCCGAGTATTCTCAATACCGTCCCTTCTACTCTTATCATGCCATATGCTACTACTTGCCTTTCCCTTTTGCGCGTAACATTTAACACTTTTGTACATGATGACTGTGTATGAGTATGTGTGTGTGTGTGTGTGTGTGTGTGTTAGTGGAGTGTGTTCGAACAAGAGTGCTACTACTTATGCAACCCTGTGTGTGCCTGTGTACTGTGTACACATAACGGCATATATGATTACATGAGATGGCGGCTGTGCTGCTGTGCTGCTGTTGTTGTTGGCGGCGGCGACGTTGGCAATTAAGAATTTTGGCGCACAACAACAAGCGCCGCATTTCGATGCCGCCACTGTGTGCCGCGCGGCACATCTTTTTACTATGTGCGAAAATGACAGGTCGACCGCACAGTCTGCAACGTTTCCTTCAATTAATTTATTTCAGCTATTTTTCTGTTTCTTCTTTTGTTTGCTCAACCTTTTCTCTTTGATGCATCTAAGTGAGGAATAGCATATGCAATTTTTGGAGGGTATTCACATTTCTTGGTATTCACAGGTCGATTACAACCGATTACTTTGGACAGAAATTTTTCATTAAATTTTCTAGAAATTCCTTGATATTTCATGATTTTTTCTTTATTAAAATCTAGCGGGTGAAGGTAAAAAATTATGATTCTTTAAACATTTTTCACGATACAAATTAGTAAAAAAAATATATTTTATACCTCGTGCATACCCGTTATCGCAAAATTCGCCACTCTTGGATCTCCCCGTAATTCAACCATCAGGTAGCTCTTGCTGTCAGTGCTTATGCTTCGGAAGTCAATCCCTTTTAGCAAAATTCTGGGCTTTTACATTTCGTAACTATAGGAGTTTGAATACACTATGTAGAAATCTACAAGGGATATTCGAATTGAGCAGCCAATATTTGAGTCTAAGATGAATAGGGATATGGCTTTCCATGCATAGGGCTTGTTTCTCATTTCTAAGTATAAGGAAGAAATTTCTTTCTCTTTGTCTTTAAAATCAGTCTGTCCTTTTTCAGAGAAAATCCTGGCTCTCAGGGAAAGTCCGTTACCTTCTAATTGTTACAGGATTGCGCCTCGTGCTTCTCGCTATCATATCCCGGACTGGTTGTTGCTTCTTCTCTTTAACGATCTGTTTTATTCTAAAGGGAAGCCCAGCTTCTCATCCTTGTCTAAGGAAGCAATTCTTCTGTCATTATTTCTGAGGTTCCTTATTAAAATTCAGTAGCATCCACTGCACCACTACTTATGGTACATACTATAATTGTCACTATTACGTAGCAAAAACACCGATGACTGTCTGACAGGCTTCCACTCCCTCGCACACACTCCGTCATGCGCCGCATAAACTGTCACTATTTTGCAACAGCAACTGTTGTTCTCTTCGTTCTGCATGTTGCAAGTTTTCGTGCGGCGCTTCCTTCATGCAAATACGACAAATGCTTCCTTTTTTCCGCTGTTGCTCGTTCAGTGGCTGTCAAGTGTTGTGCCGTTATTCATTCAGTGCGGCTGCTGCTCGGCACGGCACGGCACTGCACGACATTTTATGTTCGTGCGCGTCGTGTTTTTTGACACATTTTGTCATGCGAAAGCAAGAGAGACGACAATGACGACGTGCAACACAACCAACAACAAACAGTGACAGTTTATATAAATTTGTGTTGTTATTGCTGTGAGTGTAGAATGGGAAAAAATTTATTGCTCATTTTGGATAAGTACAAGACGAAGGACTGAGGAAGAGACGAAGCGGAAGAGTGCGAATACACAACAAAAAAAGTAGAGCTATTTGTGTGTGCGTGATCAAGAAATGCAACTCTCCCGAAACATGTTTTTGTTTTTTTTTTTTGCTTTACGGAGCTTTCGTTGTTGTAGCTGCTGTTGCAAGGAAAGTAAATACAAGAAAAACTGACACTTTGCAAGGTCACGTCACATTAATTTGCTGACAATGATGTATTTGAGGGTACAATTTAAATGTTTCATTGCGAGGGAGAAGCGTGAGGGAGAAGCGTGAGGTAGAAGCGAGAGGCAGAATAGAAAGGAGCATGAGCGGGACTTGCGTGGGCGTTTCAGCGAGTGGGCATTTAAGTGAGCAATTAAATTAAATACTTGCACTACACACGACTAACAATTAACAAAACAAACCAGATGCCATCCTCAAGCATGGGGCAAAATGCTAACAAATGTTACTACATTTTTCTTATATATTTCTTATTTCTCTCTATCTCTCTCTCTCTTTCTCTTTACAGATTTCGCTGTGTCTCTTGCACTTTGTCCGCCACTAATTTCATACATTCAGTTATTTATTTCGCGCCGCACTTTATAATTTATGAACGTCGCGTTATTTTAATTGCATTCGTGTGTCGTTCGTGTTTCGTCTTCGCATACGCGTTCACGTTCGCGTCGCTCGCAGTCGTCGTCATTGCCGTCATCGTTATAATAATACCATAGTATCAAAATAACGCTTAAATAACCATTTGACGTTAATTAAATGTAACAATCGCGCGAGCATTACTCCAAATTGCAAGAAATTTCAGCTCGAAATGTTACTCCCTTCCGTTTCGCTGCCTCCTACGCGGAATAGGAGCAGTATGGTAGCAATAAAAGCAGGCACCTTTACAACTTTTAGCCCTGTGCTTTTCCCTGCTGGCACCCGCTCCCTTGCGGCTCTAACTTTGAAATTGTGAAAAGTGTGAAAAGTCTGCGCGTTCAAATTTTGTTTCAAGTTTGTTTAGTAGGAAATCGGAATATACAAAACAGAAAATAATATCATATAAAATAAAGGCAAAATATCATAAAATGTCTGCAATAAAATTTCGGCAATTGAATTCGTTTGAATTGCAACAGCAACAGCAGCAGCAACAACATTTGTTTAGCTGCCGCTGCTGCCATTTTGCAACAAATTATTTTAAAAGTTATTGCCACATTAAGCGTCATGGTGTTAATAAAAATAAAACTTTATGTTGGCTGGCATTGACTTTGATTTTATTGTTGAACGGCGGTGGCATCTGGAATGAGCGAACTTTTGGCTGTTATGCATTGGATATCGGTAAGTGAAACGAACAGAAAATGTTAAACAGTAATATAAAAAATTTGAATTTGATTAAGACTTTAAATTTCTCGCAATGTGTTTCAAAAGGAAAATGCTGCAAAGTGTCGATTCATACACAGGGGAAATGTAACTGATAACTACCTCAGATTTTAGAGCAGTGTTCGCTAAGGCGTTATATTATCGCCACTGTCATTTCTCTTAGCCATGTCCCATGAAATATGAGAGACATGACATATAAGTACGAATCAACAGACAAAAATGGGTAGGTCACACTTTTCACTCAAACTTCTGTAGCAAATCATGGAAAGCTGTAGCTTATAACTCCCTGATACACAAAGCAGACCGCATGAAACCGCAAAGAAACAACCAAATAGAGAATCAGCTAAAAAGAGTAGTATTGGTTCTTTATCGGTATGATTGTATTCCCTCTCTCATTCTCCCTCCTTCTTCTTCCCACCTATCAATCTTCCTTAAAGTTAACACAATTCCCTGCATTCATAGGGGTCAACCTTGTGTGTTAAATGTATCAAAAAAAAAAAAAAAAAATTGTATTTATCAATTAAGTTTATGGCTTCCGGTGTGTCTGTGTTTCGACCTTTAATCCAGTTTCTAGTCTGGTTTCAGATCTGGTTTCCAGTTTGGCTTCTAGTATTGCCACTGGTTTGGTCGCTGGTGTGGTCTCTCCTCCTATCACTGATTTGTTTTGTGGTCTGTTCTAGTCTCCAATATGGAATAAGTATATACTCCATGGGTTACGGTTTTTACTATATACGAGTAGTATATCAATGGTTTATGATCTCTAGCGTGTCGGGTATCGATTTGTTTTTAATTTTTTTTGGTTTGGCTAGTGGGGTCTTCAGTTCTACGATTAAGTCGGATTCTATTGGTATATTTGGCTTTTTATAGTCTCTATGGGCTAAATAGAATGTGGCATTTATGATTCTCTCTCTATGGTGTAGGGATAGTTTCTATAGCCTTGTATTTCTATCAATGGGCTACTTTACTATTATATTATTGATCTGTGGCCTGTATGGGTATTGTTTAAGATACATAAAAGATTTCTTTGCCGTATGGTCTCTCAAATCTAGTGCGTATTTTCAACGGTTTAACGGTCTACACTGCCGGCTTTAATTACCGTCTCTTCCCTGATCATGGACTTAAATCAACTGTTTTTTTTTCACTGCCTAAATCACACAGATAAATACACGAATCAATGCAGCCAACTATGTGAACATGAAATACTATATTTCATCACATTTTCAATATAATCATTTTTTTTGAAATCATTGCAAACTTTTTTTTCACACAAAGTATCTATAAGTTGATTTAAACAACTCATTAAATTATTGAAATTTGAGATAAATTGCCGGCGCTGTTGCAGCAGCAACATTGCCATTTACACATGGTAGTTACATAGTTAGTTATTTCAATCAGCAAAATAATAAATTCACTTCTGCTCGTTTTCTTTTTTGACGCAATTTCGTCTGAAAGCAACAACATTAAAATTGATTTTCATAATTAAAAATAATTTATTACTAGCAATATGTCATTCATATTGAACAGAAATATGCAAAAGATGTGCACACAAGAAGAAAAAGGGGAAAAAATAATTTGTTGCGCTTTAGTACAAGCAAGGAATGAAAGCAACATAGCAGCAGCAGCAGCAACTTGTGAGTGATTACAAACAATTTAGTTTGCCTGTATATAATTAAGTAATTGCGTTTTGTAAATGAGTTATTCGCCTTCTCTCACTCTCACTCACTCTCACTCTATCGCATGTGCTCCTCGTCTGCGCCTTTGTCTGCTGGCATAGAATTTCTAACAATCCCTTTCAAAGTTTTCATTCTATTAATTTCCTTTTTTGTTTTCTTCTTTTATGGCTACGTATAAAGAGATTTTTCTCCAAACTTATAAATGCCATGAATACGAGTGCACACACACACACACACACACACACACACATACACATACACACACATTTGATGGGCAACTGTGTATTTGTGTGAGTACTGTAAAGTTTTTACTACTGGGAGGCGCATGCATCTTCGTACTTTCAGCTCATCTTTTACTACGCGCTCATTCTTGTTTTTATATATGCTTTTGACTTATGTTGCTTAAGCACTGACTGATTGCATCTAATTATTCACTGAATGATGAGAATATTTGTTGTTGATACTTGTGCTTTAAGCAACAGTAACAGTAATAACAACAAAAGCAACTAAGAAGCAGCAGCAGCAACAAGATAAACAACAATAGCCCCAGCAACAGCATCATTTTTATGACCCTTTAATTTTCCACCAATTGTTGTTGTTAAGTATATGCTGCTGGCTTTTTTTGGGGAGCAAATCTTTTTGGTTTTTATTTTACGACCGTGAGAAAAGACGAAGTGTTAGTAGAAGCGGCAGCGGCAGCGGCAGAAGCAGAAGCAGAAGCATCTGATTTTAACCCGTTCTAGCTGCAGAACTTTTGGCAACTCGACACTATCACACCATAAAAAAGTAATTGCTCATCGTTACGATTTCGCTGATGAAATGAAAATTAAGGGAATGATTGAAATGATGTAGTGCATCAAAAAATTGATGCACGCTCTCCATCTCAATGAAGAATATAAAAACATCTAATAGTAATAATAAAGAAATTGTGCGAATTGTTGAATTTCTGGCAATTGGTAATGTTCAGTGCCACAGGAAATTTCTTACTGATATCGGATTTGTTTACTCTAGACTCGGAATTAAATTATTCTCTATCGATTCTGATAGCATATTGGTCAGGTATATGGTTTCTAATTTGATATTGTCCTTGATTTCCCCTGGTTTCTGGTCCGAATAATGCTTAGGTCTCTGGTTTTCTGATATGTTCTGCTACCAGTTTTATTCTGGTCTCTGATTTGTTCTAGCATGTGGTCAGCTCTAGACGCTTGTCTGTTCTATTTACTGGTTTGTTTTGATCGCTGATCAGCTCCACTTTTACATATAGCACATACATATATTCTGGTACCTGATTTGTTCGGTTACCTTTAGGTTTCTCATCTGCTCTTGTCTTTTACCTATACTCATCATTTATTTATTTTGCTCTGGTCCGTTTTAGTTCTAGTTACTTATGGTTTCTGTTCCAGTCTCTGATCTGTCATGGCATCTGCTCACTGGTTATCTCCTCTGTTCGGTTTTCAGATCTCTTCTGCTCTCTGATCTCCTCTAAAGTTGGCCTGTTCTGATCTTTGGTCTGTTTTAGACTTTTTCAATGTCAATGTCGGGTCCGTTTTTATTTCTGGATTATTACGGCATCATTTGTTTTTTTAACCCGTTTTGGTCTATGACATACCATATTTTAGTCATTGAACTACTTAGTCGTTTAAGTTTGTTTTAATAGTTGCTGGCTTTTTCTCATTTGATGTCTGTTCAAGTCTCTCAGCTGTTCTTCATAGTCTTTGTTCGGTTTAGAATCTGATCTCAGGTATGATATATTTTTATTTTTTTTTTTTTTTTTTTTGCCATTTGCCACACTATTTAGTTGTAATCAAATATTCTGCGAAATAATTTACTTTCTGAAACCTTTAAGCAATAATTAAAGCAGCAACACACATGCTGCGTACTTGCGATGCGTTTCAAAATTGTATCACATTTCCACTCATCTCTCATCTATGGGCACACGCGAATGGAAAACTTTGATAAGTAAACAATGAAACAAAATACAATATTTCACCAAAAATCGTTAATTTAATTAACGGCGCATCAGCGAATGAGAAAGTGAAACTTTTCCCCATGCACAGGCAACGCAAAACAGAAAGAAGAACAACGAATGAAAAGCGGAGCGGAAGAAAAAGTTGCACGCAACAACGAGAATTATGTTGCTCGCACATATTCGGCACACACACGCATCCGGACATAATTCAAAACTTTTCTGCTAAAAATTTGTAAATTGCACAATTTCACAGTTCAATATGACGCTAAAGAGCGGGAATTTATGTGTGACGTAAGTGCTTAACTGTAAATGTATTTGTTTAATCAGAGTATGGCGCGAAATTTCGAAAATTAAAATTATGATGATATTTTGCTCAACTCGAAATTGCAAACAAAACCATAAACTTTAAGCACACACACGAAACACACGCACACACAAAAAGGCAAGGGCAAAGTTTGAATTGTGCGCGCCGCGCGTGGGGCATACGAATCAATGATGCATGATAACTCATAAACAACAAAAGCAACAACGCGCATTTTATTGCTATTTGCAGTTGATGCAGAGCGGGTGTCGGTGCCGGTGCCGGAGCCGGAGCCAGAGCCAGAGCCGGCACTAGAGCTAGAAGCAACTCAACGCAACGCAACGCAACAGCACCAATAGAATAATATTAACATGGCTCGTTTACTTTATGAGCGTTTGTTTTTTTTTTTAGTTCAACTTTACAAGCGTCTTTTTCCCCTATACAGTGTGTGCGTGTATGTGTGTGTGTGTGTGTGTGTGTTCGTGTACTAGCCTGCTTGTTGCTTTCCTGCTTGCGTTAAAATAAACAAATTTTATTCCAAAATTTAATTGAGTTCCAATTGATAAATAAACTGGAATGGCAGCGGCAGCGGCAGCGGCAGCCAATGACGCTAAGCATAAACGCTAGGGGCTAGGAGCGCTCTGAAACATTTCAGGGTTGATGACACAATATTTACAGCCAACCAAGTCGTAGTGGTAGCGTTGGTAATAGCGTTCTGTTTCTTGTTGCTGCGGCTGCTGCTGCTGTTGTTTTTGATTATAGCGATATCAAAAGTTTTTATAGCAGCTGCTGCTGCTCTCGCTGCCGTTGCAATTGCAATTCGTTCGTTTGCATTGTGTGTGCCTGGGTATTTAGTTAGCACTAATTTTCCTTGTAATGTGTTAAGTGCTAATGATGTTTATGCTTAATGATGACTTTCGATTGATGTTGACTAATTGAAAGTTGATTTTAATTAGTTGTTGATTTTGTTCTGCCATCAACAGCAACAATCGTCATCACTAGAACAGAAACTTAGCGTTTAATTGTAGCTATTTAAATTTTAGTTTTTTGTGCTTGTATGCATGCACCATAAAATTGCTCTAGTAAATTCTGATTGAAATTTTCTGTTAGAAAAGAAAAACTACTTTCTTCGATTAGAAACATTAGTTTTAATCTCAATTCTTTTTGGCTGCTTCTGGCTGGCCTGGTTTTATTGTATTATTTCATCTAAAACGTAAACCACCTTGCAGAGAAAAATAAAATAAATTTTAAAAGATCTTAAAGAATTATATCTGCCGAGACTTAGGAACCAACCTTGGTATTGGTAAACTAAACAAGATAGTGGACTCCGGCTCCTTCAGAGCAGCTATTTTATGATCTTTTTCATCACGGATTTCAGTTCGGATTTTTGTTGAACTTTGATCTTATATGTGTAAATTGTGTTGTCTGTTGGTTCAATTTCTAGTCTTACTTTTCTCTGATTTTTGGTCTGATTTGGCTTGTTTTTTCGTTTTATTTTATTTCGATTTCCGACTGGTTTCCAGCTCGATTTAACACAAATCCAAATCTAATCAAACTCCATTTCCACTTCATCTTAATCAAACACCCTCTTTCTTCCACTATTCACAGGCAAAAATTGCGAATAAAATTTATCTCAGACACTTTTGCGTATCAACAATTGCTACTACATGACATTTATTTATGCTTTAAAACTGAAATATGAATGCTTAATTGCAAAAATTTAAGCCCAGTGACTGCGCCTAATAACAAGCTTAAGTGATTTTTTTTTAATATTTATTATTTTTCACTACGCGCAAACTTTGCATGTAAATTAAATGAGAATTTATAGCAGAAACCGAACCGATCTTAAATGCATGTCAGCACACGACACTCGGTTTTTGGGTTTTCGCAGCCAAATGTTGCAGTTTACTTTATCTATGGTCAGATGTTGCTCGCTGGATACATAAATCGCGGCGGTATACATGTAAATCTTAATCTACAGTGTCTGTTTGTATTTCGGTCCCCACTGAAAACATGTGAAGTTATCAGCAAAAACGTGAAAAAGTTGTGCACTTAATTTATTGCCCACAGAAAATCTGTGCAAATCTTTGCAACAAAGACGCTTGCTGCAAAACGATAAAATAAATTGAAATGCGCGCTTGTTTTCGCTACACGCTCACATGAGTATTAATTGTTTTTTAATTTATTCAAAACTTTTTTCTTGCTGCTGCCGTTCTTTTTTCTCGAATGTGAGTCTTGCTCTCGCAAGAGCGATGCAACAATAACGACAACATGGCCAACTTCAAATATGCCTTGAAATTGTTGCCACTCAAAGCTAAAAAAAAACTTTTTAACGCTTGTCCAACGCTTTTCGTTGTTGTTATTATTATCAGTAACGGAAAATCTCTTTAACTGGAAAAAAAAACTTGTTTCATTTGCGTTACAAATTTTCAATTACACTGGTCGGCCTAGAAATTACATCTGTTACATATTTAAACCACTAGCGGATCGTAACGATGGAAAGGAGGAGGGTTAGGGTTAAAGGCATGGCGTAAACAAACTATAAAGAAGATATAACTCTACGCTGTGATCACTTGCCCGCACTACTCATATCACAGATTGATACGTGAGATTTGGCAACGTTACGTCACACTACGTTACGTTTGCATAATCAAGCCTTAGGCCTCCTATTCTTCCCACCATAATTTCTTGAGATAATGCAAATACCTTAAGATTTCCATTCATCAACAGCATTTCTTTTCTGGGAATAAGATTCCACTCCATTACGTAAAGCGTTTTGGTACCCTTATACCTTTTCCCTACAAGTCACTGGCAAACGGTGAACCTTGAACCTTAGTTAGCATCTGATCACCTTCTATGCAAATGCTCATAAGAGTTTCCTTGTTTCGCCAAAGCTCTCTTCACTCCCGTCAACGATCAACGTTTAGAATAATGACGAGCGCTGAAGAAGTGAAAAAATTGTGTAAGATCACGCCCAGAAGCTATTTTCAATGGATACACTAAGAGTATACTTCAGTTTCTTCGCCCAAGAGGTGAAAAACGTAGCGTTGATTTTCTATTGAGAAAATTGAGACGTGGACAACCCATTATATCCCTCATCATCGTCGCTTACACTCTGCACTCTGACTGGGTACGTATAGATTTTTTAGTTTCGCTATCAGGTCCAGAGTCGTTGACACTTTAGCAGTTGCGATAATCCAGCGTTTTAAGACTACGGATCATCAAGAGGTTGCGCCGCAACAGCAGCTTGAGTAATATACTCGTAGAAGCTTTCCCGTTTAAGTCATTGAGTTGTTATCAGGTTTATTCAGGAGAATTAAGTGTAAAAAGCTAAGCTTATGGTTGATTTATGCAAATCGAAGCGGATGCGTAGAAAGTGGCCAAGGAAGAAACTCACGCAAGCTTCTGCATATGTATGTATTAAGTACCTGGTGTAAAAAAATGATTAACTTTGCGTGCTACTGTAGTTGAATAAATGAATTTCCTTTGGTTTACATAGGAAAACATATGCCAAAATTGAATTTATGCATTTTACGCTATCATGAAATAGCTATCAGAGTTGAAAAATGCGTAAATATTGCAGTAAAGAATTGGAATTGACTGACAGACTGACTGGCTGACATATTCAAGCATTAAGCGTGAATATCCAGCACTAGTACATATGCTACAAGAAAGATTAGCCATCTGGTCGCATTGTGTTAATATGTAGTTAAGCTTTTGGTTAGCGAGTTCTGAAAACTTTACACCTTTTTAAGCTAAGCGCAATGCTTGGATCATGATGTTGCTTAATAATATATATTGTTATTAATATGTGATCTTGTCACAGTTTATGTTTCATGTGTGTGTGTGTGTGTGTGCTCACATATGAAACAACTTTTGTTTCATTGCATCACCTTCACATTTTCCATTCAATTTAATAATAAGTATGTAGCAGTTTTCGTGCTTGTATGCAATCACAGTGATGGCGCATAAAATTGGATGATATTTATCTTATACCATATAAGCAAAATGGGTAATACATTCAAGTGAAATTGTACGAGTAAAGGAGTATTCATTCTACTTCAAATATACCTTCAAGTACCATATCTTTTGCCTTTCATTTCTTTTTCTGTTTTGCTTTGTTCTTTTTTTGGTAAACATTTTCGCTTATCACTGAATATGATGAAAATTCGGTGTATGTATTTTTCGAAACACTTGACATTTGTTATTATTATAGAACAATTTCCATGTGTGAGCGTGAGTATAATTTCAGTTTTTGGCTTGTCATTATTTAAAAGTGGAAATAGCAGCGGTTCCTTGTTTTCTATTCTTCTTCTATTTAGTACCATCTCATGGTTCAGGTACTTGAAGCCTTGGAAACACGTTCTTTCCCTCCATACGAAGTTCTGTATAATGCAGAGAAATTGTGTTGTTCTAGGAAACACTAACCATTCACAAATTCAACTGACGTTGTCATAATGACATTGGAGGAATTTGTAGAACTTCTTTTCTTAAGCACTTATCGTACATATGTTTTCTTTTCTATTATTTCTA